>OX940878.1:130229634-131479634 GCA_954870665.1 Stratiomys singularior | reverse complement strand
TTAGTTTTGAGTTTGTTTCATTCAATGTTACGCAAAGAAGGAAGAGCAGGCTAGAACGTGCTGACGTTCAAAAATAGTATCACTCCTAAATATCAAATCGAAAACGAAAAAAAACTAAGGAACGAGTAGCTAAACTTGATTACCACAATTCGCGACTACTATTCGCGACTACTATTCGCGCGACCAATGGACTAGCATTGGTGTTACGCTGATCTTTCGTATAGCCATCTAAACGTTAAAAATTTTAAATTCAAGCAACGCGAAAGCTTCAGAGAAGAAGAAGAAATAGAAAAGCCTTTTCAACCGTTTCCTTACTAATTCGGTGAAAAAAGTATTTGCCTCTAATAGTGGTGCATTCTGCATAAAAGGAAGAAAAATGGACAGTAATATCGATGGAAGACCGTAATACTAAAAGAAGAAAATCCCTGCTTTTAACACTTTATCTCCTGCATTTTGTCAATTTAATATGTTTACGAATCCAAGTTTGAAAAAAGGCAAACTAAACTAAAGAAATAATCAGAAACGTTAACGGGGGAAATCACATTGGGAGTCCTATTTTTACGTTATTTCGTTTTTTTCGCAGTGCTTACGCTTTATTCGTATTTTTTTTTCAAGAGGAGGAATTTAATAAAATTAATCGAAGACGATAGGATATTTATTTCATATTTTGAACTGTATTCCAAATTTTTTTTAAACGATTTTCATCATACCTCGCAAAGTTAGAAGCTGTTCTTCATTGAGGTTCATCGCCCTCATTACCGTGCATGCTGGAGTCCACAATTTTCACTTAGTAGCAGTTTAAGTAAATTTTTCATGTTATCGATATATATGACTCCTCGATGAACTAAATTTTGAGTGAAAATTTTTTTAAATTAAAAATTAAAAATATTTAAAATTAAAAATTTGTGACTCGTTTGAAAAAAAAATTGAAAATTTTGCTTTTTTGTCGTCCTTTTGTGATAAAAAGTAACTGTAAATCAAGTTCATTTAATTACTAGACCGATTTATTTATAGGTGAATGTAAGAAAGATTCAGAATATCTTTAGTTTTTGAAGATCGTTTAAAAATTCGCTAAGGTACAATGAACAAAAGCCGAGAAAAACCCGAGAAAAACACATCTAAAACAATCCCCAAAACTAGCTATTGAGTTCTGTACAAGTACTAACGTATTAATCAGCTTTTCCGTCACTACATAGCAATGCTTCCTCTTCTTCATAAGCCTCATTTTGCATACTTAATTCCTCTTTTCTCGCTATCTTTGCTTCCTTCGTCTCGAGAGAGCTACGTCTATTTTGTCGCTTCAGGCGTTTCTGGTTCTTTTTTGAGCATAAAAGAAGCTCTATGATCCAACTTCGATCCAATTCGATCATCAACGTTAATATAGCTGTATTACCTTCGTTGAAAAAGCCAGCAGCTATCCATAATGCCACTTCGATGACTTGTAAGCCGCAATGTAATCGCTTTGTAGCCAAACCCCAAACCCTCGGGTAAAAACCTTCATTTTTTACTTCTTTATAGACAAGGATACCAGGAAAAATACATATTCTTACTGGTAGTGCCTGCCTACCTACTTGGTAGAATATATTACCAGAAGGACTTCGAATATCCGCCTTAAACTTTTTGGGCATACTCTGTAGTAGCTAAACTAAACTACCTACAATAATAAAAAAAGTCGACTTTTGAATCGTCTAATGGGATTTCCCTCCTTAAATATTTGTTTAAGTTTTTGTTTTACACATCTAAAGTGTTTTAGGGGGCAGTTGATCAAATTGGTTTTTTTTTGGATTTGTATTCCAATCCTTTAAGAGTTCCGCTTCAAAATTTGAAGTTGATCCGGGTAAAATCGATGCAGTTATGATCTGTGCAATATACGAGGTTTGCTCAAAAAGTATCGCGAATTTTATGTTTTTTCAAGAATTATTTATTTATTCATGAATATATATTTTGTCCCCTTCAAAGTAATCCCCGTCAGACATTACATACATACACTTGTGATAACGTTTTTTCCAATCCTCCAAGCAATTTGAAAAATTATTTTTTGTGATCTTGTTCTGCTCCTCCTTCGATGCCGTCTTTATATCCTCGATCGTGGCGTAGCGTCGTCCTCTCATGGGCCTCTTCAGTTTCGCGAAAAGGATAAAGTCACAGAGGGCCAGGTCTGGAGAATACGGTGGCTGCGGCATTATTAGAGTGTTGTTTTTGGCCAAAAATTCGCGCAAAAGTAACGATGTGTGAGCAGGGGCGTTATATGGTACAAAAGCCAATTTTTGTTCTTCCACAAATCCGTGCGTTTCTGGCAGATTGCTTCTCGCAAATTGCGCATTACTTGAAGGTAATATTCTTTATTCACCGTTCTACCCTGCGGCAAGAACTCAACATTCACCACGCCCCTGCAATCGACGAAAACTGTCAGCAAAACCTTCACATTCGACCGAACTTGACGTCCTTTTGTCGGTCCCTCTGAGAACATTTTGTACCTCCAATAAACGTTGCTTTTGTCCAAAGTAGCTTCGCCGTATGCAACAGTCAACATTCTGAATGCATCCGCGCACTTTAAGTTGTTCTTCACACAAAATTTAATACAATTTCTTTGATCTATTTTTTGGGATAGACGAAAATCGAAGACAAGCTAAAACACGTCCACGCACAATAACTGTCAAAAACTGACTGGACGTTCAAAATGGCCGGAATTGTCAACATAAGTGAGGGTCATAAGTACCAACATAACGCCTCCAAAAGATCAGAAATCGAATAAACGTAGCCCGCGAAAATTCAAAATTCGCGATACTTTTTGTAGAAACCTCGTACACTTTGAAAAACTCAAATTTTGTTTGAACTTTGAACGACAAAATATGATTCTTACATAAATTTATTTTTATTATTATAAACATTATTATAAACAAATCTAAATTCAAAGGCAAACAATTTTTTCTCAAAATACATTGTTAACGAAACAAAATCCTACAAAATATTTTGATCACAAAGAGGGTCCACTGCATAAATAGGGTCCACTGCCACTTGCTAATCAATTTCAATTGCAAAAATGGAAATACTTTATTATACTAATGTTTGATTGCATTATCTTTATTGGTAATCACTGCTGCCGTCTTGGTATGGCCGTTTTGTTTTTTGAGCACCCCTTTTAAATTTTATTTTGTGATTTGTTCCAAAAAATGTTTCCATTTTTCACGATTTTTTGTATATTTTGGCACATATTCCTGTCACCGTACATAGCGTCTGCCATCTGAACCAATTGAATTTATTTTGGTCATCTCGCTCCATAAGATGTTTCTCCATTTGTTAACCACCGCTCCAATTTTAGTGGCTTTTTACGAATCCAACCTCTTTCTGATGTTACCTTTTCTTAAGAGAGGAACGTTTCTGGAAGATCTTTCATGCAAATTATTTTTCTGTAACCTATATTGTGCGTGCCCTTTATTCTAAATTTATTCTGTTTTACTAAATTTGAAGACTCGAAATTAAATTCTAAATTCTGTTTTACTAAATTTGAAAAAGGTCTGACTAAGAAGTATTGACAATACGCCTACCCATTTTTGAGGTGGTTTTCCTCTTTCTTCCCCGATTTTCTATCGGGTTGGGGAAAAAATAATTTCAGTTCTTTCTAATAGATAGAGTTGTATGTCTCTAGTAATGATTATTCAGTGAAGTCATACTATAGCATGTTTAGAAGTAGCGAAGCCCGTATTGACGCCACGGAAGGTGATGCTGAGTGTTTGGTGGGATTGGAAGGGTATTGTGCATCATGAGCTACTCGAATCTGGCAAAACTATTAATTCAACTGTCTACTGTCAACAATTCATGCGATTGAAAAAAATCGGCCAGAATTGATCAATAGGAAAGGCGTTATCTTCCATCACGACAATGCTAAATTGCACATAGCTTTAGTGACTCGTCAAAATCTGAGAGGGTTTGGCTGGGAAGTTCTGATGCATCCACCGTATAGCCCTAACTTTGTCCCGTCGGACTATTATTTGTTCCGGTCTCTGCAAAACTCTCTTAATGGTCTAAAGCTGGTTTCAAAAGAGGCTTGTGAAAATCACTTAGTTCAGTTTTTCGCCCAGAAACCTCAGAAATTCTACAGTGACGTTTGTTTTTATAATGGTTTTACCAGAAAAGTGGCAAAAGGTCATAGATCAAAACGGCACATATATCGTTGATTAGTGTTTAAAATTTATATAAATAAATTGACCTTGAAAAACATACAAAAAAACGAAACTATTTTTTCCCCAACCCAATATATTTGTTGATGATTTGAGAGAATTCAGCAGATCTTCCTGGAACATTCTACAATCTCGGCAATTCGATATATCTTCATTTTGCAAAGTTATAATCCTTATTATTTTGCTAGATGTACAATGCGGTACGCGACCAATTTTTATAAAAAAATTCCATTTGAACGAATATGTATAAATCCACTATTGTAAATAAATGGCAAATTTCTTATTAAAAAGTATAAACTCTCGGCGTTTTAGCACGTTAAACACTTCCACAGGTTAAAGCTCTATTATTGTGTCCAATCTAAATTCGCAATGACAGATGAACTAAACGTAGCTGGTGAAAAACAGAATGAGCTTTCGCAGTGATTCTCCTCATTTTACATGTTTTATACATTTCTGAAGTTTCACAAAAATGGCGAATTTACTGAATGGCGAATTTTTCGTTTACTGTGCTTTAGTAAACGATGCCAGAAAACTTAAAGAATATTTTGAAGTCGAGGTGGCTCTATTTTTATAACCATCCCCGTAGGTACTTCTCATGAATGGACACGCGAAGGGAATAACATTCGTATTAGCAGAGCTGATGAAAAGCTACAAAAGAGTGCAAAGTAGGTCGAGTCCTTCCAACTACAACAAGGTTCTCTAGACATCCTTTGCTGATCACCTCACATTTTATGGACCCGGTATTCAAAATTCTGTATAATTGACAGAAAAATAACGCTTTTTTTCCAAAAAAAAACCTTCAATTGCATTTTCTATGACTTTTTTTAAAAGTCGGTGAGACACGTAAATCAAAAATTTAAAGGCAGATCCTTTTGAAGTTTTGGAAACCGAGAAATTTTATTATTAAAGTATAATTTTTTTATAAATAGGAATTTTCAAATGAAAAAGTACAGTTACGAAAATAAAAATTAAAAAGACAAATTTCTGTTTTTAATTTTTTTTATTCAAAATTTCAACAAAAATGAAATAAACAAAATAAATGAAAAACCCCGAACGCGTTACCTCAAGAAACTCATTAACTAACAGGATCCTTTTGGGTTTTTGGTTTCAGATCATCCAGCTGTTAGTTATGTTTCTCACGGCAATTTACCTTTTGTGACGTATATTTTAATGTAGAGTCACTGGCTAATTTTTCAATATTAGTTTCAATTCAATATTATATTTCACAAACCAAACATTATCACATGCTACAAAAAATCTTAAAACTATGCTTAAAAATGAAGCACTAACAGGAAGAAAACAAGAACTCAAAGTATCACCTTGCAGGCATATTTTGCCGGTCAAGTTTTCTGTGAGATGTGCCAGGGAAAATGGATTTCCTTGGAAGCACTTTGCTTTACAGTAAGGAGACGTTAAATATACACGAGCCTTTTCCAAAAATAAATTTATGCATTTTATTTTTATATTTGTAATGCATTTTCCCCATCGAACAGGCGAAATTTTCATATCGTTTTCGAAGAATGATTTCGGTCGAGTACCAAATAAATTGCGCACAAATTATTCAACCTTGTGGTTGTTTGCAAAACGCTCTCCTCTAAGTGCCCCCTTGACAGGCCCCATCACAAGGAAATCACTCTGAAAGGTCAGGGCTGTAGGGAGAGTGTTCAAGCGCATTCCATTGCTTTTCAGCCAATTTTTGGGTTTCAAGGGCTGCAGTATGGGGTCTTGCATTGTCATGCAGAAACGAGACGTCTCGGATAGGCTGACGGCGCCTTTTTGGCCGATAGCGATTCGAACCTGGTCAAGAAGGCCACAAGAGTAGGCAAAGTCTATTGAGCGAAGATAATGAAGAAGATCAATGAGTAAAACTCTATGAGTCTCAAAAAAACCGTTGGCATAACCTTCCTGGCTGCCAAACGTGTTTAGGCCTTTGATAGTCCCTACCACCCCCACCCCCTCTTCTCCTCCACACCATACTTGGCTTATTCGCTTTGAGAGTGTAGTGATGAACAGACGTTTCGTCGCACCTCATAATACGTTGCAAGAAAGCATGTTGTTCATCTTTGAAACGAGCAAGAAGCCACTGACAAACTTCAATTCTTGCATTTAGGTATTCTTTGGTAAGCAGACACTCTGTATCAATTTTATCGAAATTTTTCAAAGTGGACAATGGTGTGTACACCTCCAACACTGATTTCTGTATCCTTATTAATTTCTGCTATGTAGCGCGACGATTTCATTCAATAAGTTCGCGAACTAGGGCATCATCGGTGATTCAAATTTTCAAATTTTCAAATTTTTCATGGCTTTCTTTAAATTCGGCACACTTGACTTTCATTCGTGAGCATGAAAGTCATTTTCCCCAAATCGGACACACAATCGATCCAGAGTTTCAGCAGACTAAACGTCTTCCTTGATTAAAAACTTTATTCAGTTGCGTTTCGCAATGGAAGGATGAATTTCGTTTTCGCTCATTTTGAAGACAACTAAAGAAATCGATCGAGCCGCCGTTTTGGCTTTGAGTCATCTAGAGAGGATCTCTTTCAAATCTTTCCCAACACTTAATCTACTTCCACCACGCTTTTCAAACCCTTAGAAGTAAAGGCTCGATTTCCCTTCGCCTGATATGAAATATTTGAATGCTCTCTCGTATAATATGAAATATTGCAATCCAAATACAAAAATCTTTGATTCAACTGAAATACAGAAATATAATCGGCATGGATGACACTTGTAGAGTTTCTCTCTGACTCTTGGAGACTCTTGTAGGTTTAAAGAACATTATTGATACATTAAAAAATGTTTCGGCTGAATTAAGCTAATGAAACGATTTTGAAACCTCGAGCTCTAAATACATGAATCTCGAGAGTATCATGCAAAATAAGCTCTATATGCAAAACAAGCGCAATGGCAGCTACCGCACCCACTGGGAAGACGGGAGCATCAGCCAGAATGCTAAGAAGAAAGGCGCAGAGGAAACTGAAGCGTCAAAACACAATCGGAGAAAAGAGCTTCCCAACGAACCCTGGCACCAGCCAAAAAGCGGCAGCCAACCAAGGGAAACCTAGGAAATTAGCTGCTGCTGCCAAGAAAGCTGTACCACCAACCGCAAAGGAAAAGGGTAAAACCAGACCTAAGCGGATGAGATCGGACGACAGCAACCAAGGCACTGGTAAAAAGGAACGGAGGGTAAGCCCCGAACCCCAAACTCTGGCGAGGAACTCCTATCGGGACGCCGCAACCGATACACTAACGGCAGCGGTGATAGACTACCTAAATGAGACTGGTAAGATCCAAGAGGATCAACTCTCGAAGCTGCAAACCGCCCTGAAGAATGACCTCTTCGAGCTCTTACGCAGCAAACCAGACAAAATTCCAACATTCAGAGGAATGAAACCGACAGCAGGCCATCTGACTGTAACCTGTAGCGACGAGCAGTCTCTAGAATATCTAAAGACTGCAGTTCCCAAGGTAAACACCACCCTGAACGAGGAGTTTAGAGTCGTCCCCATAAAGGAGGTACCGCGGTTATGCACCGTCAAGGTATTTATACCCGAAACGGAGCAGACACCGCAGGGAGCCTTCGAGACGCTTAAACTACAAAACACGGGGTATGAAACGGAAAGATGGCATCTCTTCGCGGAGAAAGAAGTCGCAAACAAAGACATGGTCCTGGTACTGGGCATGCGAAAAGAAGACGTCAGCACTCTAAGGGACAAAAACGGACGACTGAGTTTTGGCTTCACCCAGGTGACTGCCAGAGCTAAGGCGACCGAACCCTTGGAACAAAAGCGAAAAACCAATGCGGTTGCCCCAAGTAAATCCACACCACAACAGGGCGGCAACAGCCAAACTGCTTAAACATCTAGCAGATGGAAACATCGACGTAGCACTGACACAAGAGCCTTACAAACTCAATGGAAAGATACTTGGAAACAGTGCAAAACAAGTTAAAATCTTTGCCACAAGCGGGGTAAATAAAATCCGTAGCTGCATATATGTCGGAAGGAAATTAATTTAATTTTTCTACTGCTGTTCAGCAACATGGACCTTACATCAGCGGTGTTCAACGGAAGGGACGGGCAGGTAACGCTGGCCTCGCCATACCTACCGTTTGACGATCCGATGCCGACCACCGAATTCCGCACCCTATCGGAGTATATACGGGGGAAGCGGGCCATCATCGGATGCGATGCGAACGCGCAACACGAACTCTGGGGAAGCACCAAGTGCAACAAAAGAGGTGAGCAGTTAGTCAATTACTTAATAACTACTAACCTCAACTTAGCAATGAAGAATACACACCGACTTTTATAACGAAAAACAGAGCGGAAGTGATTGACGTCACTCTAATCACAACAGAGGCATTGGAGGATCTGCACGACTGGAGAGTATGTGACTCACCTAGCCTGTCGGACCACCAATGGATCACCTTTCAAGTGAGAAGAGGCGAAAAGACCCCCTTGGTCTACTGCAATCCTAGAAAAGCGGATTGAGACGGCAACACCAGCACTACTAAAAGATATATAGGTTAACACCAGGCGAATCCATTGAAAAGTCGAAAGGACATCTACAATTAAGTGAGATACATCACAAGTATACTGGTCGATAGTTTCAGTGAAATGTGTCCAACCACTACCGTCAAAAAAAAGGTAAGCTGGTGGAACAAAGAATTGGAAGAAATCAGGAATACTCAAAGATTATGCAATACAGAAATACTCAGAAAATACAGAAATACTCAAAGATTATGCAGAATAACTCGCCTCACAAACCGAGATACGGATTGGGAGGACTACAAGCGAAATCTGAAAATTTTTAAAACAGCTGTAAGAAGAGAGAAAAGGAAATCCTGGAATCTTTTTTGCAGCAATATTGAGGGAGTAAACGAGACATGTAGGCTAAGCAGGTCTCTGAAAAGAGAACCACATGTGGACACGAGGACGGATCGTGGACAACAAATAGCATAGAACGTCTCAAGCTCCTACTAAACCAATATTTTCCGGGCTCAACGGATGAGGAGACAGAACAAGTAAACAACGTGACTCCTTATCGTGGCTCCCCCCTAAAAGAAGTAGTAAGCGAAGAAAAGGTCATTTTCACCCCCGACCATTGACGGAAAACATATCAGTTTAGTAAACAAGGTGAAATACTTAGGAGTAACCTTGGATAGTAAGCTAACTTCGACTCCACACATAGTAGCAGTCAGGCGGAGAGCTACAGCGGCGCTCTTCACAATGAAAAGACTAGTGGGGAAAACCCGGGCAATAACACCTAAAATTGCCCACTGGATCTACACAACATTAGTGAGGCCAATAACCACTTATTGGTTTGGTGGCAGGCATTACAAAAGAAAACCATTACAAAAGAGCTAGAGAAGATCCAGCGAATGGCCTACCTTGGCATCATAGGTGCCATTAGGACTACGCTAACTGCTGTAATGGAGATAATGCTTAATCTCATGCCACTCGACAAATTCATCTTCAGAGAGGAGACAAAGAGACAGATACGGCTTGGAATGACAGGAACGACTGCAGGATAAGCCGAGCTCTTTGGCCTCATCCTAATCAAATGAGGACAAAACAACTCCTAGGAAAAAAACCAAATGGCGTTAGAACAATGGTGGCAGTATTAACGGGCCATCATCTTCTAGGTCAACACGCCAAACGAATAGGAATCCAAACGGATGACACCTGCCGAGCTTGCGGCGAGGAGGAAAAAAGTACAGAACACATCCTCCTAGATTGCCCGAGTCTGGCCAACAAACGCCATACTTGGCTAAGGTGTACTGGCGGAACAGAATTGGAACACTTGGCGACCACAGAGCTGGGGGAACTCCTTGGTTTCGGTAGGACGACAGGATGGACTATCTGTAAACAATAGTACTACACATGGGGAGCTAAGGGCCAATTTCTGGCCTATGCGAATTTCCAGCAAGTGGACCCCAGTACAATAATAATAATAATAACAATAAGCTCTATACCATTCCTAATATTCGGGTAGGCCCAAGAAACGGCCTGATAACGAAAGCTAATTTAAACAAAAGCTTTATGGGTAGTTTAATAAAATTATTCTTTTGGAGTTAAAATATATAAAACAAAAGAACTCCTCTAATGACACTTCGGCGGCAACTTCCACTGTTTAGAGCTAAAGCCATAACGAAACTATAAGCCTACACATCAACTTTTTTTCGCTAATTATTTATGTTTATTTCAAACGTTACGGAAGCCATTCAAAAGGAATAATTTCATTAAAAGTTTCAATTGCTAAATTTAAACAATTACTGTCTCAGAAGTACAAAAAAACTTACCGGGAGACTGCTGAACTGATTCATACAATCGAATGCAACACCATTCTGGCAGTGCTATAAAAATGTTGGAAAAATAAAATACGTTCAAACGTATATCGAATGTCTGTATATGAGATATTATAAAGACTAGAAATTTTTTGGTGCCTCTTAAGTGTTCTCAATTAAATACTACTGCAAAATCGAACCTGGACAAGAACATTTTAAGCATAAAACACACAAGCGTAAGCAGGAGTTTATCAACCGAATATATGAGCTAAATCCTTCTTCAAAGTTTATATTTTTTTAATGGCCCTTACTATTACATTTCTTGATAGTGAATATCCAAAACAACGTCTAATCGCACGAGTAGGTGTCTTCATAATTTAGAAAATAAATAACTTTTGTCAGGAAATATCTCTAAGGTTAGGACAATTCCACAAATAACTAAAATATCTTTAACGTGTGGACAATTCAGTACTAAAATTTGAAAAAATCAATCCAAAAAATAAAATGGGCATTTAAGCCCTCAACTTTTTCGTCTTTAAACATTTTCCAGGTGAAAAGGAAAAAAAATATTCAAAACCGTACTAAGCTCAGGCAAAAAGAGAGCATGGACTTTGGAATCTGAAAAGGAAAAGAATAAACTCCGGTCGTTTATTCTTCAGACCGGAGTTGGCTGTATTTGTATTACACATACAGAACGCTATTTCATCTTTCCCTACGACTTCTGTCTATTTTCCGATAGATACACTTCGGTGATCCACCATCAACAGGGTCCTGAGTTGTTCAAACCGACAAACAACAAGGACCACCTAAATATACCTATCGAAAACTAGGAAACAGCGATAGGGTAGAAGGGCCTAGTCTTCACAATTAAATTTGATATTTTTTTAACAACGCCCGATATTTTTGAAAATTTGATATTTTTTGAACAAATTTGTATTTTTGAAATTCTACTCTTACAAACTTAAGAACCAAAGATTGAACTACTTTGTCTTGAAGTTTATTTCTTCTGATTAAAAAATATATTGCATTCAAATTTGAGTAATGCTACATTGGATTTTTTGATTCTAATTTATACCTGTGTACTAACCTAAAACTGCCTTGAAACTGAAAAACGGTACAAAGTCATACATTGGGTGCTTGGCGACTGAGAGTTAGACTATCGACCAATTTGTCATCAGAAGAAGAAAAAGAAAGTCATAAACAAATGGTAGAAGTTTAACATCGATGTCCACCGAATTTCAAACAGAACCAGCCTACTTGTCTGCCTCTAATGACAATAACATTGACAGCACTACAAGTCCATGCGAAATATCAGCAAACAGATGTCTAGCGACAGTATTTCGTAATTTTTCTACTATTTTCAGCAGCGGATTTTTCAATGAGTCTTCGACACTAAGGTTAGGGTAAAGAAAAGAGTCCGGCTTGCTCATTTCTGTTGAACTTTAAGAATATGTGGGAAAGACACTGGCATTTGTACAACGAGAATATCTGTATGAAGCATGCTTGACATCTGCAGCAAAAAATCCAGTAAACATACACCACGAAGCAAAGCAGATAATATTACAGCTTGACGACAAACAAAATGCAAAAAAAGAACCTATTCCAAGCATGAAAACTGCAGCAAACTATAATTTTGAATGGTTGAAAGGTAGAATAGTATTGAGAGTCCAAGATAAGACCGACTGGCACGTAAACGATACCAAAAATTTTTGCCAGATTGGTAAAAAACCAATCCGTTTCAAAAGAAAATGAAAGAACAGATTAGCCTATGTATTTCCTTTCGTCGGTTACCACTTTACCTACCTACAGGACATTTTGGAGTTCTCATCTCATGTTCCAGCTAATAACTGGCAATTCTCATCGAATTGCCAGTTATTAGTTGGAAGTCTATGTCGTGAATGTGTCGGATGAAAGCAAATACCAGGTGTATGCATATTTTTTTTTCAGGTTTACTAAGAGATGGCGCCAGCGAAAACAACGCAGAATGTTAATTTGACACACAAGCTTTTCCGATCGTCTGACATTTAGCTACAAACACACACAAGCTGAGTCCGCAAAAACTAGCGTGTTTGTTCTATCGTGTGTAACAATCATGCCTGCAAAAAAGCGTTTGTGGCACACACTGCTTTTCATGTTTAACCAAAAGAAAACGGCTGTTGAAAGTCATCGTTTGTTGATAAAAACACTTAGTGGACACGCTCCATCCATTACGACATTATATACATGGTTTCAACAATTCAAAAGTGGTAATTTCAATGTGAAAGACAGTGAGCGCTTTGGTAGATCACAACAATGCGAAGTGGGGGAATAGCAGAAGTTAGTGAATTATGATCCAACTGAAAATCAACGTTAATTAGAAGAAGTAAACGTTTACAAGCAACGGGTAGGATCAATAAACTCGGTAAATGGGTCCAAAACGATTTGAATAAACGTCAAATGAGAAATCCTAAAGTCACTTGTGAAATGCTGCTGCGACGCCACGAAAGGAAATTATTTGTGCATTGAATTTTGAAGGGTGACAAAAAATGGATTTATTTTCAAAACCCGAAGCGAAATCGTGGCTTTTGCCTGCCGAAGCCGTTCCTTCAAGCCAAATTGCTTCGGCAAAAAGAACATGCTCTGTGTTTGGTTTGACCAGAGTGGTATTGTGTATTATGAACTCTTAAAGCCCGTCGGAACTGTTAATATAACGGTACCTTCAACAAATGATAACTTTAAACTGCGCACTAATCGAAAAACGACCGGAATGAGCCAGAAGACATGACAAAGTGATTTTGTTAACGTCGCACTCAGCAAAACCAGTGAACGACACAGTGAAAACGCTTGCATGTGGCTTCCTTCGGCTCCCACCGTACTCCCCAGGCTTGGCGTCATCTGACTATCACCGTTCCGCATCAATGGGGCACGCGCTCGCATAGCAGAACTTCAGTGATTTCGAGGAAGTTGGAAAGTGGCTCGACGAATGGTTTGCCGCGAAAAACAAGTAGTTTTCTGGGATAGTATTCATAAATTACCTTAAAGATGGGCGTAATGTGTAGAAGTCGATTGCCAGTATTTTTATTTATTTTAATAACATTTTTTTAATCAAAAAACTTATGCATACACCTGGTATATCACTACAGCATTTTTTAAACATCCACGACTATTGTCACTACTTTTGTACCTTAAGGCTGAGGAATATCATTGACAATCATAACTTTTTTATAGCTTTGCTCTTATTCCAGACGCTTTGTTCATACATCTCAAACGAATCAGATTTAACTTATATGGATCAGTCACAAAAAACCTTTTTTTGTACCATTAGGAACATAGCATGACCTCGGAACAATAAATATTTGGCTTTGGTGTTATTATTAAGTTCGATGGCAACAATTTACAGTGCAAAGCATGGAATCTTTTGTTTTTGTCGATTCTTTTATTATCCATACAATAGTCTTACCCCGATGTAAAAAAAATCAATGTCTCTCGGAAACTGCTAATGAAGCACCCAATGGCCTTGCTTTTGAATCTTTGATTTTGGTTTTAATCGGAAAGAAGTTGCTTCCTAAGACACCTCCATTAACCACATCGACTCGAATCTTCACCGAGCCGAGTATCCCATTCTTTATCCTTAAATTTTTTGGCTGTACAGGGTGGGGCTTTTCTTTCAACACTAAAGTCACCATTATTAAAACTTCGACATGTCTTGCGATGATAACGCCCTTGTTAGGCTACTATAACTGTCAAATATAAGACACAATCGAATTTTCATGCTGAGATATTTCCTGTATCCCGCTGAAAATGGCGTATTATCTTATTACTTGAAATACTTACGCTACTACTTCTACAAATAGTTAAAGTACTTAAATTACTACATCTACTGCTACTACTTCCTTTAATTAAATTCATTTCAGTACTCTGATTGTTTGTGATCGATTTGCTGTTCCCAGAAAATGGCATGTTTGGTAAATTCGCAATGTTATTGGTAAGCATCGGAGGTGATCTCATTTGTTGGGTCAATTTCTTCACTGACAGAAGCGCATTTGGCAATATACACTTCCAAGGATTTGCCAGGCTTTCTATGCTCATATCTTTTTCGTTGCTAATATCTCTTTTACCATGTTAATGTCTTTGAACTTACGTCAAGGTCCACGTCTGACTTCTGTCCTCATTTGTGGACACGTCTGACTCCTTTGGAAATATGAGTCCTAAGACGTATTAGAAGAATTATATGCAAAGGAGATCTAAGGCGAATAAGGTACAATCTGTACGAAGTGAACGATTTTTTAAGGAGCCAGACCTCTTAGAATGCAAACCTCTGAAAGCTGCAATGGGCTGGACATCCGAAATGAATCAATTCGGGGCGGGTAGCTAGACTCTTCGTCGACTGAAGAACGAAGACCAGTAGGAAAACCTAGGAAACGCTGTTCGGACCTGACTGACTACGGTCAATCAGCACTGAAATTTTATAATTGAAGGACGAGGTTGATGGATGAAAAGTGTTTGCCAATGTCAAAAACCGGCGCTAACGATTTAATTCTGTTTTATACCAAATAAAACAGACTACATTCAAACTTATAGTAAGGCCCAAAGACCCACATGCTAAGATTCAGCTATTCTATTTAGGTCAGCCTAAATAACAATACCAGCTTCCGAACATTTTCGGTTGATTCCCGAGTTGAACCATTTCGAATTTCGAAACTTCTCTTCTAGATATCTGGTAACCCATAACGTTTTGAATTCCAGCAAGGTTACATTCCCCACAGTAAAATTGCCGTATTTAATTTAATTCGCCTTCATTACACTAAACCTCAGCGTAGGAATTCCATCATAACTACATATTCTTCATGTGTATCTTTTATATTACGTTTCTGATTCCTATTCAAGCCAAAGGTAGCTTCATTCCGACCGAACTTTCTCGCCTTTTAAGGTTCCTCATCATACATTCATCATTGTATCAACATCAGTTGTTCAAATACGAAAAGAATTGATTATTAACAAAAATGTTGAAGGCGCATTTCTTCGTTTCTACGTACAAGATTCGATACAGACGAGTAGAAAATAAAAAGTAACACTAATGATGTAATTAACACGTTCATGGTTAAAAAAGAATTATTTGGAGAGATGGTTTGACAATGCTCAAAAAAGAACGCAAATGTTTAGATATGATCCAAGTAAATAACAATAGGAGAAAAGTAATTATTTTAATGTTAAAAAGATGTCTAAGCAAATAGAAAGTGTTCTTTGACTCTGAAAAGGTTTACATGGAGACACGAAATAGTTGCATGATTCTATTCGACAATTTGAATAGGAAATTTCTCAATACACAATAAAAACGACTATGAGAAAATGTTTCCCTAATTCTATTGTGTTGGAGGTGAGAATGGTTTTAACCGGCTTGGAAGTTTTTTTCAATAGTTGATGAAAATTTTATTTTGTGTCGTTTTTTGGAAAGAATAAATATTTAAAATTTATTATTGACTTCAAGATAATTGTGTATCTAGGTTTAATAATTCGTTATAAACAAGTAAATAAACAGGATACTAGATTACCTAATTGATTGGGATTTATTCATGAAAATATGCGCAACGCAAGACGTTATAACCTTAATTTTATTGTTTAAAATCGATACAACGCTTTCAAGAAAATATCAACGTGACAGGTGAATCGCATATCTCATTGGGAACCCTAATATAAAACCTTATCCCAGAGAACCTTTGTCAGCATGAATCTATTAATATGCTCCTCTGTAACGGAACTTTTTATATGATCTGTTCCCAACTTATTATCCATCTTGACAAAGTTACTGCGTGCCCCTCATTCTTCAGAGCGAGCTAGAATTGACTGCAATGAGCTCAAATGCATCTTCGAGAAATTCATGGTTAAACCCGACAGTGCTATAAAACGAGATGATGGACAATTCTTGCAATTATTAGGGGGTAATTGTTAATAATTATATTATATAATAAATATTATATAATAAAATCTTTATCTTATTTTGCTTATATTATTATACTTTCATTTCAAGCAACACAAAACAACCCCACGGTACAGCAATGCATCGTTAAATTGCTATGACCAGTATCGTTTACCAACAATCGTTGCATTTATTACTAAATGCAATCTTTTGTGCGGGAAAGTTCTATGAATCAATTTATTTTTAGTATCCTCCGTGACTAAAAGCAATTGTACCTATCAAATTGTTGATGTAATAAATTTTTCAATGGCAAATATAAAAAGCATTCAACTGAAACAATTTGCTTCACATTTCAAGGCAAAACTTAATGGCACAGAAAATCTAAAACGAATTCATTTTCACTCGTTTCACGTTTTGTATTCGTATTTCCTATGTTTTTACAGCGATTCTTACATGGCATATCCGTTGTTCTGAACTTACCTGAAAAGAAAAGAAAATTTCAGATAAGCAATAATAAGATTAAAGATATGATTACATTATGTAAAAACTTTCTAGTTATAACCACAAAAAAACACGTATATTACAAATTATTTCCTTTCAAAAGTTCATGGAACTGTTCGACAGGAGCATAGACATATAGTTGACACAAAAACAGGCATCCTGAAGTTTTAACAACTTTCCATTGGGTGCTTTGTTGATTTTCATAATATTATATAGGTTGAAGATTGCTATAGTCCTTCTCGACCGTATGAACAACATATCGACCAGATGAATCAGCATTTTTTGCACATGTACTCCTCAAACTTTTTCATCCCGTCTCAATCGAAAGTGGCTTAAAAATGACACTTCTTATGTCATCGAATGCAAGGATAATTTTTGTTTAAAAACAACTTTTATGCCCTACGATTTCGGAAAGCAAATCAATCTAGACCTTTACTCCCTATCAACCGTCGGAAAAAGCAATTCGCTTATTCATTTTATTTACACTACATTTAAAACAGACGGTAACGAGTGCCTTAAAAAAACTATTATTATTTGAAAAACCAGGAAAAACAACAAAATATCCAGCATACGAGAGTGGTTGGACAAGTACTTAGCCTACAAAAGGAAAACGTAAATTTTGGAAATGTGGCCATTTTCTCATGCCATGTTCTCAATACAGTCTCCTCGTACCTCGATACACTCGACCCAGCGATGCTCGAACTTCTTGAGACCGACAGAAAAATACATTTTCTCTTGGTCTTCAAAGTAGCCCTCCGTTGCGGCAATGATATCATTCCGTTCAAATTTATACGCGGCACGTGACTTTTTCATGTTTGGAAACAAAAAAGTAACATGGAGCAAAATATAGAGAATACGGTGGATGGGGTCGTAATTCGTAGTCCGATCGTACCAAATTGGCCTTGGCGACGGCAGAGGTGTCAGCCGGTGCGTTTTTATGGTGGAAGAGAACTTTTCCCTTCGCCAAATGGACCCTTTTTCAACCATTCAACGGGAAATCGGCTCAATAATAGAGCAGTAGAATCCTGTGTAGCAGTAGAGCCGGCATTGTAGAAGCAAATTTTTGCCCTTCTCGAGGACGTCGATGCAGATCACAAGAAAACTGTGCCCATCACCACTGTTCCTTGGCATCTCGTATATACCATTGGATTCATTTTGCATCGACAGGCACGAAACCATGTACAAACTGCTTCATTTTGCGTCAAACACTGCAAACACTGAATTGATCTCACTTTACGCTTGTTGTCCAGAGTGAGTAAATGCGGCTACCATTATTCCGACAGCTTTCTTATGCCCGAAATTTCATGCAAAATATGACCCACGCGGTCTTGATGAGCAGACATCTGATAGCAGATGCCTGGTATCTCAGCTTTCTCCTGCACCTTCAATTGTCGGTCGGTCAATACAAGATCTTGGATATTTGTCACATTATCCTCTGTGGTGGTCGTTTTCGGGGCACCTGGGCGAGGCTCATGAAAAACTGACGTGCGACCACGTTGAAACTCTTTAAACCAATTTTATTCAGTTTTGGAGCAGAGTGACAGTTACACAGCATCAAAGCGCTATTTGATTTCACTGTGCGATTTTTCTTCACAAAACAAGAATTAAATCACCGACCGATATTGCACTTTCTTCATTTTTCTAAAAAACCGTGAACATGCCAATTTCCACACGCGGTCAAAATAAAACTACGAATCCGATTCGGCTGACATTATGACGGTAGCTCTCTACGAGAATGTACTCCTGAGTTTGTAGCGACATCGGGTAGTGAGGCGAAGTGCTTATCGGACTGTCCTCGCATTAGGGGCCCATTATTAAGCAGTCATGTTTAAAATAGTTGGTTTTGCTAAAGAAAGGTGCCATAGTTGCCGTGTGCTGCAATATCTTGAACGACAGCAGAATATTTTAGGGTGAATTATCTTTTATTTACTTGCACCAGATTCTACCACGTACCGTACTTTTCAATTAAAATGAAGAAATCAATATCGATCTATAATGTAATTTATTTTTCATTCTGGGATGGAAATATTTCGATGAAATAAAAACCAAATCCGGTGGTATATGTAGAAACCAAGCGTGAAAATTTCAATGGAAACATTGATCCGCTTTTGATAAGGAACACTTGGCAGAGGAGGTTGCCGAGATTATCGTTGAAAGACTGCGTTTAGTTCTCCCTGATTGACAAATCAAAATCCGAGAAGGTACAGAAAACGTAGGCGTATCGTGCAGTACAACTTTCAATTTTTAAAACATATCAACTCTCGTGCAGAACGACTATCATTTACGGGTTCTGCTAATTGTCATGATGTACAACAAAAAGCTTCGTCTGAAAAATTTCGATTAATGTTTACACCCGTTGATGCGAAGTATGAAGGAGTTTTCACATAGGTTTATCACAGGTATGCAATCAACTGGACACAGAAAAGACTAAGCGATAGTCTCAACCACAGCGTAACCAATATAGCACTAACACTTCGAACAAACTTCCCATCTAATGGTATTGACTTCAAATTTACAGATGCATTGATATTTGTGAGCAAAACTTTCTTAGAGATACCAGATAGGAACGGAGATACGGAGAGACATGCACCAAAATTCTCTTAAATTTTGTAGTCAAACGTAATCACAGAAATTCACTCACATAAACTTTTAAAACAGAAAAAATATCTTCAAATACATTTGAGCTAAGAAAGCTAGCCATCACGATCGCTTCACTCACCTACGTCATTCAATTTCTAAGCTCTCTATCATGCAAAGCTCACTTTTTTGGCTACATGGAGTATGCGTATTTCTTTGTGTTGCTTTCTCTTACGCATGATCTCTACAATCAATTCCTGATGAAAATGCTCCGAAGAGACCAAGACGAGCGCGTCTATCAGAACAGTTGAGTACGTAAGTACTAAGGGGTGATTAAATTTCTTACACGAGTATTTATTGATTGACCTGTCATAATTTAAATGATTACTCGCCATAATTTGAAAGTGATCATATATTTGATATTATTTATACGACATTACGAAGCAATTATCATCATTTTCGTCCTTAAATAGTTCTGCAATATTTCATTGTGATGAGAAAAGCAAACTAACGCGGACAAATATTTGAGACCCACAGACTACATGCATATCTTTTTGCATATAAAGTTGCAAATTTTGTTTCAAATATAAACAAGTTGCGTCGAATGGGAGATACAGTGGCTCACAGCTTATTTCAACCAACACGTTTTCAAGTTTTTGAGGGGCTATAACTAATAAACAAAAACACATACAAACAAAAGTTAAACGTTGATTAGTAGATCTAGATTTTAAGTATAAAAAAGACCATAATTTATTTTCACACATAATTTTTTAGCAACTTGCATGCAAAAACCTCAAAATTTTTACGAAAATAATGTCACAGCTTATTTCAACCAGCTAACAATAAGAATACTTTCTTGTATATTTTTAACATTATATTTAAATTTTAATACTTAGTATGGCCTCCCTTCTTATCATACGCCGCCCATATTCTTTTCGGCATCGATTTTACTAGCTTCAGACACGTTTGGGGGGTGATCTTCGCCCATTCCTCTAACAAAGCTTTTTTAAATCAGTTTTGTTGGAAGTTTGATGTTTGCGGATGTTTAGCTCCAAAGTTGACCACAAATTTTCAATCGCATTAATATCCGGTGATTGGGCTGGAGGTTGCATTAGATGGGGGCATTTCAAAATGAGCCATGTCTGAACTATACCTGACTTGCGTTTGGGGTCGTTATCTTGGTAAAAGCAAAAATTTGACTCTGTGCCAATTGTGACGCTTCCACCATCATGTTTGACGGTTGCCTTTAAATTCTTGTTTTCCAACTCTTTATTTGGTTTACGCCAGACATAAGTTTGTCCATCGGAACCAAAAATATTAAATTTTGACTCATCCGAAAATAAAACCTTGCCCAGAAGCTCATATCTTTAGAAAGATGCTGCTTCGCGAAAGCAAAACGACACTGCTGATTTTTTTTTTTTTTTGGTAATGAAAGGTTTTTTGCAAGCAACTCGGCCGGTAAAGTCGTGCTTTCGTAAAACTCGGCGAATAGTTTCAGCACTGCATGACTTACCCAACTTGTGGTTAACCTCGATGGTCAATTTTGGTGCTGATAATTTTGGGTTTTCTTTAATTTTACGCACAAGATAGCGCTCATCAGTTGGGTTGAAAATTTTGTTTGATGCTTTTCGTGTATGATGCGGATATTGAAGGACTACCTCAAAAACCGGAAACACATCTATGACACATTGAGAGGCCGGCGAAGAATTGATTTGACATCAGGGGTTGCGCAAGGTCCCGTTCTGGGCCCGGACCTCTGGAATGTCTCGTACAATGAGCTATTGAGGCTGCAGTTTACCGGGGGAGTCGCGCCTTGTTGGCTACGCAGATGACGTAGCAGTACTAGTCACCAAACGTACTGTCGGACAGACGCAGCTCAAACTGGGTGCGGTAATACGCCGAGTGAGCGAGTGGATGACAGACCGTGGGCGTAGCCTAGCGCTGGAAAAGACCGAGGTTGTCGTTCTCACCAAGAAGCGGATCCCTCGTGTTATCCCCGTTCGGGTGGGGGAAATGATCATCGAGTCAAAAGAATCAATCAGATACCTTGGCTTGATGATTGACTCGAAGATGAGTTTTTTCGAGCAGGTTCGAGCGTCAGCGGATAAGGCTTCCGTAGGAGTATCGGCGCTCAATCGCATTATGGCCAACACGCAGGGGCCAACTTTGAGCAAAAGACGTCTACTGATGAGTGCAATGGAGTCAGTGCTCTTGTATGGCTCCGAGGTTTGGGATGACGCTCTTAGTAAAGAGACCCACCGAAGGCGTCTGGCACAGGTGCAGAGGCAAGGAGCTTTGCGGATAGCGGCTGCATACCTCACTGTCTCTGAACCTGCAGTGCTGGTTATCTCGAGGGTGGTTCCTATTAAGTTACTTGCAGACGAACGGAAACGTGTATACTTACGTAGGGGGGAGTCGGCGAGAGAAACCGTCAGCCGAGAGGAACGGAGAAGAACCCTAACCTTGTGACAGCAAACATGGGAAAACGAAACGCGAGGCTGGTGGACCGCACGGCTGATAAGTGACTTGGGGCCGTGGTTCTACAGAATGCATGGTGAGACTGATTATTATCTGACGCAACTACTCAGTGGTCACGGGTATTTTCAGTCTTACCTGTATAAGATGGGAAAGACACCATCCCCAACTTGCGTGTTCTGCCCGGGGATGATGGATAACGCCTGCCATACGTTCTTTACATGTAATAGAAAGGAGAAATATGTAATATTTTCGGAGAAAATTGGCGTAATTTCCCCAGAAAATGTAACGAGAAAAATGATGCAATCAAAGGACAATTGGAACTGTGTGTCGCATTACGTACGGACAGTACTTATTATAAAGAAGGGCATGATGGATCGCTTGGCGAGGGAGGGGAGATCTCTGTAACGCAATTCTCTCCAACCACAATTCCTTCCTATCCATCCGAGGAGAAAGAGAGATTTCCCTTAGCCTGAAGGCACCGCTAAGCGATGATTAATGAGGCCTAGTCCGAAGTAATGTGACAAATAGTTCCAGGCTAGGTTCTCGTTGTGATAGGGGAGGTGTTAAGTCGGTAGTCCGACACTCAGGGCGTAAATAGGCTTCACCTCCCAAAAAAAAAAAATTCTCGATAAACACTGTGGTTGAAATAAGCTATGAACAAAATGATTGATGACAAATTCTTTTTTCTTTCCTTACTACAGGAGAACAAATATTTTCCGAATTTGTCTTTCACTCCTTCAATTTATGTTTCTTTGTTTATAGTTCTGCTTTTCAAGTCCCTTGATACCTAAACCTTCTCAAAATCTGAAAACAGTGTTGCTTGAAATAAGCTGCGAGCCCCTGTATATTAATGTAAGCAGGCTGCAAAAATCATTGGCAGTAGAAGACGATAATTAACTCCTTTTGAAACCATAGAGGAAGATGCAAAAAGGAGAAAGAAGATCAAGTAAAGGCTCCTCTACATAAGCTCATTGACCATGCTAATGCATCTATGGAAATTCTTCCTATCGATCTATTTTAGTCAAATTTACACAACGCTTCACTTTCATAATAAAATTCATATTTTCCCACGAATTAAAATTAACAAGTCAATGAATAACATTGGAAAACATCTTCCCTCTGCAATTCAATTAAAATTGTTACTTTTGCATACCAATGTGAAATATTGCAATTGTATTGCAATATTTATTATCCAATATTACATTCATCCCAGATCTTTCGTAACAACCATTAAAGAATCGTGATCAAGCCTCTCGAGAAATCATTTCAGCAGGGCATCTACGTTATTGCATCTAAATTATGGGAATAATATAAAAGGGAGAACAAGGCATCCATTCAATATCCAAACAACAATGAAATAATATGAGAACGGTAGTGAAGTCAAATAACAATGGCGTCTCACCACAAAGTAGTCATATGGGGATGAATAAGCGTAAGCTTTCGAATTGAATAATTTTCCTTTCCTTTTCAGTTGACTTGAATCAATTCATCAAGATCTTTACTACATATGATATGTCGAATTAAACAATTACGACTGATATCATATATGGCATCTCTTATGATTATTAATAGAACTACATGCTCATGAAGTTCAATACATTGAGTACGTAGCGACATGGTCTTACAACTTATAGTACAGACAATCAGGTACACAATTATCTGCCATTGCCCATATAAACCCACCAACACGTATTACATATTCCACCGAAATGCCAACGAAAGTCTTCAAGATAAAATAGATAGATCATGTGAACTTCTCCGAAGTTGGAGGAACCCGAAGGTGCTTACAGATTACAGCATTGGAGGCTCAAATTAATATTTGCAATCAACTTGCTGAAACGCGGTCAAGTCGATCGAAAGGAGTCTCATTGCTTCGCTGAATAAAGTGCCATAAACATTGCTTAGTAAGGCATATGGGGCAGGTTTATTATTATTCTTATTATCGGATCTATGGACAAGTCACCATAGTTTATTCTTAAGCGACTCGAAGGCAATAGAGTTACCGTCTTGTTTGAGCAACTCAGAAAGCATGAAGGACATTATCTGAACTTTTATTTTTAACACCCACCTCGACAGTAATGTAATAAACAATCAATATTCCTAGAAATTAGTTTTAAGCTTTCTCGTAACACGCAACATTGCTTACAAAAAAGAGTCCATATTCAGTATTGAATCAAAACATCATTTTAGCTTTATCGCATTTTTCCTTTAACACTGTTTATCTAGCCAATCTAGCACTTAGTATTCAGTTGGCATCCCCTGCTGCAGAGCATTATTACCATTGCGCCTGCAGCATCAAGAGTAATCGAGTAGCAGTATCAGTTGCAGGTTTTATTCGGTTTGGAGTCCAACGAATGCTTGCATCCATTCAAAACAGAATAAACGTTCTGATAACCTGTTGCCTCTTCTCCCACATGAAAATCATTATGTTGTTGATTCGATTCGGTTTTGGATTTTCACATGTGCTCCTGCGATTATTGCCGTTGGTATCTTAACTACACAACCATGCTCACTTACCACTAAGTATCTTGGATGCGGCCAACAGTTTCTTGTTTTGTTTTAATCAAAGCAAAATAAGAAAACGGCAAGCGTGGGAAAATGAATTTCCACATCTGTACGAAAGGTATATGGCGCTGTATTATTTCAATTGCGGATGCAATGTATAAAATAAGGTGCGCGAAACATGTTCCCGCTAGTGCCAATGCTGTTTCGACGAATATGGAAGAGATAATTCGAGCTTCTAATGAATGAAAAATGTTGTTGGCAACGGATATGGCCAATATCAACATTAGTTACAGTTTTCATTCGTATAAATTAAACAATATTATCACTTTGGCTAAGAAAGGAGCCCGTTGCGTGGAAAAGTATTTGAAGTTATAACTCCGAAAATTCGAAAGCGTTGGTAGAGCGCACTGTTTAACTTCTAACATAAGACATCATCAAACATTAACCCAACAACCTTCGATTTTATGTCTTTTTATCATAAATTTCATCATTAACTGATTTAATGGTAAGCAGCCACTACTTCTTGTGCATTTCCAAACAATTTGAATGTAAATACTAGGCACCAATAAGAGGCCAAAATGTACACTGAAAATACGTAAATTTGTCTTGCAGCAAACAACATATAACTTTAGGTTCTATGGGAAAAGTATCTACAACCACGATTTTATTCAAAATTCAAAAATATTCGCCCTATACTTTGTATTTCAGTTCGGATTCCGTTCCCTTTTCAGAATCGTCGCCTCGGTTCTCTCTAGTGTAAGAATTCGAGCGACCATATAGGACTTATCCCAGCATTTTAAGCGAGCAAGCGAGCGCCTTACAGTGCCTCCAGCAATACAGGACTGAGTATGCTGTGATGAGAGGTGTTTCATAGATCATGGCCAAAGATGGAGTTCATCCTTAACCTTTAACTGGTGACAAGCGGTCTCACAGGCCGAGCGGTGTCAGTAAAACGTCATTTCACCCCCTTCCCCGCGCTTCCTTTGATTCAACGTCTGAGTAGCTGCAAGTTTAGTTGCGTCCACGCCGCAGATAGTGACAGTTGCGTTGTATTGTCCTATATTGGTAAATTACAACAACATAAAATTCGGCAGCGGTCTCTCAGACCGTACGTCACCACTGACGTAACTTTTTAACGTAATTTTGCTATATTGTTTTTTCGTGTTTTTACGGTACTAACTAAAAATGAGTAATTCTGCACCTCCAAAAAAGAAATGTAGGGAGTCGGGAGTTGGAAATGTACTGTCAAATACTCAAATTGAAGCGTGTCTGGCACAGGAAGATTCAAGTGGGTGCAGAAGTGCAGAAATGTTCCCGAAAATTTCATCCCGGAGCAAAGTGGTCACGACTGGAATAGCGAAGAAAGTGCTTCTGAAGATGAAGAACCAATTCAAGAAAATCAGCAATCAGAAAGCGACAGTGATGATCAACCTTTTTCAAGGTTAGTTAGATGTTTCGTTGGCAAAAATAGGTTCAAGTGGGCAGAAGATCCGCCAAACAGAGCTGTGTGAACAAGCCATCATAATATTATAGCTCGAATGCCAGAGACAAGGTTAGATGTACATGACGAAAGAAATCCTTTTTCTCTATGGCAGAAAATAATGAGTCTGGATATCTTAAAAGAAATATTGAAGTGGACAAATGAGAAAATTCGTGAACTCAAATTGAAGTACAGCAGAGACAATCGTCCTGAATTACAAGATCTAGATATGATCGAATTGCATGCATTCCTTGGTCTTCTTATGTATACAGCTGTGTTCAAATCAAATCACGAAAATTGTGAATACTTATTTGCAACTGATGGAACAGGGAGAGACATTTTTAGATCTGTAATGTCAGAAAAAAGGTTTCTCAATTTGTTGTTATGCCTGCGGTTTGATAATGGAGTAGACCGACAAGAAAGAAAAGAGAATGATAAGCTAGCAGCAATTTCCAAAATATTCCGAATATATGTGCATAACTGCCAATCCCTATACAACATTAGAGAGTGTGCAACTATCCATGAAATGTTGATAGCTTTCAGAGGTCGCTCTTATTTTGTTGTATATATGCCAAATAAACCATCGAAGTACGGTTTGAAGATGATGTGTATGTGCGATGCCAAGACTCATTATTTTTATAATGGCTATATTTACTGTCGTAAGGGGTCTGATGGTGAAACGTTGACAAACGAAGAAAAGAAGTTTTTAGTTCCATCACAAGCAGTGATTCGTTTGACAAAACCTATACACGGTAGTAACCGCAATGTGTCGTTCGACAATTGGTTCACATCGATTGAATTGGTTGACGCTCTAAAAAAAAGAGGTCTGACATGTGTAGGTACTCTAAAAAAAACAAAAGAGAAATTCCTTAAGAGTTCTTGCCATCTAAATCAAGAGATGTGGGATCGACACTCTATGGATTTACCAATCAAATGACTTTGATATCTCACGTGCCAAAGAAAAATAAATGTGTGTGTTTAGTTTCTTCAATGCATCATTGTGAGTCTATTGATGAAAATACAGGCAAACCTGAAATTATCGCCTATTACAATTCAACAAAAGGAGGGGTTGACGAGATAGATAAAAAATGCTCCATCTACACCTGCAATCGCCGAACGCGAAGGTGGCCCATGGTGATATTTTATCGAATGTTGGACATAAGTACGGTGAATGCGCATGTTTTATATCAAACTGATGGTGTCAATGCTATTGATCGAGGACAATTCATTAAAATTTTGGCTAGAACCGCGGTATTATCACACATGCAGCGCAGAGTTTATAATACTCACATTCCACGCGATATACGCGTCAACTTAGCACGTATTTTGGGTTCTGATTTGCCACCTGAACCACAAAACTTAGAGGATAGGCCGAAAACACGGAAAACCTGTGCCAGTTGTCCTCCTAAATCAAATCGCAAATCAAATTACCAATGTAATACATGTAAAAAACATGTGTGCTTGCAATATGCCAAACAATTATGCCCCGACTGTCAATAAAAATAACCAAAGTTTGACCAATGCCAGTTTTTTTAAATGATACCTGTGATTAAAAGAATATTTTTTTTGTTGATTAGAGTATCGTAACTACAAGGAAAAAAAAATATTTTTGTTATAATTATGTTGATTTAATTTTTTTTGTGTGATTATTGATCTCATCTTTAGATTTTTGATTTTCGTTCCTACTTACATTATAATAGGATGTTAATAATTAAAAATTACATTCAGAGTCTATTGGGTGGTTTTATTTTATCCTTTTCTACATTAATCAACTGTTTTTAAAAACTGAGGTAAGCTAGCATAAATACTTTCGATGCTATAGACCATTTAACAGCAGCGGCTTCTCAGGCCGCGCGTCACCAGTTACGTTACACAAAAACCATGTCACCAGTCAAAGGTTAAACGAAACCTAATGTAACTCTCATTTAACAAGGTCATTAGCACCCTCTACTGCAGCAGTTCGATGAGATCGTCTGTTAACATAATTATCACTATTCGTAATTTATTTCATCTTCGCAAAATGATTCTGAACAATAAAAGACAGACCATCCTTTTAATTTTGTGTGTTAAATTTTTATCGCTGAAGAAGATCAAACGATAACGATCGAAACTCGGTTACGAAAAAATAAAAATTTAACACGTAAAATTGAAAGGAACTTCTTTCTTTTCCAGTTCATAATTTTCACTTTTCACTTTAGCATACAGTATATATTTCATACAGTATATATATTATTAGTATAAATACTGGCGGCATTCGGATGCAGAAAAAAATAATGCGCACGCTGGAACGTCCCGTAAGACAAGAGGAAAAGCATGAACAACTAATGCCTGGGAAACACACGGAGGGAGAAACTACCGATGATATTCAGATCATGATTCGAAGCGATGCTGCCACTGACACTGCTTCTGATGCCATCAGAGCTCTAGATCCTAACGCAAACAAAAAAAACCCGCCTTAAAACCAGGCGCAGGACAATCTCATTGTATTGAATCGGCACGAAGAAGAGCGTCTCATGCGTAAGGCAGGAAACATAGTTAAAAAGATCAAAGCTTCCTGCAATACCCAGAAAAACATAAGCAAGGACATTAGGGACGGTATTTTAGAGCTTGAACAGCTTTTAGACCGTATCGGGTCTAAGGTTGCCAGCAGCCCAATCCAAGAGGACCGATACAAAAGGAGGAAGTACGAAGCAGCGAACAGACAGGTTACTTGGAACGATGAATTCTAGGTGATGGCAACCAAGGCCACCAAAAAAGCGTCCAGAAGGCTCCTCCTTGAAAAAGTCACCAATGATAAGCTCCTTCCTGGGGACAAAGGAAAAGATACCCCAAACAAGAAACAAGAACCACGAAGCAAGCCACGCCGCAGAATCCTAAGGCATGCACTGCTGGTCAAACCGACGGATGGGAGAACTTACGCAGACGTTTTGCGGGAAATCAAGGGTACAGCTCCCGATGACACTCAAACTGCCATCAGCACCGTCCGGCCAACCAAATTTGGTGGCCTCCTTGTAGAATTTGGACCTGAGACAACAAATAACGACTCATTCCGGGATGCAGTCAAAAAGGCTCTAGGGGAAAAGGCAACAGTAGCTTCACTTTAACCAATGGCCACCCTCGAAATCAGGGACATTGACTGCGTTACGGGCAAGACGGACGTGGAAGAGTGCCTCAAAAGGGTTTCACCCGAATTAACTGGGATCAAATTACGACTAACCCCTGAAAATAATAGAGCGGAGCGCATGGCCATAGTCGATTTAACCGAGAAACATGCCGAAAAACTCCTCTGCATCGGCAAAATAAAAATAGGTTGGGCGGTCTGCAGAATACGGCGAAGATCAGTTCCTCTCCGCTGTTTCAAATGCCTAAGCTACAGTCATACAACACAAGGCTGCAAAGGGCCTGATAAGAGCTCCTTGTGCTATAAATGCGGCAGCGCAGGACATAAAAGAACAGAATGCACGGGAGAGGCGCACTGTATCCTCTGCGAGAACGCCGATCCCAGACCTGATGACCTGAGACATATTCCAGGGACAGGGAAGTGCCGGGTATTCAAAGAAGCCCTAACCAAAGCCAAAGTAGCTCTGCAATGACCCGTGTCCTACAGGTAAACTTACATCGGAGCTCAAACGCCCAAGACCTGCTTGATCAATTCGCGAGGGATATGAAAGCCGATCTGTTGCTGCTTAGCGAACAACACCGAGATAAAAATTCATCAGCATGGTACCCTGATGAATCTGGTACTTGTGCCATGTGGGTTCGAAACAGCACACATCTGAGAGTTCGGGGCCATGGGCGAAAGGATGGTTTCGTGTGGATCCGTTGCCCAGGAATAACATTCTTTAGTGTGTAATTGACACCGAACGAACCTGTAACATCCTTCCAGGCGAAGCTCAACACTTTGGAGGACACCGTCTTGAGCACAGAAGGTCATATTCTTATCGGGGGAAACTTTAACGCCAAGGCCATTGAATGGGGCATGCCTAAGTCAGATCCCAGTAGGAATCGAACCCTGGAGATGGCAGCCAGAGTAGGGCTAGCCGTGGTGAACACTGGTAACACTCCCACTTTTCGCCACTTGGGCTGCGTGGACACCACCCCGGACGAGACATTCGCCTCGGAGTCCCTCTCCTCTATGACACACAATTGGAGAGTTCTAGATGACTATTCGGCCAGTGATCATCAGTACATAGCATTCGAGATCCGCGACAACGTTCCTAAACTCAGTGCTCTGCCTTCGTGTGGAATACTGAGAGGATGGACGTGGAGAAGTTTGCCGACACGCTCATGACATGGTTACCACCACTTGGCTCATCGCCGGGAACCAGAGAACTGACACCTGAAGACATGGTGAACTCCACAATTAGTACCATCATCTCCGCTTGTAAGTCATCTATGCCCCCCCTCCCCTATGTAAGTCATCTAGGTGGTCCACTGAAATAGCTGAACAACGGAGAGAGTGTCACAAACTCCGGCGAGAAGCTCAACGAGCGCGAAGCCAGGACGAGGTATGCCCCAGAATGGCAGTATATCGATCGGCCAGAAAATGCCTTCGCAAACTGATCAACAGGAGTAAGGCCCGTTGCTGACAGAACTTCGTTGAAGACGTGAACAGGGACCCGTGGGGCTGGGGCTATAAACTAGTTATGCGGAAGCTCGGCGCTCTACGGGCCCCCTGCGTACTTAAAGCGGACATGATGGACGAGATAGTACGGGCACTTTTTCCCCAACATCCCGAACGCGTTGATGCCGCCAACAGGGAAACAACATCAGACTGTCCACTCTTCACGAGAAACGAACTGGAACTAGCAGTTTTCTCCATGAAGGCGAAGAATGCTCCGGGCCCAGACGGTATTCCAGCCGAGGTACTGCAACTGGCCTATCACTCTTGCCCTGACTTGCTGCTCAATACGTTTAATGCCTGCTTGCGGGAAGGCGTTTTTCCTGAGCGTTAGAAGACGGCAAGACTCGTGCTGATCAGCAAGGGGAAGGGAAATCTCGTGTCGCCGTCAACATACCGACCGTTATGCGCTAGACACGGCCGGGAAAGTGCTCGAGAAACTGATAAAGAGAAGACTCGCGCAATAGAGTCTACCTCCGAAGGCACGAGGGTAATAAAGAAAAAGTTGCTCGCGATGAAAGACGATACACTCTCGACGAATGGCAACAATCATGGGAACGTGAGCTAAAAGGAAGATGGACCGCGCGGCTCATCAAAGACTTGAGATCGTGGCTTAGTCGAACGCATGGTGAGACTGACTTCTACCTTATCCAGCTACTGAGCGGACACGCTTGTTTTCAGTCTTACCTGCACAAGATAGGTAAGTCACGGTCTCCAGATTGCATATTCTGCATTGGTGTGAAGGATGACGCCTGTCATACTTTCTTTTCATGCAGAAGATGGGGCAAACAGCGCGGTGATCTTACTGGAAAAGTGAGAGAACTCCAACCAGATAGCCTAATCAAAGAGATGCTCAAATCATTTGACAAATGGAATCAAGTGGCACATTACGCTCGGGCAATGTTAGTAATGAAAAAAGGCATACTTGATCAGCTGGAGGCGTCGAGGGTGGAGGGTTTCCTTCTCTAGCAATCTTCCTCCTCTTTCCCATTCAACCGGAGAAGGAATCCCTGTAACCCGAAGGCGCCAAAAGGCGTAAAATTGGGAGGCCTAGCCCGAAGTAATGTGTCAAACGGTTCTAGGCTAGGCGCTCTGATTAACAGGGGAGGTGTTTAGTCGGTAGTCCAGTAGGTCCACTGGGAGTCCGACACTCAGGGCGTAAATAGCTTTCACCTCCCTACCCAAAAACAAAAAAAAACCATATATATTTATGTTTTATATTTTACTGTATATACTAGTCCGGTGAAATTTAGTCGTTATAGCTAATATCTAAACATCATGTTAATACTCAAATATATTTTTTATCCATGGTAGAAAAAAGAGCAAAGTAATTGAGTAAAATTAAAATTATACATACTAAGAAATTGACATAGCAACTAAGCTTAGCCAGAATTAATTTAATTTTAAGAAAAAAAAACTGTCGTCTTAGTTTGTTTTTGTGATTTTCTGTTTTCTTAAAAGTGTCTATGAATTATTTTTTTAGCCTCTTTGAAATCCACATTAAATGTGAAGCAATTTTGTATCGCTTGAATCGCTGATAAAGCATCTTTTTAGGTAGGTAGTTGGAAATCGGTAGTTGGATGCATTTCCTCTTCGTCGTTGTTTATACCCGACTCCAATTCTGAATTTCAGATAATTAAAATTTTGTCTTCGGTCATGTCCTCCCCCGTTTCAAGTTCTTCATCAATTCTTAGATAATATTCCCAACATTCTTGTGGCGCAGACCCATTGAGCCAAAGGTAGATTATCCTCAACTTCATTTTAATCATTTTCTAGTTGTCGCCATTTCGCTAGGGGTAACGAATTATCTTGATCAAAAGAGCTTTCTGTTGCGTTTAAATAAAATCCTGCATGTGTAAAAAAAATTGGTTATTGTACGTTCGGAAACACGATCCAAAGCTTTCGAAATCAGAAAAATCGTTTCAAGGATATGCAATTTTTGAGGCGCACTATTTTCGTCTATGTCTTTTGAAAGTTTCGTAATTTAAAGATTTCTAAAGTGTGTTTTCAGTGACTTTATTACGCCCAAATCCAATGGTTGGAGAACTGTCGTAGAATTTGGAGGAAGAAGGACTAATTTAATCACTTTTAAGTTTTGAATATACGGGTGAGCGGTACATCGGTACAGCTTGTACACCCCATTGCAAAATATTTTTTTCAAATAAGGCTGATGTCATCCAGGCTCTTGGGCTATTTTCATATTCGACAGGTATTTAACAGTTTGTTAAAACATCGAGGCCGTTTAGCTTTGCCATAACCACTATTTTCAATTTTTTCGAGCCATTCATATTTGCTGCTACAAGAAGAGTCACTCTTTCTTTGGAAAGTTTACCTCTAACACACTTTACTCCTTTAAACTTCATTGTTTTATCAGGCATCATTCTAAAAAACAAACCGGTTGCATTCGTGTTGAATATTTTTTCGTTTTTTTTATCCTTTTCTTAAACTTGGCCCTACTATTGTTATCCAATCGATACACATCCCTTCTGGTACATCTGCAGGTTCTCCACTTATTTTACGAAAAACCATTTTGTGCCTTTTTCTAAACCTCTCAATCTATCCAACTGTGCATTTGAAATCTTTTGATCCAAGTTGTCTTGCAAAATCATCCGATTTTTTTTTTTGTCTTGCAAAATCATCTACTCTAGGCTGGTTTCAAGACCTAACATTTTGTAATTCTTAAAGTTTGTAATTCTTAAAATTTTTGGACATAGAGCATGAACCTTTAATAATAGTGGACCTTACCGTAACTGCAAAGGATTTATGATGGTACGAATAACTCAATACTATTTATGGCTTTGATACAACCCTCGCCGTAACAAGTTAAATAGTGTCACTTTCAATTTTTTCCTAATTATACACCCAAATCTTGCTATAATTGTCGATTCAAAGCAGCCAAAACGTTCGCTAAACATTTTTTGAAAAGTTCAAACTGATTAAGTATTAAATATTCGAAAACGTTTTTTGAATAAATGTCACTTTAAGAGTTTCAAACAACAATTGTCAAATGATGGATTAGAACTAAAAACGCGTACGCGAGCAGTCGAATAAGAAAATCCAAACATAGCACTGCAACCGTCACAAGTCAAGCAGCGTATGAAGAACCCTACAATACGCAATGAAAGAGCATAACAAATGGACTGGGGCGGTTCAAGTTCAAAACGATCAGAAAGAGAAAGCGAGTCCTTTTTTATTGTTTGGAGAGCATTTGTTAGGGAACAAGTCGTTTAAGGCAGTGGAAATTAGGTTGATGGCAGAAAATAAATGCATTGCTATATGTCCTTGCATTGCTGATAGCAACTTCACAGATGATTATCCAACTTACCGAAATGGGCAACCTATAAAGCAGATGTTTCACGATAATGGGAAGAAGAAGGATAACGAACATTTAGCATTAAAACGCCTCTGGAATTTCGCCGTTGATCCCCTGCAAAGAAAACCACCTCGGAAAAAAGAATTTCTATGTAAAATATGATACCTACAAAGAATAATATAAATAAAAAGTAACCTACAACGAAGTTCTCAGAAGAACAGCATTATCCTAAAAGAATTCAAACAGGAATAGTTTCGACAGTCTGTATACCTCATCCCTGCTCAAGTATAATTTTGACCTTATTTTGAAAAGCATTGATAACGATTGAGAAAATTTGCACTTATTAAGACAATGTTGCATGATTTTTTATCATTATTTTAGTAAAGACGGTAATCAGTAGATTTAAGTTGTGTCAATATTACTTTAGACAACAGAATTTGAAGCAGACCACGTACTCCTAGATTTAGTTGTTCAAAACGTAGGATTGTGTTAAGGAAAGTGTTAGATGAAACGCTTTAGCGAGAAATTGACTCGGCTTTGAAGAAAAGGAATGACTCAAAAATAAAATGATTCTATGATTCTCATCCTAAAAAAGGAATGAGGACAAAACAACTCGTAAAGAAGAATAAAGATATCTTAAAAACGCCGAGCGCATTGCCAACAAGCGACAATCTTCTAAGTTGCCAAGGCGGTCCCGAGCCTAAGCTTCTTTCTGCTAAGAGTGCTTCGTGTCATAACCATAGTGCAGGGTGGCCCAATTGAGTTGGAAATTTTTCAGCACTGCTATAGCTTCAAAAACTCCGGCACGTCTAATGTCATATATGTGCTGAACGACAGCAAATCTTATTGCCTACAAGTACGCCAAACGATTCTGCGTCCCCGGTGGAATTGAAGTGTGATAGTGTGATCTCTCAAACACGAAAGCTCTTTCGAAAGGGAAATCTTTCGGATTATAGCTCGTTACCATGAAATTGGTAGTGTGCAAAAACACTATAGTAGGGATTCCAGGAAGGCAGTATCAGCGCCTTAGCTGGTTCGGAAGGTTAAGGCTCGAATTCAACGAGATCTGCGTCGTAGCGGCAAACACATGGCTCGTGAGTTGAACATATCCAAAACAGTTATTCAACGAATATTGAAAAACAAGCTCAAAGTAACGCCTCACAAATTCCAAAAAGGACAAGATCTTCCCGATGCTCAGAAAAAAGTTTGGCTCAATCGAGTGATCGAGCAGTTACGGTTGCATGCAGCAGATGAATTGCCCAGCATCGTCTTTTCTGATGAGAAAAATGTTCCAATTGAGCTATTCGTGAACAAGCAGGACGATCGTGTTAACCTTACAGAAAGAAACAAAAGACCATACGATAATTTAGACAACCGGATGCTCCCCAGAAGTCAAGCGCTACTGTTTGTGATGTTTTGGGCTACGGTCACTGCTGTTTTTGGACCGCGACATCAAGATAAATGCCAATGTTTACTTCAAACGAGTCCGGGAAGGTACTCTGAAGCCATCGGCAACATAACATTTCGATACATGAGAGTGGACGTTCCAACAGGACTCTGTACCCTCACACAAAGCACGTGTCAACGAGGGATGTATGCATGAAAACGTTCCATTCTTCAGTTCAGCCGCCGAATAGCATCCATGGCCGCCGATACGAATCCACTAGACTTCTCCATTTGGGGCATTTTGCAGGCAAAGGTCGGAGAAAAAAACGCAGTGTTGATGCGCTTGAGGTAGCACTTCTCCGTGTATCGGCCAAACATCCAGCCGCATTCGTGCAGCGTGCAAGCCTTTCTTTGAAAGTTTGAGAGCCTTAGTCCGCACCAAAGGCGACCACATCGAAAACATAAATTGATTCACAAATTTGGGACGTTCTTCGGCATTTTTTGCTTTTATTCAATAAAATTTGTTAAAAAATAAAAAATTCACAGCGATTTGGAAAGTTGCAGTTCAATTGGGACATCCTGAAGTAAGAATAGTTGCTCGACGATTCGAAATTTCCCCAAAAGAAAAAGATCGTGAAAAATATACAAATGACAAACGATTAGTTAATTTGAATAAAAAATTCATTATTACTCCTTGTAATGCCGAAAATGAGTTGTGAACAATAGCAAAAAACGGTGAGTACTGGATACTCACAAATAGGATAAAAGTGCAGGTTCTCAATCGCACTCCAGGCAACCTGTTTTCCAGGAAGATGGAATTTTTATATAGTCACATAATGGCCCACGGTGGACTAATGTCTACAAACGCGCATAAGGAAGTTTATTTGAGCTGTGGAACAATCAAAATAGGCATTCTTTTCAGTAACATTAATAAAACTAAATTTACTCATTTGGCCAATGCAGTATGCGTGATATTCTATCCAGATCTAAAATGTTCTATCTTTTATTAAACAAGTATACAATTCAAAGCTCAAATGTTCTTTCCGATCTTCGCCCGAAAATTCTCAGAGCAGATGTTACCATCTTCAAAGGCTACCCTAACAAAATCACTGCTATTGGAAAGAAATTTCAAATACCTGTCAAATGCATGCACCTGATCATTTCCGCCGTAAAGAAAAGAAATCATTACCTGTTTTCCCCGAAAAAGAAACACTTCACATTGCCAGTATGTTATTGACCTAACTTTTGTTCATAATACAGGTGCAAGATACACCAGTATCACCTGTAGATTCAATTTAATTATTTATACCTTCTCAGTTTCTGCATCGGTTGCAGGTGAGAGAAAAACCAGTTCAGTCCATAGAATCTAATTAAGATATGTGTATAAATTAAATTATGCACACTGTTGTTCAGTTGATTTTGCATTGAATTAAAAAAAAATCAATTAGACACATTTTGCATCCTAATAGCAAAACAAACAATAAAGCTCATGGAAATCATCGATTTTCAAAGTTATTTACCTCATCGCATGTATAAATCAATCAAAACTCTGAAATTCATACATATTCATCGAGATGCAAATAAGACGATGATGAACAAAGATAATGGAAAATAAATTAACATGAATCGAATCATTCAAATTTGGCTTTGAAGTTTGAAAATAAAAAAAAAATAAAAAAAAAATCAGTTTTTCTCACATATAATGAATGGCTCTAATCAAGTTAACACCAGCATAATCGAAAATGTTAAACTTGAGCCTATCAAAGTTGCAAAGAAGTTTAGGAAAAATAGAAAAACTCGCGTGACCATATAGTGCCGTAATTGCGTTTGCAGACACCTTAGGAAAAGTTTTCCAAATGAAAATTGATCTATAGCCACTACGTAATTGAAGTTCGAATCGCTGTTTAAAATCATTGAAAATTTATCTTCAATTTAGATATATCTCGCGAGACACACACTGTATTGAGAACTGAATATAATCGTAAGGTTATAATACTAAAATAATTCAAAATTGATAGATTTCAACTGTTTTACAACAGAAACCAAAAATGCTTTGTGAAAATGGAAACAGTTGCAAGTAGCAATTCAATGCATAAGATCTTCTGAGGATAATTTCACGGTATCGGAATGTAATTTCCAAAAAATAAACATTCAAATTTTGAAAATACTGGTTTTATTCCGCTTTTAACTCGCAAATTATTGAAGGTGGCAATCTTGATCCACAATTGGATTCTACTTTGGTTGGTGATAGCGTTCAGGAAATGCTTGGTTCACGCGATCAAGAGTTAAAAATGATGAAATTACTGCATTATCACACCAACAGAAAGCCATGGGACAACCTTATTCTTAACATCAATCAACAGAGCAAATGAAAGTTGCTGGTGAAAATCTTAGGAAAAATGCTTCAAATGTCAGAAATAAAGACTCCCACGAAGCGCGTATTTCTGTCACTAACCGTAGAACCAAAAAGTTTCTAGTGATTCGAAGAAATTTGGTCTGAAACAAAAATATTCCACTTATCAAACAAGAATGTTAAATTTTGCAGAGTTTTTATCGTCGGAATAATTTCGGTTTGCATTTTTAAAGTTCATAAATTGCACTTGTTTACAGGACATTTGCTGTCCATAAAATTTGTACAAATATCTAACTAGATTTTATTCATCAAGCAAAATACGAAAATTTGCTATGAAAAAATTTAATCAATCAGTGAGTTCCAAAAAAACCTCTATTTAGAGCCCTTCTCTAAGTATGGACATAGGTAAGTGACATATAAAGCACCAGCAGTAGTCAGACATCATATTCCTATTCAAGAAACCCTGATAACGCTCCTCTATACCGCGTAAATCCTCATGCATATGCTCCCTTTGCTTTTCATTCATGACCCCTAACTTGTTTGGACGTCTGTCTAGGAGTAAGTCTGAAAAAAGCTCATTTTGTATCTTAGATTTTCTATTTATAAAACGAAGTCTTCTACAAATTCAGTGTACTTTTCTGATTTTTTATTTTCGAGATAGTTTTGCATCACCGATACGAAAGCTGTCCATATCCTTAACACAAGCTCAGTCATAGAATTTTGAATTGTGTCACTTGGTGTCCGTCAAAAATACCGGCTTCAATCTTTTTCAAAGTGAGCTGAAGAATTTTTGGGCGAATGTAGGTGAAGCAACTTGTACTTTTACTGAGTGCTTTAACGCACTGTTACATGATTCCCAGATTTATATAAAGTGTCATTGGAGGCAAAATAATTTTATCACGAGCTACTTTTGAACGATGGAACTTTTTTACTGCGCAAGTGCCATATTTTCTCTAAAGAGTTTTTGCCCATGGGTCCAGTTTTTTCTTACCCAATATTTTTATTTAGTTTTGTTATCTAAAAACATTTAAATCACGAATTATTTGTGAAGCCTTTTTTTGACCAAGACGAATTTCCGCCAATTTTAAAACAACACAAATGTTTTTGAATCAACACATATGTTAAATTTGTGATCATTGTATTTTATTTTATTCAAGTCGAACGAGATGTTTGCATATTCTCCCTTAGCTAATTACTGTGAGGTACCGCTGGGTATTTACTTTCTTTACTCAACAGAATACACTTCAAGCTCCATTTTGAGCTGCCAATAAATAAACGTCATTCATTTGGTTCATATTTCTTTAAACCAAATTTAATCAAAAAGTTTTTAATATGGAAACCTAAAGTAATATTGTCTTTTTCGGAAAAATAACTACACAATTTTTTTTTTTTATTTCTTTCGCGGTAGAAAGTTATTTTAGTGTCTGGAGGAATTAATTTTTTTCTCTTTCACTCTTGAAGCCAATTATTCTGAAGCTTGTTTAGAAAGATTCGAATCTCTTACAAGAGTATCTTACGCATTCTATATGAAAATTTTGAGTCGTTTGATGCAACTACAAAATAAGTATCATGTTCCGATGAACTTCGTCCTTGGCTGGCTTGTAATGGGGGTCAGACGTATTTTTAAACACTGTAAAGTAAGGTGGTTGTTGCACAGGATGCTGAACACAAGTAGTAGTTGGGTACTTCCATTTAGCTTGATTTTAAGAGTTTATGTCTTTAATGGAGAAAGTGACCTTCATCTAGATGATTTTGAGGTTTTTGCAAAAACGTTGGTATTCCAAACTACAGGGTGGGCCATCTAGCGTTTTAAATTTGAACTATCTATATTTCGACATTGGAAACGTCAAATACCATTCGGAAAGTGACAGATATTCAATAAAAAGTGTAAAATTTACGAAATGGGTCGCTATTCGCTAGAAGAAAACTGGGAAATATTGAAAATTTTTTTCCGAAGTGGTTAGTCTTCAACCCAAACTGGGAGAAATTTGGCAAAAAAATGGACAGGCAAAAAAGGGCCATCAGTTCAATTTGTGCAACAATTTGTCAAGTGTGTGCATGAAACTGGCTCTTTGGTGGATAAACCAAAACGTCAACGTTCATTTCCCGCGCGTTCAAACGAAAATATTGCGACTGTGGCTGAAAGTGTTAGTGAGAGTCCATCCACCTCAACTCGCCATCGATCGCAAGAATTGAACATTCTACGAACAACTTTGCGACGAATTTTGCAACAAGACCTCGCTATGAAGCCATTAGGTGCAGCAGCTGAAGCCATCCGAGCCGTCTACAGTTCGCAGATTGGGCCGAAGATCGTTTGACCGAGGATGGTCAATTTTACCGAAAAATCATCTTTTCGGACGAGGCTCATTACCACCTCGGTGGTTACGTTAACAAGCAGAATGGTCGCATTTGGGGCACAGAAAACCCGCACGTAATTTTCGAGAAGCCAATGCACCCAGCGCGAGTCACTGTATGGTGCGGATTTTGGTCTGGTGGAATCATCGGCCCATTTTTCTTCGAAAATGAAGAAGGAGCCGCCGTAACCATCAATCGTGAGCGATATCGCGCAATGTTATCCGAATTTTTCTTCAAACAAATTGAAGAGGAAGACTTAGACAACATTTGATTCCAGCAGGACGGCGCTACGTGCCATACAGCAAACGCTACACTCAATCTTTTGCGCCCTATCTTCGAAAATCGCATAATCAGCAAAAGAGGTGATGTGAATTGGCCTCCCAGAAGCTGCGATTTAACGCCGTTGGATTATTTTCTTTGGAGAGCTGTTAAAGATAAATGTTACGTCAAACATCCAAAAACAATTCAAGATCTAAAGTACGAGATTCAAGCTGCTGTTGCTGCCATAAGGCCTGAAACCATCGAGAAAGTACTCCAAAATTGGGTGGATCGGATGAGCTACTGTAAACTCAGCCGTGGTGGTAATTTGTCCGAAATTGTTTTTCACAAATAAATTTCATAAAATAATCTTTCAAATAAATGTTCAACCTTTGAAAAATATGAAGCCGTTTTTTTTTATTGACTTTTTAAATTTAATATTTTATATGGCCTACCCTGTACTTCTTTTGCCGACTTTACATTGTCTTTAATAATGAAACCACGCTTTACAAACACAATCGCGGCCCCAAGACTTTTTTATCCAAGGGTACCCCAAATTACACTCAAGAGAAATTTTTAACGCTTTTCTATTAATGGACTATTTATTTTCTACAAACAAAAATCAATCCTTTCAAGAGTGTTCGGCGTGACTGAACAATGTGGTTTAATCATTTCATTTTAGAAGGTTGCAAACACCCGAATCAGCAATTGGAAAAACATTGCATTTAATCCAATCCAGAAGAGTGATAAAATTTGTCTGGGAAATGTCATTTGGAGATTTTAACAGGGTAATATAAAACGTATTTCTTATGGACAAAGGCTTCATTGAAATGCTTCAGAGCATCTAAAAGACACATTTGTTTTTACTCTTCTAAGTATAGGCAGTTAGGATATGTTCTTGGGAATAATTTTTAATTAGCTTTGTAAGGATTTTCATAGAGTGAAGATCGTGTCCACCTTTCAAGAGTTCGTCCAACTTCATAAATAAAAGTGACATAAGTAAGAAATCATAGCATTTCTTATTATCTGGAGGTAACCTTTTCCAAATATTTAGAGTCTTTTAACAATTATTCTCCACATATGTAGCAAAAATAATTTCTCCTTGAACCACTCATATCGCGAAGCTTGTGAAATTAATATTAACACACTGAAACATACATTTGACTAACGAATAAACACACATTACTGAGAAATCGAAAAGTCCGAGCTGTACAGAAATTTTTAGGGAAGATCTGAAAACTTTCACAGCGATAAACAATAAGCTAAATTTTTTAAACTAATATAAGATACCTAAATATTAAACCTATGTTATGCTTAATTTTGAGTGTTTTTTATCCTTAAAAGTTTATTTCATGGCAAAAGTACTCCGGGAACTCCGGGAATCCTTTTTTCCGCTCAGCATTGAGTTCACTAGTGAAGAATATTTCGATTTGATACTTATGGAAAGGTTGTGGGCAAACAAATAGCTATTTGTTGCCAGGACATTCAAATCATATCATAAACTACCACTTGTCTTGCGCTTGTCGCAACCAAAAATTTAAGAGCTCATTTATAGGTGCCATCGTCAAAAATGTCAATTGTATGATTATTTGACTCGCAACAATGTCGATTTCGATATAGAAGTGACCACATGTTTGCACCTCAGATATGCACATGCAGACACATCACAACTATACAATCATTATATGCGGATTAATTTAGATGCACATCTCCTCATCATGACCTCCATAAAGTAGACACATAATTTTTTCCAGGCACATGTAGCATACGGTGATCGAATTGTGGTCATCGACATCTTTCACTTGCAATAAGTTTTCAATGCGAGCAGCAGCAGCAGTTGATGAGAATAAAATAAAAATAAAAACTGAAAATATTGTCATGCGTACACTGAATTGTGTTGTGTATGGAAAAGAGGATGATGCTGATCAGCAAGAATGTCGCGTGCCATCACCTGCCGTTGCTGGTTTTATTGAAATGAGCCGCAGACGACGGACGTCTTCTGCGCCTTCTGTTGCTCATGTTACGAACGGACAAGACCGCCGTCTGGCCATGATCAGACCAGGGTGTGCAAACATGCTCCTTTATTCCTCCTCACATCCTCTTCACACATGCTCCAGGTTCGATACGATGCATAGTCATGCAGTTAATGCACACAATTATTCGCCGCTCGGGCTTACAGGCAGATACTATGAATGGAGGTAGATGTTTGCAATCCTTTGAGTTTGAGGAACCGAGGCTGGTTAGAATGGTCAACAAAGGGACAAATGGACTCAGTCTGATGAATTCATGGTTTGGATTTCAGTTGCACCCGCAGTTGTACATATCAGTTTTCATATTAGACATCAAGAATAAAGCCTGCTCCAAGCGGTATTGGTTATGATTGAGGATTTATCTGACCGCAGTATAATTGAACGTTCACACCTGTCCACAATTGATAGATTTGTTATCTAAACATTCAGAAGAATTCACCAAGCATTTCCTTTTCACTCCACTAAGAGACTTCAATAATTTGCATGAAGGTCTTGCATCTTGATACTCATATTCATTCATCATTAGAAATTTGGTTTAACAACCTATTCATTACTTCTTTGTCCTTTGTTCACATCAGCTACCAGACACCCCAACTGTGCACAGTCTGTTTCAGATCCCTTGTTTGTTCATACAGTTCACCATGCATTTTCGTTGATTGCCTTGCACCATATGCTTCCGTTTCGGTCATAATTACATGCATGCGGTTTTGTCCATTGCCAAAATCATCAAAAAGCACGACTGCGCGCCACTTGGTCATATCCGAATTCCGTTTCGATTCCTTTTTCACAATTATATTTCCTCCGACATCTGCATCATCCAAGTTTATTCAAATACAAAAGATTCAAAGCGATAATTCGGTCGCGTGGCTCCTTTGAAAAGTCTTCAGGATTGAGACCAGACAGAAGCTGCTACCATCAGGTTGGACATTCTTTTGTTTATTAAATGCATACAACGCGGTTGATCTTTTTGATTTTTTTTTCTTTTCGAATAAAACCAACTAAGAAGGATGACAGGTGAGTCTTCAGAAGCTTTGATTAAAAGTTAGGGATGGTGATTTTATGAAAGGTTCTGTGCTTAATATAAGCAATAACTAGGACATCAAAGTTTATAATTGAATCATACGTTAAGATATTTTATGAATACATGAAATACCAACAATGAAACTATCAAAATTCATGCTTTTCTACCATATCATCGCCCTGTTCCTACAAGTAGCATCGTAGACTTTCTGGAAACTCCACTCAAAAATTTTACATTTTCAATCTTTATAAAACTTGTTAAACATTAATTTATAATAATAATAATACAATTTGGTATTATCAGGTCGCTTTATCAAATGTCAATCTAAACAGGGCGAAATCAAGATAAACCGAGTTTTTTTTATTGACAGGTACCACTGAGTTGAACAATTTTTTCTCAATTCCAAACAATGCGAAAATAATCTACCCATTAGAAATTGATCTAGTTGACAATTGTTGACAAGACAGGACATCCGATGGAGTTGAAATTACAAAAAGAGCTTCATGAAATATGCGGGAACTAGCCTTCAAGCGCTGGTTTCGCGGAATTCTTCGGTCCGTTTTGAAAATTTCGGGATCACTTCCGAACCTTTCCTTCGCTCATAATTGTTGACCCATACACTAGACACAACTCAGCATTTCAGCAACCGAAGGACCGTTCCTAAGCAAAAGTCTAAACACAGTGCACACTTCACTATTGACGAGAGAAATGATCTCCATTCGTTATCAGCAAAACGTATATTACAACAACAAAAAACAACCACGGTAACTTCGCAAATAGTAGACGAAGTAACATGCGTAAAACAGTGGTCAGAACTACCAACATTAACATAGTGTTAACCCTTTGAACTCTGCAGTCCCCTCACAAGGTACATCATAATTCGAGCATATCACTTGGTTGTCTCCTCTGAGGGGACATTAAAGTCAGTCAGCGATTTCGGGGAATCAAGTTATTTCAGCGCAACTTTTTGAGACATACATGTTTCTCCGATGTTTTCTCGTGAAATGGCGCAGGACATTAAATCAAAATAAAGGGCGCACTTTTCGCCGCCAGTTCAAAAGACCAGGGATTTTGTAGAAAAAAGTATGTATTTATAGTAAAGTATGCGAACATAGTACGCACTCTATAGTGAGATTTATAAATACAAATAAACAAGTCTAAGTCTAGAGGAAAAGATTTTCAAAACTGTGCTCAGTCTGGTTTAAAGCATCGCGCAGTTAAACTTACCATCCTGTACGAAATTTAACAAAATGGAATAATATTTTTTTTTTTCCAAATATACATTTCTCGATTTCAACCTATTCCTGTAAGTCCAATTTCATTAAAATAAGGGACATAGTTCCAAAACTATACTAAATAATTCGAGGGCCTGTAAAGTCCCGTTTCTGACGCAAAATGGCGCTGAGTGGCGCTGCACGCCAACCTCCATAATGGTTCGGAGTGCAAAGGGTGAGATTCAACATACGTAAAACAATAGACACTAAGTAAAATTATTGGAAAGGTTTTAATGCTGAGACTGTATTAATTTTAAGTTTTCTAAATTTTTTTCTAAAGCAGGTAGAATTGATAAAATTAAAATTTTATGAGGTAATATGTAAAAATATGATAGTTTAGCTATAACCTTCGCTTACACGAACCTGTAGGCATGTTCTTATAAAAACTTGACCGTACATTACTTCGAGCCATAAGTAACCTTCCAGGCAGCTGAATATAATATATTGTTCGTATCTGCTCACTTCTGCGAGACGTTCTTCCGACTTTAACGACAAAATGTTAAATTTTGAAGCGAAATCTACATCAATCAGCAAAAAGTATAGCATCAAGGTACAGTACTTCACCATTAAATGTTAACTAGTACCTGGAGAGTTCAAAAAGTCATGTATTAGGTTGCTGCAGATGAAATGGCTGATTTGGAAATGATATAAAATTGGCTGCAATTTAAGTGTATTATGTTGACACAAGGCGGCGCAAACTATATGACATATTGAGGTTTAAATACTGCTACCTTGGTTTATGGTGTCATTTCTGTTTTGCACTTCATAGTGATCGTTAAAACAAAAAGAGAAAGTGAACATGGAAGTGAATCAAAAACGGCTACTTTTACTGTACGAATTTAAATTAGAGCACAACGCAACGGAAGCAACGAGGAATACCACCAGCACATTTGGGCCTGATACAGTAAGCGAACGAAACACTCGGCGGTGGCTCGAAAAATTTCGATCCGGAGATTTGGATCTTGGAAGTGAGCCACGTGGACACCAGGATAATCCATCGATAACGATGAGCTGCGTGCATTAGTGGAGTCTGAGCCCCGCCAAATCATAAGAGATCTTGCCGAGAAATTAGGCGTTCACAATTCCACAGTTTGCCGCCACTTGCAACAACTTGGAAAAGTGAAAAAGCTTGACACATGGGTTACGCATTATCTTACCGAGCAAAACATGACGTGTCGAATGGAGATTTCAAATTCTCTTCCCTCCCGTAACAAAAAAGAACCGTTCTTGCACCGAATTATGACCTGCGATGAAAAGTGTATTTTATGCGATAATCGTCGCCGGTCGGCTTAATGACACTGATGATACGATGAAGCCTTCATCCAAGGAAAATAATGGTAACTGTTTGGTGGTCTGTAGCTGGAGTCACCACTATTCGTTCCTGCAACCTGGCGAAATCATCAATCCTGAGAAATACTGTGCTCAACTGTATGAAATGCATCAGAAATTGATAGTCCAACGAACAAGGCTTGTCAACAGGGATGTAGTGATACTGCTTTATGATAACGCACGACCTCATGTATCGAGAACAACGGCCCAAAAATTAAACGAGTTGTGCTATAAGACTCTTCCTCACCCTCCATATTTACCGGACCTCTCACCAACAGATTACCATTTTTTCATTATTTATATTTTTTATTTATTTATTATTTATTTATTTGGATCACTTTTTGACAGGAAAAAAATTTAATAGTGAAGCTGCTGTCAAAAATGCCTTCGAGGAGTTTCTTCGAACCAGAAACTCGGACTTATACAAAACTGAAATATATGTACTTGTATCTCGTTGGGAAAAGTGTGTTGCATCTACTGGTACCTATTTTGATTAAATAAATTGTCTTTATAAAAACTTACAGCTGGTTAAAAATTTATTACTAAATTGGCCATTTACTCTGCAGCAAGCTAATAGTTAGGAGTATGGGTACTTCACATCTTCAATGAACAACATAAAGAAGAACACATGTTAATCGCCGCAAGTCTGTTCTCACGTGTAAAAATTGAGGATTTTTAAACATTATTTGAAAAGGCGATGAAAAACCTATGATAATATAGTTGGCAAAAGATAGTGAGTTGTAAAAGGATCGACCACCCCCTACAGATCCTAACCTAAACATCCATGCCATAACGATTTTATTGTGTGTATGGCGAAATAGTCAAGGAATAATTCACCACGAGTTGTTGAAGTCGATTTTAACAATTACTGTGGGTAGTACAGTTCTTCCAGATTGCAAAAGAAAAGCAATGGTCCATGAAAAGCATTGTACACTCCTCAATGGCAAAAAAGTCATTCTTTTGCACGACAATGTGGGACCACAAACACCAAGGATGACTAAAAAATTGATGAATTCTTGAGCTTGGAAGGCCTGTTTCACCACATCCATCTAACTACCCGGTTCTTGCTCCGATAGACTGTCACCTTTTCTGCTCTTTAAAAAACGCTTTGACTGAAAAAACATTCAATTCTGAAGAGCAGGTTAGCTAGGCTTTGGAAAACTTTTTCCAGTCCAGTTAAAAAGAAGGAATTCATAACCCTCACGGAGGATGAAAGAAGACTATAGATAATAGCTGTTAATACATAACAAATTGCTATAATTTTTATACACATGAACGCAAAATAAATGTCTGATAAAAATTAACGCAAGTTACTAATGACTCAAGTTAATATTTAACCAAAAGGTATTTTGTTTATAAAATCTTCCTGAAAGATGCATACTCTTGCTACTCGATAAAACATGTTTCATATGCTTTACAAAAGGAACAAAGTACTCATGTGAAGAGGAAACACCAGCAGAACATTCACTACTGAGAGAAGATGATAAAGATGGTAAACGAACTTCAGTTTGTTATTTTTCGAGGTTAACATGTTTCATTTTTATTTATCTTAAGACAAATGAAAATCTTCGAGACGATCGAACGCGTTAGTTTTTTCGAAGTTTTAGGAAATTCAAAAAAGTGCGCAACGATCAAAGTACATTTTGCGTCATATTTGCGTCCTATATTTGGTTATAAGTTTGATAGATGTAGCTTCACCTTTAAGGATTTCGATTTCGTTCAATTTGTGTAATTACTATAAAATTGCTTAAATTCAACTAAACGTCGCCCCACTTTCAAATGCAATAAAATGATTTGTTTTTACCTAAAATCTGAAGGCAGCATATCCTCTATCCTTCCCAATCGTTGCATTACACCCTCTTTAAAACGGAAAATACAAACCGGAAACTATAGCTAACCAACCACACCGCATATGAACGTGAAGCATATGTGCATTTTATCTAGAGAGGATGCTTTGTTTGTCGATTTTCAATGTGGAACAACGAAAAGAAAATCAACCCCTCGATCAATTTGAAATCCAATTTAGCGAAGTTTAATGAATAGTGCATATAGACTAGCGATTGTGAGTATATTATGCAGCCCGACATGCATGCGGTTTCCTTTTTCGAAACTCTAATACCAATATGTACAACTAACGGTTTTCAGCGAGCCGTAGGTGTGTTTTCATTGATCCTAGAATCCCCTTAATTGATGTGTTTGCACATGCTTGTGTTTTTCCTTTTGGAGAAAGTGAAATTTGAGAAAATGTTGCTACTAGAGGGTGTGCAGAGGATGATGCTTGAAAATTGTTACTTAGACCAAAATAATTGGGTATGTGACATAATTTAACAGAGGAATAATAATCAAAGATTTCAAGCACACAATTTTCTTATTATCATGCCTAAATCGTTCTTGAAACGGGGTACAACAGCGGTTCCAGGATGGGAGAAAGAAGCTTATCAGGCCACCTTGCCGAATGAGCAGGATCTCTCAGTCCTGGAAATAAGCTCTGACAAGGACCCCACAGAAGAAGAAACGGGGCTTGCACCCGGGTTTTCCAAAGGATAATGAACGAGGATGCAACTCGTTTAGCGCAGGTGAACCTTCATCATGCCAAGGCGGCTTCGGCTGTTTTGGTACGAATGTTCACAAAACAAAAAATAGGACTAGCACTGATCCAAGAACCCTGGACACATGAGAATCGTATCAGAGGCCTAAACACTCGCGATACCATTGTAGTCTGTGCAGAGGGGCCGGATCCTCCCAGAGCGGGTGCTATGATAAGGAAAAACATTAACTATATATGTCTTTCAGAATACTTAACACGGGACTTAATACCTCTGAAGACCTCTATTATGGTCAAGGGTAACACCCGTGATAGAGTTATTGCACCAGCCTATTTTTCAGGAGATGCGGAAAACATTCCACCACTGGAAGTACAAAGGCTAGTAGCACATTGTGAGAGAAAAAATATTCCACTCTTGATCGGATGCGATGCGTACGCCCATAATGAGCTTTGGGGAAGGACTGACACGAATCAAAGAGGTAGTGAACTATACGAGTTCATAATGAAATCAAACATGATTATCCACAACGTAGGGAATACACCTACGTTTGTCACTAGAATACGCAAGGAAGTACTGGATATTACTATCAGTAGTATGACTCTGGACTCCGTGGTTAAAAGATGGCATGTATCCGAGGAAACCTCCATGTCGGACCATAAAATTTTGAGGTATGACCTGGAGGGGCTGAGGATGGAGCCCATCATCTCCAGGAACCCAAGACGCACTGATTGGGCATTGCACACCACCCGTTTACGAGAAAAACTCCAGCATGTCTTTGTCAAAAGAACCCCCAAAAACCCTCTTGAAATTGAGTATGCTGTAGACGAAGTTAACAAGGCTATTGTGAATGCCTTTGAGGAAAGCTGTCCTGAACGCGTCATAATGGGGAGCAAAGAACCCATATGGTGGAATGAAGGACTAGCCAAACTTAAAGTGGAGGTGCGGAAACTTCACAATAAGGCAAAAAGTACCAACGATTGGGACGAATACCATAGAATTCTAACACACTATGGGAAAGAAATCCAAAGGGCAAAGCGCCACAGTTTCAGATCCTTTTGCGAGAATGTTAAAGAAACACCTGTGGCAGCTAGACTACACAAAGCCATGGCTAAGCAGGGTAGTAACTTTAACATTGCACTAAGAAAAAGTGACGGCAGTTTCACGAAAAACGAAAAGGAGCGCACTCTGTTGCTCATAGGAACCCATTTCCCGGGAAGCACTATAAAAAATGAAGGGATTGACGAGATGGTACAAGAACGAAGACCAAACAGCTTGGAATGGAAGTAGGTTGCGACCACCTTTACGGAAAAACGTATAAGGTGGGCTTTAAACTCTTTCCAGCCCTTTAAATCACCGGGAGTAGATGGGGTGTATCCAGTCCTTATTCAGAAGGGACAGAATCTGCTTATATCGCACCTGATACGCCTCTTTAGAAGTAGCCCGGCAGTGGGATGCATACCAAATCCATGGAGGCAGGCGAAAGCGGTATTTATACCCAAAGTGGGCAGAACTGATAAAACTAATCCAAAGGCATGCTGACCTATTTGTGTAACGTCGTTTATTTTCAAAACGATGGAGAAAGTGGTGAATAATTATATTAGGACAACTCACCTATCAAAATACCCACTACATTCAAATCAACACGCATACAGGACGGGAAAATCAACAGACACCGCACTGTACGAGTTGACTAGCAAAATCAAAGAATCCTTAGAATACAAAGAGGTAACACTAGGTGCATTCCTCGATATTGAAGGGGCCTTTGACAATACCAGCCATGATGCGGTAAAAAGGGCGCTAGTGAAAAGAGAGGTTAATCCTACTCTTATTCGCTGGCTGACTCGGGCACTGGCGGGGCGAACCGTCGTATGTAAAGTGGGATCAAGCACCATCAACGTACGTACGGATCGTGGATGCCCACAAGGAGGTGTTCTTTCATCACTACTATGGACTCTTGTGGCAGATGAAGTCTTAGTCAGACTATCAGAAGCTGGGGTGATATGTCACGCGTATGCGGATGATATAGCAATTCTAACCAGAGGAAAATTTGAAGGGACACTGTGTGATATAATGCAGGGGGCACTTCAAAATGTGAATAGATGGTGCCAAGAGATAGGTCTAAGGCTTAACCCCGATAAAACCACACTGGTGCCGTTCACAAGAAGAAGAAATATGGACCAACTTCGCACCATATATCTAAATGGAACGGAGATTGAGTATAAAAATGAAATCAAGTATCTCGGATTGCTGTTGGACGGCAAGCTCGGGTGGAACGGACACATTAAGGCAGTGTCTGCAAAGGCTGTCAGGGATCTGATGGTGTGCAGAAACATGACACGCAAGTTCTGGGGTAACCCGGGAATCCTGCGGTGGATATACACCATGATGGTGAGACCAATCATCACCTATGGAACGGTAGCCTAGGCAGACAAAATCCAAGAACACAAGACGAGGCTTGCACTCGATCGAGTTCAGCGTTTGGCATGTGTCTGTATCACCGGAGCTATAAAGTCATGTCCCACGGCAGCTCTCCAGAAAATCTTAAACCTATCGCCACTTCATTTGGTGATAGAAACAGTAGCGACATCTACAATGGCAAGAATCTTCCATGAAGGAAGAGAAAATGGCCTCATAATTGGGCACAACGACCACGCTAAACTAGCGAAGGTGTCCCCATTCATATATGCACCGTCGGATCGCATGACGTCGACTTTCAACTTTCACAACAATTTCCGTGTAGTGCTGAGTGACAAGAGGAAATGGAGCGTTGAATCCAATATACACCTCATAAGACGGAATGCGATCAAGTGGTATACGAATGGTTCCAAGACATCTAAAGGAACGGGAATTGGAGTATTTGGGCCTGGCACCAAATACTACCAACCGATGGGAAGTATGCCAAGTATCTATCTGGCTGAGGTTTATACCATTGCTGTAAGCGCACGACTCAGCATAGACAGAGGATACAAAGGCAAAACTATAGCTATAATATCCGATAGCCAAGCAGCACTAAAAGCACTAGAATCCCCGGTGATTACATCGAGAATGGTTCTAGATTGTTGCAATGTACTTAACAAATTGAGTGCGGACAATAGAGTTACCCTATACTGGGTGCCGGGGCACGCAGGTATCGAGGGTAATGAGCAAGCGGACCAACTGGCGAGGAAAGGAGCATCGACAGCATTAATCGGCCCTGAACCCTTTAGCGCAATTGAAATGAATCTCATTCACAGGGCCCTAAAGGAAAATGAGGATGCAATAGGCTCTGGAATGGACTTCCAGGGCTTCGAATGTCGAAGCTGTTCCTCGACGTTTATGACGAGAAAAAGTTTCGAGCGTGCATCGAAATGAATAAAAGAAAGCTAAGGGTCCTGACAGGGATGTTCACGGGGCACTGCACACTCGGAGGGCATCTCAAAAAGAATGGCTTGACAGCGAATGATGAGTGCAGATTTTGTGATCTTGCGGAGGAGACACCGGTGCATCTGCTGGCACACTGCGACGCGCTGTCCCGCAGGAGAAGAGACAGTCTGGGAAGTTGCTTCCTTGTCGAGGAGGATTTGGGACGCCTGAGGCCGAAGCAAATCATTGACTTTTTGAGGAAGATCGATCTGCTTGAGGCGCTCTAGGCGCACCGGAAGCGGGGGCACAATAAACCTGTAAGGGTTGACGTGCACCATTCCCGACAGTAATCAATCAATCAATCAATCAAATCATTCTTGTCGTTAGTAATAGCAATAAATAATTTCATTTTAGTCTTTCATAGCCGTCTTTAACTTCTTACACGCCAAGGTATAAGATTTCGTCAACGTTGTTACCCTTAGACCAGTGAAAATTTAAATATCGTGTAATATCAGAATTATCATTTTGGGAAGGCATAGCGGCAAACTTGTTCAAAGTATATAAGGATTGTCTATCTGCAATTCAGACGACATAAAGACGGGTTGCTGGATTCAAATTTATTATACAAGGCATCAACATGATCCACGTTACGAACGCCCAAAAAGTTGGTGGCTGAAGTTTAGTCGATCAAAGACCTGGAATTGTTTTACGTTTCGAATTTTTTCGTGCATAGTTTCACTGAATTTTGACTTATTTGAGCTTAATTAGTTTTTCATTCAAGTCCAGTCATTGACTAAAATCAAAAAACGAAAAAATTTTAAATAATTGCGTTCGTAACGATGCAAACACCCCAAAAAGGGACACAAAAAACTTGTCAAAAATACAGGTTGCCTTTATGAAAAATCTCTGATTAATTGAGAGACATTGACAAAATTGCTTGAGACATCATGAGTGTTAACAATACAGAATGAAACTAAAACGTCCTTGTTTGCAACTTTCGTAATATTTGGAGCGTTTCAAAGAGAATCAAAAGGATTTTGTGCATCCTTTTATTACGGCAGATGAGAATCGGGTCCATCGGCACTTCGGCTCCAAAGCTAGTTAAGGTTAACAAATTACCTAAGGTGTCCGCATCAAACATCACTTTTCGGTCAATATGCGGTCAATTTCGTCATGATCAACACCATTTTCATGTATCGCAGAAGAAATTATCACAATTTTACGAACTCAACTGGATATATGACTTAACGTTTTTAGTAAATTTGTTATAAAATTTTGTTTTATCACTGCTATCAAAGCATTTGCTTCTGTTTCAAATTTTCAAAACTTTTGCCTTGGATTACTTCAAAGAGAAAACTTAAAAAAATACACATCATAGAAAATGATCAAGTTTCAAGTTTTGTCCACATTAGGTTTCTTGTTTGCAAGAGGATTTGCAGTTGCTTTTGATTTATGTGTCGCTTATTTTAGTATATCCAAAATCTCCACAGAAGTTGAATGACACGGACGATAAGTTTAGTTCGAAAACGCCGAAATTTTATAGGTTTTATAGTTTAAAAAATCTTGGTGGTCTGTCAAGGTTGCTATCTGATGGCGATGCTAACTTCGTGGAACGCTTAATAGTCACAGAAGGACAAAGACCAGCTAAACTTGCTGCAAAGGAACTTAATAAGAATGTAAGTCAGTAAGAAGAGCCTTGCATCGAATCAATTCAGTGCCCGCAATAAAGAAAAAGGAACATGCATAACCCGAAAAAAATATAAAAGCAAAGTTAAAGTTTGCAAAGAACATAAACAAATAGTGAAGCACGGTGGTGGACATTTTATGGTGTGGGGCTGCTTTGCATGGTGGCATTGTGCGTGGAAATATCCCCGATGTGATTGAAAAATGCACTTATACAACAGATGAGATAGGTTTTCAACAGGACGCAAATCCAAAACACACTGCAACTATGGTCAAAAAATGCAATTGTGGTCACAAAGCCTCTATTGGGAATTTATAGGCAAGGAACACCAGGACAACAAACTCTATTGGAATTTTATGGGCAATTGTAAAAAGGCCCTACAACATTGGCCGAACTCTGGGAAAGAATTCAGATGAAAATTGTAGTCCAAACGACTCAAAACCTGCAAGAGAGTATGCCAAAACAGATCCTGAGTCTTTGAGCGAACAAAGGGCTTTCAACCAGATACAGGCTTATCAAGGCAAGTAATTTGAACAAAACTGCATAAATGATATCTGTGAAGGTATTTGATATTTTCCTGTTTTTATTATGAATTTTGTTAGTTTTTATTGATGTACAATAGGTAGACTATTCAAAATATTAGATGTAATAACGATTTTTAAATTAACTGCAATAGAAAAAATTACTTCGAATTTTACGTCGAAAGTTTTTGACCGGGATAATTCTGACCTTAATGTTCTGTTCTTTAAATATTGGTAAGTTTAAAAAGTATTGAGCCCTTTTTTTGTCATTTTTCGTTTGAATACTTCTTTTATTTAAAATGCATACTATTTAAGTACATATTGTCCATTATTATCTATGACCTTTTGACATTTTTTGGGTAAAGCTATTATTGCATCTGTGTAGAACTTCTGTGGTTTCTCGGCGAAAAACTTGGCCAAATGATTTTCACAGTCCCTTTTTGAAGTGAATTTCCTATCAATAAGGAAGTTTTGAAACGGTCTCTGAAACAAATGGTAGTCTGATGGTGCAAGGTCTGGACTATACGGCAGATACATCAAAACTTTCCAGCAAAGCTCTGTCAATTTTTGCCAGGTCATCAAAGATGTGTGTGGTCTGGCATTGTCATGATGTAAGACAACGCCCTTTCTATTTCAATAGAAAGAATTGATCAATCAGAATTGATCAATTCTGACCGGTTTTTTTTTTGAATTACTTGTTGCAATCTGGTTAATTGCTGACAGTACAGAGCCGAATTGAGTATTTTGCCAAGTTCTAGCACTTCATGATAAACAATTCCCTTCCAATCCTACCATACACACAGCATAACCTTATTTCGTGTCAATCCTGGCTTTGAGGTCGTTTGTGATGATTCACTTTTTTTGACCATGATCTTTCTTCGAATGACATTCTCGTACCCTACCCGTTTTTCATCGCATGCATTGATTTGCTTCAAAAATAGCTCGATTTCGTTGCGTTTTACATTAATATTTCGCAAATGGAAATTCGATCTATCAAATTTTTTTGTGTTAATTCATGCGGCACCAAAACGTCGAACTTCTTTGTGCATCCGTCTTGCGCAAATGGTTCAAAACTGTTTGGTGATGGATATTCAGTTCTTTAGCAACGTCATGACTGCTTATGTGTTGGTCTTCTTCAATTTTTTGAAATATTTCATCGACTTTTTCTGGGATTAGTCGACCTGAGGGAGGTGCATCTTTGACATCAAAAACAAGAACGAAAGCGAGCGAACCATCTTTTGGCTGCGGCTTTTGATAAAGTATCTTGACCGTAGTCACCACAAATTTTTTCACGAGCCTGCGATGCATTCTCACCTTGATCCTAGTGATTTGAAAAAATTTACCAAATTTTTTTCAGAAATTTCACTCATTTTTAAATAAATACGACTTTTGACACGAATGACGAATGACAAAACTGTCCAGATGAAAATTGTAGACTGAAATGTCACCTTTCAAACGCATGACAGTTTGACTCAATCTGATTAGTATTGCCCGACAAATGACAACGAACACCATCTAGTGACAAAAGAGGGCTCAATACTTTTTTTACAATCCAATATTTAAATCATTTCCAATGTTCTAAATAAACTTTAGTAAGTGTTCTACCAAATTTCAAACAAAACTTAATTTTGTTCATTCGAAGTTCATCTTTCGAACTTTACTATTAACACACATTAATTTTAATATTAATATGAGCGCGATAAGTTCACATTGTGGGGTCCCGTCGTCATGAAATTTTGACGAAGCATCGGCGAAGGTTCACACAAAAGTTAGCGTCATTATAAACAGCCATTTTTGAAAAGACGTTGTAAACAGTTGGAAATACTTGGATTTTCTACATTAAAAACTACATTTAGAAATTCCCTTTTCTCTTTGTTGTTCGGCATGTGAAAGATTTTTCAAAATTTTCTTGAACTCCCCAACCGCAAATCCACAATAAGTTTTATCTTGAATCTCGTCAACATTATTACGAATAATTTATTTGAAAAGAAAATCTTCAAACGATTTCATGATATTTACTATTGCGGCAAACAATGAAAAAAAAACTCGAAATTAAGTCGTACATCATTATTAACAAATCTGTTAACATTTATATGTTAATTTTGCATTGACTATACCAGCCTACACTTATTTATTTTAATTTTGCAATAATTCAATAGTACGCATAACATGCATTTCCTATTTCTCGCAAAACATTGTCCAGACTAGCATTTCTTAAGAAAGGCGCCAAAAGGAAGGCGACTTCATCGCGGATTATAACCATGCTCACAAAGAAATTGATGTGAAAGAATGGAATTGCGAGTGTTTTATCGTGGTCGTTTTATCGGTAGCAACGACGGATGTCGCATTGCTCAGCTTTCATTGCACTTAAATGCTCTTCGACGCATTATTGTGCACGCTTCCACCATCATCCTCGACAATTATCCAGCATCTGTCGCGACTTTTGCAACTGTATCATGGTCACCAATAACTCTGTAGACATACATTTCATGCGTCTACATCCCTGTATGAAAGGCTTGCAATAGGGAGTAACTTGTTCTAATTTTAACTCTAAATACGTGAGTATAGTTATTTAGTTACGTATGTATGAGGACGTGAGGATACTAAACGGATCCACGCGAAATACAGAAAAAGAAAACATCTTTTCGCGTTCTTCTGGTTCCATATGCACTTCTCGTACGTATAGAAATGCAATTCCTTGTCCCCTTTTTCAAATTTATCCATTCTGAATGGGTGTAATATGAGACCAGAGCACGTGTCTGCTTTTCAGATTTATCCTTCCACATTATCCCCGGCCAATAGCACACATCCGGTCTTTGAATACTCATAATGTGTCAAATAAACGAAGATACGTTATTCTTAAATGAGATATAGTAGGTGGAATGATTTAACACGATTTTCAAAACACATTTTCCGTTGTAAATGAATTAATATGGGATCAGAGATTGACAAAAGAGAAGATATTGTTTTTGTGATTCGAATTAGGTACGATTGCACATTTGGTTTGTGGAAAACAAGGATTAGGAGGGTCCTCGCCGGCAAATTATGTGAAGCAAAAGGCGTAAGTAATGTTCATTATTTACATTGTTCTGATGTCCACTTTCAAATTAAGTCAAATTTCGGAAGACTTTATTAGAACTTTCTCTTCGATTTAGTCTGAGCAGATGGTATAGCTTTCTGCTTTCAGATGCAGCGTCTTTCAATCCTTACACGATTTACACGTTGACCCGTAAGGCTATGGCCTATTACCTCTAGGCTCCTTATGGCATTCCTGTTCTTTTTTATGAAATGTTTGGTTTTCGTTTTGATAGTGTGAGACCAATGAGCCCGACTAATGGCGTATTCATTTCTGTCATTCCAAGCTATCTCCTCCCAATTGCTAGTGATGTTTTAATTATGTCCGCTTTTGCTATATTTTGACTGAATCCTGCTAACGCATGTACTCTTTTGTGTGTATCTGCAGCTCTGTGTCCAAGTAGGATTTACTTAATTTCAGTCAGCTGCAGTTTCCAGTACCTACCTGAAGACCTCCACTAACTTTAAAGCTTTGCAATCAGAGGTCAAAGAACTGTGCCTGCAGAGCGAATCCGCTGGCGGAAACACATCTGTAGTTTGCTTATGACGTTTCCCATTTCCGTTTCTACAATAGCCTTATTTGCGAATATTTCCATTTTTTTAAATGTTTTACTTCAATTAAAGGTTCTGAAGCCGCTTAAACAAATTACGCTAAGATTGCACTCAGCCTTTATGTGCTTTGTTTGGTTTGACACTTGGGCCCTCACCTTAGCAATCTTTGCTGGCTCGTTTTTGACAAATATTAAAATGGTTCGCGTAAACTAACCGGAAATATCTACCTTATTTGCAGTAATGACATTTAAACTTTTCTTTTGGGACACTTTGTCTTTGAGTTTTTCGATAATTGCAATTACTACCATACAGAATACAAATCAAAGTTCGTACAACGATGTTGAAAAGTAGTACAAAAATTAAATTGAGCAAGTGACTTTACTTTAATGTTCTTACATTCTAATAAAGTACACGCGTAAATTTGTATTTATTGTTCTCTTGGCACCAGATTCTTCATCTCCCATATGGTCTAGTGGCTAGGATATCTGGCTTTCACCCAGAAGGCCCGGGTTCGATTCCCGGTATGGGAAAAACTTTTTTGTATTTTCTTTGACTTTATCTCAAAGCTTATTTTCGGCCGGCGAACAAACGTTCTGACTACAAAGGCGAAGGCGGCCAATGCAACATTTAATTGGACCATTTTCATCTTCAACCCTATCAACAATGATCAGCTGTGCGCAAATGCATGCAGAGGCGGGAGCGAAAGAATACATTTAATTGCAAGCAATAAAAGAACAGAAAAGTAGTCTAAACATTTAGATTCGCATGCAATAGTCGTTACGCACTTACATATTTTGCCCGTCGTCTGTCCCATTTCGAATCAATCACAGTTCCGGCTAAATCACGAGACTCTTTGTGAAGCACACAAGTAAACCTGCGACCATAGGAATCGCGCAATGAAATTCTCACTAAACCGCCTCACACTTGGTCATGAGAAAAGATCTAATCTCAAGCACTAGCCAATTGATCTGTACATAAAATTCTCAAGCAATCAACAACAACCCGTTGCAAATCAATCAATCGCGCAGAGACTAGAAAACAAAAGTTTGTAAATTAACGGAGACTATGGGATACGGCGTACACCCGAAATTGAACAAATGCAATTTCTTATCCTAGTTTAAAACTGATGAATTAATATTGTTGGATGCCACCCGCAACATTTCATAACCAACACAATCTTCAATCGATGCACGTTCAAGTGTCGATTCGATATTCCCGGATGATTTTCCGAGTTTTCACTTTTCCTCTTGGATCACAATCAATCCGTCAAAGTCATTCCGAATTGGATTTTCTCATCTCGGCGCCTTCTGACAGTTTGCAAAATTACCGCTCTCTCGACTCTCTCCCGTTCCAGCGATGTGTCAAAATAGTCATGGCTGGAAACATTGCTCCAATGAATATCACGAACAACTAAAAACGTCGTACATTTCAATCAAGTTGGCTTTCAATATTGTGCTTATTTTTCTTCTAATTATCGCTCGGACAACACTAGGCTGTGAGTTTGACGCGTTAAAACTTCATATTTCTAATTTTTCATGTGAAATTTGTGACCGAAGTAAATAACAAATGCATTGAACGAACTGCTGCTGCGGCACGTCATTGTGTACATAATTTGGATATACAAACATCTGATTTTTGGAACCGGAGCCGGCCTTCAGATTTATGTAAGCGCGGGTTCTTGTCGGTCACTGTCTGTTTTTAGATTTTCACTCAACAACAATGCGAACTTTTTCAGTGCTTCAAGCAATGCAGCAAATTAATTTGCTTTCGAAATTCCGAGGATCCATTCTTGGCGGCCTGGTAGGTGATTGTTGTGGCGCGCCATATGAAGGCGATTTACTTACAAGTGGTGACAAAGCTATCCTATATAGAACGCTAAATCAACTTGAGGGACCATTTTTCAAAGGCATAATACAAAGGTAGATATTTGAAGAGCGTATTAAAGTTTGAAATGTAATATTGCAGCACCAGCGAAGAAATACACGGATGATTCTATTATGACAAGATCGGTAATTCAGTGCCTGATCCAGCGCAAGGACATTGATTCCAAAGAGCTGGCTACATGCTTTGCCAAAGAATACTTGCTCGAACCCAACCGTGGATATGGGTCTGCAGTGGGCGAAGTCTTTCGCAAGTTGGTTAAAAACAAATTCACGGACATAGCGGGGCCAGCACAAGAGCAGTTTGGCGGCAGAGGTTCATATGGAAATGGTGCCGCAATGCGAGTGTCACCGATTGGCTTGTTCTGCCACAACAAACCTGAGAAACTAACTGAGCTAGCTAAGAAATCTGCACAGATAACGCACAGTCATAAATTAGGTGTTGAGGGTGCGATTGTTCAAGCAATTGCAGTAAATATTTGCGTACGGAAAGATCCTGCAACATTCTCAAAAGACGAATATTTAAAAGAGTTGATTCCGAAAGTAGAGAGCATTGAAAAGGAAGGAGACATACTCGGAATCAAAGACTCTGGTCCAGACTTTATCCAACAGCTTCGCGAAGTTGAGCGCTTGCTTAACGCTGCTGAAGTGTCAGAGGATGAAATTCTTAACGTGTTGGGTCACGATGTGTCCGCAATCTATTCGGTACCAACAGCAATTTATGCTTTCCTCCGCGCGCAAAATCAGAAGCCAAGCACTCAGGTAACGTGAAAATGTGTTTAATTCGACATTTCAATAATTTCTTTTCCATTTCCGCAACAGACGTATAATCCGTTTCGTCGCACTCTTGAATATGCAATTTCGCTTGGTGGCGATACTGATACAATTGCCAGTATGGCGTGCTCCTTGGCCGGCGCTCTTAACGGGGACGGTTTCATTCCCGAGAATCTTCTAAAACACTGTGAAGGACACGAAGAATTCACTGAAATGGCGAATAAATTGTACGAAGTTAGTATATAGCGAAACGTGGTCTTTTATTTACTCCGGAAACTGATTGCACTTGACTTTGGTTGGTATTTATTTTCCCGGGCGCGTGTTGTGTTGTTCGTTTGACTTCTCGGTGCAGGAATAGGAAAAATAAAATATGAGGATCAAAAGAGACCGACGAGGATGGGATTCGAACCCACGCGTGCAGAGCACATTGGATTAGCAGTCCAACGCCTTAACCACTCGGCCACCTCGTCACATGACAACCAGGGGTTTTAGTTATTACATAATGTTAAATAGTCGAGATAAAATAAAATATTTAAAAATTAATAAACTAAATAAAAAAATTAATTACAACTCGATATAAATAAAACCGTTAGTTATGAAATTCCACGTTCCACCTATTAACAAAATTCAATATTAACAAGTTTCCAATAAAAATGTAGAACGGTTATTAATTTTATTTAAGATCAGTTAAAAGTGAAGAATGGACCAAGAATTCTTAACGGCTAAAGCAACAAGAAGTCAGCGATGTTGAGCATTCTACGCACTGAGCTCGTCTCAGTTTAACTTACTTTGTCAAAAAATATTATTTGACAGTTAATTGCTGAAGTTATCGGCTGTATTGTGTCAGAATTGTTTTCACTTGTACATCATAAATTTTTACACACCTTAAGGCGAAAGTGAAATATTGCGCTATCGATTATTATCACATACATTTGATGAATTATTGTTGCGCGAAAACTTCAATGGACCGTTTGTAGTCAGGACTGTTAAGCATCGCCATAACTTGGTTAACAACGAGAGGTTCTTCGAGAAAAAAAAAACGCTTTGTGCTGAACGAAATTAGGACAAGAATGGTACAAATGAATACCTTAAGCAGTGGCAATGCGTATCTACAAATATTGGAAATGTGGGAGTCGGCGAATTCAGAGACAAAGTAATGTTGTGGACAAGCTTGAGGGGTCCTGAAAATAAATTAATAGTTATTAACGAATTTTAATCATATGCAGGTTGTGGAGCCCTCAGTTCGGCACCACAACCATGTTTCGAAGATTTCTACACATTGAACGATCACAAACGACAGTATTGACAGTATTTCACGACATGTTTCACGAAGCATTCGTGTTTTTAGACATGAATCGATATGTTTTTGATTCCAACAGTGGTCCGATTATATATGATTTATTTTTATTCTATATCATTAATTTAGTAGGAAGATAGAGGTTCCAATGTTGACAATGCAGGTATGCACATGAAAATTTGATTAAGGCTGTGTCGCAGAGACCTAAATAATAGTAGCTGAGTGACAACAGCTACCAGTTTGTGTTTTTTTTTTGTTATTACGACGTTTTATTGTTTTCAATTTTGTCCCATTATATCAGTAGTCTATCATATTAGATAATATGTTAAGGTATATTCATAACATTTAGGTCAAAATAAATATGGTATAAGCTGAAAGTTCACTTTTTTATGTTGTAATTCTTAAACGTAGTGGTTGCTTTTGCTTAAGTTGCCGTCATAAATTTAATATAATTGTGTTTACGCTTCTCAACTGCGTGATTCAACGCTGAGCTAATTTCTTTCAAATGAATGGATATATGGTTTGGTTGAACTTTTGGTTAAATGATTATTTATTTATTATTTTATCAATGTCACTTAGATATACAGCAAATCACGATAAAATATAATGGCGATGTTTTCTATTCTTTGTCTGAAAATCGGAGAACGCACTATTTATAATAATTGATAATGTTTTATAATAATTTTCTGCCACAAAAGAAAAGACAAAATAATGTGAATGAAATTAGACGTGATATTAGCTCTGCGAATTGTTGGCTTCGGAGTTGAAAAGCAATCTGACTACAAAAATGATTAGTATGTTGGCACTATCCTCAAGTTCTTTATTAATGGTCGTCGATTTTCTAATTATAATGACGCCATTGGTTCTTCATTTCAGAATATTTCTAATAGATGAGTTACAAAATCATTGCGAATGAACAATGGGTAAGTGGTAGAAATTTTAGTACCTTATGTAATCTTGACTGCCATAAAGCAGGATGAGGGTGTAAACAAAACGTAAAGTTAATCCTTTAAATTAGGACCGTAACAAATTTTCAAGGTTAAATTTATGCCAAAAATAATAAAGTTCATTTGAAAACTAACGCTCGTTTGAGCCACGCTTTATCCACAAATTTTTGAATCTTATTATCAAATCAATCGATCAATTATTAAATTCATATTTTAATTTTGTTTTATACGAATGATGTTCTCGAGATTGTCGTTGCATTCGTGTATCAATGTAGAGTTCCAACTTTGTCAGGAAGAATGTTTTGTTTCGTCAATTGTCATAATTAGTTTTAGATTTTCTTGAATAGTAAATAAGCGACAACCTGAGCAGAGGTTGGGTCTTCACCATGGACTAGGAAAAGATCAAGGCGGGTCACTGTTCCCTCTCTAGACAGCGAGGAGATTACTATGTCTGAAATATGATGTGGCTAGAAAGGTGTTTCATAACACATGCCAGAATCACGTAAGGACTCAAACAAAACACTTTGATACACCCACAATGTGCAACGATTGGATGAATAGGGAGTACCTTGGATGATATTCAAAACTCCATTTGTTGGAGATGGCGTTGTTTCGTTAGCGCAGACTTTTTTGAGGAAGTGGTCGATAGATTAGTAGACAAACCTGCAAGAAACCATGAACATATATCGGTTGTAGCTCTATGAATCTGACTTAAAAAACCCGCGATTATTATAACCTGTTTAGAGTCTTTTAACGATACTATAGCTATAGTCAGCACATCTAATGTTCCTGTTTTGCTGATGTAATTGACTAACAAGAACTATAGAGTTTAAATTATTTCAATAAATATGAATCCAACAAAGCATCAATCTGTTGATCGATCGCCACTTTCCAAACCAATCATTTTGTTATAAATCATTAAATTAAGGCCAAGAGATGATGAGTGTAGTTAGTGTAATTACAAAGTTAAAATAAACGAAGGAAAGGGTCAAATTACTAATCTAAGACTTGTTAAAATGCATTAAAAATCGAAAATAAACTTAGTTGCTATGGAAGCATGTGAACAACTAGTGCGCTCCTCTCCGAAAAAGAAGGTACTTACTCGTTGTAGACCGTAGAAGTCAAGGAGCTAACCCTCCAGCGTAATGAAAAAAAAAGGAAACCAGATTACGTATTTGCATGTTTCAATTTCAAAAACCAGAAGCAAAGCTGCCTTCGTATACAATTATTCTTTTTTTAATGGCTAATTCCTCTATCGAAAAACATATTTATTTACCGTTATAGTTACATATGTAAGATTAAAATATCATTTTCATATTTTTAAAGTTTATTTACTATTTATTCATTAGTCTCTGTCTTTGTCGATGACTCACACTCCTATCGGAGTTATTTCCTGTAAGTCGTGCGCGAGGGTTTACTGTGCAACTTAAGGGGGAAGTCGGATATTTTATTTTTTGTGTTTTTTATTATAATTTTATTCAATACTAGAACTCTTTATAACTGACGAAGCTACAGGATTCTAAAACTCTTTTTTTTTGACACGCCATAAAATCGGCTGTTTCTTGACGCTTGCGAAGTGGGAACGGGTAGAAGCTGAAACTAGAGAGCGCAGAATTCAAAGATCGCAAGAAATACAGGATATTCGGACACTTTGGTCAACATCTCTTTGGTCAACAGAATTGATAATTCTGTGTAAGTATAATAGGAAAAAACGACGTTTTTTAAAAACATGTTTGCCAACTCATAGCTTTTACAAAGTGGGTGAAAGCTCTAACTCAAAATATTTTCATCTGATCATTTTCAAATTATTCACGCTAATTCTATGTGTAAACCACAAGGTAAACACGTTAAAATATTTTATTTTTCATGATTATAATTAGGTCCTTATTATATAATTATAATAAGGTCCGTAAAGGGACGGGATGTTGGTCAAAATTTTCGAGCATCCTGTATTTCTTGCGATCTTCGAATTCTGTGCACTCTAGTTTCATCTTCAGCTTCTTCCCGTTCCCACTACGCAAGCGTCGAGCAACAGCCGATTTTATAGCGTGTCGAAGAATAGAGTTTTAAAAAAATCGTTAAAATATATATCTCGACGTGGTTAAGACGAGAAACTTATAAATCAACGAAATCTTTTTTTAGTCTTCTGATGATCGACTGATCGCGAAACTACTTTTTTTAGGTGTCTACGAAAATTTGCTGTCAGTGGCTCAGTAATCAAAATTTTTGGACCAAAATTCTAATGAATATTCTCGAGTAATTATACTATTATGTACTTTGTACAGCAATAAATTTATATTCACAGTTTTGTCAAGAAAAAATTAATTTAGCCAAAGTCCCCCTTAATTATTGTTAAACTAACGTATAATGAAAAAATGAAACAATGAAGAACACAGGATAAGAATAAATGAAACCCTTGAGATAGATACATTACTATCTACGTAAATTAAAGGTTACACACTTGACTTGGTAAAATTCAAAATTTAAATTTTAACAATTAAACTTGTCAAGTAAGATTCCCTGGCACACTTTATCGATCTGAAACTTGAAATACGACTGAATGATTTTCGCTGTTCTTGTGCAATTTTTAGTTTAACCGAAAATTATATTTTTCTATTCAATGATTGCATCACAAATATTTATGGGATTTCCCTTTTACTTCATTTTCTTACCATGTGTTGGATACCAACCTGGCTTCAAACCATTCGCGAAATCAACTAATTTGTATACCACCCCATATGACATTTCAAGTTCAATGCCCATTCCAGCCGATCAACGACAATCGACGGACGACCGTATAAAAATGGCGACACACATTACCCCATCCGACATGAAACCATCACAAAACATCGCTACCTCTCTTACTCTAGTGACATTTCATCGTATCAAATAAAAGTGAAAGCAAATCCAACTCTCCAGCACGTACGTCGCTTCTCAAGTCGTTTTGTCTCATTCGTCAGCGCGAAATACAATGGCGGCGACTGGATAAGAAGTGTAGTGGAAAAAAGTTTTCTATTCTCGATGGTCGTCAATGAAAGAAACGGGAAAATTATCCAGCCCAGTGTTTTTCGTTATCGGCAATAGTGTTACGCTGATCAGAATCGGTTTTCTGTCGAAAGTTCTCTAAACACAGCGCGTAAACGTCAAACGCTTCCGAGAAATAAATGTTGTGCATCGATTTCGCTCGGGCAAGTCTTATTATTTTTGTTCTCAAACGGAAATGGAAATGTGTGCATGAGGAGTCTCGGATTCGACGAAAGATTCGTTTCAATTGAGATTCCGCGGATCCGCAAGAGTTGGTATCGACGTCGAGGGAGCTCTTGTGGCCGCTACCTTTGAAGCACTGCACCCGCTGCAGTTTTCCAGAAATTTAGGCTTGTTATCGCAGTTCTAAGGATTGCTTGCTCCACAAATCGAACCCAAAGTTGCATTTGGTTGCTGCTTCACTTCTGGATGGTTTTGCAGCTCGCGGTGAACGTGAGGGCTGCTACCAACGGACGTGCAAAAGATAATATCAGGTAAATGGTTTTGTTCATGCAGGTGCTGATTTGGGTACGTTTCCTGCATGAATCACTCATATCGTGAGGGAAATCTTGATCTTGGCGACAGTCGGCGCGATTGATCACCAAACTGTCGGGTCGCCCATCGACGTCATTCCATTAAAGTTCCGTTGACAGAAGCGCCGCGAAAGCTGGACGACATTCGTCCGCGATGCGCTGAGTGTTCTGATCAGACGATAGGCCGGCGAATCGTAAAAATAAACCACCCGCGCCGGTCAACGAGTGTGAAGTGCGTTCACTCCCACTCGTCCGTTCGTCGACGGTCATGCATCCGCACCTTAGTTGCTCGTTGACTGTCCCACATCCATTAGTCAGCCGATCTGAATTTTTTATCACTGACGGGAGTTTTCTCTATTTTAAGAGCATCCAAACAATGTAAAAGCGTGCAAGTCTTGTTGGCGGGCGCTGTAACGCGATCCCTCCGAGCAGTTCCGTTCCCAAGTCGAGAATTGGACTTCGAACGCCCAATCTCAGCTGTTTGGCTGCACATCCGAACAAGATTCCCAAAATGTCACTGGAGTCCGACCGGAATTCGAGATTACTGCCGTTCTGAGACTCGGTTGTGCAATAAGCTAGTTGCAGTTGCCAGAGCCATATAAATCAAGAGCCCAGTCGAAATGGACCGATATGCATGGGACAAGCAACATGGAATTTCTTGAAATTGGCGGCCGTTGTTGCACTGCCACCGTTGTCTGGCCAGCATTCGTAGCCCGTGTGTAGGATGATTTGGTTATAATACGTATACGATGACTAATGTGCTCCCTGTCCCTGCCATACAGTGCCAAGAGCCAGCGACTGGTGTACACAAAACATAAGCACTAATCGCCTTCCCTCCACACACCGATTTGGCTCGGATCGGATGCATTGTGTGCGAGGTGAAATTCCAGTTGGGATTCAACTTGCGAGTGTGGTTTTTCTTTGATGCCTTTCTTATTTTATTGGCGTGATCTCGAGGTCTCCGACACTCACTGAACTGCCATCGGCGCTGAGTGGCTTGCAAAAAGATGCACAATTTCAATTAGACGCCTCGTCTTGAACGATCCCTTCAATTAGCACTTGCACTCGTACTCGCCTAGGAAGAAACATTAGTCACAATCTTATAAGCATAAATACGATTGCCACATTCCAATGCCAATGCAGCTAAGAGTGTCGGAGCTAGTGAGGCTTCTTGCATGGGTAACTCCCCTGGCAACCTTACACCGCGGCTACCTGCTGTATGTTTGCCGGAAGCGATGTTGCAATTCGTTTTGGAGCTTGTCGCTCTTCAAAGCGTACGAACATATTCAGCATGCTAAAATGCATATTGGCTGGGTATAAATTAAAAAAAAAAAAAAATTCTGGATTTTATTCCGGGTTTCGAAAGCACTTCTAAAAGGAGTATATTTGAAGCATTCAATGGACAAATATTTAACATGTTCAGCGTTTTTTTGGCAATGCCGGAAATACTTTAATATCCTTGGATGCAAAAAACAGTTTTTTACAACTATTTATTGTTAACTGTAATCGTATTTTATTTGAACGAGATGTAACATACACGCAAATCCAATCATTGAAGTGTTTGCTGAAGACTGATAAGGTTTTGATTTTGCCTTTCTTCCAGTTTCGGGTCACCAACGGGTAGTAGTTTTCAGTAATTGGGATTAGCCAACGGTATTGGATCGCATGTTGAAAATTCGCTAGTGACACCTGTATTGAAAACTTTAGGTTTAAACTACTTGATTTGGTTGCAAGTCCTGACTGAAGCGTTACTTTCTCGGTGTGATGGAATCTTCGACGATTAGACCATTGTGGCCAGAGGCGAAAAAGACAAATTCTATAGATCAGATTTTGGGTCGCTGGACAAGATTCTTAACGCTTATTGCTAACATTATTTTTTATTTTCTTGATCTTTCTTTGTTCCTAATGTTGTATATCATAAATTCACACAGATGTATTTGATAAAAAACGCATTAATGTTCCTTTTAGTGAAGATTCATTCTGAGCTTGTTATTGAGTTTGCGAGAAATATTTGTTTCTCTAAACAATATCCCGGAGTTGGAAATCATAAATCCTTTATCGTCTTTCCGCCTTTACCGTCTTTCCGTCTATCCACTATCGTGGATATAAGATGAAATCGAAATGAAATTTCCAATAAAGAAGGCGTGTATCATGAAAGTTGATAAAGGGCATATTAAGCGGGTTAACTATTCGTGTTGATCATAGACACTTTGCTGTACGGGTATACTATAAAAAAATGAGGAAACAAAGCAATACATGGATCTGACAAAGTCATCGCGACATACATTTCAGAAAAGTTCGAGTTCCATAGAATTTAAGATATATTGTGTAACCATCGTCGTATATAGCAGAGCTATATGCAATTCCAGTAGCCCTAGATATTCAGGATAATAAAACCAGAAATTTTTATAGACACTAATCATACAATTAATAGTATAGAAAATGACCTAGAAAAAAGGGACGTAACGTATGGTTTATGAGATACAGAAAATACAAACTTAGAGATAACCTTCAGAGTTACCTGGACCCCAGGAATAAGTCGGTGTCAAACCACTCGATGTAGTTAAGTGTAGCGTAATGAGTCAGTGAAAAACTGAAGCGCATTTCGAACTAGGTGAGGTAGTCGCCCTAATTAAGGAAGAGGGTAAAGAACAATGGCGGCAACTAGGTCTCTAGGAGTTAGTTCCTACTAGGAACTAACAACTAGGCCTCTTGCATTTGGAAAGAAACACGCCGCCTCAATAACAACAGTAAACCTCGGTTTCATAATAGTAATAAACCCCAAAATTACATTAAGACTTCAATAGATTTATGACCAATTGCCTTGAACTCAGCCTCTTCCAAAGCAAAAAAGTTATTCAGATAAATTCAAATATTGCAACAACACATACACAAAAGATCGCCTTTCGTTTTATTGCAAAGAATTGCAAAAGATTCGGATAAAAAACTATTTCTTCCAAAGATTTAAAATATTGAAGACTTAATGCTTGAAAATGATTACATGCTCCTTGGAAGCATTGGAACATTTTTTACAGAAGCAGATTTCAAAATGTAAAAAATACACATTTTTTATCTCATCTCTAAATCGAAACCTAAACACTACATCATAAATCCATACGCTAACATTAGTCACTTCACAACGCAGAGGAACAGACTAACCTAATACAAAGATAATAAATGACAAACGCTGGCCAGTGCCAATTACTCATTGGCATAAACTGTACGGTGTTAAAAAAAAATTAAAAAAAAAACAGTATAGAAAGGGCAATCCATATGCTATTTTCCATGGTAAAGTACCACTAAATTTCAAAAAGAAAGGATTAAGTCAGATTTATAAGATTTGGTTCCTATTTTGTTTGTTAGCGTCTGAGTGATAAAAGGATCCTGCATACTAACCTGAAACGACGATACGACAAAAAGCTTACAAACAACGCTACGGATAGCTTCAAAGTAAGGACAGTGGTGATCAGCAGCCACTAGGCTTTCTTGGTGAATTCCGGTCGATGGAAACGATGCAGTGACACAAAAACCTAATATAAGTCTTCAAGTTCAGCCAAATAGAATTTTCTCAGGACCTAGATACGAGGTTGCTTATTCAGAGGTGAACCTCTGGGGAATCTCTATGACAGCTTAGTTTCATATGTCCGTATGGAGAGAAGCCTGTCCTAGGTACATAACGATCATGGTTATTCTGAAGCCTAAAAGGCAGTGAAAAGCACTTTTCAACTGTGTTTGAAGATTCGGAGACATTGCGTACATTCTCTTCTTTATAAATATTGGAATGTCGTGCATAAAAAAGTGTTCAGTACTTTTTTAAAATATATTTCATCTTTTTTAAATTATTAATTTAAATTCACAAGAGTATGCCAACGATGCGTTCCTCAAAACATTCTTAATAAGTTTGAGAAGGTACAAGTCTAATCCTTCCATTAAACTTTTGCTTAACTACTTCTATGATCGCAAAACGCTTCTATGGCAAAAAAAAAAAATTTTGCTGAAAAAAAGCCATATCTAATGAATATGAAATGACTTAGAAAATGATAGCAGCTAAAAAATTTGGGAACAACGATTTATGGTTAAGCCTGCAATGTCGATCTCCGCTCAAAATATCTACATAACACTCGTTTGTTCTTTTTATTTCTTCCGGAAGAAATAGTCTTACAATTGACCATACATTTGCAAAATGCCATTGCGCAGATTGTTGAATTAATATTGGCCGTATTCATTGGCCCACGTTCCACTGCCCGAAATTATGCGTTTTTTTTAACGTCGAGTACTTATTCAATTTGGAAAGCATCACCAAAGCAACAGATTTTCGTTATTTTTGTCGCAATACGCGTATACAGGACAAAATTATACATAAACATTCTTCAGGACAAGTCGTGTTTCGATTCACTTTCGACTCAAAATATCAATTAGGACGTGGTGAACAGATCAAAGTTCTTTCTCACTCATATGGCAAGCCTAAACTTATTTTTTCACTTCATCGATATATTTCTCAGTTGTTGATTTACGTCCTGAACCCGATATGTCTTCAATACTCTCAGGATTATCTGTAATGACGTCCTAAAACTCTTCACTCGTGTTTCCAAATTTAAGCTATAAGCTTTTATAACATTTCCAGCACGTTTTCATAAAAACATTCATTGAAAAAACAGAAGTCGCAAATTTTTTGGTGGACACTTTTAACCATTACTCATTGGAGCCAAATTAAACTTTAAGTGTGCATTATTATTGTCAAAATGGAAGTGGTTATAAACCAATAATTGTAATTATCGTCTAATCGAAATCGTTCATTATGAAAAGCGAGACCACGTACAGCTCCAGTTACCAAGCGGAAATCGAAGAGGATCGGCTGGCGATTTTTACCAAAGCCTCAATTTCATTTCAACCATGCTCTTACTGTGTCTGTTGTTTTCGTCCTTGTGAACGCACTGATCTCGATTATTTTCCTTTTTTTTAAATATTTCGGATAATTTGAATGAAATGTTTCTAATTTCTTTTCGTAATTTTGACTCTATTGACACTCTACTGGTTTTTCATTTCTGTTAAATCATCGACAAATTTAAAAAAATGAAAAGAAAAAAAAACTCGAAACCATTGCGTTCACATTGATGCAAACTTCAGCCATCTTAAATTTATTGATCTCGAATCTAGAAAGACTTCATTTAGAACGAAATGTTGAAGAGTTTAAGTTGGTTTCGTTTTCAAACATGAATGGACGGAAAGACTTGTTTCGATTCTAAGATCATCAACTATAGGAAAGGAACACAATTTTGAAGGTGAGACCTGAACTGGACTAGCAAACTAAAACAAGGTGGAAACATTTCTTCAGAAGCAAGACGGATCAACATTCCGAAAGCTGGAGAACACTTAAAGATAGAATGGCATCTACGAGGGTGGGGTCCAAGGATGGGTGACCAAGAAAAACGATGTTTTTTTACTTTATTTTTTCAACAAGACTGATACATTTCTCATAAAGGTGTTCTTATTTAGTTATACCACTTTTAAACGAAGATTCATCAAGCTCCTCAAAATACTGATTTACAGCTTCGATCACTTCTTCGTTGCTCTTAAATCTTTTACCGCCAAGCCATCTGTTGAGGTTAGGAAACACGTAATAGTCGCGTGGGGTTAATTCTGGAGAGTAGGGAGGATGCGGCATCAGTTTGAACTTCAATTCGTGGATTTTGGCCATGGCAACAATCGATGAATGCGCTGGTGCGTTATCGTCATGAAACAAAATTTTTTTCTTGCTTCAAACGTTGCAATAACTCTGCGAAGTATTGACCAGCGATAGTCTTACCCTTTTCAAGGTAATCAATGTAAATAATTCCTCTCGCATCCCAGTAGCCATAACCTTGTTTGCCGATAAAACTGTTTTTGCCTTCTTTGGACTTGGTTCCCCTTTTCTAACCCACTATTTTAACTGTTCTTTATTTTCAGGAGTGTAGTGTTAAGTCCTAAGTCTCATCAACAGTTATGAATCGACGCAAAAATTCGTTTGGATTACGCCTATACAGCGCCAAATTATCGGTAGAAATGTTTTGCACACAGCTTTTCCATGCTCAAATGGTTTTTCAGGTCTCAGCTTTCTCATGCACTTTCAACCTGTGATCTTCCAACACTTTTTGATGGATTTTCTCAATCATTTCTGAAGTTGTGACCTCATCGGGCCGTCCTGAGTGAGGCTCGTCAGAGGTGCGCACACGACTCATTTTAAATTCAGAAAACTTAATAGTTGAATATGATGGGGAGGAATCTCCTAGAGTTGATTCCATCTCTTCTTTTATTTGTTTTGGGTTAGAAGCTTTCAAATAGAAGTATTTGATGACAGCACGTCTTTCCAATTGTTTCATTTTCACGAAAATAACAGATGTTTCTCGCGCAATGTGCTCTCAAACGCAAACTAACTTAGCGTAGGAATGGTACTGTAGGACGCCGTTCCAAAAGTAGACCTAGATCGCTTAGTCAGGTCGGGAACTTTTAACCCCACCCTCGTATAAATGAAAATTATCTTCTAAAGGTTCAATGCTTTTTAAATATCCTATCGGTTTAAATTCATGATCGTCCTTATAAAAAATTAAAAGTAAAAGCGAATCGTGTGAACGGAAGGTAGGCTGGCAGTAATGTTGGTAAAGGTAGCTGTAGGTGTTTCGCGAACATATGCTGAAATATCATTAGAATAATGAACAAATAAAAATCCTAATTTTCGGTTTACGTAAAATTTCAATTGACGTGTTAAAAAGTAAAAAAAAAGCATAAAAGCTGACCATTCTGAAAATGAATCACTATTCGAAAAAGTCAGTAGTATGAAGTATTTATCCATACTTTGTAAGTAATGAAGGTTTGGTAGCAAAAATGATCTATTTTAGCAGAAAGTATCGCTATAAATCGCAATAAAACCAACCCTCAACATAATATATCCAAACATCTTTCAAGCAACTTTGGCTGCCGAACGTAAATTTATTTATGGTCGTGAAAGAGGAAAACCACCACAACTATTGTTCATTATTTGCTTTAATGTTTTATAATCGCTCCTAAAGTCCTTTTATTTTCGCCGATTCTCAAGAATCTAATTTTATTACTTCGTTTTCCATTTCTTTGATTTTCCGAAAAAAAGAAAGACGCACATCTATTTTTGGTTTTAACAAATATATATTTCGGGAGTAATAGTGTTAAAAATTACTTTTCCTTCAATGATAAATAAAAAGGATATGGTTCTAAGTTTTTTCAAATTTATGGGGCGAATTCCTTTCGATCGCATTAAGCACCTTAGAGTGTATTTAAGAAACTAACGTGTCTTCCTTAGTTCATAGTGAGTCCTAAGTTTTCAACATTAATACGGAATGAATATAATTTATAATTTTTATATTATAATAATATTATGAGACCCATCCGGTTAGCTCTGATAATGTTGAACTTTGATAACTTGATAAAATAAATGTCCGTCGCAAGCTAGGCAAACTACAGAACTGTATCGATCTCTTTTGTCAACGCTTCGTTCATCCAATGAAATTATAATTTTATATGAAAAAGGGCATATCAAGATATGTTCCAAAATAAATACAAAAATAAAGTTACCGAATTTCGATACTGAACGGACTAGATCGCTACTTGCAGAAACTCATGTGCATAATTATAGTCGATACTTTTTATTTTTAATTTTTGTTAAAGAATAAGAATAAATCTTTGGTTTACAACTAGAAATGTAGAAACAAGTTTAGTTGTAAACTTTAGAAGCACTGAACAAATAAATGCCCTTTTCAGAAGTAATCGTATGTTTTTCAAGAAAAATTCTTTGGGGGAAAAAATTGAATGAAACATCAAGGTACATAGATATTGATCGGTCTGGGACTCGTTTGTTTAATAAAAAAATTTATATACAAATCTTTGAGTGTCATAAGGTTAAGTCGTGAAGTTAACTTGATACGTTGCACTAGGACAACTATCCCAATATTCAGAGGAGCAAAGCAATAAATCATACGTCACAAACAAGAAGATCTGAAGACGTATCAACTGTCGCTTGACTTGAATTCCATTGAAAATTTATGAGGAGTCGTTAAAACTACTCCCTCAAGACAGGGTGAATACTAATAACTAAGAAATAAGGAATTTCAAATAAAAAAATACAGCAGAATACACTTAAACAAATTCTATGATTACTGCAACGAAATTTATGAGAAGCATTTGACTTTTATGCTAGTTTGTAAAAAATAACTCAGGACAACTATTTTCTTGATATGGCAATTTCAGCCTTGCAGCACTCAGCAGATACAATCTACCAAAAATTTTAAATATTAAGTTATTATTAATATTAAGTTTAAGGTTAGTTTATCGTGAAAAATCCTCGGATTTTTTTCGAAAAATATACAGGATTTTGATAAAGTTTTTGTTTTAAGGAAAGCTGTGAAAAGCTTCATTCTACCCAGGGAGCCAGTGCACGTTTGTAAGGGGTGTGCCTATTCTACTTCACATTGCCGAAATATTTATTTGAAATTGTTTATTTGGTCACGTAATATGAAATGTCGACAGAGATTTCTTTGTCTGTCGCATAACAGCCCCTTAGCTTCCTGCAACAAGTGACTCCAACTGTCTCGGTTAATTGACCGAGAGAGAGGTTAATTCCTTGGGAGAACAGAATGGTGGAGATCAGGTGTGAAACGGTTCATCAGTACTCGCAATTCAAAATTGGAGGACTATTGAATGCGAGCATTGATGAACTGTCATCAACAGAATCATTCCCTCGGTTTCACACCTGGTCTCCACCGTTCAGTTCTCCCAAGGAATACCTTTTTGGGTATCTGCTGTTCCTCCATACGATTCATGTGGCCAGCTCATTGAGGCTTGCGATGTCTTACACTATTTGAGACCTCCAGCTCGTCAAAAATTTCGTATCGATCATGGTTGTATCAAATTCGCCGGACGAGACTTAGAAAATTTATTTTTTTATTTTTACTAATAGTATTAAAAATAAAATAGTATTAATAAAAGTATTAAAAATAAAATATATAAATATTATATGTATTTTCGACGCACATTTGCCTTAGAGGGCAAAGTTTATTTATACCCTCGTAGTTGAAACCAGTAGAGAGAGAGGCGATAAACTGATTGAACGAACGTTTGACAGCATTGAGGTATTGTATGATTTTCCTGCTAAGAATTTAGCAACAATACGAAAGAAGTGGTCGACTGTTGGAACATGATGAGTGATAGACAGAGTTCAAATCCTGTCGTTTTGTCATCAGGTGGAGTGGTTATGGTTAATTGGCCAATTTTGATTGTTCAATCAGAAATTTTGCCGTTTTTTTCCATTAGTAGTAGACATCAGTATTGATCGACTGACTCGTTCTCATGAACAAAAGTGGATGACAGCCGTTCTAAACCACCAAACAGTCATTATCAGCTTCTCCTAGTGGATCTATCGTTTAGAACTGTGTATTGTCTTATAACACAAGTCAACAAAATAAAATTTTTTAGTCTGATATTTAATGTATATTTTTGATTGTCAACGATGAAAAGTAACGTAAATTACTGTTTTTATCAAATAAAGTTTGCGTTTGTACATTACACAACAAAAACAAAAATTTCAAATTCCGATGAATTGTTAAGGGGCAATGACATTTAAGACGCAAAGGAGAGGTGAGGGAGTATTACAGGTCTGGAGCAAGGGTAGACCATGCATGTAAACAGTGTACTTTCGCGCGTTCTAAAGTAATAACGTTTTTTGTGTCGTGCAAATGTCTAAAAATCGTTGACTCTTAGCTACATTTGTGTCGAATTTATTAAAGTAAGAGCAAAAGATACACTTCACACAGTTTTATATTTAATCATTGTGAAACCTATGAAGCTACTTTAACATTCCCTTTCGATGCCAAGATAAAACATCGGCCACTCATGTTTCATGTGGTTACTGCAACAATACATTACAAGGCAAGGGAATGAATTCTCCATAAATTTAATTTTGCAACCATCTACGTTTTGTTTATTTAATCTTTTGTTAATTTTTGCTTTTGCTTTAAGTAATAGTTAAGGAAAACTTAGAAAATAATTTTATTTGTGTAAAAATGTTGTTTTTTTCTTACCGTAAAAAATTCGTATGAAATTTGTAGTACCAAGAACTTGGACGTAGCCTACTGATCACATCAAAGATTGCTACTTTTGTGTAGTAAAATTAGCGGCGGGCTGCCAAAAAAGCTAGAAAATAATTAGATCTTCCATCAACGTCTATTCCAGTACCACACAGTAAACTTTTTCTTGTACGTTGTCTCCCAGCATTGAACACAGCAACCGTTTTCAAAACAAATCATATATCAGCGAAGGCATCGAGTTTTCGGTAGAATTAACTTCGGCTGAACCATATCTCATTATTACAAAAAAAAACCTTAACGACTTAGTACAGGAAACAGAAATAATATCAGCTGCCCGGCTAAAACAATGAAATTTGCTCATGAAAATCGTTGGAGTAAGTGATTAAAAAAGGAAATATTTTTTGTTTTACGAAGGAAGACGGAATTTTTTTTATTATCACAATGTGAAAGGTTTGTTTGATGAAATCGGAATCCCATGTGTTTCTTCTGGATGGTGTCTTTTTATCGATATATCTACAAAAAGCTTAAAGCAGCTCTCTTTCATAATGGAAAGAATTATCCATCAATTCCACTGGCTCTTCTGTAATACTCAAAGCGTTAAAATTATGATTCAATGTTTAAAGTATGAAGAATATGCCTGGCTATCGATAGGAGATTTAAGATGATTGGTTTTCAGGTGGAAATGCAAAGGTAATACACTAAATATCCGTGCCATCTTTGCTTATGGGACAGTTGACCCCACAGACTTCATTACCAGAAGCACTTAAGACCTGAGCGAACTACATTTCAGATAGCAAATACAATGTAAGAAATACACAAATTATGGAGACTGACCGTGTTTTAATGACTCCCTTACATATAAAATTAGGCCTCATGAAGCAGTTTGCCAAAGTTCTTGGTCTAGACTCTCAGGCTTTTGAATATCTGAAGATATGTTTCCCTAAATTGTCAGCAATAACAAATAATGACAAGTGAAGAATTTCTAGAATTTCTGAATCCCGACGAAAAAGAAGTGTAGCTCAGCCTTAAAAGCCGGTTCAAGGTTGTGGATTGCAGAATGTCGTTGAAAGTTTATTTGCTACATGCCCATTTAGATAAATTCAAAAATACCTTAGGAGCTTATTCGGAAAATCAAGGTTAACTGTTTCACCAAGATACTTTGAACTTTAAAAAGCGTTATTAGGGAAAATAAAATGAGAATACGAGGGTGGGGTGAAAAGTTTCCGGCCTGACCAAGAGATGGTGCCACTTGGTCTACTTTTAACGTAGCGGCATCCTACAGTACCATTTCTATCGAGCTTGTATGTACAGTTTCAGCCCAATCGCTACGATAATTTGCGTTTGAGAGCACATTGCGCGAAACGCTTCCGTTGTTTTCGTGATAATGGAAAATGTCGAAAAACGTGCTGTCATTTTTACAATAGCATTGTAGAAATTGTTACCTAGCAACAAATGATCCCAGTATCCGTGATGATTTTGTTCAAAAATCTCCAGGTACTGGTGGAAATGCGGACCGTGTTCATTGCCGATATGTCTAAGATTTTCAGAGATGAAATCAAAATGCAAGAGATGTTAATAAACGCTCATGTAATGCATAATCTAGATGATAGAATTCTTTGTTCAATATTTGACAGATAGTTTGCCAATGTTACATTTTTTGATTAGGGTCCGTTGAAAATTCCTTTTAGTTTCCCTGTAAAAATAGAGTGGGAAAGATGGAATATAAATGTTTAAAGGCTACGATGGTGTTGAGCAAAGTCCGGTCAACGTTTCTACCAGAAAAAATTATGAAGCGCGTGGATAAAAAAATGTGTGGGATTATGGCTTTGTATCTGCTATACTTTAACTGCAAGACTTCCCATTTTTATGAGTCTTGTTTAGCCGCAAATCCAACAACTAGAAGATACCAAAATTTAAACTAAATTTGTGTCATCTTTTCTTAGTTTTTGTAGTCCTTTAGTCATTTAAGATTTCCTAAAATGAACGTGGAGTTATGGAATTTGTTGCTCATCCGAACGATATTTTCGGTAACTGAAAATGCATCGGCTCATATGATTTTATCTTTGTATTTGAAACCGTGTCCCCTGTGGAATAACAATGACAACATTAGATAAGAATGACACTAATCTCCATTACTGCATGGCTCCTATAAAACTGACAAGCCAAAATTTAAAGATTTATTTTCTGCTGCACCCAGATCCTGCGTTACAGGTGAAAGTATAGGTTAATGTTCTTCTACATCTTACACAAAACAAACGAAGATCCCACTTCATCCTTGTGAAAAAACGAAACTTTGATCAGGCAGAAGAGAAATGTTGCATTCTGCTTCTCGTTAATTTGTCTAGAAAGAGAATTAAATTTTTAACGTGAAGATTGTTCCCAAAACAACCGAGACTATCATTCATGGAAAATTTTATTACTTAGCTTTAGTTGAAATTTGTTTTTTAATAAGTTAATTGAACATGAATCATAGATACTGTGTCATGCATAAACAATTTATACAACAATTTGAGTTCATGGAAACTAGATTGGGAAAAGCTGTAATGAGCAACTAAATGTTGTGAATTCATTTGATCAGTTCGGAATTTGACCGACACATTAACTGTATCAGTTATCTACTAAAGGATTCATTGGAACAAAAGTCATCATTTTTCAATTTGTAATTCGATTCAATGCTAATTATTTATTTATCATTTCAAAGCCAATAATCACCAGTGCAACTGATGAATTTCTCCTGGTTAAAGGGCTATAAATTGAGACTTTTGAACATGTGAATCTCTGTCGACGCCGTGAGTTACGATGAAATATAATACCATTCTGTATTAAGAATTAATATGGTATTAATTTGACTCAATACACGCATTAAAACCTAAGTATGTGTTATTAGAAATACCTTTCTTTTGGAATTTGATCCCGATCTAAATATTTTTTAAGAATACAAATCAAATCTTTCTCGTCGATGGAAAAAGCAACTTGTGACTTTAAAAACTTTTAAATGCTAGGTTGTCTAACTTTTAAGAGATTAAACATTTTTCGTCTGATTTTTCGCCTGCCATAAGCTCAGTTTTGCCTTCTTTGACTACCTCGTCAAAACCTGTTCCTGCTATTCTACGTGTCAACTTCATTATTTGAGAAAATTCGTCCTGGAATGGTACTCAGAAGATTAAAGTTAAATCGTTAAATGATACAACAAGCTTACTGTCTTCCAATCCTCTTGGAAGCGTTACGCGTTTCCTCATCGAGTATATAGTTTATATTATGGTAGTTTAATTCATAAAATAATATTCAATTTATTAATTAAATATAAGTACTTAAAAAATTTTGAATTTTTTTGATTCTAGTGTCTAGAGAAATTAAAACTCGCATGTTGATCTAAGGTTAGTAAGTAATAGTAATATAAATAGTAATAAAAATAGTGGAAGGGGGAAACAGGAAAACGAAACGGGAAAACGATAGCGTACGCTGACGATATCGTTATACAGTTAAATGGAAAGTTCCCGGAAACCATGTCCGAATTGATGCAGCCCGCGCTCGCATCTTTTCGAGTGGGCGAAGCTAAACGGACTGCGCATCAATGCCGACAAAACGGAGCTGATGCTTTACACACAGCGCCGTAAACCGGAGACATTTTCACCCCGACCGTTGACGGAAAGCATATAAGCTTAGTAAACAAGGTAAAATACTTAGGAGTAACCTTGGATAGTAAGCTAACTTGGATTCCACACATAGGAGAAATCAGACGGAGAGCTACAGCGGCACTCTTAAAAATGAAAAGGCTAGTGAGGAATAAAACCTAAAATTGCCCACTGGATTTACACAACAGTAGTGAGGCCAATAAAAACTTACGGGGCATTGGTTTGGTGGCAGGCATTACAAAAGAAAACCATTGCAAAAGAGCTAGAGCAGATCCAGCGAATGGCCTGCCTTGGCATCACAGATGCCATTAAGACTACGCCAACTGCTGCAATGGAGATAATGCTCAATCTCAACCCACTCGACAAATTCATTTTTAGAGAGGCATAACTTGTGAGCTTCAGATTAAAATTCACATATGGGTTATCTAACCACCCTCAAACGGGGCATGTATGCTATGTATTTTGGAAAACAATGGAGAGAATGGCCCCGTCAAGTAAAAGGGAGCTGGATAGAATCCAACCGATAGTGGACACAACGATTTCATTCAAGATCAGCATACCGACCAGAGAAGCGTGGGAAACGGTGCAGGACTTCAAATCTGGAAGTGAAATTATAATCTGCACCGATGGTTCCAAAACGGATGAGGGAAGCGCCGCCGGAATCTTTTTCCCAGATCACCTGCAACTCAACCGAAGTTATAAACTGAAGAGCCAGTCGGAAGTATTTGCAATAAAAGTGGCGATAGAAGCGGTAACAAACAACCTTAATTGAATACAAATAACTCGGACAGTAAGTCGGCACTGCAGGCGCTTGCCTCTAACCGCGTAGTTTCACAAATGAAGCAGGATTGTAGGCCGGCTCTCAAAGTCGCAACAACCCGAGTAAATGTAAAACTAACATGGATCCCTGGACACAGCGGCGTAGAGGGAAACGAAAGAGCGGATGAGCTAGCGAGAGGTGGATCAGCCGACCAAAATGCCACTAGAATAGACACAATTAAGTTCCACTAGCAACCGTAAAAAGGGAACTAGACGAAATCCTCTGTAAAGAGACAGATACGGCTTGGAATGACAGGAACGACTGTAGGACGACATGATTGACCATCTGTAAAGATTAGTACTTCAGTTGGGGAGCTAAGGGCCGATTCTGGCGTATGCTATTTTCCAGCAAGTGGACCCCAGTTCAAATAATAATAAAGGTTAGTAAGTTTGATTTATGTATCCTGGATTCAATCAACTGGTTATTTGAAAACAAAGTAACTTATGGAAAATGGGATTTAATTCGATTTTGAAATTCGCGGTAGGAATCCAATTCATTTCATAAACGTTGACGTTATATTCAAGCCTAATGAAGGCTATACCCTTGAAGTTCGGTTATAACTGATCATTTTATTAATATTAAGTATATGAGTATTTAGGCAAAGCTATCGATTAACAGGGATAAGTTGTCGTATAAACTAGGCATACAAATATTTCTGTATTACACAACGTAAATAGTCCATCGGGCGCAACAATTGGTATGTTCTACATAATCTGCTTGCGATTCGCGTCTGTATATACTTTATCGTAATAATTTGAAACGATTTTATTACTATCCTGTTTTTTTATTTTTCTGTCTTTTTATTGGTTGTCTATTTAGAAAATCGAAATAAATTTTTCATGGTGAATTACTTTAAAGCCGAGCAAGAACCAACATGACTTGTTTAGTTTTGTTTGTACGTTAAAGATATGCGAGTAATTACCTCATTGGAATCTTGCCAATTTTCGCAAGTCTTTTCGCAATTAATACATATATTGACACATTCTGTTTTTAGTAGCAGTTTGATCTCGAAACAAATTGAATTTTGACTTTATATACAAAATTATTTTCTTGTTATCAGCAATCACCACTCCTTGTTTGACGTTTATGCTGTTTCATTTTAACTCTATATATAGCTCTATATAACTCTATACGTATAGCAGCAACTCTTACACAGCAACCTTTACACAGTATCGAATTATCAGTTGGAATCTGTTTTGTACTCTCATCTTAGAAGTTGGCTGGATGAAGTTCGACTATCGCATATTTGATCAAAATTGAACCACTTATATACTTTGGTCAAAAAACTAGGTTGATCAAAATTCCCAGCGGTCGTACAAAAAACCATCGAAATCAATCTGCAAATTAAATGCTATTAAGTGCTCTGTTAGCAAATAGTTCGAATTATATTTCCAAAAATTTGGTTTGATGAGCTGGAGCACTAATCCATTATTCTTATTCCAATTTACAGAAGATTATAGTGATGTTTCCTTTTTTTATTCAACTATTTCAGCTTTTGTTAATTTTGGGATATATGTTCTATCAAATTTTTCCCAAAACAATTTCTCCTAAACCGTCAACAATGTTTCGTTTAGTAATTAAAATTAAAGTTTAATAAATTAAATAAATAAATTAAAATTAGTTTTCGTTTAGTAATAGCCAAAGCAGATGCACAATACCAAAGAAATTCAAGGTGAATAACACCCGAAAACACCTGCCCGGCCTTTCCTGAAATATAGAAGGAATCTTCTCTATGAATGACCACAAAAGCTGTCACTGTAACTGGAGAATACTTTAAACCATAACCAAACCAAACCAACCCAAAACCAAAACAATGTAAAAACTACATAAATTTTTGAATATTTCATTTAATTCAAAAATAAAACTTTTTAATATAATATTTCAAAAACGAAAATTTTATTATAAACGAAATATTATTTAATAGCTTAGTTCAGTCAAAAGATTTAGAATTATTCATGAATAATTTATAATAATAGAATACACATGTTGAAAATTAATTGTCCAAAAAAAAGATCAAACGTGACCAGTAACAATAACCTTTTGCACTGGAAACCCTCTGACACTCGTTGGAAAAGAAATTGACAGAAACTAATAAATCATTGCCATTAAAATGTTTTTTAATAGCCATATTTATCAAAATAAATATTTATAAAATGGAATATCTTGTGATGTTCCATCATAAAAATTAAGAATGAGAATATCTAGATATATGAAATGCATGCAAAAAATCACATAGACATCGGTGTGTCTAATAGTAAACTTTTGTGAATTTTTGAATTGCTATACGTGGGTTTGAATTTGAATAGAAAGCCAAATTTTTTCACAAAACGACCGATAGCCTATTAATCGGCTTTTCATCGCCAACGCCAAAAATTAAAAAGTACGGAATGCTTGTAGCAATGCTGTTTGAAGTTGTCACAGGATACATAGGATATAACAGATATATGAAGAGCGTACATCACGCGGACCAATATTTAGGAAACTATTCCATTTTCAGGAAAACAAAAAATGGCCTAAATGGGTGGTGTGCGAGAATCTGCGGCTGAGCGGCCGGTCGGACGTGCGTATGCTGTTCGACCGCTACCGGTCGGTAAAGTGTTAACAAACATTAAGATAGTTACTTAGGGGTTTTAAGGCGGCTTAAAAATAATTTGGTTTGTGTTTTGCTGATCTACTTTCAAAGGAATGACTTCTAATTATCTCAGAAGTCTTCACATTCAATAAAGATTATATATGTAGTATGACATAAAACCAATTAAAATGAAAACAGGACTATAATGCCACTTCCTAGTTCTATTACAAAGTAAGCAACGTAAATTTCAAAAAGAATTTCGTATATTAAAAAGAAGAATAATCTACATAATTATCAAGGAGCGATTGAAAATATTCTGAAACTAAATCTCGAACTTTGAGAACATCGAATCGAACGAAGTTCAAGACTAAAATCCCATAAAAGTAAGCGCAAAACAGTAAAAAGAAAAAGGCAAAAAATAATTTAGGCACATTGATGATTTATGCTTATCATTTTAACCTTGTCTACTCTCCTTAAAAACTTCTAAGTATGTAAGTAGTTTTTCATTAATTCTTTCAATATGTCAACGGGACGAATTGGTTGTGTCTAAAAAGAGCATGATAATATTCCGAAACACATGCGTGGCCGAATGAATGTTGCAACAAAAAAATTTATCTTCCAGGAAATGGTAAATACAATTATAGAACACATAAAATTTTTCGCCATCTGAAAATCAATATACTCGATCCCAAAATCCAGAGCGGATGTTTCTGAATCCTTAATTAAACAAGCGAAATTTTTTTAACATAGTAATTAACAGTTTAATTTGTAATTAGAAAAATATAAGATTATTTCACGCAAATTCAGTTGATGAAGGAATTATAGGAAATTCTTGGAATTATAGTTCAAATTACATTCTATTTTCCACGTAAAGATGACTGTACAAGATACAATTTTTTGGATATGAAAATTCAGACAACTGGCGATCAAGAAGATGATTTTTATTCAAAGCCATGATCCTTACATGAAAGGGGATAAATGAAGGAAAAAAGCGTTGTGAGAAAATAAATCCTGTTTCCCTATGATCTTCATTGCCATGGCAATAGTTCACTTAGAACTATTTATTTTTCCAACCAGGATTTTTATCATTTTCACTCAAAAAATTTTGCATTGATAATGTTCCTTCCAAGAAAACTATGGAAATAGCTTTTTGCGCTTTAAGACGTTTATAACACGTGAATATTCAAATTCATACAGAACAACGTGTCTGAAATTCAATGGTTCGAATTATTTCACGTTTTCAGATTTTCCGACTCATCTCAAAACCTAAGACAATGTTAGGAAAATGCAAAACACGAAAAGAAATTGCAACCATTTAATTCAAGTTCTCCAAAAACATTCAAAACGTAAAAACTATTGCGTTTGCAACGATGTAAACTTCAAACATCTGCAATAAACCGGTACGTGGACTGTTAAAGAAATCTAAATTTGATTAATTGATTTTTGCAATTGCATTTATTTGATTAATGGTTTCCCATTCTTTGAACAAACAAATTGAGGTTCTTGTTGTGGCGCAACAGTTTATTATAAATTTTAGGATTTGATGCTGATTATAACCATCTCATCTCAAGACCAAAAGACACGAAAATGTGATCTGGTCAGAATCACACTTGAGCCTAATAATTTTCCCGAAGTAATCATTTGCCTAAGAGAACATGAGGGATGAGAGATGAGGGACAAGATGAGAGATGATTATACAAGATGACCCGTAGCATTTTCTATACTCACAGTTCACCTTTTGCTTACCTTTGGCCTTGAAATGAAGCGGGTCTAAAACGCTTCACAGCCCAAGATTTAAAGGTGAGTTGTTGTGTCACAATAAGCAAACAAATTTTCCGGAACTAGTGAAAAGTGACGGCGTAACAAAGTATCAATTATTGAATGGTTATCTCAACCTGCAGATCTCAATTTGCAAGAACAAATATAGAAAGTTCTAAAGAACAAGGTAGGGGAATTTAACGCCATAAGCAAAAAAGAACTACGGTCAAAGACTTGATTTAGTGGTTCTCCTCTGTTGTTGAATTTTGTGCTACTTTGCTCCATTATGTGTAGTCTAACGTGTAAAACGTTAATAAAAAACAAAGCTTCTGCTATAAAATGTTTAAAAAAAATGCTATATATTCAATGCGAGTTGATTCAAGATCAAGATTTGCCTTTTTTTATATAACACTTAATGTTGAACTTGAATATTCAAGTTTTACAACACATTATATCCGATAGAGTATTTGCTTGAGATATCTTGTTTCAAATAATGTCAATTTCATTAATAAATATCACAGAACATTTTTCTTTGTACGAGGTTTGTTCAAAAAGTATCGCGAATTTTCGCGGGCTACGTATGTTCGATTTTTGATCTTTTAGTGGCGTTATGTTGGTACTCATGACCCTCACTTATGTTGAAAATTCCGGCCATTTTGAATGTCCAGTCAGTTTTTGACATTTATTGTGCGTGGACATGTTTTAGCTTGTTTTCGATTTTCGTCTATTCCACAAAATGGATCAAAGAATTTGTATTAAATTTGAGGTTTGAAGAACAACTTAAAGTGCGCGGATGCATTCAGAATGTTGACTGTTGCATACGGCGTAGCTATTTTGGACAAAAGCAACGTTTATCGGTGGTACAAAATGTTCTCCGAGGGCCGAGAAGATGTGAGCGACGAAGAGCGTTCCGGACTCCCGAGCACGTCAACAACAGATGAAAACATTTGATGAAGTAAAGAAACTAGTATTGGTCATCGAAGGAGGAGCTGAACAAGATCACAAAAAATGATTTTTCAAAATGCTTCGAGGATTGGAACGTTATGACAAGTGTATAATGTCTGACGGGGATTACTTTGAAGGGAACAAACTAGATATTCATGAATAAATAAATAATTCTTGAAAAAACATGAAATTCGCTATACTTTTTGAACAAACTTCGTATAATCAACCACAACTGTATTTTATTTCATTTTTGATCTTTAAAATTGAAATTAAATGACTTTTGCAATTGTCTCTTTATGAAAATCATGTAAACCCGCTTCCTGTCCGTAAATGCTCATTGCTATTGATAAATTCGCCTAAAAGATATTTGTATTATTATATTAGTGCTGATAAAAGATTTTTTTTATTGAATAATATACAAACCTTTTATTTTTCGAAAAAAAAAGGAATTGGTTTTGCACGACGTTCAAAATAAAGGGTCCATATATTTGTCAATGCCAAAGTTCTGTCTTCTTAAAATAATCGTCCATCTTTTCTTGACTAGCATAATTAATGCATAGGTAAGACATGAATAAAATAAATTAGTAACAATTTACGTCATTACCAAAAGTAAATCTATAAAAATCTGAAAAACAGCAACTTTCACTTCACACAACAAATCAAAATTCCTATGAGAGAGCACCTTACACGAAGCATTAAATCCCAACATGAACATGGTGGAACATTAAATCAAATGTGCAAACAACAATTGCCACCACAGGATGTTAGTATTGATATGTGTCATTCGCAATGAAAGCCTTTCACACAAAGTTATATGTGAGTCTTTACGTTTGTCTTTCAATGATCTCTCTTGTCTTATCAAACCTTTGTATTATGATTGATACTTAAAGTCAAAATTTATTGTTTCGCTTCACATCCTCTGAACCCTAGATGATATATATATAAAGGCTTTGTTTAGTTATTATTAGTTTAGTTATTTAATTAACTTGTGAAGACCACTTAGAGAACTCACAACTTTCGTAGAATGTTTCATTTCGCTTTCACTATTGCAAGAACTTTGCCATAAGTTATTTGCCCCGTTTTCGTTTCAAGACTTCAAGTCCATCGATGATCATTTCATAGTGAAGCGTTATCAAAAATGCGAAAAGTAATCAGTTCTTTTTTTGTGAAATGCACAACCAATCGTCTGATGATTACCCCTCGAGCTCAGCGCGCTATGAAAATGCCGGGTTGATATCGTTAATGAACGATGACGAATTTGTAATCTACTATTCATAATAACGTCAATGATTCGCATTCAACAGAAAGTCGCACTTCAAATTAGAGTAGTGTGGTAGAGTCATCGCTTGAAAGTGGAAAAGAAGCCATTTGCGGTTAGAAGTGGCAGAGAAGGCCTTAACATCTAAGTCAAGTCAGAGTTTAAGATGCCACTTAACAACATATTAGGCGAATTAATGTGATTCGTAAGTGTTTGCTTATAACAGTTTGTTATATTTAGTAGTGAAAATATCTATGTTACGTAGTGTTTCAAGAATTTGTTCCAAGAAGTTAAAATATAGGGACTATTATTAACCGTTTATTATAAGAAACTAAGTTCAAACAACGAGCACACATAACGCCTGTTATTTTGTTTAAATGTTTAACTCATTGTTAAAATTTTGTATTGGTTTTCTGAACCTTTTACGTCAATTGAAACAATGTATAATTGTTTGTGAAAAGCAAATACAGAGACTGATATTTCCCAAAGGATCCACACAAATGTCATATGTACATAGTTTTGAATTGAATAGCCGGGAAGTGTCAATCATGAAAAACGGTAATAGAGAAAAGTTTTGCTAGGAAGTGACTACAATTCCCCATTCGTATGTCAACTGTAAATGAATATAATAACAAACATTTTCTACACTTTTCTTTAAATTTCACCCATATTTTAGGAAGAAAAAATTAACTAATTTTCATTTTCCTTTAATGATTTCAGGTTGAGCTCACTGCACTTTTAAATTTCAACTAATTTTAAGGCAAAAAGACATTCGCATCTACAGTTAGCTTATTTATCTTAATTTAAAAATAAACAGAAGATGTCTAGTGAAGAGGATAAACCGCCAGCACCTCCAGTACGACTAACAAGCAATCGTGGCGGAGGTGATCGATCCGATGGTGGGCCACCAGTTGATATGCGGCCATTGCCGAAAGGTATTCTTTTCAATATTTGAAATCTTAAACTCAAAATTAATAACATGAATATCTATACAGAACCGGAGGATGCCGATCGTAAAAAAAAGACATTAAAAAATAAAATCAAAGGCTCAAAACCACTGCATACTGATTCAAAACCAAATATATCGTATCCAACGAATTTCGAGCACACCGTTCATGTGGGATTCGATTCAGTAACAGGAGAGTTTACGGTGAGTTGTTTAAATACTTTTAATGCTAAATTGCTTCACTGTAGTCTATAAGATAGAGTTCAATTTGCTAATGCTTTTGTTGAAAGTTTTCCATTCACTACTAAGCAGCATTATGAGTTTGTGTAGAGTAAATAATTTGGTGAATGCTTTTTGGCTAATACTTTACATATGAAGTTAATTGAAAACTTCACAACTGCTTTAGTAAGCTTAGGCTTTAAAGTAAATGTAAAAATAGTATTGTACATTATTTGCGTTTATTCTGAACATATTTATTTAACGCGATATATGTTATGCAGCCACTTTGCACAGAAGCTTGAACATATTCCCAATTCGAATCATATTTAATTTGTAAATATATTCAAACGGAACAATATATAATACTAATAAGTCATTGGTGCCAGTAAGCTGAAACCCTGTTATATCTTGCAATATAAAATGGTTATCGAATAGCTAATAAAACTTTGCAAAACTAGCAAATGACTAGCACATGCGTCTTGGAATTTTATAAGACGGTTGAAATAAAATATTAGATAAGATGGATAACATTTTGTAATAATTCATTTAGTGTATTCAGAATCTTTTAAGTACTTGGGATAAGTGTGATCTCACGATATACAAATTTAAGGGTTGGTAAGAACTAAATTGACTTATCCACAATTGGTAAACAATCAATTGAAGACTAACGACTCCTGCTCAGTGAAACCCCTGAAAAACGATGTAAATTGATTCCACCTTAATTCATCGATCGATTTTGATTCAAAGCGACTATTCTGAAATATCAACAACTAAAAAATATATCTAATAAACTACAGAACTGTTTATGTTATCTAAAATATAACTTTTTTTTCTTATTATCCTACATTCATAAATATACAATTATTTTTTTTATGAGCGAAGTAAATCCCTTCTTTGAATCAATGAAATAGTTATCAATTGTTTAACATCAGCTAAAGTAGGCTCATTGAAAAGGGCATCCATTTTTTTTTAGTTCTAAATATACTGTAAGTAGTGCTCCGAACGTATGAACTTTGAAGGTTAATTGTAATCTTTATTTTTCAGTTTTTGTTTCAAATGTGGAAACCATTAAGTTAATGTTAGTAACAGCAATTTAAATATTGTATGTAACTCAAAACGTCCAACTTTTATGTCAACATGTATAAGTTTTAGCTAAAAATAATTCAATTTTTTGCTTGATCATTTAACACTGTTAATAATCTGTATTCATTACATTCGGCAATTCAAGTTACATTTAAAAATTTATGCTTTTTTGCTTAATTTATACTTTTTTCTAAAAAACACTGCGACCTTCCGGAGTGAGTTTGAGTTTCTTTTAAGTCACCAAATACCATATTAACTTAACGCTTAATCACTTAATTTTTATATATATAATATATCGGTTTGTGACAACCATACCACACCATAGTAAAGCATATCAAAAACTTAATTTTAATTTTTCTGTATTGTTTGTGATGTTACAGCAATACAGAAACGAAAAATTCATTTTTACAAATCATCATCCCCTGCTAAATCATTTGCCTTCCCAGCCGATTAATAATTAACTATTGTTAATGTTTTATTCGTAACCGTCAATGAAAACAATATATACATCAACAACCATCAAGTGAAGTCTAAATCATAATTACATTTCCTTCTTTCAACAACTGTACCTTCCTTTAAGGTTATTAATCCTTTAACCTGATTATCCAACTGAACAAATGAATTCTAAATCTACCAGCTTATAGTTGAGCTCTAGTGCTTTCTGGACTTGGGAAAAGCTAGAGGATATTTCGTCTTTGATTGGTATAGGTTTTCCTTGAACATTTTGATATGAGTGAATAAATCCAACATCTGCGATATTTTTATATTAAGTTTTTTTCTTATTTAAGTTAAAATTCAATCCGCGCTTAAAAACATCATCTCTTATGTTGTGGTAGGGTTACATTTCCATATATTAGAGGCTTATAGCAAATGATTCATCTACATCTTATTTTTCGGATACTTATAAGAAGAAAAATAGGATGAAGTAATTTGCCGTGTACAGATATTTATTCCCTAGTAGATTTTATCTTGAAATGAACCATTCGTCCTTCATTTGGATAGTGACTAATAAGATGAAACCCGTTACAGTTAATCTTATGTAGGCTTATTTGCAGTGATTCAAATTCACATACTACTTCGTCTTATGTCCCGGAATTCTCCATTTGGCAGTAGGCAGACTGACAATTACTCCGATTTTGGCCGGGTACTATTCTGACGTACTTGAGATAGACTTAAAATTTGCTTCAGATCAACGATGCGCGGTAAAAAACATTTGTAAAATAATTTCTCGGGAAGTGAGTGTAGAGTAAATAGAGTCGATCAATTAAGGAAAGAAATTTGCGGGAACTGAAAACTACAGTACTAGAACAAGATTACAAGATAACTACAGTACTAGATTGTGCTTCTGTGGAGCTCTAACTTGTCGGTTGTTCAATCATAATTACTGAATCAATTATTGAATTGAAATAACTGATTCAGTAGTCATTTCTTTGATTATATCACTAAATCAATGAATAAACCACTATAATAAAAATTAAAATTCAATTCATTTGTTACAATAAAATTACCTAGAAAAACTAAAAGCCTAAACCGCACATGACAGCATCTTTAGAACCCGCTCTAATTACATATACCTGATCAGATATCGAATTCGAATTGGCATACCAATTTTGGCCAAATTTCTTCCTTTTTAATTGTTTTTTGTCGAATCGTTTCCATCTAATTTATGTTCGATTCCCAAGTTTTGTGTTGGTTACATATCGAAACTGCATTGCATATTCATCTTACATTACATATTCTTTTTAATTTTATGTATTTATTTACCTTGCGGAATCCATTTTCGACCTTGATCGCTCGGTCTTCATCATTCTTCTTAACCTAGAAATTCCGCATATATACTAATCTTTGATAGAATAAAAATTAACTCCAAAGGGAAAGTTCACTTAAGCTAAGTAATTAAGTAATTAAATTTTAATTAGGCAATCAGTCTAAATAGCCAAGATTTGAAGTTGCCTGCATCACTGTTCATTAGGGTGTTCCTTTCCCTGCTTTCCTCTCTTCTTCGCTGCTGCTGCTTCGCTTTGATGCTCTCGAACTCTGGTGTTGATCAATCTCCTTGTTTGTCCGATGTAAACTTCCTGGCAGTTAGAGCATTCGATTCGGTAACTACCCGATTTCTCATGCGGCTGTCGCTTGTCCTTTGTGGATCCAAGGATATTTTTGAGCTGGTTTTTATTGCTGAATTCGATGAGCCGTATTGATTTGTGTCATTTGGTGATATCTGCGTGGAATATAATTGCCTTCCAATAGGTTTTTTCAGAGTCTGGGATGGCTAATGTTGATCTCGCAATCACCAAATTTGGTCCGTGTGATACGAACCTGGAAGTGTGAAAACCGTTTTGAAGATAAACTAGTATTACAATTTCTTCTTTTCCTTACTTAAAACGGATTGCTAGGGGATCTCGGTAAAATTTGTCTTATTTTGTGGTCTCTTGGTGGTCTTGGATTGACTACTATTTATAATTTGTAAAGTAAAAATAATCATTTGTGATATAAATCATATCGAAAATTCGTCCATGTAATCAAAATTATTAATTGTATGCTTCACGAAAAGACAAATTCGATATCACATTATTAACAGATAAGTCGAAACCGATAAACATTTAACAAGTTCGACTCTTCAATCGAAGTTTATGGATAGTTTATAGCCTGATTTGAAAGAGCTTGGATGTGCGTGTATCAAAATCAGTTCAATTTAAATCTCTCATTATATAAAACCGATTTTGCCGGTGAGTTTGGAATCAGGTTCTTAGCTAACCAGCAAAAAATAATCATTTATTGGATACCTAAAAAGTATCAGAAATACATACAAGCGCTTCAAATGATGTGATACTCGGATTGTTTCTACTTTTAAGCCGAATCAAACAAGCTTTACTTGACAATGACATCTTCATCTAATCAGATCTTAAATTTTTGATTAAATAATTAGAAAATGTGGTTATTTCAATTGTTAATATAATGTACCGTTATTTTCACTCGTATTGTTTGCATTAGACTAGACATATAGTTCCGAGGCATTTACCTTAGGCTTCGTGTATTTTGACGGACTTCTACACATATGATGTAAATAACCTTCACCTCCTAAACCCACATAAATTATTATCAGACTAGAATGCGTCTTTCATTTTAAATTTCTGCTAAGAGACAGAGTAATTCTAGCTTGTTAATTAGTTCTGAATTTTTGACACCTTTTCTAGGTCTTTGCTCAAACAAAATGTAAGGGTTTCATTATGTGATAGGTGCTCTGGAATTAAATACTAGCCATTTAAATAGAGCAATTATTGTCTTTATTTTAGCTATAGTAAATTAAAAGTGAATTGCTAGTTATTAAATTTTTATTCCTCCTGCTTATTTCCTGCGATTTATTTCCCTTAAACGGAAATAAACTAAACTAGTATAAAATAAACTAGTAAATAGAAAAGCAAGTAGAAAAACAGCATTAATTCATTTGATTTCAAAAAAGCAAAGCTATATTTCTCACGAAACACGAATTGCTTAAGTGTATATTGATTGTTTACCCCATTATATATTGGTCATTCTCATCTGAAAAATTCGATATTTTTAGTTAAGTGTGTAGTCAGCCAGCTCATTTATATCACACGTTTAGGAATATTTTGAAATGCAATATCAAACTGACACGTCGGCGGAATTGACAAACATCTGGCCTAAATTTCAAAAATGAAAATTTGCCCAATGATTATTTTGAACAGAGACAATAAATCTCAAGTTAAGATAGCCTGCGGTTCCAAGCCTTGCACAATCGCAATCGTGTTTGTTTGCGCAACTAAATATATTAATCAGTCAAAACTCAAGTTAAATCTTGCTCGGCTACTTCACTTCAAAGTATATTGTCTAGAATGAAATGTTTTAAATAATAACCTTATTATAGCATTCCATTAATGTATTAAAATTTCAAAGAAGTTTAAAAACAATAAATTAAAATAATTTCATTAAATTAGAACAAGCGATTCTGAGTAGATTGCATGAATTGCTCTTCTCTACTTGTTATGATTGCAAGGATTATCAAAATAGTTCCTCTGGGTAGTGGCCCCAAATAGGAATGTCTATTTGAATAAGAATCAATTTATGAATAATTGCGATTTAATTTTTATAACGATTTATTTGAGGCAAATTTTAAATATTTGTTAGTCTGAAATACAAAATTTATTGTGATAATAAATATGATTTATCTCCATTAACCGGGTACTGACATAATTTATCATATAACGATTACAATTTATACAATTTTGGCCTCTAAAAAGTCAATATTGTGAATATACATTAAATACAATGGGAAGATGCAAATATTTTAATGAACTTCGTCCAGATAGAGACAATGATGAAAAAAGTTTCTTTTCTACATTTAGGCAAAGCACAATGCACTTTACATTGTAAAAAAAAGAGATTTGTTTCAGAGATCCAATTATGCATGCCTCTATTTGCTTATCATATTCGATTTACCAATACAATTCGAAAAATATCCAGGAATTATCAAGTTGAACAAGTTATGAGATTTTATTGAAAAATTCTTTTAAAAAAATTTCATTCTTCACATAGTCTCCTCTTACTTTTCGTTATACGTACACGTATACGGAAAATTCCCTAAATCCTCAAAATTGATAAAAACTAGGGAATCAAACTTTAAGTCTTTACTGCATTTTGAACATTCAATAGTTGTGCCTAGCTTTGAAAATAACGTAATCCCTATGATCTAAATCCGACGAAAATGATGAGTCTAAAGGCAATATGTACACACAATTTCCTCATCTGTGAATCTCAGGAATTTTGATCTATAATTTTCTTTAAAAAAAATTTAAATTCTGCGTGTTTCCTTGATGTACTCATTGAATCGCAAATTTGAAAAATATTTTTTGTTGATCGTTTTCAACTCTGAAACTCGACAAAACGATCTTCTGTATATTTTCTTTATTTGACCGTATTTCGTTTCACGTCTAAAAAATGGGCGTCCCTTAAATCCTCGTTTACCAATTTTAGAGCTTTTTGTAGTGTTCATCCAATATTTGTAGCTGATTGACCTCATCTTGACATCGACCTTTGGTATTTTATTTCGCTGCTACATACTTAAAAATGAATCCGCTTGAAACTTAACCTTCTTGCGAATCTGATTTCGATCATAGTTATTGGTTACAAATAAGAACCGCTATAAGAGGTTATAGTTGAGTCTTATTGAAATGGAATCTTACAAATCAAATTATATTCAAAGTATATGAACCGTAAACTCTTATTTGGCTTCATTCAATATTTACTTCGACAAAACAATACATTTCTTAGTTATCAAGACAAAATATGGTTTTGAACTCAGGGAAGTATCAACTTCGGTCTCAGTTTACTGCCTTCAGCTTTCCAGCATGTTTAATGCAAAATATATTCTTATTGCATAGACTTCAAAGTAGATCAAAACGGTTGGCAAATATCCAATATGAGAATGATCTGAAGCAATTTTGTAGCAAAGTTCACAAACATTTTTCCGAGGTATGCCGAATATTTTTTAGCTAAAGGCATTCGCTGTGACTAATGATTCGTTGGATGTAAAAAAATTTGAGGTAGGGCGTGAATATTATTTTCGAAATCTTTATGATGCGGAAATATGTCCATGTGTTTAAATTTTATGACAAAGCTAGAATACGAACTAATTTTTTTAAACAATGCATTTAACATTGTTTGGACACCCAAAAATGTATACAAATATTTGTCAGAAAAGTTAATATTGAAGCCAACAAACGGCGGGCATCATTTTGTGAAGTCAAATCGTAGCTTTTAATTTTTGCTTGATCATCGCATTCCATTACTGTTAGTACGTTCTACATTGATATTGAAAAATAAACACACTAGTTAGATCCAACTATTTGAAAATGTTTACTTTCCGAGAGTATTGACGTATAGAGTGTGTAGGATCATTTAGACAAGATGTCTTTGTTTAATCCACATGTATATTAAGCGTTATACAAAAATGAAAATTGGTCGAATATTAATTTTCCCAAAAATAAAAGAACTGAAAAAATATTTATTTATGCTTGTTGCCTCATTGTCACTTGTTGCCTTTAACTTAATCAACTTAAACGGGTGTGTCATCTCTATATATTATTTTTCTGTTTCCGTTTCAAGCTGCCAATAAAAGTAAGTATTGCTTAGTTTAGTATTATTTGCTGGTTGAATGTTTGTGCCTGTTGTATTTGTATTGCTTATGTAAAAATTTTAACATGCTTGAACTTGTCACAAGTGAAAACTTACTTGACTTGTAAATTGTATATTTTCTGCTTTGCTGATGTTTTGTAAAACAAAGTGCACATATTATCGTAATACGCAATTATTCTCATATCCGCTATATATAATTGCTAAAGAATCTTAAATCATTCTTCTAAAATAAGTGTTTTAACTAAAATGTATAGAGAATTTCACTTGAACTTGACCAGAATATATTAGATAGATATATTCACAAACTGATCGATGAGAAAATGTACATTATAATGCTTGACGTAAATAAACATTTCATTTGTTCCGGCCACTAGTCTTATACAATACCCAATATAAAAACACATTCAGCCATGACGTGCGTCTTGCAGACTTTAAAAAGTAATTATAGATGACTCCAGAGTAACTTTGCGGTGATTGAATATGTTTCGTGTACCAAAACCATTAAGAACATAAAAGTTTCGGATGTTCATAAAGCCCACTCCTGAAATATTTTGTTAACAGTGACTCATTTAAATAATATATTTTGAAAATTATACACAAATATATTTTCTGAATCAGTGCTCTGAAATGTTTAATACATTTTATTTGAGTCAGTCATTCGGTAGAGTGAAGATGTTTGAAGAAATGTTTTGGTCGTATTTCGTGAATGACAAGGAGTGCAATACCCTCAATTTTTCACAAGAAAATCTAACAAGTGTGCAGAAGCCCAACAAATAGTTTGATCTGATTGATCAATAAGTTTTTTCAAGTGATTGCCGGCAAAGTGTTTCCCGTCACTATTTACTACTCGATACACAAGTTACCCGAGCGAAAATTACTGAAAAGTGAAATAAACAATCCACTTTTAGATAAACCGTTAAAATAAACATTTCATCAAACATTGAACTGCCCAAACAATAAATAAATGTGAATACGCAGAACCACTCTCTATACAAAATAAAAGAAGTTAGTGAGTGCATAATTTATTCTACCGAAAATTTAATAAACTGATTACGCCGTCTTCATAACATTCCCTTGATCTAGAAAGGAAAGGTAATGTTCATAAACTAAATTTCATTTCAAAGTCAAAACGCAATAGTATTGATGTTAATTCAAGTTCGTGGCAAAGTAAATAGTGCGAAAAGCAAACATGACTAGCAGTCTTGAAAAATTATTCAAGCTGAAAAAGTTTCAGTTTTATCGACATTATTTTAATAACTTACTTGCAATTTATATAATTTAAAGTTTAGACTACCACGATACTTCCTGATTAGTTAGTCTTTATTTTTTGAAACAACTTTAAAATTTATCGAGTATTGTTCCAAGAAGAATAACTACGAAATAATTTTTAAAGGGCTGCATCGATTCCGTTTAAATTTAAAACAGCTTATTAGTCGATCGCCTTTCCGATTTGGGATCTCAAATTTTTCTGAAGTGATGGGGAAGGCTTTTCGATTTTAATATTATTGCGGAAACTACATCACATATGGCAATCAAAAACATTCAAGTTGTTTTCGCTTTCATAATTGTAGCTTTATCTGTTTCATATGACAGTTCCATAATAATTTCTGAATGTGGGCTTCACATGTATTTATTTGTTGGTTGGCTTCCTGACAGTTTTCTTCCGAAGAGAAATCCTTTTCTCAAAGATAAATTTGAATATTAACAAGCCGGATACTTATTCTAGAATTAATTTGAAATTCTCAACTGCATTAATTACCTTCCAATAGGAAACTATACAGAAATCTTTTCATCATAAATGGTGGGAAAGCTCTAGGCAAGTTCCTTTCGAGATCAAAAATTTAGACATTTTATCCCTAAAGTATCTCCAATAATCCTGAAACCATGACCTCGTCCTAAATTTAGTGATGGCTCACAGAAAAATGATGGAACATTCCATTTAACTATCGCATCGTTTGCTCAGCTTCATTTTGGGACGCTTTTCAAGTATACTACCCTTCCGAATAGCCTACGCAGATTATGTACTATTTGTCCATATGAATACCGCGTTGCAACTTGTATATTTCTACGCACAGTAAAACAGATGGATCATTTTAGATATCATTCAACCACTTTTGTATCTCAGTTCCTGCTCTGTTTGAATATTCAATGAACCAAAAATCCCCTGCACTATCCGCGTTTGAACAAATCCATTTGTTGAGACAATTTCTTATTTCTTATTATATATTTTATAATAATAATATTATTATATAATAATATATTATTTATATATTATTATTTTATATATATTTTAGAGGAAACCCTAAGTAATTCAATTGATTATCTAAAAACCTTTGTAATGATCTGAACGGCTCAAACTCATAATCAAATAAAAAAAAACTAAGCTCGAAATAAAATAAAATGCGTTTATTATTCAATAATGTAAAGCATCACATTAATTTTCACTCATTTGAAGTAACGAAACAGTTGTAATCACGGCTTGGTATGTTCTTAACACGGTTCACGCATATTTATTGATATTTTCAACTAGATCGTGTTGGAGAACCTTAACATTTTCCAAATGACACAAAGTTCACCAATTAGATTCACTTTGAATTGAACATACCGATACCTCAAAACTCTAAAACAAAGAATAAAATGTTTAGGCGAAAACCTCTAGATTCGCGCTAAATGTGCATCAGGAGAAATTTCTAGTATGTTTCCTTTCTGGTAGTGCAACCTTAGCCTAGGAGAAATAGACGAAAACTAGAAATTAAAGTTAGATCCTTAGTGCGCCTTCACAGTGTTGTTCAAAGATAAATCTGCATCAAATTAAAATCTTCATTCTGCTTCAAATTGATTAGTACATTTCAGCAGTAGTTTTTCAACGAATTCGTAAGCATTTTTTTTTCTATTTTCTTCGTACCCAATGGAATAAATACTAATGCAAATAGTTCAAAAGCATTTTCGAATGGAATGCTGGTCAATAAGCCTCTGTTAATAGCCAATAAGTTCTATTCGACGAAAATGCATTACAACATCAACTTCCAGACCAAAACAACGATTATCAGGAACAGTCGATTCATGTTTTAATTCCCGAATTAAAGAATCAAGAATCGATAGGATCACGAGTGCTAGATTGGTGGGTACAATGCAAAAATTCGAGGGAAAGACTCTCAATCATGGATGTTAACCCTTTGATCTGAAGCCGCATATGAACATGAAATCCAAACAGCTTGTGGATTTGATTTATAAACATCATATAGCGTCGTACTTGTTTAGTAGAAAAACGTTTAATAGCCAATGGTTAGTTAGCTGGATTTATAGAAAAGTTTCCAGTTTTAATAAACCTAGTAAGATCTGATCTTTTCCCACTGGGACATCCCGTGATTACTTTAAGGATGCGTTTAAACTAACCTCAGTCATCTTTAGCTCATTATCGAACAAGTCTCGATGTAACTAGAAAATCAAAATGGATTAAGATGGTTGGTTGGTTGTGATGTAACCAAAATGGTTGTAAGAGAAAAAGTATTTATCACAAGACTAATGGGTTTGATGCACCTTTGGAGATAATTTTACCCAGATGAAAGTCTCAATTGTATGATCTGAAAACTGACCTGTTTACTCGACGTGATTACTCGTTTTTTTCACAATGAATCCTCGGAAGGACTCTGAGGTCTACGGTCGATCGAGAATTGTTCTGCCTGCCCTTATCGAACACATTTGTTTGAGTACCATTGTATGGAATCAGTGAATTTTCTTGTCTGCACTATCAAGGAATTTACTGTTACATTTCCAGGTTTCAACGCTGTGTGATGCATTAATCAAATTCTGTGTTTTTTTAGACGAAAGCTAGGCAATCATATAAATTTCGGCCAGATTCTTACATTGTACTCTAAACAGTTCACTTAAAAAATTCAAATAGATGTCTTTCTAAATGGAACTCGTTGATTTCTGTATGCAATAGATAAATCAAGTACATCTCCCAATAATATGAAATTTGTTTTGATTCTTTTCAGGGTATGCCGGAAGCATGGGCACGCTTGTTGATGAACTCAAATATAAGTAAGCAAGAGCAAAAGAAAAATCCACAAGCTGTACTCGATGTTCTCAAATGGTACGACAATACTAGCAAGCAACGGCCTAACTCAAAATATATGACAAATGCAACTACTACACATTCAGGTAAGCAGCTAAAACATTTTATCACCTAGAACAATAACCTAATCGATGATGAGCGGGGGATTTTGATATGCTGGTATGTGCTTTAAGATGTGATCATCTATTTACTTGTGCTCTCCAAATGTAAAGTTTGATCTGCTCAAATCCTAATTTTTTCCTTCACTCACTTAAAATTGGACCCCGACATGGTACAACGCGAATTATGGTCTAATTTTCAAGATTCAAAAAAAACTATTAGCAGAAACTTGAAATTAGTTTGATACTAATCGAGAATATTGTAGATGAAAGATATGCACCCGATCCTTTTTGAATAATTTTGAACGAAAACCACAATATTTAAATGTTTTGTTTTTTTATTTCAATGTAGGTTCATCACTGAGTCGTGTTAGCAGTAGTAGCCCAAGCAGTACACCAACTGATTCAGAATCGCATACTGGTCCACAAGTGATTCCTCTCAGTCAATCACACTCGCATAATTTAGTCCCATCATCGCATAGTTCAACTAATGAAGACGATATTGCACCTCCACCGCCCATTGCTAGTCGCCCTGAGCGAACAAAATCCATTTACACTCGGCCTATTGAAGAGATTCCATCACCGCAACATCAACCATTACCACCGCAACCTCCGCCATCAGTACCGCCAGTTCATATAAGTCCCACATTGAAAAGCCCAACACTCGATAAAAACAAGAATAACGCCAATAATCTTACGGCCAATGCCAATTCCACCCTACAACAGTCGAGCAACAATGTGTCCGCTCTAACAACATCCAATTCGACTTTAAATAATACCAATAATTTATCAATAAATAATTTACAAACGACAAATGCTACGTTAACAGTAGGACCGCAATCACAACCACAACCTCCGCCGCAAACAGCTCAAACAACTCCTACGAATGAGTCGCGAGGAGCTGTAAAAAAGAAGAAAATGTCGGATGAGGAAATTTTAGAGAAATTGCGTACAATCGTAAGCGTAGGTGATCCAAATCGGAAGTATACAAAAATGGAAAAGATCGGGCAAGGAGCATCCGGTACTGTTTACACGGCTATCGAAAGTTCAACGGGCATGGAAGTCGCGATTAAGCAGATGAATTTAAGTCAACAACCAAAGAAAGAACTGATCATTAATGAAATTCTTGTGATGCGAGAAAATAAGCACCCGAATGTGGTGAATTATTTGGATAGTTATTTAGTGAACGAAGAATTATGGGTCGTTATGGAATATTTACCAGGCGGTTCATTGACTGATGTTGTAACTGAGACATGTATGGATGAAGGCCAAATAGCCGCAGTATGCCGTGAAGTATTACAAGCTCTAGAATTTTTACATAGTAACCAAGTGATACATAGAGATATAAAAAGTGACAATATACTGTTGGGATTAGATGGTAGTGTTAAGTTGACAGATTTCGGTTTTTGTGCACAAATCTCGCCCGAGCAATCGAAACGCACAACAATGGTCGGTACACCATATTGGATGGCACCGGAAGTTGTTACAAGAAAACAATATGGACCGAAGGTAGGCATATCAAAGCTTAGTTGATGATAACTTTAGTTTCTAAACTTGCATCTCTTCCCCCAGGTGGACTTATGGTCATTGGGAATCATGGCGATTGAAATGGTTGAGGGGGAACCGCCTTACCTGAATGAGAATCCTCTCAAAGCATTGTACCTTATAGCAACTAATGGTAAACCAGAGATAAAAGAAAAGGACAAACTTTCAACAATATTTCAAGATTTTCTTGATAAGTGTTTGGAAGTTGATGTTGATCGTAGATCGAGTGCCTACGAGTTATTAAAGGTAAATCAATAAAAATGCCCGCTTAAGAGTTCGATCTCTAACTTGAACCCTCTAATTTGCCATTTCCAGCATCCATTCTTAAAATTAGCACGACCTTTAGCCAGTTTGACACCGTTGATAATGGCAGCCAAGGAAGCTACAAAAGGAAATTAATAACGTATAAATATATATAAATATATAAATAATGTTTAATGAGAACGTAAACAATTCATTCTATATTCATACTAATTTAGCTGGATTTAAATGTATATCATTTATGAGTTTAGTTTTCACCAAGACATCTTATTCATATAATGCTTTTATTTCTTTTTTTTACGACTAGGATTTTTATTTCTTTTGACCTAAAAAGTAGTTGTGTAACAATATAAAGTATGTTATATTTCATTTACGTTAGATATCAAGTTGATGAAGCGATGAGACACGTTTATTTATATTTTTGAATTTTTTCATATAAACAGAAAAATTATATTATAAATATTGTATTATTTGATTCAAATAAAAGAGAAGAGGAAACCCGTTGAAATAAAAAAAAATGCTTTTAGGTTTGTAAGGTATTTGCTTGCTACTTATTACAAAAATCAGTTTGTCAATCGAATGCCTTATTACATTAAAAATAAAATAGAAAAGAACAGGACATTGTTTGTTTTTAATGATACTACAAATCAGCGAAATGGTTGTTTGTCATTCTTTTTATATCGCAACCGAATAATTAACCAAACATTTAAATTGAAATTCTGCAAATGGAAAAATAAATGGTATTAACACAAGACCAACCTTAAACAATAATGCCAACTACGCAGCGTATAAAACGGAACGCGACCATATATTGATGGTCCAAAATGAAAAATAATAAACTTGGAATATTTTTCTTTCAACCAAAATCAAGATATTGACATAACTGACGGAACTCCAATGAAAGATTGTTTTAAGGAAATATGCACGCTTAGTAGGTAAGACAGAAGCAAAGAAATGATTGAAACGTTCATCTAGCCAAACGTACTACAATAGTACGAATATATATATATTTGAAAATAGTTCAAAACAATATTTTGAAAAAGATTTTTTTTTTATTTTACCTCACATTATTCTCCTCTATTCTCCATTATTATTATCCTCACATAATCGCTGAAGAAGACCGAACGATAACGGTCGAAAATCGATTACGACAAATAAAATTTATAAAACGCAAAATTATAAGGAAGTTTTTTCAGTTATTTTTCTCACATTATTGTTAGATCGTGTCCGAAAAGTTAATGTTACCATTCGTAATGGTTCATCGTAATAACAATTGGAACCTTTTCTACATGAGGGAGGTGCCTATTAATGATAGCTTACGTATATTTTAATATTTGCATACATACATACATAGCTAATAGTGTCGCTGAAAAGTAGAGTCTAAGCAAAAGGAGAAGATTGCGACAACTTCCAAGCACCGTTTCCCTTCAAGTTTCAATTGACGCTGAAATTTAATGGAATCTGGCTATTCAAACACTGGAAAGCGTTGGCAAATAGCATTTGCGCTTAGCAACATAGCGAAACAGTTGGCAGTACACGATGTGCAGTAAACTGTGTATACTAAAAACTATGATTAAAAAGCCAGTTTTTATTTTGCATAGGCATTCAACGGGATGGGGGCTATGAGTAACGGTAGATTACAGGAACAATATGGTCACGAATGGAAAGGAAAAATAAGCATGTATACCTATATAAAGGCAGCAGAGCCTTCTAAGTCTTCAGAAGGGTGAAGTCATTTAAGTATTTACAATTAATTTTTATGTTAAATTGTTTTTTTGTGAAGAAATTAATATTCATTGCAAAGAACGTAATACGATTACCAACGTTATCGGTGCCAGTGTGAAAATAAAACATATTTCATTCATTCTTTTCTTTAAATTTCTTGTTTTTCAAGCGGCGTGTTCTGTGATTGGTTTTTAATTAATTGCTTCTCTTTGTAATGATGCGCTACAAATACCATGTCTAATTTACAAAGCCTATTTTCTCTATTGATAATTTATTGATATTATTAAGAAGTCCCTACTACAGCTTCAATAAAAACATTTGTCCTGATTGACCTTGTTGGGAAACCAATAATGTAAAAAAAGAATTATTAAATAGGAATTTGCTTTTAATTGATTGTACAAGCAGTAAAACATTTTATAATACACGTTTAGCAGTGTTAAAACAATCAACTAATACTCGTCACAAATATCAGTTTCTGAATCATAACCTTCTTACAACTACCATCGGATAAAATGTTGCTACGCTAAGCTATATTCTCTTAACATTAAAATGTCTAGCAAGCCTCATTTTCTTTAGCGAACATGGATTTGCCATCTTAATTACTTAAAATAATTATGGAAGGATTCTCAAGACTGGGATTTTTTAATTGAAGCGGTAATAATCAGGAGTAATCAAACTTGTGAGCTTTGAAGATGATTTTCTCTGTAATCCTTGAGTAGCGAGCCGAACAGTTTTTTCTTTGGAAATTGATTCGTATGATAAAATTAAATTCGATGAATCTATTAACTCTGAAAATCTATTACTTATCTCATGCAATATTTAAGGAAATAAAAACTCGCATGGAAACGATCACATTTTAATACGAATTGTAGTAAGACGCGATGTAATACAAAAGAATCGGTCTTTTTCTTATGCTTTTATCCAAATATAGCAACTCATAGCTTTCAGGAAAATAATTTATTTTACAACAGGGCGCCGATATTAATCCCTTACCAAAAAGGAGAGGCCGAAAATAAGTCCAAATCTCCATTTGGTATGCGGAAAGTTAATCGTAAAGGGAAAGTATTGCATACTAATATTCATCAATTCAGCCTTCAAATTTCTGTCAAATTATTTATTAGTTCTGGGTGGCTTGGGTCCGCCGGGCCTTGCTTTGTGGGTCTCGAGGACGCGTTTCGGCTGCATACAGCCATCTTCAGCTCGTTCTCGGAGAACGAAACGAAACGCGTCCTCGAGACCCACAAAGCAAGGCCCGGCGGACCCAAGCCACCCAGAGTTAATTTTGGCCTGCGGCAACACCAAAACGAACTTATTTATTAGTGTTGAGTCGACTTTGAATTTGCAGCATAAAAAATTTCAAACCTAGCCCATGGAGCAAAGCCCCGCATCTAAGACACCTCACCAAACCCTGGTTCCACAACAAAAATATAAACCCCATTGTTATAAAATCAATAAATAGATCTATGGTAAACCGAACGTACAACAGGGAAAGACTATTTAAGATTAAAAAAGCGCCCTCGGAGGAATGTCATCACTGCAATGAGACAGGTACACCGAGCCACAAAACTTTCAGATGCACTAGATATGAAGCTTTCAGAGCCAATTTCAATTTTTTTACTAAATATAATAACATAGAAAATTTATTATGCAAAAACGATGAGTTTTTGCTAAAACAACTATGCAGCTTCCTTGATTCTACAAATATCATCCTTTAAATACAAAGTCCGTATAAACCTAGGAAACTCCTAATTAACCACTCCCACCTTTACCTAATTTCCTACCCCCCGTGTTCCAACGGGTAAAATATCACAATAAATAAGCGAATACGCTGGCCAGTGCCTAGAGAGCCAGGGCCAATTTTTGGTTTTTCGGCTCTGCCGAAAACGGAAGGAAAAAAAATTGAATTTGCAGCAATTCATTAACTTATTTGATTGATTTAAACTCTTTTGATCAATATAGATACAATAGTTTATTAGATTTTCATTCACTTACTAGTAGTCAGACTTTTTACAAGAAATTATGTGAAAAATTATGAAATGTGTTGACATAACAGTAACAAATATATCTGTAGAATTACAAATAATTTTTAAAGTTACAAGGACGAAAGAGGACATGGCTGTTTCAACCGAGTGACTATTCTTGTCTTCCGATGTTACTTACGTTTTGACTTCATTCTTAAATAAGCAAAAGTAATTAGATACGCAAACCAAGTTCAATTTTGACTACCTTTATTAACCGTAACACTACTGATTACTATAACCTGTGGGCGTTTTCCTATTCAGCTTTCTATACAAATAGGATATTCTTTTTTGCATTTGTTTCCATTTCGTAGGTCGTGCTACTGGATATAACGTTCTCGATAGCATCTTCCTTTTCCTCAACAAATTCTGATATTCATTCCCAGAAACACCTCGAATCCATGCAGGAACAGAGTAGAGAACCCGGGTGGGATGTAGTTTCTCATTTCCCAATATATCAATATAATCATTTTGTCCAAATAGCGCTCTTTTTTCGGACCATGCATTTTTCGGTCGATATTCCGGCATTGGAATTTTCATTCCATTGTCCAAATGTGGAAGAAGTCCTTTTTGCTCGACACGATCCTTATAACCATATCTCCGTAACAGTGGACCACTTGCAACTTTTTCTGCATGATATCGGAATCTTACAGGAGTGATTCTGGGCGTCCACAATATCCTCAGCGAATTTAATACAGCTCCGCAAAAACTCGACATGATTACTTCAACCCGGGTCTGAATAACCTATTAATGTATCCCATCCATTTTCAAATGAAATGTCATTTATGACAGGTGAACATATGCTTCAAATCGGTTCACTGATATAAGACCGGTGCAATTGATGTTCCAAGGTTCAAACCAAGAATCGCATCTGACACGGTTTTTGCCGCGTACAGAACAGGAGTCCTCCCGCGAAAAAGTTTGTTTATTGTCAAGTGAACGTCAATTACTTTCGAATTGAACCGACCGACCATAGTGTTTACAATTAACAATTACACTTACATGTAAAAATAATGTTCAAAAACAAAAAATATAGAAATACAAGGGCTACAAGTTCAACAAGTACACAGGCTGCAGTACTTTCGCCGATTGTCGAAAATCTTCCGGCAAAGCAAAGGGTAAGGGTAGTGAACATGCATTGGATACGAACTAAGACAATTGTGCTTTAGAAAACTCAACGAAATGATCCTATGCCAGATGAAAATGAAAACCAGGATGAAGAAATGGATTTGCCATCTAGCCAGTGTTCGATTCCTGCAAGTCAACCGCCTACACAAAGACGTTATTTGTCCCAGCGCAGCACAATGTGTCGAACACAATCCAAAACGATGAGTCGTGCACCTAATTCATATTTTGAAATGGTTCTCATGAAGTCTGGTGCCGACCTCGACGAACCTGATAGCTTTATTTTATGTAAGTTTTGCATTTCGACATTGAATTTAAGTTTCCAACCCGAGAAATGCAAACACTTTCGCGGTTGAGTGATGCTATCTCTTCTAAAATTTCATTTCACAATTTGTTATATCTTTCACAACATGATTTTGAATTCATTGGTTCTATTTTCATAAAATTTATCCAGTAATTAAGTTATTACATAGAATATATATTTGGTTCTCTGGTCGTATTTAGTAGCCAATTTGAATCTAACTGCAATTCACTTGTAGCCGTCAATTGATCAAATGTTTTTTGTTAGCCATCTATTTCTTGGGACATATCCACAACAAACAAATCCATTCAAAACGAATAATAAAAAATCATTGACTTGATGTTACATCGATTCTGGCGTGTTTTTTTATCCGTGACTCGAATGTAAACTGCCATTGTTCTTACAATAACCCCCTCCTGTAAAAAATGCCATCTGTAATTCAAAGAGGGACTATTACCATAGTTCCCTGTGAAATGATTTTCAAATTTTTTTATTGGTCACATCTTTCCATCATTTTCAGCGGCTCTAAATAAATACATGGCGCGTGTATCGAAAGACATCGCGAGTTCTTACGTAACAAGCCACTGATTACTTTCATAGTTCAAAAAGGGCATATGAAGATTTGGACAGAGCGTACATCAAGACAAGACTAAAGAAAGCGAACATAATTTCATCCGACCATTTCAGTTAGTTAAATAGTTGCGATGAACTAGAACATCAAATCTTCTGATGCTCTAGCGTTGACAATTTAAGAAATATATTTCCACTGTTAAAATAGGTTTTCTCATTTTCAACTCCTTAACAGCAAAATGAAATCTGGCAACTGGGCAAATTCATAGAAGTAGCCAAGGCAGAGCTGGGATCATCGACAACTCAATTGTTTTTTCTAACTAATTCCCAACCAACCAAACAAATATAATACTAACTAACTAATAAGGCCACCAAAAATTAAATTAAACCAAATTAAAGTGACCCCAAAAAGGCACGAACAACAACCACCCTACGAGCATTGAGTTCGAAAAACGGTGGCTCATGTGCACGGCTCCAAAGCCAATACTACCTACTAGAGGAGAAAAAAACGGTGGTTTGGGGAAAACGTCTCACATCATTACTAACCATCAATGCATAGCACGCACCTATTTCTCTCAGTGAATACTTAATATATATTTGACTATTTGCATTTTAATTAAGCAGTTTTGCTCTCGCAGATTTGTAAATTTCGATGCGTTGATGTACATATACTGAAAACATTACTGAAATTTTCAACACAAACTTGGTTATGCTTGCAGCCTGCGATCATATTACTTTTGTGAACCGTTTCCGGAATCAGTTGAGAACTCATCAAGACTTTCCGGAAAATGTTAAAATGTTCATGGACGGCCTAAAAGATGCAATGGAATCAACAGAGACGACTGTTAAACTTATGAGTGGCTGTACGATAAATATTTCTGGAGCGGAGACAACAGTCCAATCACAGGATAGCATGATGATGAATTTTTTAATGGTAGAATTTTTACAGACAGATTTAATTGAAATATTGACATTAAAATTGCTGCAATTAGCTAAAGATGAGTAAGTCTAACTGAAAACTTAACAGCGTTTCATATCATATTGACTAATAACATTCGCAGCCAACATTTCAACACAGATGCTCCACTTTTACCTCTTATCCTATCGCAGCTAAAGTTTGTAGCTGCTATTCATGGCAATTTATTATATGAGAAAATCGTCGAAATTTATATGCATGCGACGGCAAGAGCAAAAAGAGAAATAATTGCGCAAGCAGAATATGTTTTAAGTCCCTCACACCACGATGAATTTGTTCAGTTCCTACTGTGAGTATTACTAGCATTATGACCAATCGATGTCGATTTAATCGTTAACAATATTGTACAGGAACAATATTTCATCTAGTAAGGAACTTTTAAATCCACAAACCGTAGAAACATTCACAAATATGTTTCTAAGTGGCAAAATTCAAACAAAACTGCGGAACAAAATTCTAAATTATATGAAAAGTGGATGTGACCCTTCGGTAATTGCAGGATATTTGAAATAAAACTCAACCGATAACTTATATTTAATTTTAGTTATTTCCAATCTTTACTAAGTTTCTTCTAAAACCAGGTTGTGAGGAGGATGATGTGCTAGCTAATGTAAGGATTAAAAAACGGAATATTTATGTTATTGAATCTTAAAGCTTATGCACAATAATTTTTAGCTTATTACTGATTTACGATTATCGTTAAAATTCCGTGGAGTACAAGGAAGCAATGATCCCAAAAAGATAGAGTTGGATACGTTTATAAATATAAAGCAATCACTTACCAGGTCAAAGAAGATATACGATACGTGGCAAAAAGTAATTGCAAATATTTCTGCAAACGATTTGAGGTTTGTTATTTCTTTTGTGTGTATAATAGATCATTAAAGTGATAGAGCTATTAGAAAACATTATAAGCAGACACGAACGAACCCATTTTTGACCCTATGTGATTTATTCTTTCAGACCTATTGACGTTGTAGTCCTGTTGATGCTCATGTCGATCAGAGAGGAAAAGTACAATTATGTAGAAAACTTGGTATAACCACAGAAATGAAATAATTTACTTTAATACAAATGCTAATTGTTTACAGATACGCAGGCGTATCAAGTTAGAACACTTTACTGTAAGCACAATCAAGGAAGTACGAAATGAATTGCCTGCTGTATTTGATCAACACGCGGAAATATTCTTAACAATACTTCATAATTTTCTCAAAGAAAAAAACCATCTGATTTCATGTTTTGCCAAAAATTGTTATAAGTAATTTATAGAGCTTTCCATTTGTCCAAGATTTAACAAATGATCCCTTTGATAGAATAATGTTTCCAGTGGATGATAACTATCAAAAAAAGATTTTGATGAATTTGGTGGAACTGGCGTGCAATAAAATATCAACGGATTCGACGACGTTGGCGCTCGAAATGTTGAAAGACTTAAATAAATCTTATGGAAAGGAGATGCAGAATTGTGGGTTATTATTACTGGTAAGAATTTTTCATTTTATTTAATTGGATATTGGGAAAATATTTTTCGAATGTTTCTCAATCGTCGTTGTATTTTCAACAACCGCATTTAACTGCAGTGCAGGCTGGAACTGTTTTCAGAGTTAAGGTGAAGATGAAAACTTTTTTTAAAGTGTAGTTGAACCTTGCCCAATTTTCAAATCGGTTGAGTATATAACTAACGCTAGCTAAATTCTTTCCAAATTTGTTGATTGACGGAACATCGTCCAGTTAAATCCTCCAATTCGCATCTGTTACTATCGACACTTTCTATCAATTTCAACTTTGTGTGTCGTCCATGCCAGACAACTTTAAGCTCTCCTCTATGTACCGTTACTTTATATAAGATATGTATATTTTATTATAATACATTTCTCCAATAGCCTCTTCTAGATCGCATAGGAGACTTCACGTTAAAGCAATATCGCACTTTGATGGAGCTACTTTGTTTAATGGCTTATCCACCGCCTCCATTAAACGAATGTCAAATGCTGCAGGATCATATCGATATGCTCGTAAAAAAGCAAATCATCAGTCGGACATCATCGTAAGCAATAACTTTTCTTCATTTCATTTATTCTCTAACAGATTTAGATAATATTTAATGTGATTGATGCAGAATAAAGAAACAAGGAATAATTGGAATGGTACAACTAATAAATCAGATCATAAGAACAGAGCCGCTAGATAGCGCAGAGACTATCTATGATATGGATCAATCGTATAACGCAGTTGAAGAACTACCCGATGGTAGAGCGAAAGTAGCCGCTAATTATATTGGTAGCTGACTCCGAACAAATTTTTATAAACAAACATATTTTACATTTATTTCCGATAGGAAGAGTATTTGCATCAACAGTTTATTGTGCTGATACGTTAGCACTTTTCTATGACGAAATGGCATCTATATGCTCGCATTGCAACTCTAATAAGAACAAAGGATTAAAGAATATTGATAGGCACTTTCTCATTTGGTTTTCTGATCTGACAACGAATTATTTTCAAAATTTCTTCATTGTTGAAGAAATACCCAAGGGATTGTAAGTCTTATGTGAGCTAATATCCTGAATTTTTAACAAAAATTTACAACCCAGCACATTGGAAATGCTTTACGAAAATTGTATCAATGTTCCCGACGAAGACGCGAGTGTTGATAGTGAGCTGATTCCTATAGCTGTAAATTTAGGCGGTCCCTGCTTTAAATCGCAAGCGGAGTAGGTTTTATTTTTCCGGTCATAGTTGAAGTTTTCACATATCAAATCGTTTTAGCTCAGCTTCGTCAATTACCGTTCTAGCACCGATGTTCAATTTGATGCGTACGCTACATTTTATTCGTTACGCAGGAAATTTGGAAACAATTAACGCACTTCTTGGTTGCGCTACTATAGTTCCAAAACTAACAGCACCTATAACCGACATAGATATTTTCGAAGAATTTGATGACACGGTCTCTAAGAAGATACTTAATGTGTATTTCTCGCTAGTCAATTGGTTTCGTGAAGTTATAAGCGCATTTGCAAGCCAAGATAGTCAGATGATAAGAAAAAAGGTAACATTTCGGCTGGTGTTCTAAATTTCATAAAATTTCTGTTGTTTTAGGTTCTTAGTCGATTGTCTGCATTAATTGCATTGGAAAATGCAGTTCGTCAAGTTTTGTCTACGACCAGTGGAGACTATCAACCTCCTCTGAGTAACTTTATAGCAGATGCGCAGGTGGATCATTTCTTTAAAAAACCAACAGGTTGATTTATTTATTGTCTTACGCATGAAGAATTATATATTGCAAATTTTAAACTATAGGGAGACCAAAAAAAGCTGGCAAGCCAAAACAAAATACGAATAAGTTAGGAGAAGGACAACCAGAAACTGAAGGGATGTCAATTTTAGGTACAGTTCGATCACAGAATGCTAGTGGTGCTGGAGTTGGCATTAAAAGTACTAAAACTGCTGTCGACGAGACACAAGTAAATGGATATATTTTCAGGTTGGTTGGCTTCAAATATAATCATATCCAATCTGAAACAAAATTCCGTTGGAAATTTTTAATTTGAATAAAACATCTTGATAAATGCAAAAACGTAATGCAAGAATTTGAGCGCATATTTAATTTATGTGTAGGCAAATGGATCCTGATATAATTCTGATCCTACGGGAAAAATTAAACACTACTTTTCCAATGCCGGAGGAAGCCGACGGATCGTGCATGGGCCTTCTAGAATTCAAGTATGGGCGATTATTCACCTAACGCCAAATCCTTAGCAAATTGAAAAATTTTAGGTTCATTATGTCTGATCTTGTTGGTAAACTAGAATCAGTTCCCGGAATAAAGAAATTCAACGCAGATCAATCATCTCAATTCATAAGTTATCCCGTTGATTTGATAAAGGATATCGTTCGATTTATTCCAAAGATAATGGATCACTTTAAACAGGTGAATTTCTAGTAATAATTTACGTTGATTTTTTTAACGATTAATCCCGAAAAGCTGAGAACGAAATTGAAAGCAGCTTTAAGTTCAGTAAAAGGAGCGTTAGGCAATGCTGATTTATTCACAGATGAAATGAATTACACCAAAATTTGTTTCGGCTATTGTTTGCGACTGTTTGCAGCTTTATTTTCCTGGTCCGGCTTTGACGAAGAATCAGAAAATCCTACATTAAAAGGTGTGTGGAATTTCACTGGAAAATTAACTAGAATAATTTAAATAGAATTATCATAGATGTACTACGCAACATAAATAATTACTCTGTGTTTGTTACAACGCCTGGCAAATCGATCGAAGAGTTAACCCAACAGGCATTCAAAGAATTTGTAGCTATTGAAGAAGAAGTAATTGACATCAAATCAGCAGTACATTTATATCACCTTGTTACTTCATTGAAACGTTTTGCTAAAGACATGGAATCCGTCAAGCCTATACGTAAAATGGCATTGAAAATATTATTCATGTGTTTAATTTCATATTCTCCTTTGAAGGGACCCTATGTAAGAACTTGTTATGTAAAAAATGGTACGGGTTTGCAGGAACTATGGAAAGGGGTGCCCAATGTAATCATTTGTTGAATGAATTGTTGATTGGATTCTTGGAAAGTTCAGACTATAAGAGAATCAAGTCTATTTTGAAACTTGTTATAGATGAAGTTGGCTATTTGAAAAAGAAAGATGATTGCTTGAAAATGTTTCCGAATATTCATAAGTATGCACATGGAACCTTAGATATTGTTTAAATTCTTTTTTTTTAGTTAATTGTTTGTTTGTTTATTTCAGAGCCAATTTTCCAATGCTATTCAGATGTTTGTGTGAATGTTTCATAACTATCGTACAAGATTCGATTTCAGAATACATAGCAACTAACCAATTGAAAAGATGGGAACAAAGTTGCGAGGTACAAAATATGCTTTTGGAGATTGTAAAGTCTCTAGATATCCCAAGAAATTTCACGTTATTTTTAAAGGTATGTATGGAGTCGAAAACATTTGCCCGAACATTTTTTTTCGATAAAATAGCATTTCGTAAAAAATGAGGGAACAAGTATTTACCTCTTAAGTTCTATAATGGAATTGTGGGCTGCAACCACTACTTTCTCTCATGTTTCGCTTATAGATGCAACTCAGAGAATTTCAATAAAATTTCGCGAGGTTACATAAGCTTTCGTGCCTTCAATCCTCTTTTCAGTATAAAATGCGGATTTGAAAACTTTTATTTTACGATCGAACTTTAGTGGAAATGACGCTCCTAATTTCCTGGATAGATTCGCATAAATCAACCATCTAACTAAATAGTTGAATATGCTATTGGAAATGGGTTACTAAATAATGTTTTTGAAACCAAATATTTCAATGAATGAAAACTATTTATTCATACGAAAAACTTTAGGAAGGTGATCATACAGTGATTTTTCTTCAGATGTTCTCTCTATGAGAATCTACAAGAGACTAACCAACAATTATCCTAACTAACTATATAACAAAATATGAGGTGTGGGCCACAGATGTCTAGCAGGACTCTAAAATTTATTTATTATCCCAAACAGATTTTTTATTGCTATTGGGATTTTCCCTGGGATAATTTTATCATCCTTTACTTAGGTATTTTCTTAAGTCCCAACAGCCTTAGACCACTCGTCATACTTTCAATAGAATAATTTTTGTTCATTTAATAAATATTTCAACATATGCTATAAAATTGTTGCGATATTTTTACGACATTCGGACTCGTATAACTGTGCAGATCCCCAGCAAAATTCACTAGGGTTCGCGTTGGCGGCATGGCAACAAATCTGCTCCAAATGTAGCGTATTAAGAGTGAAAAAGCGTGCGATAGTTACTTCTCTATGTTATAGACCATTCAAAATTTTGAAATCGAGGTGATTAAGCTTATTGGCAAATTTATCCTGAAGGAGCTTAAATGTAACCCCATCCAACCACACCATATCGGATACTTTCTCCATGTTAAGAAGGCATCTTCCGACATACTCTCTGTTGTTAAGTTTGTAAGAGATATCTCAAGCAACTTTTATTGTTGTATGTGTATAGAAATTTGGCTAGCTTGGAAGCCAAACCTGCAGTTCGGCATACCTTATATTCCTCCTTTGGGAGCGTAGCGATCGGTTCAGCTGCACTTAAAAAAGTCTTGCTGATGCTAGGTAGCAAGCTATTCGATAGCTTTCCGCGCACGAAGAATTCTTTCCTTTTCCGTGATCAAAAAAACTTGCGTCATTGTTCTGATTTGGAAATTATAATTTGTTTTAACATATTTTTCTCATCACTAGTCCGCCCATTGGTTTTTGACTCAATTCCTGGAACATGAATGGATTATGTTCTGAAATTGTTGAAACAGCAATTCTCCATGTCAAGAGGGCATGGTTGTACTCTTAAATCACCGATTTAGTTGACGGGTAACCGCATTTACATGGCTTTATCCTTTCAATGAATGAACTCCTTTCATATATGTATCCTCCATTGTTATTCCTACGATTTTTTGGATTTTGACTTTTTGGCATTACTTTCTTTACGATTCCCATTTTCATATTTCCTAGGTGCAACTAATAGAAGTTTTTCGATCGTTTGTTAGACTCTCTTGATTCGGAGCCATTGAAAAAAGGTTTCTTTCGTCAGAAAGTGGACATTGCTTCTGGTAGCAAAGTAATCTCTTCCCTTCATTTGAAGCTCTTGGAAATGTTTTCCTGATCAATATGCCCGTACTGCTTTCTCGTTAAGATATGAATCTACCAAATATAATCGAACACAAAGAATTGAGGTAATTTTCACAGTGAACAACGATATCGGGCTTTCGGTTTTATTGTAATCTGCCATTAATTATGAGACTTATTTTAATGTCCCTGAAACACAAATAGCCTAGAAAAAACAACATGTCAACTATCAAAATCATTGGCAATATAAGTATGCCGTAAAATTTCAGAAGATTTGTTTTCGTTCCCAGACGACTTAACAGCAATACACCACATCCCCGATGTGCAACATCAAGAATATTAATGCAATAATCAGTCCTCACACCCAACTTTTCAGCTACCAAAAGCAACTTAAGCAGCAAATTATTTTGATAAGACACAGAATTTCTCGAGATTTTTAGACTTGTACTCCCATACATTGCGCTTGTTATATTCTCAATCAAATGTAAATTTCCCTCCAAACCTTCAATGCCGCAACAATTAAAATCTTTATGAATTCTTATCCAGTTTTCCTTATACAAGGAATCATTGAGAGTTTCACGAAAATGCTGTTTGATTGCATTGATTTCGTCAATTTTTTCAACCATCTTTGTCATTTTAGCTGCTAATGTTAATCCAGATGCCACTAAACCGATCGAAAAAAGGTGTCCCAAACATATAATTAGAACAAATTTTCCTGGAAATGTGAAGTAGATTATTTTCAATTCCATACAATTCACTCTGACTAACCGTTTGTGGTAGTTATTGCGCACGTTAATACCCCAGTGAGTACTGCAAGGACTGCAGCACACAACAGAAACGCCGATGCATATACAAATTCTTTACACTCTCCAACAATCAAAATATAATACTCCGTCGATAACATGTAAATAACTGCTAAATACTTAGTTTAAATAATTTGTCTAGTGAACGTTTTACCTCCAACTGCAACAACTAAACCAATCGCTATAATTCCAATCGAGCTAACCCATAAGAAAAGTACATAAACTTGCTCGTAACGCTCGAGTTCTTTATCTTTAGCAAAATCAATAATCTGAACATTTTCAGATGAGGTCATTATGAATAATTTAATGATATTTATATATATTCAATCATATGTCGGTTGTCAACATTTTATTCAATGATTACTATGCAGTTCAATTTTGCATATAATAAGTCTAGGACGAAAAAAAATTTATAAATACATTTGAATAAATACTTCTGATGTTTATTCTTAGTACGCTCATCTTTTCGTCAAAGCATTTCTGCAGCATGGTCTAACGGCGTTCGAAAGCGCATTACGAAAGGATCCAGAAAGAGCCGGTGACCTGCTTAAAGGACTTCAAGTGACTACACGATTTCTTCATAATCTCTGCTGCCATTCCAAAGTAGCTCAAATTTAAATATAAAAATTTGTTAACATAAAAAGTTTTCTTTTAGGCTATAAGGAACACGGCGATAGTTGCTCAAATTCCTGGCTTACGTGAAACTATTGAAAATTTTGTTTTTCGGGTTAAAGCAGCTCTAGCTGCTAACAACTGTTCATCCGTGTTCTTCATGGGCAATCTTAGAAATAAAGATTTACAAGGAGACGAGATTCGATCACAGGTGGGATACACTTTTATATAGGTTTTCATCGTACGTTTCATTTTATTAAATTATTGATGTAGACATCGTCCGTAAGTGCCGAAAATCAGGATGATAGTGAAGAAGAATTGCCCGATGACACTTGCATTGATGAATCTATTATAAATGAAGAGCCTGCCCCAAACGAAAGTACCTCAAAATCCACCTCGACCCGTCGAAACAACTCGAGAAGCAAATGCTTTTGAGCTACAGATCAAAGTTTAATTGCTGCAGTCTCTTAGTTGCTAACAAACAAATATATATCTTTTTCGTTGAAAAGTAAATTTGGAAAAAATGTTATTTTTATACCGAAATCAAACAAATAAATGTCATAACTTTAAAATACTTATAATGAGGCAAGCATTTTTGTTAGATTGGTGACTCTCCTTGTGACAGCTAAATCAAAGTGAAAGGCTTAGTATCAACAAATACGAAATGAAATCGCAGTGTTTATTAAGGTGAATTATCAAGGTATGTGGTTAAGGAGCATTTATGGTGGCAGTCCCCTATGTTGTGAATTCACTATCAAGTCCAACTTAAGCTTACCCTTACCCTTACCCTGAATAGTTGTAATTGAGCTAAGCATTCACCTCTAAGAGAACTTGGTATTAATAGGCAAAACAATTAGGACATAATCAAGTATTGTTCATGGGAAGTTTAAATGTAGGTGAATGCAACCTTGTGGAGTTCATTGCATTAATAATATCTTTCAATTTAGTAATAGTAGAAATCACAATAGTAATTAAGGTACCCAAGCAATGTCATCATCGAGAAACCTGTGGGGTATTCTTAAACAAAGAAATACACTAAACCTAGACTTTTTCTGTAACTTTTCCTAATAGTAAATACTCAAAACCAAAGTTACCTTTTGAACTATATATTCGTTTGAAATAAATCGCTTTTAATTAAAAGCCTTTTAAGAACTAATTGTTCGTGGTTTTGACTGCTGCTTACATATTTTTCTTTTTAGAAAACACACCCTACAATGGTACAATTAATTTTTGATCATCCCCGAAAACATCAATTCGATGCGCAATTTGTTTAGTATGTACGTACACCATTAATATTTTTCTCACGGATGCTTCGGAAATAAAAGGGGCAGACGAAATAAGTAAAGTTTCAGTCGTTTATAAATTCATCAAATTTTTATTCCACTTAAATTGGATTAATTTCTTATTTGTTAGAAATATGACGCTACGTTAAACACACGATAGAATAATTGATGTCTAACGCGAAATTATACATAAAGTTAACTCAATACACGCTACTATACAGCGATGACTGCCAAAAAATAAACACTTTCATATTTATCGTTGTTTTTATTTTTGTTGCCTTCGTATTAAGAAAAACTGCTTGTTACCTGAGCGCCGAACTTCGTTGCTCGCTTGCGTATTGGCTCGAATAACGAGTGCAATTTAATTCGCTTTGGTATCCCTTGCGGCCAGTAGCCGATAAGACCGGAATGATATATCTTCTGGTCAAGAATTCTAGTCGGCTTGTCGAAGCCCAAGGATGTTTTTTTTTATTTCGCAGCAATATTTTAAGAAGAGAAGAATTACAAATGTACACCGTTAATATCAGTATGTACGTTGAATCATGCTTTAAAATTTCGCTACAGGTTTTCATTCTTGGCATATATATAGGTTGGGAACAAGTTACTCCATTCCAGATTTCCAATTGCGAATCAAGGCTTATAACTTAGGCTTGAAACCTATAGACGATAAAAATAAAAAAAAAACAATGTCGTTTTTTTATTGAAAAAGTTGAAGTAACGAAAAATTAAGATCATAAAACCGATTATCATCTCATAGCTCACAGGTCATGCTTTTATATGAGCTTCATAGATGCATACTCAAAGAACTCGAAGGGGACATCTGTGATTGGGATGAAGAAAAGAAATTCAAGAGGGCTTGTTATATTAAACGTAGTGAAAGTCTAGCATTTGGCATACGTGACTAACATTGTATTAAATACAAAAAATATTCCAACCAGTAAACATACCCACTGATTTCTTATGGACATATCGTTTCAACTGAGAATTCAAACCCATCTTTGGAACTTGAGGTTGAGTTGAGCTGTAGCTTCAAAGGGATTCCCTGTGTATAGACTAGGGTACGGACTTATCTCAGCTTGGATGAAATATAAAGCAGACTATAGGTATAGCTTAGCGGTTGTTCGTTGCGTAGGTAAATATTTGTATCTTGTTGCCTTGCATATAAAATAAAACAAATCACTGCTTAGGCATTTTCATACTTCCAGAGAAAATTCATTAATGTATCAAATTTTTTTTATTAAACATCTTCGTAATCATATAATCGTATCAAATATATGCATCATACTTTACAATTTAATTTTGCATTATATTTCGGTAATAACTATTGCATGCACTTTATCAAAATAAAATTCAAAAGTCTTTAAAAAGAACACAGTCCATTGAGCTATCAAATATACTAGTATGTCAGTCTTCCCAAATACTCCGTCCTTTGACAAATACATCCTTGTATCCTTTCACGAATATTTTCGCTTCTTTCCAAATCACATTGAGTATTTCACTATGATCGTCAATTGTTTTTGTTTCTTCATTTGTTCCGTCTAAATTCAAATCAGCGATACCTTCAAATACAGTTATATCACGACAACAATAACTGTTTAATTGTTGACACTCTTTACGAGTTAAATTTATATAAATTGTTGAGCATGGCGGAGAGTAGTCAAGCTCTTCCTTAATTTGAAAGTTTTCGTTGTCAACACTGAATTCACCAGACGATGTTGTTTCAAGGTCTAAATACATATTTGTTGTGCCTATGTTAGTCGAGAAGACTTGATATAATTTTTCACATGTTAAAAGCGACCTGGAAATACAAATTGGTAATCAATTCCTTACGAACATTTGTTTTCTTTTTTCATACAGAAGTACTTTGTGCACAGTCATATCAACGCTCTTTTGATGGTTAATGAAGGAATGTTGCCTGGATGCCTTAGGAAGTTTGATTACATATATCTCCTTTGGTGTGAATGGAGTTGCACCGAATATAATCCGAGCACCAGCGATCGCATTATTTTTCGATTCTTGTTGTATGTGCTTCAAAACAAAACGATCAGGACATGAAGGAGTGGTTTTAAATAAATGATAATTCAAAGAAATTTTATATTACACTAAACTAGTGGAATAATTTATTTTTCATCAAGCCCTCTTTGCCCTATGCAATTTCAGATTTTCAAACACTAAGGCAAAGTTTCTATCATAGATTAGCAACTAATTTTACTTGATCTGATTTTACTTCCTTCCATTAGTGGCCATCAGCGATATGAAACTTACTTTGCACAATTCATTCACTTCAGTAAGTGTCGATAGCGCCAATCTTCGTTGCTTCTCTAAATGAAACGTCTCGTATGTATTATCGTCATTTATCGACCATTTTGAGGTCATATATTTGAATGTTGGAAATACAAAAGGAATCTGACGCCTTTGAAAAAGTAAATATTCTATTGTGCTGGTAAGAAGACTCGAAGTGGCTTCAAATGGGAAAACATCTGCTTCGAATTCAATGTTCACACAGATATTGTTATGGCCTTTCATTGTTTTATTGAAACGAATGTATGTCAGCTAGCCGGAAAATAGTACATTTACAACTTTGTTTGTTGGAAAGAAAAGGTAAAAACCTTTCAAGCCTTAAGCAAGCCAACTGCCAATAATGTCACAACTTGTCAAATGTAGGAAATTTAAGTTCAGTGAGTGATTTGATTGAATACTAGTACCGACTCTGTTTACAAGCTTGCTATAAAACAGGCTATCTTTAATAAGTTAATTAAATATAAAAGCAATCTCCAGTGAGCTATATTTTAGTTCTATCCTGAGTTTCAAAGTATTAAAGTGAACAATTTTGATTTATTTCCCCAATGGTTTACAAGACAAGAGTATAACATAAGTTTTAATTGGGATACCACAGGAATCATTTTTGGAAGACAGTAGTTTCATTTTCACTCAATACGAAAATAATTGCATGTAACAGCGACCTCATTTATTGTATCTTTACGCATCCGTACATTCGCAAGAACCAATGCATGGCTTTGTTCTTGCCTCCTTATGCTCGACGTAAAACCCAAACTTTGACTTCATAACTTTTTCCTCCACTTCAGTGAACGCGTCTGGGGGTGTTTGAGTCGAGTTTGGAGATTCGCACTCGACTCGTGTAATGGTAATACCCAGTGCTCTGAAAAAGGATATAAATATTGGAACCTTATGTTTCATTTTTGGTGCCTGAGCTAGAATAGTAGGAACTCGGGCAACACAGGTCATTTATTGGTGATGACCAAATCTATATCGTCATTGCACCAGCTCACGTCTATATTATTATTTTCTTTATAGTTTTGCCAATTATGATTAGTGCATTTCGAAGTTAACTAGTCCCAGTAATAGTGGGAGCCCCCGATGTAGCGTTACCTTTAATAAACAGTAACAGATTTTGATCATTTCTCAGATCTATTTAGCGCGCCGAAACCTGTTGGGACTTCCAACGATTCATAAACAATGCGTTAATTTATAAAATTTATTGAAAGTTTATACACATCTGTAATTAAATGATATTCAAGCCCATTCAAACTTGAACTATTCTGTGAAGAATTCGCTTTTTTAATCGGCAACACGATCCGTCGTTTATTTTTGACAATTCACTCGGTGTCCTGACGCCCTTACTTTTCAGTAGTTGCTATTAAATCACATTCCAAGTGCAGTTTTCTAAGTATTCATCTTCAATTTGCTCCGAAGGGTCGTAATTCGTAATTAATTTTATACATGACTATTAAAAATAAATAATTATATTTGTTAATTTCTTTTTATTTGCTACTGTTTATTGTATTTATCTCTGGTCGTGTAATTAAGATAAAGCGTGATATTGAATAGCAAAATAGCACGTTATAAAAGCAGAGTGTTATACCATCGATAACCAAAATGATGACATAATTGACCTTCATAAAATCTACATAGGAGTCTTGCGAGGAAATACACCTAAATTCAAAGTTTACTTTTCGAATTAGTTGAAAATCTGATCGTGATATGGACGATACAATGTATTTAAAAACATTCTCCTAATCAAGCTAATAAAAAAAGGAAAACTGCTTTTCTCTCTAGTTTCAAAGAGCAGTACGTAGAGAATAACGTATTAATTCTTACGCTATAGCTGGATTAAGAGTTCGAGAACGACTACGAATCCTTTTTTTATGTTTCCAAATACGCACAGGTGCGTGAGCGCAAATGACATCTAACATGAAGAGTTCAGAGAATAGAGATAGTTAATTACCAGAATAAAAAAACATGTTATCAAAAACAAAAAACGAAACGATTTGTTTAGTAATTCGAAAAACCTCCACATGGTGACCAACTTATTTGGTGCGCCATCTGCTCATAAAATTTAAATATCGATGATAGGAATTTGACCTCATCTAACTTCACACATATTTTACTCACCATCGCCGGCTATAGTGTGTGTGTGTCGTGTTGGATTAACTTACACTTGACGTTTCCTTTCATATTTTCTTTGGGCGAAAGGCTTTCCAATAGGAAACGTAAATTTACGACTCGTGTTTCGTCAAACCGTGACATAATTAGTATAATTAGTACATTTATCATTTAACCTACACTTGCTCCGTGGAATTGGCAAGGGAATGCATCTAGTTTTCGTGCGATTCATTTGCTGTTTCGGTTCGATGGAGTGGACCGAAGTGCAAGACTGATGAAAATCTGTCAAGGCGTTTCTATTAAAGAAACGGTCGGGCGAAGCGGAGTCAAGAGTCAAAAACATCATTTTTCGGAATCGCGGAAAAGTCAGTGTTGTCGGGGTGCGGCCAATAGCAGGGAAGACGTCTCTAGTGATGGAATGAAATTCCATCGGAATTCTTTCTTGAAATTCATTAGAAATTTGAGAGTGTTTTGACACTTTATCGCGGTAACGATGGGAGCAAGTGTTTAAACAGACATGATTTGATTTTGATGGTATTGATCGAGTTCGATGTAGATAAGGAAATAGGCATATTGGAGTGGAAAAAATTGTGATTGATTCAAGACCCCCGTAAAAGTGCACTCTGTTATCGAAAACAACCTCTCGAGTACATGAAATTCTGTTTTTTTACTGCTGTTATATTTTTGCAATGAATTTAGTGTCTTTGTCCTCGCGAGATGCTTCTAAAGATCATGCTCAAGGTTTCGAAAGTGAATGTGATGCTCACAAGTCATCTGAATTATATTGAAAGTGAAGAAAACTTCAACGACTAACTGACAAAATGTCCCGATTGGCGGATTATTTTGTTATTGTTGGATATGATCATGAAAAGGAAAGTAAGTTAAAATCGTTTTTAACAAGAATATTCGCATGAACACAAAACTAAAACAAATGTTCCATTCAATACATGTTTGGATAATTATTCTTTATTCTATCAACCGTTTAACTTCGTAAGGTTTTTGGTTTTGTGACTTACAGTTGGATATTGATAAGTTGCGTTTTGCCTTTTTAGGGACCGAAACGCGAAGTGGTAAAATCTTACAAAGGTTTCCAGAGAAAGATTGGCGCGACACTCCGTTCATCGAGGGAATAGAATGGGTATGATCAAATAAAATTCAAGTTGGTTTTTTATAGTCGGGACTGCGTATGATGCGACTAAATTATGTAGATTGCAATATGAAACAAACCACATTTTGACCGGTTATAGTTGTAAAATTACGTTTTGCTTTTAATAGGTTACAAGTTACTTTTATATGTTATTTAATATAGCATCATATTTTGCTCGAGACTGACGCTACTGTCGTCTATTCTCAGATTTAATATAATTAGAAGTTCGTTTCATATATTTAGAAGCTTGCATTTTTGGATCATTCCATTGAAGATTTCTCGGTGTCCACAGCTGGATTCAGCACAGGCTAACGTTGACTCTGAGCTGCATCTCAAATGAATTAAATTAGTTAGCTGAAAAATGACAGTAGTGCTGTGGGAGCGCAACTATAGATGACATATTTATCAAGATTTACGCTTTTTCTTTCATTTCATTTCTTTCATTTGAATTGGTATAACTCTTACTCTCCTAATTATGGATTGTGATACCAAAGCACAGTTTGTTTCAAGCGTTCATATCTTTAGTATCGACTCAAAAGGAAATACATTTTCTAAAACAAAGCGAATTAGATAATAGCTATGATTTGCATTTCAAAGAAAGTAGTACCCTTTTGGCGAGTGAAAGACGATTTGTAAGCTGCCTTCAGGCTTAAAAAATACAAATCAGTAGTATGTACAAAGCACAACAACCACATTACTGTATTGAATTTAAATAATAGCATAATAAGCAAAGTCACGCGTGCTACAGAAAAATATAAGATATTGCAAATTGGGTAAAAAATCTTAATAACAGCACCAGAAATTTAAATAAGTGATTTTAAGAAACTGCTTTACTCGAAAACGATAACATAGACAGACTTCCTAAATTCACTTCGTTGTTGATACTTTGCCTTTTTCAATTTCCGCTTGATAGAAGATAGGAAATTTTGACTAGGTTATCTTTTTTATATCTTTTGAACTTTATTCGTGACGTAATGGTATTTATTCGTACTAAAAATTTCGGTGTAGTATTATTGTTTGCTTTTCGGTAATGATGGTGCAAGCTTACTTATTCAATTCATAGGAAGTGGGGTACTGGCTGGCATAAAATTTAAAATACCTTGCTACAACCACTACCACCCTACAACTCACAACCCACTATTTGGTAATTTTTTTTTGTTTATGGGAAACATTGTACACAAAGTCACACAAAGTCTTGAATTCATCTTTAGTTTTATTGGCGAGCTTGAGAGATTCGAAAGAACCATTTGTACCTCAAAAGGCGATTTTTTTATAACCAAAGAATGTCCGATCAATTAAAACTTCTTTCGATTTTAACCAAAAATTTGATAACATTTGTGTTTTGTACGAGTTCTATAATCCTGACAAAAATTTCAAATTTTCAATAAACACCATCTGTATTAGAGTTCGAATTAGAATAAACTGTAACTGTATCTGTATCTGTATGATAAACTGTATCTTCCTTTATGATATTCGGATATCTTCGAATCGACCAACGTATTACCTCGAAACATTTCGAATGTTTCATTTACATTACTTGAATAAGTCTTCATAAGCATTTAATCGATACTCTTTTTTAGTTTTGCCAACCGTTAGGATGGGCCTTATCAACAGAGAGACAAGAGCCGCGATTTTTCGTATCGGTTCTTACAGATATCGACGCAAACCGACATTACTGCGCTTGTTTGTGTTTTAACGAAACCGTAGCGATAACTCCAAGCAAACCTGTCGACGAGGAAGAAGAAAATTTAACACCAGCACGTATAACTTCGCTTAGTTCGCAGGCAACAATAACACATCATAGTGTTATGTACGCACCCAAATGTCTGGTTTTAGTATCAAGGTTGGATTACACAGAAACATTTCGGGTGAATAAAAGCATGAGTTATAGTATAACATTTCTTGAATATGCTATTAATTTTCTAGAACTGTTTGGGAACAATCTACACAGTTTACATAGAAAACTTGCCATATCCACTTGAAACGCTAATAGGAAATATATTAGGTTGCATCCAAGTTCCACCATCTGGTGGACCTCAAGTGCGATTCTCTATTGGAGCTGGTGATAAACAAGCACTGCAGCCACCACTGTCAGCTTCACTGCCTGTTACAGGAACTTGCGTTAACTTCTTATTCAAGCAATTAGGTGAGTCATATGATTCTCAGTTAAGTGAAAAGTACATTAACGTTCAAATAATAGGAATAAAAAACGTTCTGTTCCTGTTTTGTGCTGTTATGACTGAACATAAAATTCTGTTTCACTCAAAAAGTTATTATCGACTGACGGAAAGCTGTAGAGCTCTTACAGCACTTATGTATCCATTTCGGTTAGTCTAATTGTAAACTTCAAGCCAACCAAAAAAATCAACTCTATTTTATGTGCAGATATAGTCATGTGTATATACCCATTCTTCCTGCGCCTCTAATCGAAGTGCTTTCAACACCAACGCCCTTTATAATGGGAGTTCACAGTTCGTTGCAAAATGAAATCACTGACGTGTTTGATGTGATTATAGCAGATATAGATGGAGGATCAATTTATATACCAGAAAGCTTAGCACCGCCCGTTGCAACGTTCCCACCTCCTCTGTGGGAAACCACGCAAACAGCTTTGACTTTAGTGTTACAACCGGAACTAGCACAGTCCGATTTAGCTTTTACTCCAATGAACGGAAGCACAAAAGAGATGCGATCACAAGCAATGATTGACAAGGAAATTAGAGCAGTATTTATGAGAATGTTTGCACTTTTATTACAGGGGTAAGAACTTTCGTAATCTTAAATCTGTTGCCACGATAAGCAAATAAATTTGAATTCCAATTATAGCTATCGATCTTGCTTAACTTTGATCCGCATTCACCCTAAACCTGTGATCACATTCCATAAGGCAGGATTTTTGGGAGCCAGAGATTTAGTTGACTGTGAGTTTCTATCGCGTGTATTAGATAGTATGTTTTTCACTGGATTTGTAACGGAACGTGGTCCGCCATGGCGACCATGTGACGCATGGGACGAACTGTATAGCTCAATGAACGATTTGCTGAAATCTGAAGCTCAAGATAGTAATTTAGTAAGCTGACAGGGTTTTCCTACGTTGAAAAAATGTATAATAATTTTCATTTTAGATACTCATTCATATACAGGAATTAGCGCAAGTTTTATACACAAACGAAAATCCAAATCCACAAGTTTATCCGCAAAAAGTTTTGCGGCCACCAGAAGGCGCGTTTGCTCGTATACATCAACCACCAATGCCAAACATAGAGTCAGCGCAAGTGGAGGCAATAATAAAGGAAGGTTTGGCCAAAAATGATTTGCAGTCACGCTTTCAAACCATACGCTACCCACCTCGAATTGTGCCAATGGGCCCACACCTGCAAAGTATCTCTGACGGACGTCCGATTGTTCTAAACACTGCAAGGCGATTGGAGGTGAGATTTTCGGGAACGAGAAGTCGAACGAGAAGATTATAATTTGAATTCTTACTAGGTTCTGCGTAGCTGTGTGAATTGTATATTTGAGAATAAGATAGCAGATGCTAGAAAAAGTTTTCCGGCTGTGCTAAGGATGTTGAAACAAAGAGATGCAAGGCTAACACTTTGCAGAGAACTTGCCCGTACGGTGCATGGAAACAAAGCTGTTTTAGATCACCAGCAATTCGATTTAGTTGTTAAGTAAGTTGTAAAAATTTCGTAGCAAATTTGCAATTCAGTGTTACGTATATTAATAAAGGTTAATGAATCGGGCTCTCCAAGATGACTCATCGATGGATGAACACGGGGTGGCTGCTTCTTTATTACCACTGTCCACCGTTTTCTGTCGCAAACTCTGTACAGGTGTAATGCAGTTTGCATACACCTGTATCCAAGATCATCCTGTTTGGAAAAATCAACAATTTTGGGAAGCTGCGTTCTATCAGGATGTACAAACACAAATAAAGGCACTTTATTTACCACGAACACCAACTGAAAATTCGTCGTTGTGGTATAATGAGAACAACAAATTGAGCCCATCATCCAGCCGTGATATGAACGAGTATCGCTCTTCGATAATTTCCCGAGTACAAGAACCATCAGCGTTGGAAATAGCGGCAGAGCAAATGAGATTAGCCCCGTCGATGGAACCCGAAAAAACTCAAGTATGATTTGAAAGGGAAGCGTAAATGAACTACTATATTCGTTTGTTCTCGTAGGAATTTGTGATATCTGAAGAATCTACATTGTACAGTCAGGCTATACATTACGCTAATCGAATGGTAGCATTACTCATTCCAATGGATGTGAAGGTCGGAGGAAGATTTCAACGCACTGATTATCATCTTGAAGATGATACGAGTGTTTCAAATAGGTAGGTCAGGGGCGGTCTATTCTGCTTTTTTGAATCACAATAATTTTAAATACGCAATTTTATTTTACGAATTTTCTTATATAGTGTCGTGGAGTCTCGAAGTCACAGCGAACATTCCGATGAAGGATTTGAAGAGAGTGACCCGGGTGAAACTGGAATCGCAGTTGCTAAAATGGTATGTCGCTTTATTGATCGAGTTTGTACCGAAGGAGGTGTGACTGCCGAACACGTAAGGAATTTACACACAATGGTGCCGGGTGTTGTACATATGCATATTGAAACATTAGAAGCAGTTGCTCGTGAATCGAAACGAATCCCACCAGTTCAAAAACCCAAGATTCAAAGTCCCAGTTTATTGACAGGCGAAGAAATATTGGGTGAACCACTGAGAGTTTATTTGGTACCTGATGGGCGGGAAGATAGTCCGAATGTCTTACTGCCGGCAGAGGGAGCGGTATTTTTAACAAACTATCGTGTTGTTTTCAGAGGATCTCCTTGCGATCAGTTGGCTTGTGAGCAAAGTATTGTTCGGGCATTTCCAGTGTCGTCATTAACAAAAGAGAAACGAATCTCCGATATTTATTTAGGCCATTTGGATCAAACGATTCCGGAAGGACTGCAATTGCGATCATGTACTTTCCAGTTGATTAAGATTGCATTCGATGAAGAAGTGACAATCGAAACGATAGAAGCTTTTCGAAAATTGCTAAACAAGGCGCGTCACCCCGCAAATGAACTGGGTCATTTCGCCTTCGTGTCTCATGGCATTGTCGCAAATACGCCTCTACACAAAACGAAAGAAAAGAACGCGACATTGAAGGGATTTGCTAAGAAAACACTCCTTCGTACAGCGAAGAAGGCGGGTTTCAAGCAGAAGGCTACAAAACGAAAATATGTATTATCTGGAATAGATTTCGACGATACTGCTTCAAACGATATAAACGAATATGAAGAAGGATCTGATGAAAATGCCGATACTATGCCCCGTGTGACTCTAAAAGATATTGAAAGACTGAAGGAGAGAAGCTACGTGAAAGATTGGCAGCGTCTAGGATTCGGAGATAGTCAGTCAGGTTTCCGTATATCCACGGTTAATTGTAACTATAGCCTGTGTAGAACTTATCCAGCAATTATTGTATCTCCGAACCAGATATCAGATGAAGCTCAAAAAAGTCTAAGTCGCTGCTACAAAAGTCAAAGGATTCCATTGGCCACATGGCGCCACAGATCTGGTGCAATACTGCTACGAGGTGCTGTTCCGTATCCGAAAGGTGTTATTGGGATGCTCAAAGGACATCCAGGCTCGGCAAACACATCAAATGATTCGGCTGGACACCCAGACCAAGATAGATATTTGATTGCTGTGATAGATAGTATGCCGAATACGATGACAATGCGCCACCCGTTTGGGTTGTCGGATTCAACCTTGTCAATTAATTCGCTATTGTTAGCAGCTGACGATCATCAGTTGTCAGTAAGATCGGATCTTTCGACACTGACGCCCGATGTGAGTAGGAAATCAAACACTGGATTTCATACGGTGAAATCATTTTCGAATTTCACTGGGCGGCCATCCGCTGCTAAAAGTAGTAAATGGGGATCACTGAAACCAAATAGTAGTCAAAATATCGTTCGAGACGAACGTGACAACCATCAATATGTCTTCCATCGAGTTCCGATGTATATATTAGGTGAAAAATCGCAATCAAAATCTGCCCGGTTGTCAGAATTGGGAGCAGAGTTCATTCCGGTTGACTACACGGATATTCGTCATTCACGAATGGCGTTCAAAAAGTTAATGCGCGCGTGTCTTCCTTCATCTCTAAGTACCGAACCGGATCAGAGCTTTGCAAAACTGTTGGAATCAGCGGATTGGCTGCAACAAATAAGAGGACTTTTGCAATTGTCTGGAGCTGTGGTTGATTTAATCGATTTGCAAGGATCCAGCGTCTGTCTAGCCTTTGAAGATGGCTGGGATGTAACGGCACAAGTTTCATCTTTAGCGCAATTGTGTCTGGATCCTTACTACAGAACGATCGAAGGCTTCCGAGTACTGATTGAAAAAGATTGGCTGGCATTCGGTCATCGATTTGCACATCGCAGCAATTTGAAAACTAACAGCAGTTCAAACTCGCCTTTCGCTCCAACGTTTTTACAATTTCTTGATGCGACGTTTCAAATTCAAACCCAATTTCCTCTTGCATTTGAATTTAACGAGTTTTATTTACGCTTTTTAGCATATCATAGTGTATCTTGTCGTTTTCGCACATTTCTGTTTGACTGTGAGCTAGAACGTTTCGATTTGGGAATAGCAACAATCGAAGACAAGCGCGGCTCGTTAAACTCTCGACACGTTGTGGATACAGGAACGGGGTCCGATGATGACATATATCCTGGCGGACTGCGCAATTCAAGTTCGAACGCTCAAAAGATCGGCCATTCTGTGTTTGATTACATTGAACGCCAAAATGCCAAATCGCCAATATTTTTCAATTTTATGTATTCACCGGATCCAGATCGACTAGTTTTAAGGCCCCAAAGCTCGGTAGGAGTATTAGAACTTTGGCGGTATTATATTGACGAAGAATTAGCACAAGGCCCACCGTACGATCCAGAACTTGTTGGTAATGACGGTCTCGACGACGAGGCGGAATTCAATGAAAAACAACCGAAACGAAAGGTTGTTGCAGTCGGTTATGATAGTATCGAGAAATGTGATCCAAATGCATTTACTAGACTTTTAGAAGATCTAAAACAGGCTGAAGCGGAGCGTGGATTGCTGCCACAGAAGTGGCGACAAGTGTGGGATAAGCTAGAATTGCCGCATTCAGATTCACTGGCACGACATTCCTCGTTTAGTAGTGCGTTGGTGAGATCTCACGGACGTTTACTGCACAAACGCTCTACGTTGGAGATATTAATGCGGGGGCGCTTAGCCGGATACCACCAAGAAAGTTTCTCACACCCTCATCGTTTCGAGAAGCACTCGTATACAACTCCGACTAATTGCAACCATTGCGATAAACTTCTATGGGGTCCCATTGGTATTCGATGCATGGATTGTGGTAATTCGTATCATGAAAAATGTGCCGATTCGGTACCTAAAAATTGTACAAAGTACAAATCAGTTGAAGGTGTTCCTCCTACTTTAACTAGATCACAAGGTGATAACGGTAGCATTGCTTCGAGCGCAAATACGGGGCAAACTTCCAATCAGCACTTTTATGAACAGTTCAGCAGCAATGTTGCTGAGAATCGAACTCATGAAGGGTACGCTACTGAAATTCATATAATGCGTTAGCAAATCGTTAATTCCACACTATTTGCAGACATTTGTACAAACGAGGCGCATTGCTCAAAGGATGGAAGCAAAGATGGTTTGTACTTGACTCTATCAAACATCAATTGCGTTACTACGATGCTGTTGAAGATTCTAACTGTAAAGGATTTATTGGTATGATTAACTCTGCAGATTTTCTATTGGTTACAATATTTAGACTCAGATCTTTGGATATTTATCTGCTTGCAACATCTTTATTACAAATATCTCTTCCATAGATCTCGTGGACGTTCAATCTGTAACACCAGCGCCACCCGCTGCCGTAGGGACAAAAAAAGTAGATGAAAAAGCTTTCTTTGATGTAAGAATACAATCGAAATAATTGAATTGTAAAATGTAATTTATTTATTTCGTCTAATAGCTTAAAACAAGTCGACGAACGTACAACTTTTATGCGCTAAATGCAGCTTTAGCTCAGGAATGGATTGAAAAAATCCAGGCAAGTCTGCAATAAAATCAAATAAATATCAATAGAAGATAAAATTTCATATGCAATATTAATATTCCATAATTTTCTATAAAAACCAATATAATTACCCTGTTGAATTACCCAAATGAATACAATACATATGCAAATTCAAAATACTATAGGAATCCAGAATTTTATATTGACTATTTATATACTGAGAAGATGCAAATAAAAAGGAAATAAAAATGTGAACATAAAATAAACCATAGTAAAATAATTTCAAGGTATTACAAGTATTTATTAGTAATTTTTCTGTGTAAAACCAAAACTGTGCATATTACGTATTCATCTGCAAATGTTATGTCTAGAGAGAAAACAACAAAGCAAAATGAAATAATTTTTTTTTATATTGCGATTCATATGGAATATTGCAGCAAAATGTGTTACATATGCTATAAACAATATGTTATTAATGTTATTTATTGTATGATTAAAGAAATAAATAGGTAGAACTTTTTAAAAATAAATTCAGTGTTATATTGTTTAGTCACTTGGCAGTTAGCGTTAATTTTGATTCTTTCAGGCAGGTGGTTAGTAAGGCTGACCACCTAAGTTAAATTTCTTAAATTGAAATACATGTTAGCTAACAAACGATGGATGAACTGTCCCCAGTTTTCGCTTTGTGTTGCATACACAAGAAATTATTGTGTAAAATTGGTAAGTGGGGGAATTTTCCTGTTGATAGAGTTTGGTTTCATGGCCTCGAATGTGTTGTGCATTTGTGTAATATTAGAATTATAAAACTTGCGTTTCGAATATAATGTCACACAGTAAGTAAAGTGGTTAGATAACTAACCAGTGTGATGATTGTAGGTTATCATCATATATCAACCAATTTTCAATAAGATGAGTAATTTGGGAAGCTAAATGCGTAACAGTCAAAGAAACGTAAATGTATTATTTAGCCTGTTTTGGGCTATATTATGGCAAATGCCACAGAAGACTATGACGCGATAGTAGATTTAGGTAAATGAAGATATTCGTTGCACTCAGGCATGCCACAAAGGAGGAAGGTTTTAGGTGCATGAGGATAATAACAAAATATCTACATGACGGTTGCACAATCGGGATATTATTTGGACTTTTAAATTTATACCGGTATACAGAAAAACCCTCGAGACTTATCTTGTTTGGACTAATTTTGACGCGAACCTCAAAGGCGGTGAAACTATAAAGTCTATTTCGATAACTACTCCAACAGCCATTAGTGGCAAGAAGATTTACGAAAGGACCAAATACTAGTTTGTGGAACAATCAATTCTAATAGACGGTTTCTGCCTAAACTTAAGGAAGACAAACATTTACAGTACGTAGGGAACGTAGAGTACATAGAGAACATCTCGTATAGAACGAGAAAGTGTTGAAATTTTGTGTCCAGAAGGCACGCGCATATGAATTTAGTCGACAAATTCGACCAAAAGAATTGTTGCTACAAAATTGAAAGGAGAATCTTAAATGGTGGCATTGAATGTTTTTTCATTTTCTCCACTGCTCATGTATTTGAAATACATTTTTCAAGATTTTCACAGGTAGAGCCTGCACCTTTATATTGGAGGAATTAGACTTAATGTGGTAGTCTCGTTCAACCATGATGGTTATCATAGCTAACCTTGTTTCTCAAAATGCTTAAACTTACTATTTTTTATGATCTTATTTTTAACTTATTTGAACATTAAATAGAAACAAAATAAAGAAAAAAATGATTATTTTATTATTTATTTAGAAATATGACTGGAAGAGTTAAGCGTTGAACCATAATAATTTTTATTTAAACTTAACTATGAGGAGAAATCAAAGCGAGCCAATGTAAGTCGTCTGAAAATCAAATATTAAAGACCGACACAATGAAAACAAACAAATTGTAAAAATCAATTTCGAAAGCTTTATTAGTACCACTTCAATGAAAGAAAGTCATATTTAGTTGATGTTGTTCCGTGAATGCGCGAATCATTGCAAAATATTTTGGATATTCAAGCTGAACGTTGGTCTACCGCGCCGTGACATCGCATACGGAGCTGTTTATTCACTCCTGAAGATCATTCTCATTCGAATCTTTTGAATAATGTAATATCGCTAGGAAATATAAATAATCTAATGTAATTTTTAGAAATAAATAATGTTATGGGCTTCCTCCAGCATCCACCCCATTTTTACATATTTTTCGTGCTGTTCTACGAGCTGCCTTTCGGTTGCGTAGATTTCACCTCTTGGAGTATTTAATTATACAAACAAGATTTGTATGGAAAAGTAACTAACGCAAGTCAATAATATTTTGCAGTTTGGTTCAGCCTCTGTGAGCTAATTATTACATAAAATCAGCTTTTTTATGTACTCCGTACTTTTTCACAAATTCTTTAAAATGTGAGTTGTCGTTAAGTATTGTCGTTGTTGGTTGTTCGGTTGTTAGCCGAAGCTTAATTGGCCCTGGGTGTCTGGGGACTGGCGAGCGTGTTTTAAATACTGTTCGCGTGTTGGTTTTTAAGGATTTGTGGATCCGGTATGGTATTGGAAACCACTTGTGTTGCTGGTAAAAGGATTAATATGAAGACAAGCTGAAACTTTTATGTGTTTTATCAAACACTGAAACAAATGCCTGTTTAAACATGTAAATTCTTCGGTAAATGTTATCAGTATTTCTCTTAGTAAATTCGAAATAAGAGTTTTATTTTCAGGGGGATTTCCCCCATTGATAGAGCTCGTAAGTTGAACGCGAAAATTACAGTTTAAGCATCGCTGTACGTACATATGACTTTGACATTATTGCATTGCATGTCAGTCGCTGCCCGCGTTCGCCCATTAAGGTGGGATCCACGATCTAGCCAACGAGATAAAGTGCTTGATCACTAGGAAAGATTTTCTTAGCAGTCCGAAATAGATTATAGTCAAAGCATCCGCTAATTGCACGTCGTCAGCTCTTCTTGCCCTTGACCTGCTACACGCAGCCGCCGAAGTGCCCACGTGAATTATATAAAGAGAGAATTTGATTTCCGGATATCCCTAAGAAATCGAAAGAGAAATTCCGACAAGTCATCAAACGGAAGAGAACAAAATCTTTATAAAGCCGGAAAATGTCTCGACTCGTCAGTACTTCAGCGAAAGTTTTGTCTGCAACAATTAAAAATATGGGTATACGTAAAGTGACTCACGTAATTTTCGATATGGACGGTCTCCTGTTAGGTAAATTTTTTAGAGTTTATTAATGATACAAGTTTATTGTATATTCTAAATATTAAATTAACGTTCGTGTGTTGCTGTGAAGTTAGTGTAAAATGACTTTTTTATGAGACTGTTGGAAGTCAAGGCCAGGTGTTCGGTTTATCGGAGTTTTGATTGTTAGTACTCCCGATCGATACAAAACAGAAATTCAGCTGTTTGCCATCGAGGAAAATCATTTGTTGTTCGAATTGATTTCACCACGATCCTATGCAATATTGTTACAGCCAATGCAATTTGAATGTGGCTATGATTTGATGCAATAGTAAAATTGGAAGTAATTTTTTTTTGTACTTATGAATTTACTACTGATATAATATTCTGGTGATACTGCTCGAAATATCTAAAAACAAAATCAATCTTTTAAAGCTTCGTGCGAGCATGATTCGTGCCCTTTTCGCCCTCGAACTTAATTTCAATGTTTTATAGATCACAAGAGAAATTCCCTATACAAACCATGAATCGATGTTTTGTGTTCCACTGTGGAAATAGCATGATATGTTTCCATAAGGGTTAGGCGTAATCTTTATCCTAAAATGCAGTTGGACAATCATATTCTAATAAGTAAATAATTCATTATCGCAAGTTCAATAACGAATAAAAAGCTCAATTTGTTATTCGTCTTAATATTATCGCCTTAGGACTATTGCATATTGCTAAATTAAGAGTACGTTGTAAATAGTTTTTAGAATTTTTATTCTAAAATCAAAGAACGTACTGATGTTATACTTTCAAGTAAAATCATATTTTCAACGCTTCAAGATGCGCCGTCAAAGCAAAGATTATAAACTACTTCTTTATAAAATCAAATCTTTATCTATAATATAATATAAAGATATCTTTATAAACGAATCTTTATAAATTTTCAAAACGATATCTTTATAAATTTCATACAAAAAAAAAGAAACAAATTCTGCTGCAGGAGAGCGCTCGTAGGTTTAGGAAGATAATATCTTCTTGTCTTTTGTAACGTGTTCTATCTGTTATAAGGAGACAAAGCAAAAAATTTCGACATGTGTTCTGCTTACCGTGGAACATTTCAGATGTATGTATGTGTTTTTGTATTTTCGAAAATTCTACAACAATATAAATCCTGGAAATATCTGAAGCCATTTCTACCCCACGCATTCATTGTCACACAAACAATAGTACTGGATGTAATTTAGCTCTACATTACAATGAACTAAAAAAATCCTTAGAGTCCGTTGTGGAAAATTTGATTTCAGTTTATGGTTAAATAGTTTTACGTGAAAACTGTGTATTTATGCATCGATGCATTTTAAAGGGAAAAGTGGCATTGCTTACTGCGAAATTTTCCTTTTTCTGTAAATCCGAAGCATTTTTAAAGCAACTTCTTGCTCATCTTCCTGTTTTCAACGTTGAAGCCAATGTGAATGTTCGGTGAAACCATTCATTATAATTAAAAAAAAAAACAATTCATTGGTATAATTCCCTGTTAGTCATTTTAACACATTTTACAAAAATGGTTAATATTTACAATCCATTTTAGTAACGGCCATTAAAACAATTTGAATTATCACTTTTGATAACAGCGCAAATAAAGCAACTTCCAAACTAGTTTATTTCAATTGTATCTAAGTATCTACTTCTTAAATCAATTTTACCCCCTTCTGGCATCCCTATGTCAATGAATACATGAGACAGTCATCAGGTTCAATCATTCTGAAAATATAAGAGATTAATTGAAGAGGATAAACATTGGCAACGTTCCTACCTTTTCAACACGTACATCTATATTATGTTGCATCGTCTGTACGAATAGGAACTAAACAAACGCTCATAATTTTTTTATTTGTTGGCATACATCTGCTAATCTTTAACACTAGCATGTCGTGAAAACATATCAAAATTCATTATGATAATTTTTAAAATTAATTCATACATATAAAATAAAATGCAGTATTTTTAGCTTGCTTTTTATTTTGCCTTGTTCAAAAACACTTCATATCTGATGGCACCCCATGGATGTCTACATAACATAAATTTGTGTCGTACTTTGAATGGAGCTGACAAGATAGGAACAAATTGAGACAAGTAAGAAATGCACAAATAATTACACAAATGAAGTGATTCAATTTGGAAGAACTGCAACGTGGTTTCGCTTTTCATGTTGCTGTTTAAAAATAATACCTGCATTGGTCTTAAATTGAATTTTTCTTTCTAATTCGAAGAAAGCCAATCAATTTCATACAAAAATCATTTGAAATACAACAGCCGTTGATATTCTGAATTATTCAAGTTAGGCTTTTAGTGTTAAGTATAACATGTAACATTAGGATTGTGAAACGAATGCTGCATGTACGCATACCATGATTGCGTTTTTGAAAAAGGAAGGAATTTCTTTTTAATAAATTGACTTCATGAGCAAACGTTTGCATTTCTAGAACATTTGATCGTATCAATGTGATCTCGTAAATGAAGGCAAATTGGCGTAAATGGTGGCAAATCTCGTGAATTCGTATGGCAACGAAAAGCTCAAATTTAAGCGAACTCAATTATCTAAGTGAAAAAGTTTGTTAAAATTGTTTTTTAAAAAGACTGATGAAGAATATTTTCATGCTCAAAGATACGCATGAATTTGGCCTCATCAGTATTCAGGCTAGTTACTTAATTTCTTTTTTTCCAATCATTTGTTTCTATCAGTGCTACAATTCCTACAGTCGTTTCTAATAGGGCGGGCAGTGAAAATATTTGACATAGTTTTCATTACAAAAAATGGTCAAACTGATCAAAAAGATTAAATACTTTCTGGTATTTTTTTTTTATTTACCGAATCCATTTATGACCGTTATCGTTCGGTCTTCTTCAGCGACATTATTTATTGTCGTTACAATTTATGCTTAGTTACTAACTACTAACTAGTTACTACTACTAACTTAGTTACTTAGTTACTAATTATCTATAACGACTTAATCTATTTAATAAAACGTAATTTTCAATGATGATTACTGAAGCTATAAAAAATATTTGCAAAAGAATTAAATTTTCAATAAATATTTCAACATTATCTTAAAAGGATATTTCTTCAATGGAATAAGCATGATTTACAGTTTCCTTTATCCTGGTTCATTACCTTTTGTTTTCCTCGGCTGATTGCGAGGCTTTCTATGCCATAGAATTCACGAGTATCTCTAGTTTCCTTGATGATCGTTGTTTTCTCGAGTGCTTTCGTGATATGTTGTGCTACGACCGACTTGAAATTTGAAGTTCTTCCATCCTTTACTCTTTAATTATCGTGTCAATGAGTCTCCTCGTTTGTCCTATGTACACTTTTTCGTAAGTAAAATGTTCTATAAGATAAATGCAAGCTTTTGCTTGTGTTTCACTGTTGCTCTTCGTTGATCCCAGCCGATTTCGAGCTTGTTCTTGCTACTTTATTCGGTCAGTTGCACAGCCATGTGCCAATTGATTCTCTTTTTATATCTACGAAGATAACGCTCATTTTCTCAGTCGTTCTTTATCTTCTTGCCTATCTTATCAAATTTTCAGGTAAAAATTAGTGAATTCGATAAAAAATAACATCGACGACAGAAGTTGATGTTTCAATATCCAATGAAAAACAAAATGAAATCAGTTTGCGTAAAATGCGCTTTAGTTTTAGGAAACCGTCCTCATCCAAGTAACCCGTTTATACACTTGAAAGTTCTTTCAAATTAATCTAAGAGTTTCCTTGGTAGTTACGTTTCATGTAATATAACATCATTTGCAGATGCTTTATCGACAAATTTAGTAGGCATCATAGTAGTGATTACCCAAAGTCTACCAACAATTTTTTTGTCAAAATACACTTGTTTTAAATTGCAATTAATTGGGTAATTTCTCAATAAGAATGTTGTCGTAATCACTAAGCTGTGTTGAACGTTTTCGCAATTTTATTATATCTAACACAAGGAATCTTTCGGCTTTATTTCAAAGCTCTGACTTCACAATTTCGGCTAGAATATGGAAATACACTTAACTCCTTTCCAACAATCACATTCACGGTAAGACTATTACGAGGAACGCTATAGTAATAGTTAAATTAATATGCAAACCGCGCTTTGAAGCCCGTGCTCTAATAATGAGGTATTTGATCATCAATACTAGATTAAATTGAAGGTAACTTCTTATCTCCTTCAGAGTCTTACAGCCCACTTTGATCTCATTCCCTTATTTCGGAATCCACGTGGCTTCGAACTGTCGTCGGTTTAAAGGTTGCTACTATCGTGCGTTCTCCGTTCTTCCATCATATACCTGTTTCAGTATCCGAGATTCATTCACAACATGTAGATAGCCACCCCACTGGTGTTTCAACAACTTTACTATTTTGACAATTTGTTGACTCTTGTTGGTTACTCTTTCTAATATATGTTCCTACATTGATCTCCATCACGTTTCGTTACAATGATTAATCCAAGCAACTTCGCTTTGAAGATGTTCAGGTTTCTTTCTTCGTATGTTTGAATCTCTATACGTCGTGTCCATAGTATAACACTTACATAGTATTAAAAATTTTAATACGAAGAGCTTCATTTATCTTGCATGCAGTAAAAAAATAACTTTTGTTTCTTGCTAAGTGAACTTAGATAACATTATTGTACACTGTAAATGTACAATGTATATATTGTACACTATAATCGTCCAAAAGACTATATGCATTTTTTCTTTTTCAATTATTCGAACTAAAATGGAGACATTGAATTGAAACGTCGTCACCCTTTATTTGAAGACACAGGCTCCTCAGAGCATACTCGTTTTTACTACAAGAAAGAAAATTTCCGAAAAAAATTGATGTCTATTGAATTTGAAAAACATTTTTCAAATTCACACACATCAGATATGAGAAAAGCGCGATAAAATATAACGATTAAATATAAAATATTTGAAGATCATACACACTCGACTCAGTATATAAAAATCCTATACATCCTTATCAAAAAAATCATAAAAAGAAAGTGTAACGGCAAGATGATTATTCAGATTATTAGGCATTATTGGAAAATCTCAAGAACGAATATGTTCAAATACTACGAAAATATTTTGATTAGTAATATAATAAAATGTTCATTGTCCCTTCGCCTAGCAATAAACGTAAATACTCTTCACACATCAACAAGGCTATATAATGATATTTATAAACAATTCAGATGTAAACAAAAAACAAGAAAACAAAATATTTTATTTTCTAGTAAACACGTGTATCAGGAAAGAAAATCATGATACTGAAAGGATATCTGCAAAGGTTAAAATTTTCTCATCGACATGTGTCTCCAAGTCGCTGTGAATATTTTCTTGGAATAATAAAAGAACTAGGAAAGCACAGCTAAATTTGAATCATTGTAAAACATGCGAGATGCACGTGAAATCAATGAACACGGAATTCTATTTATAGAATATTTTATTACAAGAAATAATTCAGCGTGATTAATCTTTTAATCTTTTCATCCTTTACAAAGCATTTATACATAGTCGGATTTCCAAAAATATATACGTGGCTGCTACGGAAATTTTTGAATAAAAACGACTATTCCATTGTCAACAAATTTGATAAAGTTAGGAGTATATGCTTGTAAGGAAAAAGGAACTGATCAATGACAAGCTATTATTTGCGCGTTCTTGATTGTGCTAGATCCTGCAGTCGATATTACTTCGATCTTGTTTGTAACATAAATTTGCAATTCATATTGCTCATTCGTTTGATTGAAGTATTAGGCCCTAGGACTTGAAATATGAATCTACCGTAGGTCACATGAGTATAGATTCTTGGGAAAATTTAATCTGTATAATCTATAAGAAATTCAAGTAAACAGATTAATAAAGCATGGTCTAAATAAAAAAAAAGTTTGTTTTATGTTTGCATGATTCAGAATATTCAGAACAATGCAGAACTTTCTACTGTTCGCAATGCCATGCGTTATCCGAATGATATACTTTGATCGCAAAAGCATGTCGCCATTATCACAATGTCGTTTCTTTCGGAAAAGACGGTCTAGATTTTGTTTTCGGCGTAGTGGATAGTGGAAAATTATGGTACTGCTCTTGGAAATTATTTCAATTCCTTGGAATGAAGCCAAAGCGTAGTATGTTTATCTTGTATTTATTTTGATTATCAAGTTAAATAGTTTTTTTTTCGGTTTCCATGACACAGAAAATAAATCGCCGACGTCCTTCCGTTTGATTGACCATTCCATTTTTCCTCAAAAATATCCACAATTTGGTTTAGTTTACAGAATTTTTTCATATGTTTTATTTAGTTGTTTCATCTACGATCGACATTTGAAGACTTGCTTAGCTTACAGAATGTAAAATTTGGTTGTTTTGTATAAGCTATATTTGTTATTTTAATCGACATGTTATACAGTATCACAACAAACTTTTTTATCAGCTGATTGAGCTTTTGGGTATTGATTGACCTAGTAAATCATAAATTCATATTACATCCGGCGACACGCACTGAAATAAATTCTCGTTCTCTTTTAAAACATTAAATAATTCTAATTGCAATAATCTTTCTCTAATGAAAACTTGATCCGATAAAATTAGCCGCTAGGCACATTTCTTCAAACTGCCTAGTGTGTTATTATTTCCTCTCACATCATGCAATTGAATGAATTTTCAGCAAATATGAAAAATATTGCAAATCAATCGAGCAGGATTGAAGTGAGTTTTCTGTTCCAGCGCTTGTTAACAGTGAGAAACCTTACGTTACATTATAGTATGAGGAAAATTTGTAAAGTTTTCATGTTTCTTTAGTTTTAGAGATCTTATGGCTTAATATCGGCTCATCTTAAATTACCATTTAGAGAGTTATAGTTAAACTAATTTTGATAACATCTTCCGGATTAATTCTCTATTTTAAACTTCCAATCCTTCCACTTCCTGGAGAACAATCCAGTGTAAAATTCTACTGTCCATTTTTTTAGAATTCCCCGGTTAACAATGGTGATATGACTTTTTTTTTAAATGAATGTTGTAGTACAATGATTTATACGGTTTCAACTTGTCAAGTGATTTATGATATGTTGGTTTTATATGGTTTTCCCCAATATTTATTCTAGAGGAAGTAGAATATATCCATTGTTAAACACATCGCCCCTAAATTTCGATCAATATAATGATCTCTAGTGCAGTTTTTAACCCAACGGATTAAGTCCTTTCCTTTTATAGATGAGAATATATTGAGCACGTTAGAAATTCTAGGAATCACTGATTTTATATTGTACTGATGGTTTTCTAATTTGATTATTGAAAGATAGCCCATAGCGTCTCTATATTTTGCCAAAATTCTAACAAGATAAATTTAAGGAATCACTTCTTCTTACTTTTGAAAGTACTAACAACTTAAAAAAACACTTCTTATTTATTTAAATTCTTTGTTAAATATTCTGCATACAAAATGATAAAGCAAAATATCATTTCAATACTAATATTGTGGTCAAGAGTAATTTTAAAAGAGGAATAAATCATTGACTTTTATTACAAATATCAAATGTCAGATTAAAAATAATTTTAGAAATGAGCTTAGTGATACTGAACGAAATTTTTACTTTGCTACTAGTACTATATGACGATGCCACATGTTGACGAAAAATTTGAATGTTTATAACACAGTGTATATAAATGCGTTTCAATTTAACACGTGCTTTATAAATGTATATTTAAAGAAATTGTACTATGCGTTCCGATGATCAAAATGCGTCTAGCATTAAATAGCTTTATTAATATACAAAACGTGGCATCAACTGTAAACAAATCGGAAGCTTTCCTTTGCTATGCGTAGTTGTTTGTTTTATTTATATTAAAAATTTGAGGAATCGTTTTCCGGTTTTCTTGTTTTATTTATTTTTCAAAAAGTAGATTATGAATGAACTCAGTTCGTCTAGCTTTATAAAAATGCGTAATAGACACAGTTAATGTAATATAAGATTATATTAAATAATAATTTTCTTTGAGTAATAAAGAAAATTTAAAAAAATATTCGAATAACGGTAATATGGTACTGTTTTAATATGTAAATTATCTCAAATCCTAGATATCTAGATTAATGAAAGCATTAGTAGTAGTAGTTGTTGTAGTTATTGATGTAGCAGTAATAGTAACAGATGCAGTAGTACTTGCATTTGAGTACTTTGTAGTCACACATTTCGTAGTAGCAGAAGTATTTGAAAAGTTATAAAATTGTGTTATAGTGTAGGCTGAAAAAGTTAAACATAAGGATCACAACTCCAAGTAGTACACTTTCAGAGAGACTGGAAAGCTATTGTTTGAACCGCTAATATTAATCAACTGCTAATAGGGCATGAAAAAATTTAAATCAAAAATAATGGAAAAAAAACTTTGACATGGACTCAATTAAGGTTTAATTTGGTTATTCTTTTGGTTATTATTCCATTTATTCCAAGTTTGCATCAGAAATATTTTATGTTATTTCGAACACAAATATTATACATTTTCAAACGTGTAGAAGATGTAAAAAATGTTCTCTGAGCGGTATACACAAATAATTTGTTCTACGATTTTAGTATTTCCATTTCAAGTTTGTCTGATACACAGTAATTTATTTTTGAATTTTTACGAACAAAGAATTGAGAATCCTCTGCTAAAATGGTGCAAAGAGTATTCAAGACTTTTAGTCGAACTCGAAGGTAGATTATTTCTTGTGAATTTGCGTGTGGGCGAAATGCTCAGAGATGACGGCAAGAACCTATTCTACATTTAGACCAGAAAATCAAAACTCATATATAATCTTATGCTTGTCTTTTTGGAATCCTCTAGTAGCTATTTAGTATGGTTTCCGAATAGCACCATTTGGCATACATGGTTAAGTATCTTGCGTACCCCATTAATAATCACTCCGTTTTAATTATTAATTATTTGATGTAATTTTATTTTAATATAATTTATTTTAATATTTAATTAATTTTTATAATAATATTTTAAATAAAATATATAATATAAAAATATACAATAGTATAATTGCCAAAAGAAGAAATGATTAAAAAAACAGATAGGATGACAAGAAACACAATTGGCTTATTGAAATTCAAATCTTTCAATGTAGATACCGAAACTCTTTACACTCAAGCAACTCAAAGAATTTTAAATGAACATGGTGATGGTCAAGTGTATACCTGGGATTTTAAAGCAACAATCATGGGTCACTCGACGCAGGATGTTGCTGAACGTATCGTTGAACATTATAATTTACCCATGACTTGGCAAGAGTATGCTGATTTGCAACGAAAATATTGTGAAGAGTTGATGCCGAATGCAGAAATGATGCCTGGTAAGTTTTACATCATGCCTTATTAACGTTCGGCTTTCTTTCTTTGCAGACACTGAGCCCATCTATGAGAATATGGTACGGCAGATAGCGGCTACTTATAACCGACCATATCCATATGATGTAAGAATACGTATAATGGGAACAACTGAACAATTAACGGCAAAAATAGCAGTAACCGAACTAAATCTACCAATTTCAGTGGAACAGTTCTTGGATAAGTTCACAGCATTAAGCTACAAAAGTTTAGGCAAAGCCGATCTGAAAAAAGGTATTTTCAATTTGTGTGAAATAACCATATAACAGAGAATAAACTTTTTTCTGATGATGATTAACGCTTTTGTTGAGAAGATGAAAAAATGACGACGCTTTTTTGCTGTTTAGTTGATTAAGTTGTGCTTATACTCTTACATGCAATGATGGGCTCAGTTATGATACTAAATTACTTTATGTTAATTGTTTTTAACTTTGGTCAGACCAAATTGAAAATATGTTGACATAATTAACTTGACGTAGTATACGCACTACAAATAGTTTGGATATTAGAAAAACTAAAATGTTGCCAGCTCTTATGTGTTCCAATTCCGTTTAATTTTTGGAGAAATAAACATTCAAATATCATATTTATCAATAATCAAATTTAAATCATTTTTCAGGCGCTGAGCGACTTGTCACACATTTGAGTCAGCAAAATATTCCTATATGTTTAGCAACTAGTTCCGGTCAAGATATGGTGAAAATTAAAATAGAAAAGCATACAAAAATTTTCGATTTATTTGATCACAAAGTATGTGGTTCCACTGATCCGGAAGTAAAATTCGGAAAACCCGCTCCAGATATTTTTTTAGTAGCTGCATCACGATTTCCCAACCCACCAAATCCGGAGGATTGTTTGGTGTTTGAAGATGCACCAAACGGCATTAAAGCGGCAAGAGCAGCAGGCATGCAAGTTATAATGGTACCTGATCCACATGTTCCCGAAGAGATGCGAGAAGGTGCTACTAAAGTTTTGAATTCGCTGGAGGAATTCGATCCAGAAGAATTTGGATTACCACCATATTCATCGTAAATATTTAGTTGAAAATGAATTCCTGCAGTATGATTTGCTTTTCGTAGCTTATATTAAAAGAATTTATTGTACATTGACTTCAATTTAAGTATAACGTTGCTAATTTGAATAATTTAATGCTAAATTATTCGTTGGTATATTGTGAGTAGGATACGATGTTTTATGAATTATTTACAAATTTTATAGATTCAATTTGTTTATTTACGAATATTAGTGTGTACCAATAAAAAACTAAAAACACTTAGAGTTTTTAATATACATGGTAATGAACCTAACTCCTGTTGCGCTTTGTTAGCCGCAAGAATTTCGGGCACAAATCTTATGATGGGAATGTCATTGATTTACCTAAGAATGTGTTGTCTCTATAAAAAAAATATTTTCTCATGAGTATTACATATATAAACACCGATTTTAACTTTGGAATGCTACAAATTAATTTGCACCAATTTGCTTTTGCTATACTAGAGACCAATTGCAAATCTAAATGATTTCGAATGCATATTTGAAAAGATCGGTAGTACGCATGTAATGCTATATGATTTCTCTCAATTAATAACGAAGTAAACTTTTTCACCACTAGTAGAGCTCTTCGAATGCGAAGAACGTGTAAGTAAACCTATTAACTCATCATTCATTTTCGGGGCATCTATTTAATCGGGACATCTATTTAATCATCAATTTTTTCACTGACCGCATTAGCTTATAATGTGCTAACTAAATCATATTCAGTGAACATCGATAACAAAATTGAATTAAATTACATCTCAGTATCGCCGTCCAAAGCCGGCAGATCTGCAATACGTCGAACGCTTTTTCACATTAAATTCGAGCAAGCAACAGCGATTGATTTGCAAACCGATTGTTGGATCGCATATTTAACTAGCTGAAATGTATTTAAAAAGGTGGGCTAAAATCTGTCAAGTTAATTTCACTAACAGCCACGACTTCTTATCAATTTGGTCATGAAATATGAAAAGCATAATGTTGTACACATAAACACTGGTCATGTGCCATCTTTTAAATGGAATATTGCCGTTGAGGAGCTTGTCAAATTTCAGGTTTCGTTGAAACAGGTGTGACCTTATATTACTGATTCACCTTGTGGTATTGATTACTGATAACTACTGTCACTGGTATAATGGGATCATATTCATCCTCTCAACTCAATTATATCGTCCAGGTTGTGCTCAACCTCAGAGTATTCGTAGGCATTTTATCATGTACCAGGGCGTTTATTCACATGATCTCGTAATTGTTAAACAATTATCAAATGTATTTAAAGGTATCGCAGTCCTATGTATAGACGATTGCTAAATACATGATCCATGCTACATTAAAGTTTTCTCGTTGTTTAAACAAGAACAAGGAAAGTATCATCAAAGGTGTAAGAAAGGCCTCACAAGTGTGTTGTATTTTATTTAAAAAAATGTAGATTATTGTATATGAACCTTTTTTATAATTGAGAAAAAGTTACGAATGTATTGTTATGGTAATATTACTAAAAGCTAATAGAATACAGAGATTCTTTATATTAAAAAATGTTATTCAAACAATTCAATTTCATCATAAAGTTTTATACTTCGGAGTCAAGAGTTTTGTGAGTTTGATCCAAATTGAACATTGACATAATTGATCCAAATTGAACATGAACATAATTCGACCCATGCTTTATACGCAGTTTTTTTTAGTAAGCTTTTAAATGTATAATTTTCCCCATTAAACCTACGCTCATACAGGCATGACAGACTATGTAGAAACTACAAGGACATCATTTCGTTAACTGTAAAGATACCATACTTGCCCTTTTTCTTTATATGGTTTTAAAATATTAAACGAAAGGTTTCGCAATAGAAATCACGTTTTATATCACGTTCACCAAAAAATTTAAAAAATCAAATAAATGCTCACCGGACGAACTAAACATCAATAGTACCAACTACCAAGAAATCTTTTAAAAAATCATCATCTGATTGTTTGACATTGGTGTCATCAGCCGCTATTGACATTTGTGTTGAAGCTCGGTGGATTCAGGTTGGTTTTCCCATTACGGCAATATGCGTTTGAGCTGTATTCGAGCAGCGAAGCTAGTTCCACAACTAAAAGAACTTCGTTTGCATTTATGTCAGACTGGTGAAGCATCAAAAGGAGCTAGGTATGAAGAAGCTAGAGTGTTACACAACAGAATCATAACCTTTTTACACTTGCAGGGATTTTGTGCAAAAACACTATGTGCGATTGAAGAAGGACAATCCAGAATTACCAATTCTGATCCGCGAATGTGAAGGCGTTCAGCCAAGACTATGGGCGAGATATGGTAATGTTTAAAGCGTTTATAGATTACCTTAGTTAACAGAGGATAAATCATACGTTAACCTGGAACAGGTCCCAAATCTGCAATATGTGAAATAATTCAATTCAATCCTTATTTACCACGAAAAATTTAAAATTATTACCAATTTATGATATGCTATGTGGTTATGAGTCCTTTTTATTTTAGTGTGAGAACAGAACGAAAGAGGTTTATTCATAATTTGTTAGCTATTTGTGTCCGTAGAAATGTATGGAGCTTTTCATTGGCCTTATAAATGCCAATTATTAAGTTGTTTGTAATCTATTTCATATTATTTAAAGCAGTGTATTTATTACTAAGCAAACAAATATCCCAATCATAGTTTGGCAAAGTTATGTCAATGAATTCGCATCAAGAATAATTGAGAACAAATTGCGCTTAGGTGTCCTCCATTGATTTTGTTAATTATTTCTATTTTGTCTTAAATATCTGTTGTTAAATGTTTTTATTTACAGAAAAAGGCAAGGAATCATCAGTACCTTTGACAAATCAATCTGCTGACGATATAATGAAACAAGTGGAGGCTCTTGGAAAATAGCTTATGGCATAGATTGTTGTTAAAAAGTAAATAAAAAATGACTAGCTTAAATGTGTATTTTTACATGTATTTAATATTTCACTGATTATCTAATAATGAATATTGATTTCCAGAATAAATGCACTAGGCTAGTAGAGTCAAATTTTAGGATACTAGGTTCAAAGCAACATAGAACTAGAAAAGAGAAGAGTCAGCAAGGTTTATTGTGCTATTTTGCTAATTTTGGTTTAATGGCCGCGATGAAGTGTGATACAGTGAACAATCGTATTGCTTTTCATACAAAGGATACTAATCGTACAATACACTGGTTTTGCTGCTAAAGATAAAAACGTTTTGTGAATGTTGGTGTGAATTCAGAAGCATAAGTTTGTTGCATGGTTCTGAACTTATGGACATCTCGATAGCACAAGTTCATAAAATCACATTTTCGTGTTGTATCTATCTTTCCATTCATTGCTAATTCGAACGTTTGTAGCGAAATGAAACAAGTTTTATTGGGGTAAATATTTAATCAGATAGTAACAAGATTTTGAACTTGAAGCTCGTTTAAAGTAGTATATTTGGTTTTAGTGATACTTTTCTGCAGTTGTTTTCATGAAATTGTTTTACGAACACATAACCATTGGCCTCAGAACCCCACCCTTTAAAAATGCGGGTAGCCAGGTTATATCAGGTCACTATGGGGCTATGATAATTCAGTTTTTTGTGTCAGATGGCAAAATACTGTTTGTGACATTCGTTTTAAACAAGATAGTGCCAAATAATACGAGAAACAGATCCAATTTTTTTTTAATTTTCATCCTTTGTTGGTTTGTTAACACTTATCAACTGTGAAATTTTAATCTATACCTACCATCAGTTTTGACGGTCTGCATTGCTATGGATACGATTTACCATAATTGGAAAATTGAGTAAGATGCTCCGTCGCAAAGTCAAATATCTACGGGAGCTGCCTTCCCGTTCAGCAAACTGAACTTTGGAGTCTCATGTCTAAAAATTCCTTTCAACCGAGTAGTAGTAGAGGGATTTACATTTCGAAACTTCTTCCGTGACAAATCAGCATGAAAATAAAGCAGTTTATATATAATTGGAATTTTTTGTGCAGTTTTGTGGGAAATCTTTGTGGAATGAGCATATTAAAAATATTGTACGACGAAATCAGGATATAAATTATATTTTCAAGATAATTTTTTTTTCAGCCGTTCCTTATAACTCAAAGTGTGAAAAGGAAGGTGTGCTGAAATTAATCCTGGGTTATTTCGGTAAGCTTTCGATCTTATACAAACAGATGATTATATTTCATGAAGGTTTGCGTATAAAATTCATATCATATTGATATGGTGTCAACGCTTAGGCGTGTGTGTGTGTGATTCAACTATAACTTATTAACTGGAATCAGATAGTAGAATTCTGACGGCACCGAGAATCTGATTGCGTTATAGTATTTTAAAACGAAGAATGGGAACATGGTAGACATTTTTAAATCTAACAACCAACAAACATTTAAACCCCGATAAAACATTCAACATTCATTCATTCACTAAACCGAAAAAAGCTTGAACATTTATTTGACAACAGTAAATTTATATTTTTTTCACTCCAAAATTATTATTTTGCTTATTTTTTTTGTGTAACAGATTTTATTTCACGTATGACATAATTTTTACTGAAAACGACACAATCTCTTCTTTCTCTTGAAAATACATTCAAAAACTTTTCGAGGTTTCTGTTTTCAACGATCGAATGGTTTATCTAAAAAAGAAATAAATTTGGAAAAAAATAATTGAAGAGTTTTCATTGGAAGAGATAGCTTTACTATAATTGCTTTTATTTCTTTCTCTATGGTTTTTCACATTTCATAACATTACATTTTTCGTTTTGTAGTCTTTCATGCCATTCATTATCAATTCGACGAGTATTACATAAAAAATATGAGTAATTTCCAATTGACAATTTCTCTTCTTTACAAATCGTATACGAACGAAAAGTGAAATTATTTTTAAGTCCTTAAAAATATCTATTAATTTTTTTTTGACAATCATATGTTTTCTTAAATAATTTTGTTTTGTTGAATGAAAGAAAATATTTTATGGACTACATTTATTACAAGATAGGTAAGTTAAACGTGAAATTAACTGATACCGTTCATACCGTAAATTATTATTGAAGGTTAAAGAAATTAATGATGGTTGTTAACTGAAAGTTTCGTGTCGATTCTTATTATATGTATGTACAACATACATAATATAAACAAAATCTGCTCTAGATTCATATATATATATATATATACATTACAAAAAGACGCTCTGCTTGTTATTGCATGTTTTCCTTCAGAGGTTGCGTTGAATCTAGCCATCAGTCTTTATAGACCGAACCAAATCTACTGCCACACCCTGATGAAAGGGACCAACAGTGATGGATTGACACGAAATTTATGTAAAAATTATTTCCATTGTTGGTTGCCGCAACGAAACTATGCCTGCAGAGTTACGGTAACCATTGTCTAACGCATGTACAAAAAGTTTCATCGCAGAGGTTACCGCACAATTTATGCTATCATATCTTTAATTAATTTGTGTTCTAAACTTTCCCCTACGCAATACCTACTCACTTCTTGAAACAACTGAATGCACATTTAATCCACAGTAGAAAATCATATAGTACTGCACTTTTTCTACCCAACTGTCCCCCTGTATATCATCTACTGACTGAAGTAGAAGTTTTCTAGATAATTCATTTCATACATTCTTCAATTCTTACGAGACAGAAAACATCATTAACCCCTTTTTTCCCAGCTCATTCTGAACTTCTTGAAAATTTTACGTACCATTTTCTTCGCATTGATACAACAAAAAACGTTAAAAAACACAGCATGGTTTTGTAAATAAATTTTATTAATAATAAAGATCTGAATATCTTTTGTCGTTGCAATCCTCATATCTGCATTTATCTTCAATTTAATGACGGAATATACGTCCCATGATAATTTTTCTAAAATAGAGGTCGATGTTAATAATTTTCTAAAACTAAAAACTAATTTTAACTCATATCTTCAAATATTTGTTTTTTTTTTTATTTAAATATACACTTAGGAATTGGTTATTAATTCTTTCATTTCATATTTGTTTCGAATATTTCATTCAACAGATTTTCTTACCTTTCAGAGCGTTAACGGATAAAATGTAAAAAAACAGATTATTGGCAAAATTTGTTTAAAAGATTATTCTCATCATTAAAATCATAATAATATACAATATGAACGGATGGAAACTTAAAAGAATTATTTTCATACTAACAGATATATGGTTTATTAAAAAGGTTCATTCACATTAAACTTAAAATCAACCAACTTTTCAATATGGAAATATTTTTTCAATTATTTTTTCTTTATCTTTACAATTATTACTTTCCTTCGTTTTCATTTTCCTGATTTTACAATACACGCTGCGATTCTTAAGTTTCAATTATCTAGGGAAGAAAGAAAATCTGCAAGTTCGGTGTGGCGGTGCGGAAGAGAATTTGCTGATACGCGGAGATGAGAAACTACCTTCCTTTCGTTTTGTATTTAACAAGTGTCTCGCGATTAGTTATTTACTCTACTATGTGTTTGATTCCAGGCTTAGCTGAGTGCTAGCACATCTCCTCGTTTTGGTATTATTCTATTTATTTTAAGTCGAATATATTTTCACTTTATCATTAATGCTTTTAATATATATTTTAAGTTATATAAAATCGGTATTAAAAATCATTTAATTTTAATGCTAAGGCTCTGTGTAAAAATCAATTTAAAGTTTGTGTTAATTATTAAATTGTTTTACTAAATATTTTTAAGACTTTTTAGCACTATTACAATGTGTTTATATTGATGTTTTTCTTTTCTTAATTTGTTATAACTCTTTAATTAACTAGTTGAAATGGGATCAGCAATGGATTCTTATGTTTACAGAACAACGAACATTTTCCATAAGTGCTGCGCTTTCACTTTTGTAACATAGTATTTTGTTTATCATAAAAACTTATTGCAACTACGTTTACACATTCAAGATGTAATTACTGTGTCAGGCGAAATGTATACTCGTTAATTTTCAAGTTCATTATTGAATTTGTATGCAGGCTTTTTTTAATAACTTTTTCTTGTGGGTTTTATAAAATTTCGAAAAAAAAAAAAACTTTTATTTGTATTTAGAACCGTCAAACGTCTCTAGTGCATGTATTTGTTTGAAACTCTTTTATATTAACACTGATCGCTAGTTGAAGCGCGCCTCAATGCACTAAACTTTTTACGATTGATGCGTAAATACTAAAGAACACGATGACATGCAAAGTTTTTTTTTAAAGTTTTTTACTGTTATTTTTTTCCATCGTTCTCTATAGTTCCTTAGTTTTCCACTTTAAACACTTCAAATTATCGTAACAAGTAACGCGATGTTTTTTTCGAATTACCAGTTCGTATTTTAGTTCACTGATTTTTTATTTTTTTAATTTCGTTGCCCCATTCGGCCTCGTCCGCGATTATGTTCACCACGATCCTGAAATGAAGAATGAAAATTTGTGAGCGAGATTATTTTGATATAAAATTGATATAACGCTGCACATTTTAAATATTCTTAAAAATTAATCCTGCATAATGCTATATAAATATCTAACATTCTATATAAACCGCCTAAAGATATTTATTTGAAATTGCAATGTTTATATCGGAGACGATTAAGTATCAGATCAAGATTTTGCTGGGCGAAGAAAAATAAAATTGCAGTTTTAAGCCTCTGCTTGGGGGCAAAAAAATTTTATCGAATGAGAATAAACTACAGATCCTTCGACCCTTCAAGTCTAACCGAAAATTATGCAAAATAATAAATGACACAGTAATAGAAAGAATGAAGAGGAGAGCCTATATTTTCAGATAGCGAAGATTTGAGGAAATTTTGGGACTGAACAATTATTCTATCATTCTACATAATCCATAATAAATGTCTACTTCGATTTTTTTTACAGAAACGAAAAAAAATCCAGAGTACATGTTATGTTATGGGAAGGTCGAAATGATTTTAATTATACGAGGGTTGTTTGGTATGTATCCTAGGTTAGATATAGCGATGCTAATTTATCCGTAGTTGCATGCACCGTAGATGTAACCGCATCGAACAACACTGCTGGATCGCCACGGGACTGTTTTTCTTCGGCTATTTTATTTCGAGAAAAGCAACCACTTATGACAAATAAGTCTAGTGATTTCCGTGCTGCGACTCGATTTTATTTTTAAAAAGAAAGCTAATAGTGAGATTAATATGGAGTTGTAGAGCATTAACGAGAATTCGGCACCTTCTTTGCAAATTTAAAACATCATTGGACAGCAAACTCAAAAGTGGCCAGACAAGGATTGTTCATGAAAATCGCTCAGGGATGTCTGAATGTATCATTCCCGGAATATCGCTAAGAAGCATTGATTTTGATGTACGCCACATAACTCGTTTCAATTACCTAGCAAAGGAAGAGACGACTAACGAGTAATGATTAATTCCAAAATTAATTAGACAATTTCAACCATTACGCGGGAGAAAAACTTTCAGTTTAGCTTAGAAATAATCCCCTTTCCTTCTGGAAAATGAGGAGTGCGCAGTTGCGTCGTTTTTCCTCATGTATTATGATCGCCTGATTTAGCAACTAGCAATGAATTTCCATTGTCTTCTAATGGTTAAAAATTATTTAGCAGTAATGATTAGTTATTACTGCAACAAACACGTATTTCAAGAGCTCGGAAAATCGTATTTATATAGAAGTTAAACATCATATAAGGAGCAAAACACTGGGCAAAGAGTATTGATATTAGAAAAGGAGATAAAGTAGCATGAAAAAATATCTTATTAAGGTCCTCATTAAACAGCCCTTGTAAATCAATTCAATCATCTAACATCATCGGCTATTGTATGAATAATGATGGTTCACGGAATTAATTATTTTATTTTGAATTAGGTTTCCAAATTTATTTTTAAAATCCATTTCGATAACTGATATTCGAAAAAGGTAAATATTTCGAACAGCATTTTTAAATAAATCAAGGCATGTGCTTCGAGATATGCATCCGATATAAACATGGACCTTGCTTTCATTAGTTGATTAATTAATTAGTTGATCGGATAAATTTAAAAAAGAGAAGCTTTTCGTTTAATACGCAAAAGGTACGAAAAGTAATCAATAACCAAATATCAGAACAGTAAAGCACGCATTCATTTCTATTTATCTAAGTATCTTGTGTAATCTCCTCGTTGCACGTTTTTCTGGATTCCTCTGAGTTTAAATACTTACCCTATTGTATTGATCTCCTCTGTTGAAGCCACCGCCTCGTCCGCTATCACTATTTCGGCTCATAAAGCCTTCATCGAAGTTTTCGCGATCCCTATCACGATCACGATTGAATCCACGATCCCTGTCATCGCGACGGAAATCGTTTCGATAGAAGCCACCACCGCGGTTATAATCATCGCCACTATTGTCACGATCGCGATTATCACCGCGAGCATTATTAAAATTGCCAGAACCAGGCCCGTCTCTCGGATACCGATCGCGGTCTCTCCCACGATCCCGATCACGTTCACGATCGAATCCGGGTCCGCCACGATCATCATATCGCCGATTTTCATATCCGCCATGATAGCCCCCGCCGCCGCGATTGAAGCCTTTATCTCGAAAGCCACCGCCGCCGTCACCGCTTCTATTAAATCCTTTTCCATATTCTCGGTCGCGATCTCCACTGCCACCCCGTAGAGGTTTTCCTGGTGGTGACATATTTCGGCCATCATCATAGTTGTTTCCTGCACGCATTGCTGGAGGCTCATACTTTTTAGAATCTCCTTCCTCTTGAAGTTTTTCATAATGAAAGAAGTCATCGAATATTGATGTTGTGTGCTTGTATGTATGCAGCACTTGTAACACTTGTATTCCTTTTGCATTTGGCACTTCTTGAGTGTCGCGTGAATGTGTCACTGATTTATTTTCGTTATTTTCCAAACGAATATGTCTTAGCAGACCGTTCGGGACATCCTTCACGTAAACCCATTTTACTTTGAATGTGCCCTTCCACTTCGTCTGCGACCATACATTCGAAACAGAATTGTAGTCCACGGGTGTTTGCATGTAAGCCATACCACAAAAGTGACGAGAACCGTTAACCGAGAAGAAAAGACAGACATTTCCGTTTGCAGATTGTCGTTCGTGGAAAGCTTGATCAAGTCGTTTATTGCCATGTTCAGTGGAGCACCAGATACCATACTTAATGCTACGGTGAATATCATCCTCTGAGTAGGATTTAATAACAAAAAATCTGCAAAATTTGAGGAGATTAATATTTTTCTCAAGATGATCTGCGAAAATGTATCCATTCCATTTTAATAAATCAGTAAAGGGGTTTTATGGGTAAGTATATTCACCTGGCATCGGCTGCAGTTTCAAGATCCAGCTCAGGTGGATTGTAATTGTTCTTATCTCGAAGTTCTTCCAATACCGCATAATTCGACGATGTATTGCTCAAAGCTGGAGATACTGCTTGAGGAGGATAGTTGGAGTGTGCTGGAGGCAATGGCGAGACTGACTGTGGCGGATGTGGATGATCATTACGATGAATACTGTAATCTTCACGGCTCGATTGACGGGAAGTTGAATTACTTTGCCCTTTGTGGTAAAAAATAATAGAAAAAAATTATTTTTTAATTTATTTCTTAAAGATTTTTTTCTGCATAGAAAATTTTCAAGAAATTAACATAATACGAATGCAACATACCTTCATGCATATTAGGCCGCTGGTTCTGTCGTGGTTCCATATTTTTTGCAACATGGGGTGGTGGATCACGATCGGCCCAAGATGGACGCATGTTGTTATTATTATTCGATGAATTATTTGAAGATACATTTTGGTTATAATTTCGATTAGGCTGATTGTTAAAACCTTGTTTGTTTTGTGGTGCATTGTTTGCGGATGCGTTACCAGAGCCACCACTGCCGACATTGCCACTATCGCGTGGCTGCCGATTGTTCGAATTATTTGAACTATGCTTATTTTGATTTGTAGGTGGTTCCATGATTGGAACCGGAATGACGGGTGGTGGAGGTGGAGGAACTAATTGCGGGCCGTTTTTCGGAGAATCCCATGTTCCTATGTCCATGTTATGCTTGCCTGGCACCATAGGTGGTGGAGGCATTCCTGGACCCTTTTTCTTAAGTGTCGAAGAGCTCGAACTTGTCTAAAATTGTATTTCATTAAAAATGCTTGCGAAATCAAACGAAAGCAAATATTTTGTTTACAAATCTATTAGATCGTAAAGGTTGTTTGGCCGGCTGTGATGCAATCGAAGCCCAGGTCATCTGTTTGGGAGCTGACGAGGTCTGCGCCGAGGGTTTATCTCTGTCAGCATTTGTGTTTGTTGCATTCGATGAACGATCATCATTTCTCCCGTCAAGTGACATGTTCTGCATGCCGCGTTGCATGACCTGTTCATATTATCATTGCTGTGGTTGACATCTTTTATGCAACAGTTCGTTAAACTTACCTTAACATTATCATTCTGATAGCTTCCTCTATCTGATCTATAATACTCATCATAATTATTGGACTTCCTATTTTGAGATGCATTGTTTATCTGCTGAGACTGCTGCTGTTGACATTGTGAACTCCATGAATTGTAGTAGTCCCCATTCTTTTGAAAATTGTTGTGAGAAGACGAGCCATATGTTCCTTTAGAAAATAATTCATAATCAATTTGATAACTTTCAGGTGGGTATGTCATGTTAACTAGCAAATTTTCTCAATTAAAGTGTTAGTTGTGTCCAATGCAGTATAGTAGATTCGTTTCATTGATCAAAAACAATATAAGACATATTTAAAAGAGGAATTTTTGTACATCAGAGGCCAAGAAGGGTTATCAAGTTTTTTTTTAATCGTTTGTCACTTACCATCACTATCATAGTTGTCATTTGATGATGATAGTCTTCGTGACGATTTGCTATTATTTCCCGTTGTACTCGACCAAGAAGCACCATCTTTCACTTTAAAAGGGGGATACTGAAATTGAGTGCCTCCTGCACTGGAAGATGATTCATAACATCCTATCCGTTATAATATATAAAAATAACTTTTAGTTGTACCTTCCTCATTTTAAATGCCTCATATATTCAATAATATCTACGTTTCATTGCGTCTAATGCTAACATTGCTTTTAAACAATTTTTATCAACCGATGCTTTATACCACTATACATAACAAGACTACACGCAATTTTCCAATCAATGAAATTTATATGGTAAGGTAAATGTTAGTAAAAGAATAGAAAAGCATAAAATTATAATAAAATAGTGTCTGACCTGTTTGGCTACCCTCCGTGGGTGAAGGTACAGGTTCATATGGTGCATCGTCGACTTGTTGACTCCAAGGGATAAAACGATCGTCTTTTTCTACATTTTTGCTCGTCGAATTTATTACTTTGAAAAATAAACATAAATTAAAATGAAGAAAATAAAATTCGAATGTATGCATTTAAAATCAATTAAAAGAGAGAAGATTTAATAATGCTGTTTTTTCGTTTGACAATTCAGATATAAAATGGACTTACACCGTATTCAAAACACTTTGGTAAATATTTAAATTTATAGTAGAAATGTAGCTTCAACGAGAATGTCATAATCTTAAAAAAGGGCGCTATTACCTTCTTGTCAATGGCTACGCTCAATGGTAATATATAATCAGTAACTAAAAATTTAAATCGGAACTTGTCCCTATCACCTCAGTGAATATTTATTTCATTTTATGATTATATCTTGTTTTCTCATATAATAATCGATAGCGTAAGGGTCCACGCTTAATTTTATTCTTCGTGACGTTTTAACGTAATAACTCAACAAAGACATATTTCTGTTATATTTGATAACTTATTTAACTGGAATTCCGTTTGCACAGCACATTTCCTGGTGACAAATCAAGACATTTTTGGATAGCGGCTAATATTTTCTTTAGATCTTTTTTGCATTGTGTTCATTTTCTCATTTTGTAAAGATCCATCGAAGTTGTTTTGCATATTTGTATAAGATTTAACGATTATTGCGATTTTTGCTGTCAATGTTGTCTATTTTTTAATAAATGACTAGCATAGTTGGGATATCATTATAAAAACGCGTAAGAATAATTAATTTAATTTTCTTTCTTCTTTCAGACTACCAATGACACAACGGATAACGTTTGTATTGAAGTTACCTTCTTGCAATAAAGAAATCAGGTCAAAATCAGGCTGTTCATAAATCTTCATCGGTAATCCTCAGCTTAAAGAAATAGGTTGACCATTAACATAAATTACGAACTGTAGCCAGGACGAAAAATTTTTTGTCGATAAAGATTTGCGATAGTGATTGAATGATGCTAAATCTTTACAAATATATTGCAGAGAATGGTAATAAACATGTTTTGCTTGTCGTAAGAAGTACACATAATCATAGCATAGCTGGATGTTCTCTTCCTAATCTTATTGAGTATGTATTTTGGGATTTGCTGAGTTGTGGAATTTTTTATCCTTGCAAATGCGTGCCTCAAAATGTTCCCTTTGACTTTTGTCCATGATTGGACTGTGTTTAATAAAGAACAACTGCCAATTTAAAAACTAGTAAAGTATCAGAACGTAGAATTCAGAAAAGTTTACATGACTTCAGTAATTTTATTTACAAAAGTCAAAAAGTAAAAAAATCGAGGTTTTCGTTTGCATGGATGCATAATATACACACCTTCTGAGTCACACTCTGCTGAGATGCAAAACATTGTTCAATTATTTGTATCCTAAACTGAATACCAAGTCTTGCCAGTGTATCTAGTTTTGACTAATATTCAGTTTAGTGTGTTTCGTGTTTCGCAGTATAGCCCACATTTATATCCATGTTGCATCTAGACAAACTGGGGATCTAAAATCGCCTAAGCACTTTAATATAAGGTGAAGACGAATTATAGGGTCTTAAATATACTTAAAGTTAATTACCTCAGAGCTTTAAAATGTTAAATCTCGTTCTGAATTTGACCAGATCTTTTTGGAAAAAGGATCTAATGGATTTAATTAGAAATACATCTAATAAATTTAACTATAGATTTTGAGTAATAAAGACCTATTGTTGATTAATATCGAATTTTTCTAAGAAATAATGTGTGATATTTGCGCCCTTATGACCGACTCCAATAAGGTGTTAGTTGAAATATTCGGTTCGAGTCTACGTCAAAACTAAACGCTTTCGTATATGAGTAGTTCAAATACCTTTGTGATCGGCGATAACATAACGTTGCACAAACAGAACTAGGTCTATATAATTTTTGCTCTACATGATCCGCCTGGAAAAACTCCTATACAAAAAATTGCATAAACCTTTTTTTAAATTCCTCTTCTTCGAGTTAGTTACTTTTTGTGCTATAGGGATTACGACTCCCCGAAAGGAAAACGCACAACTAAAATTATTTGAAGACGAAAAATTTCCTGCAGATTCAATGGCTTGCCAAACAAGTAATTTAAACTTGTATCGTACTTTCAATGAATTTATGAAACAAACGGGTGTCATTGCCGTGTTTCAATCGTGGAAGAAAAATATATTCAAGTTAAATTGCCGCAGATAGTGCAAGCTGCACGGACTAAGTCCGTTTAAACATTTTCACTTTCAGCAATTTTGAATCGAAGTGAATATAATCGCAACAATAAGTGTAAAATTTTACGTTTGGAATATATCTCGATGAAAGGCTTTACCCAAGTAAATTGTTTTGGTATTTTATACATCGTTAATGCTCCAAACTGTTTAATAATATTTGATAGCGTCTAATTAGCTTTTCTAATACAAGACATCTCATACTTAAACTTTAAGTTATCCCTTATCCCATCGCGTATAATAAAAGCTTATTTTAAAAGAACATTTAAAAAAAAAAATTTAGATCTTAGAGGGTGGCGAATGAAATTACAGAATCAATCCAAACTAGTACTGAGAAGAAATCGGCGTGTAGATAGGTTCACTGAATATGTGCCAATGTGAAAATAAGGCGTCCATTTAAGAATTGATTGCATTTATTAGTAAGAATGCCCACACATTCAACCCAAACAGACAATGGCCATTTAGAATACCACGACTTGCTCACTTTCTCTCTTCTACCAGAGCGTCCAAGGTCCAATCAACTCAATGATTTTCTTTCATCCAATTGTCAGATAATTTTGCGGCAAAATGTAAATACATACACCGATGCCGGTTGTGTAAAACCACCTTTCAGCTACACGAGCCTTCCACAAATCATCTACCATCGACACCACACAATTTAAAGTGTTTATTTAGGTCAATTCGCTAATCTATTCACAGTGGCATTATGCTGCTACGTGCTTTATGTCTTCCATCGATCGAGTATGTTCTTTGTGTTTCATCGAACAGTTTTCCGCACAAAGTTTTATGGTCAATATCTCCGGTAGGAGCATTCTTAGTGAGAGATTATAAACCAAACAAACAGTTGGCCGTTGGAATGCAACAATCGAAAGCAAATCTCCAGTACTTTTCGCAGTAGCTCGCTTGGAGCTGAATGTGACTCAAACACAGACGTTCCGTCAATCCAAGCATTTTCTTTATCACTCGGAACGTACTCATGTGCGGTCATAAACCTTAGATCCATCTTGTTCTCACGCTCGTTCCCCATCGTATCTCAAACGTCTCGCGAGCATTTCCACTGTTCTGATTGCTTGCTGGGAAGCCGATGACATTTCCTCCCATCGAATATTGACAGTTCTATGGGACAAACGACTTTTTTATCGCATTCCACCGCAACTAACGTGGGAAAATCGTTTGCGGACATAGGTGGGGAAATATTTTGAGATCGATCACAATCTCGCGTCGTCCGCGGCGGTTATCCAACGGGACTTTTGTTCTTTCGCTCCACACGACTTGCACAAATGTGGTAGTGTTAATATGTGTACGCTTTGCCGCGGGCATATGACGACGTCGTGTGTTTGTATGATGAAAAACAAAAAGTTGGAAAATAGAATTAAGGCATTATCTTTATTCCAATATCACTCAATATTCGCAGTCTTCAAGCACTGCCAGGTTGCATTGTCATTTCCAGACACCTTACCTTGATTTCCTTGTCCTTTCATCCGCTGCAAAGTAGAAGGAAAATGAAGAATGTTAATTACACCATATCGTCCATTGCGCTCTATCCGAGCGCATTGTCATAACATGTAGTTTCATTGAATTTCGCGACTATTTCCGCTTCTAGATCCATCAAAAGCATCACATACCTGATCTGACACGCCTGCTGACATTGGCGATGTTGGAAAATTCCCCTCCGATAATTAATCGTCGCCGAGAAAAAAGAAGTCTTTTCCCTTTTCTTGTGTTTCCCTTCCCGTCGTTCGTCCGTTTCCACTTAAACTTCAATTTTTACCACTATTTCCAACACTTCAACTTACAATACACTGTTTTTAACTAAAAAGGAAACACAGTGTTTACGTTTTCAGCACTTTCCAAGTCCTTTCTTGCGTATTAACATAACAATTTTCCGAAAAAGAATCTTTCCACTAGCACTCGGTCTCGTTTCTTTGCCGCAGACGTATAACAATGGCCGCCGTTGGCTATGCCGTGGAAATGTTGCCAGTTGCCGTCGTCGTTTAGTTGTCGATATTCCTCAACCATCAATGAAATCCAATTGGGGTGGCCACAGTAGTGGATATTTTTTTCTCATATATTTTTAATTGACTCTGAATAGATATTTTTTGACACATGCTACACATTTGAAAAGAGCTCATCGTGAAAACAAAAAAAATTTTTCAATCGTTTGTATTCTGGTGGTCCATGCCTAAAAATGCACAATGAAGTTTTAAATTAATGCAAATTTTAATATAAATATAACTCTGTCCGATAGAAATGTTAAAATCCCGTTTTTAACACAGATGTTTGTATTGCAGCATTATATTCTATACTTACTCGCTTTATTTCCAAAGAGTATGTAACAGAATAATTTTGATAGAAAAATTTGCTCCTTTCTACAACGTTGACGTGAAATTTCAATTATGATCTCCTATAATCTGGATAAATAAATCATGTCTTTAAGTGTCTTTAACCTTTTCGTTTTACTTATACTAAACGTCTACCCGATACACCAACGTCTGTCAACTTAAAAATATATATACCAAATATAATGAAATGTGTGTACAAACGGAACTATGCTAATTTTAAAGTTTAAACGTATACAGATGCTCTACCTATAGCTCACAGGGTTTCACCGTTATTAAACATCTAACCTCGTCTGAATATCATAAATATCCTTTGAAAGCATCTTTAGGAGTCTGAAGACTATGGCTTTCATAATTTGATTCATACTTGTTTTCAAAAGGAAATATACAGGCTTGCAGTGAGTTCAGTGTTTGTCACAGGACTTGATACAAAAAGGTTGATCCCTCGGAGTAATTGTACTGGCATTTATTTCTTTATTGATATATGCGTCCGTCAAATTCTACAGGAAGGAACGTGGTGGTAGTTTAATATAATAACGTAATTACGTATATTATTAGTACGTTGAATATAATTACAAAATATTTAAACTACGAAATTCACACATATGTGAAAAAAACCATTAAATTTTTTTGTTCACCTACGGTCAATGATCCCTTAATGCAAAATAATTATCTGCAGGAATTTGTTTCCTTCATCGGATACTCATGTTGGAAATTATTATTGTTCGATTAATAGGAATTAAAATTTCATTTATATTTGGTTCGAAGGAATGGTCTTTCCTATTCGCACAGAAGAGGGATCGTGAAAATTGGATGTTGCGACGTCTCTCTAGTTTTTTAAATTTGTTCAAAGTTTAATATAAATAGCAGAATACTTTTACTTTTCAGTACGAACTCTTACAAAAAGAAGGGCTACTACAAGGGAAGAAATTAATGAGAATAGTGATGATTAAATCTTTCGTAGATTAATTACTGTAGTAAATTGAATAAGTAAAATTTTGCAAAGACTCAGAATATTTATCTGTAAAACAAGAAGTAATAAATGAAAGTTATATGAAGTCATTTTTTCGTTCACAAAAACAAGCTGTTTGATCGTTGATTGGAGCAAAGAAGAATAGGCCGACTGTTCTGCATTCATCCAAAAACATTTTGAAAATGCAGGTAATTATGCTTATAAGTAAGCAATGAGATATTTTGTAAAGTTCTTACATTGAAGAACACCTCATTTTCTATTGGTGACAGCCATTTATGTTTTTCATGCTTTAACAAGCTGGCGAAACTACTTGTTCAAACTTATTTGTAAATCATTTTTGTGAAAAGTTTAACCGGGCTTAGCTACTCATTCGAAATACATTTCCCGCTCTGTTCACAATCGTCGTTCGCTAAAGATTGCGAAAAAGTTTAGCTTTTTGAGGTTGGCACAACCTTCCTTCCTTCTTCCCGTCAACCGTACGCGAGGTAAGTCGGACAGGGAGCTGTACTATGATTAATTGAACTTTTCCTCAACAACGAATGTTTAAGTTAAACTTAAGTTATTATATTTTGTTTCCAGTTAAACTCACACTTGAAATATAAGAGTCGAATCGTCCGCGATGGCCGCTCAAAAGAAACAAGTAAGTGAACACAGCACGTGTCATATAACCTCAATGTCTAATTGATCTGAATTACAGAAAAAGGCTTTAGAAAGCACCAATTCTCGTTTGGCGTTGGTAATGAAGTCCGGCAAATATTGCCTAGGATACAAGCAAACTCTGAAGTCACTTCGCCAAGGAAAGGCGAAGTTGGTGCTGATCGCCAGCAATACACCGGCTCTCAGGTGAGGTATTAGGCTATTGAGAAGTAGAGTTTCCCCCTTGTTTTGAAAAATAAAGTATGATGGAACCGTATGGAGTCGTATATGACTAAGAAGTATGTTTCCAATGCTAAAGTAATTTGTTCTGACAAATTTTCATAATGGGAAACCTATGGAGTAGTCAAACGACACCTCATTGTGGTTCCGGTGGCTTTGTTAGTTCGCCAAAACACGGATGTGAGTAAGATCAGACTGAGGCAATTTGTTATTTTGGTTGTTGACGTTGTATTTATATCAAAATGTTGATAATTGCAGGAAATCTGAGATTGAATATTACGCCATGTTGGCGAAAAGTGACGTGCAGCATTACAGTGGAACCAACATTGAATTGGGAACCGCCTGCGGTAAATATTTCCGAGTATGCACACTTGCAATCACTGATCCAGGCGATTCGGATATTATTCGTTCATTGCCAGAGAATCAATAAATGTGCTGAATTGTATTTAAGAAAATAAACTTGGATAAGTGAAAATGTTGTATTAATGCTGCGAGAACAGTTGAAGTTAGTATTTCCTAGACTCGCTTTTGTTGCGTAGGTACACTCGGCAAACTTATGGATGATGAAAGCGATTATGGTGGCTTAGATAGGTATTTTAATTGAAAGTGGACATCGTACGAAGCATATGGGATGAGTGAAATGATTATTTCGTATGTTGGTAAATGAAGGTATTTAACATAGCGGAACTTCCTTCTAGGATTTAATTGTTTAGAAACCGTGGCAAAAAAAAAATAAAATTCAAATCTGGCAGCTAATCCGGAGCTGTGAGCGTCCGATACTCAGTAGTTCATGTTTATCATAACATTCCCAAACGGGTAACTCTACTAAACAACCATACAATATTTAGACTAACTAATAAGGTCACCAAGAACAAATCACATAACAGTGACCCCAAAGGGGCACGAACAGGAAAGCAGCCCAAGTGCACTGAGATCGAGAACGCTGGCGAATGTGCACAGCACCATAGCGAATACCACCTACTAGTCTGTAGGAAGGAAAAAACCATTGCAATTTATTTTCTCAATCATAACAAGTACCATCGTCAACATTTCATGCAACATTGCACTCATCGCGCCTAGTCAAGGATTTCTCGAACCAATTGTGAAATTTAAATTTCTTTGCGCCACGTTGTTCAACAGTGCTGCCAACTGAAATTTTCGCTTGTCATGACAATTTCTCTAATTTGACATGATATTCATGTTAAGTGTTAAAGAAGCAGAAATACTATCTTAAGAAAACTTATATATCTAATATTAACGATCATCAGAAAAATCTTCCAGTTGACATTTGCAAAGTGATACTATTGCGTTCGAATCTTACTTTTGTTTGGTAAAATGGAGCTTACTATGCAATGGAATATAATATGCCGCGTTTGCTTGCAAGAAGGAGAAATGCACTCTATATTTGATTTGGATAATGGAATTCTAATTTCCGATAAAATAATGATGTGCTCTAATTTAAAGGTAATTGCTTCAACTTTTTGATAGCTTGCAACAAACTACCCACCAATATTTATAAACTTGAGTTGACAGATATAATAACCAATTTGATTGGCAGCACTATGATTCTACTAATAATAATAGTGATGCCCCTTAGATACTTTTCGTCCACTTAGATTTCCGGTACATTTCATAGAAATTTCCAGTGTTCAGACTGAAAAATAAAATGATGTATTTTTGTTCTACCTTTGTGGATTAGAAATGGGGAACTTTCCCAGTTCTACAACCGTTATAGTTATTTTGATAAAAGCATTTGTAAATTTTAGCGTATCCTAAAGGGTACGCTATTCTGCGAGGGGTCATTTTATTGTATTCTTGATACCCATTGATACTTAAAATTACTAACGTAGTATCGAGCTGGCTTACTTACTTAAGAAGCAATTGAATGTAACAATAATCATCTATACAAAAATTGAATAATCCGTATAACAAAGAATTTAATGCTGCGTTCATATTGCATGTAATAACAAACTATTTTTCTTTTTTGGATGAATCTAAAGCAGGTTTATTATGAAATATAGTGTAGTATATATTATGGAGAGCAATTGACTGATTAATGAGTTATTTTTAGGCAGGCAGAGGATCAAATCGGGAAATTGTGAGCTATCTTTGAGAGTGCAGGAATGTGTGTTCCCTTTTGTAGTTGGTGAATGATCGCAGTCCGTTTGCTAATAATGCAGGAGGTATTAGAAGTATTGCATCAATTCTGTTCATTTAGTTTGATTCTTATCATACGTATATTAGCAGAGGCTCGTGCGTAGTTGATAGCTCTCTCTTAGTCGATTAAATGATATATGTGCCGAGCTGGCGTCGAATGCGATCATATTTTAATCAATTGCAATGGATTTCCGATTTGTTTTTCTGACGTTAATTTGTCGTTCGTCGTTCAGCTTAATTTCTTCAATTATCTCCGAGAGTATGTAGCAAAGGAAGGTTGTTTTCTTTTGCAACTTTTGTCGACCAAATCATTTCTTTTTCTTTTCTTTCAATATTGAAAATTCTTTCTCATTAAGCCTCGTTATCGTATCTTTAAATATTTTTCGTATCCATTGGATAAACACTTTGTACCTGGGAATAAGTGACTTATATTCCTTGGGCCCCTGGAAACGTGACATCGGTATGCAGCGCTAGACATTCCACAACAAGCATCACTTACGAGTCAATTAGGTCTTTGTAATGAAACATTATAAGTCAAGATTTAAGATGCTCTTAAGAAAATTTAAGTAAGATAAGAGTATTTCTTTAGAAGTTGTCCTTACTATTATTAATAAAACATAATGTGCTGAAAATATGAAAATTAAATCACGCAATTCAACATTTTAGAGCAGTATAAGATTCTTGCAAATAAAAATGATCATCGCATATCATAAGGGTTTCAACAAATTACAATTTTTAACTATGAATATTTCAAAATAAGTGAGTTTTGATTGAATATATACAATAAGAATTTGATTATTACTCAAAGGTGCTCGTATTTCTTTTGTTATAATTGAGTTTTTGATGTCACAATTCTCCTCCAACTGTTGATTCAGAATGTGATGTAAAGGAACAACGGAATGCACATCCACTGATATCAAATGCTATTCACATGATTTGTTATATAGATAAGATATCAAATGGGTGCATAAGTTTTGTGAATTATACTTCGACTATTGACGAAGATAGGATTAAACAGTCTCAAATATGAAGTATGACTATCCAAATTCAATCAGTTCAGTAAAGCGGGGCAATGCATCCAAGACATTTTTATATAACCTGAGTTCCACAAGGGTATAACGGCCGTCTAAGCCTTTGGACACGTGAACTCTTGTTTCGAAAATTTAGAGGCATTGACCGACGCTGCAAAGATTGATGTCTAGACATCCTAAGCAAAACAGTACACACATTAAATTATGTGAAAGATTCTACACGCTTTGAATCGTTTATACACGATTAATAATTAATTTGTATAATAATAATAATAATAATTTGTTTTACTTGTGCATGAATTGTAGCGAAGATGAATAATTCACACAAATGATTTTCATTTAAAATTTTTCATCAGAAAAGTTTTATTTAACTCGTTCTATCTAATTATAAACATATTCCACTTTTACAGATAACGCAGGGGCAAAATCTTCCTGAACAAATATGTACCAATTGCTTGGGCCAATTAAACGTTGCATACAATTTCCGAAGCAATTGTGAGAGCTCTAACGCAGTATTAGAAGCATTTGCAAAAGGAGATATTGTAAATGATTTAGTAGTTTGTTCAGTCAAGGGGAAAGTTTATAAATATGAACCACCGGCTGGACTAAATGTTAAGCGTATTCGTAAAAGAGCATCAACACCACATGAAGATGAAACAGAAAAAGAAAAAAATTCTACAGAAGATGAGTCTTTCGAACCTAAAATTGAGGCCGACGAAGAGGATATTATCGTAACTGAAGAATTTGATGAAATTTCCCTTGACCAACCGGTAATTGATACTAATAAACTTTCACGGAGTCAGCAATATATGTAATTTTACAATATTGCTTTCAGGATATAACAATACAATATGAAATATCGGAGGTAGTTGATGAAACTTCTACATCTGACGATGCTGCGTCTTTGACGCCAGATAAAGTAAAAACGATTCTTGTTTCAAAAAGTTCGAATGTTGCGAAAAAAAGTAACTTGAGTAGACGTCAGCCCAGGACTAAAGGCGAGAAACCATTGTGCATTTGTGAACTGTGCGGCAATGTATTCAAATACAAACATGCGCTTGAAACACATATGCGCCGGCATCGCAATGAAAAACCATTTGCATGCGAGTGAGTATTACGGGTTAGGTTAATCCCTACAATCATACAAAATATATGCCCTTTTAGAATATGTGGACGCGCATTTGTTCTGAATGTTGAATTAACATGTCATATGAGAACTCATACTGGTCAAAAGCCTTACGCTTGCCGATATTGCGATCGTCGATTCTCAGATTTTGGCAGCAGAATAAAGCATGAAAGGTAAATTTAGAATTTTGACACAGTGCAGTAAAATTTAAAAAAATAACTGTTACTTTTAGGAGTCATACTGGAGAAAGGCCGTATGCATGCGAAACCTGCGGCAAAGCGTTTGCTTATTCTTATGGCCTTTCAAGTCACATTTTAACTCATACCGGTGAAAAACCGCACAAGTATGTCAAAGATAACTTACATTGTAGAATTTGTTGTTCTAAATTGTTTCATTGAAAAATTCAGGTGTGAAAAATGTGGAAAGCGTTTTACCAAAAAGCATCATTTAACCAATCACCTTAAGACGCATTTGAAACAAGAACAGAAACTCAGTGCACAACAAATAATAGAAGATCCAAACAAAGATGCGGATGATGTGCTGGAAGTCTTGCACGTTACCGAAGAAGGCGATTTACCCGTTGACGAAGTAACACTGATGGATAGCACGGGAAATGCCAATGAGTTTGAAGATTATGATCAAAAGCCGGTGTTAATTTTTGAAGTTGATGGTCAGTAGTCATAAAAATGAAAATTCATGTATAGTTTGTAAATATTGACTTAAGTAATAAAACTTTGTTATAAATAAATGTGTTATTGATGCTAGGTTAAATTTTCCGTAGCTCACAACGCATTAGTTCAGCTATTCCTGACTTTATTTGATTGCCTCAATTCCTTCTTGTTCGTGAGATCTTACTCTCTAGGTTATTCCTAACTACGTTTTCCAAGGTTTCCCTCCTGGATACACGTGGCAGCAATGATCAAAACACGATCTATTCACTGATAATACACATCTGGGGTCAAAGGCAGATGCCGCAGAAGTAACGACAATCAAATAATGATCGTTAATCACGAAAGATACACAAACTCAAACTCTGGAATAAACAATCAACTGAATCACATAAATTTCGGACTAAAATACTGCTGTTTCTTTGATGACGAAATGCCCTGTTAATACAAATATAAAGACATCATAAAAAGTAACTATAAGATACAGAAGTGGAACCAAATTGTAGTGAATGCAAATGATGTAAACATCATATCAAGGTCCTCTACATCTGCCGAAGAAATTGTGCATGTTAGGCATGCCCCTAAAAAGCAAGACAGCTTGTGCTACGAATTAACGATGCAAAAATAAAGTAAATGGGAAGCGCAATAACTAACTCTGTTTATTTTACGTTAAACAATCCAATCCTTAGCAAAGCAGACCTGTAACGTGGGAACATAAGTTGATTTCTCCTTTAAAATGATGTGCAACAATTTTCTTCTTCAGTTTTCTATTCCGGCTTCAATTTGCATTATCTTCATTGTTTTTACTGACAGGCATTGAATCAATTTCAATGTATCTGATGAAATAGAGAATAATATAGGTAAAATTCAGAGTGGAATGAAACCAGATACGCCATATAAAGCAACCAGAATATAGTGGAATGTAATCGAAACAATTTTTGATTGAAAAGTGGAAATCATGTTTAACGATTTAAGTTTGGTTCGAATCATTACCATAAAGGATGAATTTGGTAACGTATTGACAAAGTTGGCAGTTCTTCAGTCAAACCTGGGGTGAATTTTATCATTTCCTTGCTCTTTGTTCTGTAACAGAGCGCTCCACTGGCGCTTGTGTAAAATTTGAGTGTCATATTTTGCTTATCGAGAGAAACGATCAAACCCAAAGAAAAACATACATGTGCACTAAACAAAGTTTCACAGGGTAACGTCAAGGCACTTAAAATGTTTGAATCATTTAGAGGAAGAAAAATATGGCCTAACATTCATGTTTATGTGTACTTACCCAATTTTTACTTCCACTGTGTGTTTTTGCAACTTCTCTTGTAAAAACAAGTTTTGCTTTAATTTCCACTTTTAATAAAAAAAAACAAAAACAAGCGAACATTAATCAGTACAAAACACCCTACACGATTCAAAATTATCACTAAGTTACCCGCAATATTCAGATTTACCTTAAACTTACAACTATTCCATAGGATTTACTTAGTTTTCTGCTTCGGTTTACCTGAAGATTCTCCTCCAATAATCTTCCTTCGTTGTGCAAACATATGTAAATACATTTGTGGGAACAACGGAATATACAGCAACATTACAGTCCATAACAAGTAGAAATAGGAGAATGTTGCGTTATATTTGTTTGGCATTTCCAAAGACCAAACTGTATTTTGTCGAGCGTAACGCTGCGCCCAGTAGAAACACAAAAGTTCACCGGTTACACCGATTGGATAGAGCGCAATAAATGTGGTATAACGCAACCACACTAGTATATATGGCACAGCGTTGACTATATTTAGTGCATAGTATCCATAGCGAATGATTTCCGTTATAGACCATGCCAAGAGTGCAAGCGGTAATCCAGGAGATACTTTTCCGTCTGGTGTTGCCATTACAACTCCACACACAACCATAACACGGCTCAACACTTGGAATGTTGTTATAACAGGATTACTTTTGACGAGGCCAGCAGCAGCGTTGAATATCTGAAAATATTCATTAATTCTTTTATCAAGTTGATTTCAGCAAAAACCGCAAATAGACAACAGTTTTGAGGTTCATTGTATGTTCTTCAGTGTTCTATATATTCAAAACAGTTAGTAAGGAAGTTTGAAAAGCTTTATTACATGTCTTTCACTGTTAATGCGGTTAAATATCTGGGTAATATGTATTCATGACGTAAATTGTTACAGACGCAATTGTTGACTGAAGCTTTATCATAGTCAATCGAATTTCTTTGTAGAAATATTTAACCTTTCATAACAAGGTTAGTTGTGGCTTCTATGAGTTCATCACCATGCAAGCGATGTAATCTATAAATTCTCCGTTTGTTTGGGGAAATAATTAAATAAATTTCAAATATAATCAATCAATTTTTGTTTAAACTATACTAACCGAGAAGGTTTTTAACGCACGGGTTCTGCATGTTAAGTATTACTTTACTTCGAAAGGAGGGTAGGTAAAACTATTGTTGATAAAACAAATACTCTGTTTTTGTCAACCACAGGTTTGTTGTGATTTAAGATTTTACTATAATTTCCACCGATACTACTGGACGTACAGTCAAGTGTCATCATATTTTCATTCAAGACATTGTTGAATTGTGAATTTAGCAGTTAAGCGGGAAAATGCCAGTCTGAAAAACTTGACATAGGGGACGGCACAGTCTCACATATTTCAAAATGATAGTAAAGGCTCTGGATAGGACGAAATTGAGAGGAGAATGATCAATTTCTGCTCGTTAATTTATCAGAGTGAAATAGTTTGAAGGTAGTACGATATCCACTCAATCATATGTGAAACCAATACAAAATGTTCGGTTTTTACAGATAATCTTTACTAAAACGAATAAAAGAATTATTTTATCTTCTGTTTTACCTCACAATAATTTAATTGCAATTTTCGTACGAATTTAATTTTAAACTACTTTGATGTCTTTCCTTATGATATTCTGTAACAAATATTTTCGCATGCGATAGTGTTATTATAATATCAATTAGATTGTAAATGCAGATGATTTCGAATTCATGAAATTGCTGACAAAGCAGTTTTCATAATTCTATTCTGAACCCAAAGTTGGGTTCGTTTTGGCATGACTTGATATTTATTACCTTCAATGGTCGATTATCATGCACTAAAATTAATCAGGTTCCTCATCAAGCCGAAGATGTTTTTACAAATTTCTAATACAGTGCCGTAATTCACTTAGCTCAATTGGGGTCAGGTTTCGAGATCACAACTTCTTCGAAATTTCTACCAAAACTGCTGACTTGTTGGTTACATCAAACAAATTACCAACGAGGAGAGAAAGTTCACAAGCCTAAATCCTACTGTCATATCCAAAAAAAAAACAGACTAATGGTAGCTCTACTCACTTCCAAAACTGCTGCATTTTGAAAGATGATTACTGTCCATCCTATGTAGTCCCATAGGGTTTTCCCCGCTGCGACGTTTGTAGTGTGGTAGGCAATCAACTGGTAAAGCATATAGGACCACCTGTAATTATGATGGAGTGAAAGTAAAGTTGGAAATATAAATTCTTTTTAATTATTTACCCTGCTACCTGGCCGGCATTGTATGCGAATAAGTATAACTTCGATAAAGCCGATGGTCCTTTGCCCGTCGATTGACCTTTTCCCATCGTATTTAAATTTATTCGTCCAAGTGCTAAGTTAACACCGTAAATTTACTATTAATAACTAGCGCCGACGACAGCCAATCTGATGGACACGAAGTCTGGAAAGCAAGTGAATGTACACTTGCACACAACGTTGATATTCTGGTCAAAGGTTGTGTAAGGTGATTGCTGGTTTATTTGCACTTATTTCCTCTACGTTGGGTGGCAGTTGTCAAACTAAAGAAAGGTGGAGGACGGTGCTACCATGGTCAAAATTCAGACTTTATAGCAAGTCAAATTGAGATTGTTAAGTAAAGTTGCAAGAAGAAACGCTTAAATAAAGATTGTGCTTTTATATACATACGAGGATTTCTGGATTTATTTAAAGGGCATTTAAAAAAATACATCCGAACCATCGAAATAAGGTTTTCAAATAAGCAATTAGCTGTTCGGAAGGATTAGTATTCATTTTTTATTTGACGCCGCGATTAAAGTAGGTTGAAATCTAAGCTCATTTAAAGGGCTAAGTACGAGCATATCAAAGCTTGCTCTTATACGTTACCATATCCCTTGAAACAATCGAGGGTAATAGATGGAGAACATTCATCATCAAGGCATCTGTCTTTTGAATAAAGGGGATTGGAGAACAATTTAAGAGCAATTTATGATTTAACAACAAAAATATCATTTTGATAAGATCTTTTCAAGCAGCTGCCATATATTCTAATGTGATAGACAATTCAAACAGAATATTGAAGGAGATTAATGAACAGCAAACAACATCAACAGGAACACGCTGCTTCAATTATTTCCTTTTTCGCAAGTTCGGAAACAGTGTTTTGCTTGAACACTGTAGGACTACTACTTGAGCTGAAAACCATATTAGACAATGCGAAGTGTAGTCGGACAGTTCGGACTGTAGTCGCACATTCAAGACAATATAAAAAAGAACTGTTGTCGGCATCCCCCAAAATAAAGTGTAAATGTTGTGAAAAAAACATACATAGGCCAAATTAGGCTTAAAGGGTTTGAAGGACATATACAGAAGCAAAAGCTCCAAAGAGGAGAAGAAAGACAAGATACATGAGGTACTCGGTATCCAGAAACATTTGCAAATTGCAAGAAATAGAATGGGCAAATGTACCAATAGTGAAAGAGGGAACGAAAATATAGAAGGTGGACACTTCAAAAATATTATAGTCAACAACAAAGAACCAATGAGGACATCAGAAAGGAAAACTCCAGCGTACTGAAACAAATAAATTAATATAAATAAAACTTCCAGTAGTAAATAATTGTAATATAAAACTTTTAACACTAAAGAAAACCGTAATAATCTTCTCCTCTAAAGCTCTACCTAAGTAGATATTGAGTTCAATATTCTTGTTCAGAATTTATTGCTCTTCACTGTTCATTATCATAATAAAATGCTTTTCTTAATCACATACATATCTTCATATACTTAAGTTCACAACATGATCTGAACTGATGAAAAACTTCAGATCGACTAAGGATAAACAGCAACCATACGAGATATCAGGTGTATACCAGATTGAATGCCCGACTGTCACGAAGTTCAGGGAACAACAAGGAAGAAGTAATGCGGGGGGCAATAGGTACCAAATCATTGAATATTTGGAAAGCCTCACCATTTCAAAAGAACAAGCCGTGTTACTGAACAATCACGCTGGTAATTGCAAGTCCTGGCTCTTGAAGTTCATAAGTAAAGTAATTTATTATTATTATTATTTAAAGTAATTTTTAGTAAAAAACAGATTTTTCTGTTTTCAAATGAACTCCCCTGAATTTTTGTCATTTTCTTCTTTCCTGATAGAAACTTATGCAACTATGCAAAAGGTGTAATTCGCTTACACATTCTTAGTGAAAAAGGGAAATCTTCTATGAAAAAGCTTGTAGAATTTGTTGCCATCATATGAGATTAATTGATTGCTCTTGAAAAGATTTTTTGATTAATTTTGCGTTATTCATGCGTTTCCTTGTTGAAAAATAATTTTTCGGAGTGAAAAATGTTTTTGATTTTGGCCACAGCTTAATTCAGAGTTGTCTCAGTACAATGATCATTACCCCCTTTCACTTTCAACCTCTTCACCCCAACAAAACGTTTACGTCTTTCTTAAATTTATGATAGTGACAATTATATCCATCAGAGCCATTCAGGCTAAATTTTTATCAGCAAATATCACAAGCTACCGCTTATCTGTTCAATCATATCTCATAAATCATATCTCTATCTGTTCAATCATGTCGTATCGTTTATCTGGTCATCTGTTCATCTGTTGACGATTGCACATTGTAAAAAATATATTATGGTAAATATGCAAAAATATATATAGTTTTCAATATAATTTTCATTCGTTCAAAGCTCTCCAAAATTTTCGTAGTGGTTGGAACTTTTTAAAGTTACTTTTTAAAGTACGAGCTTCTGGAGGAATATTAGGTTGATTTTCCGGAATTGGGCCCACTCTGTGTAAGGGCACAAGTCCAGCGGATCCAACGATTGACGGTTACACAATGTCTCGAATAACCTAGGGTCATTGCTATAAAGGTTCAAGCATTTTCGTTATAGTAATGGTTTTTGAATCTGAATATTATATAGGATTTGTAGAATTTAGAAACGTTCTTGGTATTGCTTATTAAATTTCAGTTGCTTATGTTCAACAGAAAATAATTTTCTTTAGCATAATTTTCAAACAAACAAACAGTTTATTCTAGTGAGAATAAGATTACTTGAATAACATAAGCACATAAAACACAGTTTTAGTTGCAGTCGATATCTGGACGGTTGTGCATCAAGATTCAGATTCAGATATCTTTATTGAGACTTTATCGTACATTGTGTTGTTATTTGACATGTATCATAGTTATTTGACAACGACTCTATTGTCAATTACCTTATTTGTCTAAATTTGACCGTGGTCAATGCTGATTTGAATTTGCTTTTTTTTATGACAATGTGGTAGATATTTTACCTTTGCTCACAGGCTTTTACATAATGTGCTTATTCCTAACTTAATCTAGAATAACTTAAACCTATTTACAATTTTCAGAATTTTAAGTGAGTGGGGGAGTGTTTGGAATCAGTGAATTGCCGCAATGAAGTTATCCTCGATCGCCCTGGTTTGAATTTGTATAAAAGGATGGTTTCAAGTAAGGCCTCAGGGGAGGGTTAGAAAACTCGGAATGGTTGGCACAGAGAAGTTGTATGGGGGATAAGTAATTTGACGAGTTGTTTAGGGACAGGTTCCGATCATACATTTCTCTGATCATGGGTTCTGGATGGTCAGACCACTTTTTGAGTCGTTTTGTTGCCTGTTCGATCATATATTCCAGGATAGGGGTTATTTTAGATTCTTTGTAGAGGAGGAAGCTCTTGAAGTGCTTTTTATCAGGCCGCCTGTATTTTGAAAGGCACTTCCGAAGAATTTTTCTTTCGAAGATTTGTATTTCTTCCGCGGTAGAGGGGGATATCGTGATCCACACGGGGAAACAGTACGTAATGATAGGCCGTATAAGCGTCTTGTATATGAGCAGCTTTGTACTTTTGTCGATAGACTTGCTTGACAACAGAGGCGCTAGTGCAGCCGATGCTCTGGTGGCTTTATCAAGTGCTTGGCGGGCGTGGGGGTTAAATTTTAAGCGATGATGGAAATTGACTCCCAGGTATTTGATAGATTTTTTTAAAGGGACATTTAGTCCGTTTAATGATAGAGAAATTTCTTTACTTTCTGCAGGAGCGGCCCGGTGACCTTTCCCGTAGGCATTTCGGAAGCAAAATTAGTTCGCATTTTTCTGCGTTTACGTTTAGAGCCCATCTTTTGAAGTAGTTGTGGAGAGATTCGATGAGCGAAGTTAACGAGCGAAGAGCTATCATCGGGCTGAAGTGCTCGGATAGCACGAGAACGTCATCGGCGTAAAAAATTGCTAGGGAGATACCCGGTTACGAGGAATGTGGTTTGTGCTGTTTCCGTCAGATAGTTGGCGAATGCTTGTGGGCATATCGTGTAGAAAAAAGTTAAATAGGTGTGGTCCGAGGATCGAGCCCCGTGGGACTCCGGAGCGAACATTGATAGGTTCTGAAAAAGTGTTGGCGATTTTTATCCTTAGAGAACGTTTATGCAGGAAATTGGTGATTATACGGCTGATGGGAATTGGGCATTTAGCCTGGAGAAGTTTGTATATAAGTCCTTTTGACCAGACTGAGTCAAAAGCCATTTCAAGGTCAATCGTGCATGCTACGGTGGCAGTTTTCTTTCTTAAGCCGGTGGAGATGTAGTCATGTAAAAAGACAGAGGCTTGTTCAGTAGAGACTTTTTCCTTGAACCCGAATTGCTCGCAGGGGATTAGGGGTTTTGCGAATATCTTGAAAGGTTTGAGTATTGCCTTTTCCAGTATTTTGCCAAGGTTAGAAAGTAGTGATATTGGCCTGAATTTGCTTAGCTCTCCTTTCGACCCTTTCTTGGGGATAGGAAGAAGCGTAGCGGTTTTCCAGGCATTAGGGAAATAACCGTTGTTGATGCAATGGTTTATGATCTTGGTGAGTGGTCTGTAGATGGCCTCGCTACATTTCTTGAGTACGTAATTTGGAATGCCATCAGGACCGGCCGACTTTTTGCTGTTGAGTGATTGAAGGTAGAAGAGTACTTCATCTGGTGTTGCGAAGAATTCTTTGAATTTGCAGCATGTAGGATTTGAAGCGGTATTGTTTGGTGAGAAGACGGTTAAGAGGGAGCCCTGATATCCATTGACGAAGGAGCGCACTTTCATTTCGGCGGCAGCAGTTATTGATTCATCTTCAGGGGACTTTTCACAGAAAGCCTGGCTGTAGAAGGATGAGCAAACGATTATCTTTTCCTCAAGGGTGGTGTATGTCTGACCGTTATGTTTTATTTGGTCTTTGTTTATATTGAACTCTGCAGTGAGGCGTCCTGTCAGCGAGTTGATCGCTCTGAAACGTGAGGGGCAGGTTTCATAGCGGCCAGACGGGTTTTGAATGCCGCGTTTGTCTCGGCTCGAGCTTTTATTCTTATGAGTGTGTCTAGACAGCTAATTTGCGATTTTAGCGTTATATACTCGCTGTTCACACGGTTCCAGTTCCGATGAAATATACGCTTTAGTCGTTGCTGCCACCTGGCACGGGTGCGTATCAGGTGTAAGGTGCATTGGGAGACTTCTCCGAACTTTGTTAACAGGGGCGCCTTTGCTGGGGCATGCATATCGATCGAATTGCGGATATTCGAGGACAGAATTTGAACCTTGGTTTCTATAGCTTGGTCACTGTATACCTGATTTTCAGCGACTTTCCCCTCTAATTGAAACGACAAATCTTCGTTTAGTCTGTTCCAATCCACACTGGCATATGAACGGGAGAGCGTAGCGGGAGGAGTGATTGGAGCCGTTTCTGGGAGGCATATGTTGAGTATCAACGCATGGTGGTCTGAGGGGGCCGGCACACTTATGCAATTGATGTTACTAGGTCTCCACCTAAAATTACACCATCGTGACCACCTTCTCTATTTAAAATACTATTGAGGTTGGATTCTATCGTTTGACCCGTCCCACAGGGTATGTATAGAGATCCTAGCAATATTTTGTGAGTTGCTCCCCAAGGCTTTCGCAGGTAAAGGGAGGCTAGAGTGCAAGATAGGTTAGTTGCCTGGCAATTAATTTGATGAGCAGTGTGCTTGGATCTTACTAGAATTGCTGTTCCTCGCCCGTAGTCATTGCGAAGCAAAGCGTAGTTCAGGAAGTGTGGCCTGTGCCTCGCGTGAAGCCGAGTCTCGTTTAGAAACACCAAGTCAGGAGAATAACGTTCCAGCATATGTTGGAGAGCTATTCTTTTGTCTTGTCCCTGTAGCGAATTTATATTACACGCTGAAATCTTGAGGCTATTATCCGGTGACATGGATACAAAAGTTGAAAAGTGCGTCTGATTTTTCTTCCTCAGGAAGATTTCTATATACAGGCCAGAATTTCCGCGCTTTTTTTAAGAGTCCCATAAAGGAGATCCCGAATTGCTTCATTGTTTCTTGGGCAATAAGGTTCAGGACATTTTCACTTGACACTGTGCTTTCTTGAGGATGGCAGTGAGTAGGTCCGCTCGTTTGTTTCAGAACGGTGGAATAGAGGGTCGCGTTCGTTACTTCGCGATTGGCCTCAGTTCTGTGATTTGGAATGTTGCGGTTTAGCTGCGGTACTGGCTGAAAATCGCTCAAATTAACTGTGTGTGTGTTGTTTAAATGTCGCGTGCGCTTCTCTGCGATACGGGCTCTGAGTTTGACCCTCTCAGGGCATTTTGAATAATTGGCTGGATGGCCTATTGAAGCGCATAGTACGCAAAAAACTGGGGGGATTGAAGCATCTGTTGGCGACTCTTCCCGGGGATTGGCAAGGGTTTTTCTGGGACAATCTGTTCCCTGATGTTCCTGCCCACATGCCACGCATCTAGGGGAGTACCCACAGTTCACGGCTACATGACCAAAATGTTGGCATCTAAAGCACTGTGTGACATCTCCTTTCCTAGGCTTTTCCCAGGTTATTGCGCAGTTGAGGATGTACCTCAACTTTATGAGTCTTTTCAACTCTTCTTCGGACGAGAGCTTAACCCTGAAAAGGTTAAGCGATATTTTGTTCTGCCGAGACCAGGCAGTTGACATTTGTGAAATATCAAGTTGGTTTATTTCCGGTAATTGTGTTTTGATGTCGGTATATATTTCCGAAGGGGTGAAAAAAGAGGTTAAGCCTTTTAAAATAGCAACCGGTTTTCTGCGGTTGGCTGGAGTGAATGAGTGGCCACCTAAGTTCTTTTCTCTCATGATGTTCATTATTCCATCATAAGCATCGCTGTGATTAACGATTAATTTCAGATATGAATCGGAGAAGGATTTTATGCGATATTTTGCTTCCGGGAAGCTGCGCATCATTAGTCTTACCGTGGGTGGTGTTATATTGTTTATAAAAATGGGGGGAAGCCAGTTTCGAGTGTTTGGCTCGCAGGGCTCTTGCTGCATCGGGCTTGTATTTTCTGGGAGGGTTAGATCCTTAAATCTATTGTTACTTAGGTCTACTACTTTTCCTACGTTATGACTACTATTATTGTTTTTGTTTTTAATAACTAGCCTACTAGTAGCTATCCTGAACCTTTCGGTGTCAGCTTCTATCGCTCGCTGTGCTTCTTCGCTGATATTGTGGTTGCGTACGTCACTCACCATTTCCACGTCGTTGCGATCTTTGCTACCGCCTGGCGATGTGAGTTTAGCTGGTTGCCCCGTCGATGATCGTTTTTTTGCGCCGCTTACATTGCGTGTCCTGATGTTCCTTGAATTTCTAATTGCTGCTCGTTTGTGGCGCAAACAGACTGTTGCTTCGATATAATGACTTTTAATTCACGTTCAATCATCCTTTGCACTTCCGTAGACAGCAAAACGCGTTGTGCATCAATGATTTAGTTGACCCACCAAAAAATTACACCGGCTTAGCGATTTTGAATTAGTGCAACTATTAAGGCTGTTTTAGATAGTCAGATTTATGGTGACAAATTTTCATATGTAGATGTTGCGCAACATGCAGTTGTATTCGTAGTGCTGTCGCGCTCGCACTTGTTTTGTTTATATGATTTTAACTGTCATTGATAGTTGAGTATTGACTACAGCCTCATTCGCTTCGTGTCCATACATTTGTTGTATTTTCGATAGGATATGCTACATATTTTCAATTAGTTCCCAAAGTCATAGATAAGTAATTGCATTTCAACTTAGCTACCAGCGGCATTCGTAAATACGTTGAGATGTCAATAGGCCGCTAGCACTTGTGGAATTTGTTTGGCACCGAGCGACAATAGTGTTTGTATTGTTTACTGAGATCCCCATTCCCCCTGAATTGCGTGTGACATAAGAAGTAAAGTAGTGTGTGTGCGGAATTCTTTGCTGGAGCACTGGACATAGATCGCGTCAACACAGTCCATAGTCGTGCAAATGAGACCAGATTCCGAGTTGATTTCTGGGCGTGCCAAGAAAGTGTAAGTTGGGAATCTTGAAAACTATTAAAATCGCTAAATACGTGTGATATTTTTGACCTATTTTAGTAGGCTAGTTATGTTTAAGTAGAATGCTAATAAAAGTCGCGAATGAATCATTCAGGCGGGCGTTTTTGTGGCTATTAACTTGTGATACACTCATTGTTATGAATCCTCTAATTGGTTAGCTTGCATGCGTCAAGTGGGTGTCACTTTATGCGACTTCGGTTGCTAGAATTTGTTTTGGAGAAAGACAGGAAGTTTGAGGTGGCAGGCTCTTCTATATTCCCGAGAAAACAGATGCGACGAAGTGCTTAACATTTTTTGTTTGCCATGTGCTAGTCCGAGTATTCAGTGGGGCCGAGAAGCCCTTCATTGACCGCCCATAACGCAAAAATGCAAAATTCATTACTAAACCTAATTGAATAAGAATTCACAAGTACAAAACTAATGAGTCTCTTTCGTCGTATCGACGTTTCTTGCAGCCACCTCTTCCAAACCATAACGCACTTGTGACTTGGCGACTTCTCATAAAGTCGCGACATTACGAAATGCCGAACTTTCCCACGTTGTAGCATTGTTATATTGTTCCGTCTCAGCCAACAATAGAAATTGCTATCCATATTTCTCCTTGTCCCAGCTACCTTGCTGTCTTCCCCCTTGTAACGAGTGTGTGCTTAACGTTCTACTTACAACCCTCATTGCACGTTTGCCTTTTGTGCGCTGCTGATATTCACAAATTGCACTTGGCTTCACGTTACACGGGCTATAAATTGAATTCGTTCGGCTTGAGAGTTTGCATGCAAATGCTCGTTTTCGAGTTAAGCGCCTTGTGCTGTGGTTAGGAGCTTGAACCTGTAAACCCATCGGCGATTGAGGAATGGGATACGAGTTTCAGCACGAAAGGACTAATACGTGTTGGTTTGAAAGAATTTACTAGTTTTCGTCTTTAAATGAATGTGCCACAGGGTTGGAAGGACAATTGAATGTTTTGTATCTATTGTATAATTATCATGTGCAGGATTCGATAATTCGTCTCTGAATTTAAAAATGACCTGTACAATATCTACTAAGTAGATAGCTATGCGTTACATCTTTGAGTTTATTCATTTGATAAAGTATATGAGTATTATTTACTTCTGGAAGCGAACCAGGAATAGAAGGAATAAAATATGTATTCCCGCCAAAATAAATTCGATTGTCCTGGAATATTGTTCCATGCTACTAACGATTTAATTTTCATATTGACACCAAGGACTTCCGAATAAGTCGTACTGTTTAACCGTGCCTTCGCGAGGATAATACAACATAAGCCAAGTGTCTGTATAATGTGTTCGGATTGACACTTGATTCCTTAAATCATTATATGGCACGCGATGCCTTTATTGTTGCTTACCTTGTAAAATGAGTATCGATTTCGAAATTGACTTGTCTTTGTTAGATCTTCCAAAGAAGTTTTATTTGATTAATAATCGAAATTGATTTACTAACAATACTTTGGCCATGTAACCGGCGATTGCTTTTTATTTGCTAATTATTTAAATCTGATGCCTAATCCGAATTTTCATTTAGAGTAAAAATGAAACGTAGAACTTTGGCTGGTAATTGTGGGATAGGGGTATTTGTGATTGCTTTTGTCGCTGTGGCCTTAGCATTTGCAACTCACAGCTGGTTGGTGAGTGACTATCGGATAACAGGTGCAAAACTGGACAAACTAGGATTGTGGGTACATTGCTTTCGGTCCTTACCCGATGTGAATGACAACAGTCAAAGAAGATTTTTTGTTGGATGTCGATGGATATACGATCCATTCACAACCGGTTATGACGAAATACGAGGTTTCCTCTTGCCAGGTTAGTAAAAATGTTTAGAAGGATGATTTTCGCATTGTAATTTTTGGTATTTTATAGCTTTCATGATTGTCACTCAATTTTTCTACACACTTTGTCTAATTGGCGCTATTATTTCTTTGATCTTGGTCTTACTCTTCTTCCTCTGTGCCGGTCCCGATCAGAAACATTTCGTATTGTTAATATGGGTAATTTCTGTAGTAATTACATGTTTCAGTAAGTTTTAATAAGTTTTTCACAGGTAATTGGTTATATACTGCTAGGTGCTGGAATATCGGGCTCGATTGCGGTTATCGTGTTCGCATCTTCTGGAAATACTAACCACTGGATGCCGAATCATGCCAACAATTGGTTCGGTAAGTATCTTCTTATGCTGATTATATCTGAAAGCAATGGCAATCTTGAATCAACAACGTAGTTGCCATTGTCATAAAATAGCAAGTAATACAAGCATAGTATTTATAATAGTTGAGAAAAAAAGCGCAGCCATTATAAATGACCTAGAAATATTGCAATGCTGCCTATTACAACATAAAGAACAAGTTATCGAAATCTAAACCAAAACAGTATTAACTTTGGGTTAATGCTTTGAAAATAATATTCAAATAGAAGCTTGATGAAGTTCGCGATAAAACGAGGTATCGGTGATCCTTAAGTTTCGGAACAAAATTCAGACAGCAATCTTATTCTTTTTCCTCTTCCTACAGTCTACTAGGTGGTATTGGCTATGGTCCTGTGCACATTCGCCATCGTTCTCGATCTCAGTGCACTTATGCTGGTGCAAACAATTCCTTTTCTGTTTCTCCTACGACTGCCATTTCCGTAAGATCAACGCTAAAACAATAATGTGTAGTCTTAAGTAAGGTAAACATACATTGTCCCCCTACCATATCGAGTCTTAGGAGTTTCATGTCTTTAATATTAGTGTGTAATGAATATTTTAACCACTTAATTGTGAAAGCAATTAATTCTGCAATGTACAGTGTTGTGTTCAGCATCATTAAAAACAAGTAACAACAAATATACACCACATACGCAATACGAATAGTCTTAACATGAATTCTGGAAAACTACGGAAAATTATGCTAATGAGAATTTATTTCCATTATGTATTATACTCATCGCTTGACCCAGCCGTTCTCCAACATATGTAACTCGTCTGAAAGGAACCTTTTTCTAAGGCCTTGTAAAGTAGGCGATGACCAACGCATTCGACTGCAATTGCTGCCCCACGATTGGATTTTCAAGTTTGGAAACAAAAGAAAGTCGAATGGGGCCAAATCTGGAGAACAAAGCGGATGGGAATATGTTCGTAGCCTAATTCGGCAAATTTGGTCGTGGCGACGGTGAAAGTGTGAGCCGGTGCGTTGTCATAGTGGAAAAGCACTTTCTTTCTTTTTTTATCTACTATCGGCATCGATTCGGCCATCATGCCGACAGCTTTACTTTGCACAAAATTTGATGCTGAATTTGAGTCACCCGTTTTTTTGAACTGCTCTCTGTCCCAGCTATCTCGCGCACCTTCATTCGGCGGTCTGCCAATAAGAAATCATGGATTTTTGCCACGTTATGCTCCATGGTAGGCGTGCGACCACCTTCGCAGGAGCAGACTCATCGTACACAGCATCCAAGCGCTCTTTAATTCCGCTGCGCGATATCTTGCAATAGTGGCGCCGTCGCGCGGTGAGGCTAAGTTCTTATCACACCGCCCTCGTATATCTAACGCCAATAAGCTAATGAAATTTATGCATAATATGGAGATTCACTTCAATTTTAAATATGAGGGTGTTTGGTTGATATGAGGGTGCTGAAAAGTTTGCAAACGTATATTTTCACAGGTTATCTATGAAATTCCATCCATTTCAACAATGTGGTTGATGTTTGACAAGAGTTTAGATGAATAAATGTGTGTACATTTTGAAAATAAAATCAAGTATCGATCTGTTATTAAATTTTTACAAGGTTTTACGTCTAAAAAAATTAAAGATGTGATGATAATTTATTATGTTGAAATTTTGATCAAACAAATTAAACGTACTCACACCATGAACATGATGAACATTTCAGACGTTCAAAAGTAACCATAAAGGCTTATATCGTTAAAGTTATCCACATTAAAAAAAGTCAAAGTTATGGAATATTATATTTTGCTTAATAAAATATTAAAAAAGTGCCATTCATGTAGAAGCTTCCTGGAAATATTGTTCAAATGTCATTATTAATACGCATCAGAAGGAGCCTCCGATTTCAGCCAATCAAATTTTTCATTCTGGCAAGTGAAATAAATTTCTGGTACAGCACTTTCCGCCAACAGGGCGCGCTGTGCAGCCTTAAATCCAAAAGCGACGCAATTTTCTTCTCTAGCTCCTTCAAGCATAGCTGCGATAAATCCACTTGTAAAACTGTCTCCTGCTCCCGATACGTTAACAATATTGCTAACTGTAGGAGCTCTGTAGTGACGATACTTGGTATCTCCTTGTTTGAGCACATACTGGTGATGTTGATTGAAGATAACTTCCGCGGACGATTTACTGGCAATGAGAACGCCCAGTGGACCTAATGTGACAATGATTATATCAAAATGTTCACTGATTTTTTCAGCGAGATATTTCGCTGTTTTCAATGTAGCTGCTTCGCTGGAAGTATCGATTTTCGAAAAAGTCGCATTTGGATTTAGTGTCAGAACTATTTTATGTAATTCGTAAATATTCGGCGAAATGAATTTTATTTGATTCGTCAATGAATTATCCAGTGAGAAAGGCTTGTCTGCGATCCGCATGTCAGTTGGTTCGAAAAATACTGCAAGAGATAACAAAATTTGTGTGAAGATATTTTTCCATCGATGTATGTACTGATTGCTTACAAATTCTAAGGTAGTTACATCTTACAAAAATTCCAAATAAATAAATTATTCTTGCTGCAGGTCGAAATTTTATTGTTTATATGGCCACCGAGCCATGCTGCGTTCTTGACACGGACGCGTTTCGGTCATTTTATAATCTCTTATAATCTTATTTTAATACCTAACTTTTTTCCTAGTAATATTAAATTATTACTTCTGTTGTTTGTTCCTTTATAAATAATAAAATAATAGCTTAAATGCTTGAGAACTGCCTGCAGTAGATTTATGGAATACATTTGCAGTTTCTTTTTATTTTTTTTTATATTCTAGGTTGGTCATTTGGCATGGCTGTGGTTGGCTCAATAATGTGTATAGTGGCATCCAGTCTGTTCTTAACAGAGGCCGTTGTACAAGGAAAGAAACGCAAACAGTTCAAAGAATCGCAGACTCGATTTGAACTTGAACGAGAATCAAAGGCGTGATACGTTCCAGTTTAGTTATAATTTTTTTTTGGAAAAAGTTTATTTAAACAACCAACGTAAGTCAAATCCCCTCACATGCCAAATAATGTGAAGACGATCGAAAAATTTGACAATTTCATTCCAAATAATTTTCATATCCATAGGACAATACGATAAAGTGGAAGGTTTGTTTTATTTTAATTTTAAAAAATTCATTTAAAGTTGAAACTCATTAAGTCGAGAGTAGTACGTAGCTTTGTTTTTATCTAAGACGTGTAAATCCCCGAAGAATCTCTAGAATTTCTCAATTGTATATAATTGCTGAAAAGAAGTTATTCTCAATAGATATTTAAAACAACATTACATAGCGCACATATCATCACTTGAGAAGGGTATTTTCAAAGAGGTGAACACTTTTCATGCATTGTTTTAATATAAGCTTGAATGTAGATTTAAACATTTAATCACATTCGTGCCTGGATTCAATTTTTCTTACTAAATGCATTTCAAATGAAACTTTTTGTGTTATATGAAGCAGTTTAGAATGATGTTGTTTAAATTGTTCCTGGAATAACAATGCATGAAATGCCTCATGAAACTATTTTTTTCAAACGCGATTTTTCAGTACCGTCCAAACATCAAAAAATCACTTAATCTGTGGTACAAGATTCCGTCCATTTATAACATACATATAAAGTGAAAATTTTGTACAAGATTTTTTAAATAATGAATTCTTTTATACATCGTGTTTGTTATTGATGTAAATAGATTTTAATGAAAATAAAAAAAAACTAGATTTATTAGATTGCCCACGCGAGTAGTTAATATAATCGACAATGGGCCTGAAAGCTGCCTTAAATAAGATATAAAAATTTCGGCGAAAATTAAAATTAACAATTAATGTAATTGTTTCTAAAGCAGAAAGAAATGCGGGAAAAATTGTAACACAGTTGTACAAATCTATATTGACAAATAAATTGATCTGTAAGATGATTTGGTTGTTTTTAATGGCATTAGAAAATAAATTATTGTTTGTTGTCACGTCTTGCACATATAGAACAACAAGGATGGACTTTCGTTGCTTACCACTACAAGTTTTATGGAAAATGAGTTTAGAGATTTGTGAATCGAACAACTTTTTATTAGCATTGTGGGTAGTCCTTTAAGCTGTTCCCTATGATGTTAACTGATTGCGTACTAAAAAATAGCAAACTTGGTTAACGTGAAATTTTCGCGTAAACTTCATGAGTCAACTGTACGTTATATTTCCTATGATTAAAGCACGTAACTGATGTAGGTGTTAACAACAAAGTCACATAAAGGTGAGAGAGTGAAAGTTTCGCCTGATCCGGGTGATTTAAACATTCAAAAGAATGATAAAAGAGCTCAAAAGAAAACAGCAAGGTAGAACAGTTTTCCTTTACGTCGGAAATAAATAATAAAGCTTTCAATAAAGGAAAATTAAAAATTTTCCAATGGTTGAAATGCTACTTGGAACAGCAGCGAAATTAGATGTCAAAAGTTTCACTTAAAAATTATATATGCAATCTTGGACAAACATAAAAGGGATTTTCAGGCTAATACGTACATAGTTGTTCCTAATGAATAATACTCTTGGTATTAAAGGACTTGATCATTTTAAAGGAGACTCACACTTATTATAAAAACCAAGCAACACCAAGCCTATTTTGGCTTGCGGCAACATTCAAACGAATAGTGAAATCTAAGAAAAACAAATGGATCAGAAAATATGCGTGCCGCAGCGGGACAGCAAACTCGCGGGTTTCTACGACTCGCTGAGGAATTTTACATTCATTTTTGCTTTTTACTTTCAAGTCATTCATTGTTGTTTGTCTTCAGGATCATAATGTGGGTACAGGAAATTTCGAGATTTCATTTTGAAATATCGATTCTTTTGATTTTTTTGTTCATCACTAAAAATTGCTACTGTCATATTTAATTCGTTCGCAAGAATTGTTTGAAAGCTTAATTTTGAAATCCCTCAGCTAAATGCCATGTAATCTTCAATAAAAAACGTTGATTGGTCTTTGGCGATGTTGATATTCTGTGGATATTCTACTCAGCTCAAACGCCTTAGAACAGGAACAGAGTATCCCAATGTTTCCATTAAGTCACAGTGTATGTCTCTGGAAGATATTTATTATAAGCATAAAGTAGCTGTTTATTTCCTATATTTAGAAGATAATCAAGTAACTTTGTTGGGGTATAGGTGAGTCACACCTCCATTATATCATACTACCTCACAATTGAATCAATGAGAGATTACAAATAGAGATGTAATCGTAATAAGTAGACATAGAGTTAAAATAATGTAAATTTGTCTTTTATTAAAGGACAATTATCCATTGAAGGTCCTTGGCAGTTTCAATAGAAACTCTAACTGTAGGGAACGCAGCCCTACGAGCTGTGAGAGATCGCCCATGCATCATTTTTAGTAAAAAAAATAATCACAACATTCAAATATTGTATTTATTATACGAAGAACTTTAGGGTAGATTTTTGGAAGGTTGTGCTGAGTTAAACAGAAACAATGTGTTAACAGATGACATTTGGTGATGAGGATTGCGGAGGAATTTTCGAAGAGAACAAATGACGACTTTTTCTTGAAGAGAATTTGGCATTTAAGGTTCGGGAATGTTTTTCTATACTCCGTGTTTTGTCCGACAGGAATGGAAGTGTTGTTTATTGCTGTTTCTACCTGTTACCTTGTATCATTTGCATACGCGTTACGACAGTGTGCTATCTTCGGTATGTGGTTTTGTTTTGATTTCGTCGGTCTAAGCTTCCTTAGTTATTAGCCCGTCAGTACACAAAAAGTTAGAGGTTCTTTCATTCACATAGGCGTAGTTTTATGTGGACAAGGAAAAAGTCTGTAATTTTTCTGTTTTGTCAAGGTTCTTGATTTGGTTCCGCGCTCATTTGTCTGCTGTCCCTGAGCGGCGTGGCATTTGGTTTCGTAAAGTCGTTTTAGCAGCTCGAAAATGATGCCTGAATGAGAGCTTGTCTGTTCGTTTATATTGATGTTTTCTCTAGTTTATGAAAATTCATAATAATATAAATGAAAATAAAATCACTTTTGTCTTTGGAGAACAAATCGGAGAATAATCAAGTTATATTATCCAACAATAAAAAAAACTTGAAGACTAGAAACGATTACGGAAATCGATTTGATAATTGATGAGTTATTAAATAAAATAAATCAGGTGAAAGAGAATAAATGGTCTCAACTTCACCAAGAAAAAGGACTCTTATGAATTCAACACTAAATTAACAAACAAAGAAGGAAGTGGTATGGAGAAGGATAATTTATGTCTCTATAAGAGAACATGATAGAAAAGAAAACCAATGACCATGAAAAATGGATAAACCATGGGAGAATGAGATCTAAGTACCTTCGACTTAGATTTGACAATAAGCTTTCCCCAACTGACTGTATACACTCATAAGAACATACTGGGGACTGCTCTCTAACTAATCGCTTCGGATCAAGTAAAAAAGGCTTACGAAAGGCCACACATGAGGTCAAAAATAAACAACAAACATATATTACAAGGACGTTACTCAATGGCAATATAGTTTTTCACCAAACGGCAAAGACTTTCAAAAATGCTTCTCAAGTCTTCTGGAAAAGATTGGTCATGGTTCTTAGCCAAGAAGACAGAGATCTAAACGTGTAACAATCGACAATCATGCGGATACTACCTTGGTATTCCTCTGATGCCCGGCCAGAGGTTTTCACGAGATATTTCTAAATTTAGGACAAATTGTAATTGATTAATGAAAAAAAGTTATGATTAAAATTAGCAAATAGTCGTTAGGAAAAAATGTTGGATGTTCACTGTTCATGATCCGGATAGGAAGGAAGATATTAAATGTTACTAATTCCAAAGGAATCATATTCAACAAGGGAATAAATTCTCATTCATATAAGTTGGAATTCAATAAAAAGGTTTGATTATATTTTCTCTTTTCATAATAATAATAATTCGTTGTCATGATTTATGAAAAAATCTAATTTTACGATTTTACTTTGCGCTTCATTTGAAAAACACCTCACGTTAGCCAACACTAGCATATGCAACCAATTAGGGCGTTGCTCATCAGTTTGCTGCTGTAGTGCGTTGTAGCGCGCTGATATACGTTGAATCAGTTGTTGACATTAGGTGTGGATTGTTTTGGGATGGTTGTTTTCGAATAGAAGTCATATTTAACTTTATCAATTTTACTTAAAAATTCCCCAAAATGTCAAAGTCTGACGGTGTAGAGAAGAATGAATATCCAAAAGCATCCAGTAAGTATATGCTCTTGGCGGAATTGAAAGATTGCGTGGAAAATGCGAAGAACTTGACGGGTTTCATGTGTTGTGTCCCGGTCGTTAAGTATGCATGAAATCTAACAAGTGAATCACTGCTTCGACGCGTTTCATGACAGTTTTCCTATGAAAAAATAACACTGCCTAAATTCAAGAGATTTATGAGTTGTTATATGTTAAAACATTTGATTTATCATTTTCAGATGCCTTGGTTTTTGGTGCACTGTTGACCTACGTAGGCAGTCTCGCTCTAATGCTTTCATTTTGTTCCCCGTACTGGATCGAGTCCTACCCAGAGACCCACAGCAGCTTCAAAAACATGGGCTTGTGGGAATATTGCTTTAAAGACTATACTTATCCGTACTATCAGTTTCCTCGTACATTTGATGGATGTCATAATATTTTCAGTCAGGTAAGGGACTATTTAAAATGCTAATTTCTTCATTAATATTTATCACTTTCTTTTTATTTGTCGACGACCTTACACTTTATCCTCGCAACCTGCTTGAAGCATATTGCGTTATTTTAGGTATCACTTTGTTTTCACGTACCACGTTGTTAACGCTTACAGTTTAACCTTGCTCCTATTCAAAATTTAAGTCTATTTTGCGAAATATTTTTAGATCGTCGCCTCATCCCAATTCATTTTCTTCATTCTTTCCATTCTACTGGAGAACTGAAGTTCTGTATCAAAATGTCAATCAAATTCAGTAATTTTAGCAGGCTAAGTAGAAAATGAGGTGGTCTAAGTTATCGGTGTTAATAAAAAATTGGAAATAATATGTTAAAAGTTTTTGTTATTAAATGCCTGTGAATTGCCTTGACGAATTTACTGGGGAGAAACCATGCTTTGTGGTTAGTGAGACGATATACGTTTTTTCTGAGAGTATTGCCCAATATTCTTTTATTAATTCTGAGATTATCGAGCATCAGTATCTTTTATTTATATTGCTTAGAGGTCTTCTCTACTAGAAATGGACAATGGTATCTCGTTTTGCATTTATCATTCACTTTCGGGAAATACTTCCGGAAAGAACTCACCGTGCCTAGGTGATAAGTGAAAGTGTTAGTTGATTGTTACCCGGGTGTTTGTTCATAATTTGTCATAAAAAAGAATTTGCTGATGGCTTAGCTGCTGGACCTAATTCCTAATATATATAATTTATATATATTGCATATATATATATATATATATATATATATATATATATATATTCCTAATATATATACTTTCCTTGCACCAAACAATTTTGTTATGGGTAACTGAATTAAATTCAACTAGTGGATTTTGCTGTCGGTATTCGATTTGTTTCTCGTATATTGACGATGAGTGAATTGTATAAATTATAAATGTATAAAAAGACACTTTTTCAGTAACAATACAGTCTCACAAGTCATTTAACATTCTAAACATGCGTCTGCTTCTCAGACATGTATGACAATCCATAATAGATTAATGAGTTTGATGTGATGAAATGAGTAGCTGCCGCCACTTGATTACTAACTTTCCCATTGGTGTTGAATGGTCCAATGATGTTGAATGTTCTAGCGAAAATTGTCCCACAGGGTAACGAGCGAATGAAGATGTTAAAGCAATAACGCTTTTCTCAAATGAATTTCCCCTTTACAGTTTAAGTGTTCACGTATATCATGAACGAAATTTCATTAAACATTTTCCTGTTGGGGTGGCATGTGTTAACTAATTAATTCCAAGAAAACAAGGAGAGGTTACTTGTTTTCTTTCATATATGTATCTACAAGAATCGGGAACAGTTATTTTTTAATTAATTCCAGTTCATATTATTATTGTATTATTGCATTAGAATAATAGTACAAGACAACAATGAACGTTGTATTTTTCCAACTGAGCGGAATGGCAGAGCGTATCGTTTACGATACAAAGAAGAAACTTACAGCTTAGCACTACATTAAACAGTCATAAAGTCAAGAAGTCCTGCGGTCAAAGTCAATAATGACAACGCTACCGGTCATTGTGCCAAAGTTTGCACCGAGCATTTGACCAAATTGAAAACGAAATTACTTGAATACACACTCCCACGTTGGAGTCAAACACTTTGGCTTTTCGTTCGATTGTGAATCCCCGAAGAAGCGGTGAATGAGCTCACACAGATTGTTTTGAAGGTGGTTTCATTGGAGTTAGAGCTGAACAAGCGGTTTCGAAAATGATAAAATCGCTTATAAATGTTTTTTGGTCATTACGAACAATATTTCATAAAAGAATAGAGCTCATTTTAAGTACATTTTAAATAGAAAATTTCTCATGAAATTTAATGTTTATTTTATTTTCACAGGAATACTATGTAATTCGTGAATGGCTGGTGCCAGGTTGGCTTATGGCTGTTCAATCATTTGTTACGCTGGCCTTTATCTTAACATACTTTTCACTCATCCTTATGTCGTTGGAAATCATAAGATGGCCATTGAAAGGAGTTCTTCAATATGAATGGATAATGACGCGTATTTCATGCATATGTACAGGCATATCAGGTAAATTTTCTCTAAATGTTTCATTGTCAATACTCTAATTTGCATTTATTTTATAGCCCTATTTTTATTCCTTGCTGCGGCCATATTCGGTGGCAACGCTTATCGACGAGATTGGTTAATGTATCCCAAGTTCAATGTTCTTTCTTGGGCATATTCGTTGGATGTGGTGGCCTGCATGATTTTAATTGTTGCAAGCTTTGTTTTGAATCGTGACGCTCTACGTGCTTACGAAGTTAGAAGCGAAGCGAAAAATCTTGTTATGCAGATGGAAATGCAAGAGCCAGGCTTTCAGCCAGCCCCACATCACCGTTCTCGAAGCCTTCAAGGCTATATATAATTTAAGCAAAAATTTTGAATTCTCATTTTGAGCACTTATGCCTTTTTCGTCTCGAATGTAGTTGTTTAAGCACATACTGTATTCCTTATTTAACGTATAAGGACTTTTTAATATCACAATAATTTATGTATGTACTAGTTGTCGTTTAATTAAATTTTTAAATATGAAACATTCCAACATACAGGAGTAAAAAGTTCAAATGAAATCCGTCCGTTTTATGTACACGCAATTACGTGTAATGTTTAAAGACACATTTGAAAATTTAAATATATTTTTGAAGTATATTGAATAGTTTGTTTTAAATTGTCTACAGGCAAGCATTTTGTTAAACCCTATTCATCACATAAAAGTACAACGGCATCACGTCTTGTCGCTGATTTGAGACCGTTGATCGAATGAGCGTTCGGTGAAACTTAAGTCTACTAGACTAATTTCTTTAGCGGATGTGGATGTTGTTGGTCTCCCAAATGCGTGATTTTTAAATGACACGTCGATGATGTCAACCAAAGATCTTTTAAATACAATAGATAGCATAAGCAGCATGGTGACCTCTTCTGTGAAATCTGAGAGTTCTTCCTGTAAACTGCGTCCAATTTTCAATCCGTTGTTCCTATAATCAGACATAGCAATTTATATGCATTTAAGAGTCTCGGATTTCTATAGGAATGTATATTTTTGAACAAGTTCCTTGTCAAACAATTTGTGCTCGATGCGTAAATATGTGTTGGCTTTTCTTCTGTTTGTTTGGGTCGCGATCGCTGATTACATACTTCAAACGATTGATGTCTCCGTACAAAATCAACTGAATTCTGTCAAAGCGTGCCACAATTGATTTATATACCCAAAAGTAGAAGCACATAACTACCAATTTTGGAAAAAAGTGAGACCCGAATGCGTGTAAATAATGGTGAATCTGTTTTTAAATTCGCAATAGAGTATGGAGTATAACTGTCTACAATTTACTTTATACAATTGAATGCGCCTTTGCCAACCTCTGGATGTTTCAAGGCTGAACTTCCATAGGTAGAAGAATCTTTGTATATGTAGTTCCTTCAGCATAGAAGCAGACATTAGCCAATTTTTTGTCCCATATTTTGTATGAAAGCGAAATATTTTTAGTCATATAACAAAAAAGATGTCTTTGTAGCTAGCAAAGGTTGGCTGTAATGTTTGAAATACCATCGCGTTGTAAGTTTGATGTCGGCAACAAAAGGAAAATGTTCTAATGATGTTTCTTGCGTTGAACCATTCAAATCGAAATTTCAACTGAAAGAGGAAGATCTAAATCTTTGTTTTTCACATGGGAACAATGCCGATGATTCAGGGCTCTTTTTTGGTGTGTTATACTCAGAAACACGTTAGTTTCGTATGTAAAGTAATGAAAGAACGCATGATAATACCAACTTGTACCAATGCTGCTAGTACTCATACGTTATAGCTGGTGGTAATTGGAAAGCCAAAGAATCCGCGCGCATCGGAATATGTTAATTAACCAGTAAATTATTATGGACAAAAGAACCTTTCAATTAGTGGTTTGATAAATGTTCCGTACCAAAAGTTAGAAAATGGTTAAGGAATCATAATTTTCCTCCAAAGTCATTGCTGTTTCTCTACAACGTTCCCGGTCATCCATCTGAAGAAGGACTAACAACTGACGATAAATGCAATGTTTTATCCACCAACTGCACTGTACTCCTCCAACCGATGGATCAGTAAGTCTTCTAATTCATCAAACAAAACTCCAAAAAATCCTGCTGATAACCATGTCAAAAGACCAGCCGAAGGAAAAACCTTAAAAGTGTTCAACCTCAGAGACTTGGTCTTCGATCTTTGTGAATTATGGAATTAATTGCTCCTATCATCATGGAAGAACGTAAGGACAGAAATTTTCACAAAATTCAGAACTCTCCAAGCCAGTGTTTCTTCAGAAGCTAAAGAGCAGATCGCCTGCAAAACGGATATCAACTCAGAAGACTTGGAATTCTGGTATTACAAAGGTAAGAGTGTTTTTCAACACATGACATGATGAAATCTTTCATCAACATCTAGTCTGATGTCAAATTATGACAACGATGAGGATGTCCAGATAACCCAAGGATAACAGCAAAAAGTGCGATCAACGCACTTGAAGTAGCTATGCAGTAGCTTAAGGAAAAGGGTGCATCACATCAAAAAAATTTACTTCACAGATGTTTAAGACACAAAGGTTTGGACTTTCGAATCGAAAATAGCAAGCAAATATAAAGCGATAATTACTTGTATAAGATATCAAGATATTTGTATTCTGATTGAACAAGTATAAAAGAATGGAGATATATTAATTTTACTTGAATTTATTTTGTGATATTTATTTCCGAAAGTGTAATTGCATTATGTTATTATGTATGTATAGAGTTCCTGCAAATTAAAATACAAAGAAAACATATTCCACTTTAGCATTTTTATAATTCGTCGGACTTTAATGTGTTTCTTTTTTTTTTTGATGACAGGCCTCTAGAATTGGACAAATTCTACTTTTATTTCTACGACTATCTCCTGTCCACTCGGAGAAATGAGTAGACTGGTTGAAAAAGAAGAATTGCGTGGCATATTATATAAGGGCAGTCCGATCTTTTGAAAAGGCATACTGTAGTGTCTGAGACGAATCGATCCCTTTTCCTGTAACCTGAAGGAACTCTCAAGCGTAGGAAAACGAGGGCTATGCTGATGGTATGTGTCAAACTGCTTTTTTTTTTTAAGTTCACAATGGGAGGATACCAGCTTAAAATTGGCCCGGGCTGCTATGGCACTGGCCAGCGTTGTCGATCCTGTGAATTATATCATTATTACTTGTTCATAGTGGCTTAGTTATATATTGATTGTGTGGGTATGAGTGATATGTCGTTGGGTGTTATATGTTAGGGTTCGCTTCTGCTAAGAACGCTCCAAAGCTGTCGAGTAAGTTACTGTCGTTTTTGAGAATTAGGTCTTTAATATTATTGTAATTAAGAAAAAGATTGTGATTTGCCCTGATCCTTTCGTATTTAGTGCAGTGAGTAAGTACTTAAAACACCTTATTTTGGCTTGTTTTTCGGCTGTTTCTAAAGGCATGATGCCCGCGTGTCCCGGGTTCCAGATGAAATTGAAGATCTTCTCTGGGTAATTTTCAATGAATTTCCATATATCTTGTGTGGTCTTTCTGTATTCTTGATTTTCCTTTAGACTTTTTAAAGCATTATTGGAATCAGTGAAGACAAAAATCTTATGGTGGTTCTGTATGTTGTTCCTATTTAGGGCCGACAGGATGGCGTGTAGTTCCGCTGCTGTTGTTGTTACGCTATTGCGGAGGCTAGAATTGTAGGTGATGTTGTTGTTAAGGTTCAGGAATCCTATCCCTGTGCCAAAGAGATTTTTGGCTGCATCGGTCACCAGTATCAGGGCATTTTGTTTTATAAGGTTATCTGTATACTTCTTGAAGGTAAGGTTGGGTTTTGTTTGGTTGTGGGTATGGAGGAAAGAGGACGTTGTTGAGAAAGGTGTGGTGTACAGGTTAGCTGGTCTTTTAGTCCGGTGAGTTGGGTTGAGCTTTCTCAGGTGGTGATTAAATTTGTGGAGGATGTAATTGTAGCTGCTTTTGTGGACTGGATCCTGTTCAGTCCATGTTGGTCTGAAAGTGTTGTTGACAATTTGTTTACCTAATTCTTTCGCCGTTAGTAGAGCTGCTCTATCTATAGATTGATGTTCGGATGCCATGTTAAAAGCATAGAGGTTGGATGTGATAGGGGGTAAACCTAGGCATTGCTTGAGAATCTTAGCTTTGAGCCTGTCCATGGTATTGAATAAGTATGCTGGTGCATGTGCCTTTGTAGTTAGTCCGTATTCTATTTTGGGCCTGACTAATGATTTGAAAAGATTTAGAGCCAAGGTAGGGCTAAAGGGATTTGTGGGTCTGTTCAGATATTTTATGATGTTGCCTATGTTGTTAAAGGTTTAGATGTGTTCTTCCTGTGTTCTAAAGGTTAGATTTTTATTTAGATTGATGCCTAGGTATTTTATGCTATTGCTCCATTTGATTTGGGTGTTATTGTGTTTAAGAATTATATCTGTGTTCCTACTATAGTGGAAATTAATGGCTTGTATTTTGTCCGGGTTGAAGGGTAGCTTGAGGTTGTCACTCATTGTGGAGAAGAGATTTAGTTTGAGTTGAAGTAGGTTAATCGTGTGCTTTAAATTAGTTTCCTCAGTTAGAATGAGGAAGTCATCAGCATATTGTAGAAGAGTTGTGTTGCTGTCAGAGATATTGTGCAGTTTGGAAGTGTATATATTGAAAAGAAGTGGGCGCAAGACGTCACCTTGTGGCAGACCATTGGAGATTGTCGTGTGTTGTTGGTTGAGGTGGAGTATTCTTTCTTTATATAGATTTATGATCAATGAGGTGTAGGTTTTTGGGATGTTGAGGTCTGAAAGAAGTTTGTTCAGGATCTGTAGGTCGACTTTCTCATATGCATTTGAAAAATCTATAACACAGGCAGTTTTGAAGGGGAAAGTGGATTTTTTTTCAAGTTTTTGTAAAAGAGTGTTAAAGCATGTTCTCGAGGATTTGTTTTTTGTGTAAGCAAAAGTAAGAGTTGGTAGTGGATTTGTGTTTATTAGGTGTGTTTCGATTCTTTGTTTTATAAGTTTATTTATGATTTTAATGGGAACACTGAGGAGGGATATGGGTCTATAGTTGCTGAGGTCTTCTAGATTTCTATTGGGTTTGGGAACGGGGACGATTCTGATATGCCTTCCAGATGTGGGTATGTCACATCTATTGACTGCATCATTAATAGCCTGTAAAAGATTATTCGGGTGATGTGTGAGTAAGGCTTTAATTAGATTGTAATTAATGTTATCAAGACCAGGGGTTGTGGATTTACGTTTCTCATTTATAACATTATTGAGTTCTTCCTGTTCGAAGTCTGGTGGGTGTTCCAGTGGATTGTGTGGCATCATGTTTAAGGTGTTATCAGGGTGGTGCTTTGATTTAATCATGTTGAGGTAGGTTTGGGTCTGGTCCTCATCAAGGTTGTATCGTGAGGGGGGTTCTTTATTATTCCTGATACTGTTGATAAATCTCCAGAAGTTATTTATGTTTCCGCTGCCTTTGATTTGTTCTAGTTTGTCTGTCTAGCTTCTCTGTTTGGCCTCTTTGGATCTTTGCCTCCAGTTTGTTTTTGCCTCGTGGAGAGTTGCCCAGTTGGCATTTGATTTGAGTCTGTTGTAATTAAGTAGTGCCTTATTTTTTATTTTCCAGAACCTTGCTAAATCCTTGGACCACCAGTGTTTGGGTGTGTGCTTGTATCTTATCGTGTTTCAGTTTAGGTCTATTAGGTGGCTTAGTTTATCGTATATATTATTGAGGTTTGGTGAAAAAGGGGTTTTATTTATTTCTTGAGCGATGTTCCTATATTTGATTTTCTTGGTGTTTGAAATGGGTGTACTGGGCAAGCAGATTTTAATTGTTATATGATTACTGTTGCTGATGTGTTCTTTGTCTTCCATCCAGAGGATATTATTCCTATTCATGTTACTAAGAGTTATATCCGGCGTTGACTGTAAAATTTTGCCGTTCTTGTTTGTTGTTTTATAAGTGTATATGCCAGTGTTCAATGTTTTGAAGTTGTGTTCCGTCATCCAACTTTTCAGAATTCTGCCTTTGGCATTGGTAAGATGATCTCCCCATGCCTTGTTTCTTGCGTTTAGATCTCCTCCGATGAGTATGTCTTTGGTGTAGTCTAAGATGTTGGAAAGCTTGTCTAATTCTTCTTTGAAAAATTGGGTATTGATCGAGGGGGGAGCATATACGGATGCTAAAATTATGTTGTGTTTAAGGTTTAGGGTCTGGATTACTACATTTTCTATACGACTGTTCGTGTGGATCTGTCTAAACATAATGTCCTTTCTGATTAATATTGCAACTCCTCCTCCTATGTTGTTGTCTCTGGTTTTGAAGATTATATTGTAGTTGGTAAACTTCATATTAATATTGAAATTACTGAGTATTTCTTGTAGGAGTGCGAAGGCTATGTTATTCTTGTATAAGTAGTATTCTAGATTGTCCTTGTGCTTGTTGATACTTTGGATGTTTAGTTGTAAAATGTTCATGTGTTAGATGATAATGTTGTTGTTACTCTTTCTTGTGTTACTTTTCTCATTACCAGAGTTGGCGAGGTATTTCTGTAGTGTTTTTACCCATGCTTGAACACTAGTTATGAGTAAGTCCTCGTTTTCCGTGTTGTCTCCGGTATTTCTGTTAATTTCCTCTACCATCTTTCCTAGGAGATTTTCCAATTCAGTGGATTTGTGTGGGTTACATGTAATGGGTTTGTTTGGTATGGTGAGAGTTTCAGTAGAGAGGAAACTTTTTTTAACGATGTTTCTTGATGTGTTGGGTTTATTGTTTATGCCAGCGATTTGGGCAAAGGAGCTTTGAATAGTACCTTTTGCGTGTCCTGTTGGGGGTTTCTGGTATTGTGTCTTTCCGCGTTCGTTAGACTGGGGAAGTTGGCTTCATTAAGGTCCACTACATCTAAACCCGCAAATTTGTTTCTGTTGATAATAACTCTTGCTTCTCTGTTTGTGATGTTCAGGATAGAGCTAACATCTACCTCTTGTTTATATGCTACCCATTTGGGGCATCTTTGATGTGTTGCCTCGTGCTCCTCACTCTTACATAATACACACATGATTTTTGTGCATTTGTTGTCGCAATCGTCCGCACCACATTTAAGGCAGGTTTTCTTTTTGTTTTTGCAAAACTGCGCCGAGTGACCTAGGAGGCCGCAGTTTGTGCATTGTCTTGGTCGAAATTTAAAATAGCTAACTTTACTTATTATGTATTCGAATTTCAGAGAGTCCGGGAGGTCAGTTCCTGCGAAGGTTATCTTGAGTGTTGTGGTTGGTATAAATTTGTTAGGGTCGTTTCTATCTCTGGTATTCAGCCTTTGTGCTTGTAGTATCTTTATATTTTCTAATAGAATTCCCATTCTATTGCAAGGTTTAGCTGAGTTTACTATCTCATCTGTGTTAATTTCGTGCGGGATGTCTCTGATGACTCCATATCTGTAAACAAAATTGCCGGGGATAAAGGCCCTGAGGTTGAATTCTTTCAACTTGGTGTTGTCGACTGCATTGTTTGCTTCTGTAGCAGTTTCAAAGATTACCCTGAGTCTATTGAACCCAGCTTGCTTAACATCTTTAATGCCTTGGATGTTTAAGCTTTTGTTGTATACGAACATTTTCATTGGGGTTAGTCTAACCCTGTCGCCATTTGTATCAACACTATTGATGAGGATTGCAAAGGATTTACCTTTCGCATCGGGTTGATATTTATTGACTTTCATGTTGGCTAGCGGGGCTTGAGATGGTGTGGCACGTGGTATGTCTTCAGAGGAGTTTGAGTACAAGGATGTGTTATTTGGTACAAAGCTTTTCAACTCTCCCTTGCTTTTTGTATTACCGTTGTTTTCAACTAATCTTCTTTTTTTGAGAGTTTTGGTCCCCTGGGTCTGGGGGTCTATCCTCATAGTTTTCTTCCATGTCGCAATTGACAGAATGAAATATTAAGGTGCTAGATGTATGCTATATTATGCTCGCCAATTGTTTACTTCACTTAAGAAAGTAAAAGGGTACTCACTGTTCTTTTCCTTTGTGAAAGTATTCCAGTATGTCAGTCAAAGTCCAAAGATCGTAATTACGCCAGGAACCAAGATATGGCGTTCGTAGGATTCTGAGAAAAACAATAGATGCTCGGGGAAAACACTTCACTTCACTGATCTGAATACGTCCTTCCACTATCACGTTCCACATAGGAATGGGTCAAACTGCTTGAGGGTAGGTTCTCATGTTGAAATGACAGGGATTTAGTAGTGGGTAGTTAATTAGAATTACTCGTCTGGGAGTCCCACATTTCTTTCTAGTCCTCTTACCTTCTTTTATCCCTTTTCAAGATTTTTTTTTCAAAATGAATCTTTTATCAAAGATTCATTTTGTATGAGACAAGGATGCTTTAATTCGAGAGACTTAGTACTCTGGGAAAATAGGTACCAATGAAACGGAACCGGCAAGCCGTGAAATTTTTGCAATACAAGAAAATGTATTCCCAATTCTTAAATATGTGCACGTTTGGAACGGATCCGATTGTTTAATAACTGAAATATCTTGCAGGGTTTTGTTTTCGGGTACGAAATTCTCAAACTGCTACAACAATTTTACGATTTAATACCTTTTGATGAAATTTAATACACAAGTAATGCATGCACAAAGTGATTTGTCTATTAATGGTCTATTAATGGGGTACTTTTTAGATATTGATAATATATAGGTATCAAAACTTCAGCCCATAAGTTGAGAATGAGACTTGTAAAGATATTCTAAACCGAAGTTATAGTTGATTAGAATTATTATTGTTGCGTACAGTTAAAAGTGTCAAAATCTTAGGTCGTAAGTAGAAAAACGCTACCCATTGATTGAAACGGAGATAATTTCATCTCTCTTCATTTCTTGTCCTTAAAATTAGCTGATTTATGTAACTACCTCTCTCTCCTTTAAGTAATATAATCCTTCATTGCGACACACAACACTCCATAAAATGTAAATGTCTTCTTAATGCTATGTAAGGATGCTTGCATAATGAGATCGGATACGTACACATGTTTAATGTTCATATTTTATATCTGCCTATCTAAATCTAGACTCATCTAAGAATGGATTAACATTTCTGATTCTTACCTGGTTTATGATGTTTTCGAGCAACATTAAGAACGGCTGCCATCGTGTCAAGTTCAATATTTGCATCCATTATGATAAGAGGAGCTAAAGACATCGTTTGTTCGTTTTGCTTTATCTAAATGAATACAGCGATTGTATGTAAATGAAACGGAAAGAATGAGAATATCATCATGTTATACATTTCGAAGCATATGATAACGGATATTTTGGATAAGATACAATCCTTGCCACAAGAGTTTAGCGGAATACCAATTTAATTTTAAGGCTAATGAAGCGGATAATGCGCGAAATGAGTGTTTGAAAAAATACGAGTATGTTATTAACGTCTAGGCAAAAAATTGATTTTCTGGGTTATAGATCAAGAGAATGGTATTTTTTCAAGTTCCGAGTCTCTAGTACAAGGCTGATCAACCTTAATGCCATTTAGGACAACAGTATTACGCCCACAGAGATTCGCCTTTAATGTTTAAGTGTGGCTTTCTTTATCGTTTACGGTATCAAATCGTGGATTACTCCAAAGTCTTTCATCATGTTTGCTATAGCTATTATTTCTTCCCTCTTTGTTGGGTGTGGAATCGTTGTCCATTTTCGGTGGTATTGTCAACAGGATCCGCTTGGTTTGCTATATTGTTCATGATGTCCAGACCGTTTACCCTTACCTATTTATGTTTTAGTCTAAGTATGGAGCAGGCATGGTGTCCGGAAACTTTCCATCGATCAGTTTAAACGCAATCGTGATTATCGTCTTTCAGTTTACGTCTTTGACTTTCTGATCATCAGAGAGTATTCATGCTGTGGCGGTATTAGATCACATATGCAGTCATATTTGTCTATTTATTTTTTAAAGCTCACTCCGCATTTCTCTGTGATGACTTGTCCTTTTTCTAAAAGTATTATCAGCACGTTCCTTTTTACGACGGAATTGAGTAGCATCATTGTCCTTCTTTATCTCGAATCAGATATAAGATATTTTCAATTTTTTTTTATATTATCAAATTAATGAACATGAGTTAGACTATGCTTAAATGTCAAGAAAAGGAAAAATGATTGAAATTGAATAGAAATGCACTTTTGTTTGATAAAAGTTATAAAAAATGTTTGTCCTTCTCCAACCAAAGTCTGACTTTGCCTTCTTGCAAATGATGAAGAATATTTTGTCACATCCATCATTTTTACATCTGCAGTTGTTTTTGGATTTCACAAATATTGGAGTCAAATCTGGGACAAACCTGTTCGCACCTCTTCCTCTGGCATGATTTCATGCGCTTTTAGGTTTCTAACCGGTGAGACGCACGAACTATCCACTAGAATCACGTGAGTCCTCTTCCGAGGTTGTGTTGGCACTAATAGTTGCCAAAGGATTCGCTGAAGAATGCGCTGAGAATGTTGGACGAACGTCGTCATTTTCCTCTTGATGAGCACATTGGCCACTTAAAGAATTCCATCGAATTCTAAAAACGCTTGTTGGACGAGAGCTTAAGCACTGTTTGCTGAGTCGCGAGCCGCCATCTTTTTAGCGTGTAGTAGAGGTGGATTGGTGAATCGATTGGCAAAAATTGTTTCAGCTGCGTTCGGTTTCTCAATATTTCGAACAATTAAAATGACGAAAAATAGTCGCCGGAAAACAACTTGTGCCCCGCTTTTCCTTCGGAATCCGTTTCACCAGTTTAGGAACAACTGTGAAGCCACTGTCGATCTTTTTTACCAGCATTTCGTCCATTGGTGTTATTGAGCCGTGATAGATACGGAACCATAGGGCAATACACTCTTTTTGCAGAGGAAATATCCTTTGATTCAGCAGAAGCAAGTTTTTCCTTTGATGTATTGTTTTGCAACGAACCTTTGAAGGGAATGATATGTTCACTAACACAGAGGTTCTCTCCAAGATGTAATTCATGCAGTCAGCTTCAAATTCGGTCCATGATTGGTCGAACTTTATATAACCTGTCGTTGCATGTAGGTGTCCGAACATTATCGTTGGCTGCCATGTTTTTTTTAGAAAATAGGAAGTCCATGTTGCGGACTGAAAAACAGTCGTACATGCGGAAAATTGGATGCACTCATAAACATGCGCAGAGCGAAGAACGTTATGACCTCATTAGTATCGTATTGTGTGAATTTATTGTTGCCCACAAAGATTATCAGAGGACAGTTTTTATAACAATGAAAGGCAAAATAGACATAATGAACAATCCTTGCTGAACAGCAAACAAGTTGGTATAGAAAGCTTGTTAAGCGAAAAATTTGTTGTCGAGATAGAGGCTGATATATGAAAAGCAAGTGCGTACACTGGTGCACTCAGTCGACTGTTTATCAAAACCTACGTAAGGAATTCCGTCGCGCTACATGGCAGCATTTAGTCGCTTACACATCTCGATGTCATCTTTTTTCATGAAATTAAATTGATACTCCGCTTAGGGTGGGACTATGTCGAGAATCTCATTCAAATCGACGCCAATCTCTTCCAAATCGAAAGTCGGCACTTCGCATTATCCTCCTTTCAAGGAGTCGGTGAAGTCGGAGAAGTCGGTGGCATGGTAACGTCCGTGAGCTGCTGGCAAGTTCAGTTCCGGCCCATTACATGCGCAATCCCATTCACCCTCTATGAAAGACAGTCTGATGAGCTCACTCAGAGCGTCGTTAAGACTCACTGAGGCCTCGTCCTTGTTTCAGTTTGACTAAGAATGAACTGAAAACAAGATGGGTTTGAGGTGACATTTTTGCGCATAGCTACAGATTGTTAGGTCACTTCCAGAGGCTTTTGTAGGGAATCGAATCCGCATTTAGTAAATTCGGAGGCACTGAAATTACCACTTGACTACTGGACCCAGAGTCCAGTATGCATGTTCAATATCTTGGACAGGATTGTGCATGGCGTAACATTGAATGCCATTTCAATGAATTCGTGTTTTCAACTTGATTAGATAAAAGAAACATAAGCATACAAAAAAATTAAGGAAGCTTGACGGACAATGTTTGATTACTGGAAACTCGGTTGAAAAGTACCTAATCAAATTTTGCGAAACTGCTAGTTCACGAAAGACGACGTCCTGCATATAAGTATGCGTTCTCCAATGAATTTTAGATGATCGCGCATGGTCAAATAAATGTTCAGGTTGCCTAGTTTAAGTCACGAATATTCTAAAAAACATACAAATAGCAGATGAAAAAAGACAGGGAACACCAATGTCCAATATATTTGGCATCGCGAACGAAAGGGTTAATAAACCAATCGTCAAGGCGATGGTTAAATTCGTGTCGATCGAGTAATGGAAATTTTTGAAAACATTCTGGAAAGGAAAACTCAGAAAAGTGTTGCAAAAATTGTTATCGCGTTTTTACGCAAGAGAGGCGTAGTCTTACGTTGGAAAAAATATGCGATAGTAATACTAGTAACCAAAATATTACTTTTTCGTTACTCATTCATCTTTTCTCTAAAGAAGATTACAGAGTTGAATAAAAATTATTTATGAATTAAATGACCGTCTTTAAAAATTAAAATTAATAAAATAACCAAATTTATTGAATAAATAAAAATATTATTTTAAATAAATTTAGCGAATAATTTTTTTTGGCAAGGAATGTATTGGATGAAATATTTAACCAAACAACCGAATTACTTACAAGTTCAGGTGTTATGGAGCTATGGATTTTCATATCTCCCAGGACAAGTTTGCAATCTCCTAGTTTGTCGCAGATTACCGCGCATATTGATGTCGCTTTCTTTGCATCTCTAATCACACCAACCGTAGCTGTTGCTGGTAGATAGGAGTTTAAGCTGTTCCCACTCTCATCATTGCCAATTGCTGATATCAAGTGAACATTACCATGAAGTTTGTAAATCCCCTCAGCAATGTTACGGCCGACTCCACCACCTGATAGAAAGGATTTCGACTTGTATGTTGCTCCGTCAAGCTGTAACGAAAATATTATATTCATATAAGTTTAGTTGTGGTAAATCGAATTTTTAGGAAGTTTTATAATGTTTGTAGAAATTTGTTAAATCTGCTGTCCTTTGAGAAAGAACGGGATATAGTTTGTTTTTATATAATTGCATAGAAATGCATCCAAAAATGAACCATTTAAAAAAATGATCTCAAATTTGTATTTCTACAATTTGTCAATTTGTTGTCAATTTCAAATTGCTTTTTATAAACGAAACTTGGGCAATTCCAATGGATTTTTACATTTAACACCATTCACATGAGTGATGCGTCATAATTTGTAGGATTCGACTATGGAATGGAATTTGTATACTAATTTACTAATTTATCGGGCATTGTTATGTGAGTTTTGTTCTTAAAGATTATAACAGTAATCCAAAGAATTTTAGACATTTGTATACACAAGCTTAAGTTTTTTATGACAGCTTTCGGGCCACATACATTTCTAGTGTCCATAGTGCAGTTCAACAAATTTGAATAAGTTTTTGATATTACAAGATGACAGTGCCTTGGTGGATGTCTGGATATCTGCGCACGTCGAAATCTTTCTGTTCCTTTTTACACTGAACGTATCTGTCCGCTGCCATTTGTATGCCATCTGAAACTGGTGTTAGTCATGAGCGCCGTACTGCAGTATACGTGTCTGTTTCCTGTTTTGCAGACGTTTGAGTAAATAGTTATTGACTGCTGTGAATTACCTTCCCGTTTCTAGTACTTACTATTTTTACTGTTTATTATTTCAAAAAGTTAAGTATGAACCATCTTCCCGAAGAAAATTTTGGCCCAGAAATTATCCATTACTCCATGTTGGTTCTGCATACTTTTCTCAGTCAATGGACAGTAATGGTACTGTCAATTTCTAAAAACAAAGATGGAGTCGAGTTCAACGATTTGTACTACAAGCTCAAGTTCTGAGAATACGTTAGTGAATTCTCTCTAAGTACAATTGTTTTTACGATAGAGAAACATGAAATATTATCGCATCCTTGAAATATCATCAACTGATTTAACTTAATAAAAACTCATTGTAATTTTATATTCCTCTTTAACATCGGTCTTGATTGGTTGTATATTTTCTCGAATCTTTTTCGCCTCACTATTATCCCCTCCTCACGAATACTTTTCTTTCAAGCTCTTTCACTTTGAACTCGTGAATGGACGACTTGTTGCTGTTGCTTCCTAATGTTTGGAAAATCTGTACTGATGCAGATGATCACTTGTTATTTGTAAAAGCAAATATCAAATCTGAAAATATCAGCAAACAATAATATGAATCATGCTTATAATTGAAGTTCTGGTGGAGGCTTCACTGTTTCAAGAGAAAGTATGAGAATGGTGTTGTTAAAGGGTTGTTTCAGCTTAGATCATCCTCGTTAGACTTAAAGCGAGCGCATTCCGGTACCTGACTACCGTTGAGAATGTGAAAATCCTTGTAGCTGAGCGGCTTCATGGCCCCATTTCAGAGATCTGAACGGATATCTATTGCTGCTATTCTCTGTGCTGAGACGAGTATGTAGTATCGACTGTATTGGCCAAGCATATAGAATCAGGATTACGTTAGTATGTACTGTATATGATTGTCGCGCACTTGCTGTTTGTATGGACTCATTTACTGATAAATGAGTTACATCATCATATAAATATGTGATTATCCTTTTTTGTTCTGTTTCGATTTCAGCTTTGCAGAGAGCGACCCCTCCATTTGGAAGGGTCTTACGATTGTGGGTATGTTTTTCCTTTTGCAAACGCAGTGAAGTGCGTGCTTTAAAATGCGTGTTCTTGCTGTTCAAATAGTTCGTATGGTTGCCTTCTGTGATCTGGATGGTTTGAGATACGGTGCCTATACTTATCTACGTTGATGTGATGTGATGTGAGGAGCCTAATTGACTTGAAAGTGGTTGCGCTGTCTCTGCTAGTTAAGAGATATGAAGCTGGTATCTTGTCATATTCACGTTTTGTTCTGCTCAGAAGAAGAGTTGGTTGACTTAACATATCAATTTTGCCTGTGCAGACCGTCAAGTTAAACGTATTGCCAACAATAATCATTATATTACCTGTTCTAAACCTCGATATGGAACATCATTTAAATATATCTATAAATGTAAAAATTAAAATCGTGTATCAGAGCTGAATATAATTAGCTCAGTGGGCATTTAAGGATATTTGTGATGTCGTGTCGCCGAGGCTTGTATATTTTCATTGCATAATAAAATTGATGAATGCGACCATATAAAGGACTAAGAATGCTAAAAGAATAAAGACATAAATATGGCAGGATTATTTCATTACAATGAACTATGTTTCTATTTAACGCCAAAATAAAATTCATCATCTCAACCATATCCTTTTCGGATTTCCAGGCGATTACTCAGAATCCCAACCAGGGGCCATATATATTGGAGACAAAAAATAAAACTTGTTACTGATTAGACAAGCCATAAAACAGAAAAATCGGTACAACTTACTTTCTCGTAAAATGTTAGACAACCATTTGCCGTATTCTATGCTTTCTGTTGTAATTTTCAGCTCCGTTGGAGTCTCTTTGGAGACATATTCCTGCATATGGGCAATATCATTCACATGACATACGAAGGACTATCTTGTACGAAATTTTCTTTATGTGAATCTCGAAAATATTCAACGAATACAATGTCTCAAGGTAAATCCGACAAACCTTTTTCAGGTTTTACGATAGCAGTGGAAATTACCAAACATACTAAATTAGTTTCTCAGTCGTGTCTCATGTGTTGTAAAAAGCCAGAATAGTAGTGGAGTAAATGCTACGTTGGATAAGGTATCTGTTAACCAAATACCTAATTAATGGCTGTATAAATAGAATCCCACATGGTGAGGGATTATGGTAGAAAATTGGACTAATTGCCGCAACCAAGATTTGTTTTGTTGTGGTTTAACCAACCACACCCTCGAATTCACAAATATGATATATTGAGATGGAGGGTGAACATCCATAATATGAAAGAACGGTTATGAGTTGTGTGGATTTAAAGTGTAATTCAAGAAGGATATGTGTACAGTGGAACCAGATCTCTTTTACTTAGATTAATTTTTCCCGCGAATTGTGCCATGTGAAAAAGTTTATTTCAATTCCAATACTTTCATTGAGAAATAATAACGAAATGTATTTGATACTTAAACATATTGTTGCCTTTAAAAAATTAGGTCTACCGCAAAGATGTGTCCATTTATGAAATGATAGAAATGAACACAATTTTCATACATATATTAATATTTATTGTAGAGTATAATTTCCATCGGTTTTTATGACTTCTTGCCACCGTAACGGCAACTTGTAAATGGCATTTTTAAAAAAACGTTTATTTTTAGCCGTTGACATCGGCTTCAGTTTTGAATTTTTATCCTGTAAAAATTTCTGCAAGAGAGAAACAAGTGAACATCGAAGAATGCAAGATCTAGGAAGTATTGTGGATGTGACAGAATTTCCCAGCCTAGACCTGCGATTTTCTGACGAGTCTTCAAAGCGCCAACATGTGGACTGGCATTATCATGATGCTGTTTAACATGCTTCTTATTGAATATCGCCGGCCTCTTTTTTTATTGTTTTATTTAAATCATCCATTTGCTGATTTTTCTCTCTCAAAATTTAGCTTTTCATCACGTTTCAAATGCGCGTAATGTATTGGTTCTTGGATGTTCCACCATATACACAAGATTCTCTTCTGCAGGGTCAAGCTAGGCTTATCAGTGGAAGAGGCAGGCTCTCCTGGCTCGTAATATCTGCTTTTCCCCACGATGTCTTCTTATATAATCCATTTTTTATAAAAAGTTTTCATCTGCTCCAAGAAAGGTTCGTTTTGTATCGAGCAAGCAGAGATATGTATATAACGATTCAATCATTCAAATTTTACTTATTTAACTGATGAGGCATCCATTTAGAATATTTATTGAATAATACTAGCCTCCAAATATGGTCGGAAATGGTTTCATGAGTTGAACTCAGCTTCTCTGCAATCTTCAATGTTGTCAAGAAAGGATCTTATTCTATCATAGTCTTGTTCATGCCGTCATCGATCAAAGATGGCCGTCCTGAACGTGGCTTGTCACTAAGGTCGAAATCACTTGCTTCAAATTTTCAAACCATTTTCTGCACGTTCTATCATGGACTGCAGCTGCACCAAAAACGCATGAAATTTCGACACACTTCTGTAGTATTTTTTCCTTGCTGGAATTCGAATAAAATACAGTAATGTAAATGAACTTTATCGATATCCATGTTACAACGATCGCGTCTCACTAAATAATGACATGAGGCAATTTTGTTTACTTTTTTTTGACGAATGTACATGTGTGTAACTGCAATGATAAAGAAGAAATTACCAAGCAGACAAAACGAATCTCCGTCGATACGAATTCGTATCGCCGTGTCGGAAAATGAGTTTGCCGGTGAATCCGCCAGCGATCCGAATTCGGATCGCTTGCGAACAATATGTCACTTCGCCATAGCGTATCGCAAACGGTTCGCCATGGCGATTTATTAGTGAACTGCCCCGGCGATGGTTTTGTAATCCGACGTGGCGATTTATTTCCGATGTGCCGCAGTACTTCAGATCGCTGTTGAAATTATTCAAAATAGCGATACAAATTCGCACCGTCGGCAATCGTTTGCTGTATGTTCTGAAATAAAAGTTTTCCAGATTATTTCCTGAAAGTTAATATTGCCTGAAAACCCATTAAATAAACAAATATTCAGAAAAATTCAAAAAACTGACTTGAAAATGATCCAAAACCGATGAAATAAAATTTGCGAAATCAGTTTCAAATCAGTTTCTCCGTTTCGTAACTTTGTTTGTAACAACTTAACAATCAATCGTAAGTAAATTTGGGAAATCAAATTTGGCATTGATTTTTTAAAATTAGTTTTATCATATTTAGGGCATTTAAAGGCGGTTTTGTTTTTAAAGTAAAGTCGCATTTAAAGTCGGTTGTAGGATTTCAGTCTATTAAACATAATATAATGTGATGTGATTAATGGGAGTGCTATTTAAACTAGGTGAGTCCCTTGGAACGTTTTAAATGCAGTGCCCTAGAAATTTTAACAAATCATTCAGTGTCGAATTATTTACTAAATATTTTGCAGCTCACTCTGCCGATTCGGAAACAATATTATTTTTAATTCTACTATTGACATTGAACGGTAAAAATATAAGTTCAATGGACTGAAATATATTTTATTCAGTCCCTAACTCATATTTTTGACAACTTATATATATATGAAAAGTTATCGTAAGTAATGTCGACATAAATATTGCGGAATGTCGAATCAGAGGGAGTTTAAGGAGTGGACCAGAAGTCAATCGTCAAATAATTCATCTTGAAGCTTGAAATATTCAAGCTTCTTTTTGAACTTTTTTTCGCGACATTGTCATCAATACGAACTGGTTTCCGTGGTGGGATTGTACCTGAACTAAATAAGAAACATTTTTGATTTGAACATATTTTAGAGAAAAATAATTGATTACACATAATTATTATCGTCTCGAGCTTCCATAAGTACTAGATTAGCTTTTTTTTTTTTAAAAAAGGAATCTTTAAGATTCTTACAGACTCCACGTTAACAAAATAGGAATACAAACAGGCTGTAAAGTAAGTCTTTTCTTCATGAAAGAAATTGAATTTTAGAATTAATTCTGTTTATATAAAGTACAGGGAATCTGTAAACCATCGAAACATGGAGAATACAATCAAGCTTATGGAAAAAAATCATGTCTTAAACGTCTTAATAAAAACAGAAAAAGGAAAATTGACGAGCCCTAAAAATCTGCAGTTTATCAATAAAATTGGGAGACAGTCAAGTTCGGATAATTCTACTAGTTTGGCGACCTGCCTATCCGTCAGTAAGCTTCCTGTCTGTCCACTTGTTTCTCATGTTTTCTCAGTAACTGCGGATGCTTCAATCTTGAAATACTGTAAACAAGTCAGAAGAGATGACTTCTTCTAAGTAGGATATAAATCAGTCGAGTAAACAGCCCAACATTTCTGTCAGAGGGACTTTGATGATATGTAGTCTACCAATGGATAGCGCCAACATGACGTCACTTTAAACGGTCGTCATTTTCTTGCGGTGCTGCCAATATTAGTGAATGTATGAGATCTCAATGATTAGATGTTACACAACAGAACCAGCTGTAATGCTTATTATTAATTTATTCAGTATCCTAACATAACAGCTGTTCCTTTTGTTGTCCAATGTACACTTCATTACATGCACCTACAGTAGAGCACCGAGAATCCATGTATCCATATTGTGATTGATTTTACAATTGATATCACCGGCTTTCACATGTCGAAAGTTCATACATTCAACATGCAAAAATCGTTAATATCGGATTATATAAAAAGATATTTATTTATTTGAATGAAATTCACTTAGGATCACACTATCTAAAATGTTAATGCAACAAGATAAAAAAACACTTAACTAACCAATTTGCTGTAAAATATTGTAAAAAAGGGGGACAAAGCTTCGGCATTTAAAAAGTATATTGTTTGTAGTTTATCTGGCGTTCCGAAAATTGATTGAGAATCCGTGAATAGCGAAATGCTCATAACTGTTCGGAATTCAAAGAGTGGTAAACTACCACTCTTTCGAAACCTTAAACTAAATTGTTGTTTCTTAAACACACCACACAATTAACGCATAACTCGCGCAGTCGGAAAACAAATCAAGAAGCCGAAAGGGATAAACCTTGGTTGCGTATAAAACTAATCAAATAGAACGCACAAATGATTACTTTCGATCGCGTAACTAACCTATTGTGAAAATGTTGCACAAGGTAATGCGTGATCGAGAAAATAATCGCAAATTTCGCGATGCAAATTAGTAATTTAAAACGAGAGTATGAGTCCGAAAACGGATAACCAAAAATGTCACTCAGAATTGACGAACAAATGATGAACAAAAATGTTACTTAGAAGACTGACAAGAGCAAACTGATCAACAACCCATAAAAATAAAATTGGATCCACAAAATAGGAAAAAGAAATATTTTCTTGTTCACTCTGTCCATAGCTTTACGCGCCCATATGTTATTTTCCAACTTTTGTTCGTTCTGGCGAAGAATAGGCGATCCGAATTTAGTTCGCCTAAGCGAAATTCCGACAAAATGTTTGCTGGGTTGTTACAGGAATAATCTGAGAAATTGACCGCTTTCCGAGAAATTTCCTGATGGCTTTCGTAGTCACTGTATCTCATTTTATCAGTATTTAGACTATTTATATATTAGAAGTAGCTTTACCATTTTCACAGGAAAATTATTGAAAGAGTTCGATAACAAATTCCACTCAAGATAATAAACAATACAAAATATCACGAAAAAGCTTGCGTTTTTTGAAAATAATAAAGGTTTGTAATGTGGAAAATACCATTCTTCTTAAGGAGACATCAAAACATAAATAATTATCGAACTCGCTAAAAACTAAGCGATTCAAAATCGTAAATTCGCGGGTAGGGTAAAATACCCATTAGCCAGCCTTTGAGTGAGAATAAAAACTTTATTCGATTGTCGTTTAGTATCCAATTTCGGGAATAAACTCACATGCCGTTGACAAAAAGGCTATTTACTTTTATCAATGTCACTGTTTGGCAGTGTCAATGTTTAATTACAATTTGTTTTTATTTGAATTACAGCGCATTGTGACATTGTGACTTTTCTATTTTGCGGATTTCTTCTTTCTTTTCTGTAGTTTCCAGTTTCTTAATTTTTTGATTAACACATCGTTTTATTCTGTTCCTTCCCTTCTTCATTCTGCTTCTGAATTTTCTACACTTGGGAGGAAATAGCTCCTACTCTTTTAACGTTTTTGTCCTTTCAGGGGTTTTAGCGCCACTCGGCAAGTTTAAATGTTTCCAAAAAGGGTAAATATGTTTTCTGGTTTTAAATAACATTGGACAAGACTTGATAATTTTTATTGCGTTTATAACATTCATTTATTTTGTTTTGCGTATTTTGTGCGTTATTTTCTTTATTATTCTCAGTTGTTTTGGTTTCTAGTAATTTCTGGTTCACGTCTTTCTTTTGAGCAGACTCGACTCGCTTAGAAACTCTTCTTGCTTCGTCCATTCTTTTTCGCGGTTGTCAATTTGATTGTTTGCATTGCATGCAATAATTTCAAACTCTAGTATTTTCTCATTCACAATTTCAGAGTCGGCTACAATGGAACTTACGTTGTCAATTTTGATGTCTCACCTGTTGAGTGTTTTGTTAGATTTTCAGTTCCTATAGTATTGTTTTCCATGTTCAAAATATTGAAAACGGTTTTGACGTCAACTCCAATTTTTTGTAAATCGTTCCTTAGTTGATTAATAATCTTGATAGCAGTATTCAAATCGCTTTTTTTAATTTGTGTATCTCGAGATTTTACATTCTATGGGTATTATTGTGATACCTCTTCATATTATTTCTTACACATTTTGAATAGTTTAATGCGTGTAGAATGCATAGATACAATCCACATTTGTGGAAACCGTTACTGATTGTTACAGACAAATTCTCCTTTTTAAAGACATTTTTAAGTATATATATAATACCTCTTTATTGATTTGCCTTTAGAGATTTGAAGGAAACTTCATTACAACTATTTTAACATAAAATTTATACTAAGTTGATGATAATTTATCTGAGGAAAGGTACTAGTAACTAGTTCGAGAGGAAAATTTAACAAAAACTGCTACTAGGGTTACATTCAACTTATAGCTAACTTTATCTTATAATAATTATGACCTATAATGTAAACTAATTATTCTAAGCAGATCCATGGTTGAAGACACTTGGTCTTGGTTTTTAAATATCACTAAGAGATTGGATGAGAGGATTCGGCGACTATTCGGCTTTTTTGAGTAGATTAGCTCTACGTGAATCCGCGAGCTTGCTGATACGGGTAATATTAGCTATTTGGTGTAGTAATCTAGAGGAGTAATAGTAAGGCATGTTTAGGGCCATTTTCAAATAACGCTTTTGGGTGACTTGAAGCTTAGCTTACAGATATTTAGCGCATTGGTACCAAGTGGGGGCTCCGTAGGTTAGTATGGGTTGGGTGCTCATTTTAATGATGAGGATTTTATTACACAAACTCTTGCGCGACTTTCGATTGAGCAATGGGTATAGGGACAAAACCGACCTGAATGCCTTAGATGTGGTTTTTAAATGTAAGTTTCCGATCTAGTTTTAGACCCAAATAAGTCAGTTCTTCGGACCAGGGAATCGTTTGGCCTAAAAAGTTGATGGGTCTGTTTGGGAGCATGGTGGGCTTGGTGTTTTCTACTGAAATATTATTATTATTGAGAAAGGTGGAAAGAGCTCAAGCTGGTTTCGAACACGCGTCCCTGCCGCTTCTCGTCAGGTGCCAACTCACAGGCCGGGACGCATCGATTGGCACTACCAGCTTAGGTGGATGTGAGTTGGCACCTGACGAGAAGCGGCAGGGACGCGTGTTCGAAACCAGCTTGAGCTCTTTCCACCTTTCTCAATATTAATTCACTTTCGAGATATTCGACAAATTTGATCAGAACTTCCGCATCCATGAGTCTTCGCTGAGTTAGCTTAGCAAGGGTATAAATCACTTACAATGTTGTAAGTGAAAATGAAAAATTGATCTACCAAAAACTTCTGAAATTACTGAAATATATTGCTGCGGTCTTGTTGACATTGGTTTTGATTTTTCACCTGTAGAAAAATTGGTAAATTTTTTCTAGCATTTCTTCTAGATTGGAGATGATCTGGTTAGGATTGTTGCCAGAGGTGTAGAGACAAATGTCGTCCGCAAAAGCCGCTAATTGGCAATTTTGACTTATAGGAATGTCAGACGTGTGTATGTTGTAAAGTGTCGGACTCAGACAAGAGCCTTGTGGAACACCAGCAGGGGCGGTTTTGGGAGCGGATGTTGGACCTCGAACTTTCACGTGGTGTGTTCTGTCACTCAAGAAGGATGCAATTAGTTTCAGCAGGTAAGGAAGAGTACTACACTCTTTAAGTTTATGAGTTAAGCCATTATGCTACACGGTATCGAACGCCTTTTCAATGTCAATGGTCAGTAGGCCAACCGACTGTTTTCTGGTTAGTGCTGCTTTTATGTCTTTGGAGACACGTAGCAGTTGGTGTTCTGTGGAATATCCATGTCTGAGGCCAAACTGGAAGTGAGGAAAGATGTAATCGTTTTCGATGTAATCCGTAAACCTTTTCAAGATTAGTTTCTCGAATAGTTTGCCTAGCGCCGGCAGTAAGTTTATTGGCCGGTAGTTGTTAGGGTCATGCGGGTCTTTACCGGGCTTCAAGACTGGTATTATGCTAGCGTGTTTCCAGCAGCTTGGGAAGTATAATATTTTCAGGCAGGCGTTGAAGATATTACCATTTTTTAGCCTCTTTATTTGCTCGACTAAATATTTCGGTTTTATTAGAGCACCGGGAGGTAAAATGGCGGTGTTTTCGAAGGATAGTAGTGACTTAGCTTATCAGCAAAGAACTTATTCAGAACTTATCAGCAAGAAACTCTGCTTTCCCTTCGTTGGAATGTATCTGGCTACCATTTTCGTCGTTTAGAGCATATGAATGATCATGATGTTTACGTTTTAAAATGTTAGTCAACTTTCAAACTTTTCGTGCATTGAAGTCAAGGTTGGTGAGTAGGTTATTCCAGCGGTTGTTTCGGAGGTGCTTGATTTTGGCTTTGATAGCTCTCGTTAAAGAGTTTACTCCAGTTTTCAAGGAGGCGTCACGACCTTTTTAAGTAATGGACCAAATGTTGAAAAATTGATACACGTACATCAGCAGGCTGAATTAAATGTGTTGCGTTTGGTGGAAGTGCATGAATATAATGTAAGTGACTCTTATAACCATTAAAGAAAACAAGAGCTGGTTTTTGTAAGCTTTTTTTATTCAACCCACTTGTTGAATTCTTTTACAATATAATCAAAAAATATATCACTGACTTCATCCAGCCAGTCTCTGACTTGCCGAACAGCCATCCAGCAGGCATACTATTGCTAACTTCTTTTCGTGGTCTTGCATGCGGAAAAACGACACAAGCAGGCAAAGTTTTTCCTTGAGTTGATATACCGGTACATTGAAAGCTTGATTAGGGGCTATTATAAAAAGGGTCTAGCATAGCTGAAATGTCATTCGAGTTCCTATTTTCGGGCATTCTTTCGCTCAGTTCAGGATTTCGTCTTTCAAATGACTTGCATCTATTTTCCTGGGCTGTTATTCACGAAAGGGTTAGGCCTGTTATTTTAGATATAATTTTTTGGACAGCATTAAGAAGATTATCAGATTTTAAGGGGAATCCACATTTTTCTCAGGCTATGCAACAGTATTTTGGAGCAGTCTCTAATTCTTCGGTAAAAGTGGTGTCTGCCCCTATTATACGGCAAGAAATAAACATACTAAGAGCAAACTAAATAAACATTTGAAAGTAGAACAAGATTACAACCCACCTGAAATTCGGATAAATTCAAAAAAACATAGCAAAACACGCTTCCTTCAGAAAAGAAAGCGCAGTTTCACGTGTACATGCCGTTGGAAACAGGACAACTAAAAGGGTAGGTATTGCTTGCTACCCTAACATACTACGGGTCTGTAGATGTGCGTCCTAATCAATAAGATTACACGGATGCGATCAGATGATATTGTTGAAGTCTAAACGTATAGCGAAATCATTTAGATAAAGTCTGTAAAGGCTGAGTACAGGCGTGGGACTGCCTACTGGTTTATTTACCCTATAATGTGTTGTGAAGAACCCATATTCCGCTATTATTTATGACATTAATGTCCTTAGCGTCCCATCTCTAATCACTTGTGGGAATATTTCTACCTATGTAGTATGATGTATAAATATGCCGCATAACAAACATACACATATGTGGTAAGTCGTATTTTCTACGTTTCCCACGTTCTACCACCAGTCCATAGAAAACGTATTACTACGTGATCCATCGAAGTTCGCGAAAAACGTCATTTTACGTGTCCCGACTAGAATGCGTTAATAGAGTCCTCCGACCAAAATATAATGCAACAATGCTGTTTTCAAAGTTTCGGGTAGTACCATCGACGGAATAAAGTTGTTTTCTTTTGAAAAAATTAAGTTGGAAAATGTTGTATTATATATACATAATGATGACGCAATTGTTGCTATCAAAATTATTGTCCAGAAGTTGTTTGAGTTCTTTTTACTGCTGATATAAAATCCTTGGAGCAGTTAAATAACACAGAACAGTCTCTAATTTTGTATTAAAAAACAGGGTGAGCAAAAGCCAACCTGGTACTTAAAACCGGACAATAATTACCTTATTAAACTGACATTTTATACATATAATAAGAGATTATAAGGGCAGATTTTGTGGGGCTTTTCCTTATAAACTAGGGTGTAATCACACGTGTAACTAAGTATACATTAAAGTTTGCTAAAGACACCACGTACTTCTACCTTTTTCCTGTTTTCTACCATTATTCCAATTTACATTTTTAATATGAAAACTTCAAGCCAACATTTCAGTCATGTCCTTTGTCCATATTAAAAATTCAAAGAGGGTACTATTATGCAATGCGCTATATTCCCACTATAGCCATAGTGCCAGGATAATAAACGAGCAATTAAAGACGAATTAATCTAATTAATGTGTCGTAGGATTTGTCTTCGTTAGTGGCAAAAATTCAATTAGACGCAAAGTCCTGCGGGGACGAAACCCTTAACGGCTGCCGCGTGATGGTAGGGTAGTACGTGCCTGTCAAACAAATCGAATAGATTATTTCGTGATGGTGTGATGTAAATGTGGTGAATGTATTGGAAATTGCATGTATCACAGGTCATTATTCTCGGCCCGCCTTAAGAGCTTTGAATTATTGCAGTCCTTTAATGATGCTGACATACAATTATGAATATAAAGCGAGGAAGAGGAAATGTAAGTTAACGTAGCTCGTAAACAAATAATATTGCACATCATCATTGAGATTTATGTTCAGGCATTTTATTGTTGTTCGGAAAAGTTTTTATGACATTTGTTTGGCAATGTTTCTGTTGTTCATTTTCGAAGAGAAGGTGGATAAAAGTGAAAAGCGTAAAAGTTCCACTTGATAATTAGCTGATAGGGAACTTCGTCAAAATCCTGTTTATTATTGAACGCTTTATTATGTTGGATTTATTAACATATGAGCCTAATATTCAGTGGACGTAATGGCCTTTGTTGAGAATTATGTTGTCCTGTTGCGACAAAAAATAGGGTATTGGTCGGGAAACACGTTTCGTTTATCCAGTGTTTGCATTATGTACTTGATTTAACCCTTTGCGGTCGGCGGCTTTTTTAGCCGAGGGAGGTGCCAGGTCGGAGCGTTTTTCGCGAAGGCGTCGGGCGCCTTACAGGTACAAATAAAATGGTATTATACATAAATTGTCTTATAAAAACGTTATATTTCAAAAGTTTATATATATTTTCATCTCTAACAATGTAATTTCCAAACTTAGTCTCTGTATTTTTCTTTGGTGTGGTATTTTAGAAAACATTGACCAAAATGCATTCTCGGTTTTCCTGGACATGTATCACAGTACGTAGTGGTCTCACGTCTTCCACCTGGTCTGCTTCGGATGGAACATACTTTACAATCTCTTTTTGTACCATGAAACATTATGTGGAGTTTTCCATTGAGCCGAATCTCATCCACGTTGGACGTCGACGTTGAAGGTCGTCGCTGCTGCAGAAAATCCCCTTTCAACTGCCTCACTAAGAGTTTCCGGAAATGTTAGTGGCTCAGTGGCTCCTGATTTCTCTGCTTTTTCACTGATTTGTAGAGAATATAGGAATTGATTATGCAAATTTCTAATCCCCAAAAAAATAATTTACACCACCACTTCAATGACTTACGCATAAAGCAGTAGGTCGAAGCGTATTGATCCGCGAGGTCAACGCCGCCCATGAATTTGATATAATTTATAACAACATCGGGCTTCCTAACAACAGTTCGCACACCACGGCGGAGTGTTCGTTCTATGTTACTCATCGTCGCATTGTAAAAATTAGTGAATAGCGTAACGATTCGCTTATCTTTCCACGCTACAACAAAATTATCGTGTTTGCGGTACGCTACCATCGTTTTTCCTGTTGGAAGTTTTCTACTTCTAATTGCACTTGGCAAGTTTTTTCTATTGGACATGATTGTCCCAGTCAGATGACATTTCAATTTTCGTAATTCGGTCGCCAAGGCGTAGCTGGTGTAATACCGGTCAGTGAATATGTGGTGTCCCTGCGCACCAGGAAGCCTATTCAACATCAATGTATATAAATGCAACAGAATTCTTGTTGATACCGGAAGATCCGATCTTATCAATCTTTCTGTTGTAAGGCTGCCATAGTACGGTAGAATTCCGCAAATATATCCCGTACGAGAATCTGCTAGTGTATATATTCGGATGCCCCATTTTGTTGGCTTTTTTGGGTTGTATGTTATAAATGAAACCCGTCCCTTGAATTTGACGACAGATTCATCAACACAAATTTCTCTGTCCGGTGTGAAATGGTTCAAAAGTCTGGAATTTATGTAATCCAGGTAGCCAGTTATGAGTTGCAAACGTGTCCTGGTGTTGCTATCTTGCGTTGAAAATATTTCTGCATGTAGCATCCAAAAAATTTGGATAAACCGCTCTCTCGAAAATGTATTGGGGAAAAACGGAATATTGCTTATAGGATTTTTCGCCCAATATTCCTTCAGATTGGCAGTTGTCATTGTCCCCATATTTACTATCAGCCCGATAAAAGCCAAAAATTCTTCTTTCGTGTGCCAAATTGATCGCGAGGACAACGCTATTTCATTCAACTTCTTTGTAGCATAACAGTTTGTGTCTGCTATTACCTTATCCACTAGCTCGTCGGTAAAAAATAGCTTAAAAAAACCAAGAGGCTCTACAACACTCGCGGGTACCTGTGGCCCTGCAGGTCTTTCGCCGGGAATGAAGTTTATCCTGGGTGGTATTCCTGTAGATTCGTCACAAAGTCTCCAGTCCGATTGATCAATGGTGTTTGAGACATCACTGTCAGTTTCAGATTCGCTGTCTATTACCCTTATTTTTCGTGTCCTTACACCCAGGACCACATCAGAATCTTCATCACTTTCACATTCTTCAGCATTACTCTCTCGCTCAATGTGACCAATTACGTCCCGAAGTATGTCAAAACTAAATTCATCTTCGCTAGAATCGATTTCTCTCCTATTATCCATTTTTGCTGGGGTTCTAACAAAATCACTTTAGAAAAATTTTCCTGATGCCTCCGCCACGATCGTAGAGCCTCAACTGAGTTCGGTGACATTTGAAGCACCAAAGCTGCGCTCCTATCATTTGACGTTAACGTAATCTAACATAATCACCCGTTGGCGAGTCTTAGTCGCCATCCGACCTGCCGCGCGGAATGCAGTGGCGCCTGAGAGGCACCTTCCGACCGCAAAGGGTTAAATGATGCATTTCAAGCAGTTTGGTTTTGGGCTGGTGTTTTGCTCTGTGTGCTCTGTTTTGCTGGTAAAGGTCATGTTTTTCTGTAGTTTGTTCGGCTTGAAATGGTGCAAAACCTGTCAAAATATTCATAATGTTGTCAAACATCAATTTCAAATTCGCTTTATTGATTCAATTGGTCTTAAAAAATTTAGAAGAACATAAAGTAATTCCAAAAACAATGCATTAGATAAAAACCATAATGGCCCATATAACTTTATGAATTTATGCAATATGGATACTGAAAATCATTAAAAAAAAACAGTATCTTAAATTTGTAAAATTGTTGTATCTTATTATATATTGTGAATTTATTAGAAAAACAGTAGAAAAAGCCAGCTGACTCTGTAAAAAAATTATAAATATGGTGTTTTTTTTGTAGAATTCCGAAATGAAACAAAATACGGATAAATTATTCTGATTGCCATGATATTGGTTTAGTTGGAATGATAATTCTTTGCCATTTTTATACAAATATGATTTCGAGCATGTGACCCCCATGACTGACACGGAAATTTTCAACTACGCTAACCTTTAACCGGGGGAATATTTCGCGAAAAAGGCGGCGAATGCTGGCTTCCAAATGATAAAGCGTCTCGAGCTTGTCGTCGTAGAAGAGTGATTTGACGAACCCTCCGAAGAAATAGTAGAAACGTGTTAAAACACAGGATCTTTCAGGCCAATGCATAGGTCAAAACGAGAAATTATGCGCTCATCAAATGTCTTTTTTCAATATGGCGCTGGTTGCACGAGCTATATGGTATGTCGCGCCATCTTGTTGAAACCAAGGGTCCCCTGCACTACGGCAAGTCAATGCCGGAACGAAAAAGTGTTTGCTCATAGCTCTATTGTGCTAAGCATTGACTATAATGTTGTTCCTAGCAGCATTTTTGAAAAAGTATGAACCAATGATACCACAGGCCAATAAAGCACATGGATGGGTATTATCAGTGAAAGTAAACGTGGTGTTATATAGGTTAATCGAATTATTTCTTCTAATGGACTATTATGTCAATATTATTGATACGTAATAATATTTATAAAGTGAGTTTCTCGTATACACCCTCTTTTTCGAAATAAATCTGCGCAATTTGCAGACTTTGCTCAGGCTTCAATTGGTTCTTGGTGAAATGGTCAAACAAACTAGCCATAAAACGCATGACAGTGTCATTCGAAAGTGTTGCCAAAATAATGTTTTTTATTTAAATATTTTATCTAATATGTTTTCACGTAATCTCAGTAAAACTTAATCAGAGACGTCACCTTCATCTAATGTAAACCGTCATAATACTTCTAATATACATTTTAAAACATTCCTGCTAACACCAAGAAACCACCACTACAATGTAACAAAATTCACAAAACTGCGTATTATTAACTATAGCTATTCAGCCTCCAATACTTAGATTGACGAAGCCATACCAAACTAGTCCCAATCAACCTAGCAAATGAGTATCTCTATTAGAATTTCGGTCTCAGGGGATAAAATTTAGAGAATAATTTATCTTCTTATCGGTAAGACGCACTACCGATAAGAAGATAAATTATTCTCTAAATTATTATAATCATTATTATTATAATCGAAACATGGTCAGAATCAAAAACATACCGATTCACGCTGAATTACTCGAATTCTTCTACAGAAAAGAAGTCAGTAGTGAGACAAGCCTCAATACATCCGCCTGCACGGTGAAACGGCTGTGAAATCCGAAGGATTTCACTCATGGTTACAGGTGTTGGGACATGATTCCTGTCACTTTAGCAGTTTCATTAATACTTTCATTCAATATAGATTGCTCTTAAGGGTTGTAACTCTTTAGTCTGCGCCGTAAATTATAAGATCATTAGCGAACACTGTTAATGATCTAGTTGGAGACACATTAAAATCAAAGTCGTTCAATATCTGGCAAATGAATATTGAATAGAGCAAGGACGTCGTAACTATTTGCAGTTCTACCCAGTGTATTTTCCCGTGTTTAGCACTTCTAAATTAGATTTTATTTTTTGATTTTCCATTCTAAAATGTTATGTTTAATTTTCATTTTTTGGGAGTCAGTTTGTAATATCTGTCAAAATTAAAAATATAGCGTTTTGGAATGGAACAAAAAATAAAAATCTTATTTGCAGTTATTATGGCGCAGTAACTTGCTGTAGACCTTCTAAACCTTGAAACAGCGCATTGTCGTCAGATTAAAAAAAATGATTTAAAGTACAGCACATTGCACAACATGGCGACAAAATGTCTTGTCTGTCTTGTCAAAAGTCTGTTCTGAAAGATTTTTAAAATTGGTCCATCCAACCACACTGTATCGAACGCTTTCGCAATATCAATGAGAATATCAATGAGAATGCTCCAACGCATTCTTTATTGTTTATTAATCAACACATATCTGAGATCACTTTGGTTAGCACCTGTCTGGTCGAATGCCTGCTACGGAACTAAATTCATTAGTTGGATTGTCGCGAAACTGGACATTTTTTTGTTTGGCTTTGTTTGTTTAGGTTGAAAAATAGTGCCCATCACACGTGACACATTGCGCCTGTGCATGGCACTTTTTCAAGGAATGTACACATACCTTTCCATTGCGATACATGATCTGATTATGTGTGCTAGTATGGTAGATAAACTGACAGGCTCTACTAGTGTCAGTAAGAGCTTTTGGGAGCAAAAGAAATATTCGATTGAATGAAAATCTCCCTTCTCGCTTTTGATCCACCTTTGTTTAGGTAGTTGAGCGCCCTAAACTTTTGTTGATTCATTGGTGAATGAACTTGTTGAGTCATTAGTGTTTTCGAATATGAAAATGAATGTTTTTGATTTTTTTCGTTTTTGCAAAATATTTCTGAAGAATAAAAGAAAGACCTTCCTCTCAATTTATTTTTCGTAAACAATTTTCGACCGAGCCTCATCGATTGCCGCTGAGGAAGAGTGAACGATAACCTTCGAAAATTGAAAAAAATTTAACATGCGAAATTCAAAGGAAGAAATTTTTTATTTTTTTTTCATGAACATTATGTTAGAAGTTGACTTCAAAATGATTTTAATTTTGACATTATTCGATTTGATCATATGACAAGTGACAGCAATATGACACAGTATTTTGAGATACAGTCTATCAGACGTTCTTTTAGTAATTTTCGCAAACCTACAGTCGAGTGATGTAACAAATTTTATTTCAAAATTATTTAAAGGATAACAGGGTTTATTTACGTTGTTAAGTTTAATTTCAAGGACTTCTGGAAAATAAGTTGACATGTTTGTATATATCCAAATTTTAAAAACAAAAAATTTTTGCTATGCGAAAGGACTTTAAAGTATTATTTAAGTAAGTTACAAGGAGAATAGAATACAAACAGCCGTTTCCATGTTTTTATACTTATTCCTGAAAACATTTTGCGTGTGCTTCAAAACACAAGATAAATTTGATATGTTCAAAATAATATCCTTGAAAATACGAGAAATCTACTACAACGTTCTACTTTATCTCATGTGCGACTAGGATTCAGTCATTCGAAATTTAAACATTGCGCACTTGATGGAGGATAACTCACGGTGATAAGCTTGCTACTTTAGTATTATGTTTACTTAAATCTAGAAGTGCTCTTCATTCAGGAGTCTCTTGAAAGTTGAGTTTCCATTTTACGCAGTTATTTGGGACAAATTTGCAGATATTTACTTTACACTAAATCAACTTTATAACGAGATAACCTAAACATCGATGAAAGTCATTTTGAAATTAGTTCAAAGATATATGTTGCAGTTCTTTTTATATTCACTCCTTTTGAGTTAGAAATCCAATTTATCAAATTATTATTATTTCGTCTAGATCAATTAATTGCAAACTGTTATGGGAAGATTTTATACGGGATTCAGCTTAAGTTTGAAAAAAAAGAAACAAGAAACAATAACTAAAACAAAACAGTAAACAATAAAAACTAATCATTTCTCGGACTCATTTATTTCCAGTCTAGTACTTCTTGTCTGGAAAACATGTCCTGCTTAGTTCAGCTGAAATCAACGAATAATAAAAAAAGCACTATTGCATGACATGAAATTTTCTCGGGTCTTAAAAGCAATCCCTAGCTGACAATCATTATGCTATTGAGTAATATCTGTTCAGCATATCGCCATCACATCCATAAAACAATACAATTTATTCTCAAGATAAATGAATCCTGAGCTAGGATCCTTGATAGTATGGGTAATTCGACGCTTACCAATCCTGTGTGTGATTGACACAAACATTTCTTTTGTGACCAACTGACAATCTTAAGACAAACTCAATTCATTTCTTATGCCGAAACAACAATCGAAATTGGGAATTGATTGAACTTCTTTTCCTACATCCTCGAAAAACAAAGCACACATGCATAGTCGAGAGAGATATGATAACAAAAACTACAATTGGTTCTGAAGTGAAATGAGATTTGCCACTTTCGAGGATTACACTACCATTAAGAGAATAGAAAACGTTTAAGAGGATCAACTCCAATCTCCGATGAAATTTAACAATCGATTGAAATATTAGTAGAACTGGTGCAATGCAGGGTTCGAGTATGTGTTGAATGTACTTTTGTTTTAATATTGGTAGCATAGAGATTGTAAGTACTTTTATTGGGAGAAAAGCGTGAATTAAGTTTGTTCTCCAGTGTAAATAGCTTATGAATGCGTTACTGAGTACTTCTGGGCCAATTTAATATTCATAAATCATATTCATTATTTGACATAAAATTCCTGAATTAATTAAAACCTCATTGCAGAATCCAGGTGATGATACATTTCTCACCTCTTATGAAGTATCTTACGGACCACAGAAGATTTCAGGTATTTGAAATTCAGGTATGAGCGTATTTGAGCAACTAGTTTTTAAGTTACTTTTAATTATTTTTACAAAGCTCAAGAACGATTCTGACTTAATAAATTTAAACAGCCAAAATTGAGTACTCCAACATGCGTTAAGGTCTAGGTAAAGAGGAAACTGCCGTTGAGATTGGGTATTCATTCTATTAATAACAATACTCAGTTCCTTTTTGTCCTTTGAATTGAAGTGGAAGCTTCAGTTTTAACCTGAGTTATACGAAAGTTGTGAGTGTGTCTTTCCATGAACATTACTACATGTTCAGTGAAGTCTCCTCGCAATCTTGAGAGTCAAAACGAAGTTACAATGATGTAACTTACAATCATGTAACCATGAGGTGACATATCACAATTTTTCAGACTTCAGATTTTTCAGCTACGACTATTGTCGATTTATTGTTATTATGCTAGAGTTATCACTCATTTCCTTAAATTTCTGGGTGGTGAATTCAGTCAATTATAACCAACTAAAAGTTGACATTCGGTATTGACATATTATCAAATAGACATATTATCGTCTTTTCCACTGGCATCTGAACTCATTGTAAGCAATGTATTTAATAAAATTTATGTAAAACTTCTATTATCTCCTTTATTAATAATGTTCACACTGCAATCTCTGAGAAACAGACCGAACAGTCGGACTTATGAAAGAAAACTAAACCAAATCAGAGGAATAATATCGTTATCTTGGAACTTCATCAGAGGAATAATACCGTTATCTTACTAACAATGTTGTTCTTGTTGACAATACTAAACCGCAGTATTCACTGAAGCCAAAAAATCAAAAATAATTGCAAAAAGGAACTTGTTTTAATTATAGTTAATAGGATTGGACTTATTCCACTTTCAAGGAAAAGATTTATTTCATAACATTTTATAGCCGAAATTCTTTTTATTACTAAATACTAAATAAATCGTACGCCATTGGATGTGTGTGATTATAAACTTGGAGAGAAGGTGTCTATATCTTACTTAAATCACCGTTAACTCATTTTTTTTGAAAAGTCGACTTATATAACCTACAAAAATAACAGCTTAAAATAAAACAAGTATTAAGTAGGTAAAGTAAGTATGTATGTAAGTAAGTAAGTAAGTAAGTAAGTAAGTAAGTATGTAAGTAAGTAAGTAAGTAAGTAAGTAAGTAAGTAAGTAAGTAAGTAAGTAAGTAAGTAAGTAAGTAGGTAAGTAAGTAAGTAAGTAAGTAAGTAAATAAGTAAGTAAGTAAGTAAGTAAGTAAGTAAGTAAAAAAGTAAGTAAGTAAGTAAGTAAGTAAGTAAGTAAGTACATAAGTAAGTAAGTAAGTAAGTAAGTAAGTAAGTAAGTAAGTAAGTAAGTAAAAGGAAAGTAATAAAGTAAGTAAGTAACGTAGGTAAGTTAAAGTAAGTAGGCTGAACAAAATTGACAATTGACGAGTCAAAAACGTCAGCTTCTTACTTTTTCATAAATCAGTTTAAGAAAAAAATTCATGAAGATCGTTTGGAATCATTTATCTTAAATTAATGTTGAAAAGTTTATAAAGTTGCTTGGCCTTTGATTTTAATGCAAATTATTCGATAATAATAGATTCTTCAACTTTGAGACATTAGAAGTTGAATTTTATCATTTAGACAAGTTTGAAAATTTGTGAAATCAGATCGTGCCTATCGGAGTTCTGCATTTTATGTGGCACGATGAAGTCCTTGAATGAAGGTAAAGCTAATTCCAAATATAACTATACAGGAAATCGAGTTCCTTATAGAACAAATGGTTTAAATTCATCATCATCCAGCGGAGAAAGTGAGTAGATTTGTCCGATTCTCAATATCTTCAATTCGAATATTGGTTTCTTCGTCTTGTAGGAATATCTTCGGGAATGGGAGGCAGTGTTATGCCTGGATATACTTCCAACATACCGATGATGGGTGATGGTGGTGCATCGTTTCCGCCATATCAGTCGTTGGGATCAACTCCAATGGCAATGGCTCCTCATTACTCGATGCAATTGCCTAACGTGCCAATAATGTATCCACAGGCTACGAGTTTTCTACCGAGTTATCAAATGTACCAGTCACCGCCTCAAGCAGAAGGGCCTCAGGTTATATCTCCAGCTCAATTTTCTGCGCTAATGAAAATGCCTGGAGCGGAAGTTCAACCACAGATGCAACACTGGGCACAATATGGCGGAGTACAGCGTCCAATGGGTGGCTTCCCGTCAGTTCCAAGCTATTCAGCTCACTCAAGTGGAAGTATGTGTTTGTTTTTAATAGGATTTTGTATATTCTCCACTCTTACCTTGTTTCTTTCTAGATCCTTACATCATCGACTACAGTGATGGTCTTAATATTCTAGATGAGCCCACAGGTGGAACCACTTACACGACAAAATAGATCTTCAGAGGAAAATCCTTAGTGTAGACATTGCAAGTATGTGTTGGCGCCATTGTCAATTAACGTCTTTTATCTAAGATATTTGGATCATTAAATTTTTATGATAAAAATCAACGAGCGTGTTTATAAATGTTTTATCCGAGTGCAATAATTCTACTTCTACTTTCTTAAAGTTTTTCTGGAATGAAAAGGTTGCTTTCTTATGTTTTTTAACAAAATATTGTGAATTGCTAACAATTCATTGCTAATAAGAAGCAAATTTAGGTATCCAACAATCCCTCCTTGCCATGTTCATCGATAATGCACGTTATTCTTTCGTTTGAAATGGGGCTTCATTGTATAATGTTAAGTTTTAAATTGTTTACGCTGTCGATGCTATATTTATCAAACTAACGCGGTTCTATTTTTTATACATATTAAGTTTTTTTCAATTAATAACTTTCATGGGCACTTTTCAGCGTCAAAGGACGAAAACTGTTCTCACACAAATTATGCCATTTTCAACGAGAAACAACATGCGTTTTAAGCGCTCCGATGGAATGAATTATGTTAAACATAACAATACAGTGTGTCCCAATAAGTGGTTCAGATTTGACATATCGATTTTGGATCTGACAACGATAATTTTATTCTTTCTTGCACAGCAATTCAGTTTATCATTTGTTGTTGACGAAATGAGTCGCTTAACGCTTCAGCAAAGGTGAGAAACGTTAGAAATCATTCAATTCGCTGTGTGAGCCTGCGACCAACTTTAAATTGATGAGGATTTTGTTCGAAAAAAAAACTTTTTGGACATTTTGGCGGTTACGTAAGCAACCTATGTGCTCGCATTTTGTGATCGAAAAATTCACTAGAATCTCTGTAGAAGTCAATGCATCCTTTGCGTGTTACTGATTGGTGCGGATTGTGGCGTGGCGGCATAATTGGGCCCTATTTCTTCGAAAATGAGCCACGCGTGACCATTACCGTCAACAATCACTTACCGCCACACGTTAACATCTTTTTGTGGCCATATCTTGAAGATAACGATTCCTTAATGAATTCCTTATCCGTTAATGAGAACCTTTGCGTTCAGCAATACGATGCACCATGCCACTGATTGGGCGTTACAACAGCCGAAGTCCGTCAAAATTCGATGACCACTATCAGTCGAAACGTTGACGTAAAATGGCCGCCTAGAAGCAGTGTTTTGACACCTTCGGATCTTAATTTGGTGGGTGTCGTGAAGGGAAAGTCTTTTGCAGACAATTAGCAAATAGTTGACCATTTGAAAGCCAATATTGAAGCAACCATTGACGAAATAAATCCACACATAATCCAAAATGGGGTCGGAAATCGGACCGAGCGAATAAAGTACACCAAGGCCAGCTGTTGCTACCATTTGAATGAAATCATTGTCCATAAGTAGCCCGAAAGGATTGTGCCTTCAAAAATTCTTATTGGGACATAATGTACGTGGAAGAAAAGTTTTGGACAAAATTATCGATTAAAGTGTCTCTTAAAATTTGACTTGCATTATTAAATGTTACCTCGAATAAGTTCATTCCATCATTCCGTATGTTATACCTTGAGTTGTAAATGTTGACAATAAAAGCGAAAAAGGAAAGGTTCAAAAATAAAATTAAAACCACTAATAAAGTTCCAGGAATAGAAGTGTTTTAATAATATAAATAACCAGTATTTTTATATGTAATTTTTAATTTTATTTATTAATTTTTTTTTAGTATGCATCTGTTATAAATATTTTCAATGTAATTACGTAGCGGCTGTTATGTTATTAATATATAAAGGGGTTCGAGTATGTCAGATGAAAACAAATAACAAGAAAAACTGCTCTGCACACTATTATAGTGATCCTTAAAGATTAACCTTCTATGATGAGTATGTAATCAATCACATGATTTTATTTCTGATAATAGTAAATCTTTTTGTTTTAAATCAACTTTGACCCGTCAATAATTTGCATTTAAGGTTGAATGAGTAAATTCACCATTAATTTGATTGCTTCCACATAGGAATATGCATCCTAAGCGTAGATGCAAGTAGTTTCATCAACAATGTTGTTATCTGTACAAATAATTGCTTCAAACACTAATGGAGTAACAATCATCAAATCTCATTGAACCACTGAAACAGACAGTATGAGGACAAGATTTAATAACCAGTAGTTATGCTTTGAAAATTATCCTGTTTGCTCTCATTTTCAAAACAAACAAGTTCCATTGGAAGATTCCATTGAACAACTCAATCCATGCGTTGAAATGACAACACTTTGCTGACGATTCATGTTGCTGCATCTGCCACATAGCCTTCCTTCTATCCTAGATGAAGCATGTGGGTACCCACAATTTGCATCCAAATGCATGATTCCGTCCAGTTCAAATAAGAAGGATGTGGATAACAGGACGAACGGTGGCTACGACGTGATGATGACGACATTCGGAAACCGATCGGGAAGCTTTGCACTTAAAGAGAATATTGACTTTTCCAAGATAGTCATACGAACGCCTCAAGGATGTGAGCAGCATACTGTTCTTTTGATTGAATAGTTCATAGGAAGTGAGGATATAACTGCGACTAACCTCAACTTGTATGTGAATGTGCCAACGATTCAGTGCCGGATGAATTGCTTGTGTAGTTTTCGTCCCAAATCAGTAGTTTAAAGGAAATGACAATGATTAAGGAGTAGTAACGTCGCCAGCCACTTGTTGCGCTTTTTGTTTGAAGTCTGGTTGTTCTGAACAGGCCACTTTAATTGGAAATATTTCTGGAAAATAATATTTTGAATTTGGGGAAAGTAGCTTCCTAAAAGATTATTATAGAGAATCTTTTCACTCATTCAAACTGTGGTTGTAAGCGAAGCCTTGCGATTGGAAGCGCTTCATGTAACAGCTGGAAGCGCCAACAAATAATATTTAGATGTTCTCAACGTAATAAAAATCTTCCAATTAGTTGCTACAAAAGAAATCTTTTTTTACGATTTAATTTCAAAAATCCTGGAACCAAACGAACTCTTAATATTTATCATGATATCGTCGCACAAGCAAAACCAATTTGTTATTATTAGGAAAAACATCCTTTCCCGCCACTTTACTAAAATAATAATTCTCAGAATCGACCCGAAAGCATCCTGGCCTAGCCGTTAGCTGTTTTTATTAGAAATCCAAGCAATTTATGTAAAGTAAACGAAATCGTTTCGGTGATGTAATTAATGGAATTGCTTAAGCTATCACCAAATCGGCAATAAACGCTTGCCTATGGTGGCGATGAAAAATGTCTTCGCAGGAGTAATTTGTAAGGAGCCGCTTCCGTTACGTCGCGATAGCATTTATTTCAGATAAATTCAGGCAATTCTGTTAATGAATGAGTATATTGGTAAAGTATGTATATTGGCAAAGAACGGAGAGTCAATGCGAGGTGACGAGGAGACAACGATGAAAGCACGTGAAAGGATTATGATGAATCAATATTGGCTGGAAATATATTGAATGTTTGAACAATGGAAGCATATGTGAGTAAAACGCAAAACTTTTATCTTTTAGCAATAAATTCAAATCTGTGAATTGTACCAATAATTCAAAGAAAATTAGCAGAGTTTGGCTGCTCCGAAATAAAAGCAAGTGCAACGAAATTCGAGTTCACTATTTGCAATAAGAGTTACCTGATTTAGAGCCTTCTGAATCAAATACGAGGGCTGTTCAAATTTAAATCGGAATTTTCGAATAGACGCGCCAAAAATGAGTGTTGAAAAAATGGCTGCCGTGGATATCACTGGTCTGGACTGGTCTGTGATGAAACGTTGAGAACAGCAGGAACAGCGTAACCTTACTTTTTATTTTGGTTGTAGGCTATAGCTATGAGCGAAAAGGTTGTACCAGTGTCTGTTGCGCAACTCATTATTATTTATGATAATCTAAATTTATGATAATCTAAAATTAGCGGAAGTTCAACGAAAATTCCTCGAGCAGTTCGGGGATGAGAACCTCTCTAAGACCCAAGTGTATGAATGGTGTCCGATTTCCGATGGTAAACTTGCCACATGTGCGGTGTCCTAGGACCGGTGGCACCGATGAAAACGTAATCGCTGTTGAAAATCTCAAATCTTTTTTGGGTGGCCGCCGCAGTAATGTTTACGATATGGCTAAGGGGTAGCGCAACATCGTAGGTAGCAGTGGTTTGAAGAAGAAGGGGAGAGTTTGTTACGCCGATTATTCACCACAGACGAGAAATGAGTACACCACTATAAGCTGGAGAGAAACCGCGCATCTATGGAATGGAGGAAGAAAGATGAGGGAGCGTCCGTTATAACGCATTCCATGGCGTCAAGTGGTAAGATAAATGACGCCGTGCTCCTTTCGATTTCGTGTTCTCTCGTTTCGGGAAATGAGAGGAAAGAGTAATCGCGCTTGATTTTCTCACTGACCAACGAGTTATGAACGTATTAACGTACCGTTCTTGAAAAAAAAAACACCGTAAATCCAAGGAATTTATGTAAAGTAAACGAAATCGTTTCGATATTCCAATCCGTGGTGCGATTAAAGTGCAAGACAACGCCCGACCTTGTACAGCTCGGCTTACAATTGAAAAATTGAACGAATTGGGATGGGAAATACTGGAATACCTTCCATACAATCCAGACTCATGAGCCTGTGATTATTATTTATTTAGTCCATTGAAAGAGACACTCGGCGGACAACGTTTTGAAAGCAATGATGAAGTGAAACCTTTTGTGTGCGAATAGCTATGTGAAAAGCGGCGATTTTTTACTAAAAAAGCATACGAAAGCTTAAAAAAAAATATGAGGGAGACTACGTAGAAAAACTAAAAAGATGTAGCTTCGTTATTAATTAATAAAATTTTATATTACGAAATTTCGTGGTACATTTGACCCACCCTTGTATGTTGTCATAAATTTTTAAAGTTCTTAAATTTTTAGGTCATTAGCATAAATAAGCCAAGTTGTCGAGTTCTCAAGCTTTGTTAATCATTTCAAGACACAAGTATGATATGTAATTTGAAACTTATTTTGGTTGTTAACAACCACAAGATATCTCGAATTTCGCGCTACAAGTGCAGATTGATTGCAATTGGTCGTTTGAATTAGAAGTTATTAGCAAACATGATCGGGAATTTTATGTATTCAAGGTGGTTGGCTTGATTTGCTCTCATGGATCTTTGTGTCTCTTTCTACGAGCTGCTACATTGGACTGTTTTTGCTAGTATGTAATTATTCTATAAACAAGGAAAATTTATTTGGGGAAGTTACATTTGTTTTAAACTGTAGTCAGACACTAAAAGACAGACTCAGTTCGCACGACTCAGTTCAAAATTTTCGTAGAAAAAAAAATTGTAAACTTCAGAAACATGAAAAAGGATCATTTTTGTAATTGGGAAAATCTAAAAAATTTAGTTTTCTCCAGAAAAGAAGGTAGTCGCAGTGCAAAATTATGGATGAACACGAAACTCCATAAGCCTTTGTGGCTAAATTTAATTAAAGTAGACTGCAATAAATGAAGTAGCAAATGAAACAGAATGTATCGTTTTGTTTCGCAGGAGAGGATAATCCAAATGTGTCCACGAAAAATTTTTGTGCATAAACGTGGTTCAAGCGTTGAAGTCTAATAAGAGTTCGATGGAGATTCATTTATGCACGTCTACAGACATAAGAAGTCTAGGTTACTTGGTTGAATTGCAAGGGACAAACCTCAATAGGGCTGGTATTGAAATAGATAGTACGACTCCGGGTAATAGTGGAAACAGGATTATATGTGATGGATTGCAGATTGCTTGCCCTTATTTGAATACGTTTTGTAATGATTCATCTACCAAACCCTGAGAAATGGAATCGTATATTTTCAGAGGTCAATAAGGCAAATGCTTACGACTTCAAATCGTAAATCTTCATTTCAATAAAACATTGGCATCCGGCATCATACCGAGCTTGAATCTTATTGATTTATTTTCGCTATAGCGAAAGTAACCTTAGACATCTGTTGGAAACTAAATGATGGAGAATGTGTTGGAGCGTGTCTCATTGATACGAAGAAAAATTTATTAAACAATTTATTTAATTAAAATTGGTACCAATAGATGCAACACACTTTTCCTCACGAAACACAAGTACATTTATCTCAGTTATGTAGAAGTCCGAGTTTCTGGTTCGCAGAAACTCCTCGAAAGCATTTTTGACAGCAGCTTCATTCTTAAATTTTTTTCCTGTCAAAAAGCGAATCAAATGTGTAAAGAAATGGTAATCTGTTGGTGAGAGGTCTGGTGAATATGGAGAGTGAGGAAGGGTCCCACAGCACAACTGTTTCAATTTTTATACCGTTGTTCTCAACACATGAGGCCTTGCGTTATCATGAAGCAGTATCACTCCATCCCTGATGACAAGCCTAGGTCGTTGGCCTATGAATTTCTGATGCATTTCATCCAGTTGAGCACACTATTTCTCAGCATTGATAGTTTCGCCAGATTGCAGGAACGAATAGTGGGTAACTCCAGCTACAGACCACCAAACAGTTACCATTACGGTTACTTGGTTTTGGCATGTGTCTTGGCGCTCCATCGGCATCTAGTCATTGGGCCGATCGGCGACGATTATCGTATAAAATCCACTTTTCATCGCAGGTCACAATACGGTGCAAGAAAGGTTCCTTTTTGTCGCGGGAGAGAAGAAATCTCCACTCGAAGAGTCAGGTGTTGCTCGGTAAGATCATTCGGAACCGATTTGTCAAGCTTTTTCACTTTTCCAAGTTGTTACAAGTGGCGACAAACTCTCGAATTGTGAACGCCTAACTTTTCGGCAAGGTCCCTTATGGTTTGGTGGGGGTCAGACTCCACTAATGCACGCAGCTCGTTGTTGCCGATCGATTGTCCTGGGTGTCCAAGTGGCTCACTTTTAAGGTCCATAGCACCGGACTCAAATTTTTTGAACCACCACCGAGTGGTTCGTTCGCTAACTGTATCAAGCCAGAATGCGCTGTTGATATTCCTCGTTGCTTCCGCAGCGTTGTGTTCTAATTTAAATTCATGTAGTAAATTTAGCCGTTCTTGATACTTGTTTACTTTCCCTTTTTGCTTTTACGATCACTATGAAGTGCAAAACAGAAATGACTCCATAAGCCAAGGTAGCAGTATTTATACTTCAATATGTCATATCATTTGCGTCGCCTTGTGCCAACATAATACACTAAAATTGCAGCCAACTTTTTGTCATAGCTAAATTGGGCATTTCATGTGCAGCAACCTAATGTTAGTGTAAGAGAAAGTGTTTTGATTGGATTTGTTTCGAATTTTTATTTATTTTCCCTATGTTTAGCTTAGGACAGAAGTTCACTGTTGTGTTAACATTATAATTACTTTTTGAATAGTGTTGGTTGTTTTTCTCTCCCTTTTTTCAAATTGAATCAAAAATATGTAATAATTTATGTAATGTATATTGAATTTGATATTGTTTTTTAGACATTAGGGGTAAAACATAAGTGAGCAAAGTGAATAGTGCAAAAAGATTAGAATTTGCGAAGAAACAAGCATATAAATGCAATGAGAATGAGGTAAACGTTTTGGTTATGGGCGATGCCAAAGTTTAATCGTTGGCATCATCTCTAAAGAAGTGCTTGTGGAAAACCCTGATGAATATTAGGGTGGAATAAGCAGCAAACATAGCGTGGTTCGGTGATGACCTGACACTGCATGTTGGCGACAAGGATAGCAAGACAACACTTTAATGAGGTTATCATGCATAACTCCATATATTTATTATTCATTATTTATATTTAGTCAAAGAAAATTCCAAGGAAAATGTCCTGAAACTCGTTTCGATAGACAGCTTTACATTTCAATAAAAAAGTTGTTGCCAAGTTGGATGCAGGTGTTGTGTAGGATTGGATGCTTTACAATATGCCTGCAGATAACAAAACTACGACATTGTCTTGTAAGTTACGAAAAAACTCACCTTTTAGTTTGGTTGCATCAATGGTAACAAAAATTAATTATTTATATATATATAAAAAAAAAACCAATTCTTTGTTTTTCTTTTCTTAATTTACTGTTTTTAATTGCATGAACTCTACACTGACGTTTGAAGCGTTTTTAAGACTATTATGATATCTTTTAAATCGCTTCAAATTCAATGGTAATAAGAATGGGTAGACAGAAATAGTATTCAATCCAATTCGTTGCATGAGAAGTCGGATTAAACTTTCAACCAACTCAATTACCATTGACAGGACCATCGGCACTAAAATTGACAAACGACTGCAAATCTCGTAATGTCCTTCAAATGATTCGACAAAGCGATCATTTCACTCGTTCTAAATTAAATTGACTGAAAAAAAGTTAAAATTTAAACTTCAATATAAAAAAAAACTCCCACAGCATAAGCTTCGCAGAAAATCAATGAAAGAACAAAAGATAATAAAAACTGTGCCAATATTTATACCACCATTATTTGGATGACACTGGCCAGTAAACTGTGGTCAGAGGGCGAACAGATAAAACTCCAAGGATATCATGTTGGATAATCCATGAAACCATAGTCGAATCACATTGAGAAGAGCCGATATAAATACAAAAAAAGGGACGATACATTTCTATTATTGGAGTCCATTCAAAAAAGTATGTATCCAACGTTTCTCGACCGAACGTGTTCTACTAATTCTTTCTAATTTTGGAAGTTAGCTGTTATCACTTTATTCAAACATGCAAGCAGAACACACTGGGAAGTTAGAAAGATAGGAAAAAGGACTTTCCGCCATATTTTCAATGTGAATTTTTTATGTATACGTGTTTTGCAAGCGACATGACATTTGCTGGTTGCTGGATATTTGCCATTTCCTTTTCATTCATTCCATTTTTCCACATGAAAATTATTGACCATTTATTTCTGTGTGCACTTTGACGGAAAAAATGAGAGAGATAAAATTTTCTTGCGAAGGAGTCGGAGCCAACAACGAACACTCATTTGATGATTCAGTTCGCATTGGTCCTTGTTTGTAGAACATGCGAATTATGTGATTCATATTTTAAGCTGGCATTGATTACACTTCGTACACTTTATAAGAGCCTCGAATACTCGTGTAAATTTCCTGGCAAGAAAACGAAAAGAGATGAGAAATCTTAAAAGAAAATCTCGTATGACCCTGATGTGGGGGCGAAGGAGTTGGGTGATATGAGCAGTTGAAATTTAATCTTGCTGTAGAGCGAGGTAAGAAGTAGTTTTTGAAAATGATGTTTGACTGCTTATTCTATGAATTGAACTTTCCAAAATGACTCCTTTGAGATCTTCAAAGAAATTACCTTCGGAAATTGGTCAACTTTAACACGACTTCTAAATTACGATAAAGCCGCTTTTGTTAAATAAACACATTTATCTTGGCCGTATGAATACGTGAAGTGTATCCTGTTGTCGCTTCCGTTGGCAATTTATATTGTCGTCTTACCTAGCGTACGCCATGGTAAACACACATATAGTGTCCTCTTCGCATGAAGCGATTCTTATCAGATGACATTTATTCGTGGGCTTTTCGCTTTCACACATACAATAGCAGCGTTAAAAGCAAACAACGAATATATTGCAGAATATATGTCAAAGGAGCCTACCCTAATGCGACATTAATGCCCCTGGTCTGCATCTAATAGCACACATATGTAAATGAAGCGATTAAAATGATATGACGGTATTTGCCGCGCGATGTATTGTACATACATGTTTGCATTGTTGTGTTTATCAAAAGGCCAAAGATTATGAAGATTTATAGCTTGTAGTAACCATTACCATAGTTGAGACCAATCGTTGATATTGAAAAAAGAGTTTGCCTTACTTAAATTTTTTGGCTTACAAACGGTCAATTGACTATTTTAATATAATTTTTCTTATAGGTTAGAAGCTCTTTTATAATCATTTGCATTGCAGCATTGATTTCATCCAGGTTTTCAGTAAATTCTATGGGCAGGACTTAGGTCGATGTAGCATAAGATTGTATGGTCTTAATAACTGAATTAATATTTTCTCTATTTTGTTAACTTGAGCTACATCTGAAATGAAATCAATCTTTCCCTGAATCTTTTCTCAGAAATTGAACTTTGGAGAATGTTCTTCGTCAAGCAGAACTTTTCAGATTAAGGATTCAGTTGACGTGTTCAATTCGTTGTGGGTACAATCTTCGTTAGGCTCTAAGATTTAGTGGATCTTCCACTACAATAAATTAATTGGTTAATCAATCACACAAATATTTGATTGATTGTGATTATACAACAAATAATAAAGACCAAAAATAAATAATATGACAAAAAACAAAAAGTAATGTTCAGTTGCAGGCGACCAAATTTAGGTCGGTTCATCAAACATCAAATGGTTCAAAAATGTCCTGATTAAGCAGAGACGCTTTTTTTACCCTTAAAAAGGGAGAAGCAGTATATTGATCCTTCTTTAAAGGATTTTAAAAGTGATATCTTTGTAAAAGCTTCTAAACGTGTCTATCATTGTAAGCCAGCTTTAAATGAAGCGATCAATTTCGGAGACAGCTATCTAATTATATCTATGAAAGACGCTGGCGAAAAAAGAAGCACAACCACGACATTTGTTCTATTTGTAAAAAAAAAGAATTCTTGTCGAAAATAGTTTGTAAATTGCTGAAAAATATGTCACACAACATGTTCACTTTCCGCAGAAAACAATTTTTTGTCCACAGTCATAACAGTTCTTTTCAATTTAAGCGGTTTACAGAGAAAAATGCAAAATAGAAGGCAAAATTAAAAGCACTGCTGACTGTTGAGGACTTTTTAGTTGAGTTCATTAATTAGATCCGTGTACAAGTTGAAGTGTTTTTGTCGCAATAGAGAACAAAAGTTAAAGTTAACAAGTTAAAAAGTTAAAGAGGACAAAAGGTCGCAATAGTGGACATCCCAGAGAAAGCTGCTGTGCAACTTCTGGCCATGGAGAAAATCAAAATCGACTGAGTGGTATGCAGAATTCGCCGAAGAGTGGTCCTGACTCGATGCTATAAATACCTTAACTTCGGACACATTTCTCCGAACTGCAAGGGGCCAGATCGAAGCAACCTGTGCTACAAGTGTGGCACTCCTGGCAATAAGGCGAAAGAGTGCACAAATATGGCATGCTGCGTTTTGTGCATACCCAAAGGCCTGAAATCTAAAGATCTGGCACATGTTCCGGGAAGTGGAAAGTGTCTGGGGGTGTCAAAGGGGCACTAAGCAAGAGAAAAGGCAAACTATGATTCGAGTCCACCAGATAAATCTGCACCGTAGCAAGACCGCACAGAATTTGCTTGACCAGGTCGCGAGGGAGAAATAAGTCGACCTGCTATTAATATCTGAACAGCATTGCAACAAGGAAGAGGCAGGATGGTACTGGGACCGATCTGGAACCGCCGTCATCTGGGTGCGGGATAGCATTCGGCTCCCAGATCAGAGCTGCATCAGCGGGTATGGCTTTGTGTTGATCAGGTGTGTGGATATGACATTTGTCAGTGTCTACCTCACGCCAAATGCGCCAATGTCATCCTTTTAGTGCAAGCTCGACGAATTGGAGGGAGCCGTTTCGAGCATATAAGGGCGAATCCTTGTTGGCGGTGACTTCAATGCCAAGGCGGTTGAATGGGGAATGCCTCATCCAGACTCCAGAGGGAAACGAATCTTAGAAATAGCGGCTAGGATTGGACTTGTCATCATGAACGTTGGAAATACACCAACCTTTCGCCGGAGAGGCTTCTCGAGAACCATCCCGGATGTGACGTTCGCTTCGGAGTCCTTTGTGCCTATGATACGCAAATGGAGGGTACTGGAGGACTAATCGGCAAGTAATCATCAGTATATTGCATTCGAATTGCTCCTTGACGCGCAGAAGAACCCGACCTGCCGTCGTAGGTTGGAACATCGTCAAAATGTACGTCGAGGAGTTTGCCGGAGTTCTCATGCGAAGTGAAATCATGACGGGGATCACAACGGGGACTAGAGGAGTCTCAGCCGAAAATGCGGTGAACCCTACTATGAAACTCATCACATCTGCGTGCGACGTCTCTATGCCCCGGCGATGGCCACGACACGATAAGCCGGCTGTGTACTGTTGGACAACAAATATCGCTGAAAAGTGAAAAGAATATCATAGACTCCGCCGCGAAGCCCAACGCTTAAGGGATCTGGATGAGTCATATTCCCGAATGATGGCATAAAGGTCAGCTAGGAAACTCCTTCGCTAGTTAATCAATGAAAGCAAAGTTCGCTGTTCGCAAAACCTCATTGAGGACATCAATAGAGACCCGTGGGGCTTGGGTGCCTCTGAGTGAAGCTCGGAGCCTCACGGACGCCCTATGTGCTTGAGGCAGAGAGAATGGACGAGGTTGTACGGGCACTTTTCCTTGTGCGCCCCATCCTTTGCGATGTTCCATGTGACGAAAGTCCTGATGGCTATCCGCTATTCACTGAGAAGAAGCTGAACAACGCGATGCTCACATTAAAAATGCAAAAGGTGACGGGACCAGACGGCATCCCAGCAGAAGTGTTACAGCTTGTGTACCATCTTTGCCCTGACATGTTGCTCAGCATATTCAACGCCTGCCTGCAGGAGGGTGTATTCCCAAAATGCCCCTATGTATGCTAAACGCCGCCGGGAAGGTGCTCGAGAAGTTCATCAGAGAGAGACTCGGGGAGGCCATCTGAGCCACATACGGCTTCAGGGCTGCACGATCCATGATTGGCGCGATTATAGAAGTGGTGAACGCGATGCAGCGAGCAGAAGCCCACAACCACTACTCAAAGCGCAAATTATTACTCGTGACACTTGACGTAAGGACCGCCTTCAATTCCGCTAGGTGGATAGATATTCTCAGTGCTCTGGAATGCTCTAATGCGAATATTGAGGGATTACCTCAAAGACCACAAGCTCGTCTATGACACATTGGGGGGTCGGCGAAGAATGGACGTAACATCCAGGGTGACACAAGGCTCCATTCTTTGTGCAGACCTATGGAATGTCTCGTACGACGAGCTATTGAGGCTGCCCTTACCGGATGAGTCGCGTTTGATCGGCTATGCTGACGACGTAGCGGCATTAGTCGCCGGACGCACTGTCGAGCAAGCGCAACCCACACTAAGTATGATAATGCGTCAAGTAAGCGAGAGGATGAGAGACCGTGGATAGCGCTGGAAAAAATCGAAGTCGTCATTCTGATAAAAAAGCCGATCCCCAGAGTTAAACCCATCCGGATTGGCGAAGAGACCATCGAGTCCAAGAAGACGATCAAATACCTTGGCGTAATGATTGACTCGAGATGATTGACTCAAATAAGAGCTTCAATGGACGGGGCCGCAGATGGAGTATCGGCGCTCAGCCGTATAATGGCTAACATTGAGGGACCCGTCACGACCAGGAAACACCTACTGATGAGTGTAGTGGGGTCGGTGCTGCTATACGGCTCCGAGGTTTGGGCTGAAGCGCTCAGTAAGGAATCGTACCGTAAGCGACTGATGCAGATGCAAAGACGAGGCGCTCTGTGGGTTGCATCTGCATATCGCACTGTCTCTGAGCCGGCAGTGCTGGTCATTGTGGGTACGACACCTATTGTGCTACTTGCTAAGGAACTGAGGAGGCTCTACCTGTCCAGGGGAAAAGAAGGTAGAGAGGTTGCTTCACGCGAGGAGAGAAGAAGGACTCTCGCTCTGTGGCAGGAAGGGTGGGTAAATGAAACACGGGACAGGTGGACCGCACGCCTAATCAGGGACCTGGAGCCGTGGCTCAATCGAAAGCATGATGAGACTTATTACTACTTGACACAGCTTCTCAGTAGACACGGGTGTTTTCCGTCTTACCTGCACAAAATGGGAAAGTCGCGGTCTCCTGACTGCCTGATTTGCCCGGGGATTGTGGATGATGCTTGCCACACCTCCCAAAAAAAGTGTTCTTGTTCGATTTTCATTAGTTTTTGCCAAAATTTGATAGTTGGGCCATCGTTTAGGTCACGGAATAGGTCGCGGAAAGCATGGTCATGCTGAAAAAAAAGACTTTATCCGAAAACTTTAAGGCAAATGTGCAAAATTAATAGCCAAATACGTCATTTTGTTGGATGTTCAAACAATATGATACGCAATGTCATTTCTTTTCAAGAAAAAGCTGAAACACGTGGACGTAAACGCACCATATCCAAGTTGCTTGCAAATCGGTTGATCCGCCAAAGCAAGAAGGAGCCTTTTAAGCAAGAAACTGAAGTGAAAAAGGATCTCAACATAGCTGCAACGGTGCAAACAGTTCGTCATCGTTACAATTCAAAAGCTTTTAGCCCAAAAAAAGTTCCATTCCTAAGTGCGAAGCATATAGCCAAACGTATTGAGTTTGCAAAAGAACAACTGAAATGGCCAGTTGGAAAATTGACCAACATTTAATGGGCGGACGCGAGCAAAATTGCTCTGTATGGAGGAAAAGGCTCTCGTTCATACGTCATACGTCCTCCAATACAGAATACAACTCTTAATAAAACCATTAAACGTGGGGAGTTAAGTTTAATGCTGTGGGCTTGCTTTTCGCATTATGGCATAGGCCTAAATTTTTTTACACAGCTTTTATAAAACTTTTTACTTTTAAAAATGTGTTCATTAGTTGTTGAAACTAACAAATAGAATTACAATTCCTTTGGAAAGATTGTTGGTGACGATGGTGCTATTATTTGTTTCGCAGCTGTATATTATAACTCTAAATAATTACTTGATTATAATATGTATATGGTATATAACCAATATTTCGATAGATACCAAATTGTTAGGGTAGATTTTAGGTAAGAGGAATGCAGCACTTATCATGAGCCAGTAAAATACGAACTTCAGGGAAATGGTTGTTAAGGCTCCAACCAACAAAAAGGGTTGTTCCGTTTATGAAAGGGTCTAAGGTTAAAAGTCAAACAGTATATGGCCATGTAGAGGCTAATATACAGTAGCGAGCAAAACTGAGTGGATGATTGTTTCTGCTGCGTGTTTGGGTCTATAAAAACCTCAATTAAATTAAAGTAAATTTAAAAAAATCAATAGTTTTTAATTTGTTATTCATTTATGAAAAGTAAAACATAATATTTCTAGTATTTGGTCCACAGTCCTTTATCTTTAATGACGCTTTTTATGCGCTTGGGCATACTTTCGACAAGGTGTTCAATAATTACATTTGAAATTTTTTTCCATTCATCTTGAGTGCGTTGCCACAGCTCGTCCAAGTTTTTCGGTGACTTTTCGTAGTTTCCCAATCGTCTTTTCATTATTGCCCATAAGTTTTCGATTTGGTTGAGATCAGAACTTTGAGGAGGCCACTCCATTCTCAAAAATTTTTGATTGGCCAACCATTCTTTGACTATTTTTGCAGTGTGTTTTGGGTCACCATCCTGCTGAAATAGTACTTCCTCTTCAGGGTAAGCGCTTTTATCTACGAAATCGCGCAAATTTGTTTGCAGTATGTATAGATAGTCCTCTTTCTTCATAATGCCATCGATTTTATGGAGTGGCCCAAGGTGCCACCATGTAAAGCACATCATCAAACTGCCTCCACCATGCTTAACAGTGTGCTTCACATGATGTTTTTGAATTGAGTCGTAACGTCGTCGCCAGTAAAACGATTTTCCATCGGACTGGAAACGATTTATTTTGACCTCGTCGGACCAAATCACACGCTTCCAGTCATCAAGAGTCCAATGTTTGTGGTTTCGGCAGAATTTTAACCGAGCTTTTATGTTTTCGGCGGACAAAGCCGGTTTTTTATTTTTGATTGCTGATTCAAACCCGATTCTCTTTAAGGCTCTACGCGCAGTCCATTCACTGACATCCTTGTTTAGTCCTTCCGAAGCCATCTTTGGTGTTTTTCTAGGGTCCTTTTTGCATTTCCCGTATGATTAGGCGTGCTTCTGAGTCCGTAAGTAACTTTGGACGGCCACCTAAGTTCGGTGCTCCGATAGCATTTCGTCTCTTTCGCACATCAAGCACAGTGGTTTGACTTATTTTTAATTTTTGTGCAATTTTCCTTGATGACTCACCATTTTTGTCATTAGTACGATGCTATTTTCAACTTCAAACGATATTTTATTCATATTTATTTAATTTCACTGACTTCACTTCGCCCACTTCTTAAAAAGTAGGAAAACAAACTGAAAACAATGGTTATGCAATTATATTGAAAACCTAAACGATTAGCGGTAAATACCCGTTAGCTTGAGCATCGCTAGTCGTTCTCTTTCGATTGCACAAAACGTGCAAAACTGAGTGGATGCGGCTGTCTGTGATTTTGCTATTAATTTCCTTCTTCTAATTTTTTTTAAAAATGTAATGAATGTTTTTTTTTTCAAGATCAATAAATAAGTAGATTTTGAAAGTCTTATTCGATATAGTTGAGTATTGAGGTTTTTACTGAACAAAAAAATACAGCAGCAGTAATCATCCACTCAGTTTTGCTCGCTAATGTATCTACAGCGAAGCCAGTCGAATCTGTACTATTATACTATTGTAATATATACTTCTATAATATATACTTGTATATATACTATTTGCTTCGGAAAATTCGTCTAAAACAATTCCGCTTAGAAGTGGTAATCAAATCGATATGATTAGTTCCATTGCTAAGGGGAGGAAACCGCATTCACAAATTTTCACTTTTCGAAATTCTCCCATCCTGGGTCACCAATCTCAAAACCTTTACAACATACCATGAAAATAGACTCTTTAATGATAGCTTACGTTGTTCGCTTGCGTTGAGAAATTCATGGTTTGTCTCTTAAGGCTATCCTACCTTTGTAATAAGCACAGAAACTACCTGAAATACAAATAATTAAATAGAAAGAAGTCATGAAAGACATCTATATCAATCTGAATAAAGGACTTGTTTGTGTTGTGCATGATTATAAACAAACAAAAAAAAAACATTTATCTGTTCATGTTGATTTTGCGCGGGAACACAGTTTGACGCGCGAAAAAGTCCTTAAACGTTTTATTGGTGACATTCATCCTTCAAAGTTTTCTTGGTGAGCTAGTTAGGATTGACGAAATGCAAAGTCATTGGTTCACAGGGAAGTTCAAACTGATTTTGTTAATAGTGCGTGAAAATTTGTTGGGCGTTCCTTTAGAGGCTGGTTGTCATATATGAATTTTGCCTTGATTTGTCCGTGAAAGATTGGTTTGATAGTTAAAATAATAGCAAAAAAAAATTTAAAATGTTAGATGTACAAATTAATTTTGAGAAATTTACAAAAGATGGCATAACTTGTATTACATCGGATCGGACTTTCTTGTCACTTACATATTTATAAGTTGTTTACTGTAGGCCAAAAATACAAAGGATCATATTAAAACTAATTGAATATAAAAAATTAAAAATTATTTAGGCTTATTAGATTAAATTGTAAACTCCATGTTAATTTATAAAAAAATTTCATACCTATTTCTCTTTAAAATTATTTGACATTGTTATATTGTATCAAGTTATGATATACTATGTCAAATTATATTATATTACATTATATTAAATTATATTATATTACATTATATTGTATTATATTATTTTATATTATATTCTATTATATTGTGTTATATTATATTTTAATATTATGCTCAATTGTTTGACGTTGACAGTATTGAGCCAGTCAAAATTTACCTCTCATTTTAAAATTACTATTTCCAGATTATACTTTTTCGTCCGATTAATTCATGGCTTCAAATATGAAATGACATGGTGGAATCAGTTCTGGTTGTAAATGGAAGCGAAAACTATGGTTTCGTGTTATAGACCAAGTCTGGTCTAGGATTCAAGAAGAAGCTTCAAATCAGAGGCAGATTTTTCGAAATCGATATGGTGTTATCCCGTTATAATGTGATCAAAATCGAGGGATTCAGAGCACTTTTTCGAGTACGTTGTTTTGTAATACTTGCATTTCTAAGAGATTGTTACTATTTTTCGCAATATATCATCATCATTTTGATTTTTTTGGTTTCATTCCTGATGTGCTAAGACTAATCTTTCTGATTTAGAAAAATCAAGTTTTGCTTGAGTTGTTTTTTTTAAGTCTCTTAATTGTCTTGAGTGATCTTCTGGAGAGGTTATAATTTGATAAGCATGCCTTATAATTTGTGAGATGATGGTATAATTTCTCTACGTAAATTGATTGAAATATGGAATAAACGACCCAACAAGGGTCGTTTCGCATCGCGACGAGTCGGCTTCGCATCGAATCAAAGGACGTGAAGTCCATGGAGATGCGGCAACGGAGTGTACCCCTGCGGGTAAACCTTTCGGCCACACGAAGGTCCACTAATTTGGTGGCTGCTGGCGGACTAGCTCCGTTCGGCGAGAAGTGCGGACGTGGATCGGACCCTAGTGGACTTCCGCTCCGATTCCATTATTAGAACCAGCCACTGAAAAACCCGATTTTCCGACGCGCCATTTCAAAAACAACAAACGGTATCCTACTTTATGTTACCTTTTCAACCCGAGTCAAAACAAAACAAAATCGCAACCCGACCTAAATCTAACGCGCATCCGCTAACCGGAATCATTGCTGTGCCCAAACACAAACTACTTTAACCGCGTACTAAAGCTAATGTCAATCTACCGAGAAAATTCAAAAAAAAAAAAACTACGGCCCTCGGAACCGAATAGTCGGAACAACTGCCACTTATACGTCACGGCTACTCACCTGATCGCCGATAAGGTTCCTCCTGAAAAGAAAATTCCGACATGTGGAAGGAAACATGAAAATTTATCTTGGGCAACTCATTTTATTCATTCTATGTATTAATTTAAGGTATTAAATCGAATGCTGCTTACACTATATTCTTTTTTACAATAAAAGTTTTGTATAATTTTATTCTTCATCAGAATTGTTCATTTCTTACTTAAACAATAAACTGAATTTTCATGAAATTCTATATTTTTGGGATCCTATAGAAAAAAATGATGCCGTGTATTTTACAGAGAATTTTTTTTATTTACAGCACTTTTTGACGCTTACCACTTAAAAGTTAATATTTCAAAGAGGTGATGACAATTTTAAGTCATTTCACGCTTTTATCACTGTCCCGATGTACTTATGACAAGCTAACTTAGCACTTTCACTTTCTTAGTAACCACGAAAATTTGTAAAAGAATAAAGTAAAGTCGGTTGTTGATCTGTTTTATTAATTTTTTTCCAAGTTATTCGATTTCCTCATAGGCAAATGTAAACAAAACTATATTTACTTGTTTTCACTTGTTTGACACTCGAACATTTCACTTCTGATCAAGATTTCATGCCTTCGACCAGTCCAACTTTTGGAGCTTCGGATTTGTCATCGGACTGTTCGCAGTCGCACCAACCAGCGACATTTCTTGTGTAATGCTAACATTACACAACTACCATGTATATAGTGATCGAACTCAAGGTGCGATGACAATGCGACCCCATCGAAATTGATACTGTTGCGGCCATCAAAATGCACTCGCGGCGCTTATTAAGGGGGCACTTCGCGCGGCCAGGCTGAGAAAGGTCGGCGTGAATGCGTCACCAAGCGTGCAATCAGCGGGTTTATGGTAGCACAACACAAAGGGTTGATGGTTCTACTGTTTTAGAAGCGTTTTATCTCACTGTTTCAGTATCTAATTGGTGATTTGCAAGGGAAATTCTTCAAGCCCGACGTAACTGTCGACCGACCAACGGTGGCGGAGACGCACCGTGCGCTCGAGTATTCTTGTGCAGAAAGGGCAAAGGCGTGTGTTCCTCCACCACGTTGTGTCGTTATGCAACGACGGCACAACACCAAACCGCAAACTTTCCCATTTATCAATATTTCGCCGGGTCCTCCGCGCCACGAATCCTTTCTGTACTAAATGTAAGTCTTAGCTATTGTCAAGGGTTGCGGAGCAGTGGATTCGCAAATTTCTCTGTTTACAATTGCCGCAACCACAAAATTTCCGCGGCAGAAAATAACAAAACCGAGTCCTTCACGGAATGAATTACTGCAGTATTGTCCGTTCGCGCAGATTTTCCACGAATTTATTGAACTCGAACAAACACAGCCAGAATTTAGCCGTGAATAGCCAAGTCCCGTTACATCTTTTTCTGGCGAAATGTGTTCGCAAGAAAAATGTATACAACGACGGCGGCAATGGGAATACAGAGTACTCAATAGGATGTAAAGAATATTAGAATAAAACACTGTCCAAGACGAGCTCGGAAGGAGGGACATAGCAACAACTGTACAAGGTACCAGCAACAAACACGCCACTCGCGACTTGAACACGCCGCCACGGTCACCTTGACCACTTGCCGTTACTCCACTAGAACCCAAATCGCGTATAACTGCACTCCGGTCACGGAGAACGCGAAACAAGAACCTGTTTCTTGTGAGTAGACCGACCCGTCCCTTGCAACTTCCGAAACTCACTGCCCGCCAATTTCCGATCGATCGTCGATCATGTGGTCAGCTGACCTTTCGTTCAGTTGCCCAAACGTGTCTCGAGAGACCCACCATATCTGCAGGCCTGTAGGAGACTTGCCTACATCAGGCCTGCGGTCATTAGACAGTTTTTTTCTTCTTATTCTGGTAGAGGTTGAAGAATTTCAATCGATATCTTCATGAGTATCAAAGAAGTGGGCGCTCAACATGACTTTTTTCTAGCTTTTTCATTTACATTGGTTAGTCCTTTGGGGTAGCATGCCCGCAAAAATGAAAGGGCATATTTGAGCGTTTGTTCATTTTCAACTGAAAATCACGAATCACCTTGATTCTCTCTATATTGAAATATATATCAATAAAAGTCTTTTTGGAGTCGATAAAGGTACTTAGTTGCTGGGTCCTAAGACCATGTGTCTTATCGGTGTCAGAAATGCATAAGGTTTCATGTTAAACTAACATATGAAGATACTTCCAGTTATTGACAAGGATATGTTTCAGTTATGACTACCATTAGCCATTCACGGTTCTAGATATATTGCTTACTTGATACCCAATTGGAAGACTTTGTAACAGCTCACTTAGGTTTCTGGATTTGCAGACTTTGAATATGGGACCGTGAAATTTCTAAAACATTTGAAATATGCACTAATATGTTATGTTTTTGGAAAACATGTGCTCGGAGGAAGGACTAGAAATTGTTTTATAATTTTTGTCTCGAAATAATCAATACTAACCTAACATACTAACGAAACCAATGTACGATAATTGCTTGAAGCATGTCTACATCAGCATCTTATTTATGTTGTCCTGGCTATGGCTGCCTGCAATAACTTTGAACAATTCACATCTACTTCGGTGTATTTCACAATATTTTATGCCATTCAACTTTATCGTTGTTGATGATAAGGGTACAAGTAGATGCTTTCGTTTGTACCTTACCAGTGTTGATTGAAAGCTTATGCTTATCGTTGAATTGAAATTTGAATCCCGACTCAATCTTTCAATTTGTTGGGTTCATCCTTTAAATGTTGAACATGAATTGACTAAGCACCTTCCTTCGGGGTACATTATTTAAAGTTAGGGGTTTGGATTTTTACGGTGCAAATCTATTTTACTCTATTCGTGAGATAGAAGTATGTGAAAAGTCAGGTAGTAGTTCTTATTATTGGAAATACATGGAAAAGAATTAAATGCGGGAGACAAAGTGCTGAAGTGTTGGTACTATTAACAATCGCAACCCATTTAGTTTATCTGTGCACTTTTCTCCCGGAGATTTTATCTGCTATAAAGATTTCTGTATTTTATTGTACCTCAACTTTACAGGGATGGTTGTAGATATTGACTCATGTTTTTAAATATCTACATCCAACTTTAAACTGATTTGGTTGAGACGTAGTTACTTTGTTTCATGGCCAAAGTCCTTTTTTCGCTTGTGAGTTACTTAATATTTTATTTGAACGAAGAAAGAATATCTAAGAACCCAAAAGTTGAATGTAATTGAAACTTTTTATTGAATGCGATGGATATTTGTAGAACTTTTCTCTGCTCTCGATTATCAATTCCTAATGAATAATAATTCAATAAGCTAAAAGGGCACCCCGACTCTTGATTGGAATCAACCTAATTAAAAATGTGAGCAAATGACCTCTGGTTCGTTCTATTCAACCTAAGTGTAATGAAAGTAAAAGCATCGTAAATTGAAGAAATGAGTCAGAAAGCCGAGCAAAAAGAAAGAAAAGCATTCCTTCATGCAAACACCTCCTTCCAAACGAACAATCTTTTTTATGAACACCATCATGTTCCATCCTTGCTTTTAGTAACTTCATGTGATGCTTTTAAATGTTCTCTTGTCTATCAATTTACTACAGGCTGCTGTACATGCTTAACACTTTTTGCATACTATCCTAAATATGTCAATAAGCCTTTCAAGCAGTGAAAAGCCGTTCACTTTTGTCTTTAGAGCTTTGTGTCCTTGTTCTTTACCACTTTTTTTCTTGCTACTATACTTTGGGGCTGTATTCATAAAGGATCGCACATTTATATTAGCATGGGACTGAGGCTACATTGCGAAATGAACTTATTGTTTATTATGCTGGGGCTTCGAAAGAATGCCAAAGTATTCTACCATCATTGAATACATAATGCATACCATTCAACTCACTCTCCCTTCATTTGCTGGTTCAAATTGCGGTCGTTTAGGGGCACAATTTTCCTTGTTTTGGGAAAGTGAAGTTGTTTGCCGGTTTATGTAGGATTTTGTGAGGTAAGCCACAAATCCCGTTTTGGTAATAGGAAGACGATGGAAAAAGGATCGTCTGGGGATTGTTTAGGGATACGAATTGTGTATTGAGTATTCTCAGCTCGCAGCTAAAATATTTTTTAAATGCTTTAATTATTCATTAGGCGATTGTTTTAGAGGATACGTTTAACGAAATTGTGGCATTGAAAAATGGAGAAAATATCTATGCTGCGACGGAAACGGCATCCACAAACCATCACGTATTTGTTCCAGATCTGGTGGTTTGTGGGGAAGGTATTTCCGCTTTGATGGCGTTTTACTATATAAGAAGTAAGTTAAAGGCAAGATTCAGTAGGATGCAGGGATTTTTTGGAGGTGTTTCAAATTATTGGAAGATAATCTGGTGATGTCCGTCAGTTCAGGTGCTCTCCAGTCCTTCGGATGAATTAACCTTTAGCTCAATAATCATCTGAAATTACTCCCTTTTAATCAGTCAAATGTGTTTGACGACTCTATCCGTCATGAAGATATGGCAAATTTGTGTCATGACGACTATAGCCGTCATGCGTAAAATTTCGTTACAATTTGATATTGGCGAAAACTATTTAAAACTAATTTAATTAATAAATTGTTACGGGTTAATTTGATTTCACCCCCTCCCGAGACTTGCGCGGCACCATCACCACGCGAAACGGACGAGTCGGGTACCCCGAAGATGGGAAAAGATAAGAAGCGCCACCACGATTCGAGCCACGACGCTGGAAGTAGTGTAAGTAAGAAACATACATATTAATATAAGATTAGATTGTAATGAGTTAAGGTAGTGTTAAGGTAGCAGCAGTAGCAGATTCGAAAGAACGTACCAGTTAGCCTCAACAAATAATCTTCGACTCATGCTTATGAATCATATGCAACACCAACAACAACGAACGCTTCAACAGCAGGTTCAACTGCAACTGCAATTGCGGCAGAAGGTTATCCAAACGAACGGACAAATCCATCGGAGTAGGCTGATGAATCAAATTAACGGTTGGGTCACTTCAAACGAGGTGGCGTTAGCGAACAGAAATCAGCCGAACTAACGAAAGTAGAAGGTCTTGGTCCTGGTATTTTTCAAACATTGGGATTCGTCAACACAAAAAAGAAAAGACGTTTCACTTCGAATAAAAGCTATACGTGAAGCTTTCAAAGAATTTGGAGTCCTGATTTACAAAAATAAAGGAGAAATATATAACAGCGATTTGTAAACATTGGAAACTGTCACCCTCGGGGCGAATGGAGGATAAGGTAGTTCGCGACGAAAGAAATTGCGGCGACCTCCGCCGAATCTACATGTACACCGGTTGTAAGTGAAGCGGCGAAAAAAAGGTTATCGTCCTAGGAGCGGAATGTTTGTTTGGTCGTTAGGGATCGAGGAAATATAAGGGGGAAGCTAGATAGCAGTCAGTCTATTTTTTTTTGGTGCTGAAAAACGACTAGGAGTGCGAGACGCTGGTGAAGAATTTGAATAAATAACTATTATAATATGTAAAATAACAATATTTCCTTGGTGAAGAGTTGAGACAAAAAGAAAATCAGTAAGACAAAATTAAACAAGGGAAAAAATGAAGAACAGAACTAAGTGAATAGAATAAGAAGTGGATAGTGATACGGGGTCGTAAAGAGTAACAAAGGTGAAGTGATGACTTAAGTTAAAGAAAAAAAAACAGTTTAAGACAAAGTGAAAGCGAATGAAGTGCTAAAAGAGGCTAAAGAAAAAAAAGGAAAAGACTAAAAATTATAGTGTGCACCTCGCGGAAAAAAAACGTAAAGGGGGCCCGTAGCGTAAGTTAGGATAAGTAGTAGTTGTAAGCTCGTACAAGTGTTGATTTTCACCAGAGAAAGAAAAAGGATTTTGACTAAGTAAAATATTTTTTCGGATGACTGCATCTTTTTTTATCTGTTTACCGAGGCATTAGTTTTTTCTCTATTTCGTTGTTTGTTCTTTTTTTTCTCTTCCAGGTGGTAAGTGGTGGCGAGGAGTGGTGCGCTTGAGAGGTGGAGGGCGCGCGTTGAATTGGTCGGTGGTTCCACGGAGGAGACTTCGTGGGGTGTTTGGTGTTTCTTTTGTTTTCCTCTATCTATGTTTCGTGGAGTGACGATTCCCGCTTTTCTTTGAGTTGTTTTGGGTTTTTCAGAGGTGCGATCCGGCGAGCCGCATTCTCGCTTGGCGGTTCCTTGAGGCTTATCAGGGTAAGCAAGTGGCGCCCGCGCCCGTCTTTTGCGAGCTTCCGGAACCCAGAGCCTCAACCGGGGGAACGACAACCCAGGGCAACCGAACCCTGGCTAACGGCTTCCTTTTGTAACAAAATTTTAATATGTTTAAAGTATTTAGAAGTCAAGACAAAATGAAACAAGGAGATGAAAATTATAAATAATTTGAGTTGAATTCATAACTTCCTGAGAGCTAACCCGTAAACAGTAACACTGGATCTTTCATTATCCCGATTTTCATCTTGATATACTAAAACCAAAAAAATAGAAAATGTATTAAATTCTCTATTTGATTCCTAGATAGACCTCATGTGCGCGCTATCTCACTGCAGTCTTTACTTGTCTTTGTGTAAACAGTTACCAAGCATTCCAAAGATGTTTGCTTCGGAGCAGGCAATTTTTTCATTCATTTTATTTTTCGTTCATTTTGTATAAATATATGTTCATATTAAGCGATTGTGTAGATATCACTAAAACTTAAATTGTTCATTTTCTATAATAAAGTCGTCTTTTTTACCAAATACTTCAACAGTACCACTTACTCTGTGTTTGATGACTATATCCGTCAATGCTTGATTATCGCGACACACACTGGAGCACGATTTGACAGTACGTTGCCACGGTTAACTGGTTAAAGTTCTTTCGTTATTGAAGAAAGTTAAAAAAAGGAGAAAAGCAAAAGTCATCCGAGAAGTTGAAGGGATCGGGAAGAAAACTGCATGGCTGAAGTACTGAGTCGTCAATGATGGCTCGAGTCCTTAGACCTGAAAAGGCTAAGGGTAGTGGTGGTGGTGGTAAAGCTAGTCGCCACATATGTACATTTCTGGCCTTTTGTAACAGTTGGCGTTCTTACGACGTTTCAAATCTTATATGCATATGAACGTGATTTCCAATTCCAAAGATGCTTTCGCCATGGAAAAAAAAGAAAAAGAAATTGAAAAAGCATGACCCACATGTAGAAGACTTCGCATATTCCACTAGCCTTCATGTTAAGAGACTTAAATCAGGAAAAATAGTACAGTAGAGCCTCTGGGTTGAAATCACAGCCTTCTTTAATTTTTGACAGTAGCAATTTCTTTGTGTATGTCCTCTTCGTAGATGCAATTAGTCCCTTGTCTCTAGGCTGTATCAACGCGGTAACTTTCGGGGGCAAAAACTTTGCGATGATTTGGCCATCAGAAGATTTTAGATAGCTTATAGCTAGGTGTGGAGGTGTGTTATCAATTAACAAAACTGCGTTCCTTGGCACGTTTTTCGATTCTCGATGCTTACATACTTCAGGTACAAAAATATTTCCAAGCCATTCTTGAAAAATCTGCTGGTTCATCTAACCTTTTTTTCGTTGAAATAATCTGCCGGTAAATTTTCTGTTCGAGTAACCTTAAAAGACCTCGGTTTTTTAGATTTACCGATTGTAAGGACCCTTAATTGGTAGTAATCGCAGTGTTGTTGCATAGCATGGCTTTAATTCTCTCTTTGCTTCTTTTGTAACCTGCCGGTTTCTGTTCACTTTCAAATGCTAATGAACGAGTAGTAAGACACTTAAAAAAAGTTCTGATTCATCAGCGTTATAAATTTGGTCACATGACAGACTCTCAGATAACACAAACTCTTCAAAATCAAGTTGAAAATCATCAGCTGCTTGTTGATCAGTTTGTCTCCGTGTTGTCCAATCTTTTTGATTCCATGACGTTTTTTAAATCTATGTAATCGATCAGAAGATGCATCAAAATCTCCCTCCAGGCCCAATAAATCAAAAAAATATTTTTGACTAAGCTGTAATTATAGGACCAGGTACAGGAGTGCCCTTGCTTCGCAACTGAGCGACCCACTCTTTTAATGATGAGTCTAGATATCAATATCACATGTATCAGAAGCAGGAAACGGAGTTTTTGTCAGACTCTCAACGAATCAAGCAAAGTGGATATTCATCTGATTGTTTGGCTCGGGGTGGAGACCCCATAGTTGGTCAGCTCAAAAGTTTAGGAGCTTCTTGTGACCTAAGCGTATTGATTTTGACGTCTTTTACGTACGACTTTGATTAGATACCTCCTCTTGATTCATGGTTGAAACCTCTGATACATCCTTTATATTTCGGATATTTCAGTGACCGTCAGTAAAGTAGAAGCTTACTGTGCCTAGATCTCCAATAACCATGAAAATCTCCTAGCTGACGTAATGATAATCAAAGTTGAATTCACCACGAGATCAGCAGCCTTCATTTCCATCACATACCCAGCAACAGTGAGCCTGTGATGAGCACGAAAACGAATCTTCACAATGTCCCACTTCAGAATGTAAGAATGTTTAGCATATTAACTTCATCATCGATCTCAAGTACCACAAAAATACAAGTTAACTCTGTTTTAATCGTTATGCAGGAGTCTTCGGCAGTATGTCCTTGATACCAGAATCGATGCGAATCGAATGACATATTTTGGATGCTTCCAACACAATACAAAAAACCAACGTTGCTCGCCTTCCCAACTATGGAAGACGTGAAAGTTTGAGACCAGGCGTCTTAAAACCAAGGGTCCTGAGGTGCTGCAGAGCCTTGATGACGACACTCAACAATTTTCTAATAAATAGCATGATATGCACTTCGATTATGTATGACTTTGTTAGAAGATAAAAATAAGTCAGTAAAGATACATGAAAACCACCGAAAGTTGGCTTCAAATACGGAAAAACTGCAGTCGGTTTTTTCTTAAAGATTTATTTTTCTTCTTTTGATTTTAATTTTCGATGGCAGCTTTCATATACAATGTCTATCGCTGTTTATTTATTATCTGAGTATACCCTGTGGAAACATTTATCATTCAAACATTTCAATAAAAATTTTAAAAAATTTAGGGACATTATTGAAAACTTTCTCAAGTTACAATAATTTTTCTCTTCTGTTTGTCTTTCTATAATTTTTCGAAGAAAAACTATGAACTGAAGCTCTTACGGAGAAAAACTTTCAAATTGGTTATTCGCATGATGATGAAAAGTATTTTGGTGAGTTTTTCCCCCAACTTCTGAAAAGTTTTTTTTTTCGTTTATCTTTGAGAGACATTTCCAATTTTAAGACATTATTACATGGGTCAACTTTTTCCGAACAAAATTAGAAGCCACCAAACGGGAGGAAGACATTGGGCCATTCTCTAGATCCTGACATATAGATATGAAAAGAGGACAAAACCTTGAACATACTTTGCTGCAAGTTGAATTCAGCGATATCTGTGCTTTGTATCTAATGGAAGCAATTATGAAGCAGGGCAACAAGTATTAACAATTGTTGAAATGCTGAGATCGTTAATTGCAAGCGGTGGCTGCAGTGAAAGTTTTCCTTGGAGAGAATAAAATTGTGGATGGTTTTAAGTGGGGATAATTTTTTCATAGTTTCCTTCATATAACGCAGGGTTCTAAGCTTCGGACAAGTGATTAACTGAGAGTTAATACTTATAAGTTTTGAGAAAATTTTCTTTGAGCTCACAAAGTTATTGCGAATTACAATCTTTTTCTGAGCGTTCGTCGCTCAATTTAGGGTGAAGTTGGTCAAGTTGAAAATTTAACTTTGCTTAAGGCTGCAGGTCTTTGTTAGCGAAGAATTTGCAAATATAGTTTGCGGCATATTTCATGCAAAATTGCGTGGAATGGAAGTGAGCGCGCTTCAAAGTAGGATATTAATTATGTCAAAGCATTGCTTAAGCTTGATGCGAAGTTCATCCTTGTAATATTGCCATCACATTTGCCTCCGACCAGTCGATCTATATTGGAACCTTTATTGCTTGTATTAACCGGGTTTTCAAAACAACCCTTGGCATAGTGCTATTACGATGGTGGGAAATATTGCAGCCGTATTACTTCATGTTATCGCCATCAAAGAATACAAATCGCCTGTACTGCACTTGGGTATTTTCATGATGGCTTTTCATTATAACCTGACACACTTGCATGAGACATGAACAGTTGCATATGCACTTGAACAGTTGCCCTTTAGGATAGAGGATAACAACATATATGTTTCCTAAATTGAGCACAACGAGGGAAATTTAACTGCTTGGAACATTTCCGATTTAACTGTTTCGTAGCACACTAATGTTCCATTTTGATTGTACTGCATTCGATGTGCTTTGCTTTATTTTTTTCGCTTTTCACCCACGGGGCCTAAAGTTGTAGCTTGCAATAATTGTTTGCGTGACTTTAGTACATTGAACCCATTACTGAGTTTTCCACAAAATTTTGTTTAACTTTAGAAACAGTTTTTTCGCTGTTCCTTGCAGGACGAAAATCAGGCCTATGCGGATTGCACGTTGTTCGAGTCCTATATTTGCCGTGAGGTTGCATGCAACTTTTTCCTCAAACGAACGTTTGCTGTCGGGAACTGCAGACATTATTTGTTAAATATAGGGTGGCTAATAAAACAAATTTGCAAATAAAATTTAGTTCCAAAGTAAATGCTTTGATGTCGGCAAAAAGCATTGTTCTGTTGTATACTTTTGCTTAAAGAACTTTTTCGGGAATATAGCGCTTGTTGTTGGCATTATTGCTAATACACACATACACACAAAAACACTGAATTTGAATAGTTCTTACATATTCAGATAAAATCTAAGGTTGAGTATTTCTCATTAATTTAAAACGCAGTGCAATACGAAAGCACTTTTTTGTTTCTGAGAAAATGTTTCTTTAGCGTGGAAAAATTTCAGCTGATTTATTCAAAGTATTTATGTTTGCCACCCCCACACTATACTGGCAAGGATATTTTTACCGCATTTTACCAATTCCGTGCTGAATGCTAGTTCCCGCGTGCTTTTCTCTTTGAAACTGAACTTATTGTAATGCTTGAGGAAAAATCATTGCAGGTGGAAATCATAAAACCGAAACAGTAACTTGGCAACAAATGCACATTGTTCATTGTGCAGGTGTAAAGTTTTATTGTTTTCTGGTTTTAAATTTTTCATGCTTTTCAGTGCAAGGAAGTTAAAGGCGATGAAATGTTACAGAAGGGAAACTTATTTCTGTAATTTGTGGGTGTTCTGATGGACTATGGATAATGGTGAATAATGGGGAAATGTGACCTGCTTAAATAGAAAACATATTGTACTCATGGATCCTAATACAATATTTCTTGCAGCGTAGAGTGATATTGAAAAAACTTCACACACAACTTGCACACAAACGCGGTGTGTCATTCACATCGAGCTGTGTGCTTGCAATAATGCGGCTCGATCTAAGGCCCAGATCTGCAATAATAATCAGGAGCTACAATAAAAAGACAACAATTAAGACATATGTCTGTTTTTAAGGACATTGGAGAGTCTTTTCGATCCAGCTCTGAAGCGCGGTGTTAATTCATTGACAACAGCTATTCGTAACAAAATTTCTACGCTACGCAACCATCGCTGGGGAAGGATGCTTGAAAATTTAGACTACAACTCAAAAAAAGTTTAGAGCCTCAATAGACTTTTCAAAGGAAAAAACCACGCTGTCCCATACCCACTGAATGATGGAAGCGGAAAGCACGTGTATTCATGTGAAAGAAAGGCCGAGATCCTCGCCGATAAGTTCCACACCTACCACACCACTAACCATCAAAACCGCGACAACGTTACAGATCGATTGGTAAAGGGAACACTTAAAAATCTACCCTATCCCGTTAATGTACCTCCATCGGCTTACATTAAGAGCAGGGAAATAATTAATCAGCTCAAAAAGCTAAAGAACCGCAAAGCTCCAGGAGTGGACGGCTTGCCGAATATAGCTTTGAAAAAACTTCCAAAGAAAGGTATTGTTTTCACGTGTCATCTATTAAATGCATGCCTAAAGCTCTCGCATATTTCATTGCTCTGGAAACAAGCCATTGTTGTCCCATTACTGAAGCCCGGGAGAGATCCTCATAACCCACAAAACTATAGACCAATTAGTCTTCTGTCAGGCTTTGGAAAGCTTTTCAAAAAGCTCATTCTTAAAAGATTGACTGTTTTCATAGAGAGTAGCAATATACTACCTCATTTTCAATTTGGGTGTAGACATGGACACTCTTCGGAGCAGCAGCTCTATCGGGTCTCTAGGGACATAAAATCAGTCTTGTTAAACAAGGAATCAGTTGGCATGGTTACAATTGACATTGAAAAGGCGTTTGACACTGTATGGCATGAGGGACTAGTACAAAAACTTCAAATATACAATACACCCAGCTACTTACTTTATCTGATATCATCCTTCCTTAAGGACAGAACCTTCAAAGTAAAGGTTCGAGAGGCTACTTCCTCGCTGGAAACTATAATGGCGGGTGTCCCTCAAGGTTCCTGTTTAAGTCCAACGCTTTTCAATATCTATACTTCTGACCTACCCTCTTCTGATTTCTGTCAAATAGCAGCTTTTGTTGATGACACGTGCTTCTACTCCTCTGGAACTAATCCTAATATAATAATCGCGAACCTTGAGACAATGCTCGAAAAAGCCTACCAGTTTTTCTTTAGATGGAAAATACGAATGAACCTTAGCAAAACAAAAGCCATGTTCTTTAGCAAAAGACGTAAACCTGATTTGATTCCAAATAGACCAATAAACTTCCTAGGCCAACCAATCCATTGATCAAAAAATCTAACCTATCTTGGCCTAACCTTAGACAAGAAACTCACCTTCAAGGATCACATCGACCATACAAGCGTCAAGACATTCAGCACCGTGCTACAGCTTTATCCGCTGCTGAACCGAAGATCTCGTTTGAGTTTAAAAAATAAATCATTGATCTTGAAAACGGTAATACAACCTATAATTTTATATGGAGCACCTACTTGGTGCCAATGCGCCAACTACTTATAAGCAAAGCTCCAAGTAACACAAAATAGGTATTTGAAAATAGCACTGAATAAGCCTTTCCATTTCCCTTCCGACATTAGCCCCATTAATAAACTTGCGATCTTGCGTACAGAAAAATTACTCGCTAGATGCGAAAACGCCACCAATCCATATATCCAGGCACTCTCTGCTGCATAGCAAAATTGCACATAGTCATGCGTCCTTACCAGGTTATAATAGAATAAAAGGTGTCTTTTAGGTAGTCAGTAAGTAGCTGTAAGCATAGTACGTTAAGTTTAATATTAAGTTTAGTGAAGGTTTTTGCCAAATTTTCCATCCATTAAAACTCTAATTGTTAAATAATTTCCAGGTTAGACTAGATTTTCGAAACATAGCCGTAATGAACGTGAAGTTCAGAACTCTAAACATAAGCTTCAAAAAGATTGTAATTAAACATGCAATAAATAAAGATATAAGATAAGAAAATTTGTATTGCATGTTGACTATTGAATAGTTAAAATGCAACGAACACAAAAACAAGCACAATAACAAGAAACAGCCAGAAAAGGACTATCTTATCAACGAGATCAAGAGTTTACACGCCAAGAAAGAAAGACTCAAAATTGATGGCCATCCATCTACAATTTGCGGAACGCATACCAACCAGCATTCTGATGGGAATTTTTGACTGAATGAAGTAGAAATTGCAAAAAGCCCAGGGACAAAAAACTAAAAGGACTAACCGAGAGAAAACAAAAAAACCAAAAAAATACTGGAATAAGGCCTCAAACACATCATTGCACCATTGCGTACGCAGAAGTTGCTATATCAGCATTCCTGGTCGAGGAACCTCATTTGAAAAGAAACCAGGTACGAATGTAGACGAATTATTGGGAAGGAGATGCATTAACCAGAACGGAGAGACATTTAGAGGCGATACCAAACAAAAAACACAGGCACTGAAGGAACAAACCATATTATAACAACAAAAACAGACAAGGGAAACATAAGAGTACTAATTAGGAAGGAAGAATACAACGCAAAAACAGAAAAACTCATTGAGGAAATGAAATGCAGGAAAATTAGAAAAATCCTACCGACGAATGTCAAGCAAAAATCGAAGAGGCAATTGAAAAGGCAACGAAAATAATTGACGCTGAAATTGCGCACACGCTGACAAAAATGAACCCTTCGGCACCACCACTAATAGCACTACGAAAGCTACACGAACCAAACACTGCAATGAGGCCTATAATTAATTACGAATCGGCTCCAGGATACAAACTACTTAAAAACTTAGCAATAGTATTAAGCAACAACCTCGAGTTCCCTAACAAATTCCTAATATCTAACACCACGGAGCTGATTGACAAATAAGCAACATAAAACCAGGAAAAAAAATATACTGGTATCATTCGAATAAAGACCTTTCTATTCAGCTCACAAACATCCTTGACACAACATTAGAACAAAATTACTTCCAGTTCAGCAAGAATATTTATAGAGAAACAAATGGACTAGGACAACGTCGGCCATCCTCATTGAAACCTTCATTCAAAATCTAGAACAACTAGTAACATCTAGCTTAGCAGTGATATTTTATGCAAGATATGTGGGTGACATAATATGTATAACGACCAAGAATAACGAAGAACAAATTCTGGAATATCGATAGACAGAAAGGCACGTGACTAAATCATAAAACCCCCTCAAAACCCCTGAAAAATCACGGACGTTTCCTACCTGGATAACAAGAAACATAGCTGCTTGCGTAATTGACTGACCTATAAATAAGGACACTTGAAAGCGACAAAACTCAGAACGGAACATCACACCGAAGATGGCGCACTTCCAAAACGCTAAACACGAAACAAAGAAATTGGCGCGGACAAAAAAAATCCTATCCCAGTCGGGGGAAAATATTTCAGCGAAAATGTATTCAAATCAACATAACCTCGATTCAGGAACAGTCATATCTGCATGTCAAAAGTTTGAAGTGCCGATGACGATGTTTTAGATTTGAAAATTTTCGATAAAACATAATTCGATAATTTTGACAAAACAGTTCAGCTCAAGCGGCGTCGTAATCTTACGTCAGCACATGCCCCCGGATTTCGAAACGTTTGGTTCGAATCCGTCAAGGATGTTGATCTCTCGACATTTTGAATAGCATGATTTCTTCAGATTGATTGATATAATACTCAGTGCTCGTAATAGTTTTCATTTTCGCAAAAGATTTCTGGAAAATCATTGAAAACCCAGCGATTTCAACCGCTAGGGAAGACTGAACGCTGATGATTTAAATTGGATTCTGAAAAATTAATTTAGATGCAACATTAAAAGGAATGCCTTTATTTACCTGTAACCAAGTGGAGTATGGGTGACATTTTTGAAAACGGCTCGCGAAGCCCGAAGATAGGACTGGTGTGAGGAATGAAGCTCAGAGATTGAAGTGGGTTGTAGGGTTGATGTGGATATAAGGAATCAACTGAAACCCATGGGAAGCAGTGATTCTGGAGCAGAAGAGTTCCAGAATATTGGACCCTATGAATATAGATATTCCTGGAGAGCTTCCCTTGGCCCCACTAATTCTTGAGGAAGTCTGTTCCGCCGTCAAACCTCCAAAAGAATAGAAGAGCGCCGGGCATCGATGAGATTCCATAAGAGGTCATTAAATATGTTGACTGTAGTGTTCAGAAAGCTACTATAAAATCATCCAGCAAATCTAGCAACAAGAACAGATGCCAAACGAGTGGAGCCAATCAATTATCCAATCAATTACCAACCATTACTTATCCAAAAAAAGGTGACAAGCTACAGTGCGAAAACTATAGACGTATGCTACTACTTTGTACGGCGTACAAAATATTTTCGAAGATCTTAGAAAATCAGATCATACGCCAACACTGGTAAATTGACGATAGACCAATTGTTTACTGTCAAGAAGGTACTCCAGAAATGCTGGGAGTTCAACATAGACGTTTGCCAGATGTTCGTTGACTTTAAGCACGCATACCACAGTATTGATCGTAACGTACTGTATCAAATTATTGACAATGACATCAATTGAAATCAATTCTTCACAGTCGCCAATAACCTCCAAAAAACTTTTAATGAAATTTGACCGCGAAGCGCAACTAGCAGGGCTACAAATCAATGAGAAGAAACAAAGTTCATGACGCAGTGGAGAAAAGATACCACAAACATCCAAAATATCACAGTTGGCAGATACAGTATCGTAAATGTGATCGAATTCGTGTATCTATGCGCCAAAATAAGGAGAACGATCAATGAAAGAGACGAAACACACCGAAGAGTACAGCTAGCAAATAAAACATTTTATTCTGTTCTGACGATAATGAAAGCCACCTGCATACATAGGAAAACAAAGCTTTAAGTATAAAAATCTGTAATAAGACCTGTGTTATGCCAAGGGTGTAAAACATGGACCCAGACCCAAGTATCCGCGAATATATTGAACGCCGAAGCGTCTTTATTGATCCCCGTCTAGCTTAGCTCCAAGTATTGAGTGAAGGGTCTTAAGGCTGATACTTCGACCGAAGCTAGATGCCATTCAATTGGGAATTCGATTTAACCATGAGCCGCATGGAATTTTTGACGAACCGAAGGTCTCAACGATTGCAAGACTGCGGAAGCTGGGCTGGCCATGTGACTCGTTTCGACGAACAGTGGATACCTAAACAGGCATTCGTTGGGAGAACTGAGAGGCGGAGACCAGGAGGAAAAATTGGAGGACGCGGTCCATGATCTCAGACAGTTGGAGGAAGCGACGGCCCGAGGAAGCTGTAATGCTAAGAAGATGAAGGATATCGCAGGAGTGATAAAACACGGGGTGGCAAGCAGTCAGGGCTATTTGCCTGCAAGTGAGTTATTGAAAGGATTTTAAGCTGGTAGATAAGTAAGGCTTCAGCCGGATTTTGAGATGTGTTTCGCAAAACTGCACAACTTCTTTCGTATCGCACAGGACTTGTGTCTTCTTTTACTCTGGAGTCCTGTAGCTGTGAAGATTCAATGATTTGTTCGTTAAGGCTTTTCAGCACATTTCTGGTTATACATCATCATTTCTACAAGGGCACAGCTGGGAAGAAAAATTCGAGAATATCAGGAACGTATCAGGAAAATAAGTTTGGTGAATAAAAAATTGAATGGCTGAAGGGAAAACGTCCATATTTTTAAAAATGCATAGTAGAAAACGAGACTCAGGCATTTTCTTGTATCGAATATTATATTTTAAAGGTGAATTTTCTGACAAGGAGCTATGTCTATCCTTAAAAAGAACTAAGACCAGATCGGCGTCTTTTGGAAAGTAAGTATTTAATTTCTACCATTTCTTACAGCGTAACAAGCAATATTGACCGAAGGAAAATTAATAGTGCGCCATATAGCATCAGATCAAAGTATTACAATATTTTGAGCCATTTTGATAAGTTTCCTAAGGCTCTCCTGAAACAAAAACCAATGAAAATCAACCAATATTCAATCAAAATACAGCAGGTAAAGCCATTTGTGTTACTATATCGGGTGAAAATCATAGAAATAACTTCAACGCAAATGACAGGTATACGATTATTTGTTCAGAATTGGTTTGAAGTCTGCCGCATCGTTTGCTGAAAAACAAAATGGCGTCGTAGAGTACTATGAACATTAGGCTGAGCTTGTGAGGATGAATTTAGTATAAAACCATTTGGTTTGACCAGATTTAAGGTTGATTTTTCTCACAGGATCACAGGATCACAGGAATCGGAAAAAACTGAAACATGATATTCTTTATGCCGTTTACATAATCTAAACTGTCCTTCAACACTTTTTCAGCATGATCTCATCCATTTAATATTAAATATACATATGTGTTCCCTGTTATTTCATACTAAAGTAGTAGCTGAGTGTTGTTCTGGTGAAATCAGATGAGTAGACACGCGTTCGTGAATAAATTATGCGAAGAGGGATAACTTTTTTCGAGCAATTTTGATCCTTTATTATTTGATTATGTTACAGTTCTATAATCCTATTTTCCTTAATATTTAGGTAGATATTAGGCTGATGTGAAAAATACGTTGGTTTTCATATTCTATGGTCAAGGAAAGGATATTAAGTGGTTTTAAGCAAAAAGTGAATTGCTATCGAAAGAAGTGATCCAAGTGAACTAGTACTTAATTGATTTTCATTTAGAACCCTCATCAACTCAATGGCCTTGAGGCAGTATTTTTCGATTGACACCCTTTGCAATTCTATCTAACCACACATGTTAACCGATTTCTCAACCGAATCTAAAAGTATTCACGTAGCTTCAGTTACTTTTCTGGTTTTTTTTTCACATTCTCCAGGCTGTTACTCTTAATTAAATATCACCGCGTAACAATGTCTTTCTTCGTTTTCTACATGCATCGGATAAACTTCCACGTAAATCTTTTATATATACACTAAATCTTCCCTTTTACGAGAGGCAAACAAAAAAGTTCCACGACAACGTACAAAAGACAAAATGAATGGCTTCAGGCTCCGCAGACATACACCTATGCATATATGTATTTCCTCCAGGATATCATGGAATGAAAACGCTCGTGACTGTAATGCGCGGCTTTTTCGCTTTCGTCTTTAAGAACGTTTGTAGGTCACAAATAGAACTATATCTCCTCGAAAATAACTTTTTTTTACCGATCCCTAAGAAGGAATATATGGTCATACAACTAGGGTAAATGAAGCACCGGTCGACCATATGTATGAAAGAACTTTAAGAATCAGCTTCTTTTATTGCATGTTTCGTACAAAAGTTTGCCGTGTACGGTCCATTGCTACTGCTGCTTCCGAAGAAAATTCGCAGGATGAACGAAAAGGATGAATTGAAAAAAAAAGTATAAATCATTCGAAAAGTTTGTTGTGTGTGAGTAAAGTCAGTAGTCGATACAATGACTATTTTGATTTTTGCCTCTTATGATTCCCTTCTCTAGAGTTCTCGGGAACACAATTTAGTATGTGAAGACTTCGCAGGAAGTGTTTAGATGTAACGTTGGAAAATAGTGAAAGTTTTCAAACACGCGCCCTAGCTACGTTCTTAACTCTGGCGAGCAAATATAAGCAGCAGTCGATTTCATCTATTAAATATAATATCCCAGCAGCTGTGGGTGATAAACAGTGATAAATTCACCACCATACCATCAGTAGTTACAGTTAAGATATCTTGGCAGACAGGAAAATATATCCCTTATATATCATTCGCAGTAAAGGAGTGATAACATATATATCCTTAACAACGAACAGATTATTTTCATTTACATGTTCCAGCTTTTACATGAAATAATACCGAACTGTACTTAGATGCCTGGACATTTATTCTATGAATGAATATTTTCCAGTCTAAATCAAAAAGGATATTGTCGTTATTGTTACCGTCGATGGTATTAAAGTCTAAGTCGAGATTTGGTCTGCCAAAGTAGTCTCCTCTAGTCGACTCGATCCTGGGGACCACATTTTCCAGTAAGGGATTTATAAAAAGATTATTCCTTGCCAGCCTGTTAAGGATTCTTGGTTTATATCGTTGTTCAACCTCAATCTGTATGCTGGATTTTCTATTTGTGCTCTAAAGTTCAGAGATCGCCTAGTAATCGCCAGACGACGCCATATTTACTAGTGGTTGACGTCGTAATGGTATCAACGTCATGGAAATATAAGAAGTTCTTCTGAGGTTGACGTTATTTTGACATCAAGAACAAGTTCAAAAGAAGTCGTTTGTCCCAGGCATTACACATGTGTGTAACATTTTCTGTGCTTAATCGCTAATCATTTAATTAGATTGTCTCTGCCGATATTTCAGATAATAACCGACGAAAGAGGATGAACGGTTGCGCCCCTCCTGCCAGAAGCAGTTACTCCATTGACTCCAGACATTTTGCGCTTCTTTTGGTAATCAACGAAGGTTAGTTCGTCACCAAGTGGAGTGATCGGACTACAGAAAACTGTTCCACTCCTGAAATGCTTACGGCATCGATAACTGCTACGGGTCCTGTGAGTAACTCTTCGAGTAATACAGTAAGTCCTTAGGTTACCTTTGCTGCCCGAACAAATTTACCTTTTTAAAATTAATAGTTAAGCTTTCGGCAGATGCGTGGTGATCGTGATAGGTGTTGTCTATTTTAGTTTACGATGCCAGGAAAGCATCCGAAAGTTCGTCCCTTTTAACATCGTTGCTGGTACAGTATAAGCATAAAACAGCTACGTTACTCTCGGGTGAGTTCTGGTAGAAAGAGATAGATAGATGCCATAGAAAATTTATAGTTGTATTGCGATTTTACTAATGCGTTTGCGAGTATTATTCCTGTCTAGCGAAATAAATTGAAAATACTTGCAAATAGAAACAAAATACGTCGGATAGAGTCTCTATCGATGGAGCGTTTCGATAGAGGGATAGAGGGTTTCGGGGTTTTCGCAATTGGATGACGCGTCAACATAGTCAGTGATGTGGGGGTAACCTTGCGGGAAATTCGCTTGTGACTGGCCGAAAGCGCAATTTCATAGAATCAAAAGAGTCCTCTAGGCTCTTCCCTGGACTCGTTTCATAATAAATCAATACAACAGTTTTTGATGATGCTCACACTATCTCCCAACAAAATTATAAATTCAACTAAACATTTTTCCTTCAGTATCAATCCGTTTTAATGAACATGTTCTATTTATATTATTATTTCGCATGCATGTTTTGTTTCCTTTCATCCTTCTCAAGCTGACCATCAATTTGAAAATGAAAAATATTTTACCAGCAACGGGCTTTCACATTATTCGATTTCATTATAGAAAATTAACTAGTTCTAAGCCCAAAAAAATATGATCTCAATTGCCGCAATATCAAAGGACAATCGTTCCTATTCTGAATGAAGGAATTTGTTTTTCTAGTCAAGGAAAATACAATGTCCTTCCAATATATCAAGAGACAGAATGAACCAATATCAAACATTGTAAAGGTTATTACATTCTCATAAAAATACAATAAGGACGAGGAAACAAATTGTTTCCATTTGTAAACATCCTTTTGTGACGAGATGCGACCTTTTAGCATTCCTATCCTTTGAATTAGGGCCGCATTTTGAAAGCTCGGGGAATCAAAGAACTTACACATCCTTGAATATGTGTACACGCAATGTCTTACAATATATAATATGTGAATACATTTTGTTTGCATACTTGAGAAACATTTAAATATGTATGTTGAGATGAATTTTGTGTAGATATGACCGTTTGAGGGACACACAGGACTAACTTAAACGAAACCCATGAAGTTGAATCTCTTTCATTTCGTTCGCTTATTCCCTTGTCAACGGATCTTGTGATTTTGACACATTCTTTGCATTTTAAAATGGCATTTCCCTGGAAATCGAATCTAAAGGTACACATTATACCTCTAAAAGATTATGCAACGAGAGAAAAGATCGATTTGGAAATGGTGGGCGCTGAACAACCAACAAAGATGGAATAGTGAATTTAGGGAAATTGATGAGTATAATGCTGGCCTGGGAATATATTGGCAGGAGATGAATGTAGTAAAGTATCTTAAATAAATAGTGAACTCTGCTAAGCATCGCCTTTAATTTTCCTTTGAAAGTTGGTCTCGTTGCTAGAGGCAAACCATGGCTCTCCCGTTTTGTATGTTTGTGTATCAAGCACGATTGCCTCAAATCCAATATACTTTTTGGAACAAGAACCTTTCTACTTTTCACCCTGAATCGACGCAGATTTCGGGTAGTGGATAAGTAGCATCGAATAGCTGTTCAATTTACACCGACTCACATTTGAGGCTTAGAAGTATATTCACATGTCTAGCTTACCCTCATCATTCTGAGAAAATTCTATCAAGCTTTAATTTTGCGGTTCCATCCCCATATATGATTTCTAGCTAACGATTCAACTGGAAAGGATTATCGTTTGATATCGGAGCTGAATGATTGGTAGGCGTTTGAAATGAAGAGAAGGTGCGTGAAAACGAGTAGAATTGTAGGAATAAATGTTTTCTTGTGAATATTGACTAAGTTTTCACGCTTTGAATTCAGGCGGTTCGTTCAGGCAAAATTGGAACATGGTTGAATATTGAAATCAAAAGTAAGGATTATGATGCTCAATAATATTTTTGAAGGAACTTTTGTGTGAAATACAAACTTAAGTATGGATACACGGTTTTGGAAACTCAGTCTGTACCAGACCCAATTGCACAGGGATCATTCATTACAAGGATGTGTATGTGCTGTTTAAAATTTAGATTTGCTTAATCTGACATACAAATTATTTCGTTTGAGAATCAATATCTAAGAATCATATGATGAACAGCAAAATAGCTCAGAGTTTCACAATTTTCTGTAGACCAGGGGGCAACCACATACCAAAGACGGTACATCGCTGAAACGCGTTTTTAAACGATACAAGGAAATAGACGAGCAACAGCGGAAATTCATTCGAAGATCAAAAAAGCAATGTATACAACGATTGGGTCTTATTGGGATATTTCAAATAATTTTTCTTCATTCATTGTGGTACGGGCGTAAATTTGAACTCCAAAAAACAGTGCTGTAAGGTTTCATCCATCCATATGCAGGTCTTTGTGTTGGTTCGAGGACCATCTGCATTCGCCTCTAGTACTCTCAGCGACATTATTAGCTTGACTGCCATAGAACACATCATAAGGATATCTACGCAAGATGCGAATTTCTTCAATATTGAGTATTTCTGTTTCAAGATTTTCGACTTCATAATCAATCTCTTTTACAATCCTCATTTATAAGACAGAAGAAGATGGCGTTCATGTCTACGTGTTTTCCCTGTTGAATCACAAAACCTAATCCTTGATCTTAAATTTTGCAAGGATACAGAAGCTTCGAATTTTTGTGGTAATTTTGGTTGTAAGTTCTCGTCGTTTCTACCCGTTGCTATTTAGGTACTAGTCTGTAATGTTAACTTGTCTACAGAATTCTTTAGCTAAAAGCTTAACGTGTGCGGGTAATTGGATCTGATTTTAATTCCTTAATCGTCTTTGTCATGTTCAGCATGAACATGACAAATTCTCCATTATGTTATATAAAAAATCTTCTATGTAAATCACTCCGTTGGCTGTTGTTTTTTGGTTTTCTGATGGATGGTTCTCCTCCCTTTGGATATCAGTCCACAGTTTACCGGAATGTATGCCTAAAAAGGAGAAGTGAAAAATTGGCAAAATAAGTCATTTTTATTTCAAAATTTGAAAGCTTTTAAGTCTTCAACATAATACCCTTTCGTTTGATCCGCGAATACCAATATACAGCTTGCCTTTATTTGAACAACGACTAAATTATGAAGAGGTGTTTTCAAGTTCGCGGAATGAATGGTAAGATGAAGGTAATACAAAATTATTTTTCTTCTTAAAAATTTTCACCTGTTACTCTATTATATTTTTCAGATCTTGGAGAACATCTTTGCACGATCTTCTCTCTCCGTTTCTTTCAACTTTTCTAGAATTGAAACGTAGTATTTTCATGTTATTGAAATACTTTTATCTTTGTAATTTAGAAGCACTTTTTAGTCTCAAAAGGCTGTCATCGTGATTTTAATAGCCGACTGTGGCACTTTAAACTTCTAGTGTATTGATGTGCCATTTTTGTGCCACCGCACAGAGTCCTGTTTGCATTTCGGTTCATTATGGAGTATCCGAGTGTCGTCTCCAGTATATATGAATATATTTCACCTTTGTTTTCACTACAGCGTTCCAAAAACGCGAGCAAACACTCTAGGCAATATTGTTTCTAAGGTAGCGTGAGTATTTTCGGGACCTATCTAGCGCTCACCGTTGTTATGGCGAGATGATCATGAATAATTTTCAAAATTGTCGAATTCGAAACACCAACTATTTCTATAAGCTGTTTTTTCTTTAGTCCAGCATATTCCAATATTAAATTTTCTACTTTTTGAATCATTTCCGGAGTAGCCACTTCGATCGGCCATTGGTCGTTTTTAAGGTAGTTCCTACCTTGTTTGAAGAGACTGTTTTACTTGTAAACCATGATTTTACATGGAAAAGAGTTCATTTACACGAACGCCATTGCTCCCAGTATGATTTCAACTGACTTTCCGCGCTCGTTAGAGAATTGAATGACAGTAGGCCACTCGATTTGTTCTATAATTCACATTAACTTCTATGTTGAGACGGTTGTTCGACGATTGTCAAAGGAAAACTGGCCCGATTAAGATAAAACATGCTATTAATACTGATAATGAGCTACTGAACGTGTCATTACTGCATTAATTACATTCAGTAAGGACCAACCACTCAATTTCGCGGACTTCAAAACGCACGCTCTTATGATATGACACATTTATTAAAGTATTTACTAGCTACCGTAAATTGTCGTTCAGGAGCTGACTATGACCAGAAGCCATATGGACACGTTACCGGAGGTTTTTCGCGAAAAACTTATCTACTTCTCGTGTAGAACTCTTGTGGAAAGTGCAGATTTAAAAATGTGAAGTGACTAGCACAAGCGAGTGAATGGTAAGTAATCAAAGTAAAATAATTTGATGAAATGTTTTTTTTGACATTTCTCTTGTACTTACAGTAACTCACATTGAAACTTGGATACTGCTATTTCTATGACAAGTATTAGAAATATTACATGTAAAAAACGAAAAATTGATTTGGATCAGTCAAACCATTAATTAATACACGCATTTATAACTAAGTACTATTAATTACTACATGCATTACTGCACTACATGCATACAAATTTCTGGAAATGTCTATGCAAAACTAATAAGTCAGTTTTCCAAGTAACTGTGCTCACTTAGATAGATGGACACTCAGAAAACTTTAAGAAATTGCGGTATTTACTATTCAATTTTCCTTATTACATGAATATTTTGAGTTGTAATTTGATATTCGAAGTAGATGCATGTATTTAAACGCAAAAATACAAAATGGTCCGAAAATTTAAACAAGCTACAATTGAGGAGAGTAAGATAGTTATTTAAAATTTAAGAAAACAGGAAATCAGTCAGGGAAATGCAAGAGTACTGTTCATTACTTCATTAAAATTTATAAAACTGCAAACAGAGAATAACCAAAAAAAAAAAAAATTGACCGGGTTCTGCCAGATCTTCGAGAAAAATCGGAAGATTCGTCTGTAGTTTACAAAATAATACGAAGAAAAAGATTATCAGTTCTGTAGCAATGAAATACAGCCAAATTATTTAGAACTTTAGCGCTAATAACTTATCATTAAGTGTTCTTCACAGGTAAGTGCATGGGTAATGTTTTTAAATTTTTGTAGATCGTATACTGTATGTTTGGGGGTTACCTTACACTGATTTGGAAACACGACATATTCCCTGGCATGGCGGGGGACAAATTATGGTTTGGGGTATTTTAAGGTATAGGGGACTTTCTTTATAAATATTCTAAGGAAAATATTACAGAAAGCACAAAAAAATTGGAGATTAAAAACAAAGCATGTGTCTTTGGAAAGTAAATTATAGCTTTTGTACAACTCCCCTAAAGTATTTTTAACTCGCCTCCATTCCCTCTCCTTGAATGTGATACAGTCTTTGTGGCATATTTGGCGAAAAGGTTAATAAAACAAAACCTCGGTCATCAGTCAATTTTGTTCAAAGTCATTTGAAAGGGAATGTAGGTAGACGTCGATCCAAATTTTTGTAAAAAATTAGTTAAGTCAATGCTCAACAAAATAATCAAAATCTAATCAAAGACAGTTCGAGTTGTACAACTTTTTCTGTGAAGTGAATTTTTCTCGGATAAGTTAAAGTCTTGCTTTATTTTTTCCGTAGATGAAGTCAATAGTATGAAGAATTAATTTTCTTTACTATTAAATAAGAATATGAACGAGTAGCAAGTTCCTAGTCTTTAAAATTTTAAGCTGGACGTCTGTAGTTTTTCAAGAGCTCCTTACGTTCAAAATGTCCAAATTTTCCTGAGAGATACTGTATGAGCGAAACGTTAATGTGAACAGACAATCCGTGTGGTTTTTGCCATCAATAGCACCGCACTTTTGCCTGAGCCGGTATCAAGTCTGGTTGAATAGAAAGAGGGAAGTGTTCAGGTCAGTTGCATATTGGTTTAGGTTGACATTTGTGCGATGAAGATTTCATGGGCGCTGCCATTCTGTCCTTATTAAATAACCTTATGTATGTAACCTTATTGAGTAACCTTATTAAGCTTTTAGGCCTATTCTTATGTACGGCTCAGCTTGAACCTAACTGGAGAGTTTTAGTGATCAACTGTTTTATCTGCAAAGTGACGGAGTATCTTATGGGCTTTGACATGTTACCTGCATAAAAAAACTACTCGTCAAATAGCTATTCGCGATTGCTGTGTAAACAGTCTTTAGGTTATGCCATTGCTCATTAAAAACGATTTCTATAAGTGTTTACGCACGGAGCAGCATGAAATAGCGGATTACGTGTTTTAAGGACCATTTATTGAATTAAGTTCAGAATACTGAGACATTCCGTTGCTTGTAGAAGGCAGGCTAGCTTCGAATGGTTGCTTTTTTATGGCGGCTTGTTTGTTAGCTACCAACACATTTGATGAGAATTCTATTAACTCTCAGCTTTTTGACTAATTGTAAATTGCATATTACTCTTTTTCACAGCACATACTCAAATATCTTTACTCATATCCTTTGCAGTAAATTCATACATAATGTGATTCTTTTCGGTTGCTAACGATCCTTGACCTATTTGAAAATATTTATGTCTTCAAGCTGGTGAGCACATTTTTCAGATTTTGAAAAACTCAAGCTCTTTTTTATATAAGGATTCAAGTTCTTTCTTATAATTGGATAAATTCAATCAGTTGTGGTGTCGTCCGTTTGATAGAAGTGTATTATTGTTCTTCCACACTTACGTAACTGTGGTCATGTTCCTAAACTTAGCAAGCAAACTCATACTTCCGGCAGCTTCCTGCAACAATATATTGTATTTTACTGATTTCAGGCTAAATTTAAAAAAAAAATGCTATTTTGAGTCATCTAAATTCTTTTGATTTGAATTAAGCAGTTCTGTGAAATTGCCAAAAAAAAAAGATTCGTACACGAGTCAAGAGTCACAATATTTAAAATTATCTCAATCACAGATTTCTGAATAATATCCTTGATTATCTCCAGCTTTCCTAATTATCTGGTTGCAAAAAACCTTTGGTAGACATAATCGTGCTTTGCATATGGAAATCATTGGGAAGAATGTGTGAAAAAATGCAATCCTCCCACTTGTGCAACGTAGTGCTTCGTCAAAGGATTAAAGTAAATTAAAATAGCTGTAATTAAATTTCATCTGGAAATAAGCATTTTCAAAATAAGGCTCTGTGAAATGAATAAAAGTGAGCGAAAGTTGTGGGCAGCATTCAGTACTTTGTTGTTTTATTACGTTACAAAAAATCTTTTAACGAGTTCTCTTTTTTATTAGCTGAGTGAATGTTCAAAGTGAAAACAGAATCGGTAATTTTAGACGCTTTTCTCTGGAAATGCAATCGAACCGATTAATGGAAATAAATTGGATTCTGCTGTGATTCAGTCGAGTTGATCGTAGCGTTAAAAGATGGATGGTATCTGTTTCGGAAGCGATGTTGTATTTTCCCGATAAGGATTTCAACCGTATAACATCGCATAGTGTTGAAATGTGATAAATTCAAGTATCTATGGTTATAGTTGAGCCTTATTCTTTACTCATCCACGTTTTGTATCCTTGCAATCGAACATCCAGAGCAGTTGCATGAGTTGGCTCACCCAACTTTGGTGCTCCTGGTCGCGATGAGCTCATAAATCAGGAAAACTACCTTCTGTGTTCATGCATTCTGTGCTGGATTCAAGTATTCAGCACCATACATTTGGATGTGTTGGAGGATGCAGTTGAAGTGGGTATTTAAGAAAGATGAGGGCTCGCAACGAATCCAATGAAATCTGAAGTGGATAGTTTATCTCTCGAGTGCGCAGCTTATAGTAGCATGAGTGTTAGTAGGAAGGATCAAACTATCACAATTCATTGCTTAACCAAATCTAAATGAGTGAAATTTGTTCGCAATCTAAGTATATAAATTGTGCCCCGATTCGATTCCGAAGAAAGAGTACCAAAACTTTGAGTTCTAATAGCATAGTTTTCCCAGATTTGAAACTTAGCGAATTAGTTTGTGGTGTAGAAAGTACCACATTGAAGATTGCGATGAATACAGTTTGTGCCGAGGGAGAGCTTAAAAGTTGCTAGAACATCTTAAAATTCTACAAACATAGGATGAACTGAAAGATGATTCTCTTCTTCATTCAGATTAGCTTCATATTGCTGTTTTTTTTTAAATCTTGGGGGGCTTACCAATAAGCGCAGTAGAGCATTAAATCGTAAAAAAAACATAACTATTTCTTGGGAACTTTTTAAGGTTTTATATTTTTTGTAAAAAATTCGATGGCAACGAGTTCTGGAAAAAAAACTATTGATTAAATATACTCTTCTACTGAATGCAGTCAATATATCTGGTTTCCCATAACTCGCTTCCAGATATCGAATCATCTTGGCCTACTATTTAGACCAGCAATTCCAAAACCACCCACAGCAAAAAATAAGAAAGGATGGGGGCCACACTATCTAGGTGACCAGCTGACATTACCATTGCATGAAGAACGGGTACCGGGAATTTCCCTTGCAACAAAGTCAAAACTTTATAGTCAGGGCCAGAAATGTTATTTCAAGTATACTCCTGCAGCTTTCACGATTCACAGTTAATTTTTTTACATCTTCGATTTGATGAGGATCTCTTGTGGCTGAACTCAACTCCTGGGGTTTCACTTATTGATGAAACCATTTGGAACAATCACTTCTCTAAAACATTCTGATGAGCGATAAGTTGCCTAGGTCGATTACGTAAGCTCAACATCTCTCGGGTGGACTGAACATTTGTATTGGGGAATTCACTTCAGTTAGTAATTTCTACGTGATGAAACGTCAACCTTTACATGATCACTTGTCAGACAGAACTGAGCAAACTGTTCAAAGCTCCAGCTTCATTTTAAGTTGAGTTAATGTAATCATTGCAAGCGTTGAAAGTGCTGAGGTCTCTTTTGGTTCAACCTATGAAAGCGGTGGAGAGATCTTGATAGTGAAAGGAAACACGCGGTATAAAGCCCAAAAACACGCGGAAAGGAAAGCCCAGAAACACGCGGCAAAACAGACAAGAAAACAAATAGGGGGCGAGGCATATTCCACGAAAGAACTGTTCGGAAAAATTTGGGTGTATAACAAACCAGCTTGAGCTCTTTCCACATTTCTTTATAAAATATTAAATTCACTATCGAGGTACTCGAAATATTTGATCAGAACTTCCGCACCCATGAGTCTTCGCTGAGTTAGCTTAGCAAGGGTATAAATCACTTATAAGTTCTAAGTGAAAATGGAAAAACTGATCTACCAAAACTTCTGAAATTGTATAACAGGTTGGCACACTTGGCGGCCCGCAAGGACTGAATTGGACAGTGCAAATGTTCGACTAATAGTTCTAATTAAATAAATTAAATTATTACAACGAGTGTCGTTACCTCTTGGTTCGTTGAATGTTGAAAATGCCTCAACGAAAATTTCCTCTGATTCCCTCGATAAGATCTTTCTATCTTTCTTCAGTTGAAATGATTTCGTTAATAAAAAAAGCAAACTTCATATCAATGTAATTATTAGCAAACATAATATCAATGTGAACTAACAGAATCACTGCCAAAATTTCTTCTTAAATATTCAAATTTAATATTCATGTTAAATATTCATTCGAATCATCGTTGTGCGCAAATCGAATAGTTTTCGACATTGACATGAAGTTTGAGCAGGATTGTCCATTAATATAGTCATTCGTTTAAGACACAATAAGAACTTCTGGGAAATGTAACTACGAAACGCAAAGTTTCCTTAGGAGTTTCCTCAGGAGTTTCCTCAAACTTTCAAGTTTAAAATGGAATCACGGCTACAAAAGCATTATTTGTTTTGCAGAAATACATTGAGAGGTAGTTCGAAAAATTGAAGAAAATTTTGTAAAATTTTTCTGTCATGCTGCATTTCAGATATACCATAGACTTGGAATATCTCTTATGGACGACTAGACACATTTTGGTATTTTTGGTCTATCTTTTCTCTAGCGTGAAAAGAAAGATCTCAATATTTAAAAAGACATTTACTAAATTAAGTAAAGGCCGCACCGGTCAGTGATTCAATTTTTTTAAACTCAAATAGGATTTAAAAAAATTGTATCACTGTATCCCATGACATGCTTGATGCTATTTCGAACGTGTTGATGAAGTTAATATAGGTAAAATTATTGTTTCATTTAACTAGTTTGGGTAACATTTGATCTGATGGTATCTCCATATAAATAGGTGCTTTCCTCTCCAGCTTTACTCATAAAACGCTGTGTCTACTTTCATTAGGATTGCCGTTTCACAAAAAAGTTTTTTGCTAAGTGTTCAATTTTATTATTATATATATTCTATTTATTTATTTAAACATGAGTGGCACCTATTAGACATGGAAGTCTCCACTCGCACCCATACACATATGACCGAAAGTAACTGATTCGTTGCAGGAATTTGTATGATAGTATCGTGATTGATATTGCCGCGCTTGGACTAAGTTGGGAGAAGCAACCAATTTAATCGTCTTGTTTTCGTGAAAAGAGTGACTATCTCGTATGTAGGATAATTGCGCAAAGTGTCTCAAAGAACTAGTTAAAAACTGAATACGCAGCAAGATTGTGCAGTGAAACTTTAGCTTGTGATCAAAAACGTCAAAATGACAGCGAAATACATGTGGCTTTTGTCAACAATAGCATCGTCACTTTGCCTAAGCCAGTCCCAGACCCGATTGAAAAGAAAAAGGAGGTACTTGGGTAAATTGTTTGAAGGTTTTGTTGTGGAAAATCGCACTTCTCGAGAACGCCATTTGCTCGATGAAGATTTCATTGTTACTGCTATAGTGTCTCCCGTGCAAAATTGGTAGACCACTAATCTAAGTAAAGACACTACACGCCTAGCAGGTCTATAATAACGACTCCATTTGCACTTGTATGTTAATGTACTTAATTAGGTGAAGATTCTTATTTGGAAGATGAAATTAAAACATATTGTTGTGATCTTTCTCAGGCTTCGTAGTATATTGAGCAAAGCTCACTGAACCTTTGCATCAGAGATTACGAACACATTGCCTAGGCCAAGCCTAGGACGATCGTACTCAGAGTACGTTGGGAAGGTACAGATTCAATCTCATTTCGAGGTTATATGATGCGAACAACCTGAAACTCTGACAACAAGAGGGACGTTTACGGAAACAATTTCTAGTGTACTTTCTTTCTCAGGAGGCGCATAAACATCTGTGCGTCCTGATTTCGAAGCCACAAAGCTGGAGTTTGTCAATTCAGCTTTATGTGCAATTATTTAAGGCTCAAAACATAACCTGAACATTATTCAAGGGTAAGGGTTACAAATGATGTAAATGAGGTTATATGCCAAAGGACTGTCGACAATTTTCAAGATACACTGATATGTGGCTCAGGGAAGTCGAAAAATGGTAAAAGTCTGTTTCAGAATCACTGTGAGCAAGTTGATTGATAGGTTTAAAATTAGATACCAAAATATTTGATAGTATAAAAGATATTTGTATTATCCAGTATAGGACGCACGGTCTAGAAGGCTAGGCGACTTGGGATCTAAAAATTGTTAGCCGACCGGAGTTCTCGACGAAGTGGAGTCTCTTAAACGTTTCGCCGAAGGAAGAATGGTGAGGAATACAAATTTAATAGATCATAATAATTATCTAGATTTAAAGAAATTAATGGATCCAGGATTGAAGGAAAGCAATCAACTTATGAACATATTGTTTGAGAATATGCTATAACGAAAGTATGCTGGGCATGCTTGAAGTTTATTATTTTTGCTTGTAGTGTCTCTGAAAAAACGAAAATGGATTACAAAGCCAGAAGCTTTCTCAAGATTCAAAACGTAAGAGAATGCTTGATAATTAACAAAGTAATAGAATTCAAACTGTTTGGTAACAATTGAATCACAATCCCTACCTTTCAGAACACCCCCAAAAAAGGAACTACAGCCAATATTATCACTTTCTTTTCTCAAAGTCTGTATGTTAACATAACGTTCGAACTATGCATTCCAATCTAATCTAAGATGTGTAATTGGAATTGAGGAGTATCTTGAACTTTTTGCTTCATTGCATACAAAATTTAACCGTTCAATGCAATCCAATTCACTTTTGTGAGTGTGTGCGCTGAATATTTGTAAATGCAGTTCGTGAATGGTTCCTGTAATTTATTATTAGAATGCTTGACTTGGTTCCCAACCTTGAGCATTTCTGATGTCATATTTATTACATTGATCGAGCCAATAGTAAAAATTCCTTGGGAAATCAGTGATAGAAGCATGTGGGAATATAAAGAGAATGCTTTGGATGCCAGATTCATTTATGGGTAAGTCAAGGGTAAGTTTCAGCAAAGAAGTTTTCACCACAATCATAATTTATATGCTTTATTACCGCTTGCCAGGTTGCAGACATTATTGATGGATTCAAGGGCCATGTCACGATACTTTAACACCTGCAATAGTTTATAGCATAGTCAAATCCTTTGTCACTTTTTTCTTTCAGATTTTCAATTATCTGCATGATATATTAAGTTTCCGACAAAAAATCGACCGTTCTTTCAGCGAGAACGGTCGTCCTGAACAAACTCAATAATATTCTATCTCCATGATTTATGAGAACACAAATGATTATAGACGTATCATCAAAGAGGATACAATTCAAGGATCAAATTCCTTTTCGTGTTGTTTCATGAAATCCGAGAGATACTAATCCTCATTTCAATAAATTGCAGTCCATTAAGCTCTCATAATTCAGGGTCATAATTCAATGTGCCACAGGATTCCGGAGGACATCTGCTACGTGATGGGAACTCATCAAATTACCAACAAGCTAGAAATGATTTACCGTAAAAGGGATTGCTACGTTTGTAGAATGTGCTTGGGCTCATTGTTTGACGATTGTATTTAGAGGTTGAATTGTCTTAATAGAAACGACACGATTCAGGACAGAGATAGAGTCTTGGTAGACAAATGATTAATCAGCATATAATTATTAATAATCAATTTGAATTTAGTTCTTTGAAAGCACATTCAAGTGATGATTTATTGTTGGAAGGATAGAAATAAAGTGAAAAACTCTTATATTTTTCCTATTGAATAGACATTTTTGCTAATTTTCTGGTTCCGAAATATGCAAGTATTATTAACATTGTTTTCAAATCACTTGCTGATAATTTACGACCCAAAACCTTTCCAACAATGATTTATGAACAACAAACGACACAAAAACAAACTTTAAAAGATATTTTTCAGAAAGTCCTCCAACTTCTTGCACTTCAAGACGACCTGGGATAACGAGCAGGCAGGGTGCGTAACTTCCATTTGGCAAAAACCAAGTAAAAGTCTCATTCTAAATTATTCAAGACGAAAAGAAATATTTGAGGTTTCAAAAAATACAAATGTTTAAGTGGAAAAGAAAAAAACTGATAAGCCTTATATCACGCATTGAAATTAATTGAGCTGTCTAGCCACAGCCTTGAGCGCATTAATTTTTCCAAATTTTACAGGCACTTTTAAGGAGCATTGATAAGACAACGATGGCTGGCGCGTAGAAGTCAATAACCAAAAGGAAGAAGCCAACGTTCTTGATATTATGCTTTATCAGCGCTGAATTTGTTTCGCCTATCAGAGGATAAACAAACATCCATAATAAGATTGTGTACATTCGGAATGAGTTATGACAACAGAGTGAAAAAGAATTCCTGTAGACTTTCCGAGAAATCTATTCATTTCTCCGAAAGAAATGTCAAAACCAAAAAAAGGAAAAGAAAAATTCATTCAGTTCAGACGTCAGCCAGTAAGGCACCAGCAGTCAATAACTTTTCCTGGATGTCCACCACACCATGTTCATTTCGTTATGTGTTACTTTATGCGCTTCCCCCAGTCCTATTCCGTATTAAATCGTACCAGTCAAAAGGGTGGAATCAAAATTTTGTAAGGGTAAGGAACTTTGAAGAGACATTGTAAAAATCTTGTTTTCATGTTACTATCGTTTAGCGTTCAGCTCGTCCATCTTTGCACGAAGCAAAAACTTGAGCCTTTGGTGGGTTTACGAGAATAAGGTTTTGGTGCTAACGACGTTCGACATGCGATTTTTTCAAGCAGTTTTTGTCTGCGGTATTCTGTTGTATTCTGTCGTATCGCGTGGCATACATCTATCATTATTCTAATAATGTTACCTATTTTCATATCACGATTCACCATTGGTGGCGATTAATTGGTCTTGTCAGGTTGGATATCAGCAAAATGGAACATTTGGACATGACAATGAAGTCATCGAAGGATGCAGATTGAATGGAAGTTTTATGAGTGTGGCGAAAGGTCAGGATAAAAGAAAGTAAGGAACAGTCCTGATGGGACGACAACGACTATTTATTTGATACTCAATCAAAGCAATGAAAATTTACACATTGATTAATTTGAGCAATCATTGGAATTATGTTCGTGCCAACGAATCCTGAAGCTCAATCGAACTTCGAAAGTTAATTATGCTTTATTGGCGAAAAGCAAACATTGATTTCGTTAACGAATCGTAATTCTAAGAACATCGTTTATTCACCTGTATTAAATTTTCGTCAAATATTTCTGCTCGCTATATGAAATGAATAAACAATCATGGTTATTTGCCTTCCTTTGTGGGTATCTTACGGTCCTTTTATCTGGTTCTGTTCTTGGAAGCATTCAGATATCCTCATTCATTTGAAATTTCCAAAGAATTTCCATTTGCCTTGCAACTCATGGAAATTCCTCAGGTGAAAGGAATGGACGCAAATGTAGTAAGCCTGGTCCAGCAAGTTCTCATCCTTTTCATTTTTGTGAATATCGATTAATTTACACACGTGTAAGTAAGAGTGTTGTCGCAATGAGAACGCAGCATGAATTCGGTCTTTCGTTGATTCAGTTTTGTCTTGATAGTATTGTGCAAATTCTATTGAGTTGAAACAAAGATTTTTTTGAGAAAAAAACTCCAATTATGCGATCTATAATGCGAAGACTAACCAACTCCTTTATTTGCTCGAATAACATGCTTTTATTGTTTGTATGTTATTTGATAAGTGGTAAATCACATCTTAAGAATATTTTTCAGTTTATATAAATATGAGAATGATATCGATAAGAAGATGATCAGTGAGCTTTGCTGGCAAAAGTCTTATGAAATAATAGAAAATTTTCAACAGCGCAGAGTACACAGCAAGACACCCTCCCCCTCGATTGATTTATTTGCTGCAGTTATTGAAATGGCAAATTAAATCTGCAGAGCGCCATTGAAAACAAACTAAACGCGAAACGCATCATAGAAACGCAAAAGTATGATTAAAATATAAAAAACAAACTATGCAAATGGTAGCGTAAAGGACGAAAACATCAATACAAGACATAAAATTGTCAAAATGAAAGAGATTTGGCTGAAAGAGCACACACGCAGTGTGGTCCAAATATTATGATCGTCTGATATTTTCAAACCATACAATAATGGAAAATATAATCAATTCTATCCTTATAATCACTATGAAAGAGAAATAAATTGGATACGTATTCAGTTAGGTACATTAAATTTAATAAATACCAGTCAACGCAAAAATATAGGTGATTTTCTACTTTTTAATACATTTTGGAAACTAAACAAAAAATTACTTCAATGTTCATAATTAAAATATCTCGGCAAAATGATTCTGAAAAATAAAACCTTCCTTTTTGTAGTTCGTATTAAATTTTTATTTATCTGTAATCGATTTTCGATCCTTATTGTTGTGTCAAATGGAATGAGGAAAAGATACTTTTTGATACATTCTGGAAATTTGAAAATTTAAAATTTTTTAATTTTATCTTTGGTGAGAATTGTTGTGAGCCACTGAGGTAGCCGAGCAACAAATCAAGTAATCACAACAGTAGTATAAATATTTGCCGGTACTTTCTTGTCTAATCGACCAACAAACATAAGTAAGCAAACATGGCGTGCATTGAAACAATTGAATCAGAATTTTATAGTATTTTATTAATTTATCGACCAAACCGTAAGTAAATAAGAAGAGGAAAACGACTAATTATTCATCTAAACTTATGTAAAGTATTATTCAGTATTATTAAGTAATGCCCTATGTTTCGGACGCTATTAGAGCGCTTTGAAGGGAATGCAACGAACTGCCTGGCTCTAGCGAAAAAAATCGTACAAAATAAGAACCAGAGTCCCGCTAACAACGAACATTCAAGTATAATGAGGTAATTCCCCGGGGTGCGTTTTGTATGTATTTTTCTAAGTCATTTGCTCGGAGTGTTATTGGCAAGATGTCATTTGTTGGTGGAATACTACAAATGCGCAAAGGCATATTACTAAACTGAGTTTGGTTTTTGCTAGAAAATGCAATTTAGCAAGTCAAAAAAAGTGAAAATTTAAAAAAATAACGAAAATTTCAAACGTAGTTTTGAGGGCGAAAATTCGGATATGAAGAAATTGGAGAAGTCAAGAAAGGATCACCTGGGTCAAGGATTTAAAAAATGGTTTTTGCAACAATGAACTTCGAATATCTTATACACTGTATAAGAACATGTTCCAACCGAGAGCAAACGAGTTCGGAGGAAAACATGAAAACAATGACTGATTCCCTTGTCGCAAAAGCTGAATCAAACGATTTGAAAGGCGCTATTGTATCGTTCCTGGAAAATTAATCAAAGAATCTTTAACGGTAGAAAGGCATCTGGTTGAATTCCTTGCATTTAAAGAAAATGAAAGATATTTGACATTATCATGGTAGATGAAACAGGCTTATATTTGAAGCTCAGGCCAAACAAAACACTAAAATTCAAAGGAGCGTCCTGCTCCGAAATGGAAAGCTTCCAAAAAGGCGGCCAACAGTTCTTGTTGCAGCAAATTTATTGGGAAAAGCAAAATTATTGGCATGAAAATTGCTGTTCGTTGACAAATCTTAAAAAATCGTAGATGCTTCACAAATAGGAATCTACCCGTTGACTATGAAGCGAATTTTAGAGCCTGGATGACGGCTGACGTTTTTGCAGACCATTAGCGGTAGGCGGGCAAAGAGTTATCCAGAATGGCTCAAGAAATTATATTTTTAATGGATAATCACCTTCTCAACCCGATTTGAAAGATTTAACCTGCATCAAACTGGGTTTCATGTCACTGAACACTGGTGCGAAGTTACAACTAATAGATCAGGGCGTGAATCATAGCTTGGGGGTATTTACATGCTTATTTTTCACGCGAAGTGGATTGATGCTATCAGACGACGAAGAAGATTCATGCTGAAGACAAGTTTAGTGTTAACTTTTTAGATGCATTAAATTTTCTTTACATGGCATGGGAAATTTTTTTGAAAGATCGCGAAATGTTACGCTCATGCCGGATTTTTCGGAGACAATTCTGATGGATTTGATGCAGGAGACAATATTCTACTTACTGAGTTGTTAAGGCAAAGTAGCAGAACGATCATACCTGGCTTATATAGACGTAGAGCTCACTGAGTACATCCGACTTGTCGAGGATCTTATTATCACCGCGGGCTAAAAGAGCGTGGGGGAGTGGGGCGAAGCATTGAAAAGGGTTTTCTCCTAGATGACTCGGGGCTAAACCAACTGCTCGATCGGTCTCTTTAGTTGTGCTCGAAATGAGCGAAAGTGAAGTTAACACTTTGGTTGCGCAACGCATCCTAATAAAATGTTTAACGAAAGAAGTCAGTTGAAATTTGGGATCTATCGCGAAAACAGATTAGAGCGAATGCAATTTCATGACCAGAGATGAAAATCTAGTGTGCATAATCTGAATTGAAGTTTGTCAGAAGTTTCCTGCTCGTTTTCAAGATGAACTGCAGGTTTTCGTGCAACGTATTGTGACGTGTGAAGAGACGTGGGTTCACCGCTACATTCCCGAATCGGAAAGGGTTAGTATAGAGTAGGGCAGCAAAAGGGAGCCAGGAACATCAAAACCCGAAAATCGGAGGTCAGCGGGGAAGGTTATGTCAACGTTTTTTTGGGAGTCTAAAGGAGTTTTACTCATTGGTTCACGGTCGCCACGCAATTAACGCAGCCTGTTATTATAACCTTCTTGACTAGCTTCGATCCATATATCGAGCAAAAAGACGCTGTCAGCCCATCCAGGACGTTATGCTTCTGCATAACAATGCAAGACCGCACACTGCAGCCTTAATAACACAAAAGTCATCTGGAATACAATCGACCAGTCTTGAATACCTTCACTAAAGCTCCGACCGTTCACCATGTGATTTTCATTTATTTGAGGCTCTCAAGGGGAAACTTTTGCAAACCATTAATTGGAGGAGAGCATTTTGCAAACAATTACCAGGGTGAAAAGTTTGTGCGCCATTGGTCGAGTACCCACCGAAAGTCATTCTTGGAAAATATGGCATGAAAACCCTTTTTGGAATGGGAGGCAAAGTATGAGGAAAAATAACTATGAAATTTATAATTTTCTTAAATCTTAAAATAAATTTATTGTTGGTAAAGCTCGTTAATATTTGAACGCACCTCGCAGTGTGGTGGGAGTTTAGTTACAATAAATATATTATATTTCACTTCCAGAAATACGCAGTCAAAATTTCGAATTTAATTTCGCACATAATTTCTTAAAAAACATACTTCCATTATATACATGCGTATTACCATTGCTATGACTACGTTAGAAATAAAATTAATTTAGTGCTGGCTCTTCTATGTTTGTATCTTTTGGTGTAATACAACTTTGAACTATAAAACACGATTGTACATACATGCAGATCTTACAGGTTCCGTTCACAGTGAGTTCGGGATATAACGAACCACATAAACCGGTCCCATGACGTTAGTTTTATGTGGGCTTTGCTGTATATTATTTGATTTTAAGAAGAAGAACTGTCAAGGTTTGAGCAAGACCTCGATTTTCGTTGGTTGCAACAAACCCCAATTGAATAAAATTACTGGGCCAAGAGATCGTTTTTAACTTTGTCACTCTAAGACACTACAAATAACTGAAGGTGTGACTTTAGCAGTGAGACGTGACCTCTCATACGGGGTTTGTTCAAAAAGTATCGCGAATTTTGAATTTTCGCGGGCTACGTATGTTCGATTTTTGATCTTTTGGTGGCGTTATGTTGGTACTCATGACCCTCACTTATGCTGACAATTCCGGCCATTTTGAACGTCCAGTCAGTTTTTAACAGTTATTGTGAGTGGATGTGTTTTAACTTGTCTTCGATTTTCGTCTATCCCAAAAAATGGATCAAAGAATTTGTATTAAATTTTGTATGAAGAATAACTTAAAGTGCGCGGATGCATTTAGAATGTTGGCTGTTGCATACGGCGAAGCTACTTTGGACAAAAGCAATGTTTATCGGTGGTACAAAATGTTCTCAGAGGGACTAAAAAAAAGCAAGCCGAATTCGGTCGAATGTGAAGGTTTTTCCGAAAGGCCGAATTTTTGGCCAAAAACAACACTCTAATAGTTCCACAGCCACCGTATTCCTCAGACATGGCCCCTGTGACTTTTTATTGTTCCCGAAACTGAAGAGGCTCATGAAAGGACGACGCTACGCAACGATTGAGGAGATAAAGACGGCATCGAAGGAGGAGCTGAACAAGATCACAAAAAATGATTTTTCAAAATCCTCCGAGGATTGGAAAAAACGTTATCACAAGTGTATAATGTCTGACGTTGATAACTTTGAAGAGGACAAAACAGATATTCATGAATAAATAAATAATTCTTGAAAAAACATCAAATTCGCGATACTTTTTGAACAAACCTCGTATGCCTTATGACGATTGTACCCCAAAATAGACAAAAACAGACAATATGACGGAATCATCAGTTTCAGTTAAACATCAAATTCTCTTAGCTCTGTGTCAACATTGAAATTGGGGAAGGTTTTGATGGGATGTAGGACGTGGATGGTTTTCCCTTTGCAACCTCTAGAAGTATTGGGAATGTCGGTTAATAATGTCGATTTTTTGGGCTTGAAAAAAGCATTAATTTCAATAAATAAATGAATGATTAACCAATATATTGCCCATCGTTAACAGTGACTTCCTCCTTATCTTTCATAGCAATCCATAAATCGATCCATTTTCACACTTCTTCAGCATTTCAAAAGCATACGTCGGCCAAGCTGATCGCTTTCGATTCGAACAAAAGATAGTAACAAGGAGCAAGGTCTTGAGAGTACGGGGAGTAATCAAGGTGTTCCAAACCGATCCTTTCTAATTTGTCTATATGGATCTTTGACCGATGAGGTCTGGCATTGTCATCGTGGAACAGAACTTGGTTGTGCTTTCGACCTTATATGCTTATAATTCTGCATCTTCAAATTTTTTTCTGCTGACCTGGTCATTCTGTGCCTTCCAAGTCAAAACCACCCAAGCGTGCAAACCATCTTTCACAAGTTTTTTAAGTCGGAGCATGTTCACTATTAGCTTCTACCAAAAATCGATAACTTTTAGCAGCGTTTTTCTGCAAATGAAGGAAGGTTAGTAAACTTCCGAGCAAAAAACAACGTTTTCAGGCACAAAATTCAACATTTTCGAAGCAAAAAAAACTTTGCTGTTTACGCTTTTTTGTTCAATGGCTAAGTGCGAATTAATGACAGATGTTTAGCCTCCAAAATACCATATAAGTTATTATAGACACAAACACAATGTAAAAGTTGCGCCATCTGTTATCTAAATCGACATTTTCAACCGATACTTCCAATATATTCGAAATTTCGAGGAGAGAAAGCGATGAGAGGTTGAGAAAATGGGGACTTGGGTAATATGAAAAATTTTGTAGTTGCAAGCCACTATAAACTCTCATTTATAAAACTTTTCGCAACTATGTGTCTGTAAGTGCGAATTCTGAATTGATGAAGCCAAAGCTTGAGATCATCTAGAGGGTAGCATAGTATACGAATATAAACTTAAAAAAATGAAGAACTGATCAAAAAGATAAAGTCCTTATTTTAGCAGCTATGCACTGAGTGTATACATTTTTTTTCAAAAGAACGCCAGCCCAACCTTGATGAGCTTTGACCTAATCCTCTCATGACAATCAAATATTCGGCAAGAACTATTTCAATAAATAAATAAAACACCACTCTGCACGAACAATGCTAATACGTTTGATTACCAAGGCCTCTACACATACATATTCATCTAAGTCGAATGAATAATTTACTAACACAGCTCTTACTTATTTATGTTCTTGCAACTTCCTTTGAGTAGTTCCATCTTTCCTTAAATGTCTCTGATAGATTTCAAACACATTTTTCTTTCCGCTTAATTATTATTACACCCAAGCAAGAATCTTATTCCAATCAAAGCGATTACCAATCGCAACCTAATCTACACAAAATACAGCTCATGCTATTAATTGATCGGAAAATCCTATTAATTACAACTTAATTAGTCTTTTGTTTTAGCAGGACGCAACTCACGTAGCATATTATAAAACTAACTAAGCATACAGTCATATATTATTTGTGCACTACTTACTTTGTAGTGTTGTTCCTTGCATAAATACGAATTTTCTTATTTTGCGATCCTTACTAAACAAAGTATCCTTTAAACACAGTCTCCAATGACGTTTTATCCTGCAGCAATGAGCTCTATTCCTCTACTTCATTTTGAGTGAAATAAATTTGGCGCGTTCAGTACCAGAAATCGATGCATTATGTAAAACGTATGTAAGCATATATAACAGCTAGAATCTTGTACATGCGAGTACGTATGTGTTTCTGGAAGGTGTTAAATAAAAGTCCTGTAGGAAACCTCTGACAAGTGCAAGTTTCTTCGGATCTGACATCTAATATTCAACGTTCATGTGTGTTTCGTTATTAAATCAGAAGGTACAGTTGCAGTAGTATCTGCAACTATAGGTCGAAGCGCTACAACCGTCTTACATGCGAATCTGCATGTGTAAAATATGCACGAACAGTACACAGGACGAAATGAAATTTCGCAAGCTCTTTGTGGCAGGTATTTAAATGTTGAAACTGTTTAGTGGCGACTGTCTTGAAAAGGAATTGTTATTCAAGGTGTCGTGTTTAAACCAATATAAATTTTAAACATTATCCTTCGAGCTATGACGAATAAGTTGGCCAAAGAAAGTAAGCTAGTGAATAATTACACAAACAAAAGCAATTAATTATGAAACAGTCCATGTAACTGAATCTTGAATAACATAATTATAAATTTTCAAAATTAAAATTATTAGATTGAAATTTTAAAATTTAACATTGATTCTCACCTAGAAAAAGATTAAATTCAAACTATTGTCAAAATTGAGTTATTAGAAGAAGATTCTTAGATTCATTATTGCCTAGATTAAGATTGTTACATATCTATTCGAAAGGTCCTTAGATCATTGATTGTCGTATTCGATTTGGACTTGCATTTTTGCATCCTTCTATTGAAATCGTTATTGAATTTATGTTTTAGGAATTAGAATGTTATTGAAAAAATAAATAAAAAAGAAAATTAAATAAATAAGTAAATACATAAATAAGTTAATAAATAAATAAGTTTATAAATTGATCAATAAGTAAATAAATAAATAAATACAAAATAAATAACAAACTAAATAAATATAAATAAAATAAATAAATGAATAATGAATAAATAAGTAAAAACAGAAATAAATAAATAAATAAAAGAATAAATAAATGAATGAATGAATGAATAAATGAGTATATAAACAATGAAACAAAAAATAAAAAAAATATCTGGGAACTCAATGACCAGATTTCAAATGAGAATGAAACATAATCATAAAAATATTAAAAACTGAAATAAAAAATTTAGACGACCATTTTAATCAGCATATAGATGCTCTGTTTTTCTATACAGAAATAATTGATCGTTATTTTGTTTAAGTGTATTGTATTTTGTATTGTTATTTACTTAATAAAAAGGTCAAATGTTAAAATTCAACTGATGAATATTGCCATTAAATTTTTATTATAAAATTTTATTGTGAAGCAAATAATAGTGACACAAACTCGGAAGTGATGGCAATGTATAATGGTATGCTGTTTGTGTGCTCGCTAAAATTAGGGGTTTTCACCCAGGAAAATAGAAATAGTAGTAGCAGCAGCAGCAGTAGTAGTAGTAGTAGTAGTAGTAGTAGTAGTAGTAGTAGTAGTAGTAGTACAAGTAGTACTAGTAGTAGTAGTCGTCGTCGAAGTAGTAATAGTAGTAGTAGTAACGGTAGTAGTAGTAGTAGTAGTAGAAGTAGTTGTAGAAGAAGTAGCAGTAGTAGAAATAGAAGCAGTATTAGCAGTAATAGTAGTTGTAGTAGCAGTAGTAGGTCTTCATACCATTGAGTTGCTATTATTTGCTGGACTGTTTTCAGGTCCTAAGAGACTTTTATCAATTCTTGTGCTGCAAACATAATTAGGATGTCATTAAATCACCTCCAGTGAATATAGCGGCTCTGATTTCGTATTTAACAACGTTGAAAATTAATCTAAGTTAATGCTTAAACCATCACAAATCAGTCAAACCATTGGACAAGGTGACAATTATGATGCCAAAGACATCTCCTTTGAGTGTTTTGTACTCCTGAGGAGACCAAAGCTTAGAGGAGCTTATCTTATTAGAGACTAACTTGAGAAAAGTGTGGACACCTTTGATGCAGCCAAGGGCAACTTTGACTGTGAAATTATGGTGACTATAACAGGTTTGCCGGGGAAAAAGGAATATAGCACAGTGATGTAAATATAAAGTAATGTAATAGCACAGTGATGTAAATGTAAAGTAATGTAAAGCAAATGAATTACTGTGTGTTGGAGTTAAAGAAATATATTTGCGTAATAGAAAACCCTGACGCAATATTGAAACTTTTCTCGGGGAAACCAAACGCGGAATTCCCGTACAATTCAAAAAAATGTTACGTCAAACGAGACTTGAATCCTTTAACGATTAATTAGAATGACCACAAAGTGAGTGAACCTATTGAAGAGGTTACACTATGTCCATCGAAAAAATTTCATGATTTGAACTGTATCGTCGCCTTTTGCCAAGCATAAGTGAGGTTGCCAACTTCAGGAGTAAAAGACGAACTCTTCGATCTGTCCTAACAGATATTATCTACCTCTCTACTACCTCTACTCTCTACTGTCAATGTAAAAGTGAAACTTTTCCGTTTAAATTAAGAAGAGAAATGAGGAGGAGTGATTTCATTATGGTAGCCGCATTATTGCGAATCTTCAAGCCTGCAGGATTCATGTGAGGATGATAAGCATCCCACTGTTGCGTAAGCTGAAGAGACACTAGCAGATGATTTTGAATACATTCACCGAGAGTTCAGCTGTAAAGGCCTTGATTGAAACATTAACTGCTGAAAATTAGTACCGGGTTCAGGACTTATTATGTACTGAGAGTCTTGATGCTACTATCGCCAAGCTGCTGATAGGATCGGGTATCTATAGCGCTGGAACAGAAATGTATTTTCATTCAAACAGATGAGCTATTTTCATGAGCTAGGGAAGAGCTCTCGAAAGAAATCAGAAAGACTGCAGAGAATCTGTTAGTCCAAATGAACCAAAAACATGGAATATGTTTTTAGATTACAAGTTCTTGATGAATTCTTCATGAGAAAAATATCAGCAAACATTTACATTTTGAGTATATTAGTTTTTAAACATTAGGTGCTTTCTAGCAAGATTTACTAGATTCATCGGTTTAAGCTGATATTTGAGGAAGAATGTGTTTCTGTTACTTCACACGATCTTCAGCTATTCTGGAAAGCCGATGCGGGTTCCTAAAAATCAGTAAGGTATGAAAGGTCTCGGAAACAAATCAACGTTGGATACGGTAACGAATCAAATAAATTTTTGGAGGGTTTAAACATCGTTTTCAAGCACTCCAAATTTGTTCCAAGTTTCAATGTTTCTTTGGAAGGGGGGGGGGGAGGCAATGTGGAAAGAATGAATTTCTTACTCACTTTAACTCTGTTTCTCATAATTTTATTCGTGTAAAGTTTAAACGAAGTTTTTAAGAGCTTATGACATTTAATTATTTAATTATAATTCTCCGCCATTTGAATGTCATTTTGAGCATGTGAGCACCACAACTGGTGTGGAGTAAGTCGAAACGAGGGGTCAAATTTTCAACTACTGTAACCAATAATTGGGGCTGTATCTCACCAATAACGCAGCCAATTTTGTCTTCCAAATGGTCAAGCGTCTCGAGTTTGCTGAAGTAGATGCGTGATTTGACTTATCCTCACAAGAAATAGTCCAGCGGTGTCAAATCACAAGATTTTGCGGGACAGTTTCCCGACTCAAAACAAGAAATTATGCACTCATCAGATGCTTCTTTCAATAAATGAATGGTTGCACGAATTGTATGATATTTTGCGCCATACAATTCCTCTTAAAACCTCTACGTTTTAAACACAATATACCTCTTAAAACCACAGGACTCCCGCATACGGCTAAGCGATTCCGGAACGAAAAAGTCATTGATCATTGCTCTATAGCCGTCACCATTGACGGTAACGTTACTCTCAGCAGCATTTTCAAACAGTGAATTGAAACTGTGTTTGAACAACCGGCTTTTGTTGCTTGTCACTTCAAATGCGGCAACTTTGTTTTGACATAGCCGTTCAACCAGAAACTACCGTTATCGCTAAACAAAAATTTTTTTTATGAAATTCGGGATCAGCAGCAATTTATTCTTGAGCCCATATATTGAATCTCTGCCATTCCCAGTGATCATTTGGCTTCAATTCCTGTATGAGTTAGGTTGCCTATCAAACCGATAGTAGACACAACGATTCCATACAAGATCAGCATACCGACCAGAGAAGCGTGGGAAATGGTGCAGGATTTCACATCTGGAAGTGAAATTATGATCTACACCGATGTTTTCAAAACGGATGAGGGAAGCGGCGCCGGAATCTTTTTCCCAAATCACCCGCAACTTAACCGAAGTTATAAACTGGAGAGCCATACCACAGTTTTCCAGTCGGAAGTGTTTGCAATAAAAGCGGCAACAAACAATTTTAATGGAATAATACAAATACTCTCGGACAGTAAGTCGGCACTGCTGGCGCTTGCCTCTAACGGCGTAGTTTCACAACTGGTGCAGGGCGCAACAACCCGAGTAAATGTAAAACTGACATGGGTCCCTGGACACAGCGGTGTAGAGGAAAATGAAAGAGCAGATGAGCTAGCGAGAGCTGGATCAGTCGACCGAAATGCCACTAGAATAGACGCAATTAAAGTGCCATTAGCAACGGTCAAAAGGGAACTAGATGAAATCCTCTGTAAAGAGACAGATACGGCTTGGAATGACAGGAACGACTGCAGGATAAGCCGAGCTCTTTGGCATCACCCTTATAAAATGAGGACAAAACAACTCCTAGGGAAAAACCGAAATGGTGTTAGAACATTGGTGGCAGTATTAACGGGCCATAATCTTCTAGGTAAACACGCCAAACGAATAGGAATCCAAACGGATGACACCTGCCAAGCTTGCGGCGAGGAAGAATTAAGTACAGAACACTCCCTCCGATATTGCCCGAGTCTGGCCAACAAACGCTTTATTTGGCTGAGGTGTACTGGCGTAACAGAATTGGAACACTTGGCGACCACAGAGCTGGGGGAACTCCTTGGGTTCTGCAGGACGACAGGATGGGCCATTTGTAAACAATACTACTACACACGGGGAGCTAGGGGCCGATTTTGGCCTATTCTGGCCGATTCTGGCCAAAAATTGTCTTTATACTGCATGGTTTTGATCGTTTATAGGTTATTCGCAATTTTTTCAAACAAAAGTTTTTGTTTGAGCTGGTAGATCCATAGCTACTGGCCAACGTATATTTATTTTGTCGACTCAGAACGCGCTTCAACTTTCTTGGACATCCTCGGCTCGTTTGAGCAGAATAATTACAATAAAACTGTATGATGGGTGTGACTCACAACAGTTGTCTGGTAAGTAGAGATGCTTGCTTAAACAAATTACTTTCAATAGTGCCTGCGCCACGCCTTGTGTTTGTGAAGGATGTACTTGAGACTCTTGCTAGCCTCGCTGGCTATAAGCCTACTTTCAATGAAACAGTCTCTTAATCTATAAGACGTAATTGTATTCGATTCATCACCGCAGTATGTTTCTGAAATCCTCTTAAATGCTTGAAATACCCCTTACGTTTGTATGCAGTTTAGTGGACCTTCCCATAAGCTGCTTGAATTGCTAACTCTTGGGAACAAGTGCAGACTTGCAATAAATTATCCAAGAAGTAAGCAAAAGCTCTCAGTGAACAGGAGCAAAACAAGAACCATATTAAACAGATTATCTTCCTATCTTTAGATGCCCGTTCTGTACTTAACAATTTCGCATCCACTTTCATATCTTGTCGAGAAAATGCTTTCATTCGCTGTGGTTTTATTTCCTCGTTAGGTATATTTACGTTCGGCGGCCAACTTCCAGCAACTATTTATGAAAACTTTTGAAAAAAGTTACGACGAAGTACAAACTACAATTGATACGACGTTACAACGTTGCGTCTAGTAGTCCTGTTGCGATTTAATCGAGACACAAACATTTCAAAGTAATTTATGGCAAACGCACTTTAGAAAGCAACAATTGCCATAAAGAGAAACTTTATTACAGGACTTTCCTGCGGCTCAAGCTCGTTAGAGTGAGTATGGCAACGAAAAAAACAACAACAAGAGTATGGAGCGGTGCACGCTAAACAAGTACTAAACGCGCCACAGAGAGTCCTGTTCGGGATGGCAAAAGTGTTTGTATCACGCATTTTCACCCTTAAATTAACATACCTTTGAGCTTTGTTGAAATGACGAAAGGCTTTCAGAATGATAAGGGGGACCTGGTCTATAGCGTACGCCTGAGTGGTAGCGGATGTTACTTACGTGACAGCAGCCCGTTATCCTTGAAATAATTCCGAGTTTGTTAAGTCCATAGATTATTGTCTCGTTGGTTCGCAACTTCTACTAACAAACGGATCCCTATGGCGTCAAGGAAATACCAATGTCTCGACACGGTGTGGATAGGATGCGTCATGATATCAAGACGCTCGATAAAAATTGTTCGTTGTAGTCGAGTTATTTATAAAGACCAGAAAGGATGAGGTGCTTTTTGTGGTTTCAAACGTGGGATGGTGTTCACATGGCCGTTCTGATGGACTATGAAGCAAATTATAAATGTATTTTGGGTATGAAGTTTGCCGGGAAAGTTTCACACTTAAATTTGACTCCTAATTATAATTACATATAAAATAGGGATTTAAATGCGCATGGATAAATTTAAGCGGATAAAACAGCTTGAATTGCTGTCAATTACATCTCATTTAAATTCGATGTTTACATCCTAGATGGAACATTCTATAAAACAATTTTCCTGTCTTTCTCCGTGGTTCCACTACGGAAACTATTTGATTACTTTTGTTTGTTGTGAAACTTAAAATGTGAAACTGACATTTTTATTGTTTTTCAACGAAAACAGTTCTTCAATATTTCCGTTTTTCAAATCAGGAGGAAACAACTTTCCCATTCAGTCAACGATGTTCGAAACACTGTAAAGCCAAAGGATAAGTTTTGAATATCTTAATCGATTGCCATCGTGCTGAGCGGAATATTGAAAATCTGTTCGCAGCAGGACATGCAACAGAAACTCAGCGATAAATGTTCAAATGGTTGGTTGACTGTAATTGAAGTAGAAAGTATGCTTGACTAATGTAGCAAAATAATTCATGATAAAACGAAAAGTTTGAGGAGTAGTTTAAAATTATTCACAGAATAGAAAATAGATAAAACCTCTAAAAATTTTCTGAAGGTTTTTTGGTTTTATGATAGATGTGTAGATTTGAAGATTCTACATTTGACAAGTTAATTTTCCATACAATTCTATAGACTCAGTAATGTCACTGTCGTTTTTGTAATTTTTCCCTGGAACCAAACCTAATTGGCGAATTCCTTAAGTGTTATTGCGATCCTTTTTAGTAAAAAATATATATATTTACATACAGATTTATAATTTTCTTACCAAGAATAACGTATTTGAATATATACAACAATTATACTATAACCATGCAATTATGTGTATATGTAACACCAAATGAGCCTATTTCATCCTCATCAATTCGGAGCAAGGTTGATAAACTCGAGGAAGCTGTCTCGAGCATGGAAAGCGCATCCTTGCTACTGAATGGAGTATGTCTCATGCAGATTCAAAAAGGAATCCTGGAACTTGTTGCGAGGATGGCAAACGTTAAAAGCACATTAACTTTGGTTGCCTGGGAGCGTTTCCGGACGTGGAATTCGCTTCGCAGTCTTTAATGCTTATGATACGCAAAAAAAAGGTACCGGAGGACTGCCTGGCTTGTGATCATCAGTACATTACTCTCGATAGTTGCTTCCCTTTACCCAGGCAATGACCACGACATGATATGCCTGCTGTTTTCAGGTGGTCAGCAGAAATCCCTGAAAAGCGTAGAGAATTACACAGACTTCCCTGCGAACCCGCACGTTCAAGGGATTAAGATGTATCACATTCCCGAATGCTGGCATCAGAGTTGGCTAGGAAATTCCTCCGTAGGTTGACTAATGAAAGGATGACTTCCTGCTGTCAATTTTCCTTTGAGGACAGCAACAGGAACCCGTGGGGATTGGGTTGTAAGCCTCAACGAGGCACCGAAAAGGATGCTTGAGGCGGAAAAAAGGACGAACTTGTTGGGCAGCGGAAAGTGGATATGACATCGAGGGTGGCGCAGGGTTCCATTCATGGCCCCAGCCTATGGACTTTCTCTTATGATGAGAACGACCACGTGTTTAGAAGAAAAAAACCGAAAAAAACCCAGAAGCGGATCATTTCAAGCCGGGTTGGAGAAACGATCATCTAGTAGAAGGAATCAATAAGACATCTTGGCTTGATGACAGACTCGAACATGAGCTTCTATAATCAAGTCCGAGTGTCTGCAGATAAGCCTGCTGCGGGAGTGTCGGTTGTCAATTGCCTATGGCCTTCACTGGACAACCAACCTCGAGCAAAAGACGCTACTAATCAGTTCGACGAAGTTAGTATTCTTTTACGACTCTAAAAACGGAGTTCACATTCTTAGAAGTCGTACCGTGATCATTTCACACAGCTACACGGGTAAGGATCTTTGCGGATAGCAGCTGTGTATCGCGTTGTCTTCGGAATGACAGTGCTGGTTATTCCGAGATTGGTCCCAAAGCTGCTACTTGCTGAGAGCCGAAGAAAAGTTTACTTACGTAGGGAGAGTCGAAGAGAGAAATAATTAGTCGGGAGGAAAGAAGAAGGATACCAGCATTTTGGTAGAATGTGGCTGGACGAAGCGAGAAGCAGGTGGAACGCATGAATCATCAGCAACCTGAGGCCATGATTTTGCATAAGGCACGGTGAGATTGATTATTACATGACGCGAGTACACAGAGGGCACGAGTATTCTTAGTCATACCTGCATAAAATGAGAATGTCATCGTACCCTAACTGCTTTTATTGACAGGAGGACCACGGATGACGCCTCTCTCACCTTAATTGTTTCTTTGCATGCGGAAGATGGAACAGGCTCCAGTTGTACCACTCTGAGAAAAAATGCGTATTCTCCCCAGAAAGATGTTCCTATACAAGGACGATTGGAACTGATGGTCACATTGCGTGCGGGTGGTTCTTCTTAGAAAGAAGGTCATCATGAATCATTTAACGATGTAAAGTGAAGGGGAGTGGCTCTGATCGATCCCTTTCCTTTCCACCCTTCCTTGCTGGAACCAAGGGAGATAGGCCGAAATATTGCGACAAACAGTTCCAGGCTAGGCTCTCCGTGTGACAAGAGAGATGTTTAGTCTGTTGTCCAGTTGCCACTCGGAGTCCAAAGCTCAGTGCTCAAATAACTTCACCTCCCAACAGCAAAAATTAATCATAATTTTTAGGTGCTTTGGCGTGGCAATCACCATAGCCAAGAGTTCTATCAAAGTAAAGACACTAATCCTGAAACCATTAACATTTCCTAATTTCTGTCGAGGTAGTGGTGAGGCTGAAAAAGTGATTTAGAGACTCCAGCTCGCGCCCAAGACATCAGGATGATGTCATCAACGGATGACATCATCATCCGTTACTAGATTCCTATTATTTTTGCGAAAATGGTAGACTGATGTAGTGATTGAAGGACTTTGTATCCAGCTATCGCGCCACAACTTGGGTTTTTGATTGCATAAAGCAATTGAAGAACTTATTGCTTTCTGCAGAGAGCGAAATAGCATTTAAGGATTGGGATAGGTACCGGTGTATCTACAGTCGTAAAATGGAGATACTCTATCCTAAACTTTAACAGAAACAATGGGTTTGCAGATCAGGATCAATAATGCTTTCGGGAAATCAATAATGATTTCTATTCGGGCCAGCTATCGATCGTACTGTTGCGCTTTCCCAGGTGCGCGTCCACGAACTAATTAAAATTTACTCTTTTAATAAATTTCAATAACACTTTACAATTATTTTCACTTAATTACTACATCACTTATTCACTTTTATTTTAATTAATTACTTATAACAATTACTTTCACTCAGTTTTCAATCCACGTACGATTTTATTTTACTTCAACACTATTTGATTACCGCACTACTTTTATCGCACACTGTTGCTTTTTGCGTATGCAACCAGAATTCGGTTCATCCATAAGACTTCCCTTTCCCGCTTGTTCTAGTCGCTTTTATACATGTACCAAACAATCCCGAATCTTCCACGTGGATCATTCTTGACTTTACGCGCTGAGTCATTTACATCCGTATTTGTTTTACTCAATGCACTCAATGTGTTTACGTTATGCCTATAGCCCCTTCCAGAATGATCGGTGTATTGATAGTTGGTACTTGTTTAAGAATTTGCTCTACAATAGAGCAAAGATGACTACAGTGTAGACGACTACAGTGGCGCGTGACATTATTCGAACATGTCAGTATCATCTTATATAGGAGTGTGTAGGAAGATATTTGAAGAGACCATGTTGTACCAATTCTCCCATTTATTGGAGAACATTTTAGAAAATGATAAGGTATATTGCCATTTCGATATATCTGTTGCACTTAATGGAGTCTATATTCCAAATTTTTCATGTCCAGCGCGCAGATGCGTGTCCCTTATCATTATATTGAGCAATCACAAAGGCGTATTTGGGTAAGAGTAAGACTGCCTACTACCCTCAGCGAGCTTAAGACCACTGTGGCATAATTTGAAGCAAATTAATTGAGGAGTGGTATACTTTCCCTGACAGTGTCTCTTTTCACAATTCTTTGAATTTTCCTTATATGGCTTGTCTTTCCATACTATCAGTACCATATATGCTCCATAAATAATCCGAGTAAGCAAATGTGTTCCTTTCAACAACCAAAACAAAAAAAAATTATAGCCACAATTCTTATTAGTTCGTTTCTTCCTTTTCACTGGTACTATCTGTGTTGGTCTTTTACCCTTGTTATTTTTCTTTTGGTAGCTAGCGAAAGTAATATTACCACCAAATATGCGTATATCAATCTAATGTTTAATAGATGTCTTCTTAGTTGTTTCGTCTTGTCCAGAAAATTTTCCTTGTCGAGCACGAACTGGAATTTCTTTCAAGGGAGCAGTAAAAGAGCTCGTAAAAGATTCAATTAAGATAATTCGAAGTCCTGTCCATATGTTTTTTCATCAAGATATAATATTCTACCTTGGGTAACTGTCTTCAATCAACCTCATTTCGTTTTCAAACGTTTCTTGAATAATGGACTTGCATATTGGTGCCGTCTACATTTCAAGATTTGACCTCTTGAGAAAATTTACCTCAACGTGTGAAATTGACACATATCAAAATTTTAACAAAAGATCACAAAATAATTCACAAAACGACATACATTCCGTAATGTGTCACAAGTCTAATAAGTTAAAAGCTTTCCACATCCTGTGAAAAAGCGCCAAGTAAAATTCAGGTCAAGGAAAGAAGAAACAAATTAGAATCGTTCACTGGAAACTATCCTTTCAGAGATACATTGTTCTTTCTGCTACCCACTAAGTAGCATACAAAGACCATCGTCTAATAAAAGACTTTTCCTTTTTTAGTGGGGAATCAAAAGCATCTACCGTGACCATGTCTTTTGCTCTTTTCTTTCACAATCTCAGACTTCTCAGAATCAGGATCTCGCTTTCGTGTAAAGAGTCAAGAGATCAACGCGACTACAAACGTAATAATGAGGGAATGTCGAGTGAGAAAGTACGGGGCGGAATGTATCGTCCTGACGTGAAATATTCACTCGGTGAAACAGAATGTTTATATTGACAGAATGTTGTTTATTTGGAGTGAAGGCAAGTAGGATATTGCTATCCGTCAACGATGTCAAAAAATAAGAGAAATTACTTTAAGCTCATGCCAACATTTCTCGGGGTTAAGAAGGTTTAGTGTAAAGAAGCTTTTTCGTTGTTTTCGTATTTTATCGTCACGTTTAATTTCTCGCACATGTTTCAGGATTATAAGGCTTTAGGCTCGTAGTTTCGGTCACGTTTGGGATCATTTCTTGGCAACTCAATTCTGCAAAGAATTAGCATGAAATATGGAGCATAAAATGGCTTTTACTAGAGACTTGAATGATGTATTCACATATAAATCGATCCTCAGGGTTTTCGTTCAAACGGAAAAACTGTTGGATGGAAATATTGAATTATCACTAACGGCATATATCCCTTACCACCGACTATTCATTCAGTTTTTCGTTCAAAACTCTTCAGATCGATCAAAAGAGAAATATGAAACATATAAAATGGCATTTTATTACATTTGTAATCAATTTTCCGGGCTTTATGTGGCTTTTATGGTTTGGAAAAACGCCAATGTATGGCTGTGTTGAATTAAAGAATCATCACATACGAATTGTAGCAGATTCTCACCTGCCACTGTCATATATGTGATTAATTGCCCCCATACTGCAGCAGATTTTTGTGGTGCTATCCGATAAAGCTTCACACGTTTTTGTAGTATGAAATCGAAGGCTAGGAAATATATGTCATTCATTCGTATAGGAGCAGGACCAGCAATAGCTTGAAACATTGATTTGTTCTTCATATACGTATATATGAGCTAGTTATCCATACAAGTGCGGTTAGCTTAAAAGGTATGACCTAAGTGTAAATTTTTCAATTTTTCAATTTTTGAATGTTTTATGACGGTAAGGATTCAAAGGTAGAAACGCTTTCAAGGTATTCATGAGGTTGAGAAACATGTGTGACACATTTCTCACATTAGGCTTGGTGATGATTTGATGAATATGCTGGATTTGGTGAGATTTCGAGCTTAAATTCATTAAACCCCATCAGAAATTGTTTGAAAGTTCTTAGAAATTAAGAATTCTGCAAATCTTAACCAAATGATTAAAATAAAAACAAATAATTCTTCGTAATTTTAACCTGATAGTAGTTTCAAATTTCGCTGCCTGCAATGATGAGCAATGATGAGCGTTCCTTAGAAGTCATGTGACCAGTAAGGTAAGTATATAATCGACCTTTCATAGAAGGATTGGTGCACCAACCTAAACAGTAAACGAAAACATACCTTAAAACTTCAGCCTCGAGGAGGAGGCAAAGGGCGAACTCAGCATGAAATATTCAACGATTGTAGTATACAATGGTTGAATATGGTTGATGCAAACTGCAAAGTCATTGCAAACGGACTAGTCCATATATGCAACAAAAAAACATTCAATCAAATGATGTAAAGGCTTCACTCCATTTCCATGAACTATAGAAACTACTTCAAGAAACTCAATAATCATTAGAAATGTAATCATGCTAACGGTTTGGGTACTTCATTACTGTTTAAATAGCAGATTATGTCTTAATCGGGTTTTTTATTATTATTGTTTGTACTGGGGTTCACTTGCTGGAAATAGCATAGGTCAGCATTGGCACTCAGCTCCCCACGTGTAGTACTATTGTTTACAGATGGTCCATCCTGTCGTCCTACAGAAACCAAGGAGTTCCCCCAGCTCTGTGGTCGCCAAGTGTTCCGAGTTTGTTACGTCAGAACACCTCAGCCAAATAAAGCGTTTGTTGGCCAGACTCGGGCAATCTAGGAGGAAGTGTTCTGTACTTTCTTCCTCCTCGCCGCAAGCTCGGCAAGTGTCATCCGTTCGGATTCCTATTCGTTTGGCGTGTTTACCTAGAAGATTATGGCCCGTTAATACTGCCACCAATGTTCTAACACCATTTCGGTTTTTCCCTAGGAGTTGTTTTGTCCTCATTTTATTAGGGTGACGCCAAAGAGCTCGGCTTATGCTGCAGTCGTTCCTTTCATTCCAAGCCGTATCTGTCTCTTTACAGAGGTTTTCGTCTAGTTCCCTTTTTACCGTTGCTAATGGCACTTTAATTGTGTCTATTCTAGTGGCATTTTGGTCGACTGATCCAGCTCTCGCTAGCTCATCTGCTCTTTCATTTCCCTCTACACCGCTGTGTCCAGGGACCCATGTCAGTTTTACATTTACTCAGGTTTTTGCGCCCTGCAGCAGTTGTGAAACTACGCCGTTAGAGGCAAGCGCCAGCAGTGCCGACTTACTGTCCGAGAGTATTTGTATTATTCCATTAAAATTGTTTGTTGCCGCTTTTATTGCAAACACTTCCGACTGGAAAACTGTGGTATGGCTCTCCAGTTTATAACTTCGGTTAAGTTGCGGGTGATCTGGGAAAAAGTTTCCGGCGCTGTTTTGGAGCCACTTCCAGAAGTGAAATCCTGTACCATTTCCCACGCTTTTCTGGTCGGTATGCTGATCTTGATCGGTCGTGAACGGCTGATCACTATCGGTTGGATTCTATTCAGCTCCCTTTTACTTGACGGGCCCATTCTTTCCATTGTTTTCAAAATACATTATATCCTGATGCTCGAAAGTGATGCCTCTGTGAAGATGAATTTGTCGAGTTACATGAAATTGAGCATTATCTCCATTGCAGCAGTTGGCGTAGTCCTAATGGCACCTGTGATGCCTATACAGGCCATTCGCTGTATGTTCCCTAGCTCTTTTGTAATGGTTCTCTTTTGTAATGCCTGCTACCAAACCAATGCCCCGTAAGAGGTTGTAGGCCTCACAACTGTTGTGTAAATTCAATGGGCAATTTTGGGTTTTATTCCCCAGGTTTTCCCCACTAGAGCGCCGCTGTATGTGTGAAGCTCAAGTTAGCTTACTATCCAAGGTTACTCCTAAGTATTTTACCTTGTTTACTAAACTGATATGTTTCCCGTCAACGGTCAGGGGTGAAAATGTTTCCAGTTTACGGCGCTTTGTGTAAAGCATAAGCTCCGTTTTGTCGGCATTGATGCGCAGTCCGTTTAGCTTCGCCCATTCGAAAAGATGCGAGAGTGTAGTCTGCATCAATTCCGCCATGGTTTCCGGGAACTTTCCACTTATCAGTATAACGATATCGTCAGCGTAGCGTGAGGTCTTCCACTATTCGGTTAACTGTGAGTATCCAGGCAAGTTGTGATACTATGCGGCCTTGTGATGTACCCCTGTTTGTCCATTTGTTCAAGGTTACGCCGGTTTCTTCGGCTGTAATCTTCCTTTCAGCTAGTAGTTCCGTCATCCATTTAGTAAGATATGAGTCTATTGCATATCTTTGTATGGCTGCTACTATGCTCTCAGTTTTTACATTGTTGAAGGCTCCCTCGATAACAATGAAGGCCGCTAAAGTGTAATCTTTGATGACAAAGTTCCTCTCTATTCTGCTTACGACTTGGTGTAATGCCGTGTCTGTTGAGCGTCCTGGAAGGTATGCATAATCGGGTTAGTAATCCTTTAACTAAAGTCGATCGACATCTCAATCTGGAAGTTAGTGTGAATTATGGAAAAATTCGAGTACCTCGTCGTCATTAAGTTCCTTACCAGGCAGGGAAAGTCAGTTGAAACCAGACTGGAATAGATAGCGTCTATTTATGGGATGTCCGAATAAAAGCATGGTCTGTAAGTTGTACAGCCTCTTGAAATAAGGCTGCGGTGAGGAAGTTTATATGGGGACACCCAAAACCATAAATTTTAGATTGAAACATTAAATGTGAACATGTTAAATACGAACTGTTTGGTTTATGCTGTTACATATGTAAAACATAAACCAACATTTTTAAAACTTCAAGTTTCCTTCTCAAAAAGAATTGGTACATGTTTGATTTGTTCAAAGGTTTTTTTTTGCTTCCCAAGTAAATAATTTTTTTAATCACTAATTTACTTAAACTTAATCGAATAAATAATGGCCATCGTATCTATGATCTTCTCGCAGTTGCTGTATAATATCGAATAAGTTTACTAGTCCTGACCGAAGATCCCCGTTTAAGCGTACTAATCCTCTTTTGTAGCTAGTTTCCTTCGGAACCGAAACGGATTATAATCCGCTGGAGCAAGAACCAGAGAATAGGATGGGTAGAGTAAGTGAGTCAGAGGATAGTGGGTAGAGTTTCACATGAATCTTGGTTAACTTGCGCTGGGTAACTGCAATTGTGTGCAGGCTGCGTTGTCGCGGTGAAAGGCATACTAATGCAGGACGCTTATCGCGTATTGCTTGTTGAAGCTGCTGCAATCGCTGACAGCAAAAGTCCGCATTTAGCGTTTCATTTCGTTTCACAAGCTCCCAAGCTGAATGAAGCTCTCAATGACTCCGGGATAATTCTACCAAACATACATTGAGACCGTCCGTGGACGCAAGTCTGACTTTGAAGTGAATTATGGTGATTAATCTCTTTTGCAAACTGCCCGGCGCCGTTTCACGTTATTGTACAGGGCTCATTTCCCAACTACATTACATGCGTCTGGGAAGACCTTCATTAGTACGACGAGCAAGAACGGAAACACAGTAAGCCATTCTGTTTTCCTTTTTTCTTTGCGGAAGTTCGTGTGGTGTCCAAGCAACTAACTTTACACATATCCTTGTGTTTGGACTCTTGTGATTGTGTATGGACACTGCACCTGGGATCTCTCCGATAATTCTTTACTTTACTTCCAAAAGATTACCATTTGGGGCGTCCTGGTCGTGCTGATTAAACTGTCGTACTCTTTCTTTTTTCAATGATTCTGGTTATATCCTGATGAGCCTCTGCTGCGCGATGTTCAATATGCAACTCCTATAGTTGACAATGTCTAACATGCACTTTCTTAGCTCCCATCTTTACTTGTCTTACTGGTTTTACGAATTCGTCGTTGATTTTTTTTAATAGTCGCGATAATGACATTTCAAAAATAATACCTGTTCCGAAATGGGATCAAGGATTAATTAATTTCAGTTCAAAGAAAATTAAAAAAAACCTTTTTCATTTTTTTTTTGAAATTTAAACACATTTTTTGCTACGGATTAGTGTATGTCAAGAAATGTCAATTTGAAATTCAAGTTTTAATAGGAAATTTGGTATAAACAAAAAATCACTTTCAAGCATTGCAAAACTTTCAAAACACAGCCTTGAAAGGTTGTCTTCTTTGAAAAATAAACAGTATCATCCCTAGACTTTTCAGCGCTAAATATTTCGCCACGTCCTTAAAATTTTTAAAATAATTTATTTTTCAATGTATTGAAAATTTAAGGTACTATAGGAGTGCTTTTACTAAATTTTTAAAAGTTTTAATCAAATTTTTATGAATCTGTTTTAAATGAATAAAAAACTGAGTTAGTTACCAACAAAAATCTTGTATACGTTCTGTTTTGAGTTGTGATGCAATCTCATATATTCTCTTCTTAAACTGTACAAATGTACAAATTCCTTACTATACTCTAAATGGCAGACCCAAATTGTTCCCATACCATAAATTCTAAGGAGCCTCAAGATTCACGAAATCTCCTGCCTATTTGAACAATTAAAACACAAAAGCTGCTGTAATAGCTTAATTTTGTTCCTTGTTCCATAAATTTCTACCCTGTGTTACTCGCAACATTACGGCTACCACCAACTCACCCATACATGAGCACATTAGTGCTGTCTTTAAAATTTGCTGGCCTTTGGATTATCACGCCATACGATCAAACCGACAATCCCTTACAAGTAGCCCCAACAACTTGCAAATAGGACAACTTACGCGACATTGTAGGAAAACACGACAGAAAATGGTGGCCTGGTCTGTTTTCATTCTTTTACCGAGAGGACATACAAATTTCCTTCCATATCGGGGTGGCATCGTTCTTTTAGCCACAGCTTCGAAACATATCCAATATTTGCATGGAGCGTCAAGCCTAGGATAATGGGTTCCTTTCGGTATATGCTGTTGACTGGAATGTTGAAAGTATGCCATGAATGTTTTAGCCTTATCAACATAAGCATCAATTTTATATAGTTTAATACTTTCGGCAACAACAAACCACTGGCAGAAAGAGCCATTGTAACTCAATGTCTTTGGAGGATTGTACCAACATGAGATGTGTCGATCCTTTTGAGGCGTGCAAATTATTTTAATAATGGGAAGCTTGTGCATGTTCTATTGCAAGAAGTTTACAATGTTTGTGAATAGAGAGCACTCTATGATCGGGTAATTGACCAATAAGCGGTTGAAAATATCAATGAAACCCCTTTTTATGAAAAGGGTCCAGCAGGAGTTCGCTCGTTTGAAACCTTCATGTTCATTTACATATACCCACTCGTCGATAGAAACCCGCATAATATGAATGAATTTATTGTTTGGGAAAATATTTCAGACATTAATAAATTTCAGCTGTGTAGGATGTAACGGTTATTGACTATCTAGGATTCTCATGGGCAATCCTTATTTATATTTGCTTGCGCACTATAACTACAGTCGAATCTTTGTTTTATTGGAATCGAGTCCTAAACAAAGCTGTTCTCTTTGGAATTAAATTCTACGTCAATTTAAATTTCAGTCAGGACTCTGTCCCTTTAATACAGAAAAAAAGACATTCAGGATTCATTAATGTCGTAAAGGTTACGTAAAATATTATTTATTTGTTATGAGAATCAATCTAAAATAAAATTTCAACTTTTCGGTGCAGGTATTTCTTATTGAGCTACATTCTTCGTACCAAGGATTATGAATTTCTTACCCATTCATCCGCACAAAGAGTAAGGTCACAGTTTTTAGGGTGTTTCCTTAGATTTTTTTCTTCATACCTATTTCAACGGAATGAAGGTCATCAGCCTTTGCTCAGTATTTGAAGGCAAAGGATAAGGTTGTAATTTATTTGCGGTAAGTCTTTTTAAAATATAATTTCATGTGACGTTAAAGGTTTTTTTTCTGGCTTTAAGTTGGAACTTAAATAGATTTTGGCGTGATGAGACGGAGCTCAATGAATTTTTAATTAGGCCAAAGTTTTGGGTTCAGGATGATGGATTACATTGACGATTAAGGATCATTTATCAATGATGGCAACAAAAAATAATTCATTGAGCGTTGGTAATTTAGTTCAGAGGTTTTTTTTATTGAAACAATAAATAAATTAGAGCGAATTAATTGCCGTGGATTTAGTATGTCTTATGGTAAGGCCCCTTCGGTTTTATTTTGAAGCACTTAATTCGAATTTGACAATTATGATGTGATTATTTGGATTCGACCCTGTGCATCGTCTGCCGTAGTTTTCCTGACATTGTCTTAAATTGAAATAAAACAGAAGACAAAAGGGTTCCTTCTTAGAATAAAATCCTAAATCCAATTTAGAGAGATAAAATAAAATAATAAATAAAAAAATAAAATTGCTATTGCCCTGGCCAATAAACTCAAGGTAAAGTGTTAATCAGGGGTTACTACATACAAAAAAAAAAAAACTGAGAAGAACGACATAGGACACTTAAAGGACACACGTCTACAATGGTTTCAAGTCTAATGAAGCAGAAATTTACCAATTCTGGAAAATCAAGCGGAAAATAAGAATTTCACTGTTCATACCGTATATCACCTGGATAAGAAAGGGATCCTTTACAGAAAGAGGGAGAAAGAGACCAAAAAATCGTAATCGGGAGATGAGTAGAGAATCGTCAAACGTTTCTGTTGAAGTGTTCGAAAGCTGCCTTCAAAACATCTGGCCACTAGGTGGCGAAAACTATGCCAATGAAGATATTCTAAATGTTGATAAAACCGGGTTATTTTTTTGCTTGACCCCGGATGAAACCTTTAAGTTTAAAATACAACTGTATTATTCTGTATTATTCTGAAGAAACGATGAAAGTTTACGTTGACAGAATTGTATACGATAAAACTAAAGTAAATAATAGTAAATAACTGAAATCTTTATTTAAACACAGAATGTTCTTCCACTGCTCCATAGTCTAATCTTAATATTTTTGCACAAAAACAATCTCTTATGATGAAATCTCTTTAAATCACTTCCTGCCAGCCTTTTACTATTCGTATTTTCACTTACACTACAATTTCTAACCTCAAAGAGACTCATACGAACTCCACTAGTAGTGCAAAAGCGATTTCACCACACGTTGTTGGCAATAAAGCCGTCGTATCGGGTGGAAGCGCAACGATGACCACCATGACCTGGTCTCCGGATCTATAAGCTAGACTCTTAATACCTAATGGCATTGCGTATCGTGGCTCGAGGTTAACCGAACATTCGAGCGGTGCGGTGTTGTCTATGCCCAGCATCAGCTAAAGCCAAAGCCATATCTGTACCAATCGCATCTGGCGGTATTTACATCTTTCCGGATACTATAAATAATCTTAAAACAAAAATTTAATAACTTCTAAGCACTGCATAACGGTCAAACAAAGACTGATTCTAACGAAAGCTACAGCGACACAAATTTCACGGCTGACTCGAGAGTCTAACTGTTTAGTTTTCTTCCTAACTGCCCACTCAATACAAAACAAAGTCTGCGATAAGTTATACTTATTGCAAATGAACAGGATGGCAAAAGAGTTTATTTCTTGTTGATAAACGTGTTTTCGTATAGTTAAATTCTCAAAAAGTCCATTTAACTGCCAAATCGCACTAGTTTGAATTCATTTCGTCTTAGCATTTGGAGAAAAGCTCAGTCGAGACACTTGAAAATTGTCTGGCAACATCTGAAAACCAACAAAAGTATCTGGCTTTTTGACAAAAATCTTAAAATAGGTACCATCAGCGTATATAAATTTCAGGTTTTATAAAATGTAAAATTTGAAATAATTTTGAACTTTTGAAGGTCGTGGGGTTTCCAGCAATCAAAGTAGCTGGCCCATTGCAATGTGACTGGTAATAGTACCCCATTTAAATTCACCTTCATATTATGACATAAATAGTGTCCAATATGTCACCCCTTTGACACATGTGATCTCTGAAAGCCACCGCAACTGAAAGTAAATAGTGTCTACTAAATAAATAGTAAATAGGTTGCTACTTGTTGTACAATAATTGCGCGGAAAATTTTTTAGATTATACGTTTTTTTGTACGTTACTTTATATATCAGTTTTTAACTTTTATATTATGACGTATGGCTGACGGTCACTGTCTGTTTCACTAAAACCAAATCCATCGCAGTGAATTTCTGTGAACATTTATTTAGTATTAAAAATATTGTATCAGTCTAAATTTTTGATGATGCCATCTTAATGATCTGGGAAGATGTCACGCCTAAAACTATTTGAAATCGCTTCATTCGTGCTTACGTCAATATCGATTCAAACTGGTACAAATTTTACATTACAAATTACATTACATTACAAATTTTAATCAATAGGTTTACTTTCAATTTTTAAGATGATGGAAAGTCTTCTGCAGAAATCAATACTCATACCCATATATCGGAGGAAATTAATAGAAGCCACTGTGATGTTATGGAAGAGGACGAAGATCAAATCGACTACACTGTAGAAGAACTCTCTGAAACTCCAACTTTGTAATTTTTTCATTTGCCAGAGTTATGTTGCTGGTCGTTTCAGATACCCATGGAAAATTTTGATTGGACAAAGTTTTCTTACTTTTCATTATAAGCAGAGGATGATTGAAGTTGCTATCTGCAAGACGCGTCGCTGGTTATAATGAGATCCTGTTTGACTTTAAGCTTGGAGTTGTCGCTGAAATTTTATGATACATCTAGAATGTAAATTTTCCGACCACAACGTAAACTTGGCAGCACTGGTCAAAAAAGCTAGTGAATCCAGTTGTGCATCTTTTGACAGTCACTCATCAACGTTTCAGCCATTTTAGACAGGCAGTTTTTACTTTATAGTCGTTTGAGTGAGTCGATATGAGTATTTTTGTAAAAATGGAGTTTAGAGCTGTTACAAAATTTTTGTTTTTGAAAAGCATTACGTCTACGCAAATCAAAGATGAGTTGGACCCTGTATATCTGCAACTCTGCGCCATCATTTGCTACAGTGAAATTTTGGGCAGCTAAAAGAAAATATTTAATGAACGTGTATGTCACATATTAAATCAAGAATGAGAAAGCTGTCCGCAGGTTGGGAGTCGCGTTTGACCACGTTAGACCAAAAACGTGTTTGAATGAATATTTCTAACGATCTGTTGGCGCATTTTAGGTGCAATAAATCTGAGCTTTTGCGCCGATTCATTACTATAGATGAAATTTGGGTGTATTTTTACCCCCGAAATAAATAAACCGTCAAAAGAGTGGACTGCAAAGCGGCTCCGAGAAAGCTAAAATTGTAAACGACTGTTCTTTGGGATAGTGATGGAGTCATGTAAATCGATTATCTTCAGAAAGGAATAACCATTATAGGAGTACAGGAGCATAACAAAATTGCTTGCCAAGCTGAAAGAAATCGCGGAAAAACAACCACATTTGCAGAAAGAGAAAATCATGTTTGACGAAGACAACGTACCATTTCACACCTTTAGCGGTTGCCATGGCGAAAATCCACGAACTCCGGTTTGAACTGCTTGACTATCCGCCATACTCACCAGATCTAGCCCCACGCATCTTCTTTTTGTTCTTTCATCTAAAAGCTGCACTCGGAGAACAGACAATTCCGTCAAATGAGAAGGCAGTTTTCTTCGTGAAAAATTATTGTGCAGAGAAAAACGCCGAGTACTATTTCGACGAGCTTAAGAGATGGGAGCTTCGCTGGGAGAAGTGTGTAGAGTTACAAGGAGACTATGCAGAAATTTAAAAAAGAATTTGATATTTTGAGAAAATGTATGTATCATTACTAGGTCGGAAACTTTCTGACCACCTTCGTATATCAAGTGTCTGCCAACATGGAAGTTTGAGCTCTCAAGTCGACAAATGTCAGTGGTAACAGTCATCAAAAAGTCAACCTCAAACTTTGGCCGCTGTGCCCAGACTTGCTTGGCAAGTGATTGTTAGTTCAGTTCTCTGCACTTTTTAAAATGAAAATAGCTAGCATTCTGTGAAAACATCTTCCTTTTAATATCATCTTCATTTGTAGCAAAATAATATGGCCAACTCCTTGTTCTCATTTCATTTTGTATCATTTATATGTCATCCAACAATTATCCTGTCCACGTATGCAATTTCCAACACTCTTATCGATATCGTGAAAACTTATCATCAATCCAATTTATATTTGCTTCCGATTTCCCTTTTAAAAATACTCGAAATATTTGCTTTTAAGAGAATGTTCAAATTAGCTTTAACGGTTGAATCGTTATTGCGGATCCTTAAAAAAAATGCTGTGCTATTACCTTATCTTATTTCTTAGCTTAAAATTTCACTGAAAATCCCAATGCCGGACATCGAGAGCGACATAAGTACAGAAAACTTCCTAAAACTTTTGAAGGACTTACGAGCATCTATCAGAGGAAAATTTTGAAGGATTTAGCTAATGTTTGCGATTGAACTGAAGTTTCGTTTGATTAAAACTTGAAATGGACTCGTGAATGGACAGCTTAAATTTAAATTTCTTCGTGTTGATGCAAACACTCATGCATTGCTTGAAATATCTGTTTAACGCTTTTCGGTGTTGAAAAATGGTAGAACTCGTCCATATCTGCATGAAAGTTTCGAATGTAGTGAAATTTGGATTTTTCGATTAAAGCTGAATTTAATGTTCAATATTTGAGTATATTCTAAACGTTTATTAGAAAAGTTGGAAGGTAAGTTACAAGTTGGTAAGTTGAACCAAGATTGATAATTTCATAAAATAAAAAAAAATATATTCAATTTGCATGCGTTTATGGTTGAATAATGTTTGACCACTAAAACAACATTTCTAGAAAAAAAGAAAAGTTTTCAAAAAAATTTTCTTTTCTTAAAACACGAGACTTATCATAGATATTTAAAAAATACTTTTGAAGTTCATTTGTGTAAGTTATTATAGTACAACCTTTAAATATTTTCTGGGGTACGTTGGTCATTGAAAGATTTTTGAAAATTTAAACGGTCCGATCTTCAAAACAATGAATGAGAAATGTTGAGTGGTTTTTGTCAGTATTGATGTTTTCCAAATTTTTAAAACAAAATTCAACAACAAATTTCACAGCACTTGATTTCAAAAATCAGAAGCTCCAAAGGCTTGATGTCATTGATATTAATTTTTTTTAAAAATTTGCTTATGGTTGCCATCCGTCAAGTCAAGTGATCCATGATGCCCTTCGTTATAGTAAGAACCGTCCGTACGTAATATGACAAGCGTTTCCAATTCTCTTTTGATTTCATCGTCTCCTTTGTTATGTTTTTTGGAGAGAGCATGCCTTTTTCCCCGGGAGACGCTAGCGGAGTCTTGTCCATCTTCCGCATGCAAAGAACGTCTGGCAGGCGCCATCTGTCATTCCCGGGTAGAACAAGATGACCTTTGACTATGATTTTTCCATCTTATACAGGTATGACTGAAAATTCCCGCGCCCACTGAGCAGTTGCATTAGGAAATAGTCAGTCTAACCAAGCGTTCTCACCCAAGGTCCCAACTCACAGATGCGCCATGCGGTACACTTGCTTAGCGCTTCGTTTACTCATGCCTCATACCACAAAACTAGGGTGTGTCTCCTTCCCGATCGGCTAATAACTTCTCTCTCTTACTCCCCCTACGTTTTCTCCCCTCGTTTTCGTTCATCAGTAAGAAGCATAAAAGGGACCATTCTCGAGATAACCAGCACTGCCGGTTCAGAGGCACAAATCCTTATTAAGAGTATCAATCCAGACATTGGCACCATACTGGTACACTGACTGCATTGCGCTCATCAGTAGACGTTTTTTACCCGAGGTTGGTCCCCTATTGTTAGCCATAAGGCGACTGAGAGTTGACACTCTCTGAAATTATTATTTAAAGCCATTTTGAGACACCGGTTTTGTATTATCTGTAGCTTAGTTTTCAATAAAGCCACCAAAGACCCCAATGCTGGAGCTCACCATTTTCATTAATGCCATCTTGGTCTTAGAATGCAATAAATATTTCCGGTTCAATAGTTGGTATGACCCTTGAATGCTGTTCGAAATTTTCGCATGGAAGGAACCGATATGCTTGCTGAATGTCAACTTTTTATCCAAAACAAGGCCCAAATATGTGATGTTATCACATGTTATCTCTTCTCTTTTTGTTGAAGTACACCACTTTGGTTTTATCGAATTGTGAATTCTTCATAGATAAAAAATTGTTGCTCATATGTCAAATGTCAAATTGGTGACATTTTAAATAAAATTTACTGGAAATTGTTTTTGATTTTTTAAATGTTTTGAATTTGGAATGTTCGTTCATTTAGCAAATAAAAGCCTTAACTAGGATGCACAAAATATTCATTCAAAATTCATTCATAATAACCAATGTACTTAAAATGTAATTAAGGCGTTTGAATTTCAAATTTCATTTAAGCGCCATATTGCGTTTGATAAACGTCAAGCACATCGTTGCGAAGAATTTTCGCTTTTCCGAATATTTCCCGCCTCGCATCGACGCATCGCAATCATTGTACGATGTCGCATACAAATGCATGTTACGAAAACTGCTTGACATTTGCTGCGAAACTCTCGTTGCGCTCTCGTATCGCAGTCTCGCACTATTGTATTTCGGGCTTAACTCTTTGTTTTTCGTCTGTCTGTTAATTCCCTCCCCATGGCAGGTATGGTTGTTGACATGGGGAGAGAATTAACAGATTTATTCACCACTGAGTCGATGTTACATTAGCGTAACCAGATGTAATACAATGGTGTTTTGCGAAAGGATTCGCCAGCAGTTCTGCTTTGCCTTCGCTGGAGTATATTTTTCGCCATCATCCGCGTGTTCTTAAGGGTACGGTGTACACTGTTGCCTTTCAATCATCGGTATAGTTTTCAAAACTTTTTAAGAAGCCATACTCAAGGTTTGCAAGCATGGAATTCCATTGGCTGCTTCGGAGAATCCGGATATTTGATCGAATAATTGACGTAAGGTTTTTGACTTCAACGTTGTTGAATCTGCCTTTCGATCTTTGCCATTTCCGCCTCAAAGTCGTATTTCTTATTCTAATTAGTTTTGAAGTCTCATTGTCTAGTCGAATGCTTTTGTAAGATGTTAGTTTCCCCTGAATACTACGATCTATAGCATTCCAAATAATTACCCGAAATAAGTTGATCTCATTGTCAACTTGCTCAAGCGAATCTATGGAGGTATGAGTGCGGTCCGATAAGAACTTAGTCACACAGCCCGATGGGCCACTATTGAAAGAAAAATACACCATAGTGTAGTACCTTCCTGTAGACGGCTACTGAGGAAATTTCAGCCGGATCGGGCTTGAAGTTCTGTTTTGAGAGCGTGTGAACCCAAGCGTGTCCGTTGATTTAAAAAAATGGAATAGGAGCAATATCAGTCAGTGATTCGATTCTTGTTTTTGGAAGGGAAATCGCGTAGAGAATTCAAAGAGCGCTTGGACGCTTCTCCTTCGATGGCGACTGTCACAAATTGGTTCACCGAATTTCAGCGCCGCCGCTCGTCGGTTTGTGATTGGTTTGTTTTGGTTGCTGATTTTTGACCGCGGAGGATCATGTGACGAAAATCCACAATCTCTTTTTGGAAGACCACTGATTGAAAGTGCGGGAGCTAGCTGGGCTAGATAGATAGTAGGCATCTCAAAAGAGCGCGTGGCACATATCCTGCATGAAATTTTGGGTATGAGAAAGCAATGTTTAGCGCTGTTTAAGCGCAATCCGAAGGAGTTTTTGCATCGTTACGTGACCATCGTCGAAATATGGAGCCAATGGTAGACACCAGAGACCAAGGAACAGTCGAAACAGTGGACTTTACCTAGTGAAGCTGCTCCAAAGAAGGCGAAGAATGTCTCCTCGGCCAGAAAGGTGATGGCCACCGTTTTCTGGGATTCGCAAGGTGTGTATACATTGACTTCCTGGAGAAGGGCAAAACGGTCACAGTGTAGTACCATGCCGAATTATTGAGCTGATTGATAAAAAAACGGCCCCATTTGGCAAAGAAAAAAGTGATTTTCCACCACAACAATGCACCGGCTCACACTTCCACACGCGGCCGAATCGATCAAATTGAGCGACGAACTGCTGCCCCATCCACCGTATTCTGCAGGTTTGACTCCGTGCAACTTCTGTTTGTTTCCCAACTTGAAAAGTCACACGCCGCCGGGCAGAAATTTCAATAGAATCAGGAAGTAATCGCCGTAATGGAGGCCTACTTTGCAGACCTCGAGGAAACTTTCATTCAGACGGGTTAAAGAACTTGGAACATCGCTGGGCCAAGTGTATCGAACTGAAAGGAGATTATATTGAAAAATAAATTGCATTTTTTCCAAAATTTTAGGGTTTTCATTTGTAGGCTAAGTACTTATCGGACCGCCCTCATATATCGATGTCAATTAAGTAGGATGTTGTTATTCATGGCGTTTCTGAACTTTGACCAGTTTGCTTTACTGTGCAAGAGAACGTCTTCATAAGTCTTTCGGGAGAAACCTGAAGATTCAATTTCAATGAATATGGGAAGACGCGTGGATGAGAGAGCTTGAGAAAGAGCAGCTTCCCATCACAAAGGACAATATCTGAAACTCAGCCAGATCCCTTGCGAGAGTAGAAGGTAGGTTCACTTGGTGTATGAGGAAAGATATTCGTTTTAGATATTAGTCTGTGAAGGGCCCTGTCTTTTTTGTTAGAACGTACGCAGTTCGAGTCACAGTAACTTCCGTTCAATTCACGGCAAAGCAAATATCTTTGATCAGCCACGTTAAATTTTCTCAGATCTCTTTTTAATTGTTGAACTTTATCATAGTTTACCTTTGTTTCTAAAAAATACATTTTCCCTATTTTCAGCACAAACGGATGTTAACTTCCTTATATAAGAGGCATCGATGGCCAGTGCTTTCACATAGAGCAAAAAGAATGATTCGAAAATTTGTTGAAAGAAGTCCAGGAGAAAGAACGCGAACAGCAAAGAAATGGCTACAGAATTTTCTGGAGACCGCTTAAAAAGCGCCAAAGCTTACTATCCAGTGTTAGATTAGTTCCACGATCTGCAGCTGATAAGTTTATAGATGATAAATCAGACGTAGCCTTTCTTTTAGAAATATAAAGTTCGAAAGTTCGATTATTTGATAAATATATACCGAACATGCCCTTTAGAATCATGATAAATGATGGAATGAGCAGCAAAGCCTAAGCCAACTTTTGGTTATGCAATCTGACTATGACAGAGAACTTTTCAGACTATGACAGAGAACTCCCTACTTTTGCAAAATGTGCTGATAACCACCAGAAATTAATTCAGGATTTTATTCAATTTATTCAGTAAGTGATTCCGATGCAAGGTGGGCCTTGCCCACGTGCCCTTGCAAGTTTGAAAATTTGGGGCCTGCCTCGTCAAATCGAGCAGCTCGACCGACTGGATTGAAATCCACTTTAGACCGCGGCAGCTGACTTATGGGAGACTAATATCGGGTCAAGGATTTTTTCTTGCGAAACAAGAACTTTTGTTTTGCGTAAGGGTTTCTTTCGCCCGAAGCATCCCACTTCTGACACTTATGTTGAATTTATGTGACCTCTGAGAGAATTACGGTAGAGTTTTATTGAAATGAAGCTGTTTTGTGCTCTAATTCAAGCATCTTAATAGTTGTCTACTTTTATACATTTCATGATCCGAATTTCCGACAAGTAATTTGAAAATTATAAAAGCTTTTCTCGTTAATTTAAATTTCAACTCAGGGTTCTTGAGGTTACCCATATGAGGCACATGAACTACATTAAATATGTAGCCCGGGACGCAGCAGTATTTCCTTATCTACTTTCCACCACTAGCAACGTGACAACACCAATTTTTCATCCTCTCATGAAAAATTTAGCGCTTCAAACAACCACACTCCATCTCGGAGATGACGGCATCTAAAAATATTTTCACATCCTAGACATAACAAGAAAATATGGAGTGTCAGCATAATTCAATTCGAGCGAGTCTTGCACTCCAAGGTCGAAACGAATAAAGGTTTAGATAAAAAGGAGAACAAATCCTCTCAGGTGTATGAATATCAAATATATATCCTAGTTCCTGGAAGTGAACGACATAAAAAACAGAAATATGGACAAATGTTGCGTGATAGTTCTAGTGCTAACATTCAAAACTATAAACATGTGCCTGAACACATATCTCGTCCGGTGCAGAATGAAAATATATTAAAGAAGACCAAAACAATGATTTTTGTCTGCACCATTTTGTTTCGATTCATGGCACGTGCTTGCAGCAATATTTTGGCTTAAGAATAATAAATAATACCATAAATCTTGTGTTGGAATAAGGACACGTTTTCGAAACCATTTTTTTAAAGCTTTTTCCACGCCGCCATCGTTATCACGAAAGACACGTTTCGTAGAGCAGACGATTCCCTTATCCGATTCAGGATGTTTTTATGCTTTTACTTGACGGGAAGTGTCCTTTGTTGTACGCTTTCGTGAGTTACTTCCGAATTTCATAAATTGTTTACGTTTTTAGGACAAAGTATTCCGGGTGGATATTAGGAAGGCTAAAGAGTAAATAGAAGAGTAAAATTCAATTTAAAATTCGGTTACTGCCTAGTTATCTTCGAAATTATTTCATTTGCGTTTTTGTCAATGTATTTGTGTTAACCGCAACGTATTTTTAATAAGCATAAAGTGTGTGATATCAAAGTACCAATGCAGTTCCTCTTCTGGAATTCTCCCTGCCTTGAAATTTTAGTTTATTTATTTTATTTACTTCCTTCATGTGGACGTTTTCTGTTATGTATTGGTACGTTTTTCGTGGTGCAAGCGACACAAAGACATAAAAAAATCAAACAAAAAAAAATTAAACAAAAAAATAAAAAAATACATAAAACAATAATTAAAGAGACTTAGCGCTATTTCATGAGGATTGTTATGATCGATATTATAGTTTAATATATTAAATTCTCGGAACTCTAAATAGAATAAAAAAAATTTCCCTTTTTATAACTCACGTGTTGGTAGTGAACCAACACCTATAAGAAGGTGAAATTCATTTGAGAAGGTGTTATTTAGAGAAAATAATTTAATTGAGAAGGTTTATTTAGAAGGTGAATTTTGCGTCAACTCATCAAGTTGGAGAAAGGAGTTTATTGAATTTCAGTCGTTGCCTTTTGATATTTGATTTATTTGAATTCCGATAAGCAAAACGCGGTAACAAAGTGTTATTTTATAGAGAGAGCAAGAGCAAAACAAAGAACAAAAAAATAAAAACAGTGAAATTAAATATTGAAGTAGAGAAAAACAAATTAAAACTGAAATTAAATATATTGACGTAGAGAAAAACAATGAAAAAGAAAAACAAGTTAAATGGTGGAAGTTGAGTTTCAAATACAAATAGAAAAAAAACTTATTCTTTGACAACGGGACAGTGCATCGTAGACAACCGAGTAGCGCGTTGTGGATGTAACTTGTGGATTTCGGATTACTGGTGACCGGGTGGAATGCAGACGTCTGTGGAAAAGTCATCATTAATCGAGAGACGTTAGATGTGCAAAAGAACAATTGCACCGCCTTTCTGGACGTGATCGACAAACGGGCCGTAGAGGTTGTCACATCTCAGTGGTTTTGTGTCTTGTCAGTACATAAATGGACTAGAAATTTAAAAAATTGTATTCAGTTCAAGCCAGGACTGAGTTTTCTGAACTGAGTAATTGTCATTCAAAAGGTATGTGTCGGGATGAAGCAACAAGATGGAGCGGTGTGCAAGATCTCAACGGTCAGCAGCATAATGAAGAGGTTTTCCAATCGGCTATTGGTCGTTTCGAATACAAGATATGCCCTGCTAGCGGTGCATTCGGGCTACTGCTTTGTCAATTCCATGTTCAGATTTAGATACCTTGACTGAAGTACTCCTACTGGATTACTACTAACGAAAGGGCAATAGGCCACTGTTCAGGATTAGTTAGAAAGTTCTGAAGTGCATTCTACACATGCTGAAAGGGGGACCCAACTGATGAAGTCGGAGCTTTGTCAAGTTTTCAAAAATTAATTTCATACCAAAAACGCAAGTCAGGACATTAGGGAACGACTTTCTCGCATCTTGCAGGGTAGGACTCAAATCGTACGGGCCAGGGATCCTTTAAGATGGCGGGATAACACATGGTGACAGATCCTCAGGGCATTTTAACTGCAGATGTGCTGAAATTAAAGGATGCTTTATCAGAGGTACAGAACTTTGAAATGCAATAAAATATAAAGAAATTGTTTTGGTTGCAGTGGAAGTGGCTTTATTCGAAAGATCGTTCTCTGAATATAAATTTGGGTATTTGAGTGCCAATCATTATGACAATATTTCACCAAAAACGCGTCGAATGTTGTCTTCCAAATGGTCAGGCAGTCTAGGCTTGTTGGTTGTTGTTGTTCGTGATTAGCAACGTATCACTATAAGAAATAGTCCAACAGGGTTAAACCACACTCCAAATCCGGAAGTTTTGTTAAAAGACGTAGCCATTCAATCAGAAATAAGCCTTATTGCTTAAAATGTTTTCCTCTAAAATTCGGGATCTGCAGCAATTTGTTCTTGGGCCCATAGACCGAATGCACCTCATGCCTGGTGGTCGTTCGGGTTCAAATGTACACGAGTTGGGTTTTGTAAGCCCGCAAACGAAGATTCTTCCGTAAAATCTTCCATAATGGGAATGGACACAGATTTAGTTCTTGAGCACGATGTGGAATGGACTCACTATATTCTATTATTCGTTGCTATGGTTTCTTCATTACGTACTGCACGACATCTTGATTGATGCGTTTTATCAGTAAGAGTAAATGTGGTGCGGAAACCAAGCATCGTTAATCGAATTAATTGTTCTGATGGACGATTATGTCTGCCATAAAACTGGCGGAGCACCTGATGAATTTATCAAACAGAACAGTTTTTTAAAAATAATTCTGCAAAACTTGCAGACGTTGCTCAGGCGTCAAACTATTTATATTAAAATAGTAAACCTAACTGATCGTGAAATGCATGACAGCTGCCAGACCATGCAGAGCACTAAAAAATGTGGCCAACTTAACGTTCCAAACCTCGAAAAAAAGCAGCCTAAGAAAATCTGGAGAATAGTAGAATATAAGTCATTGTATACTATTCAAAATTGCTGGAATTCTATTTATTTAGTTGAAATTTTTTTATGCCGTTCTAATGTTTTCGTTCCAGTCAATACGATTCTTAAAACGATTGCGTTGAAACGTCATAAAACATCAAAATACATAAAAAACGGCGTACTAATGCTTTCCCTTGTCGAAAACTACAGGATCTGCCGAATAAAGAGCGCGATAAAACACTTATCTTTGTTTTCATTTGTTGGATGCCATTTCCTGATCCTTGATCGTGGTTTGAAATCCGGGTAGCTTTGTAAAAATGGATCGGCGTATGAATTCGTTTAATAGCTAACTAATAGCTCATTATCTAGATATTTTTTCAAAGAACATAATCACTTGTTTCTAAACTTCTTTGGTAAAATTTGTTGCCGGCCAGGGTTCGCAGAAAACTTTATGAAATCTATTACGGATACTGGAAATACCTGGACTGAGAAATCTAGATCCACACTAATTAACTTCTGGCGTTATTTACGAAACTGACATTTTCTACCTGTCATGACAGTAAGGAGATTCTAGAGTGCTGTGTCCAGGAATCGAAATAAGTGGTAATCCGATGGCGCGAGGTCAGGGCTTGTTTAGTAGCTGTAACATCAATTCCCAACCAATATCCAATCAATTTTTGCCGAGTGTCCAAAGACGACATCTTTACAATTCACCATTTCTGGTCGCTTTTCCTTGACCGCTGCATTCAATTTGTCCAGTTGCCGGCAGCAGGCCTTCGAATTAATTGTTTGGTTCCGTGAAAGCAGGTCAAAGTACACCGGACGTGACCAATCCCACCAAATTGACAGTCAAAGTCTTCTCTTGTTGGAAATGTGTCATTAAAGTGATTTGCGATGAAGCACGAGGCGTGCAACTCGATCGTTTATGATTGACATTGTTGTAAACAATCCACTTTTTATCTCTAGTGATATTTCGTTTTAAAGAGGGATCGCATTCACTGCATTTAAGGCCTAATTCGCAACCGCTGATGCGTTTTTTTCAGATGAATTTCTTTAAAATCGTGCGGAGCCCAAGTATCCAGTGACACGTTTTGTTTACTTCTGAATGGCTGCATGTGAAACATTTACCTTCTCTGCCATCTCCCGTGTAATAACGTGACGATCTGCCTCGATGATGGTTTTGTTTTTTCCCCTTATAAAGCTCAACTGGTCGAACTGAAAATTGGTTATCTTTAACCTGGCGGGAGTGGTGGGTTGTGAGATAATCCATATGTTTTCGGCGTAGTATGTTCATATTTTCCAATGTGATATTTTAGAGGCTTCGTGTAGCATACGCTGAGGTGGTGCTGAAGGAATAGTGGCGTGATCGCAGTCTTGCATCTGCCAACGTTCGAGATACACGCGTGTACAAGTTCATAGGGTATGTGGCACCTCGCCACAAAGCTCGTGTTTGCGTTTGGCAACAAAATTATCCAGTGTTTATTTTTGTTTTAAGATTTTCGTTCAACATGGAGAAGGAAAGTGGTGAAAGAAGACTAAGGGTACGTTGCACGACTTGTTGGAAAATTCTTCGGATGAATCAAGTTCGACAGAAGTGTCTGATTATTGCAGCGAACACAATCTGGAATCTGATACAGAACGGCAGGTATAGGATGATGAAGAGGAAAGCGACAGTGATTGGGATTCAGAGTATAGTATTCCTCTTTCAGCTCTGAGGGCACGCTGCTTATCTGTCCAAGTTTATCCGCCTCAATACAAATCTAAAGATGGTCAAATATAGCATAAACAAGCGCTACGTTCAAATGTGCGAACTCGGTTCGAAAATATCGTTTAAGGGCGTCCTGGAATCAAAGGATCAGCGAAAGAAGCGAAAACTGAAACGGAATATTTGAATATTTTTTTTACCAAGGAAATGAAGAGTTCTATATTGAAAAATTTGAACGAAGGAATCTTGAGACGACAGCCAAGTTGCAAAAAACCCGTAAATCTATTATATGATAGAAACGACATCTACTCAACTTCATGCGTTTATTGGCTTGCTGTACATAGCTGATCTGAATAAACCAAGCCGACAAAGACTTATAGGGAACTGATGGTACAGGAGTTGATATATTTTGGATGACAAGTTCATTGCAACGATTTTACTTGTTACAAAATTGCATTCCCTTTCATGACATACCTTCGAGGGAGGATAGAAAGTTGACAAAATGACTCATATTACAACGCTCTTTTACCACATTGTTCAATGCCGAAGGATGTGCATATACCACATGATATGACAATTGATGAGTTTTTTTTGCCATTTAGAGGACGTTGCCCCAAGTTAATGCACCTAGCAAGCCTGCTAATACGGAAATCCTACCGATTTCTATATATTCAATTTGGAAGTTTAACCAAGATGCTATTCGTAAAAGCACTTTCGCTGTAGTAGAAAGATTGATTATGCCTTTTGACAATGTCACACAATTGGAATTTGACTTTTGACATTTGGTTTAACAGTCATGAATTGAAGTTTTTTTTTGTTTTTCGAGTTTTTTAATTAATTTTAATCAGTGACTCAAGTTTTCTGACCAAAAATTTTTGTCTTAGATTCAGTAATAAAAGTGATTAAATTTATTTATATAACTCTTTTTTTTATTTAAATCTGCCTTCTCTGATTGCTTACTAGGGTGGAGTGATAATGTATGAAAAAATTTTTTTAAAATTTTTTTTTAATGGAATAGCAATACAATGTTGCCTTTTAATGAGTAAATTCAGCATACAGCATATTTACTTGTCTTGATGTTATGAGGTGCCCCAACCCAATTGAAAATTAGAAAAATACTAAATTTTTAAAAACATTGATCTAATTTTGAATGATAGTATTTTTCTAGATTTCCTGTCTCTTATAAAACAAACTACATTGTGATACGTTAAATAAAAGCCTGGTTAGTAATATTAATGTTTTTAATCAAGAAAAATTGAAAAAATATATATTGTCAAGGAATGAAAAAAATTCAGAAATAAGTAGATTATTTGGTATTAAATTGTTTTTTTGTTTCAAAATTAGGCATTTGCTGCTGTGATAATAGTCTTGCCCTTATCAAACCTTCTCGTTTTTTTCTCCACAAACTGCACTTGAAGGTTTGGTCACCAATTTGATACAGCGCTCTACGGCTTGGGTATGGCACGGAAAATCTTTAATATTCTCACATGTAGTCAAACCGCTTTTGACAATCTCTTTCAAGGCTTCATCAGATAAATTGGAAATCAGAGGTGGCTCAGTTATCTTACAGTCTTGCCAAGTAATTAAGTCGGTATAATCTTTAGCATCGAAATTTAAAGCAGGCACTTTAAATGTTCGAAGTCCTAGAGTATTCCCTGCTCTTGCTTTTAAAATTCGCTGATATGCTAGTTTACGTATGATTTCTCTGTCGTCTCCAAGCATAGCAATAAGAATATTTTCTGGATGACCAAAATATCCATTTCGTTGGATTACCTTATCAAGGATTTTCTTCAAAGGCGCATTCAAATATCGAGTTAGGGTAATTGTTTGCCACAGGTGCTTAGCTCCGTTTTTACATGAAGGATAAAATTTAATTTGAACCACATTGGACCATAAACTCTCATTACGGAAGTGGCTAATATCACTAAATTTTCTTCGGAGTCTGTTTTAGTAGCATATAATCTTAAGATTCTATTTGCTGTAGTAAGCCATCTAGAATGGTTAAGTGGTCCAGGTGTAACATTAGCTAGATTGGGAGAAAAAATGCCAGTGCTGATAGCTGTCATCACATCGTAAAGATATTTTTTGTCGGTGCTCAAGTCATTTCTAGTGACTTCAGGTAATATGCAAGGAATGGTGGTAAATTGAACAAGTGGCATTGATTCACATTTTTGTAATTCAGATCCAATAGGGCCTGAAAAGCATTTAGGCCCTGTAGTTTTTTCATCCAAATGCAATATAAGATGTCGCAATGGTAACTCATTCGAATGTAACTGGCAGATAAACCATTGTAATGGTTTGTTGTTCTTCTTCCATAAAACGATTAACACCTCCTTTGAAACCTGTATTCACGACTCTACCATCGCAACCAATAACAACTATTTCATCCAATTCCACCGATTTTGTTCCCAAATGATTTCCTATGGTACTTTCAATACCTTTAGCAGTTCCCAACTTACACGTTGGGATTACAATAATCACTTCCTGGCTCTGATAAAATCACATTATTGCTTTCTGTTACTCTTTTTCCATAAAATTTGCCTTCCTTCTGAATACTAACCAAAGTCTTTTCTACCATCAAAATAAATTCCGTGTATACTTTTATTGCGATCTGCATCGTGTAATGCTGATCTGACTTTCGTTCTTTCTCGGCGCAACTTTGAACGATCAATGACAGCACTTGGATCCTTTGATGTAATAATACCAACATCTTTCAACACAGAAGAAGCTATAATAGCAGCTGCTCTGTCAGAGACTCCAGTACGATCGCAGGCGAGAGCTAATGATGGTAAATTTAATCTCTTTTTCTTTGGTGGTGGAGCAGCTACTTGTTTTGGCGATTGATAAGGACTAGAAGCTACGCTATTATTGCTTGAACTGGTGCTTTCGGTTGTTAAGTCATCAGGCAAAGAACGAGAGCAAGACTGTTGGTTAGGATCCATTATCTCTTTGTTACGCAGTAATTCTTTTTAATTTTTTCATATTTTTTACAGTCGCAACCAAATCTACACTGCCTATCATCATTTTTCTTGAAGTTCTTTGAGCATTACACTCTGAGATTACTTTGCATTTGCAACTGTAAACATCAAATAACCGTTGGCACTCAGTAACAAATTCATTTATTTTTTCTTGATATTTCTTGTTCGTTTGACGGCCTTGATAAGGTTTTAGTAAGCTTCTATATTTGTCATGGTAAGATCGAATAAGTTGAAGTACTCTCTTAAAGCTGACAGAAGGAAGCGACGCTTTTCGCCAGATATCTGAAATTTCCGTAGCCAATTTTTGGGGTATATCATGAACTGTCGGCTCTTTTGTTGTTTTGTCAAGCTTTAATTCATATTTAATAAATAAGTAATTTTTCATAACAGCATTATAAGTTGGTAATTGAGACACTGGTAACTTTTCCGGTAACCCAAACACAGGACAACATGTCTCTTTTCTTGTTTTGACTTGCGACATTTGACTGTAATAAAGAGAAATAATAAGTATAAATTATATCGAAAATGGTGTGTCATCGACAATCTGTGAACAGGAAATTAAAAATATTACTTACATGAGTCTTATTTTCTTGACGGCAGTGGTTAAAATCAATGTTTCTCACAAGTAGAATAACAAAAATACGCGCGCACTTAATGGCGTTCGAACAACGATTGACAAGTGCAGTGAAATCACCTCTACCGCCTCAACCCCCTCCCCCACCTATCCACGCACTATTCAAAGTTAAACAGTTGCCAACGGAACGGAACACACAGAATATGATTTAGAGTTCATTTGACATTATTAGATGTCGGTGTTTTTTGACAAAATTTTGCGAATTTCTCTAAAGTTCATGATATTGGGGGCACCTCTAAATTTATTATGTGCCAAATAAAATTTTGTATGTATATTTATGAACAATAACAGCAACTTTTTACAGGTATTCCGGAACGAATATGAAAAAAAATTTTTTTTTCACTCCACCCTATTGCTTACTTCATATAAAATAATAATAGTTTGACACAATGTAGCTAAAAACAATTGATGCGGGTAAATTTTTATTTTCGGGCATGTTACACTCGGCCACATACTCGAAATATTCTCATTCCCACCGGGTTAAGAGAAAAATCTCTCGAATAGGATTTTTCGAACCAATTTCGAAATTGCCTTTGTTTAAAGACTTCATTATCATACACAGCACATGACATTTTGGCGGCTTCCACTGCGTTCTGTCCGTTACGGAAATAATAAAGCAAAGTATAGCAAAAATTTTTTTTGCACTCTATGTTGGGTTAAACAGTTGGGTTAAAAAAATTTTAGGAGAATATCTACGCAAGGAACTTGTAAAGCCGGGATAGGATGACAGCTGACATATCTAAGGATAAGGACATATCTAAGGATATGTCAGCTATGTCAGTAAGGATAGCATGGGAGTGAGAGACATCTATAACCGAAACTGGCAATCACTTAGTTGCCAACCGAAAAAATTATGAATTTGAATTCTCATACAAATCATGAGTTTTCCTATTGCCTCCTTCTGTAGACTGTGTTTACCAGCATTTATACAGCGGCCCATGAGAAAATGTTGGAACTGTGCGTGAGGGTATTAATTACTTGAATTCCTGCAGGTTCTTACAAATATTCTAAGTTCCATCTTATAAACTTAGCGATATATCACATTGTGTGCATGTTAGATTGTATATAAAATTTCCTTTGGCGTCACATTTATTACGGATCCACATTTTAAGTACACTTATACGAGGACGACGCATACGAGTGTATTTAATGTGTAATTTAAAATTTCCTACGAAAATACTAATAATTTAATGCTGAAGATCATTCAACGTACTCGAGAGTCTGGAATATGTACATGCAACTATTCACATAATTTTCAATTTCGCCGTAGACTGGAAGGATAGCGTCGATCGCGATGACGTGCATTTCATTTTGCAGTTGAAAACTTATACGACATCCACCAGAGACGTACACAGCAATTGTAAAGGAGAGTTCACGTCATACGCGAAGGCTAGATTGCAATGTAAACACTTTCGAGTAATGGCTAGAGGCAGGGAGCATTTTTCACTGAATGCTCCTTTAACTACATTGCTCTAATGTGGAAAGGACTCCTTGGAGATTTATGCTTTCATAGATAGGAAGCACTAAGAGACACACCAACAACATCAATCGCTAAGATGAACTTGAACATGAGCTTCGCCCGAAAAATATATGTACATGAAACTTGGTACCAGACACCACCCGGTACAGGATAGGATGAACATGTCATTTGAAAGGATGAAGAGACAACGCAAACGACGACGGCAACTTGAGAACACATATGTTTGCACGGCGAAAGGGAAAATCAATACCCGTGAGTATATTCCCCATAAAGTAGACTCTCGGTAAATCTTGCTTTACAATCTTGGTGATGATAGGTGCTTTTCGTCCTTTTTAAATGATTTCCAATGGAAATATCTTGCGTTTACAGTACCCATGGTGTGTCGTATCTATATCCGAGTCATATACCTCAAATTTAGATGGTGGTTTTTCTGTAAAATTATGATCTTAGCAGCAGGATAATACCCTCATCGAAACTCTCATATTTTGTAACAATGGAAACATGATTCTAGTATTTTCAGTGTTGGAGCAAATTTATGGACGTTGTTAGTTGACCATGGGTTAGGTTATATTTTCAATCTCAATTTGTTCGGATGATAAGGAAAGTGCATGGACGGGGCTTGTTGATTTTCGTTTCATGGCATTTTAATCGCAAATCGTTATTCGAAATTGGGTTGAGTTCCGAGTAATGAGTTTAAAAAAAATATGCAATCGGAAAAGCATTGGTTATTCATTATCCTTTTGCATATGTCGCGAATAGGTATCAATTGCTTTTGATACGTATTTCATGATACGACTAACTTTCACGTGATCCTTACACAACTTTCATCCTGAAAAAATGGTCATAAATAAATAAGAAGTTGGCGGATATCACTGTAGGAAGACAAGGGAGTTTTTATTCTATGAGATTTACTTAATTGGTTTTAAAAAAATCAAAGAAATTGCATTCATTATGTAGGTAGTGAGACATGTTGGGAAAAAAACTTATAAATGAATTGAACTCCAAGTTAAATGGTACTCTGAGTTCTTAGAAGCCAAAATTCAAACTTTGGAAAGCATTTTAGATTAGGTAAATCGTTAGTTAGGTCATAAGTTTAGCGAGGGCCACCCAATATGTTTGTTAGAAATCTAATCAACCACGATTGGCGTTTTGAAAATGGTTTGTCCTTGAATAACAAAAAGCTTGCAAGAATGCTGCTGTATATTCAGTTTTACCTGTACAAGACCTCATTTTAATTATCCATTGAGACCAAAGTATTTGATTAACGAGGAAAAGTGATTAAAATTGATTGTGCAACGCAACAATAAACTGCCTAGAACTGATTTGATTGACAAACAATGGTGCAAACCAACAACGAATTGCGGGGTGTCAAACGACGTCCAGGAGAAGTCCAAGAGACGAAGTTGAGACTATAGACATGAGGTTGTATAATACATAATTCTCAAACGTGGAAAATTTTTCGGATAATCTCAAGTTTGAATTCTCGTTGATAGCGGATAAGGAACCGAAGCAAAGTAAAGCAAACTTCAAATCGATCTACAAATGGTTGTGATCCGAATTCGAAAAAAATTTTTTGAAATCTTACAACTAAAGGTCTTCTTATCTTTACAAAATTTTAAGGCCAAAGTCAGGAGCGGGAGGATTCGCAAGGAATATGCAGGGGTACGAGGGGCGACTGATAAATCCGAGGCCTAAGGTACTTAATAAAAGAAAATATATGGTTTCTATTTATTATTCTTCCATATAATCTCCCTCAAGTGAAATACATTTCTCACATCTCACAAACAATGTCTTTAACGCTCGTTGTCACCTGCCAATCTCCGACTCCGTAAGTCCTTTTTCAAATTGGCAACAGGAATAAACTGCTAGGTGCTAAGTCTGGGCTATATGGAGGGTGGTCAATCTCTGAGAGCCCCATGTCTTACAGAGCTTGCCTCGCAACATGTGCGGTGTAAACGGGCGCACTCCGCGCGTCAGTTTCCCGCGTTGTTTCTGGGTTATAGCCTCGCGAACCTGAGTCAATAAATTGACCATTCATTGTAGTTCCCCTGGGTAGGTAGTTGATAAGCAAAATACCCTCGCTATCCCAGAAAACAATCGCCATTAGCTTGGATGCCAACTTGAATTTCTTCGGCGGTCTTTCACCTTTTTTATCCATTGAACTGCATTCAACCAGACTATTGTTTGGACTCCGGAGCATATTGGCGAATTCATGTTTCATCAACGATGACTATCCGTTTCCAAATGTCTTCCTTGTTATCGCCGACTAGCTCCAACTTCGGTCCAGCTTGGGACATTGCTTGTGGAGCGGTGTGAGCATTTGCGGTACCCAGCGCGCGTGGTAATTTTTCTCATATTCAAATGTTCATGTAAAATTGCTCCAACTCGTTCTTTGCTAATCTGCAATTCTTCAGCTATCTGCTACAATTTAATTCTTTGGTCGGCCAGAACGATCTCTTCGCCGTTTCGGACAATTCTATCGGTCAGTACCATGACAGGGCGGCCCGGGCAAGAGTCGTCTTAGCAGCTCTATCGTCCTTGTTGAAATAGGCGGGCCCATTTGTTGGCCATCGTACATGAAGGCGCAGAGTGACATTTCTTCAGAAATGGCTTTCGGTGTATTTCCCTTCTTTACGAGGAATTTATCACGGCGCGGTGTTCAAAATTCCGAGACTTGGTGATGTTTGTTGTTCGATAAATAATTGAACTATGAGTGCAAACTGTATTAGTGATTGCTTTTATAATACTACTGAGTGACACAACTAGTGACATGAGTGCTAATTACTTATCGTTAAGTACTCTAGGCCACGAACTTTTCAGCAGCCCCTTGTATAAACAGGGTGCGGCGCCAAAATCCGGACAAGTTAAACATTATATTGAAAAATAATTTTTATTACAAAAATCGGAAAGTTTATAATTGTTTCTTTTACTAAATTGTTTGTTAAACATAAAAAAACACATTCACTTTATATAACCCCCTTGTGCTTCGATAACCGTCTCTATCCTCGGTCTGAAGCGTTCGCAGGCCCGTTTTAATGCGGCACGGTTCATTTCGGCGAACACCTCTTCAATAGCGGCTCTCAATGAAGCGACGTTTGGATGTCTGTAGTTGTTAGTGTCCCTTTCAACCATGCTCCATACATAGCAATCCAGAGGATTCAAGTCTGGGCTGTAAGGAGACCAAAATTTTTTGAACCAAAACATGTCCACGTTGTCCGACAACCAATTTTGAACCAAATGACTTGTCTGCGCGGGTGCACCGTCTTGTTGGAAAACATACGGCCTTCCGCTCAATACCGTTTCCATCCAGGGCTTCACCACATTCATCAGAACACACAAATAAACTTCTATCGTAATATTTTCTCCTTTGTTAAAGAAATGCGGTGGCATAACAACAGGAAACAACACTTAGCACGTGAACATTCGCCGGAAATTTCGTCCTAGAAACAATGGGGACATCTTCAGAATGATGAGCGAGCCAGCGATCATTTTTTTGATTGATTTTCGCATCGACAGTAAAGATTTTTTCGTCAGAAAAAAACCTGAGGCGTCCGGCAGCCTTGTTTCGTAAAGAACAAAATAGCAAGTTACAGCGTTCAACGCGTATTATCCTTGCAGTTTTAGAAAGCATCTGTCTTATTTTAATTGTATAAGACTTGTAGTGGAGGTCCTCTTGCACGATTCGACGCATAGTTTGCTCACTTACACCGACAACTGACGACAATTTTCGCATTGACTGGCTCGGATCCTCCAAAATCAATTCCTGAGCCCGTTTAATGATTTTGGGGGTCCTGACAACGCGCTCTTTGGAGTGGGGTTTCCTTGCTGGTGTCGCGGAACCTTTGTCTGACTTCTCCGATCGATCTTGGTCGTAGCCGAAGAATCGAATGATTTCTGTGGCTGAGCGCCCAGCGCGAACACTTTCAATAATGGCGGCTCTTCGATTACACTCTGCACTTGGTTTCAACATTGCGACTTTTTCGAGGTTATGAATGTTCAACACATATGTTAAACTATTTGTACGCGAATAGCGACCTCTCGAAACCTTATAGAATGGGGGGATATTTAAATTGAATTTTGACCGGATTTTGGCAGCGCACCCTGTAGTCTTCAACGAGTACGGTAAATTCTTACGATAAACGACATTGCTCGGAACAGATATCATGCAATACATATATCCTGCTTTCTACACAAGCACTGCACGTTACTCCAACACAATTCCTAAACGGACTTGGGCTTAACAAAACCATTCAACTAATAATTAAAGGAAGAACTATATCACTATCATGTACACTGTACGTGAACCTGGTAAAACTTAACGTTGGAGATCGTGTGAGAACGAGATAAAGTACTTGAAAAGAAAAAAGTTGCTGTTGCTGTCAATTAATGACAGTTCCATGTTTCATGTAAGTAGTTCGAACGCCATTTGTCAAGTCCTCGTTGATAGTTCATCACCGAGCAATTTCGGTATACCATAAAGAAGTCTTCGGTTTTTTTTCGTAGAATGAAATTTAAAAACATGGCAGAGTGAAAACACTTTTTATCTAAAGTAGTTCATGATAAATAAAGTGCGAACTGAATAAAGAAGTGCGAACTGAATAAAGCAGTGTTGTGTTACTGCATGCCGTAAATTCGTCCGTCTTCGTGGTAAATCATTTCAATTAGAAACTGCACGAAACATTTAACAGATAATTTAATTATTGTTTGTACGTTTTTAGTTTATTATTTTATACTTGGCCCTTTAATAGAATATAATTACATTAATGGTAATTATTTTTGTTTGCACCATTCGATTATCTGTTTATTATCTGTCAAATGATAAATTATCTGTTACAATTAAAGTGGAATATACTAACTGGTGCCATTTATTTAGGGAAGGCAACATTTAATTATTTAATTTACGTTTTTTACTATCCGGGTATTCGGATTTTTTGTTTATGAATCTTCAAAATCTTTTCAAAATTCCTTACTACCTAGAAATCTTTAAGATATATGAAGGTACCATCCGCGAGCCTTGTCAAAAAATGCAAAAATAGGAACATTTTCCGTTGGAATTCATAGGAAATATTTCTGGTATTTTAATGTGGCTGAAGGTGGTTTTCACTTAGTTTCGTAATACATTTTCTCACGATACAAGTCTAGGTATCTTTGATTATTTATGGGCATGTCTTACCTGGTCTTTTGGTTAAAAGCTAGTTCAGTCCATAAGTTTGAAAAAGGGAAGATGAGAGAATTATATCAAATACTGCAGAATACAATTTTTTGGGGGCATCGCAATTCAGAGACCCTTCCCCAGCTGAGCTTTGTGACTCAATTAGATTGACTGTTGCTGTAGATGAGTGGAGCCCTCACCCTTATTGCTGGAAAATATTCTACTCAATACAAGAAACAAATTTACGAACCGCTTGGCACTTGCGAAATCACAACAGAAAACATAAAATATATACGTCAACATTTATACAATTTCATTTTTGAGTTGGTTCACAAAATTGAACACCAAGATGCTACCTTTTACCTACCTTGATGAATCAAAACACTTGCAACGTAAAAGAGATGCCACTTTAGGGTCTTTAAGTATATCTGCTTGATCGACAATAAGGCAGACGAGTTGCAATATAAAGATTACTGGGATACGTCATTTTTTTGAACGTCTTAGAAAATTTTAATAAAAATTTTAGAACATAATCTTAAGAAATATGGTAAGGATCCAACGCTAGAAAGCAGTCGTATTTGATGATTTAATGAAGTCATACGGCAGAGTAAATTGAAACGGACTGTTAAAAATACGTTTGAAAGCCAAATTCCAGCATAATTTCAATCATTCACTTCAAGACCATGTTGAATTCATCTAGTCGGAACCATCAATAATCAGATAGAACCAAATGAAATATAACTCATACCGACGCAAGGTGATGGCAAGGCCACTACAATATTTAATCTGAAAGAGCAACATGTCATCAGAAAGCTGATGGTTGACATCTGAATTGACATTGCTCTACGAGTGACAAATAGAAGGCCATAAGGATTAAATAAATTTTATATTGCACTCCTTCTCATCTATAAAAAGGATTTCCTGGGCCTGGTTTTAGCAGCAGTATTGGTCTATAAATTCAGGAAATAATAAATGAACGGGAAAAACAACAAAATTATAATGTGAACAAGGAAATGAACGCTTGAAGAGAAACGGCAGAAAAGTGAAACATGCAAGATATTTTATAAACCTCAGCATAACATTGACGAGACATGGGAATGAAACGAGAGCAACTAAACCAAAGAGTCAAATTCGCCAACAACTTGCTTTATTCGGTCATGGCGGCTTTGAAATCCAGCTACGTACAAAGAAAAACGATATTCCATGCATAATATGGCCTGTGTTATGTTCAAAAACCCACTTTAAATTATTCGAAAGGAGGGTCTTGAGAAGAGTCTTCGAAACAAAATGGAGACGAAGTACGAATCAGACACAGCAGTGATTTGTACGAAATGTTTGCTAGAAATCTTCAAGATAATAATAATATGGCAACGACCTCAAAAAATCCTGTGTACCTACTTGGATTGTACGGAATACTGTCCGGTACCAAAAATTTTAATTGAAATGAGGTCAGAACGTTATAGGCTAGCAACCGAGCCACGAAAACACTGGTTTGAGTTAATAAACGAAGACAGTTTGAAGCTACTTGGACTTTAAAACTTAATGATTTGATTGAAGAATCTTCCTTGATGATTTCTTTATTATTTATCGTTAGCTCTTTAATTTTTGCATGTGTCTCTTTATTTAGAATTTCTCTGTATCTAATGCATTCTCCCCCGTTGGTTAGTATTTGTGTTTCCCTTTTCAACTGTTGTTATACTGATGGCATTTTTGCACATTTCTGATTAAGTGAAACATGAAGTTTGACTTTTTTCACTGTGCGATTCACGACTTTTACTATCCAACTCATTGATTGCACTGAGATTGTTCTTCACAAATTTTTCACAAATTCGCACTGTTTACATTTTATTTACTATAGTTGCATATGATATGCATATACCATAGTTGCAATGAATGACCCCTGATGCAAACATTCACTCAATTTGAAACAAAACGTTGAGCTTCCAAATTTTTTGAAGAGCAAGGGGGCCTAAAAGTGACAAATGTGTGACAGCTGCAATGGAATATTCACGCAAAGAAAATGAACTACTAGCAGAAACCTAGGAAGATTTTCGTAGGTAAAATTGAGGGTCAAAGACCAATCGGAAGGATTGGATTCGGTAAATGAAAATTGTGAATAGTGCGAAAACCTGAGACTATTTGACAAGTATATTGTTATGTTGGACCTCGTATTAGCAGCAATGTTGGTCGACAAATTGAAAATATGCTAAAAAATGAAAATAAATATGAAAAAAATGAGGTGAACAAGGAAACGAACATTGGAAGAGAAACTACAGAAAGATTCGAACATACATATAAGATACTTTATAAACCTCAGCATGACAGTGACGAGATATGGCCCTGTTTGGCTTTCTGACGAGCGCATTTTTATGTTCGATGGATAAATGAGCTATCAAAGCTGTGCGCTCAGAGATATCCTAGTTTGTCGAACAGGTTTGAGACAGGCTTGTCCGACTTACGTCCAGGTGAATGTTAAAATTAAAATTAATTAAATTAATTACTTGTTAAAATTATAATTAATAACAGGCAAATATAGTTTCTTGCTGTTGCAACAATAACATGAAAAAAATGAATGAAATTTCTCGCCATTTGAGTAATAAATTGGTCTTTTTTTGAATAAACAACGTTTGCTAGTTTTGAAAAAGGATTCTAAAGACACTTAAAATATCCTAAAAATGAATTATTTGGAAATAATTATAATGGCCCAAACTAAAAAAACCTGATAACAAGTAAGGTGCTTTTAGCGACGGTATAAATCGCAACTTTATGGTGACCTAATTTTCATCTTTTTCTAGAAGATTTTCTCTTATTGACGCGAAATTTGAAGCTGCAACCACGGATTAGCTTGAATGTTTTGGGTGTTTTCACCGATAGTCCTCTTTGTCAAACGAAATTGAAAAACGAGAACCTTAATTTCATTCGATTTCTTAACAAGTTTTTTTTATGTTTCCATTTGCGTAAATTTTGGAAAAAAAAATTAAGATGCAATTTCGTTAAACTGCTTTTAATCTCCGTTTATTTAATTTTTTCTTTGTTTTTCATTTCCTTCTTTTAGTTTTTCTAGAAATAATGTTTCGACCATCCTATAAGTAATATTAGGAAAATAATATTATTTCGAGAAAATCCTGGGAATAATCTACGTCTCAGCACACATTATAAACATTTTTGGATGCATGAACGGCGCGAGATACCTAAAAATCAAATGAGATAAGAAATTATCTGTTAAAAACACAGCCCGACGGATGCATTGGTACGTTCTCACCAACGTTTCATTTTTGAAATTCAAGCTTCTGCTTTTCAATCAATTGCTAAACAAATTTTTGCGAAAAGTTTCATCGCAGATTTCCCATGAAAATTTGTTTCCAATTTAGCTTGTTACCCACGGAGTGTACAAAAGGGGAGCATAGTTTTGTCATTTTTAGTGAGAATACGACCCTCTACGTCCGAATGAGACTTCAAAATGCCTCTATTTTTCCTGTATCTACTGTTTTGGATTAGCATGGTTGTCTTTTCAGCTCCCATTGGATCTTCGTACTACTTTCTCCCATTTCCTATCTTATGTTTTCCTTCTACTCTACCCGTTCATATAATTGTCTGTCACTTGTTTTTCGTACACAATTTGACGTCATTTTCTAAGAATATCGACGTAGAGTGAAAAAAGTTACCTATGCTCTGCAGAATATGTTTGCCTCGTTCGGAATTCAAAAAATCAAAATTTTTGAACACTTTTTGTTAGAATACATCCATGACCTTCGTAATGCATACACTATGAAGGCCGATTTTAGAATGTGTTCAACTGTTTACCGTTTTAAAATTGAGGGTTTGTTTGGTCGCATCGGAGTACTCTTTTTTCCTTGAGGCCATGAGTTAGGTTTCAGTTTCATTTTTTGAGTCTTTACATTTCTAGAGCTGCATTGCGACCTGAAAACGATACCCTTGAATTAATATCCAAACAGGATGCTCTTCTAGAAGGTAACCTACATAATTTCTTGAAAAAAAAACGTCTCTTTAACTAAGACGTTTTCCAACGCAGGTGAAGGGAGACTTAGGACAAACACTTGGATTGACCATGTACAAGCTTAATAGAAACATTGCAGAGAGCTCTTTATATCCTTGCATTACATTTTGAAGTCAGATAGGATTTGCATTAAGAATGAGATTTCAAAGGAATTTTTCAGCCTATCGGTAATGTTTGGGTATTAAATTCAAGCGAATAGCAACAGGGAGTGAAGGGAAAACATTTTGAGAGTCCTCTAATTCACCTTCTTACGTGAATCAGCAGAAACGGAAAAGTTACATGAAACGTTAAGTTTATAAATTAACGAAAAGTATAAAACATTTTTAATTACCATATTTTTTTTAAATTTTGGGAATAGACATACTTTGTATTGTTTTCTGCGCGCTAAAATTTAGAAAACAATTCCCTTTTTTAACTTTTTTAAAATCTCCCGGCATCTACTACTGATTTCTATATTAATAGATTGATATGCCCATCAAAAATTATTTAAAATATTATACTTATTTGGAAATATGTGTTTCCAACAAGATTCAGCTGCGTCCGGAATTAGAATCTTCCGCGTTTCACTTTGTTCATGTTTTTAAGCTTTTTTAGTTTTATCAATGTTTACTACGCTTCTAAGAACAAGAGTTTCTATTGGCAGCACTGCCTGCAGTAATTGCAAAAATAGCCATTGTAGCGCACAGCTGAGCCGAACATTGTAAAATCATATGTGATTACATGGACATTGCGCAGCTGCAAATCCTCCGAATAATATTCTCCTCGGAGAACAGACCAAGTACATAGGATTCTGCACACGATTTTCCCGTGCAGAAAAGCTTGTAATGAGAAAAACGAGTCGATTCTGTAAGACTGAAACTTTCTCTCGACTGGGAAATTTTCCCATTCGGGACGCCTCGATTTCCACCCACCTGGGAGGCAAACGCATCGGTGGAGACCGACTCTAGTGAAACGGACTCTCTCAATATCTGCTCGACTTGTCTACACTTTACATAGATTGACTGACTGAAGGAAAATTTTCGAAATCGTACGGTGAAAGCTTTCCCATGTACCTTACCTTCCGCAAGTGGAATTCTCTCATCGCTAGCAAATATTCCCGACATGCAAAAGTTTTTCCAGCGTTCGTTTCAGTCAGTTTTCCGAGTTGCTAAAAACCAGTTGTGCGGGGCGGAGATAAAAAATTTACGCGCGCGAAAACCCCAACCACCTGAAAACGGGAAAACATCAAACAAAGAGTGCCAACTGAAAAAAAGCAACTTGTAATAATTCATAGTTCGACACGTCCCTCCTCGCTCGCTCGCCGTTCCGATGAAAGTAAATGGTAAAAGGAAATTCACTATTGTGTCTACAGTGATTCCGCAGACTTGCCTTAGACTCCTTTGAATTTATAGGAAGGTGGTGCAAGACCGGTCCCAGGGAAGTAACGGAAAGCGTTTTCCAACTTCCGTACATTGGAAAGGAAAAATTGTTTGAAGCCAACGGAAAACGTTCGGAAAGTAATAACGACAGGACGACGGGTGTCGTGCATGCAGCAGTGATAAACAGAATTTTAGGGCTGGAATTACCAGGAATATGTCGTCCTTCCGGTGCCGGCGACTCGCTTTTAAGGTGTGTTCTGCTTAGCGTAAAGGGCTTCTAAAAATAAGTATTTCCCGAGCGACGCGGTATCTCTATTTACGATTCGTAGTGCAGTGCTATCTCGCAGAAGTGTCTGTATATAATGTATTCACTAAAGTGCGTTTCGGAGTGAAGTTCCCTTAATTTAAGGGTTGAGTGCTCCAGTGTGTGCTGTGATAGTGACGTGTCTTGGCATTTGGCAGGGAGTGGTGTGCAAAAGACATCTCCGTACCGATTGCGAACGCTTATCGGCGATGTCGTACCTTCCAGGATGAATCAGTCAGCTGCACGTATCCTGCGTATGCTTCAGTACAATTGAAACAGACATTTTTATACGCCTAAACTAACGCCAGCGGCTCAACTCATCCGTAATTATAGCAGCGGTAGGGGGTATGTACCGATTTTTTTGGCTATGGCAACATTTTACTGCCGCACACATAGATTTCATTCGTGAAAATGTACATTTTCTTGGCAGAAGTCCTTTTGGGTGAAATTCATCCTGTCACGTCTGTCTGACTACATCGTTTGCAAGTTGGCGAGTTTATCCATCGCACAATCGAATGGCAAGCAAGCTGGTTGAAAAAGGAAGCATTGTAGGTTGTCTTCCTTGCCTTTTTAAATTTGCTAGAGTATCCTTTGGCTTGAGGCAAATATAAAAAGGAATTTGTTATTTTCTATCGGTTGTCCGTAAAGCGGCGGTTTGTTGGTTTTGCGAAAATTGCTTTTTCTTATTTAGCGACAAGAACACAGAAACGAGTGGTAATGAGAATTTGCTTGAAACGCTTTGAAAATTAATTAGATGTGCCTTTTTCTCTCCTGCTCAATTGAGCGAAAGGACGAGCTGTGGGCCTGTTTGGTTAAGTTGAAAAAACGTTGCAGAATTGATCACCTTGTTACATGCTCAAACCTTCAAAGACATTTTCGCAATGTTTCTGATTGGCATTGACAAGGATTTTGAATATCTTTCACGTGGCGCAAGTAAAACGCTCGTAAAATAAATGTTGTTGACATAATTGTTAGTACGACCTTGCGATAGAAATGTATCGGCTTTGGCGGCGTATCCTTCATTGTGTTTGATGTTTCAATTTTCCCGAAATATTTCTCCAGTATTTTTGATGTTATGATGAGTATCGAATGATTTCATTTAATGCCTTCGTTTCCGTTTTCGTGATTCACTGATATTAAAATCTACATTGAATGTAAAGTTACCACATCACGGAAAGGATATAAGAACATTATTTGGTATAGTTAAAAAATAAAACTAGTGAAATGCGCAGCATGCATGGAAGACATGTAGTGCCCCTGAACTTTACGAACGTTTATTACATATTGAATTTCGGTTGATTGAATATTAGAACTTATCCTTTGTGGAGTTTAATTTATTTAGTGTTCGTGTTTATTTGATTTTGCTTATTTTATTATATGAAAATATTTCCTGCGGTTTCCGAAGGATGGTTGACATTGTAGATTGTCTTAGATTCTTCAGTAGTTTCACACGTCCGGAGAGGTTGCATCAAAATTTGTTATCAGAATTTCTAACTATAAAATAAAAGATCTAAATTCTAAATTTAACTAAATTCCATTTTGATTACCAGAAATCGATTTCAGCCTCGAAGGCAAATGTAGGTATATCGAAAGAATCATTGAGTATTGTCATAAGATTCCTGAGCACTGAGTTATATTCGGATTTTTTTTTTGGGGCAAATTTGAGACTGTTGTAAATTTTGAAAGGATACCTCGGTGTGCTTTGAATATTAAATACAATTATACATGCAGGGCAGGACACTGAAAATTTTGGGATTTTTGTTTAAGGACGAATTTTAAGTACAAATATTATCTAACTTTGAACAGAAATGGTAGGATCAAAAGGGATACTGGCTTTATTTGTAGTATGTACTGACTCATTAACGAAGCACAATCTTAGACGATACTAAAGTAATGTTTGTTGATGATGTTATCCTGCTCTGTTTTCCAGCGAATATTTCAAAGAATCACTGTTCTCTCAATAATGTTTATGTAAATCTTGACAGAAATGAAACGCGATTCTAATTGATTTCAATCCTGCCTAGCTAATGATTTGGTATCTACGGAGAAATAATGAAAAAAATCGCAAATAATTTAACTAAAACAAATCCGCTCAAATAAAAGATTGCGTGGGAAGATGTAACAATTTGCGGAATATTGGATCAGATCCTTTTTTCGTGTGCAAAGGTGTTTTGATGTGATGTAGATATTTGGAGAAAAAGTTAATCAAACCAGGGGATGCCTTCCTGGTTTACGTGTTTTTACAAAAGATGTCGATTTTAGTTAGAGTTAGCTGGAATAAGTGATCAGTTCAGGTTGAATGTAATTCCATTAAGTTTTAATTTTTATGTACGCTTATACAATTGTTTTGTCAGTTGTTCAGGCCATTATTAAGTCATGTGTCGGCTCGTTTCTCGGTTTATTCAAAATTTGTTTGACGATTTCGATGTTATTTAGATTTAGACTAACATTCAACGATTAAGGAACAATGCTTAATCTAATAGCTACATGCTCTACATGCTGACAAAACTTTTCAGCACTACTAAAGCTAAAACGGTCGCAAATAATTCGCTAATTTTATAAAACAAGTGTCATAAAAACAATCAATAGTTCTTTCTTGTAAAACAGAATAAAATATGAAGTTGTTTTTCCATCCCAAGTCAGTTCTGTATCGTCTTGCAGCTATTCCTGACTATGTTTTTGATTACTTTTCAGATGCGTTTTGGCTTTCTTGCTTTTTTTCGAAGGGCAAGAACAAATACCTTGTTTTACGCAAAATTATTTCAGGAGACTGGATGACGTTTCGTTTGTTTTTTTTAAAAAAAAAAAAAAAATTTAATTGGATTAATTTAATTGGAAAAATCAAAATAGGAAAGTAATAATTTGAAGTTGGTTACTATTTGCTTGTTTATTATTCAATTTTTGTTTATATTTATTCATAAATTATCCTTTTATTTCCCTGTCTAACTATTTATATTATTTCCAATCTGTCATTACAAGTCTTGATGATTTTCTCCATTTGTATAGAAATGTAGTCGAGTTCGCAGTATTTTCAACAGGTTTTGCAGGTGTGTAGCGTATTTGGAATTTCCCTGATGGCTTCTTAAGGGCCCGCTGATATTGTTAGTCTTCAAAGAAAAAGCCCGCGTGGAAAATTCATTGGGGGAATAAATCAATGTTCGTCTGTCTGTATGAGAAGGTACGGCATAGCACTGAAAGCATTTTTTTGATCGATTGAAGATTAAGGACAATATATTTTACCTACGAAATACGGTTATAGCTACTGTATAGCAATCGTCATTGCATTTACACGATCATTTTCATAGAACTACCGAAGTCCCTGCGAAACGTATATCACAAGGCGTTTTTGTCTAGGTATATATCTTTTGCTTCATTCGTTCTTAGGTTTGTTTGTATTTTGGTATGAGAAAAGTGGTGTTTTTTCGTGTACGCAGCTCCTGGAGGTCTGGATAGACCTGCATTCAGTATAGGGAAGCAAATGATGCAGGTAGTGACTTCGAACCATAGATTGCACTACAATTTTTCGCGTATGTTCGTAAGTATCCGCATCATATATTCGGATGGTTGGAGTGGATTATCAAACATTTCCAAAACATCCATTCGCCTAGAAGAGTGAATATGTCCGTGATAACCAGTCTGAGCAAAAGGACAATCTGTCCATTGCACCAACAGGAAGCGAAATATGGCTATGCTACTTCCTCATGCACCTCCCATGATAAAGTAAACCCCAATGCATGAGCAGATTGTTTCATTCAAAACTTCCTTATGAAAAAGGGAATGAGGCGTTGATGGTGCTCGGCTAGGATCTTTTTATACAGATGTCAACTAAATTTCTAAAGGAATGCTTTTGTATGCTTATGTAAATATACCAGGTAATATATCCTGTCTTCACTCTTTTGTGCAGTAAATAATTGACATGTCTGCATCTGCCGTAATACTTTGACCAAATTTATTATAGTTGCACCCATGTGGATGAACACCATGAATTTGTGTCATCTATCATCATTTCTTTGATTGTTTATTGTGCCCTACAGTAGCGCTGTCAGTTAGTAGTAATTCAAAAATTATTCAGTGAGCCGACTTTGAATAAACCATTTGTTTCGTGCGAATTTGGTTTTGAAATAAAGTTGTTCTAACACATCGAAAAGTGGGCTGTTGCGCCAGAGATTACCTTGCATTTTTGCAAGAATTGGCTTAGTTTCACAGTATATATTTATGGACACTGACCACCCTATATTTTGTACAGGTTTGGTCAACTTATCAGACAAATATGAGAGGAAGGAGTTAACTTCTTGGCATCAACAATGCCAACAACTTTTGAAATCTGGATTACGCGTGTACTGAAGGTCAGGTTAAGTTTTGATGCGGAAAAAAGCAAGGAGAAAAAGTTTGTTCGTGCTCTAAACTATATTTACACTAAACTCTATCCTAAGTTCCATTCTCCAATTCATTTGTTAAATATGCTCCAATGAAAGAATTATCGGCCGAGATATCACGTCAAGCTTAACCGATCGTTAATTCACATATCAAGTGCAACCAGCGGTTGCCCACAGTTAAAACCATAACAGGCTGAGACACAGACCCTAGTTAGATATTCTATCATCCCTTCTCACACCATTTCGAAAATCCTTTTGCAGCCAAAAAAGCAACTGCGGTTGTTTTTGAAGATTTGGACATGATGAAGTCCATCAATGTTCTGATTTGACACCAAGATATCATTTCCTGGTATCTCGGTGAAGGAAGCAATCGAAATAATGGAGGAGTGGTTACACCGACAACAGACGGAACCACAATTGAAAGAAGAAACCAAGCAGTACATGAGATTCTCTAAAATTTGTGTGGAAGAGACCTACATCACCTTTCTAGGAGAATTCTATAAGCAATTAAAAGGTGTACCAATGGGTAACTCTCTTTCTACTTTTATTAGCGAAATCGATATGGCTAAACTTTTCGATCTAGCAGCTAAAACACTATACTAAGATTTTAGGAAAAGGAACATGGACAACATATTTGCCATGTTGAAAATAAAGGCTTTGGAAAGAACTCTGGACACACTCAACGGACTTCATAAGGATCATGTAAGCTTCACCTACGAAAAAGATCGTAGGAGCTAGAAGCTAGAACCTACTAGAAAAATACCACTCAGCTTTAACCAGATTTCCCTCTCGTTGAAAAACTTATTAAATAGGCACGGTTTGGAAGTGGTTTTTAAGTAGCAGAAATACCCAACTTAAGATTTTATTGGGAACAACCAAGGAACCGATTGCAGACAGGCCAAGGTTCGGAATATTTATTATCACTCGCCCTCCTTTATAACAAGATATATATCGGACAAAGACAGTAGAGATATGCATGAAAGAAAACCTTAGGGTAGCGGAAAAGCGAAAAGGAGATACATAAATGACTTCAGGTCAAGAGTAACAGAGAATATAACGTTATGGGTAAAATATGGATATTAATAAATGGATACGTATATTAATTATGTTATTTCGCGGAAACTGCTTCCCTAATTCGATTGAATTCAATAGCAATCCCACTAGTCTCCTTTTACTTGGAATTTTTCTTATTTTTGACATTTACTTCTATTGGTTCATTTACAATACGCATTTACGTAATACGTGATAATACGCAGTAGAGAAATTCGGGAGCTCAATTCAAATCAGCAGCCCGTTTTCGAAAATTGGTTTCAGTTTTCGAAATATTCAATAAATTCCATTTAAGGAATTGAAATACATGAATCAGAAATGAAGAGACGTTGAACTGATTCTTTTAAACTGCATGAGATTTGTTTGACATCTAAGGGTCCAACAGTAGTCGCTCACCATATCTGCGTCCCAATATCCTTGGTATTGCGTACGATTTCGCTTTATCTCAGTGTAGCCGCTCTTTTCGCTCATAGGTCGTGTTCGTGTTTTATGGAAAAAATCACATTTCGAATGCAATAAATGTATTTTGAGACATCCAATCTTGTGGTGATTTAGCATAAGAATTGTCGATTATTTGCTTATGGTCCCCTTGCTTGATTTGTTTGAAATCCAAGATGCAGAGCAGATGATTTTTTATTTCCAACGTAGAGTAGCCCTTCAAACTGTTGTTAAACCCATTTATGAACAAACACTGTTTGTTCGTGCTATCGTGTGTAAATCAAACCACATAAACCTTTGATCCTTGCAGAAATATGTCATTATCTATTTTGAAGAACGGTAAAATCGGTTGTTTTTTATTTGTGTATATTTTGACTTATATTTAAGGATCAAGATTCCAATTTTTACAACCGTGATGCAAGCAACTCTGTTTTCTGTTTCGATAAATTCAAATCGCGAATCAAATCACTCAGTTTGCAAAATCAAATGCATATTTTCCATAGGGAAATCGTGTTCATTGCTTGCCAGTTATGAAGACGAACTTCTTAACATATCTTTTGCGTTTTTATTTAGAAAAATTGTAAATAGATAACTGTACGTGCGTGAAACAGGATTCGACATTTTCGCATTTATTCCGATGACATTCACCGAGGGAAAATAATAATCATCTCAATGATTTTTCTGTTCACTTTAAATCGATGATACAAAAAATGACAAGTAAATTAGTATTAAGGGTGTACAAGTTGTCACCTAGTGACAATTTGTACAGTTTTCTACTGCACGCGTTACATAACTATTCTAGAGCCCATGTCTGTGTTAACTGCTGTAAAACCAAAGCACTTTAAATACGGACCTTTGAGTGCATTTGTAATGATTTTTGGACGTTTCGTGAGCATAAATCATCAGGAACATAACAAAAACATTTTGAATTGACTTTTCAAACGTTGTTTCTGTAATCTCACGTCTTCCAAATGGTAAACATAGCACAAAAACAAGTTCCAAATAATGGTTAATGTAACGCAGACAGCAGACAGCTGTTATAAGTAAGTGCACAGTACTGCCAGCATTTGCGAACTCAAAAACTAGCACAAGTCTTGACAATCACATAAAAGATTTAAGCTCAGGTGAGCAAATAACGTTAAGAATCGTTTTCGTCTGTTCGGGCACAAATGTTGACCAGATTTTGTATACTTGTATAATTCCCTTAAATTATTTCTATTGATTTAGGGAGTGAAAGTGGAAGTAAACTTAAGCAAGAATTACCACGTTAGAAGTTTGTCTGTTGCTTATAAAGTTATGTGGAAAAATATGTGGTCATACAAGCTCATAATCCTATTCCTTTGAATAAGAGAAATACCTGAGCATGCTTGATAACTCATAATTCTCGAGGCTATTAGTATAATGAAGCAGCCAGGAATATTCATGGTTTTCCCGGAACATATTTCTTTGACGAATGCCCGAAAGACTTTTGGTATATGTAGGAAAAAAATTTCTCCATTCGCCAAATGGAACTTATTAATAATTATTTCTCTCTTTTCGTTTGCTTTTGACTTACATTTACCTCAACCGCATTATGTTGTCAACATCAAAGCTGCAGAGCGTTCTTCCATGAATATTTATGCAAAACAAACAAAATGCTGCTTAGTGTCGTCTAATATTTATATAACTTCAGACAGTTCGTTAATGAAAATTCTTCATTTGTCGCAAGGACATCTTTTAGTATTCATGTTTCATGTTTCTAACAATTTATCTTACAATTGCAGTTCCTTTACTATTATGCAATCGGTTCTACTACGAAATAAAACTGAAATTTTTGCTTAGCATTTTTCTAATTATGCTAATATAAAAACAACCACAACGCTTGTATCCTGCAAGAACAATGAAGCAATAGAATGTGAAAGTACTTCCTTTTCTACTGAGCAATGCTAGCGCAAGAGGACACAATCAGATGCAAAGGAAGATAAATGGCAAATCCTTGGCAAAAAGTCAAATCTTTACTTCCACTTCGATTGTTCTCTGCACTGGTTCAGTTATATGGCCATAGAATTTAATGTGCATACACTACTGTATATGTTATTGGAACATATGTTGACAGGGTGATAAATCAAATAGGGCAGTTAACTGTATTTAATGATATATGCTTTTCAATGATGTTAAATTTTCGATATAACTTAAGAAAATCAATGATAGAATAATAAAAATATAATATTTTAACTGCGCGTGTAATTTAAATTAATAATTTAGTATCAATTATTTCTGGCAAATCACTCGAAACCTGAGCGCAAGTCCTAAATGTGAACCTTAAGTATTGTTTCACGCCTGTTATCTATTCAAGCGAAAATGTAAAATTTACATTCAGCCTTGCAGTGAGTACCATTCCCGTGATTATTTCGTACTTTTATGATCCTGCCAGATGAGCTTCGAATCCATTTTGATTTATTTTCACCTTTGTTATGACTTAGGGCAATAAATAAATAATGTGCTAAGGTGAGATACTTTCCGAGTAAAGATGATATTGAGTATCAATAATAGATGAAGTGCGGCAAAGCGCAATCAAGCCGTTCAACTGGAAGAAAATGGCGATAGAATTCAGATGTGTAATTTTATTTATTGAGACACAATCAGGTGCAGTCTCTCGTTAAATTGGTGATAAATTTTTTAAAATGTAATTTCGAGGCATATGCATATTAATTTCTTAAATTAATGTACATGTTTATGATCGACTGACATGTGTTCGTTGATATGTAGGGCGACAAAAGACTCGTAATAATATCATTCTTTAAAGATATTAAAGAATTCGCCATTAAAGCTTTATAGAATGGTCACGAGAATTGGCGCTCGTAACAAGCAATAACACTTTTAATCGAGGACAACAATGGGATTTTTAGATCAGAAATTCGTCTCGAAAAATCCAATGTTTTGAGTGTGTCTAGACAATTTTGTTCATATCCTTGTATTAACACTAAGTGTACCAGGACTTACTACATAAATGTTTGTACCGCAAACGATGAAATGAAAATTTTTGAGAAGAGGACTTTATTTTCCTAATTGAATGGAGAAAATTTTATTTTAATAGAAAATATTAAGCAAATTAGCATTAAGGCAATAAATAACCAACTCGTTGCTTAACCTAATTTAAAAAACAAAAACCTTTTATTTGCTGATTCATTAAGCTCTCCGCATTTTTACAGATGAAGGGAGCTTCCAATGTTTATTTTTCACATGCGCAGTTCCCGCATTCAAAATTTTTTTTTAACTAGTTTTATTGTCTTTACAATTCTCTATTAGATATTTATTATGTAAATAAGATTCTGCGGTAAAATTAGTCGATGTTATTTCCGAATTTGTTATTATTCTTTGTTTTCTCTTGTTTCTCGATAATCAGTGACAAGTTCTACTGTTAACTGGAGTTAAAAAATCTGGCATTGATATATTTTTTCTTGTTGTTTCCTTATATAACATCCAAGCATTCATGCCTGCAAAATCAAGGATATTAAAAAATACAGTTGGAGAGACCATCTGAGAGTCTTTGACTTTTTACGTTATTTCCTCGCCATTTGATCGGCCATGTGCACACCGAACTTAGTTTGGTTTTAATATGTGATGGTCTCAGGTAAACTTTTATCCTTTTTTCCAATTTTTACAGATCTTAAGTTTGTAGCTAAGTAACAGTCCTTGATCTTTAGGCTTAGGTTTATAAATTGTAAGAGTACAATTACCAAACTTGAAAATATTCGTTGAAAATCGTTTCATATTATCCTTTTTCTTTCTACGCATTTTTGGGCGATTTCTTTTTATCAATTCCGATAATCCCGACTAATGTAGTTCCTGTTTGTAAGAAGTTTTTTATCTAGAGATATGCTTTTAACAAAGTTTCTGTAGACATAGATCTTCTACAATCCCTAAATGGTAACATGAGTTTCAGTACAACAAGGTCGCCTTATGGCTTTGACGGGAGTCTATTTTCATCTTTTCCAAAATATTGAAATGCATTGATGATTTGCTTACTGTTGACGTCTGATACTTATCAAGATTTGATACTAAACATGTGTGAGATTTTAGGGCGCCATACTCTATTCAACAAAAAAGAAACTTATAGATTGTTTGTTTCATATACAACTTGAAAATATAAAATTGCAAAAATGCATCTAATTTCTCTTTAGATAGACTCCATTTAGTTTTTAAAATTTGATTGGTTTCTTTTTTTTTTAATTCATATACGTTTCATTATGTGGTGATCCTTAATCAACGACGATGCAGTCTTCAACTTACTGTTAATAATGTTACGTTTTGCACGTCCCGTTGGACCTGGTTCTTTTCTTAAAATGATATGAAGTGTTTGCTTTCCACGTATAGTGCCTCTTTGCATTTCTTCCCATACAATTCCATCAATTGAAATATGGTGACCATTTTTTTCAGTCTCTTCAGAACACAGTGTCGTTGAAGGACGTGAAAGTTTGCCAAAAATGGCGCCAAATTCTGAGTGTGCGGCGCTGTTCTAGAAAAAACGCCGTTTACAGAATAATCGGGACTGCTTTTTTCCTTAAATATCAAGGAAAAATTGAATTTGAATGAGATTAAAGATTAAAGATTAAAGTAGATTAAAATTAGGGTTTAACTGCATACACAATGCATTGCAGAGAAACACAAGGATTTTCTTCAATAAATATTTTATTTCTCAAGTACAAAAACACAAAAAATCCTTAAAACAATGGTTTGATTTCTCAATTTTATTATAATTTTTACATCATGAAGTGAGAGCTTGGAGATTAATGAACGTGTAAAGACAAAATTCTGCAATTGCTCATCTCAATTTCTCACCGTAAGATGGCGCATCAATCGAATTGACCTTATATCTGTCCCAGTATTTTAAAAATTCATGGTAGACACTTTCACCAGCTTGTTCTGACCTTCAGAGACTGTTTCAGATGGGTTAGGATAACGTGGAGTTTCAGGGAAGCAAAGAAGCATTCACTGTACTGTTTGAATATCTTGCAAGTTTTTTCTTTCTTCCATCAGCACAAAATCCACTATGGTCGTCCTTCAAATGCCCATAAGTTTTCAAAATATCAGCACAAGGCATCATGTTGCTCTGTTCGGGATTGTCATCTCTTAATTCACCCAAAACGGGCAAGGGTACGTAGAGGTGGCCATTTGCTACCCATTGACGATTAAAAGTAACTTAAAATCGGCTAAAAAATTTAAATGGAACATTATTCAGCTGAGGCAAATCAAATAACACCTTGACGATTTCGTACGTTTCTTTTATTCCGGGCACTGTGGCTAACATGATAAGTTTTAAGACGTTGGTCCAATTCGCGTTTTTACCGACCTTTCCACCTTCAGCATACTTTGATCGTTTTGCTGGCATGTCCTCTTCAAAAGTACTGTCGTACGCTAGATCATCGATTGCTGGCAAAATTGTTAAGGAAAACTTAAAAAACCCCTGTCCTCCATCATCCATAATTTTTATTAAACGAAATCCTTCTAGCTCGCGCTTCTCAACGACAGATTCAATCAACTTCTCAGCATTTGTCCAGATGACAGTCCGTTTTTCTTTTCCTCCGCTATTTTCAACGTCGTGTCATGTGTTTCGAATGATGTAATGGGACAAACTTTCTCCCAGCAACAGAACAAATGGAATTAGTGATTTTAGTCATTTGTCTTGTAGAAGCTCCAGTGTTCACTTGTAAATTATCCAAAAGTTCAGAAGTAAAAACTGGGTTACTTTTTTCGCAAGAATTTACAAGAGCACGAACAGGACGCCCGCCTGTTGCCAACTTACTTCGATATTCGATATTGAGGTACTTGGAAGATCATCGATTTTCTGTCGGAGAATTGAGCTAGCGATTTGGTCTTGTTGTTTATCTGGAAAACGCTGAATTGTTGAGATCAAGTTTTTTGTAACGACATTATCAGACCTTTCTTCACGCGAAATACAAAAATGGGGTTTTCCTCTCTCCACTTCTTGGGAATAAATTTTGCGAACCACCATGTTATAGTTGCCTGACTCCGTCGACTTTTCCCTACCCAACAATTTTTTTTCCTGTTTTGTCGATTCCCAGGGCCCCGTACATACCTGTAGTTTCAGTAATGTCTCCATCAAAATTTCGGCAAATACCCCGTCCTTTTTTTGTTTTTTTATAGAGTATTGCTCGGCCCGTTACACAGATGAAACAGTTACATATCGAACAACCTAAAAATTTACTTGGCATCCTGATATTTTTTTGGCAAGTAAAGAGTCTCGTAGGCCGACATTTTGGGTAGCAGTTTTTTCTGACAGCCCCCTTCAAATTCACTGAGAGTGTATCGGCATATAGTGCAAGTACTCACCGGGTATTTTGAATTCAACAAGTCAAATTTGTAATTAATCCACTTTTTAATCAGTTTTTCAAGCTTATCACTAACTTTGAAATTTTCGATCACAAGGCGAACAAACTTTAAGTCGATTTTTTTCGTGATCACATTTTCTATTCAACTATTTTCAGGATGAAAAATGAAAATTTTCTTGCTTTCCCAATGTCGCAGAAAACTGATATCAACATTCCTCGTATTTTCTCAAATATTTTACCGACAGGGACAGAGGAGTTACGGTCGAAATCTGTGATTTCGCGTGTTTTCTTATATTTACATTTGCGTATTCATATGTGTGGACATGTGTGCCCAGCTGTGTCTGTGTTTACGGTTGCGCGGCTATGTACGCCCATATGTATACAAGTGCGACCTCCCATTCGAATTCACAGGGCATTCTACACCCTCAGGATGAAATTCAATTTTCAACCATAAGTAACAAAAATAAGCAGTCCCGATTTTTTCTGTAAACGCATATCGACACTTTATTGGATTAAGAACAGCGCCCCATACTCAGATTTTGGCACCATTTTTGGCAAACTTTCACGTCCTTCAACGACATCGTGAGAACTTGAGAGTAAGCTAATGCTTTTCTATCCTCCATGTTTATTCATAATATTTCTTTCTTAACGTCAATATCTCCAGACACAAACTCACTGTCTAATAGATCGTTACCATTCCAAATAGTATTTCTTCTTTTTCAGAGAGTTTATCTTTATCAGCTCCCGAAAACTTATCGTCTTTGTTATTTATTTCTTCTAAGTACTTCCCTTGCCTTGATTTTTTTTGGGTATACGGTAGCACTAATGTAACGAAAATTGATAAAATGCTCTAAAATCAAATAAAAGCGGCTGAAGTTGCTTCAGAAGAGCGAACGATTATGGCCAAATATCGGTTTCGAGTAGAATCAAAGAATCACAAGATTGAAAGGGTGCCTTCTATTTATACACACAACGATTTTTGACAGAACTACCAACAAGATTCCTGCAGGAGTGTACCAGAAAATCATATGATACTAAACAAGCAAATAAAATATATACAACAAATGCTCCATTCTGTACCAATGGCCAATAATATTGGAAAACTTCATAAAGTTCAGGGATGCCGAAACTTTCATCCGAATTCACCACAGAATTATCGAATTATGTGCAGAAGATAACCTTACTACTAATAAGCGCCCACTCTTTAGAGGGGCATCACAATCATTGTACAAAAATATTAATAAAGCGTAGAAAGATACGAAAAACCAATGCCCCATGTAGCAAATAAAGCGAGCTTTGACAGACAGAGAGCTTGTAAATTAAACGAAGTCAGTGAGAGCAGACATCGCAATGGCTGGTCTTAAATCGTTTGATCGTTTTATGATGTTAAATGTATGTGAGGATTATTTAGATATAATTATTCTGATACCCGGGGTATCAGTGAACAGGAGTTATTGGGTTTAATGCAAAATTCAAGAGAATTTTTTATGCGTATCTCTCTGTGTTCAATAAGTTTGGATTTCAAATACAAATAATAATTTGGATTTCTTCGATAGTTGGGGTCGAATACCGTTAGAACAAGTATCAATGCAACAATAAAAATGGAGCCAGATACTGTTAGATTGGGAGTTTTTAAAATTATAATAATTTTCACCTTCATTTTAATTTACGTCGCTTAATTGATAAGCTCCTTATCTTCAAAAGCTCACTTGGTTTGATACATGGCGTATTTTTGTCTGTTTCTCTATACGTGATGCCCCTGTTATGTGATATGTTTGAGTTGGGTTTACTTAGGCCCCGGTGCGCCCTGTAGGAGACGGGCGTCGGTACCACTCTTCCACCCTTGCTAGAGGCCTCGAACGGTCGTGCTATATCTTCCCCAAAGAGGCCTACACCAACGACCACCGGCAATGTCATGCTGGACATTTCGCTACCACCTCGCTTTAAATCTGTCCTCCATGATCTGCTAGCAGTATTCCCGGGAGCTATTTGTTGGCAAGGGGCTATGACACACAGCGAAAAAAAAATCGAGGCATGTATTTAGTGAATATTTAATGGAAGTTAATGATAATTTAAAGGATTGAAAATGCGGCATTCGTCTTGTCATCATTCGTGACATTCTTTAGTTGTGAGACTGTTTGCCGTCCGTAGACATGTCATTGACTGACTTGCATCACGTCTTCCCGAGCGTGCGTTGGTTTTACTACCACAGTCTTTAAAGCCTTTGTTCCTTTTGAGACAATCTCATTGATACAAATATAATTCATATTTAAAAAAAAAATTCTGTATTATATTGGGACCACTTACGGCACTTATATGAGTGCGGGTTGAAAAGTTTCCGACCACAACGTAAAGATGGCGGTTATCTACAATAAAAGCTAGCCAATGCAGTTTTGCATCTTTTGACAGTTACTCAGCAAAGTTTCAGCCGTTTAGGACGAGCAGTTTATAGTTGATAGTCGTTGGATTGAATAGATGTGTGTACTTTTGTGAAAATGGAAAAAATAGAGCGTAGAGCTGTTATTAAAGTTTTGTTTTTTGAAAGGCATTACGTCTACGCAAATCATATATGAGTTGGACTTTGTATATCTGCGACTCTGTGCCATCGTTTGCTACAGTGAAGCAGCTGAAATTAAACATTTCCGTAAGGGCTTGGGAGAGGATGAACGTTTGGTACATCCAAAATCTGTGACTACTAAAGATAACAATGCTGAAGTACACCAAATTGTGTTAGACGACCTATTTAATTGAGAGAGATAGCACAATTTATGAAAATGTCCAAAGAACGTGTTTGACACATATTAAATCATTGCATGCATGAGAAAGCTGTCCTCGCGTTCGGTGCCGCGTTTGCTCACGTTAGATCAAAAACGTGTTCGAATGCATATTTCCAACACTATGTTGGTGCAGTATACCCACAATAAATCCAAGTTTTTGCGATGATCAGTTAATGTAGATGAAATTTGGTATACTGGTGTATACCCCCGAAACAAAAACATAGTCAAAATACTATTTTGGAAAGGGGGAACTGGCTCCGAAGAAAAGCAAATATTCATATGAATATGAAAAAAAACAACAAAAGCTATTTGTTCAGCTTGAAAAGTGGTGGCGACCGTTTTTTGGATAGTCATGGAGTTATCCTTAGCGATTATCTTCAGAAAGGAAAAACCACTAGAATAGCGTACTACGCATCGTTACTTGCCAAGCCAAAGGCAGTATTGCGGAGAAACGACCACATTTGCAGAAAAAAATCCTATTTCACAAAGACAGCGCGCTGTCAAACTCCTTCAGCGGCTTGCTATGGCGAAATTCCACGAATTCTCTTTTGAACTGCTTAACCATCCGCGTTACTCACTAGATCTGCCTGACTCCTGAACTCCTGGAATCATTTCATTATTACTAATATAATTCTTCGTAATAATGAAATGTATAAATAATGAAACGAATAATAATTCGTAATAACATTGTTTATACGGTAACAGTTCGCGAGGTAACCGATTATCAGAATTACATTAACCTGAGTTAAGCTCGATGCATGAATTCAAATCCTAGTTTACTTTTACGAACATCGGAAGTAGATTGTATTATGCTTCCTGGCAATCTCTGTTTGACTCCTTAGACGGGTAGACGCTTCTCCTATCTATCTGTAACATTCCTCACGACTTTTGAGCTTAATACTGCTTACGCAATTTTCAGTCTTTAATTTTGGCGGCTCCCAACACGAACGATTAAACGAAAATGGAGATAAAGTCCTACACTTTTTCATTAGAAAGACTTTCACTCCTGCAGCACATTTCTCATTTCCAGGCAGTATACAGTTAGGTACAGAGGCATAGAGGCTTCCGAAAAGGTATGAAGTTGAAATTTCTTTAATTCTAATTAGTTTATATGAGAAATTCCAGAAACTTGGAGGTCCTTATAAGAGAAATACGCATCCTAGATGAAGACAGACAAATTTTATTCGTGAGCACCATCTGTTTTACATTTAAAGTCTTACAATAGGTTTGATAAAATGGAAAGGATTTTAAAGGCTGCAAATAAGTTTGGACTTTGCAGTCACGTCTAATATTGTTGTATGCCAGGCGATGATTTTTGTGCAGTGTCAGGAGGTTTGGTCTTCAATATAATTTTCGCAACAAGTTGTTTGTTGTAACTTGTAATACCTTCAAGGACTTGTTGCATGATCCCTGCAGAACACTGAATTGTTACTGTGTTGGACAAATATTCCATAGAATTATAGAATTTTACGCATAGTATCAAGTTTCATTTCTGGAAATTTTTTGAGTATCAAGTTTTATTTCTGAAATTATGCGATTTCATGTTGGAAAAAGTCGAAATGTTGACTTGGTGGCATAAGGACGAGTGCAAATTCAATCACAAACAAGCTGTTAAAGTACGAATGGAAGGAAGCATGTCTGCTTTCGCATTTTCGAAAACTTCTGTGTACATTTTCCTGTTTTTGCTTCCGTAAACATGCTTCCCGTTAGAAAAATTCGAATAGAAATCAAGGATTCACGAAATACCAAAAAAAATCAATAAAATGTAAGACGTGGACTAGTTAGTTATTCAACAAAATGCAATCAAACTGGAATTATTTGAACTTGGGTGTTCACTTGAAGTGTCCTGTCTTCAAGGCTTACATGCTCTTCGTGAGAAAAGTTTGTATAGAAACCAAGGATTCATTAAATACTCAAAAATCAATCGAAAGGGTTAGCCAATCATACCTCAAATATGCCAACAAACTGCAATTATAGGCACTTGGACGCTCACTTAAAGTCTGGAGTCGACTCCAGTGTACAAAGGAGCTCAGAATTTCAACCCTAACAAAAAGGAACACTTGCCCGCTCACAATTCCATTATGTTCACTTTGCAGCGTTTATAAAAACAGTTGAGTTACTTATGTATGTGTGTAGGATTAACTCGAACGTGTCTTTCGGAACTTGGATAGGATGTCCACAATGAAAAAAGAAACATTCAATATTTGTCCTCCGGACTAATAAAACTCCTGTCTGCCTGCACCGAATCAAATAGCAAAAGGACAATGAATAAATAAGTCGAGTACAAACGATGAATGAATTTATTCAGAGCGAAGCTCATATGTTAACAGGAGAATGATAGCTATAAAAAAGCTGTTTGCATTCTATCCAGGCACATGTGATGCGCTCAATGCACAATAGATTCCAAAAATATCGGAAGGACTCTTTTTCCCATGCACGGTTAAGTCGGATAAAATGACAGTTTGAAGCGAAAAACTCGACTCTGCATATTTCATTTATTTAATTATTTGTCACGTACTATTGTCGTTTATTCGATTTAGATTTGATATCAAACAAACATGACACGACATACGCTTTGTCCTTCCGTTGAAATAATAACGTGTGCACCAAACGAGGTTGGTGCGGAGGGCAGACAAAGAATAATTGTAGTAATTACATTGTAGTTCACAACTCGAATAACCTTCAAGGAACAACTCGAGCATTGTGCTTGCGATAAATCAGATTATTTGAGTTCGGAAAATAGTTACCGACCTTAACAAGACAGTCACCAGCTTTCGTGAATACTCGAATGCTTGACTAAGGATAATGTGCGTGTTCTATTTATTAAATCCGACGGTGCATGTGTGATATGTTATCAAGCGGTGACTGTAATGCTTATAAAAGCCAAAACATTAGTATAATAAAAACATTTGTATGCATAACAAGGTTATCGTTTTAGCGAAGGAAACTTTCTTTCTATATTTCTTTGGGCACCAAATATATTTGTGAGTGTATCCCTTTTTTCGAGGTTTATGTAGCAAACAAACATAAAGGTAGCTCTCATATTTTACCCGGCATATGCGGGTGTGCCTGCCTTAATGTGTATAAGTAACTTGATCCGCCATACTTTATGGCCGCATCTTTTTTTCCTGCAGGAGTTGAAAGTCACATTGGGCGGGAAGAAGAGCAAAAGCCGGGAGAAAAAATGCGAAACCCTGCCAGTGCGTGGTCCCATATGAGCTTTGTAAAAAAATGTGGAGGATTTTTTACATAACAGAAATTTAAAGGGATATGATTTTTGCCATTGATATTTTCGGGTATCATTGTTAATGCAAGGATCTCAGCAAACTAGATAGACTTGTTGTCACATTTTGTGTTGTCTGCGGCTGTTTACTGAACTTATATGTATTTATATGTTGGTGTGAATGCTATATTTACGAAGGAAATTGTTAGCAAACATAATAAGTGCTTTCTATATGTTGCCATCTGAACCAACCAGCTGTAATTCCCATACCAACAAATGTGCATATGTTCGCTCGAAACCGATATTTTTCCGTATGTTAAAGCTAAAATTTATGAGACGTGTCAGCCGTGAATCCTTGAGTGACAGTTTCTTTTCCATTAGAGACATCTTGAACGAGCAATACTGACCCTACCAGACCAACCAGCGCAGACGAAGGTGTTTGGTAAATACACACATAGCATGTACCACGGCTCGGGAATGTGTTGTGTTAGAGCTTATGGCGGTAGTATGAATGCTAGATGGATATAGATTCAACTTAAGGGTTGAGTTGTCGAAAGGCGATTAATAAAGGATTACGTTCATTTGTGGAGACCTCGATACAATTTATATAATACTTGGTTGATTTGTAAATGGAATTGTATAACAAGGAGCTGCTACTTTGCCGTTTCTAAGTGCAACTGACTCACAGTCATGGCCCGGAAAGAGGATAAAGGAAACGTATATATTTAAATATGGTAAATTTCCATCCATTTTCCATATCCATTTTCAGTTAGTCTCTCCTTTAGTTAATAGTCTCCTAGTAAATTATTCAAACTCAAAAGTTCACAAACAGTGCTCCGGACATTATGCCATAAGGATGAAACCCTCCAAAGTACGAAATTTCTGAACAGAGAAAAAAACTGTGATGTGGGGTTTTCTGAAAAAAAAAAACATGAGTGCTGCGGAACACCGACCTAAACCATGAATTACTGACATTCCTCAGTAGGGCCGAACCTAATTTTTTCCGAACGATATCTTCCAATCTCGTGCTTCAACTAAAACAATGGTTTATGCCAATATCTCCACTTGTTATGCAACATTGTATGCAGAAGTCGAGTACCACCAAGCTTTTCCTTTTTGAATAGTTCACATATATGTGAGTCATTTTCACATGTATAGCTTTAGGTTTTTGTTCATTGACTCAAAAAGTTAGGTTCAGACGAATGCCGGGTGCTAGAAACGGTTAATTTAAGTTTAACCTGTTTTGAGAGAGAGGGAGATTCAGGCAAAGGAATGTTTCCTTAAGGTATAGCAAAGGAACGTTACCTTAAGTTGTACCTGTTTTGAAGGAGAGTGACAGAGAGAGAGAGAGAGAGAGAGAAAGAGAGAAGGGAAAACAGATAGAGAAGGAAGGACATCTTTGTACGGAATCCTACACCGAATCCTACCAGATGTGTTCAAAAAAATAAAACAACAATTTTCATTTATTTAGAAAGGATTTCACTTGTTCATGTATTTTATTTATTTAGTGCAGTTCTCACAAGATCTTATGCCCTTACAATATCGTTTATTCTTATCCTGGAACCGTTTTTGAAACTTGATTTTTGGTAATAACTCTGAGCTTTTTCAGCGATCCATTTTTAATCTTATCTACGTTTTAAAACGAAGACTTTTCAATGTCTGAGATTACTTTTGGGAGCAGATGAAAGCCACACTGAGCGATTATTATTGAATATAAAGACTGGAGTGCCATTGCAGTATTGTACGTTTTTGTCAAAATTGAAAAAAAGAATGAAAAAAGCCCGATATTTCAGAGGGTGTAGTGCACGATTAAGGAGCCATGAATTATTTTGCAATCATAACCCTATCGTTTTGCTTGGGATATTCCTAAACGGCATTGGATTCGTAGGTCCTTTTGACCGTCAATCTTGTCAAGGCAAGTCGAAGTTCATAGTGGACATAATTGACAGAGCACCTGACTGGGGTCTCAGCGATCCAAAGGGCCTTAGTTAGTTTTGACAAATTCATCACAACATGTCTTGATATTCGTTCACTTCATTGAATGACTCCTGAAAAACTACCATTCATTTCTACAAAAATTCTGGTGCAACACGTTTGTAAAACTTCATGGTAAGAGTCAATTGTTATTCTTTGCCTTATGTCAATTCAGCGATCATCCATAATCATTTCTTTAATTTTTTGACGATTGCTGATGTGCTAGGACAACTTGTGTGCTGATTTCCAGTGTATATTAGGCTGCCTTGAAAACGCTTACACTACAAAACGCTTATTGCACTAATGTAAAAGGAAAAAAATCATGTTTGATGCAGCTAGCTACCTATGCAGGAACAGCAAATGTCTGCCAGCGAGCTTCTAGGAAGACACTATTGTAAGCATTCATAGCACCAATCGTAACCTGACAGTTGATAGTGTGTTCATTTATATACCTAACAGGCTAATGGGATGTATAGAATAGTATAGTATAGTATAGTATAGTATAGTGTAATATAGTATAGTATAGTATATACTATCATACTATAGTATATATATAGTATGATAGTCTAAATAGCAAGTTTAATCTTGATCGAGTCAGTTATCCTTGAAACATCGATAAAACATCTCAATTTGGAAGTAAGTTTAAACTATGGAAAATATCGAGGACCACGGCATCATTTTATTCCTTATCAAAAACGGAGGAAGACTCTATGAAGGAAAGGAAAGGAAGACCCTAGTCCAAGGAAAAAAAAATACGACCAAAATTTTAAAAATTCTTCAAGATCATCTTGGCATGACAAGGGCCAGCGCTAGATGCGTGATCATGCAGCGATCATGTCCCGCGCGCTTATGGATCTCTGTGTTGAAAACAAGGATGGGCTCTTGAATCAAATCGTTAATGGAGAATCAAATCGTTTAAGAGCTTGACTCCATACAGGACTATGCAGTTGCACAAAAAGGGCACATCAGTACCCATTATGTTTAAGTGTCACAGTCTATCGGTCTACTCATTGTTATTTTGAATTAAACATTGTTCCAATTCGGACTGCAGTCTATGGTAGTATAAAAATAATTTGTTACAATAGCGCCACCTGCCATTGTATATGTCAACCTAAGTTTGAAATAATAAACGTACAGTCTCGAAACACGAGTTTCATTACTCATTGGATTTTGAGTCCAAATAGATTCTGTTGGCGTTAAGTTATGGGTTGCAGAGGATTCTATTTTTGAGGTCGAAGAGGTCACCACTTGAATGGTGAAACAATCTGCATTGTTGGGGGAAATGGTGTTTGTTCAGACAGACAACGTGACAACTTCAGCGAGGATGTTGAAGCAATCGGATATTGATGATCCATGTGTGAGGAAGTGTGTTATAAGGAAACGGTCGATCCTAGGATTTACTGCTTGATTACAGAGCAATTTGTTGTTGATGAAGAGGTTGGAGTCTTCAGGTCTGAACACCTTTACACAATGGTGGAGAATCTTTTTTTTTTGAGCTGTTGTTGGTTAATGGTGACACCAAGGTTGATTACCTGTTTTGTAAATTTAAATGTGCAGTTTTTTATTTTTAAGGGTGGGAAAAAGGAGAATTACTTCGGAATTTTTCGGAAGGCATGAATTTCCTTTTCTGATGATTACCATTTACCAACAAAGGATTTGAGCAATGAATAATGGTTATTCAGGCGAGAATTAGCTGAGGGCGTGATTCCAGAGGCAGTATCGATGATAATGTTACCGATATCTTGGATGTAATGGATTGAGTTATGGTGTGGGGGTGGCGTAGGCATATCAGCGGTATATAGTATATTTAGAATAGGAGAGTAGAAAGAACAGAGCCTTGTGGAATTCCTGATCAGTATGAAAAGCAATGGAAAAGTTTAAATAATTGAGGATTTAAGTGGTAAGTGATAAACGTTTCGTGGATTAAACCGCTTTGTTCAACAATATCAAAGGCATTACAGCTGCCTAGGAGACAGGCGGTATTAGGTGAGTTTTTGTGAAGGATAGAGCAGAGGTTTTATTGAGGATGAGGATAACTTGGTCAATTGAATTGTGGGTACCGGCTTGCGAACTGATAATGAGGGATATTTTCATTTTTTGCCGGGTGCTTCGCTATAATGCCTTTATGACAATTTTGAAAATCGTCAACGTCGACAGAAGGGATATTGAGCGATAGCTGTTGGGTAGTAGCGGACCTAAAAATTTTTTTGAGTGTTGAGACCGTGACGATGTGCAGTCATGAGCTTTGGAAGAACAAGCTATTTCTTCCAAGAAAGTTGAGAAGAGCGCTAAGGAGCCTCTTCTTAATTTTGTTAATGATGAAGGGAATCCTGTCAGTTCTGGCGAATTTACTGTTAGGTTGGGCATAGATATTCGATAGTATTTTTTGATAGTTCAATCAACGAAATTAATTGGAGCAATGGCCAAAAGGGGAAGGAGGTTGTATTTGTGAATTGAAGGTGTATCCGAAGTCTGACGACCCTGTTTAGAAGGAAGCACAAGTAAGTAGATCCTGAATTGAGCGACGGCTAGTTTGTTGGATAGCTGGTATGTTAGCTAGGGAAAGGCAATAAGTCTACAAAGTGATCGGCTAAATAATTAGCTTTATCGATAAGGAATATTTCAAGTTGACTACGGGGGTAGATCAGTCGGTATTTATCGTTAAGTCGGTATTTATCGTTACAAGTTTGCCGGAAGTCCATGAAGTTATGTGGATCAACAGGATTTTTAATTTTTGCATACAATCTCCTTTTAAAACTATCCAGTTTCCAATGGTAATATCGAGGTAATAAATATGCTGTGGTTGATTTGGATTGAATTGGTTACGGAGTAGTTGGCATCGGACTTTTCTTTTAGATATAAAAGCAAGGATAATGTCGTGGGGCAGAGAAATTTACCGGGATTTTATTTATAGGGTTGTTTTTAGAATAGCTCGGTCACATGTGCTACCTAGTCACTGATGATGACAGGAGTTCTACATCGAGGTCAATATTAGTGGGAATGGATGGGAGGTTATTAAGTGGTGGAATGGTGTTGAGCTAATGCTTCAAAAACTTAAAAAATACCAAGTGGAAACTGGTGTTGCAGTAGTCAGGTACAAATAGGAGTGAGGAGCATCCCACAAAATCCCAATTTGTGCGATGTAGGACATAGAATATCAATAAGAAAACATGTCGCTATAACATTTGATCTGCTGAAAAGGCAAGTTGAATTTGGCGGTTAAAATTTCTAGTGTGTTTTGAATTTTAGAGGGTTACAATTCAACTAAAGGAAACATACAATGGGGTAGAAATTTTCGAACCATCGAATGATCTTGTTACATAAGAAATAAATTTTGTTACCGATGATGTATTTAAGGCGTGAGTAGAAGCATGTTAGATCCTAGTTTGATACTGATAAAATTATTAGTAATGCGAAAAGTTTCTAGCCTTCTTCTGCAGCCCCTCGGTGGAAATTATGAGCGAAACCAGTATGTTATCAAATCCTATCAAATCAAATAGGCGAGATTCTAAGAATTTCTAATGCACAACTCAATTAAACTCGTCTCGATCTTTATAGAGGACGTCATTTAAAGTGTCCACTTCATCCTTTTATGGTTGCAGTTGTATATTTGTTTTAGTTTCATTGCTAGTTCGCAAGAACATCCTACTTTGTTTTGTCGAACAGTGTTGATTATGTTTCTCTAGGACCCGTTGCAGCAGCCGGAGCAACGAAAGAAATATAAAGGTTACATAGTGGAACCCTATATATTTTGCCTGAATTTCACACAACACTAAAAAAGCCTCCGTACTGAGGGATTCCCTCTGGTTTTGATAAACAACAGTCACACACTACTCAGGTGCATAAAAAATTAAAAGATAAATAAACCAAAGAGAAATTGCAATATGGTTTTGTCAGATCTGATTTTACATATTATATCAAAACGAGTACTGCAATTAAATTCAATCTTAATATGGCGGCAAAGTCCACGATTCAAATTTGCCTTGTAGTGGTACTTGAGCCCGAAACCTGTTGTGCAGAACACGAGTGCCTGAACAAATTCATTATCCGGAGTACAATTCAAACTTTATAATTTTCCATTTAATAGTTTCTAATGTTAGCAATTATGGAATTAGTCTTCCCTTTCTGAAAACATGATGAAGATTGGTTTCTTTTGCTATAATTAGTTTTCATTTTACTCTTCATATGGTATAGAGTTTCTATGGCTATGGTTTATTTTTTCTAAGGCTATGCTTTCCACAAGCTTATGCTTGTTTTAGTTAACTTTAATCACAAAACGCAAAATTTGACCTGTGTAAAAGTAAATTCTTCATTTAAAAATGAGAATTCAACCCCTTAATATCTCCCCTTGCACCCATTGAACATAAAAGGACATTGCTCACAGCTGCTCCAACTCACGGCATGCTGAGGAGAATCTGCACAAATTCGTGCAATTTTTCAAAGTTTAAAACGCGCAATTATTTCAATTTTACTATTCGCTACACCTAGATCCTGGATTTACTATTCCTTACTCCTCGACAAGTAATACAACCTCGTCCTTTATCCCTTCACTTTATCTTAATAGGACACATAATTATTTCAAATGACCACTATCCTTATTGCATACGAAAGTTAAAAATTGTAGACTGCATGATAAAAGAAGAAACTCCTTTCAAACTTTTAATTCAGAGTCGAAGGATATTCTGACTTTATTCGTTTCGTGAGAAAAATCTCCACTAGCTACAGAACCTTCTGTATGAATGATCTTGTGCATGTATCTATGCAATATGTTTGAAGTTTAAACGAAATGAAGGTACAGAACTTGTTTGCAGGAGCAAAGTTCTTTGAAAGTTTGTGTAATTGCACAAAAAGTTTCAGTTGGCATTTGATTTTCACCGAGTGAAACTACTGAATCGTTTGTATTAAACTTTCTCAAAGGTACTTAAGAATCAGACAAATGGTTTTACATTGAAGGGGAGAGAATTATATTTTCAAACAAGTAAGTAGCAATGATTTTAGGAGCTATACGTTTAAGGATTTCGAGTAATGCGACTACTTGGTGTTGTCAGCTACGAATCGAGAAACGCTGCAAGGTTATGCCTAAATGAGTATTGCGACTTTAGTGTTGGACTCATTCGTAAAGGATATGTTTGATTGTGTAATCAATTTTTAAACAATCAGATAAATAACATCCACGCATTGGATGTAGGTGATTCGTTAAAACTGGGTGCTTGTTTGTCCTGATTATTTAAATTTACAAACGCAAATTTGCTATGTAATTTTTTTTTCTAGAGGAGCAAGAGAAAAGTTAAAAAGTCACACCCAGCAAAAACGTTTACAAATTCTCTCGAGTTCAATATAAAAAGTTTTGTAGCAATTTTCATGTACAACAAAATTTGATCCTTATACGCCCACAGTTATTTAATAAAAAAGCAAGGGTTAGAATGTCTGTCCAATTTTTCTAAAATTTTAAAGACAGTTGTCCCTTTTTTTGTACAAGGCGCATCCGGTTGGGTTGCTAAGGATAGGAGCGCATGAAAAAGTGGAGAAACGAAAAAATAACAATGGATAGCATTTGCGTTTATGCCGTTTTAAATTGGAAGTTAATTAGTTGGAAAATTTTGAGCCTTTGCAAATAATTCCTGTAGTACATTCTAGATAAGAGCAAATTTTCCAGTTGCTCCTAATGTAATTAAATTGTAGCTGGTAATTAAGATGGATTGTTTCAGCAAAGCTTGGAATTTAAATGTCTGCTTTGAAATTTTATTTCTTTATTGTTGTTTTTTAATATTGATTCTTATATTTTTGCATTGATGTTTGTTTAAAAAAAGGATAAACGCTGATCAATTCATCAACCAACTCGTTTTGAAGTATTAAAGCCAGAAAACAGATTCATGTATGATAAAGTTAAGAACACTCCTACAGTTTATCAATCTCCTTCCCCCTTCCGGCAGGATGATTTCATTCACAGTTCATTTTATTCTTTAATGAAGCTTCACTAGTTGTTCAAATTTTTCGAAGCGTGAAATCCATCCACATGTATTTTACATATTATTCTGCTCTTTCGCTGAAATTTACGTTTTTTTTATATCATTTCAATGGGAGTTTCATCAATGTTTTTTAGCCTGATCAAGAAAAAAAGCGTTGATTTTCGCGATTTCCCTTTACACAGTATATCATCCCAATCTAAACGAGAACATTTTTCATGTTGTAACAGTGTGCTAACATAGTTATGTAATTTTAAATTGTGGTTAGGTTGGCTCTTTGATGTCCGTTTCTCTGGCGTATATAACTTTTGACCACTGTTCCACATATATGAAACACGTAGATGTAAACAAATGGTTTTTGGTGAAGGTGAATTATAAAGGCCTATTACTGTTGGGTAAGGGCTGGTCGAATCGAAATCATCTGTAATATACTCGAGCGTGTTGATTCTCAGAATGAACTTTTCCTATCAAATAAGGACAACAACTGTCAAATACACAACGCATATAGCGTACAGAATGCACAGCGCATGTAACGGGTCTCAGTTGATTGACAGTTCATATGAAACCTCATCTTGTCAGGAAGATACTCTATAATGAGATGAGCTTCTATATTCATGTACTGTACATCTTTATGAACGCTATAGAGTCTTTTCTACTCTATTTCTCACAAATGTTGGGTCGTTCAGCAAAAAATTCTATCATTACCATGTATATGTGCAGAAACCACCAAGAAATCAAAGTTTTACGGATTTTCCAAAAAAGTTTCTGTGTTGAGGGGATTCGTGATCGAATGTGGCACTCATTGCACTTCTTGCAAGGTTGGCAAAGACGACACTGGTACGATAGCCAGGGAAAATATAAAATGTTCGCTCAACGATGGGCCAAAGTCCTGAGAGCGCAGTATCCCAGGCGTGAGGCGGTGACTCAATGGAGCGCATAGTAAGGAGGATTCTTATTTGATCGAGCGTGAATGATTTCAGTTTCAGCTACAAGAAGTTGATAGGGCATGGCCTCAGACCATAGCGTAACCAATGAATACTTGGAACAAATTCCCATGCGATGGGTATTCGACGCCAATTTTTTTGAAGACATGAAGATGTAGACAGACGTGTCAAAGAATTCCAGGCTGAATAGTCGAATTTATAGGAGGAGTGTTTTGTTGGTGGAAGCATTGACAACACTCAGTGCGAAAAAAACTATAAATGAGAACCACTTAAAAATATTAATTTTTTATGAATAAATAATTCAAAGATAGTCATGAAATCATTAAAACATTTATACATTATCAAGAAATTATTAACAATGATGAACATCGTAAAAGCGAGTTTCGAGTTTCATAATAGAGTTCAAAATCTAGTAGTGAGTAGCCTTGAAAACCCCTACCACCAATAAACGGTTGGCTTGCATAAATAAATAAATCACTCAAAGAAGATCTGGATGTCCTTGTCGATGCCGAACATCCACAGTTTCGTGATGGCACCAAGTATTATTGAAATTATGCGTGAACTTATAAAATGCTTGGAAACAAACGTGGAAAGAGCTGAAGCTGGTTTCGAACACGCGTCCCAGCCTCTTCTCGTTAGGTGCCAACTTACAGGCCGGGACGCGTCGATTGGTACTACCAGCTAGGTGGATGTCGTCTGGTTATTTTTACTTGTTATGATCATTGCTCTCAGCTTGAACTTGTCCTATTTTCCAAATTGCCTTTGGTTAGCTTTATCAATTTCAGATGTTTTTGGTAGATCAATTTTTCCATTTTCATTTACAACATTGTAAGCGATTTATACCCTTGCTCAGCTAAAGCTAAGGGAAAGATAAAGCATTGCTTCCGGTTATTTGGAAATTAAATAAGAAAGATTATAATATATGGAACACAATAAATTATTTCAGAAGTTTTGGTAGATCAATTTTTCCATTTTCACTTACAACATTGTAAGTGATTTATACCCTTGCTAAGCTAACTCAGCGAAGACTCATGGGTGCCAGACCAAAGGCAATTTGGAATATAGGAGAAGTTCAAAGCTGTAGAGCAATATTCAAAACTAGTAAATAACCAGTCGATATCCACCTAAGCTGGTAGTGCCAATCGATGCGTCCCGGCCTGTGAGTTGGCTGCTGATGAGAAGCGGCAGAGACGCGTGTTCGAAACCAGCTTGAGCTCTTTCCACCTTTCTCAATATTACAATCAATTATGTTGGAGACTCGTGGGCTGAAATAAATGAATCGACAATAAAAGGTTTCTGTAAGCAATCTTGCCCACAAATGGTAAGCGATTTTATAAATTTTTAAGAAACACCGGAAACTCGCACAGATGAAATAATTACCGTAATGAATGAACTAAACAAGGACGTCAACAAAAAAGATGTTAATGAGTTGATAGATTTTCACTCAGCACCGCTCTCAAATGAATACTTATTTGAGCAACAATTGAGTAGGAAGAGGAAGCCGTTGAAAACGTCAAGACTTTGACAGTTAAATGTATGAATCAAGCTTTCACGCATCTTGACAAATTTTTGATCATAATTGAAGAATGTGATCCCAATCGAGAACGCATATCTCATGTACGTAGTGCGAGTGAGAAACGCAAAGCTTGTTATAGAAATCTTCATCAAGAAAAAACGGGTGGTATTCAACTGACTCTTGACAAATTATAAAGGAAAGGAAAGCACTTAACACGTGTTTATAACTTCATTATGTAAACATATTGATAAATAAATACTTTAGAACACGGTTTTTGGAGCATTTTCTTAACATCCCTCTACATTCATACATACATACATTTAACATTCGCACACACTTTCAGGAACCAATTATGTGCGAAAGTTGAGAACCTACTGTATGCAATCCTTTATAAAAAATCATTCATTTGTATTTTTATTTCAACTTTCAAAATGTTTGTTTACCAAAAAGCCACTGAAAGCTTTTGCCGAAGATTATTCTGAGCTCGAAGTGAAAAATAAGCAATTTATATTATTTTTGTTTAATAAAAATTTATTACTTACAATTATTTACTAGTAATTAAACTTATTTGTATGCAATGTGGATTAAGTTGTTATTGGGAGCGTTAGTAATCGCATCGAATTTCACATGACTAATTAATTCATTAATTTCTAGATACCTTGAATAGTTTTTACTACTATTTCCCAACACAATCAGTTAATTAAAGTTTTTTCATTACATTTTCTTTGCTCATTTAATTAATTTCGATGTCACATCTTTATCTTTCAACGATTGGCTTAGATACGTGCTCTGCATTCACAACTAATAGGTGTTGTATTCCCAGATGTATCCTCATTACGAACTAATTTATTATTCCGCACTGTATTTAATATGTTATAAATCCAAAATTCGTCATCGTTTGGAATATTCTTCTTTAATCTGATTAATGCAACACTAGTGAAAATGATTGTAATTTATATTAACGCCTGACATCATTCAAGTTTATGTTATTTATTTTTGGCATTTATTTTCAGTTGAACATCTTTCTATTATTTTTTAATTTAATTTTTATTTACGCTTTTTTGTCTGTAGTCTAAAATTGAGCTAAGAACATCAAGTTTTTGCTTCAAGAAGAATAAATATTTTTGTGTATGTATTTTACTTTCTTTAAGTTTTTTCTTTTCTTGTTTTTATGGTAAAGATTTTTGCATTGTTTTCCTTGGATTCAAAAACAGAGCTCCACAATGGACAGAGCATCCTTTAATTGGCTTGGTTGTGTTGTTTCGAAACACCCCAAACGTTTCTCTGGACAGAAATTCTTCATTCATTATTAAAATTATTTGGAATTGTATTTCAGCAAAAGTTATATATTATGGAAAATTATAAGCCGTCGCATTTGAAATAAAACTATCAAATAAACTGTGTGTACTGCGTGTAAAATTTTCTCTTCCGAGGCAAACCATTCGACGAGCCATTTTTCGACTTCTTCCAAGTCGAAGCACTGCTCTGTAGGGTGGAGTGAAAATTTTTTTTTTCATATTCGTTTCGGAATACCTGTTAAAATTTGCTGTTATTGTTCACAAATATACATACTAAATTTTATTTGGCACATGATAAATTTAGAGGTGCCCCCAATATCATGAACTTTAGAGAAATTCGCAAAATTTTGTCAAAAAACACCAACATCTAATAATGTCAAATGAACGCTAAATTATATTCTGTGTGTTCCGTTCCGTTAGCAACTATTTAACTTTGAATAGTGCGTGGATAGGTGGGGGGGGGGGGTTGAGGCGGGAGAGGTGATTTCACTGCACTTGTCAATCGTTGTCATATGTTGTTCGAACGCCATTAAGTGCGCGCGTATTATTGTTATTCTACTTGTGAGAAACATTGATTTTAACCACTGCCATTAAGAAAATAAGACTTATGTAAGTAATATTTTTAATTTCCTGTTCACAGATTGTCGATGACACACTATTTTTGATATAATTTATACTTATTATTTCTCATTATTACAGTCAAATGTCGCAAGTCAAAACATGAAAAGAGACATGTTGTCCTGTGTTTGGGTTACCGGAAAAGTTACCAGTGTCTCAATTACCAACTTATAATGCTGTTATGAAAAATTACTGTTATGAAAAATGTTATGAAAAATTATTAAATATGAGTTAAAGCTTGACAAAACAACAAAAGAGCCGACAGTTCATGATATATCCCAAAGATTGGCTACGGAAATTTTAGATAGCTGGCGAAAAGAGTCGCTTCCTACTGTCAGCTTTAAGAGAGTACTTCAACTTATTCGATCTTACCATGACAAATATAGAAGCTTACTAAAACCTTATCAAGGCCGTCAAACGAACAAGAAATATCAAGAAAAAATAAAAGAATTTGTTCCTGAGTCCCAACGGTTATTTGATGTTTGCAGTTGCAAATGCGAAGTAATCTCAGAGCGTAATGCTCAAAAGACAGCCGTGTTCCCAAGGAAGAAGTATTTTTTATACTTGATCAAAGAACTACAAGAAAAATGATGATAGGCGGTGTAGATTTGGTTGCGACTGTAAAAAATATGAAAAAATTAAAAAGACAAGAAAAAGAATTACTGCGTAACAAAGAGATAATGGATTCTAACCAACCGTCTTGTTCTCGTTCTTTGTCTGATGACTTAACAACCAAAAGAACCAGTTCAAGCAATAATAGCGTAGCTTCTAGTCCTTATCAATCGCCAAAACAAGTAGCTGCTCCACCACCAAAGAAAAAGAGATTAAATTTACCATCATTAGCTCTCGCCTGCGATCGTACTGGAGTCTCTGACAGAGCAGCTGCTATTATAGCTTCTTCTGTATTGAAAGATGTTGGTATTATTACATCAAAGGATCCAAGTGCTGTCATTGATCGTTCAAAGTTGCGCCGAGAAAGAACGAAAGTCAGATCAGCATTACACGATGCAGATCGCAATAAAAGTATACACGGAATTTATTTTGATGGTAGAAAAGATAAGACTTTGGTTAGTATTCAGAAGGAAGGCAAATTTTATAAAAAAAGAGTAACAGAAAGCAATAATGTGATTTTATCAGAGCCAGGAAGTGATTATTTCGGGCATATTACGTGTGAGTTGGGAACTGCTAAAGGTATTGAAAGTACCATAAGAAATCATTTGAGAACAAAATCGGTGGAATTGGATGAAATAGTTGTTATTGGTTGCGATGGTAGAGTCGTGAATACAGGTTTCAAAGGAGGTGTTATTCGTTTTATGGAAGAAGAACTTAACAAACCATTACAATGGTTTGTCTGCCAGTTATATTCGAATGAGTTACCATTGCGACATCTTTTATTGCATTTGAATGAAAAAACTACAGGGCCTAAATGCTTTTCAGGCCCTATTGGATCTGAATTACAAAAATGTGAATCAAAGCCACTTGTTCAATTTACCACCATTCCCTGCATATTACCTGAAGTCGCTAGAAATGACTTGAGCACCGACCAAAAATATCTTTACGATGTGATGAGAGCTATCAGCACTGGTATTTTTTCTCCCAATCTAGCTAATATTACACCTGGACCACTTAACCATTCTAGATGGCTTACTACAACAAATAGAATCTTAAGATTATATGCTACTAAAACAGACCCCGAAGAAAATTTAGTGATATTAGCCACTTCCGTAATGAGAGTTTATGGTCCAATGTGGTTCAAATTAAATTTTATCCTTCATGTAAAAACGGAGCTAAGCACCTGTGGCAAACAATTACCCTAACTCGATATTTGAATGCGCCTTTGAAGAAAATCCTTGATAAGGTAATCCAACGAAATGGATATTTTGGCCATCCAGAATTTTATTCTTATTGCTTTGCTTGGAGATGACAGAGAAATAATACGTAAACTAGCATATCAGCGAATTTTAAAAGCAAGAGCAGGGAATACTCTAGAGCTTCGAACATTTAAAGTGCCTGCTTTAAATTTCGATGCTAAAGATTATACCGACTTAATTACTTGGCAAGACTGTAAGATAACTGAGCCACCTCTGATTTCCAATTTATCTGATGAAGCCTTGAAAGAGATTGTCAAAAGCGGTTTGACTACATGTGAGAATATTAAAGATTTTCCGTGCCATACCCAAGCTGTAGAGCGCTGTATCAAATTGGTGACCAAACCTTCAAGTGCAGTTTGTGGAGAAAAAAAAACGAGACGGTTTCATAAGGGCAAGACTATTATCACAGCAGCAAATGCCTAATTTTGAAACAAAAAAACAATTTAATACCAAATAATCTACTTATTTCTGATTTTTTTCATTCCTTGATAATATATATTTTTTCAATTTTTCTTAATTAAAAACATTAATACTACTAACCAGGCTTTTATTTAACGTATCACAATGTAGTTTGTTTTATAAGAGACAGGAAATCTAGAAAAATACTATCATTCAAAATTAGATCAATGTTTTTAAAAATTTAGTATTTTTCTAATTTTCAATTGGGTTGGGGCACCTCATAACATCAAGACAAGTAAACAATCTTTTGTATGCTGAATTTACTCATTAAAAGGCAACATTGTATTGCTATTCCATTAAAACTAAATTAAAAAAAAAATTCTCATACATTATCACTCCACCCTACTGCTCTGCGAGTGAGTGTCCCATCGATGCGAAAAGGTGATAGTCGGACGGGGCGAGGTCTGGAGAGTACGGGGGGTGCGATAATATTTACCAATTTAATGCTTTTAAAGTGTTCTCACCACTTTAACGGTATGAGCGGTATTTTCCGCTTCGGATTCACAAAATAATTCCATTCTTCGTCCCCCGTGACAATTCAATGCAGAAAAGATTTCCTTTCGAACCTTTGAAGCAGCATTTCACAAATGGTTTTTCAATTTTCCATTTGTCTATCGTTCAGTTGGTGTGGTGCCCATTTTCCATATTTTTGGATCTTTTCCATGGCTTTTAAACGTTGGCAAATTGCTCCTCGTGTCACATGTAGTGTTTGTGCCAATTTTTGTTGCGGTTTGGTTGGTCTTCATACAATATTGTATTGTCTTCATACAATAATGCCTGCAATTCCTCGTCTTCGGACTTTTTCGCTGTACCAGGATCTTCATTATCTGTAATTCGTCTCGTTAATTAGTCCGAAATTCCCACTTTTAAATTGACGAAACCATGTCTCACATGTTCTAATCACTGGAGAATGTTCACCATAAGTTCCTACCAGCAACCGATGAACTTCAACTGCTTTTTTGTTTTGATAAAATACGAAAATCAATGAATGCCGCAAATGCGATTTACTTGGAACGAAACTCGACATATTCACTGAGGTAAACAACTATGACGTTATTATTTTGGCAGACTGTAACTTGTGTATTTGTTATGGCTAATGTCAATAGAAAAATATGACATAGATGCCAAATCATAGAAATGTACACATATCTCTAGCGACAACTATGAGTAAAACCGGCAAATTTCAACTAACACCCCTGGTGTGCCCTTACTCAGCACTAACACTAAGGGCACTTTTAGATTGCAAGTTTTCAAAAAATCAAAAGGTAATAACTGTTTTTGGTTCTAAACGCAATCAAAAACAGGATGCAAAAGGTTTTGGAGCGTTATTAAATTTTTAAGCTAATTTTTAAGCCCCTGAGGTGGAACGCAGTGAGAATGCATTGTTCAACTCGCCAGAGTATTTAATTAAAGTATAAAAGTAAATATATTGATCTAAATAACATAAGATCAATATATTTACGTGTTTCACTGAACTAGTCAGCATTATCAAGAATTAAAAAAAAAAATATTTGTCTAGGAATGGATCAAAAAGTAAACCAAAGTCACATCAATCTCTCGCAAGAGTATTTTGTTGTTCTCGCCTCCTCTTTTTTTAAAAAATCTGCTTGGATCTATACTTGGAATGCATATTCTACGTTACAGATTTGACATATGTATTCTATAGAAAAAAGTGCGGAAACCCAAAATATCCGAATTTCAAACGTTAATTTGTTGAAATCACGTGTTTTAACCGCCAGTTAAAGAAAAACCATTTCACCAATCACTCAGAATTTTTCATATATTGTTTGTGACATGTCATGCTATTGGATGAACTAGGACCATGTTGATCGTAAATAAATTTTCCGATTTCCACCCGATTTTCTAACGTCAAAAACTGTTGTTTTTTCTTTAAATGGCTGCCATTGTTATTTTCGGCGGAAAAAAGTTATCCTAGTTGACGCGATAGCCATTCAAACGAGGATTAGTTTCCCTTTTTTGTTTTTCTCTGATACTCCAGAAATAAAGCCCGCCATCAATTTTGTGCACGAAAGTATTGGGGACAAGAGGTACACTATTACACAAATCAAGCCAAGTCGAAAAATGTCGGGGATTCAACATGTTGACGTCAGTGATTCAACAGACGCTTGTCAGATTTTGGTTGACTTTAAGCAAGCATACGATAGTATTGATCGTACTGTACTATATCGATTATTGTTTCGCATTGGTAACGCAGCCATATTAGTCCGTCTTACCAAAATGACAATGGCGTCGACTAACTCGACACAAATTTTGACACTTTTGACACAAATACCAGGTTGAAACCGGGAAGTAGGCTGGCTCCTTTGCTTTTCAATTTGGCTTTGGAATATGTCATAAGAAAGCTTCCTATGGATACAACAGGCACACTACTATACGAATCAAGGTAACACTTGCCTATGCGGATGACACCAATATTTTTTCAAGGTCGCTAATACCCGCCAAAGAACTTTTAATGCGATTCGTAGGCGAAGGAAAACAAGTAGGGGTACAAACTAATGAGAAGAAAACAAAGCTTGTAATGCAGTCGAGAAAAATAAATCAAATACCCAAAATATCACCGTTGGCGAATACGGTATTGAAAATGAATGAGACGAAATTCACCGAAGATTTTAGCTCGCAAAACATTTCATTCTGTTCTGACGATTATAAAGACACGCTGCATACACAGAAAAACAAAGCTCCAAGTATATAAATTTGTGATAAGACGTTTGCTATGCTATGGGTTTGAAACATTGACCTTAACCCAAGCATTTGCTATTGTATTGAACGTCTTTTAGCGACGGTTCCTGAGGCGTATAATTGGAGCGAAGCTAGACGGGGACCAATGACAAATGCGATACAACAATGAGCTGAATGAATTTTTAGACAAGCCAGAGGTATCAAAGATTGTTAGGCTTCGGAAGTTACAATGGGCTGGCCATACTAATTGTATGGACAGAAAACGGAAAACCCAAAAAGGTATTCGTTCGAAAAACTGAAGGGTAGAGACCAGCGGAGAAACCGAGAACACGTTGTTCTGACTCTGTTGACGAAGACAGTTCATTGTTCGGATTTCAAAATTGGCGGACGCGATCAATGGACCGAGACATTTTGAGGCGTTTGTTGCTGGAAGCGAAGGCCTGTGAGTGCTTAGAAGAAGAAGGATATCTAGGAGGGTGATTAAGCACGGGGTGGTGCTGGATGTTGGTGGCCAAACCGAGTTAGTGAGCGAGTATTGAGCTGTATGTTGATGAACTGGAACCTTCAGGTAAAATCTGAGATATATTTGGCACAACTGTACGACTTAGTACGTGTCACACAGGACTATCTACTTTTACTCTGGAGCTACTTTTAATCTGTTGTCGATGATTCTTTCGTTAAGGTTATCCCGCACATTTCTGCTTATAAAACAAAAAATTGTTCCGAGGGTGATAACATCACTCCTTTTTTAAAGAGCATTGTAGAGAACGAGACCCAGGCATTTTCCTGTATCGAATATTATATTGAAAAGTTGAATTTTGAAACAAAGAAATAATGATCTTTATACTTTTAAATAAAGTAAGGTCAACGTTTTTTGTAAATTAAGTGTTAAAGTTTTTCCCTTTATTTTATATATTGACCTAAGGAAATTGAAAGTAACTCATAAAGCATCCGATGGAATATGATAATATAATATAGTGAGCCATTTTAACAGATTTTCTGAGGCTCTTAAAAAATCTATAAAAATCAACCAACAGCTTAAAGCGCATCAGGTGATGCCCTTTGTGGTATTATAGTCGGTGGAAATCACAGAAATAACCTAAACGCAAATGACAGCTATCGGGTTATTCGTTCGGAATCTGTTTGATGTCTGTCGCAGCGTTTGATGAGAATCAAAATGGCGTCATAATGTGCTCTAAGGATCTGGCTGAGCCGGTAAAGAAGAGTTTCGTGAAACCCAATTTGGTTTCTTTTAGTTTGATGCTGCGATTTATGACAATAGTCCAAAATCTGTGTTCACTTTTGACGCATTGTTTTCTGTACTAAATCCTACTCAACAATTAAAAAAAGACCATGAAAAAAACAACAACAAAATTATGGAACCCAGATAATCATAGGGTTCATAAATACTGAAATATGGTGTTCTTTACGACCTCTACCTAGGAGCTTGTTGCAGGAAGTGAAGGCCGGAGAGGGGCTGTAGTGCTAAGACGTATCAGAAAGACTTGAAGTTCACGCTGCAAAAATAAAGGATTTCTTATTCCCCAGCTTTGTTTATGAGAAAACTTTCAATCATAAATTGATAATAGACCTACATATATTACATATTTTTTGTATCATACTTAAATCAATGCATGAATTACTTTACCAATCCATTTTTCGAAGAATATATTTTTTATTTTTAACACTCACCTGTCAACGCGAAAAATTTAAATAACGTCCGTGTGACACGACATAGTTCGAGCTTTGTTGACCAGTATTATTGGATGGTTAATTCAAGAATGATTAATATCGTTGAATATTATTTTCCCTATTGTACTTTACCTTCTACTAGTTTGCCGAACAAATTTCTCATACTCAAGGAAAGTATAGTATCAATTAGCAAGGACACAAGGTTTCTCAAATAATGCATTAGATTTGAAGTCACACCGCGGAGTCACAGAACCAAAGTACTTACCAAAATGGCAGGAAATAGAACGGAAAAGTAGGAAGCGGATATCATCCAAAGAAGTATAAATTTCATGCGATCGAAATTAGAAACTAGGACGAAGGAAGCATATCTCTTACATCTCAAGCTCGCAGACGAATTTCAATTATTCCAATAAGCGAAAATAGCAGCAAAACGCCAACAGGAAAAGAAGAGGAAAACTCTGGACCTTTTAGTTTATTGCCCTTTTAGTATAAAATCTGGACAATAAACTAAAAGGACTCAAAAAGAAACAGCTAAAGAAGAAAGAAAATTCAATTACCATTCATCCTCTTGTCGCAACAGACTTGAAGCGAACAGTTGAGATTCTTAAATGACGGATTACAGATTGGAATCCATAAACCAATCACCAAAAGGGACATAGTGATGGACATCGAGGCAGGAATCACAAAAATAGAACTCACTAGAGGAGAAATAGAAAAAATACGGAACAAAACGGAAAAGTATTGCAGAAACAGCAGGAAACAAAAACGAAAAAAAAGGATGGTTTAAGAACTACAGGAAAAGGCTATTTACTATTTACAAGCGGACAAAGAAAACAAAGTGGTGATATAAGATGAAGAACTATACAGCCATCGAATACAAGAGAACATCAGCAACGGTCCATGCAGGAAACTTAAACACGACCCATTTGGAGGTCGACCCACCCACGACACTCCACCAGGATCTTGTAAAAAGAAATGAAAAAAAACAGTAAAGGAGTGTAAACATGTGTTAGACAAAGCTGAAGGTGTCCTATCCTTCGGGGTGGCCCTACTCTTCACACTACATACTCTTCCTAGGAACAGAATTCAAAGAAATCATTGCGGCCGAAAAATCACCAACGATCAAAATAGCAAAACACCTGGTGAAGGCTTTCAGAGGCATGCGAAATCCAGCAGGCTATACAGTCAAGCATAACGAGGATCTCACCAACTAACTGAGAGTATACCCCAGTATTCTAATTGAAGAGAAAGCAGAAGCAAACAGAAAACCCGAGCATATATGCAACTAGTACGATTATGCGTGGAGGAGAACTACTTTGTCTTCAGAGAGGAATATAACCAACAGGAGGCGCACCAAGGGATATTCCATTATCTTCATTTATCAGGGACATTTTCATGAACACCATTCGAAGCAAGCTGAAGGAAGAAGGACTGAACTAAAGAACACTGATTACGATATGCAGACGATTGCTTTGCATTTATCAAAAAGAACAAAATACAGAGAACACTGTAAGACCTGAACGTAGGGCATAAGCAGAAACAGTTCAAATATGAAGTGGAAAAGGATGGGAAACTACCATTTCTGGATATATTAGTCAGAAGGGAAGACATCAGTAAAATCGAAATATACCAGAAACTAACGGACAACGGATCTAAAACATGAAATCACGGCGATCAACACAAAATGGCGGCATTCGGTCACTTTGCTCCCAGGATTTTAACGTGCCACTCAGCAAAGAAGACATAGAAATAGAGCCTAATTAAATCACGCAGCTAGCGGGAGTAAACGAGTACAAAAACAGAAAAATATATAAATTAATCAGGAAAAAGCAGTGGAAATTCACACAAAAAGATACAAACCCAACAAGAGAAAATGAAAGGAAACACAGAATAAGAATGGGATCCAGCAGTCCCGAAAAAAACTTAAAAGAGGATTGAAACAGCGGAAATTGTGGTTAGCAGTCGAAAGAACTAGTTAAAAACAAACTTGGAACAACAAAGGACATTATAAATGAAATGGAGAAAAGTTGAAATCAGCTGAAAGGATTGCAACAAAAAGTGCAGACGGCCCGACAAAACGATCAGTGAGAATAAGGGAGGTGAGGCATCAGCGAGCCAAACAAAGCGAAAAAGATCATCAAAGCAGGTAAGCTAGCAGAAATCAAGTCAAAAGTAGCGGAGCACATTATAGCTCACCACAGGATCGACGTAGGAGATGCGAAAATCGTATGCAGCAAGCGGCATGCCAGGAAACTAGATGTAGAAGAGAGTATCGAGATCTACAAAAACAGAGGAGAAGATCTACTCCACGCGGACCAAGGAAACGGGTATACCCTAAAAATAAAAATATCGTTTGGGTTAAGCAGGAGTTTATTACATGTGTACACTATAAATATAATAAATAAGGAAAAAAATGAGGAACATTCTTTAGTTGGGTACGCATTGAAGAAGACTTCAAGTCGTAGCCGAAATACATATTTGTAAAAAATTGACTATAATACAGGGTCTGTATAATAAGTAACCGGACTGAGCCTGCCCCGCGCCGTCAAAGCGTCTGCTAACCGGTATCTGGTGCTGTAGTGGTGGTGGGGGTCTAGGGAAAGGGAACCGGGCTGCAGCAGTTGCCTCCAAGCGCTTGGAGAGATAGCATCGAGCGAGATCGGAGTGCGTGTTCAGTTACGTCGTCGGAGTGAAAATGGAGCGTACGATCGAGCAACGTGTTAGCATCAAATTTTGTGTCAAACTCAAGAAAACGGCCACGGAAACTCTTCAAATGATTCAAGAGGCTTACGGTGAGGAAGCACTGTCCAGAACTCAAGTGTTTCAGTGGCACAGAAATTTCCGGGAGGGCCGCGATGACGTCCATGACAAACAGCGCGTCGGTCCTCCATCAACGAGTCACACGGACATAAATGTGCAAAAAGTGAGTGATGTGTTGAACAGTGATTGTCGTCTGAGCATTCGGGCTATCGCAGATGAGGTTGGAATTGATAAGATGACCGTTCACAACATTATTAAGAACGATCTGGGCATGAGGAAGATCTGCGCGAAGCTGGTACCCAAACACTTGACTGATGAGCAAAAGGAGCGTCGTGTTGCTGTCGCTTCGGAAATCCTTGATCGACTGCAAACCGAACCAGGGTTTTTTAACCACGTTATTACAGGAGCCAAGACGTGGGTTTTCGAATACGATCCTGAGACGAAGCGGCAGAGTTCGTTTGCATCCTTGCAAATGCAATGATCCCCATTTTTTCAATTTTTCAATGTTTTTTTTGGATAATTTGACTTAGAGTTTTAGTAACTATTAAAAATGCTTTGTTGGGCTGGTTGGAGAGAGGTGAAGTTGTGATTGAGAAATGAAGAAGTTTAGTGAACTCAAAGGAAAATCAAAAAAAAATTCATGACGAATGATGAATGTCCTGTCATCAATGCAGTGAAAGCAGGCGCAGCAAAGTCCATAAAATGTATAAGGGACTTTCAAGCAAATACACGATGTGTGATAGGCAGGATGTCCTACTGGTTAGTGCGATGGTCGGCTAGTTTCATCATATCACTCACAGATCAGCTAATTTCAGGACACACTTTGTGTACTATGCAAATATCTATCTCTACCTTAAATTAACTGCAATTCAAACTTACACTTAGTTGTGTTTTTTGTTTCCTGATTTGTCACCAGCACATGGTCAAACCGGTGGAAGTATCTTTTTGACTGAGTCCTTTAAGATATTCGTACTAAGTATGTATGTACAGTTGAAGCACTTCAATGGCTGTTCGAATAGCAGTGATAACTTTTCACTTTCTTCCATCCTTCATTGTAAAATTTCTGTATGCTCGTCATTCAGATGCACCTAAGCCATGGCAAACTTGAACTTCAGCCAAAGAATATTTTACCAAAAGTTAAGTTCATTCTACTTTGCTAACCAACAATTATTTTAATCTTTATAAATGTTATTAGGAAGTCGAAGAAACTGTGTGAACTCGATGTTGAAGACGACTTTGGCGGGAACTTGAAACGAAATGTTTTCGAATTCGTATAATTCAAGTGTAAATAATGCGATTCGCGGAAGGCTTTCGAAATTACATTCCATGCATGCTCGGCAGGAGGAAATTATGTCGGGAACATGATGATCTTCAAAGGTTGTTTCCGCAGATACATTGTTGGCATTTGAGCATTGAAGCCTGATGCCACAATAAATTTTCTTTCAATCGGCAAGGACTAGCAAAAGGATCATAAAGCGACGAATTACCACGAAAGCTGCCTGTTAGAGATCAAAGGACATGGCGAAAGATTGAAGCCTATCAGAAAATTTGAAATTGAGATTTCGGCAATCAAATTTGATTCGAAGTCAAATATTTGCTGAATGCTTTACAAATTTTCGAACGCTTCAGGTATTTGAAAGAATTTTGAATAAAGTGTTGCGCTTGTATTATAATTTCAACTTAATTGATTAAGAGCATAATTTCGGCGATACATTGCCCGGTGGGCTTTTCCATTCATGACTTAAAAATTCGGAATTTACGCAACGCTGTTGGCACGAATGTAAACTTTCATGTATTCCATATTAAATCATTCATCGGATTTATTTTTAGTCTTTGTTCATGTCCTTGTAATCAAGTAAATACACGAAATTCACTAATATAAACTTTATCCTTTCTCGCATATGTTCAAGCCCGACTTCGAGGCTTATAGACACTAATTTATTATCTTGGTTGTGAAAATATTCATTTTGACTCCGTGTGGAATAATTACAAAACACAAATAAGCTAAATGTTAAGCAAATGCTTTATCTACTGTTCGGACTTTTGTCAATGACGAATATGCTTAACAATTGTAATTAGGCAATGAATGGAGAGAGTAGGAGTATCAACATGAAATATTAGGAAGGACGTTCCCATTGTTGCTAATTATATAGCCAAATTGATAATTGATTGCTTTTATCGATGGGAATACAAAATATTTAGCCAGTTACTGTCAAAATGAGGACACACTCTGCAAAAAAACCCAAAAACGATAAATTTGAAAACGTAATTATTGAAATTAAGCCCTTTATTAGACCTACTAATTGTAATAAAAATTTTTTACTTTTGTTAAAAAAATCAATCATTTGCTTCAAAAACGGACATCTCTGTAGTAAGGAGAATACGATTGTCACTGCATTTAACTTATAAATGAAGATATTTAAAGTTATATTAATTCCATCCTAAATAGTCATTTCACAGCAAAGATAATTACATGCCAGTATGATAGATTAACCCTCATAATTAAATGCTTTAGAGTATAATGAAGAGGGTTGAATCAATTACATAATATAATCAAAAAGACACGACACGCAATTGATTGTGTAAAGCAATATCACCATTAGGTTTCGTGCCCACAACATAATATGTCATAACGTGTCCTGAAAAGTTCATTAAAGTACACGTTGTTGATGAATATACGCATGAGATGGAAAGAACAAAAGTATTTTCCTGATTATGTGGCTAGATGACATTATTGTGTCGAGATCTGTGTAAAAATATTTTTATTTATTAATTGGTTAGTTCTTGACATACATATTTCATCAAAAGGGTGAGATTATCCTTCGGTGTCATCAATCTTGGCAGCATATTAAATTATCACTGCAACTTCTGTCTGAACGTGAGAAGGGATATTTTCATTTTACTAAGGGAGTTTTTAGTGTTTTAGCCTGGAAGATTTTGAGATCCTCAAACGGTGAGGTGAACTTTTTTGGCCAAATCATGACGTAATTGACACCCTTAGCATTTTCAAAATTTTCGGGTAAACGAACAAAACTGAGCAATACCAGTTATTGCGCTGCATCGCAGAGTATAGGAAAATTAATTCCCATCTTCATCCACGAGTCAATGAGTCCTGAGAAAAAAGCATTACAACAATTTTTTTGGTAATTTTTTTTTTTCATTTTTCAACATAATCTCCTTGGAGCTCAATAGAATTGGTTAGACGTTTCTCTAATTTTTTAACCCGTAAAAAAGGATTTCGGAAGGTCCTTGATTTGAAAAAAAACGTCCTGGGAGCCATTTATTCAGGTTCGAGAATAGGAAAAATTCACTTGGGGGCTAAATCTGGCGAATACGGTGGTAGGCCGACCAATTCGAACTTTAATTCTTCAATTTTAGAGGCAACCACCCTATTGCGTTTATTGTCCACTGTGAGCAAATGCGGCACCAATCTTGCCGAAATCTTTTTCATAGCCAATGTGTCACGTAGAATAGAAATGACGCTACCTTTTGAAATCCCTGTGAATCCCTCAACTATCTCACTCAACTTTAATCTTCGGTCACTTAACACCATATCGTGGGCATTATCAATCATTTCTGGCGTAGTCGCCTCTACAAGGCGTCCTGAGCGTGGTTCATCTTTTGTTAATGTACGACCACGTTTAAATTCATTTAACCAGTTATAAATAGTTGCAAGTGAAGCAGTGGATGTGCCATGAACTAAATCCAACTCAATTTTTATTTCTTTTGCTGTTAACCCTTTTTACGGCTTAAACTTCACAGCATACATAGTCGGTAGTGCCGCTGCATAAAAACTGCGCCATATGTTTAATTTTCTAAGGACTTATTGACCTACCCTCGTGCCAACGCTACCGTGTTTTTTGAGTAAGTTTTTATCGTGATAAAAAAAGTGAGAAGAACTAGCAACAATTACGCAACTGTACAATAATTATAGTGAAAGAAGTATTATCACCAGGACCCCGGCCAAGTTAGACGGCCACCGAGTCGAAGGAATCAATAAAACACTATGGCTTGATGGTTAACGGATGGATGGATCAAGTTCGGGAGTCAACGGACAAAGCCTTTGCGGGAGTGTTGATTCACAGTCTGCACTGACGATCTTAGGAAGGAGTCACACGGATGGCATTTCACGATGGTATAGAGACAAGAGAGAATAAGGTATAGAGAAACAGCAAGCCGACAGGGAAGAAAAAGCAGCAGAGCTCCGTCTTTGTCTTATCATAAGATGGAAAACTCACTGTACTCTGAAAGCAACCATGCTTTGCCTAAGAACCACATGTGATGTCTACCACTGGTTCAGGCACTGAGGAAGGTGCATAACTTCCCGAGACAATAGGCGTGCTCTTTCTAGAAAGTAAAGTGGGAAAGATGTTGACATCTAGAGATAAATGGAATTGCATTTCAAATGTCGTTCAAACTGTTTTTACTATGAAGAAGGACATTATGGATCCGTTGACGGTACAGAGCACAGAGAATATTGCCCAATGTAATCCCTTTCCCTCTCATCCGTCCTTGTTGGAAACGTTTAAACTTTAATGTTCGACTCAACTGGATCAATTATTATTGATATCTTTCTGTGGTGATAGTTTCGTTGAGCTGGAGTAGTTCATAGTAGATCACTCCGAGTTGATCCCACCGATTCCGCCGTTAAAGTTGATGCATTTTCCAGGTTGTTTTTTGCACTTTGGATTGTCGTATTGGATGTACTTTTCATCTCCCGTCACAATTCAATACAAAATGCACAGAATAAACAAAACAATAAACAAAACGATACAAAAAACAAAGTTGTTCGCACGTGGAAAAACGGCGTTCCACGTCTCTTGGTTAGATTTGATGCGAATGTTCAAGCGAACGAAAACCTCATTTTGGGTTTGACATAAAGCTTGGTCCAGCAATGCTTCCAACTCATCGACTTCAAACTTCAATGGTCTCCTTTCGCGTTCCGGTATTCAAATAAACTAAGTGGAACTGTATATGAATTGGTGAATTTTTATCTAATTTCAACGTGAAACAAGGTTATTCCTCTTAAATCTTATGAGTGAAATCGCTATACACATATTTCTATCTTTATCTGAGAGAAGTCACCCAATAGTGTTAGCGCTTTGGGTAGCTACACTGTGCTTATAGGTCGGCAAGAATGTCTAATTACAACGGAGATTTGAAGAAATTCTTCATTGAAGAAATTCGAATATGGTGTTTTTTTTTCTTCAATTTCTTCTCCAAATATGTCCAGTGGTTTAAGTAAGGTGATTGTGGTGGCATTTCGAGCACATGAGGACCTTTATTGAGGAGCCAGCTTCAAACATTATAGGCCTTGTGTCCGGAATCGTTATCCTGATGGAAGTAGAAATCGTCTCTAGTCCGTATTGTTCACCGATTTCCATCAGATTTGATCTTAAAATGTTCAAATACTGCTTGCTGTCTTTCATCTCCTCTATAATGTGATGGTTTCTAGGTCCTGTTGTTGATATTGCATCCCATACCATTACCGACCCTATTCGTGTTTTACAGTCATTTTCAGATTTCTTTCCCGAAGTTCTTCATTACAATTTCTCTACACATTTGAACGTACATCTGACTAGGAAGCGCTTAACTTGCTTTCGCCCGTAAAAATTACTTTATTCCAAAATATTAAATCTTGTTTTTTAAATTCATTTGCGAAAGCTAACAGTTTTTTCTTGTTTGTCTTACTTAGAATGGGTTTCTTCCTAGTAACTCGGCTATTGAAATTATGCTTCCTCAATAAATTTGTGACCGTTTCTGGGTGACACGTTTTCTCAAGATATTTTTCTGCATCAGCGACTAGTTTTGATGGTCTACGACGTGGTCAGTTGTTGATTTGTGGTATTTGATTGTTCTTGAATTTGCTTTCTATCTTTATATCTGCTTTGTAAACCAAAAATATTTTGCATTTACTCAGTTTAGGTTAATTACCAAAATTAACTGCATCTTGGTACCGCATGAATATATTAAATACTGTAGATTGTTCACATTTGCTGCAATATTTCGAACAGATTTTCCTGATTTGGATAGAATGCGATAGTATGAATGGTCTTATATTTATTGAGGTTTAAGGACCGCGTGGTTCCCTCACTGACACCTGTTGGCTTCATCAAAAAATCACATCGAATGAAAATGAAAGATTTAAGAATGACAAATAAACAACCCCGGAGATTTACCGTTAGCTAAAGCAAAATGAATTTGGGTTACCATGAGACTCATTATTACTTTGACCTAAAATATGTGACTTGTTAAGGTTGTTTATTATTTTTTTTAGTTTGAAATCAACGAATACATTTAATTTGTGATTGTTAGTAGGCTAATAGTATGAACAGTCAAATTCTATGTCTATTTCATATATCATATAACTTCCCAGAAATTAAATAACACTTTTCATATTTGTAAGTGTCCCATTATAACATTTTGCCACGTCGTAACGTAATTTCAGTCTATGTTATCGTCCTTTACAGTTTTATTTAACTCAATAAAAGAAGATTTAACGAAATCTCCTTTCTGTTTGGTGATTTCGTTAAATCTTCTTTTGTTGTTTCAGATGTTAAATTAATTTTTGTTAAATTCAGATGAATTTAAGTATTCAAAATAAATTCAAATAGAGGTTTTTCAATGGAAAAGTCCTTAAACTTATTTATTTATTCCTTAATTATGATTTGGATGAGTGTATCAATGTTAAGTGGAGTGCTTCTTTGATTTTAATCGGTTTTTACCCTTCCAGATGCACCATCGTCTGAATACCGCGTTGATCCTTAGTGAGATGAACGTGTGGGGTAAAAATTTTCTAATAAATCAGAGAAATAACAAATGCAATCTTTTCCCAAATTTGAAACGAACATATGCTAGCACCACAATGTTCAGGGTTCAAAATTGTTGGTTGTGGAAGTCAATTTACGTAGCTCCTACTACATATTGTTTGTCCAAATAATCAGACACTTAAATCAGGATATCATGGATTCAATCGAATCAACCAAATGTTGAAACTGATCCATTATGCTAAACGAACTGGTTTTCAAAAAATTTATGGCTAATGTTTCGTTAAGAGAAATAAAGGAACTCTCGTTCCTGAAATAATCAAATGAAATTCGTCCTCGTTGCATGATTTAGCACTCAATTAAGCAACCGTTCTAGTATTATCATACTACGAAGCCTTTTCAAGTGTGGAAATTAAACTCATGATTTCGGTATTTCCTCTTCTCCACTCTTTCTATAGTGTTATACTTACGTTGTCATACCTGTACCGCTCATGAGAGCTTGAAAAAAAGTTCCCACGTGATCCTATATTACAATACCTTGTACATTGTACAGTTAATGCTACCGATTCTACAGCGAACACATATGCATATGAACACATGAAGCCGCATTCGCTGAAATATGTTACCATTTTAAGTACCTTTGTTATTCAATGGCAGACTTACGAGACTGGCGCTACCTCAAGAGTAACCGCCTGGAAGGAAAGTCTGCGAACATACAGATATACTCGCATATCTACGCCTGCAGCCGGGATATCTTTTTAAGCATTAGACTTTCAGATTTTATCCAATTAGAATATCATATGAGTGGAAGTTCGTATGCGAACATTACACATTAACTGGATTAGACTAGGAGTTATTTGCAAAGGTTCCGTTCAAAATGAGTCAACACAATTACACTAAATTTGCACAGCTTTACTGCTAGTTTCTAAACTTAGTACAGTATCAGGTTACAAGGAGTTAAAAACGTGGAGAGGAATATACTGCATCGTACTTGAGTTTACTTTGCATACATGAAAGGAAACGGATGTGCAGGCGTTACAGCGTTCATTTGTATGTGTTTGGTCATAAAACTTTAATAACGACTATGTTGAATGTTGTTGATAAGACACTAAATGCTATTCAAAATGATAGTTTGTGCTTCCGACGTATGAATGATGTTGCTCAGATTATTGCTAATATATTATTCAATAAAACAATGAATATTGAAATGAAGACATGTAAAAATAACATAAAAAAATATATTGCTGGACTTTGATGAAATATTCACCGCAGAAAAACTATCTGTGACATCTGATGAGGTCCTTCGTGAAGGAACGAATTTTCGTTGGTTTGTGGCTTTTTATGATAAACTGGGTCGTTTTGGCGCTACGTGGCCTTAAAAATGGAACAACATCGTGCATGCTGCCGATCCCTCTCACCATAGTCTTTGGTCTTAAATTTTATGACTTTGATAGTGTCAAAATATCCTGCATTACGACGAGTCAATTCCGGAACAAGAAAATCATTGACCGTAGTAGTCACCATTGACTGTAACGTTATTTCCAGCAGTATTTTTAAAGGCATATGGACCAATAACATATGAACCCATAAAGCAACAGCGACATTTTTTCGATGTAACGGTGTATGGGAAATACCCTGTGGTTGATCATCACTCCAAATGCGAAAGTTTTGTTTATTGACGTAGCCATTCAACCAGATATGAGTGCGCGATGAGTTTCTCGAACAGAATCGTTTTTTTTTCCAAATAAATCTGCACAATTTGGAGGTATGTATCATTACAAAGTTAACGTTCTATGCATCGATTTTGCTTTGCATTATGTTGCGTCCAACAGGGATGGCAATGTTGTTTGTTTGTTTGTTTTCGGAACAACGTTGCGTCGTTCTTCGTCTGTTTATTTTTCGTTACGTTCACATACGAGTTTCCACGGTCAGCCAACTTCGGCGTGTGGTTTCGTTCTGATAACCGATGAAATTTTTCTGTTTGAAGTTATAGATAGACTATTTTTTTCGTGTATGGGACCATTCTTTACAAGAAACATTCAGGCTTTATTTATTCTGATGAATCTACGTTTGCCAATAAGTAAACAGGATTTTTTTGTAGATTTCTCTCATCAAATGAGCACTGAGATGGTTGGTAAAGAGATGTCACACACCAAAACGGTTTCTTGGGAAGCAGCCACAAAGATATACTCTGGTTGAGTGGATGCACTGGTTTGAGATAGAACACCGTTGAATTTCATAACCCGATACTGGAGCTTCATGGGGAAAAACAGAACTACTACAGTCACGATTAATGTTTTTACATGCCTTGGCGCGTGCTTTGACCACGTGTCATCTGATAGCACTGTTTTTGCATTTCAAATTATTTCTAACCAAATTTCGAAAAAATTGAGTGACTTTTGACACCATTCATGAATCAATTGAATTTTGGCTTCATCGTAAGAACGAAAATGCTGTTCGGCCACATCATGTCTCATCAATTGGAATAAGTTGAAATCAGAAGGCGAGATGTCAGGAGAGTACGGTGTTTGGGATAGGGGACCCATTTCAAAGTTTCCAGGTATGTTTTCACGACCTTGGAAACTTGTGGCCGAGTGTTGCCATACAGAAGTATTATCTTGTCTTGCCTTTCCGAGTACTGCGGCCTCCTGTAACGATATCGCCTGGTTGCAAGAGTTCATAGTAAACTACGCTGAGCTGGTCTCATCAAATACACAGTATCAGCTTAGAGCCATGAATGTTCGGTTTCGCTGTCGAAGTTAATGCATGACCGAGAAGCGCCCACGATTTTTCCGCTCCGGGTTGTCATAGAGTATCCACTTTTCATGGCAGGTCACGATTCGATGCAAAAAACTCTTTCTGTTTTGCCGTTGGTGGAGTTGTTCGCACTTGAAAAGGCGCCGTTCGATGTTCCTCGGCTTCTACTCTTAAAACAACCAATATCCTAGCTTCTGGATAATTCCTAAGCCTTTTAAGTGATGAGAAACGGCTTGCAGTGTCACGCCCAATAAATATGTGTTCTACAAGAATCTTCATCCAGCAAAGTCTCCAATCTTGCGTCCTCGAATTTTTACACGGCTCCGTGACGTTCCTTGTCTTCCACGTCATAGTGGCCATTATTGAACTTATGAAACCATTTCCGACACGTTCCTACACTAATACAACGTTCACCATAAGTTTCTACAATCATTTGACGTGCCCAAGCTGCAATTTTTTTCGAATGAAATGCAAAAGGCAACACTTCCTACAAATGACCCTTACTCGGCACGAATTGCGCCACTTTCGCGAACGAACAAAACAAAGCACAGTAAAAATGGACAAGCGAGATACGGTAGATTATTTGATTGATGCCTCAGCTGGCTATGTAACGTTTCTAATCTTATCTACCGATTTCCAATGCTGGCGTCACCTATGGGAAAACGGCGGTTTTCTATTTGTACGCTTTATAGGTTTCGAAACGTTTCGTGTAAACTTTACTCCAAGCTGTAAGTAGTGTTTCTCATACAACAGATTGATATAGACTGAAATTTTTCGCAAACATGCCAGAAGCGGAAGTTAAAACAGGTAAAAATACATTCAGGGTTGCCCTAATAAGCGACTTCAGGTAACGCCATTGGAGTTTACTGGAATCAAAATTTATTGTATAGCAGCAGCACCACAGATTGTTGAGTCCAAAGAACGAGCTGTACAATTTGCATAAAACTTAGCCAATGTTCAAAATATCCTGTCCAACAAAGGGATTTTATTTGTAGCGGGATATTTGATGCTGGATTGGTAAAGGGAGGGTACATCGACTCGTGTCAGTTGTGTCCAGGGAGGCGGGAGGGGGGATGATATTTGAAGTTTCTCCAAACTTCAAAAAAGGCAGTCAACATAGCACAACAAATTAGTTACAAGGAAGTAGCCAAAAGCAAACTCAGATGATTACTAACAGAAGAGCTGAAATCTTTTGCGAAAACGACCAGACAAGAGCAACGCAGGGATGCTTTTTGAGGAAGATTCCGCAAGGACATGTTGTCTTGGCTAGTAAGATTCAATTATGTGAAATTTTAGCTGGATAGTTTTTTGTGACTTGCTATGTCTTATATGATGTTTTGCTAGATGAACTTCATTGATAACTCAACAAGCTTCCAGATACAAAACCACAAATAAACTGTCTCCTGAAAATAACCTCGCTAAGATGGATCATGTTTATTCGCAAGAAGCAAAGAGCATTGAGGTTTCTTTCACGTTTCCATCGCGTGTTATTATCGCAGGACATCATAAATTTGTTTCTGATCAGTACTTTACGTTCCTGTTTGCAAATATTTATAAACAAGTTCATAAAGAAATATAATCTGACGCTTCAATCAAAGTTTGTTCATCTTTTATACTTTCAGTAAGAAACGATCTGACAACACACTGCAAAATGTGTGCAAAAAAAAAATATCTGCGGATTACAAAGGCTTTTCGGAAGATTTGTGCAAAAACTGTGGTTGATTAAAAAGGATACAATGTCAAGACATATTTTTAAAGGTTATTAGGCACTGTACGTTAGAAAAGTTCCTAAAATATTAAAAACAATAACAGCCAGAAGGATTCATATCTAAAATCCCGGCCGAAATCAAGGTATCCTCCACCTACGCAGCAGAAAAAGAAGCGTGCGCTTCATTGTATCAAGTATCCATCAGGAAGTCAATTGGAATTATAGTCAATAAAGTAGTGATCGGTATTTCATCCACTCAACGAAGTTGAATAATAATTTATTAATATTTTCCTTACCTATACATTATGTAGACCCAGCCAGGAATGTCAAACCTGATTCAAGTCCAACCAGATAGATATAAGATATCTCCAGTCCTCAATTTAACCAAAGGCTAATGTCCCACGTCAAACGCCATGTGGTGTGACATTTTTATTTCACCTCCAACAAATATTTTCACTAGATATACCATGTATCGTAATCGAATCACACGCCTCCTTCCCGCATCCCACTGAGTCGTTGTCTCCTTGCATTTCGCCAATAATAGATGTGACGCGTGTCTAGAGCTGTTTCAGAGAAAGTGAACGTCTTCTTTGCTAATAAATTTACTCATTGGAAAAAGAGAAGGCAAGTCACGAATATATGTTGCCCGGAGCAGGATCAGTGTATTTTCAGCATGCGAAATTTCGTTTGAAGGGAAAATTTGCCCGTATGTCACGACAGCTGATTTATAGAGTGTTACTACCCCGGAGACCCTTATAAATAAACCATCAACCTCACGATGTATTCGTGCAACATAGTAGTTTTCAATCACGCTCTAATTTTAGACGGACGTGCTCCTCAGCGCTAGAGTAATTTCTAAAATTTTATCTTGTCCGGGAACATCACATTAATCTTACAACAACTCACGTCACTCCTGTGTGTAATGCACGCTAGCCAGTGCCGCGCTCATTTGCAGATTCCACAAGCGTGGCCTTGAATTGAAAATGAGGATGTTAATGGGAAGGTCATTTATCATATAGAAAATTCTTCGTCACACTTAGGATTATGGTATGAGACGTTCGGAACATGATGATACGGAGAAAACGAGTCCTGGTAAGGAAATAGGTGACGTGCTGATTTACTTGTGCCGGGGGAGGTAGCTTAAGTGAGAGGTAAAGCGCTAGCTACCAAAGCCGACGATACTATCAACTCAAAAAGATGCGAATGACACGTGCTCGTACTTATCGTCCTTCATCTCGTTCCAGGGTTTGGCTTTGCATCGCAGAGGATGTTACTTAAGATATATGTCAGCATTCATTTTTGCCAAGATTGCATATTCTTCAACTCAAGGATTGCCCTGGTACAAATATGTGCAAGTATGCTTCAGAAAATATCGAATTATCGGGACAGGACCTTTCTAAGTCATTCTGCAGTATCATCTGAAGTATAACAGTATGCCTTCTATTTGTACCGAACATAATACACGTTTTAAAAATTCAAGTCCTTTTTTAAATTGACGACAAACGTCAACAACAAGATTATACCCAAGAATTTTGTTCTATCTTGTTGTTAACTGGATTCAATTGTATGCAAGGAATCTAGAAGCCTTCTTGTTGTCTGTTATTCGTTGTCTATTCGACTTATTCGAAACTTTCAAGGGCAACTGGAAAAATGTCCTTTATAAACTCAAGTGGAAAACTAATAAAATACTGGAGGAGCAAATTCCATTTGAGAAAAGTGCATTCCGTTAACTTAATGCGTTGAACGGTTCGAATTTTTCTATACTACAGAACACCAACATGTATAAAGTTTTTCCTTTGAATGATGGAAAGTTTGTTATGCCATCCTTTTGTTGAACTCAAGGAAATGCGAGGAGTACACAAGGGTGGAACATGCGATTGCACATTCAGTTTTGTCCAACTCTCGTCTTTATAAAGTTCAATCGTTTCTCAGTACCACTACTAGCAATCCAGGTCACATATTTTGGAATGTTAGCGATAAGAAATTCATGCATGTTAAATCTGAATAATTATTTTATTACTTTTTCTAGGATTATGAATCGATATACGCCCTATATACAGAAATTTTCCACAAATTAAAACAGTTTTACTTTTTGAAAACTCTGAAATTAAAGTTTTGTCGAAGTTATCAGTGCAGGAGGGTCTCATTAAAAAGCGTATTTTGATCCTTCTTGATTGAAAGATAAAAGTTTTTTCGTGAATGAATATCACTAAACATTAACGAACTCCTGTAATATTTGTGACTGTTGAGAGTAAAGTTTTCAGTGGCAATCCTTCCAACTTTTATTTCAAATCAGGAATATGTCTATCAGCAGGATAGTCCTTTTTTGAGAGTAGTTTAAAAATCAACATAAAAGAAAAATCTGTGGTTTTCCAAAAGTATCAGTTTTGAAAATATTTTCTAGCTCTTCGTCTTATTCGATTCCATTTTTCCTTCGATTTTCCCCTTGAAAATTGCTTGGTCAAATAACGAGAAATCGTTTCATTTAAATTTAATTTCTATAATTATTTCGTTTCGAAACATATCATAAGGTACCTACACGGTGATAACTACTATCAGGATTGCCACGGCGATTCCGACGGCGATTCCGACGGCGATTCTCCAATTATAGTGGTATTTGTAAGCACAACTTGTTGGAGGTAGGGAATAGAGGTGAAGATGCGAAGAGATGAGCTATAACACTCTCTAAAATTTTATATTAATACATTTGATATTAACACATTTTATATTAATACGACTCACATGTACTTTTCCGAAAGTACGAAACGAAAACAAAAAATATATTTCACATAGACTTAAGCTCAGAAAGGGAAAAGTTGCCATCAGTCCACTCATTTATGTCGTTTTTAAATTAAGCTCTCTATATGCCAAAGCTCCCTTTATTTATAAAAAGGGGTACTCGTAGCTCTTTCGATTGGATGCTCCTCCATAGTGTGAGCGCTTTTCAGTAGTTACACTATGGCACATGGCAAATTCAACAAATCAACACATTCACGAACTGTATGGTATGTCGCCCGTCCTGGTTTGTCAAAACCAAAAAAACATCCCCTGAACTACGCCAAGTTAATTCCGGAATTAGAAAGTTATCGATTATGAATTTATAGCGGTAACAATTGCCTGTAATATTATTCCCAGCAGCATTTTTGAATACAAATAAAACAATGATTCCAGTCTTAAAACACACCAAACAATGACTTTCTCCGGATGTAACGGTGTTTGAACTGCCTATGGTTGCTCATCACTACATGCGGCACTTTTGCTTGTTGATGTAGTCATTCAACCAAAAATGAGCCTCATCGATTATTTTCTGATGATTTTCGATTTTTACGCAAGAAGTCTGCACGATTTGGAGACGTTGCTCAGCTGTCAACCTATTTCTGGTAAACTGGCAAACAAAACTGACCATAAAACGCAGGGTAGCTGTAATACTATACAGAGCATTAAAAAGTGTTGCCAACTTAAAGTACAATGCCTGATAAAACACCTTTTGTATATTTGCTACATTGACTCCATTTAAATAAATTTAAATGCAAATTATGTAAATTAATTAATAAGTCTGTAAATATTGGGAAAAAGGAAACAGGGTAAATTTGCATAGGTTCTCCATCGAGTTTCCGTTTGTGACCAAATTTGATTTGTAATTGGTTTTTGTTATTTGGGTACAACTGAATCAATATTAATAATAACGTGTGAATTTAATTATTTTCAGTTCTCCAGGTCAGTGATGGTCTTTGCTTTCTCCAACAACGGACGCCGGGTGCATTGCTGTTGTAACAGGAAACCAGTGAATAAATAAATCTATGCAATAAGGCTAACAATAAAAAAAATTGCATGGGTACAAATTGCCTTGAAACTTAAGTCTCCGCTGAAATGCTATTCATAAAAGCATAATTATTATTTGTTAGAAAACAAAGCACAAACTGGAAACAGTGGTTATTTTCTTGATCAGAATTCCTTAATATGGATTGGTATCGAAAGTGAATGTTATTTTGATTTCTAAAATTCAAAAATAAAGGACATCGGCCAAATTAATTTATGAGAAAAAATCAGTGAATTGATCGTTTCACAGTTTCAATTAGTGATTTCAACATAATTAGTTCCACTCGGACTGTTTCAAGCGAACAATTGGTATCCTTGGGATGTGTTTAAAGTTATTGGCGCCACCACTCTGGATTTTCACAGAATATTTTAATGCAACGGAACGCGTGGTAAAAAATTTGCATATGACTTAGCTACATGTTTATGCGCTCCATATTCAATAAATATAAATAACGAAAATGAATGCAAGTTGTATTCACTTTTCATTGCTCCTAAACCATAAATTCCAAAGAATTCTGCATCAAATAATCTTGAGATATTTTGTGCAACCACTCGTTGCCACAAAGTATTTCAATCAGATACCACGCACTCAAGGATATTTGATTTATCCGAGGGCTTGCAACATATACGAGGGAACTATTTGTCCGTTCAACTGAATGGTATGCTATTTTTCAAAATGATTCATAAGTTCCAAGTTGGAATATGTAAGTCAACACACAACTGGGACTGTTTCTATCCATAAATCATGAAAATGATGTCGGGCCTAGCAAGTATATGTTTCCTTGAACCAATGCTCTAGGCTAAGATTGTCTGAGGAAATAGCGTAAGGACAATATATTTCACAGTCTATGAGATTGCTTGTTTTGAGGACACAGTTCTTTAAGCTGATGCAAGTATTTTCTTGCTTTGTTTTCTTATCTATGTTGAATTTATGTCTTTGTATCCTTGTGCAATTCTGTGATACAATACTACTTCGCAATGAATCGACTTTTCCTGCTCTCGAAATTGCTGGCCGTTAGCAAAATATTCTTCAAAATCCTTTTCCTTGTTGCGAGAGAAAATGGCATGATTTTGGTGAATATTAATGAGCCTGGGCTCCAATATACTCCCGGATTTTCCATTATCCTTTGTTGTCATAACATAAATATTTGTTTTTCTACCAGCACGATCTGTAGATATCCATCTCGAAACGGAAGCATGCCGGAAAAAAAGTCCTTAGTTGAAATATTCTCAGGGCGAACTTAATTTGAGGAAGCAAATATGTAAGAGTTGTAAGTTTCCTGTTTGAAAATTGATGGACACAGGGTTTAAGATTTGAAATCATTGTGGCGAATTTTTGTTTTTCAACACTCCGAAAAAAGAAAATTCTGCAAGGTGCTGAAAATTTAAGTATTTTTTTTTCATGTAAGAGGACATTTCATTTTCAGCTTCAATGAACAACGATAACGATGTTAACGTGCATTTCGTTTCAGCCTTGTACTCGCTGAACACACAAAGGTCACAGACATCCAAAAGACAATCGCGTTTCCTTAACATGCCTAGATGTTCCACAACATCGCGACTCCGAGTATTATGTGACAAAAGTGCCCATTTAGCGAAAGCTCCTAAAAGATTATCACCCTAATGAACGTTCGATATGCGAAGGCAGCGAAAAAAACACGTTTCGTAGACAAGACAAAAGGACCTAAAACCACCATAAAAAGTTTCCCATTATTTACATTATGCGCGAAAACTTCCTTATACCACTATAACCATAATATACCCGAAAATTAGAAGTAATCTCCTGCATAGCGTCACGTTTCTGTTTTCATTTAGCAAACAAGGAAGAACGGAAACGAAATGGAAAGTTTACGAATAAAAGCGAATGGTGTAGAAATAGCCGGAAAATATATTTCATTCTAATGAAACCTGAATCGTTGTGTCGAGCGGAAAAGTATACTTTCACATATCAAACCGAATGCTATATCGTATTTACGGCAGCAGATTCGTCAGTCTTGAAGCCTATCCCTGATCCTTGTGGAAATCAATTATCGCGGGATCCTTCGTATAACCTTGCGCTTTTTTAGATTCTCCGCCATGCGATGGCGTCGGTATTGTCATGCAGGATTTGTTAGCGATATTTTTACTCGTAGGATGTAGTAAAAATAATTAGTCATGGTACTAATTGAAATTTGTTATATGTTGACTGGTGCCATTTGGTTAGAAATATTGAGTCATTATGGGAACAAGTTGCCATGGAGGACGTAATAGTTCCGATGAGGTAAATGTTTACCCTCGCTTGTGGCATATTGCCTTGTTTTGATGGGAAAACACCTTTAAGAGAGCTTTTTAAATTTCCGTGCTGGGAGGTAGCTCGAAAATTAGAAAAGACCGAGCGTTCAGAAAATAGGAACCTTAGTCAGTTAAAAAAGAAAATAAATTTGACCAAATTAAGAAAAATATTAAGAAACAGAAAGTTTTTTAAAAATGAAAAAGTTGAAGGTGAATAACACCTTTACGAAATTATGCAACATAAATTTAGCGAGGATGAATTAATTTCATGTAAAAACCCTTAAATTTTAGATAAAACATTGTTTTTTCACCACACACACCTACACGTATTCACTCGATATTACCAAGTTAAGCATCTTAATTAAACGCTTTTTCATTATCCTAGAACTAAACGAGTATCTTAAATATTTCTTATTCATCAAACATTATGCTCGTATAATGTCTGTACAACATTTCTCCTAGATACAAGGATATCTAATTCCAGCAGGCGATAACAAAACAAACAATAAAACAAAAACTCCTTTATCGCATGAACTCGTCAAGTGGTAAAATGACACCTCTTCTTTCACTGAATGGTTTTTCAACGATTTACAGTGACTCGACAAGGATCCAAATCCTTGACAAACAATTGTAGTGAGTTCCCGTCACGAGCGAGCACAACATGAACGTGGAGGAAATTTATGAAGACATAATTTTGCGTGTTAATGAAATTTAATTTCGACATGCAAAAATGTTCACGAATGATTAAATTTTGCGTCAACACCTCCTTCTTGGCGAGCGAAACATTTGCTTGAAATAGGATCGAGACCGTAGAAGGAATATTTTGGAGATGTTTTGGAATGAGAGGGAGGTTTTGCTTTAAGGTCTGGGTGCAAAGTTACATAGGCGTTAGCGACTGTATTGAAGATATGCGTCCTCCACATCCAGACCAGAATCTGCCACTTGGGAGCGAAAAATATTTTCTTTGGAATCATCCCAAACAGTTCTACAAAAAGCAAAATGATAGAGACACCAAATGAAAATACAAATTAATTGAAACCACAGCTTATACGATATACTCGTAAATATTAAAATTTAATATTTGTAATAATATAAGTTTCAATACTATATAATAATATATTTCAATACTAAATATGCAAAGAAACAAACAATAGTTTCTAGCTCGCTTCCTCACAAAAGTTAAACAAAAGAAAAGGGTTCAATCTTTATTTAAAATAAATTTTATTTAAACGTTTTATGCAAAAAAAAAATGTCAATTGCATTAAACAAACCTTGCCCATCCTTTGGGTGAATCAAGAACTCCGGTCTGTTATAATTGTTTATTTCTGAGCTCCGCTACACACAGAAGCAAAAGTTGGTTTCTCCTCCGATAGAGAATGTAGTCCAGAGAAGGTACTGTCAATCGCAAGGAAGAGGGTTACTAGGTAGGGCATAGTCTGGTAAATATGACCCGTGAATTATAAGCGTCATTTGATATCTCTGTACTTCAGCTTATCTTGAACCGTATGCCAGTTTTCGGGCTATATCCATCGGCTGAAGGAGAACACAGGAGGCAAACAACAACTTTGAAGCTCCTTTGGCATTTGGCTAGCATTATGGTCCAATACTGCTTTAAGGCCTTTCAAAAACCATTTTGAAAGACCTTAACGCAAGCTTATCACACCTTCCAAAGTTATCATTTATAAATTTTAAATTCATGTGGCATGCTGTAAAATATTATTCAAAAAATATCTCAAGGACGTTAAAAGTACGACGGATATCACTTGGGTGATATCATTAGGTAAGGAAAAGTGTACGAAGGTAGTACTTAAAAACGAAAAGTTTGGAAAAGGCACGATTAATTTCTCAATATAGTCTCCTCTTAGCTCTAAAGACTTGGCCGCGCGATGCTCTAACTTCCATGACCAGTTTGAAAAATTCGTTTTCTCGATGTCTTCAAAGTAGGCTTTTATGGTGATGACGACAAAGTCATTCGACTCAAATTTCTGCTCGGCGAGTGAAGAAACAAAGAAGTCGCATGGGGTCACATCTGGAGATTATTGTAAATGGGCTAGCAGTTTGGAGCCCAATTCGACTACTTATGTTGTGAAAACGACGGAGGTGCATTGTAATGGGAGAGCAATTATTTCTTCGCCTGATGAGGCCTTTTTGCTATTATTGGCCCACTTCAAATAGGTCCAATAATTCGGCATAGTAGAGCAATGTGACCACTTTACCCATTTCACATCGTCTGAATACCTAAAAACGATGTCCATGACCTTCCCGACCGATAGGGCAATTTTCACCTTCTTTGGAGGACGCCCACAAGTGAACCCCACCGTTTCTACTATTGCCTGGTTTCAGGTGTATACCAGTGGGCCCATATTTTACCGACAGTCACGAAATGATGCAGAAACCCCTTCGTTTCCCGCTTTATCAGCGACAAACACTGCTCAGAAGTGTTCTTATGGTTGCACTTGTTGTCAGGAGTGAGCGAACGTGGCACCTTTTCATGCCAAACATGTCATGCAGGATATAACTCGCGCGGTTGTTTGAGATACCCACTGTCTAAAATATCTACCGTACCATCGGTCGGCGATCTGTCAATACGAGATTGTGGACTTATGTCACGTTATCCTACGTAGTAGCCGTTTTCGGGGCACCAGAACGTGCCTCATCAAAAAGAAAGGCAACGTGCGATCACGTTAAAACGCTAAACGATCCTTAAACGCTGAATTTTTTGGTCACCAAAGCAGGCGCAGAATCATCGTAAACAGCATTCATTGGCTTGCACTGCGCGAGGTCCCTTCCAAACACAAGAGTCGAATATCCGACTGATAACACAAGTCAAAAAAAAAAAAAATTTTTTTGGGTTTGTTATTAAATTAATATTTTCCAATTGTCTACAACTAAAAGTAACCACAGTCTCCATTTATGACAAATAAAGTTTGCTTTTGTACATTTTACAATGAAAAATAAATATTTTAAGATTTTGACAGAACGTTTGAGGAACAACGATTTTAACATACAAGAGGCGGGGTTGCGCAGGGATTACGGGCGTGCAACGGGGAGCCGCGGGTAGTCTGGGCAGTATGCGTACGAGCATTGCCGAGAACGACGCCATTTGTGTTGCGCGGAGTCCAAAATGGCTCCAAACCGTGTAAAAATGACGTAAACTCTTTTTGTTACATTTGTGGCGAAATCATTAAAGTAAGGGCTAAAAAATTTAGTCTTTCGACAAATATAAGACTTTGTGAAGCTTATAAACCTTATTTTAATCTTAATATTCGAAGTCAAGACAAAATATGGGCCCCTAAATTCTCGTGTGGTAACTGCAAAAACACATTAGAAGGTAAGAGAGTACATAACTTTCAAGGATACTAATTGTAAAAAAGTTGCGAAATGTAAGGAATGTAAAAGTAACGTGTGTATTTATATATGTATGTTATTTTTTTCAGCTTTGTATCGAGGAGAAAAAAAATGTATGAAGTTCGCAGTACCAAGAATATGGAGGGAGCCCACTAATCACATCAATGATTGCTACTTTTGTGTAGTTGATCCACGCAAGCGTCGGGTTGGCAAAAATGCCAAGAAGATTAAGTACCCAGATCTACCCACAGTGAACATTTTCCTGTGCCTTCCCGTTCAAAACCGAAGGAACAGCTGCCGCTATCACAAATGTCTAGTTGTAGCGAATCCAGCGAATTTTTACCCGAATCAGTATCTGTTGAAACACATTATATAAATTCAGAAGAGTTTAATGACTTAGTAAGAGACTTAAACCTACCTAAACTTAAAGCAGAAATATTAGCTTCCCGGCTAAACCAGTGGAATTTGTTCGAGAAGGATGTTAATATAAGTGATCAAAGAAAGCGTCATGAAATATTTTCTGGATTTTTTACAAAGGAAGACGGACTTTGTTATTGCAATGATGTGAAAGGTTTATTTGTAGCAATCGGAATTCTTTGCGTTCCTTCTGAGTGGCGTCTTTTCATCGACAGCTCTACAAAAATTTTAAAAGCAGTCCTCCTTCATAATGGAAATAAATTTCCATCTCTACCTCTGGCTCATTCTGTAATGCTAAAAGAAAATTACGAAAGCGTTAAGATGGTGCTTCAAACTTTAAAGTATGAAGAGTATGTCTGGCCAGTGATAGGGGATTTTAAGATGGTGGGTTTTCTGGTGGGAATGCAAGGTGGATACACGAAATATCCATGCTATCTTTGCTTATGGGATAGTAAAGCCGACACACTTCACTACAAGCAGAAGTCATGGCCTAAACGGATCGAATTTTAGATAGGAAAATATAATGTCAAGAATTAACCCATTGTGAGGGCCGTTGATGTTTTGATGCCCTCATTGCATATAAAATTAGGCCTTATGAAGCAATTTGTGAAGGCTCTTCGTCAAGACTCTCCAGCCTTTGAATACTTAAAGAGTTTTTTCCCTAAATTGTCAGAGGCTAAGGTTAAAGCTGGTATTTTCGTCGGTCCACAAATTAAGAAAGTAATGGCCAGTGAACAATTCCCGGAGTTACTGAACGCCCACGAAAAACAAGCGTGGCTCAGCCTTAAAGCAGTGATCCATGGCTTTCTTGGCAATAAAAAAGCCACAAATTATGAAGAGCTCATTTCTAACATGCTTGATAATTTCAAACTCATGGGTTGCAGAATGTCCCTTAAAGTGCATACGCTACATGCTCACTTAGACCAGTTTAAAGATAACTTGGGGGCATATTCAGAAGAGCAAGGAGAACGCTTTCACCAAGACGTGATGAGCTTTGAACAGCATTATCAAGGACAATACAATGAGAACATGATGGGTGACTACATTTGGAGTTTAATACGAGAAGGTTCTTACTTACACAAAAGAAAACCAAAAATGCTCATTTTTAAAGCTTTTTTTCTGTTTATTTTACATATTTAGATATTTACCTTTATTGTTCCTTCTAAATAAAAGTGATTAACATATAAATTAAAGTTCTTTTTCTTACTTTTGTATTCTACTGAATTCAAAAATTTAGATTTTCTTAAAATTTGAAATTTCGTTCTGGTTGCTACAAAAGCAAACTTTATTATTACTTTATACGATTTATACAAAATCGTGTTTACTTGTGTAATGCTCATTTTCAATTTTTCTAAAATCCAAAAATATTCTAAAATTTCCTTTGAATTGCTTGGTAAATTTGGTATTCTTAACCAATCTTGAAGGAATAGTTTATGAGAAGCGCAAATCGTACTTCAAGCCAAAATTGCTTCACGACCTATGCAAGATTCTGCGAATTTTCGGGAAGAAGAATGGTTTGAATGGTTTGAATGATACTTCTTAGTCAAAAAGGCTAATTAACTCGGTTCCTTGTTGAACGTACCGTTCTTTTTAAGCTAATATTGCCCACATATAGTTGAAAATTAGCCTATACCTTTCAAGTCCTTCCTGACGCAGAACACAGTCTTTTTGGGCGGAGGCCCTACTGGATTCTGATTCTTCACGTTTCTCCTGGAGGCAGTGTCCACTTTCTTTCATTTACTTGAACCATTTGGAACGAAAACTGATGCTGTTGTCTACATACATACGTGAGAACGGGCAAGATGTAGCAATTCAAAGGTGATCTCGTTTCCTGTGTTCCTTCAGCCCTTGAGGCATCAAAGCGCCTAATTTTTCGAAAAATCCCATTCAAGGTAGGTAATTGAGTACGGACCAATGGTTTGTTGGCCAACTTACTTGTTTATTTGGGCAATTTACGATAAAAAGTCGCTTTTTCTGAACTTTTTTCTGAAAAAAGAGGGCAAATCTCCCGTCAACAATGATAAATTAATCATTAAATAAGGATAAAATGTGTATGAATTTGGAAAAAGTAACGTAAGCAGTTCTCAATCTTAAAAGAATTTCGTTGTTTTGTATGCGCAATCGCTGGTAAATGTGTATCCATCGACTACGTTCCAGGAGCTTAAAGGATTATGTATTTGCTGATAAATATGTATCCATGGAATACGTTCTAGGTGCATATAGGAAATATTAGCAGACAAACTTTGTACATTAAATTTACATTGCTGGGTGGCAGAAAAAGCGGTCAAGTACCTTTTTTAAGAGTCATAAAAAAGTCAAAAATTTGATCATTTATCACAAAAAAGAACATATCGAATAGGGAGTTTAAAATTATTTAAAGAGCTAAAGTGTAAATTTTGTATATCGTTCCTTCGGATAAAACGCCCAAATGTTTTTGATAAAGGACATGGCACCTTAATTAACTTTCGATTCAATTCTTTATTCGTCATTTATTGAAAAATGTATACAATGTGAATGTGTAAATTTAAAACCGGGCACAGAACAGGATGGCATTGTTAAGGGTGTTTTTTAAAAGGTCTAAAAATTTAAGTTGGCAACACTTGTTAATGTTACGTATGGCGTGACAGCTGTCTTGCATTTGTGTGATGGCAAAAATGGCAGAGAACGATCATTCCGATAGAACCGATTTCATGGAAATCAAAACAATTATTCGTATTTTATTTCTTTTGAAAGTCCTATGTCTCTAAAAAAACACCCTTTTTTTGTGGTAGGGAGGTGATGGCTGTTCACGCCCTGAGTGTGGGATTCCCAGACGCAAAATGCTTTTGGACTACCCACTAAACACCTCTCCTGTGAACGTGAGAACCTAGCCTGGAACCGTTTGACACATTACTTCGGACGAGGCTCCGTGTTCGTACGCCTAGAGGCGCCTTCGCATTATGGGTATCTCTTCTCCGACGGGAAGGACGGGAGAGGAAGGAAGTGCTAGAAAAGAGATCCATCCATCCCCGATGCCTCCCAGCGCTCCAATAAAGCTTTTTCCAATATCAGCACTGCCCGAGCATATTGCGCCACGCGATTCCAATTGTCAATTGTTTTCGGCATTACTCCGACGATAGTTTCCGGACAGAGCTCTCCGATTTCGTTGAGTAGGACCCCTCGCTGCTGGCTCCACCTTTTGCAGCAGAAGAATGTGTGACAGGCGTCATCCAGTTCTCCTGCAAAAAACACACAGTTAGGAGACCGTGCTTTGTAAATTTTTTACAGGTAGGACCGAAAACAACCGTGCCCGCTTAAGAGCTGGGTCAAGTAGAAATCGGTCTGACCATGCTCTCGACTGAACCACGGCCTCAGGTCAGGGATCAGACGTGCAGTCCACCTTCCCGTTGTTTCTTGCTCCCAGGACTGTTGCCAATCGCTGAGAGAACGACGTTTCTCTTCCTTTGTGATCTCTTCTCTTCGATCTTCGCCTCTGCGCAGGTAAATACTTCTGCACTCTCTCGCAAGGAGGGTGATGGGTATCACCCCTGCGATTACCAGCACTGCCGCCCCGGAGACCGTTCGGTATGCGCATGCGATTCGCAATGCTCCTTGTCTCTGCATCTGTACCAACCGCTTCCGGTGTAACTCCTTGCTGAGAGCGTCGCCCCACAGTTTTGATCCGTAGAGTAGAAGCGACTGCACAACACTCATTAAGAGCCGTCTCCTTGATGTGGTGGGCCCCCCTATGTTGGCCATTAGTCGGGTGAGTGCCGTCACACGCGCTGCAGCCTTGTCAGCTACTGCCCTGATTTGTTGGGAAAAACTCATCTTCGAGTCTATCAGGACGCCCAGGTACTTTACTGCTGATTTCGATTCAACGAGCTCGTCCCCTAAACTGATAGGCCGTATTCTGGGGATTCTATTCTTCGTTAGGATGACCACTTCGGTGGTCCTTAGTACACCTGGCAACAGCAAACGTTTCACACAGATTACATAAGCTGACGATTATATAGACCAGTGAAGATCATATCATACCTGAAACAGACTGTCCTATCACTCTTTTTCGGATTAGTAAAGTTAAATGAAGTAAGTGTCAATACGGACAAAAGTGAAAACTAGAAACATTTGCAGCCCCCTCCCCTGCAACTGTTGAAAAAACACATCAGATTGGTAAACAAGGTAAAATACTTATGGTAAGCAACCCTGGACTCCACAGATAAGCGAAGTCGGATGAAGTCATTTTAGGGCTACAGTGACGAAATGTTGAGGCAAAAAATTTTAAACCAGAAGAATTTAATACCAGAAGTAAGGCATGTAGCTACATTCAAGGCATTGGTAGGGTGAATTTCAGTTGGAAAGTGAATTATTGCAAACTAACTAAAAAGGATCGTGCAAGGGGCCTGCGGTAGCTTCACAGGCGTCATTGAAGCTACGCTAATTGGAGAGCATGCTCAAACTCGGTCTATGATGATCTTCGGAAAGACATAGCATGCGCGCATAATATGAAATTACCCCAGAATTGCCCTGCTTTCCGGAGGAATTAGGAGTGGAAGCGGTCACGGAAGTGGCAACGAACAAGTTCAACAAAGGATTCTCGGTACTTTCAGACAACAAGTTGACATTGTAGGTGCTTCCTTCTCAGCGCATGATTTCAAAACTAGTGCAGTGTTGTAGACAGGCCCAAGCAACAACAACCGTAGTGAACCTAAACTTTACATGATTCCCGTAATAAAGGGGTCTAGAGTGAAAAGGAAAAGTGCATGAGCAAAGAAGATGAGCGTAAGTCAACCATAATGCAACTAGCATTGATAAAAAAGGAACTAGACAAAAGTAGAAACTTTACTAGAGGTAGATACTGCATAGAATGACAGAATCGACTGCAGGATAACGCGAGCACTTGCAACTTAACGTTGCAAAACAAGAAGAAAACGATTCCTAAAGAGAGACAGAAACTATTCAAAAACTATAGTGGTCGTTGATGAGCGATCATTAAGGGCCCAAAAAAAATTGGTTCAATATACCGTAATAATAGAAATTCAAAAGGATGAAGAAGCGAGTACAGAACTGGTTCTTCTTTTTTATATATTATCAGAGGTTCAACAATAGCCTGTCTTTGCTGATGTACACCAACATAACAAGGCTGGAACATTTGGAGAATTCTGTAGGATCTTCTGTCAAAAAAGGACGATACGCGTACGATAGTGGATACAAGTTGAAATACAGAGAAGCAAACACGCAGACTTCTAATTTATCCAATAATAAAATCCCTGAGTCGGGTCAAAATAATAATTTTTGGTGCAGTTGCGCAATTTTGGAACTAGGGCCTTTAATTTTGTTCTCACTTTGTAATTGAAAGGACTGGAAAAGTTAATTTGGACAATCACACATGATCTCCATTGTCTTCTCGAAGATATCTGTAACAGCAAGTTTTGCTATCAGTTGGGCATCAAGAAAGCCCCTGTACCAATGGCGGTGGTACTGGAATCCAGGACTCGCTTCATAGAAAGTGAATACTCTAACAACTATATCATTCATGTTCCGTACAGTAGGTAGTCCTATATTTTCGAGTAAAATTACTCTAACATTTATAAGTTATGCACCTTGAGGCTTTGTCGATGTACACTCGTGCCCCACTGATTCCTCTAGTCCTTTTTCACTACACCGACGCTAGGCCAAATCGCTCATTTGAAAAGTATTATTTCTCGTTGTAAACGCAGTTTAAAAATCGAAGGCGGTTCCGATCAAGGATAAAATATTTAAAATAATCTCTGGATGGCGATTTGAGAAATGTTTCGCATCAGGCATAGTCTGTTGCGAAGGATCAGTCATTTTTTTCAGGATTTATATCTTTAAGATTGATTTTCGTTCCTAGTGTGAATCCTATTTATTTTCGATACACAAATTTTAAAATAGAAACATTCAGATGTGTCTCTCGCATATTTGGTATCGGAAACATCAAAATGAATTCCATAGTGATAAGTGTATCACTTAGAATAGTTGGAGTACTTTGTAATGACTCTTTTCTTCTGGGATTGAAGGTAACATGTCATATGTGGAATTTCGTTTAGTCAGCAATTCTGCCTCAACTTCAAAACAGCTCAAGTCTATGCGTTTTATGGACGCTACTTAGTTGCACAGCGGGAAAAGTCTCTTTGAAAGTTCTATACAGCTCATTTGGCTTTAACGAGGACACACGAAATTTTTGTAAACGTGCGCGGATAATTGAATTTTTTTACGTATGAGCAATATATGTTGAAATGAATAGTGATATTAGCAATAATGTATTATTCTGGCCACATGCTGCCGTTTTCTGTTTTTAACTTTCAAGCCGTAAGTATAATGCTCAGTCTCAGGTGTACTCGCTAGGAGATTTCAATAAATCAAAATGAGATTATTATAAAAAATTAAAATATTGTTATTGAAGACAGGAGGAAAACAGTGATATTTAAGTCATGTATCTTGCAAATTTCATGGTTCTTCCCATCTGAAATATGCTTGACTTAAAATTGCTTAAAAAAATTTCCCGGTTGGTTTCGGCCGTAGAAAGAATCTTGACACTTTTTATGTAATAGAAGAAGTAGTAGTAGCTGTAGTCGTAGTAATTTTTTGCTTATTACTAGTGTAGTAGTAGAAGCGGTAGCAATAGTGGTAGTAGTAGTAATAGTAACAGAAAAAAATGTCCAAATGTTTGTACTACGATGTCCCTTTCTTCTTTTCTTACCCAAGGATACATAATTTTGGGCTATCTGCTATAAGATATTGTCATATAAAACGAAACCTTGTCTTATCTGAGCTTAAACCTCCAAAAGGATGAATTTGGTTCCAGTTTGCAAACTCAACGATCTTAGCAATTCAATTGGACGCAATAATTGAAACATCTGTTGACAGAGTTTTGAAATAATATGTATAAAATATAATAATCCTGTATAATGTGTAATCTTTATCAACCCCTACCAAGATCCTTAGTATGCATTAAATTTCATCCTGAATGAATTTTTTTGGTTGCTGAAAAATCATCATTTTAGGGTATTTGGATTTATCTCACAGAACGCCATCCGAGTTGTTCTGTCCATTTAAGATTTTGTTTTCTGAGAAATTATGAATCACAGCAAAGCATGTACGGTTCCTTATCAAAAAAAAGGAACACTAAGATTATTGCAAAAATTAACACTTTTTCCCAGACGACTCTATCTTAGAACGACAAAAAAATTGTAGGAAAAACGTTTAAGCATTCCTCCTGTCTCTTCCATAACCTGAGAATCTCTGAGAGAATTCCATTGTCTCCTCGATAAAAAACAATGATCCGGTGAAATGGATCTGGTAAAATGTAAGAAAATATTCTAATAGCTAGTGGTCCTTACCAAAAGGACTCTCAATCGAATGTGAGCAGACACCTTCTATATCGATACGATTTCACAAAAAGAAAGTTTGTGCATAGTAACGCAGTAGTTCTCTATCCGATTCGCATAAGGTCAACTTTTAATATGATAAAGGCCAGAAACCCCCTTAGAAGCGTGAGAAATAGGTATTTTTCAAGACTTTTTTTTAGAAGGGATGAAATAATCTATTCATTTTCAAATTTTGACATAATTTTATTATGGCTGTTAAGATTTGTTTTATTCTATAATAATATATATTTCACAAATAACGATATAAAATTCATTTTAACACTATATGTTGTGGCGATGAGCACTGCAAGGCGACTGACTGCTTGCTTGACAGTTTAGAAGTAAAGGCCGAAATACAATACTGCGAGACGAGGATGCAAGAGCGCGACGAGAGTCTCGCAGCAAAAGTCAAACAGTTTTCGTAACATGCATTTGTATACGACAACGTACAATGATTGCGATGCGTCGATGCGAGGCGAGAAATATTCGGAAAAACGAAAACTCCTCGCAACGAGGTTCGTGACGTGTATCAGATGCTCTATGGCGCGTAAATGAAATTTGAAATTCAATCACCTTAATTACTTTTTAAGTAGGAGGGTTATTCGAAATGAATTTTGAATGAAAATTTCGTGCATCCTTGTTGCGGCTATTATTTGCCAAACGAAGCAAATTCAAATTTGAAAAAATCAAAAAACAATTTTAATGAAGTTTCATTTGAAATGTCACCAATTTGACATTTGTCATATGAATATTATTGTTCCTCGCATAGCGTGCATTGTAAATTGAATGCGTTGCGACGACGAGCGACAATCGCATCGCGCTCTCGCATCGCCGTCACGCAGTATTGTATCTGGGTCTTAAAGGCCTGTTTACAAATGCACATACTATACTTAAATTTTCTATTGTTAATTTCTCAGTTCTTTCGCTGTGTAATGCTACTGAAGTTACGTAATCCGCACGCGCGTTCATACGCCTCCTTTTTTGACATTGTCGGCATTCTGCAAGAATCGTTTAAAGTTACCCGCGTTCATACGCGTCCTTTTTGTTTTTAAATTTTTATGGTTTTTCGCAGGATCTGTGTAACAATTATGCAAATATAGATTTAAGATCAAAAATTTTAACAGCATAATCACATGCCTGTTGCTTTATGTAAACATACGAGGATATGTCAATAAGTCTTTCGAAAATTAAACAGATGGCGTGACTAGCACTATGAGTGGTCCGTTTTTATGCAGCAGCACTATCGACTAGGTATGTTGGCAGCCGGATTGGTTGAGTTGTTGTGTGTTTCTCGTGAATTGAAAAAAATTGTTTGGTTATAAAAATGGAAAAAATTGGGTTTAGATCTGTTATTAAACATTTTCATATAAAAGGCTTAACAGCAAAAGAAATAAAAAAATGAGTTGGATTGGTTCACGGCACATCTGCTCCTTCACTTGCAACTATTTATAACTGTTTGAATTAATTTAAACGTGGTCGTACATCAACAAAGTATGTACCACGCTCAGGACGCTCTGTAGCGTTGACTACGTTAGAAATGATCAATAATATCCTCGATATGGTGTTGAGTGACCGGAGATTAAAGTTGAGTGAGATAGTTGATGTTACAGGGATTTCAAAAGGTAGCGTCATTTCTATTTTACATGACACATAAGCTATGAAAAAGATTTCGGCAAGATTGGTGCCGCGTTTGCTCACAGTGGACAATAAACGCAATAGAGTGGTTTCCTCTAAAATTGAAGAATTAAAGTTCGAATTGGTCGGCTACCCACCGTATTCGCCAGATTTAGCCCCCAGTGACTTTTTCCTATTACCAAACCTGAAAAAAAACACTCTCTGGACAACGTTAATTTTTAAATCTGTCTTATTTTTGACGGGTAAAAAAAAAATAGAGGAACGTCTAACCAAGTGTATTGAGCTCCAAGGAGATTATGTTGAAAAATAAAAGAAAATTCACCAAAAAAATTGTTTTAATGCTTTTTTCGAATGATTTATTAACCCACCCTCGTAGATTTAAGACACAACGTTTGAAAACGCCGCCAATGTTCATATAGTTAGGAAAGGCGGCTAGCATATGTTTAAAAGTAAGATAGTAAACATAGGTAAGAAATCTCAGTAACTTGGTCAGCTAGCAAATTGAGCTCGGACAAAATAAAAAGAAACAAATACTCAAAACAACCTATAGACTTTTTCATATAGGTTTTGTAAATTTGACAGGATCGCATATATTAATGGTTTTTTTTTCAAAATAGTCATCGTTCGTTCCTTTTTATGTTTTTCGTTTAATCGAAATGAGACAACACACCGAGCAGAGCATACTTACAAAAAGCATTTTCGAAAGAAAAATGAGGCGAAGAATGTCGTAAAGTCGTCAGAAGCCAAAAAAAACTATCCATTCTTTGCTGAAGTTAAAACTTATAACTTAATCCCACAGATAAATAAATCAACGTCGATGCAAGTATTGAAACGTCAATGACTAAGCCTGGAGCCTTCTGAATTTGACTCTTTTGGAATTGGCAAAAAGCTTAAAAATAAGAACTTTCACAAGAAATTATATGCCTGTGAAGGGTAAGTTTTGACAAATTTAATCTGTTTTCGGAACACGGCCTCTAGCTGAGTTCTTATAGAAGCAATGGAAGCACTCTTTACCCTAACAACTGATTCATCATTAAAATGCAAAACAAAATTTACCTTTCTTTGAAAGCATCACGGAATACTTTTCACTTCTCACTGTCTCCTAAGCCTAAATTCCATTTTTCACGCTCCTGTCGTTATTTGATTAAAATGAAATTTTAGCATAAAATACAAGCATTTTCGTCGGAAACATATTTCTTGGAAATATCTTATTCTTTTTCTTAAATATTCAGTCTTTGCAATTTTCGCTGATGAATAATTTATCACCTATTCATTGGTAAAACGTGAAACCATGCTTATAAACGAGATTAATTTTATTTGCATGTCATAAACATATTTTCTCATTTGATTTTCCTGCGATGAAGCCTTGCTCATGATTTTCTCTACCTATTAATTTATTATCATTATCGACATTCTGTCACATTTAATTGTGCTAGAAATGAAAGCATTTTCAATTTAGAAATATTTTATAGTGAATTTTTTTAGTTCCTGAAATCTATTAAATTAAAAGCATACAATTAAATTTCCCATTCATTTCTTTATTAAATTTCAATCATTTACGTATTAATTTACCAATTTTTACGTTAAAAGCTTTAAGATTTATGTTTTTCTAGGATTATTTTTGTGTCCGTGCAATTGATTTATAGATGCGTTAAATATTTTTTTTTATTCTTTCAGTATTTAATAATTGTTTACTTAAAGATTCATTTTTTCATTTGATTTTGGCTAACATTCCTCAGAATTTTAGAACGTAAAGAAATAATAAATATGAAAAACGTTTTCGCAACCTACTCGAAAGTCTTTGGCTAGTCGCCTCTTTAGAACAAATTTTGGACAGCAAAAAGGATATTTGCTTATTGGGTCCCATGTTCGATAGACATATATTTGATAGACTTTAAGCTCATTTTACTTTTGAAGATTTAAAATAATATTCAAATATACTTTATAATCCAATTTGATTTTTCCGAACTTTATAACCCAGTTCGATTTCGAATTCTGGGGCTATCGAGGCCCTTGTTATCGAGGACGCACTTCGGCTGTAACCAGAATAAGCTAAAGATCGCAGCTTACAGCCAGATCGCGTTCTGGACAAAAAAAGTAAGGTCCGGCGGACCAAAGCAAGAACAAATATATTCACAAATATTGGTCTCAAAATTTTTCCAAATGCAGTCCCAGTATGATTTAAATACGATCCGTATACTACGAACATTGCTTTCTAGACACGTTCGAAAAATTTATCAGGAGAAGGGGTTGACGTTTTGGGGGACCTATCAGGACAATTGATACTACCACTGCCGTTTAGCGTCAGTGCAGGGTGCATCATCCTTGATGCAACTGGAGAAGTTATGATGGAGGAGTAGCGTGAAGAGACGTACAGCTGGTTCTTTTTGATGTGCATGCATTTAAAAAAATGCATTTGTGGACAAATATCCAAGAAACGCTTAAAAATCGGGTTCAAATACTAGAATGGTTGATACTGGTTACAAAAGATTTTCCGAAGGACTGCAGCCTAATCTGTGACACCAACGAAGATAGCCTTAGTGTGCCAGTTACATCAGGTATCGCGCAGGGCTCCGTTCTTAGTCTGGGCCTGTAAAACATTGCCTATGACAAACTGCTGAGGCTCGAGCTGCCAGATGAATCACGCTTAATCGATTAAACGGACTTTGGTTGATCATGCGCAACTCACACTAGAGTCAGGGACTAGATGCTGGCGGATTCAGGCTGGCACCGAAAAAAACCAAAGAGTATTTCTGCCGAGAAGTGAATACCCATATTGAGGCCTATCAATATGGGAAAAGTGCTGGTCGAACCAAAACCAGCAGTGAAATACTGGAGCGTATTGCTTGGCGTGAAGATTTTTCAAGATGCCAAGCCAATCAATGTGACAGATGGTAAGGTTGTAGCGCCCGCAGGGCTGTGGATCTGGTAGAAAGAATCTTTCTCTCTATTACTGGGTTAAAGATTCGATTCCAGTGAAGCCGACAGAGCTTGGCAACACGCGGTATTTAGCCTAGTACAAACACTAGAACTGGGTTCTCGGTAAGAAGCATAGCAGCCAAGTTCGTTACGATACTACCGTACGGAATATCATTATGACTTGGTTGCGACCCTCAATCCTGGAGGTATATTCAGGTACGCGGGAAGCTGATAAGCTGCCATCCTCGGATGGTTCAGCTTGTTGGTGTTAGCCACTCGGGGAGTATCGCGGTGGCTCTGGAGCATTATGGGTGGCGTTGTCTCTTTACAACGTTAGAAATAGCTGAGTTCCGCATTTACCTGTATGAAAAAATTGTAGAAACACAATTCTAACAGATACTGCGTCTTCCCAGCAATAATACTAGAAAGCTAATAACAAATTGTGGAGTTTCGACCGATTTGATATTAACACTCAATTGTTAAATTTTAAATCAATGAAGCCACAAAAGGACTAAAGAGAGTTGCATAGAAGTAGGAACGCCTGGGGGTAATTTGCTTAGCTATAGGGCATCGCCTATCAAAATGCAACCTGTCATAAGCACCTAATTTAATACATGCAAATTCCATCAATTAAACTCTACGAGTTTAATATAGAGCAAGTAGTTACAAAGTAAAAATTCCGGTCTCAGAAGTCTTGGGAGTTGAAAAAAGGAGAGATACGTCGATCTTACAAGCTCCGGAACAAACAAGCTTCCAAAATCTTGCAATAGAACGAAACTAAATATTGACTCGAGGAGCCCGTTGGGACAACGCAGAGAGGTAATTGCCTCTTAAATGCGCATTAATATGTTTGTTCAACCATTCATATGTCTCATCTTGGTTTGGATGAAAAATAAACCATCCTCATTCAACTCAGGGTGTATGTACTGGGGTTTGACCACGAGGTTTAGGTTTGTAGATCCACAAGGTAAGGTTGTAGCGCTTGTAATGACACTCACTTGGTTAATCGCCAACATAGGGTGCTCTACCTTATCAAGAAGACGACTTCCAATGAGGGCTGTTTGTATTCAGCTATGTTCTATGGGGCAAAAGTATGGGCATTTCTGAGTAAGGGGTTAAACCGAAAGCGGTTGGCACAGGTGCAGAGATAAGGAGCGTTGTGAATTACATTCTTATACCGAACAGTTTCCAGGAAGGTGTTGTTGACGATCGTAAGGGGTGATACTTATCCTTGCTAGAGGGTACGGAAACATTTATCGGCGCAGCAGAGAGGATGAAAAAATAGAAGTCATCAAGGAAGTCAACAACATGTTCTCAATGATTGGCAACAGTATTAAGAGTATACCAAAAAAGGAAGGCGTACCGTACATCTGATACCTGACATAAGGGCGTGGCTCAATCTAGTGCGTGGTTCTGATTTTATTCGGAAAAAATGAGGAAACTCTTCCGGGATACTGTAGTATGAGAAATGCTAACAACGAATGAACAAATGGAATTGCGTAGTACATTGTGTTTGGACAGTCCTATAAGTTAAGAAAGTCATACTAGAGTGTCAGGAGGCATTAGCTGCGAAGTGATGTTGTTCCTTGTCCATTCTGCCTCAAATTTTCAACCCATAAGAAAAAGGCACCTGCTAGCATAGGAACACGAAGTCTTGTACGAAGTAATATAGTAAACGGTTCGAGACTAGCTGGCACAGGATTTGAGGTTCGAGGTTGACAGAGGAGGTTTTAAGTTGGTAGTCTAGAAATATTTTACGTCTGAGATTCCCACACTCTTTGTATACTAGCCTGCACCTACCTGCCTGTAAAAATGTTCACAGCGCCTTATTCTTCGATATACATTCATGCATTTTGCGCTTAACTAAACAAAGCACTGCAAGAGGATCATTATGTCCTGATTACTAACGTAATCGTTAAAAGATTTTTCGACTCTAATTCAAGTGAAAACTTCTTTGACGTTGTAGGACTTTCTTTACAAAACAAGCTCAAACAGATCAATGGGTCAACAAACCTATTGCATGTTTGTCTACTAAAACTAGAACAGTGCACTTGATCTCAATAAATTTTCCAGAATTTCCATTTGTATATTTGTTTAAGACAGCACTGTGGCACTTAATTGTAACCCCAAAAAGCGATTCAGTATGCATTTCTAATTGCCTTTCTTGCTTGTTTTAATTAATGGTATACATCGAGACGCGCTAGCATACGTCTCCAAATGCAGTTTCATGTATGCACTTTCTGTTCAAAAATAATTGTAAATAAATTCCAAACATGACGTTCACAAATATTTACACGCTTGTTCGCTAATTTTTCAAAAGTTGGCACCATACCAAATGTTTTAATTATCTTCTATCGGTTCCATTAGCAAGAAATAAAACTGATAAATTTAGATCAATAGACTTTGGTGTGTGCAAGCTTCGACAATTGTTTATAGGATATCTAAATATTTGTTGTTGGTCGCGGATCTTTTGTGTGGTATCGTTTGTATCTGATAATGAACTCAAAATCAATTTACCTGGAAGTGAGGTGGACATTTTCTTAGTAATTTTGATTTCCATGCTTGACTGCTCATTCTTCGAATAAATACGTACCTGTAAGCGAAATTTTGTTGTTATTTTAGTGCACAGATCGACTCATGATAATCATGAGATGAGTAGTTTAGTTCTTAAGGATACAAAAAGTGAACAGGATACAATGATAACTACAAAATGTAAAAAAATGCTTATTTTCAGGCGTATATTATGTCATAATATTTAGGACACTGTCTATTATATATTACTTTGGAATACGCACATTATGATTAAATTTTTTTTTTTGCCATGGCGGAGGTATAATTTTATATTATATATAGTGACAGCGACAGCGCCTCAAATCGTTTAAAAATAGTTTATGAAGTTCAAATGTAATTGCTGTGCACATGAAATAATCAAATACCTCTCCAGCCATGAATTCTTACTTTTTTCGTGTTTCTTCAGCGCTATGTTAACAATTCGTTGTTGCCATTATCTTCCGACTACAAAAAATTTCAGCGCGCTTATTTAGCTCGTTAAACTTCCGATTATAAAATACTTCCTTTTGTAAATATTTAGAGCAAGGAGGACAATGAAAATCTATTTTTACCCATCGATTTTTCACACGCACGAACATGAACTAAATATAAACTTAACGTAATTATCGGAAAATGTTCATGCATGAGGGGAAGGTTCACAGGTGCGAAAATATACATCGTTTGTTTGAATTTTCTTTACTTTCATTCGTTGTTTTTCTACCTTAGATTCCTGTTTACATATATCCGGAAATAAACTTTCATGTCAGCAAGTAAATTCATGAATTCAAGAAAACTACGAGCGAAAATCCTTTTTAAATTTTTTTTCGCATAGAGTATGTGGTACTGCTGTCTGGGATTCGAAAATCCTTGTAAAAACTGAAAACGATGAAGCATTTGCAGGATGTTGCCTTAAAAGGTGAAAGTTATGACTTGAGTCCAAAAAAAAACATATATCTAGATGGTTGGAAGTTGACCTCACGGAGGATATATCTTATATACATTGGTTTATGTAGATGTAGAAACGTGTAGATTGAAATTATAATGATGTTGTATTGTTTTTTATGTTTATGTCCGCCAGGACGTGCTGCGTATTTAGTGAGGACGCGTTTCGGCTGCTTTCAGTCTTCGTAAGCTCGTTCTTATGACCAGAGGAACAACAAAAACATTATAATTTGGGTAAGCGGCAACAACACAAGGAAGTTTTGTTGAAGTCCCTTCACGGAAATATGAACTATGTACTTTAAATCAAATATGGACCACATATTTATTTTGATATGAGGAATTCGAATTTTCATTTTGTTGTCAAAAAAACCAAGACAACATTATAAAGCAGTTAAATTCAATTTCTTTAGAAAATTATTTGAATTTATTTATTTATTTATAAAAAAACACTTTTCTCAATTATGTTCACATGGAATCCACGCGCCAGTATTGTTAATTTTCGCATGACAAATTACCTTTTTTTCAACTCTAAGCCAATTTTATTGGCTATTCCCTAACTAAAGTACACTTAAACTCCTTTAAAAGCACTTGAGACTCCACGTGAACTCTCGTTTGTTGACTATGGTCTGTGTTTAGTTTCTTTTATATGTTTAACTACGAATTTTCAATCGGAATCCCTTCCAGGGTCATCCAATTTCAATTCAAAATTGTGGCTCTTTTTTCTTCCTACCTGTTTGGTACAGAAATAATTTCAATATTACAGACTGCTGCCCGCTTCCAAATCCAATCAAGATTGTCAGCTCGATATAAACTCTCAGCAGAATTGGGCATAACATTTCGAAATAGCTCTTTCATCATCCAAGGTTTTGGTAAACACCATTAATACGTGGTTTGTTTTTGTGTTTGACATAAGTCGACATCTCGAATAACCAACTAAGTGCGTCGATAAAACACAAACAAACATGGTTGTTCGTTTTGCATTCGAAATTGAAAAAAAAACACCCCTAAATTAATAACATTTGTAGCTAAAAACTTTCCTGCCGGTAAATTTTGTATGTTATTGAAATATAACTATGCCACAAGGTATGATAATCAAGGTATGATAATCAATCAACAAGGTAAGATAATCGCTTCTGTTCATCCGTCAAAACAAAGTAAACAACGGCAGCACTGAATTTACTGAGAACTATTTGTTTTTGTTTTTTTTTAGAAAGTTTTTTGTTGATATAAGCAAGATTCAACATTTTTTCTTTCGAGTTTTATTTGATTTAATTATCGAAAAAACACAATTTTTCGTGGACATGTTAACTTCGACAACACTCAAGAAATAATACAGTGGCCCATAAAAAAAGTCAGACACATACCCATTTACATTTCAGAAGGGAATAAAAGGTGGAGATGTTTTCAGGATAAAACAAAATGGATTTTTTATTAGGTGCGCAACTAAGTTCCCGCTTGTTTTTAAGAGATGGCTCCAATAGTAAGTGCTGGTCGATTGTGACATAACCAAATCTTCATGGACCAAGCTTAGACATATGGGAAACAAACCGCTTCGAAACATAAGTGATTTTGTTTTTGTGTCATATACTTTTAGTTGTGTAAAAATATCGAATTTTGTGCCAAATAGTCGTCATTTGCGGGAAGTGAAGCTTTTTTTCTTTCGTTCAAAGAAAACGGCGGCTGAAGCTCATCCAGAGCTGCAAAAAGTTCATGGAGATACTGTTACAAAGGAGACAACGTGTCGTGATTGGTTCTGTCGCTTCGAAGACGGTGATTTTGGTGTTGAAGACCGTTCGCGTGAAGGAAGACCAAAAACCTTCGAAGACGCTGAATTGGTGGCATTGCTCGATGAAGATACATGCAAAACGCAACAGGAGCTTGCTTCAGTATTAGGAGTTACCAGCCAAGCAATTTTAAAGCGCTTACGCATGCGTTGGGAATTATTCAGAATCAAGGAACTTGGCTTCCTTATGAATTGAAGCCAAGAGACGTTGAGCGTCGTGAACGATTGCTCCAGTGGCAAAAAAGGAAGGGTTTTCTTCATCGCATCGTTATGGGTGATAAAAAATGTAACCCAAAGGGAAGAAAATCATGGGGACCGTCCGGTCATGGTTCTACGTCGTCGGCACAGCCGAATATTCACACTGCGAAGGTTTTGCTGTGTATTTGGTGGGACCAGGGCTTATTAATTATGAGCTATTGACACCGAACGAAACCATCATTGGGGAACGATGTCGAACTTAATTGATGCGATTGAGCCGAGCACTGCGCGAAAATCGGCCACAATACGAGCAGAGGCACGAACAAGTACTTCTACAGCATGACAACGCCATAGCGTAAACACAAATAGCGATAACACTCCGACCTTCGACCAATCTAACGGATTTTGCAGAATTGTATGAGTGTTAGTAAAAATATTTATTTTTAGCTCGTTTTGTTTACAAGCACAATGTAAACAGATAGACAAAATAGAGAAAAATAAACATTTTTACGAACACCAATGCAATTCTCCAGAATTTTTTGAATACCGTTAGATCGGTCGTTTGTTCGGAGTGTTAGCGCTGTTTGTTGTTACGCTATGATAACGTTCTGTCTCATGTTGCCAAACCAGTTAAAACCTGCTGAGAAACGCTCTAATGGGAAGTCCTACCCCACCCGCCATATTTTCCAGATCTAACGCCGGACGATCATCACTTATTTCGTTCGATGGCACATGGTCTGGCTAATCAGCAGTTCGTGGAAAGCAATTTCGTGCAGCAATTCGTGGAAAGACGAACACTTATACTGTGACGGTATTGGAGCTCTGCCAGAAAGATGGGAAAAAGTTGTCGCTACCGATATTTTGAATGATTCATTTTTAACCATTTTTTCACAACAAAGTGGCAATTTCATAAAAAAATAGCGAGAACTTAGTTTCGCACCTAATATTTCAATCATATTGAACTCTTAATTGTCATATGTGGAAGTAATTTTCTGAATTTTGAGGTTTTACGTTAGTGAGTTGTGTAAAATGGGAAGGCAACGCGATCAATCATTTTTCGAAGCATGAGAATTTTTCATGAAACATTATAAAGACGGGTGATCGTTCAGGTCATATACCACAGTTCATGACATTATTAGAAAATAATTGAATCGAAAAAACAAAACAAAAAAAAAAAAATAGTAGACCTAGAGTGCTTTCAAACTGGGTGAACGATAGATTGTGGAAAAAATTAATTTAATCCCGAACTTTAGAGCTCCTGATTTAGTGAAAAAGGTATCGAAACATCAAAATACAAGTGTACATGCCGAAACTAAAAGATTAGTATAAAGACGGAGAAATTCACATGGAAGTGTAGCCCGCAGTAAACCGTTCGATAGGGAGTTCAATACGAAAAAGATATTCAAATTTGCGAAAATGTCTGAAAAAAGGCTTTCAATCGGGAGACACTCTCAGACAAAATTAAATTCTATATATTTCGTTCAGATGGTCAAAGTTACGTTTTGCGAAAGTCTAACCAAGAACTCGAAGAGCGCAAACTATGATCCAATGTGAAACATGAAGGTGGATTGGTTCTGATCTGGGACTCCGTGCCCGCAACCAGACCGGGTAAACTTTCTGTATTCGATGGCATCATGGACTAAACAAAGAATTAAACTAGTTAATAAAAATTAGTGGAATGTGCTAAAATATTGGTCATAAAATAAAATCTTCAATATTACCACGATAAAGATCCAAGCATGAAGCACTCAATTTACTTCTGTGGCTGCTGTAGAATTATCCACATATACTGGAAACACTTCAGCAATCCGCCGACTTGAAGATTATTGAGCTTAAAAAAAAACTATATAAACTAAAACTATTAAAACTATACAATTAGAAACAGGGAAGGCTTGAAATCAGGATATCAAACAGAATGGCCAAAAATTGATCCTACCTTGAGAAAAAACCTCGTAAAGTCTGTGCCCAGAAATTGAAAACCGTACTGAAAACCTTGAGGCAACCCAGCAAAACCTAATAATTTTCAATGATATTCAGAAATGACCTTAAAGCTCCGGTGATACAAGCAAATGTTTAACGCTAAATTCGATGGAGGGCAAGCTCCGTCATTCTTTCCAGAATATTGTCTTATCATCACTCCATAGTTGACGATTGGTCTCATCAGCTTAGTGTACAGCCGTCGTAGAATTTTCGACTCGCCACAGGATTTATCTCATATGTTTCTGCACGCCATTAAAACTATGATAGCCTATACAGACTCTTCCTTCTGTCCATTTGAATTCAGAGGTATTTGATTTTATTTTTGTACCCGATTTTGCCCTCTTCATAAAAAGATTGGTGAAATGTCAATCCACATTGTGCCTTTCTGTGAATGACACTAGTTTGGTTTTATGGCCAGGCCTTATATCTTCTGACAGAGGTTTTTTCACAATTCGAAGAGCCTCCGGCATTATTTCATACGGGGTCCCTTTTTGTTTAGAGAAAAAAGGGTAACTTAGCGGTGGAAAATCACCTCCTAGTCGATATGATAATGTTCATGGTGCTTGATCCTACCTTCCCCGCGACATTTCTCCCCAGAAAGATCCAGCTAACCTGCGATCCAGACGAAAGTTCAAATTCCTTTTCACTAGCGTCTTTTTCACTGCATTGTGACTGGTATTTGCAAGGCCACTTTGATTCACGTCTCTTTGAAATACAACTAGTACTACAAAGAGGTTAAGTTACAACTAAAAGTTATAAAGCGTTAATTAAAGCTATATTCTCGTCCTGTATGCATGTTAGATTGTCTTTAGTGGATAATTTATTCAGCTTTCCCGTACAATTATCCATTACTCGTTTTGAAAACAAGGATTCATAAAGCAGAAATTTCAAATCCCGCATAGCCCCTAGTCAGTCTAGCCTTCAGCCTTTCATCGCTGTTAACAAATCCCGAGAGAAGCGTCCAACCTGGTTCCGTTTGTTAAGTGATCACGGCATCCTTGATCAAGTTGTCCGGAACTCTTCAATTTTTCAATGAGACTCGACGCGCTGTCAGGTCCATGTCGCATGCAATGTCATTTTAAGGTTTTTCAATCAAAGGTTGGACAAGGACAATTACAAGCAAAGGACAAGTACGGAATTCAGACGACACCCAACGAGAGCAGACATAGTGTGATTTCACTTTATATTTTATTGCCTTTGCTGGATCCCAAAAAAGAATTATATTGAATATTGTTCCATTTTATAACTTTGTCTTTTATAGCGTCTTTATTCTTCTCTCCAGCCATAGTTAGCTCGGTCATAAGTTGTTTGTGTCAAGATTGCACTCACCTCACCTAATTGCAGTATAAATTGAAGTTTTCAATTCCAAAGAACTGGCTCCTCGACACTTCTGGATTTCCGATTTTACACGCCCACTTTAACTCGCAGCGCTAAACTTTGGCCCGGCATTCGCCACGTAACTGCAAGAGAATTAATTCTGCATACGACTAAAATTGCTCCTTGAAAAGGAAGACAGTCTCGTCTCTTTCAATCTGCTACCCTACAGATGTTGATTTCGTAATTGGTTTTGAATGTTCGTCAGCTATCGCCAGCCGTTTAAATTTCCAAGTGCACTTTCCTTTGAAGCTTTTCCGACAGTTGATAGCATTTTTCCTCGCTTTGAATATGTCAATTATAGAAAGTTCTACATTCACCCAACATTTCTTTACGTTTTCACGATGCATAATGGAAAAATGAAGACTTGGCTGGCTTGGCTTATGACTCGAGTTGTGATAAGGATGTCAACGACAATGACGTAGTCATCATCGTCGTCCATGGTCGACGTTGCTTTGATTGTCATTCATGTTAAGCTTCCGAGGATTTGGACGGAAAAGCGTGAGCGACTTTCTGCATTTCGAGTGCTCAAGCGATTATGCATGACAATGTATTGCTATTGCTACGACTTGGTCTTCTAAATTTTGCACTCAGCACAAAAGCATTCCACGTTTGAATTTCTTTGGCAATGAAGGGCTTTGCAGGATTTGCCGGAAGGATTAATTTAAATTCGTCCGGAGAAATATACTTTACTAGTCGTGAGAAAAGTTAATAGAAACAGCTTTCCGTTATACACAAGTCCTTCCGGAAATATCCTTCATTGTCCAATTAGAACAGATCTGGGAAGCGCGAATTAAAATATAGTCTTGGCAGGTCGTAAATGGATTCAGTTTAATTTACTTCAACAATTTCAAGGAATATTTTATTAAATTAAATGTAAATATATTCTACTTCTTGCTAGACCTGCAAATGCATTATTTCACTTCGTTGTTGGACCGACAGCATTTCGAAATTTGATGGAGTTAACAAATTGTACGCCATTTGCCGAAGAAGTTATTTAAAATCAACCATTGACTTGAGCGATAAACATAATCGGTACTAAAGAGCTCACGATGGAGAGTGGGTTTGAAGAACGGATTTATGAAACCCATTTGAATTCGGAAGAAACCTCATAGATGGATAACATAGAAACCAAGTGTTCTCAAAACATAGAGCCGATTTGTTGCGATCCTTGAATATCTGATTGTTTTTTTTTTTGAGTTGATTTGCAATGCCTCTTGATTGCAGCCAGGATAAATCATACAGCATTGTTGCAAATGCACAGCTTCCTCCTTTTTTCACTTGGGTGACATGCGATGAATCATTGCGTTTCGGTTTATGTGGAGGTTAATCGCTTTTCAACTTTAGGGCGGCTTTTTAGCTAGTTTCTTTGCAGCTTTGGATAGTTCTGTCTGAAACCCGTCCTCTATTGCAATTGGATCGTTCGACACCCTGTCCTCGTCTTTCCTCCCTTTATCCCCGATCCTCTTTGATTGGTCTGCAGGCGAACCTTTTGTTGGTAGTAGGAATCGGGGCTGCCTACTACTGCCTTGTTGAAGGAATTAGGCTGTTGCTCTTCCTCTGCTTTCAACACCTTGCGTCTTAAGTGACCTATTCGGGTAAGGAAATATCCTTCTTGCACTGCATGTGGCAATGATGCGTTTCATAACCCTTTCCGCTGAACAGTTGAGCCACTTTTCTTCTGCACGAGGCTTTGTTCTGTCGACATCTTTACTTTTCATATAATTGGTTTGAAATCATTGCTTATGGGCCCCTCCCCCAAGCCGATTCTTCCACTCGTTTGTGTATTCGTCTAATTGGTCCCATGGTTGTTTTTGCTAAGCAAGGAGGCCATGCGAGGGTTGCCATCAATCCTTATGGGAACAGGTGTTTACGGCCAAACCGAGACTTGCCAAGGTTTCACCGGGATAGAGACGGTGTAATCGTTAGATTGCAGCCGTTCACACTTGAGTGTCACCTCGGTGCTGCCATGCAAAGCAACTATGCTCAGAACAGCATATCACCCAGCTCATAGCTTAAATTTCGGTAAATCAGTCTGGTCAGGGTTATATTCCGTGAAGTCCTCCGTTTCCTCAGGGACGTGGTGCAACAAAGGATACTGGCTTTCAGGAACACTCCTGTTGACCTGCATTCCCCACGTGACTAGCATTCCCTGCTGTCATGATGTACGTCATCTGGTTACGAGATCTTTCAATTCTTCGGAGTCTACGTGATTTCGTCCATTGTTTTCCCACTAAAGAGCAGCGTTTCATTCGAAACCTTCCCTGGATACGGCATTGAAATGACGAGGTAGGCAGAAAAAAGTATTTGCGTGATCAGTTTAAGTCCCATATTCCCTCTATTCAAAACCTTAATTCGACTTCACACCCTTAACTTTGTTGATGAGCCCTAGAAAATACACTTTCCGAATCAGGATTCAGGAATTGGACTTGCCCAGATCCCTTGCAGCTTGTGAAATGTTGTGCGTTGTTCAAATGATTGGTCTAACCACTTATGAACATCAGGTTTAGAATAATACCAACGTCATTGTAGGATATGTTTTGAGACTCATGAGGAAATTAACATTATCAGCTGCAGCATTTCTGACCTTCGTTAGAATCTCTGAGATTGGTCCATGCTTGAAAACCACTACAGCAAGTTTCGCAATATAAATTTTTCGGCAAGGTAATTTCATTACTGCATGCTGGAAAACACGTTGATTGTGCAGAATTGTAGAATAATAAGATAGTTTACTGGTCGTTTCTTTGGACTGTCTTTCTGGACTATAGTTGCAAGTGCTTTGAACCGAATGTAAAGTAGGAAATTTTTATTTCAAAACAACATTGATGAAAATGGTATAAACCCTGGCCTATCCATAATTTCTACGTCTTGCTTTCCCCTGGTATTGGAATCAGACATTCATCAGTCATCATAAAGGAGTTCTCGCCTCTGACCTCCAACTTTCCACTGCCTTCCAGTACATCAAGCCCGCACTTTATGGTTGAAATTGAGTTACTTGGCATACGACAGACACTGATGACCGGGAGGGTACCTGAACAGACAAAACTAAGCTTCTAAGCATTATTGCGAAGTCGCAGGCGTAGGTTGTTCTAAAGACTTCTGTATCTTCGCTGTAGCTGTGTTATTCAAATACCGGCAGCAGGTCAATTTTTGAATTCAACAACTAACTTGCGATCAGTTCCAGCAGGTCTCGCAGTGCAAACCTGCAGGACTCTGACTCTGAAGGACTCAATTTAAAACTTGCTTTTAGATTTTGCTCCAAATCTAAAACTTGTCGTGGATATGAAGTCTTCTGGGACAATGGCTTCTTCTGGGTCCTCAGAAATGGGGCCATTAGTTCTTCTGATTCGCAAATGGTACAGCATAATGTCAATTGCCACATTTATACCCCAGGTTGCCTGAATCTGGCGCCTTGAGGTTACCGATGAATCGAAGGATCGTTCTTAAGAGTACTTTACGGACTTACCAGGCATGGTTATTACTTACTTAGTTATGGTTATGGTAAAACCATTAATAGCTAACTATTACGAACTAAATTTTCAACACATTTGTACCACTAGGATCAACCTGATCCTACCCTGGATACTCTGTTCTCGAAACGCCTATAATATGGATTTTTATTGATTTCCAAAATATCAGTCATTCCTCCGGGAAGATGGTTACCCACGTTATTTGATCCAAAGTTGTTTGTAGTGCTGGCAGATTCTAAGATAATAAAATTCTAAGTTTTTAAAATTTTTGGATCATTTCGATTTGTGAATCAAGTTTTTGGCGAAAACTCAAGGAAATCGGTTGATATAGTTTAAGATAATCCTTAGTTATGATATTTGAAGAGACCAAAACACTGAGTTTAAAACACAATAAGCGTCTTTGTTGGCAAACTTGCGAAATGTATGAATTCCTCATTGTCATTTAATTATTTCTACCATGATTACATGCATTAACCATGCACTAACAAGACCTAATTTACCGGGAAATCATCAAATTCAGCTGTTTGGCTTTTGTATCATGTCTTTATTTGCTGAAACGAATTTAATTTACTCGAATCAAACGCCATCAGCTCAAATGTCGGCACGTTGTAGAAAATCTAACAAATTTGCAATCCGTCCAAAATTAAATTCTGCGGTAAGCCTGTGTCGATTCGATGAATCTTCCGCATATAAAATGTCCAATTAAATGAGCTTCTATTTAAAGTCCTGTCTGCCTGCTAGCGGCCGCAGCAGCGGGCTCGGCAATGCGCGACAGATTTTGAGTTCATCACCACCATCAGCAACGCAACAAGGATTTCGTCACCACTAGAGTGACGAAACTGACACACCGAAAGTGGCAATTTGCAGTGACGCCGAGGACTCTATAAATTTCTATCCAATTAAAATGACGACGCCATGAACCGACAACAAGTGCATGCATCCGTCCAATGTATCTATGGATGCATCAGATGCAACTTTTAGATACTCACTCGGACAACATATGCTGAGGACATGGTCGCGTGGAGCTTTTCATCGTCCGTTGGCGATTCTGGGATTCTGATGAATTGGTGGGATTGGGTGGATGACGCTATGCTGGGCTAAGATAGTATCTTTTCCCGGCTAGAGACGAGTTGGCTGACCCGCTTGTGTTCTATTTTTACAATTTTCCGGATCCCACATTGCAGCGAATGGCCTTTGATTACGACATTGCTGTCAAGATAATTCGCTCAAACGTTTATGTTAGGACTATGTCTTTCCTTAAGCAGCTGTTCTGTTGCCTTTAACGATATGCAAGAGGAAGAAAAATTTAATCAGGACGATGGAACAAGAGCATCTTGCTGCTATTGCAAAAGAAAATCGCATCGTTTGACTCGTTGAAATGTTCCTTTCTTTATTACTATTAGTCGCATAACACAATTACTGCATTGAAAAATCGAACAAATTTTTGTACAATGTCATGGTGAAGGAAAAACTTTGCTCTTTCGTGTTGCCCCGACATATTTTTGCTTTCGTTTTGTTGACAACCGAAATCTAGGCCATAAATTTGAAGAATTTTTATTAATATTAAAATTTATTTTGCAACACAGTGAGACGTTTTCAAGAAATTCTCATGGAACGTCTTCTAAATCATTGATTTCAAAAACAAACGATTTATTTATAGCCTGGAAATGGTGAAAAGTTGCATCCTATTAGACTGTTGCTTTTCATTTTCGGGTATTTATAAGGGTTAGGTGTAGAAATTGCACGGTTCCTCCTCTAAGGGAAAATTCTCTAATCAGAGAATTCTAGGTTTCGATGAGAAATAGAATTTGTCACTATGAAGTTGCTGATTGATGAAATTCACTATAAGAAGTATTCAACATCCCTGACTAAACCAATGTGTAAGATTTATTCCTAGCTCTGTATTTTGATCCTGGCAAATCGGGTCTTTTTTTTTGCATGCACAATCGCAATAACGATTTTCAATTGGACACGACAAAAAAAGTATTTTGAAAGGAAGCCCATTTAAAAGCCGATGTTATTTTGATATGGGAGGCTTGTTGAAATCTAGCAACCAAATTTGACGAGTCAAATTTGCTTTCCTCTCAAGGAAAACTTCTTCGCAGCATGCTCAAAACTTTTTGAATCCCAAATTCCGAAGTTTGCCGCCGAAATGCATACCTTGCTGGAGTCTGTTTTTGCTAAAAATTTTGAACCTTTTCCAATTGAATCTATTTATTCCAGCATGTTTGCATCCGTCATTTGATCTTCTGATTGGGGTAGTTCTAAATAATAACTACCCCAATCTTTGGTAAACTATATCTGCTAGAACTAAATCTAGTTGTTCAGTATCTTGGACTTGTTCATTCGTTTCAAAAGTTCATCAATAGTCAGTTTCGGCAGTTTTTGAATATTGGACTGATTCCAGTTGTTTTTGAATGTTTCATAAAACAGCTATAAATTCAATCATGTGGCAGAGTCAACCATAGCTTCAGTCGGAAGATAAGTTTGCACAGGATCGTTGATTTGCCTGGTTTCCAGTGGTGAAAAACTGGATCAGTTTTTTCCAAGTGCCATTCAAAGTGTTTTTTAATTGGTGGATTTCTGTTCAATGTCGACATTTAAAACATTGAAATGCTTGCCGTAAAAGAGAACTGTAGTATCTTGGTTATACAAAGTTTCGTGCCAAATTCAACTTTTTACATGAAACTGAAATTTTTTCGGAATGTCACCATTGATTTGTTTTTTGTTTTTGATGATGTTTTTTCTTCTGTCACTGTAAGTTTGAAATGCAGTTATAATTTTTTGATTCGTTGGTTGAAGCAACGTAATGGACTAGAGAATAGTTAGGGTACTAGGAGAATTATCTGATGGTTTATTGATTCAATACTCCGTTCAAACGGAGGTAGAATGAGGTGAAAATCAAGCTAGTCTTCATAAAGGGAACAACAAACCAAGCTGTAGCATTCCACTTACTTTTGTATGGAAATTTAATTTTAGACTACGGAAAAGCGGTCGATGAATGAAAGATAGTCTTAGAGATACAAGGCGTATACATGTGTTTTTTCTGGGTTTACTCAGAGATGGCGCCAGCATAAAGTACGAAGCCTATTATTTTGACGCATACGCCATTACGATTGTCTGACATTTAGCTGCAAACGCACATAAGTTGAGTTCACTAAAACTATTGTGTCGATCAATCATGTCGAATGTTGAGCCATAAAAAGCGTATTTGCGGCACACATTGCTAAAAGAAATAGGCTGTTGAAAGTTATCGTTTGCTAGTAAAATATATGATATACAAACCAGACATGGTTTCGACAATTCATGTGAAATGCAGTGAATTATTGAACGGCGAAACAACTCAAAGTCAGCAGTAATTAGCAGAATTATTAAATGTGTGACAGGAAACGATCAGCAGACGTTTACGAGCGTTGGGTAAGATCTATAAATTCGGTAAATAGACCTCACACGATTTGAATGAACTTCAAATGGAAAATCGCAAAGTCACTTGTGAAATACTTCTTCAGTGCCACGGAAAGGATTCAATTTCGGGTTAAATTGTGACGGGTGACGAAAATTCATTGACTTTGCAAACCCGAAGCGGAAAAAATCCAAGGTCAAATCGCTTCGGCAGGAAGACCATGCTTTGTGTCTGGTGGGATCATACTGGTATTGTGTATTATGAACTCTTGAAGCCCGGCAAAACCGTTAATACACAACGCTAACGTAAACAAATGTAAATTTAAACGGTGTGTTAATCAAAAAACGACCGGAAAGGGCCAGAAGACGGAAAATTATTTTATCACACGCCAACGCGCTGCCAAATACAACAAAACTAGCTTGGATAGGACATCCTTTTGCGCCCGCCGTATCGTCCAGACCTATCATCGCTATGCATCGATGGATTACGTGCTCGCAGAGCAGCATTTCAGCAATTTCAAGGAAGTTGTAAAGTGGTTCGATACATGGTTTTCCGCAAGAGACAAGTAGTTTTTCGGGCATGGTATTCATGAATCGACTGAAAGATGAGCGAAATGTCTAAAAGCAGATGCCTAGTGTTTCGAACTAAAAAAAAATTTGTTTGCCAATAAAATTACATATTTTTATGGAAAACATGTACGGAAAAAATGTATGCATACACATAGTAAGTACAACTCACCCATGGAAGGAAAACATACGGTTGAATCGATTAAACTATATTGTAGGTACATTGATAGAAAGTTTTGCTAAGCTATCGAGGCGCATGTGCAGGAAGAGTGGTTTTATATAAATGATCCCCCCGAAAACTTCAGATAATGTTGAATATTTGCCTCCCAGATTTGACAAGGCTACTGATGCCTGCTTCGAAGATTTCTAGCTAATTGGACCGTATGCCAAAATTAAAATATTATCTGACCAGGATTTTCGGTCATCAATGCCTCCAGCCCGAGAAAGTTCAGCCCAGTCTGAGAAAATGTTTAGACGCTGGCTGTCTTTGATGTACGTGAATCCATAATCCAAGGATCCCTGCAGATATCGCAATACTCTTTTCGCGAGTAACCAATGCTCCCTCCAGGATCAGAACTAGGCTCCAGGACTAGATGGGATTCCGGCTGAAATGTTACAAATGGTGTTCCACTTTTCCGCTGACCTGCTTCTCCGCATGTTCAACGCATGCCTGCTCGAAGGGCTGTTCACAGAGTGCTGGAAGGTGGTGAGACTTGAGCTCATTACTAAGGGAAAAGGGGATCCCAAAAGGGGGTCGCCAGCATCATACCATCTACTGTGTATGGTTGACACAGCCGAAAAGTTTTTGAAAAAATTATCAGGGGAAGACTCGCTGACTTGATTTGTGCTACCGGGGACCTATCTCCACGGCAATATGGCTTCAGAGCAGGCCGCTCCACCATCGATGTAATTGGAGAAATAGTGATCGTGGTCCAACGTGCGGAGTCACACAGTATTTCCACACGACGGGTCGTCCTGCTGGCTATGTCCGATGTCCGAAATGCATTTAACTGCGTGGGTGGGTGGATATTCTTGAAACGCGTTTTCAAGTACCAGTATATCTGTATACTCCACCACTGTATGTACCAGTATACTCTACGACTCGAAGGAAGGTAGGCGAAGTACAATTCTTACTTCAGATATCGCTCAGGGCTCTTTTCTTGGCCCGGACCTGTGGAACAACTCCTACGATAGACTGCTGCAGCTTGAACTGCCGGATGAGTCACGCTTGATTGGCTATGCGGACGATGTCGCGGCGCTGTTCGCTGGACGCACAGTAGACCATGCGCAACTCAGACTCAATATGTTAGTGCGGAGGGCAATAGAGTGGATGACCGCTCGCGGTTTCAAGCTGGCACTAGAAAAAACCAAAATGGTCCCCCAGAGCGTATCTCCAGGGTAAGGCGTATCAGTGTTGGGGAGGAGCTGGTTGAATCGAAATCAGCAGTAAAGTACCTGGGCGTCCTGATAAACTCGAAGATGAGTTTTTCCCAACAAATCAAGGCAGTAGCTGACAAGGCTGCAGCGCGTGTGACGGCACTCACCCGATTAATGGCCAAAATAGGGAGCCCACCACATCAAGGTGACGACTCTTAATGAGCGTTGGGCCGTCGCTTCTACTTGACGGATCAGAGCTTTGAGGCGACGCTCTCAGCAAGGAGTTATACCAAAAGCGGTTGGCACAGGTGCAGAGATAAGGAGCATTGCGAATCTCATGCGCATATCAAACGGTGTCCGGGGCGGCAGTGCTGGTAATCGCAGGGGTGATACCCATCACCCTCCTTGCGAGAGAGCACAGAAGTTTACCTGCACAGATGCGAACACCGAATGGCAAAGATCACCAGGTAAGAGAGACGTCGCTCTCTCAGCGATTGGCAACAGTCCAGGGAGCAAGAAACAAGGGGAAGGTGGACCCATAATCCGAAGGCGCGTCTAGACGTAGGAACACGAGGCCTAGCCCGAAGTAATGTGTCAAACGGTTCCAGACTACGTTCACAGGGAGGGATGGGAGTCCCACACTAAGGGCGTAAAAAGCCTTCAACATGTGTCTCAACATGCTGCCTCTAAACGCTGTCAGAAGAGTTGCATTGGGCAAGTAGATCAAAACGCCTTCTAGTTCCCTGCAAGGTTGGTTTTCATTTCGTTTCTCTCGTTTTCCGTCGTTTGTAATTTAAGTGCTTAAATCAATTGGTATTCACGTAGTTTTGTGACTTTCAAATTAAATTTCTCCGATAACTCTTTAACATAATTCTTCTGTGATAGATGATTTTTCGGTTGTGCCCTTTCTTTTCAAATTGACGCCAAGGATACTGCTAATCGGTCCAAGATTCATTATTTTGAAAATTGATCTCAATTCCAATTCTATTAACCTCCAGTCTTTCGATTTACTTTCATGAAAAAATTAAATAATTGTTATAAATTGTTATGATTACTGGATCTTCCTTTTCACGAATTACGTAGACAGGTGGATCTGCTGCAGTAGGGTTACCGCCCATTTGTTCTAAGTTTCTAGCTTCCTCTACCATTTTCGGATTGCTTTAAGCCGTACAAAATCTTTATGTGTTTAAAGACCTGTTCCTTCTGCACTGTTTTGTAAACATCTCGGGTTCTTGCATGTAGACTCCATCATGGAGTTCTCTTTCCCCGTATATTGATGTCACAACCATCTGGTAATGTTCCATCTCTTCATTCGCGGATGCTGCGAGTAACATTCGAATCTTCTCATATTTAACCAATGAAGGACAAACTTCGTCGTAATTGAATTCAATCCCCTGCGTATGCCAACGAGCCACCAATCTTACTTTATGTTTCTCTGCATTGTGATTAACTTTTGTTTGAAAAACCCCGATTCGATAATGCTATTTTATGAGAAGGCTTTCAAACCAGGATTCAAGATCGATTTTTCTGTTGTGCGTTGTATTTGGCGTTCATGGCATTGAGTCTCAAATCTCAGGTATCTCGCACCAAAATCTCTGATTCAGTGTCTGGGTACGCGGTCTGTTTAACGTTTTGTTGATAAACTTTCGTGGGTCTTCCTTGTTTTCTAGTTCTTGGTGTTTAGGTCATTTATTGGTATTTAATTTCACACCATTCACATGTAAATCATGCGATATGGGCCTTTAAGCTGTTAGGAATAAGTTCAAGGACACACACAGAAAGAATCTGCTTAATAGTGTTGTACGTGCTTACACTTTGACGGACGCTTGAAGACTGACACTCTCTTCTACATAATTTTAGAGCACTTCGTCGATACTATTTCTGCTGAGACTAGTTCTTTTCTAACGCAGAGAAAGGCGAAGGCGAATTTGGTTATTTATTTGGATTTTATACGGATGAAAGGTAATACTCAAGCTGCGTGACTAACGCGGATACCGAAGCATTCCTGTAAAATCGTATACTGGTTTTTGACAACTATGAAATCTTGAAACTATGAACTGTGACCTTTGCTTTGACTGGCGCTCTCTGTCTCGCTTCCCCCATTCCAAAGATTCGTGTTCACTCTCCGGCGTAAAGTGGTGTCCCCATGTCTCGTTTGTGGTAAATATTCGGCGCAACAAATTCAACAAGTTCTTCTTCAAACGCTGCAGGAGACGCGTACAAACTTCTCAACGCGTGAATTTCTGCTCAAAATTGAGAAGTTTCGGCACTAATCTGGCTGAGATTTTGCGGTAGCCTAATGGTTCATGAATTATTGACTCAATACTACCTACGGTGAAGCCGAATCCATCAGCCATATCGTGAACATTAATGCGACGGTCACCCGAAATGAGTTTTTCAACAGCACTTACGTTTTCATCAGATGTCACTCGCATGTTGCATGTTCGCCACCACATCTCGGCCTTTACGGAAGGTGGTATATCATTCATATACTTGGGTCTTAGAGAGCCACGCATCCCCGAACTGCTCGAGTAATTTTCGATAAATTACCGCTGGTTTTAGAATATCTTTTACAAAAACCCGAAAAATAATGCGTTGCGAAAATGAAACTGGTACATCCTTTTCGCTCATAACTTTAACTACACTAAAAAGTGAGGTTAAGCGGTTCCAGCTGTTCTCCACGTTTCATCACAGACCAATCAGATATCCAGTGCTGCCATTTTGTCGACACTCAATTTTGCGCGGTTTATATTTGAACCGTCCTCTTACATTCATGTCAGCAAAGTTGTAAGGGTCATACAATCCTCACGATTATGAATTTTCATCCACTCATTTTGGTTTTTCTGGATGATGAGTTGTATAATGAAGGTTTTAAACTCATCATATTTTAAAGTTACATTCCTTTATCAATGAATGTGGTTATTCTGGCGAATTCCCCAATACCTGATGACATTTTTATGGCAACCAATTATTTGTCGCATAATGCGAAGTACCAACGAACGCTCCATACAGCTCTTTGTCCTCCTGGTATCAAATTTATTTGTTTTCTAGGCTCTAGACGTCTAAAGTACCAAATTATGATATAATCGTAATGTTTAATGATATAAATCGAGTTACAATTGATTGAACAATGAAAAACGTGCCATAGTTGCATCAACATCGCATGTTCGAGACAACACGTGAGATTCAATGACGCAAACGATTTTTTTTTTTGAAACAAAAAGGAAGAACATGTGGATCCAAAAATAACTCTTAAGCAATAATTTTATCCTTGTCGATTTGGAAAAGACCCGAAACAAAGTTTAAACCAACTGAAATTGAACACTGCGGGCTGAACGGGCGAAATTAGACAACTTTCAACAACTTCGAGTGAAAATGTCTAAATAAATTACAAAAACAAACGCTGCCATCTATTTTCGTTAGCTAACAATTTTGTGAAATAAGTCGAAATGAAAGTTTTTATTCTAAGTTACACGCAGAATTGTGGAACAATTATGCATCTAAATGATTGAACGTTTTATTCGTCCATCAACCGCTCGCACCTCTTACATTTTCCCGGCTCAAGGAAAGCTAATTTACATTGCCAGGAGTAAGCTATCATTTATCGTATGGCAGACAAAGTTTATGTTTGGGATAAAATCACATGAACCGAAATCCTGTCGCTTTATCAAACGTTTTGGCTAAACGCGCGCGTTCTCGCACCGCCGGAAACAAAAGCAAGGATAATAATCCGTAGATTATGCAAATTTACAGCTGAATAATTTATCTAATACAAGAATTAACAGCCTGATAGGATGGTAATGATTAGGTGGAAATGAGGTTAACTGCTTTCGTCAAGGACTAAATCGATAGCATTACACGAATCTCTCGCTTTGATTGCAAACCGACATGAAACATACAGCTCAACAATGTTTTTCTTTTAAAGTAGATAAAATTAACGTCAACGTATCGGGCGGTGGCGCCCCTATGTCTTCATCGCTACGAATGTCGAGAGCGACGTCAAATCCTTTTTATTATTTCCCGGAGACCGAGCAACGAAGCAATCAACCATCCAATAGCATTAGAAGCCACCGCGACTTCACGAAGCCAAGGACCATGGAAACCAAGGGGACTACGAAGGAGCTACCACCTCGGCCACCAGCGACTGCTACCCACGTCATTGTGGGTGGGAGGAAAATTATGAGTGGAAAAACTTTCTTTTTTATCTTCGTCATTTCGCCAACCCCCACATTTATCAACGGCGCACCGAAGGAGGGGTTTTAATTTCATGAATTTTTCTTCATCAGACAACCATATTTTCTTTATGATTTTCACCCAACATTTCTTTTGTTTTTGTGCGTTCACCATTGACGATATTGTGGGGGCGGTTATCTTACTTGAAGGGATTTCATGGAGACTGAAACAATGATTAATAATAGTTGTTTACGTTTCCATATAGTTTTCGAATGTTGTAAGGCAGCGACAGTATCATTAAATGTTGATGGGATGTTTTCAGCCAGCACCAACTGCGAATGGATTTTGTAAAATGGCTTCAAAGCGTTTCACGAAAATACTTCGTTAAAGTCGTTTTTATTGAGTTTTGATAAACATTTCGCACTGTTTGTAAAAGTGAGGCTTGCTATGTTTATTTTAAGTGTGAAAATTGCATTTTGTAGAGTTAGTTAACACACTTATTAGCCTCGTCAACGTAGGCAACGTAATTAGGCAAGGAAATTTTTACAACATATTTTGAGAGCCAGAATTTATTCAAAACTATTTATTTATTTATCTGCCAAACATGGCAATATCACATGATTAAAATTTGATTAACAAATTGAATTGCAAATTTCTGCTACAAAATTACAAAATTCATGCAAAAGGAACACATCCAATCCAGAACACATCCAGGAACATCCAATCGATTAAAGTTTGTGATAAAAAAAATGATACGATTAAGAGGAAAGAGCATTTGAAAGCAGAGTTTTGAAATGGATTCTGGAAATCCTTGGATTGTAATGCGCCCCAAGTAAATTGAAAGTTTTGCAGTATCTATTGATGGGCTCGTTATCAGCATAAATATCTTCATCAGTCGAGAGTGTCTAGTGGCTCGCAATGACTCATGTACTTTTATTCTCGCATATCAAAATTGAATCGTTATGGAGCCTTTAAGGCTATCAAACGCGAAACCACAGTATATCATAGTTCTCCGACAGGCAAGGGTTGACATATTGAGAAGATGATAACACTCGTAAGATGGCAAATCGTGGAAAGTTCTCAGGTCAAACACTGACCTCAGTGCAAATAAAACAAATTATTTTTGTATCGACTCAATCCTATCGATATGGACGGCGAAGGCAGGGTCTCAGACTCGATACGGATAAAGTTCTAGGTACCCAAGTATGGTGGAATTCTTTGGATCGTCGTTTGATGAATCTGAGAAGCTGGAAAGTTAGCTCGGCCGAGAACTTCATCCAATTGCAAGCTAAATCGCAGTTTCTTGTCCACAAGAACTTCAGGGTCTGCGATACTCTCTTATCGCAAATGGTATCTGAGTTTTTCCGAGAAAAACTCGTATAATTTCACATTTGTCGAGTTTTAAATGTAGTTGATTTGTTTCAGACCATTCATAAAATGAGTTGAATTTGTTTTGAAGAAGTTTGTACTGCAATGGGGACGTGACCACAATGAAAAGCTTGAGATTACCAGCATAAAATAAATCAGGTACATCGGACACGATTCCCGACGAATCAGAAATAAAGATGTTGAAAAAAGAGGACCAAAATGACTACCTTGTGGTACGCCGGGAAACACTTTTATTTCCTTGGATATAAATCCTTGAAATTTAAGGTATTGTGTCCTTTTTTTGACAATCCAATCCACTCAAATAATAGGTCACTATTTCCGAAATTTTTTAACGTATGAGACAGAATTTTGTGTTTGAGTTGATCAAAAGTCTTAATGAAGTCGGTATAAATTGCATCGAGTTGGTGATCATTTTCCATTGCACAAAGGATGCTAGAGACCATTATAGTAATATTCGTTACTGCTGAGCGATTTTTGTGAAAACCGTGGTGTTGATCGCTATCCGAAGTTCAATGATTTGTGATATTTTAAAACAGATTTGTTTTTCTGGAAATGTTTTGGAATGGCTGACAGGATTGGAATCCTTCTGTAGTTTTCAACTAACAAGTCGTCTTTATTTTTGTAAATCGGAGTCAGATGTGTCGTTTTCCAAGTAAATGGAAAGGTTCCAGAAGAAAGAGATTTATTGAAAATAATATGTCGTGGCAGAATCAGTTGATTTTTGCATTGAAATCAAATAGTAAATAGAGGATGGAGTAAATCTGGGCCTGCCCCTTGAGATCGAGTGTTTCTAATGTCTCAGATATTTCATATTTTGAAATAACGAGTTCTTCAAAAAAAAAAAAACATAAGAGTTCCTCTCAACTCTGAGAGATAGAGAGTTGGAATGTGAATATACGGATTGGAAATGATCAGTGAATAATTCGCAAGCGTCCTTAGTATTACAAGAGCTGCATTCTTGATAAGGTTTGGATTCAGAAAATCCGTGAGACTTTCGTTCCGTATTGACAAGGTCAAAATTTTTTTCAAACTATCGATTCCTCTATCATTGTGTATGCTTTGAAGCATCCTCTGAAGGGAAAATATTAATAATACACAATATGCCTCGACAATAAGCGTTACCAATAATCCCTTTAGAATAGATACATGTTATCATTATTATGTCCCTTTAGATGTGTGTAGAAGAACGCGGATCTGACGTGCACTGGTTCGCGATAGGCCCCGTGGATATTCGTTATCGTTTCATATGGATCGAAATACAAAGGGACCAATACTATAGTGAGTCGTACAGTGTTATTAAAAGTTTAAAAAAAGTAAAATTTTTGATAGTCGAGACAGACCACCTTTGTCTTCCTCAAAATCACAGACAATAGGCGTCCGTCAATACATCAGAAGGCTTCAAAGGTAGATAAATTTGTCTAGAAACAATAAGGACAGTAAAATAATAAACCTGTGCAAAAGTTATATGATAAAAACAGAAATGTGATGTTAATGTCATCGCCTGTATGTGAGAGACGTTCCAATCCAAAAATCAAAATTATGTATTTCCTTCTAAACAATCTGTTTAGGACTATATCAAGTCCTCCCGGTGCATCTAAGAATGTTGCTTCATGGTGCAACAGCTGCAGTTCAGTATGTTACACTTAGACTTGCTTACAATCCAACTAATGACTAATGAATTTATAACTTTCAAGCAAATCTAGTGGCTTACCCAGCTTTCTCATAGCCAGAGAGTTTATTGGAGAGAGTTAAAAGCTTCCAGCCCAGTTCCCTGGTTTCCAGGAGAAGTGGAAAAGTTGGAAAACTAGTTACTTTGTGCCACTTTGCATCAGTTGCATTTTGTCCTACTTTTGCAAATAATAATTTCCCATTAACTTTTCCTCCACATACTAGAAGCCTACTATTGTTGCTGAATCAAACTGAAAAACAAGGAGAAATTCGATCTCGGTGTATATCGCTGCTGGCAAGGTTCACCGGCAATACCTCAAAGTGGAGAACAGGACTGGCTTTATTGTAGGAGAAGCAACTTAAGACACGGTGGAATCTTATTTTTTTGACTATTTACTAATTTGTAATGAGGATCTTGAAAAAAGGAATTTTAAATGGCTGATAGTGTTTGATAAAAGATTTTCAAGAAGACTTTACGTAGCACTTTAAAACGTGTGCGAAAAAAGTTCCACAACGCGAGAAATGAAATTTTTTTTAATGTTTCGCAAAAATATGGAGTTTGTTGCTTGGTCCAGGTAGAATCGAAATACTTTGATTCCAAAAAGTTTTCTTTTTCTTCCGAATCAAATTCCTAGCTATTGAAATACATTTTTAGTTTTCCCACAGACTATGAATTTTTGATTTAAACAGAATTATTGTGATTTTTTCGGTTGCCGTCAATTGGTGGACCCATTTTCTTGGGTTAGTTCGGCCTCAGTATTCTCAATATGCCTGCGATTTTGATTGTCCACACACCAAATGCATCATGAAAATTTAGGTTGTTGCCATAACCATAAAAGGATATTAAATAGTGTAGCCGTTAAATATAAATTACTTCTCATGTTCGTACTGCTGATAAAGTTCACATCGAAACGGCACTGAAGGAATTTCTATTTTACGACTGGGTACGTAATTTTATTTGTAAGGGACTTACTTCAATTTATCCCGAAGGAACTACGCATTTGTTTAGTTGAATTTTAACTTTGCTCAAACTTATAAGGACTACCTTATGCTGCGTTATTTCAAATTCTTTCCAAGTTACCATTTTTTTTTTTGTGGCAAAGTTTCGTTTCCAGATTTAATTCAAAAGTCCTGGACATGAAAAACATTTAAATCACGTGACATTCTTATCTCAACCGAGAAATAAGAAAGTTCTCCATATTGTACATGACATGAAACTGATTGCTCTAGGGGTATGAAGTTAAAAAAATCCGTGAACATCTGCATAACCAAAAGATACTAAAACCGCTTCGAGGCATTAAAAAAAAGATTCGGTTAATTAACTTTCGAGAAGGGGATTACATGTTATTTTTATTCCAAGGAAAATTCTTCACAGATTTAATTAATGTCATTATTCCACATTCAAGTTATGATACAGAGTATAATCTTTTTTATTATATTATTGTGACTGCAGGATACACGGCAAGGTTAACGATTCTGAAGTAACGCAGGAAACGAACCCAAATTTTCTATTAATATTCTTGTAATGTTCAGCATTTTCATTTCAAGAGCTTTCACTTATTAGGGGGAAATTTTGCGTTAGATCTGACTAAAATAGTTACTATGAAGGACCTAAACACAAAGAGTATTCTCATGAGTTGAATTTGAAAACGAAATTTGGAAAACGCTTTAAAAAGGTTAAATCCATATTATTTTGGTCCAAAAATTTATTTAGCCACCCCTTGATATCTTCTTTGGAAGTTCAATGCATGAAATCATTTTTGATGTTAGGGACATACCTCTGGAGTTTGAGGTTGAAAAAAGGAAATTGAAACCATGGCAAATTAAATGGAGAATACAATACAGAATTTATTACAGTGTCCGTATAATGAAAAAAACCTACTTGATTTGTTAGTACTATTTCTAATTTTCGATAGCTGAAAAAAGACAATTTTCTTTTGTACCCATTGTAACAATGTTTGCTAACATTGTAAATTTGGTATATTAATTCAAAAAATTCATTCGTCGAAACAAATAAATTCGCCACAATATCCCCCTTATTATACCTTAAAGCGACAAAACATAGTGAAATCGAAGCATTAAAAAGTATTTATTTATAAGCGACTCCTTTGAATTCCTGTCCCGTCCTGTCAGCAGAAAGGAAAATATTCTTGTGATGCCACACATTATAATAGAATATTAAATAAAAGGAAGCATTCTCTTAAAAAAATTTCCAAAAAAATTATTTTACCGAAAAACATATGGGGCACCTATAATTTAGTTTTTCACTAAACTTCACTAAATACTAATTGTTCTTCACATTAGATGTATATAAATTTTTTTAAGAAAGATAGATGCAGTCTTGTCATATGAACCTTATCGCGTCAAAAACCACTGAATGGACTGGAAAGCATTGGGATTTTTAGTGAAAAGTTTGGGTTGCATAGTTGCCTTCCAGGGCGATACACTTTGAATAGCGATTTCCCAACATTTCGATGCTCTCCCTTGTCTTCTTCCCTCTTTCACTGGAGCCACTGCTTGAGGTTTGGGAATAGATAATAGTCGCTGGGGGTCAAGTTTGGAGAATATGATGGATGAGTCAGCAATTCAAATTGCAATTGGTCCAATTTAGCCATCGCTTTCAAGGACGTGTGTGACGGTGCGTTATCGTGGTGGTACAGAACTTTTTCCTTCGCCATATGAGGTCATTTTGTCTTTATTTTGTGGTCAAGTTTTTCCAATAACGCTACATAGTACTCTCCTGCGACTGTTCTTCATTTCTGCAGCTAATAGATGACGATTGGTATTCGATGGGCATTCCAAAAAACGAAGGCCATAACCTTCCCGGCGGAGTTTTGGCTTCTTGGCCGCTTTGGTCGGCTTTCGTGGATTTCTATCCACTCTCCAGATTGGCCCATAATTCATCAATTGTCACAAAAAGTCGCAAAAGCCCGCTTGGATATGCTGCCAAACCGGCTGTTGAATCAACAACGCGCTGTTGTTTTTGGTCGATGGTCAGCAACGCGGGACCCATCGTGTCGATAGCCTTTTTGTCTCCAAAATATCGCGCAAAATGTATTCTGTTCTTTTGAGATGCTCACGGCTTCACCTAACTTGCGCAATTCCACTTTACGATCAATCAAGACGTTTCGATGCTCTTGCTTTACGATGTGCGCATTCGTGACCTCTTTGTGCCTTCGAGAGCGAGATGCGACTTCGGTGCTTTTAGGACCCGTTTCAAATTCACTAAACCACAGATAAACAGTTGCTTTCGAAAGAGCAGATTTGGGATAACATTTTAACAACCACTGCAATGATTGTTCAGAAGTTTTCCTGTTTTTCCATTTTGTATACGATGGCGAAAGTAGCGTTACTCATACGACTGCAGCTTGTCAATGAATTAGTGAAATGTCATGAAACTGCATACATAAACTAGTGACAGATGAGCTTGTCAAAATGAGTCATGTTAATTTTCTAGTGGTGCCACGTATTGAAAAATCCCACGAATTTTCAGCACCTCAAGTATTTGCGCATAAATTTCACTTTCAATTTTTTATTTTCAAATTAAAGCCCGATGAGAGCTTCTTATGCGATCTACAAAAATGGAAAATCGCTGATTGATTAGTCCGGACTGTCAAGAGGTTGAATTGAGTTGAATACATTGTATTTTTTGTGTTCTTTGAGACCAAAAATTGTCATAGCATAGTATGACGCGTTTACCAGATTATAACGTCTGTTATGGCGTTATGAACCTTATACCACTTTTGAAGTTATGAACCTTATACCACACTTATACCACTGTGTTGCTCGCCTAGAAATGTTTCACCATCCAGAAAAATATGGAAAGAAAACCCATCAGCTGACAGTTGCATCCCGTTTCAAACTGGGGCTATCTTACCTTTTATCAACGCCTTTTTGCAGACTTTTATGATTATCGAAAGCGATGGACCCCGTCTTCGTCCCAGGTATAATTCAAAAATGAATAATTTTCTCCCGCATATCTTGCTCTCACACTCTTGCAGATCTTTAAGCTCTGCATTTTTTACTTTTCGGTCGGACAACGATTGATTGAACTGGTACAGATTTTCACATTTAATTTTAAGATATCTGAGGATGGCAACGTTGCAAACGCACCAGCCTTCATTTTTTACATTTTTAATTGTTTTTCAAATGATTGAAATGAGATTCTTGTGAATCGTTTTCGACGTTTTGATTTTTTTAAAATATACTAGCATTTTCAGCCGGTCGAAGTATTTCAAAAAATCTAAAAGTGAAAGAATTCAAAACAGTTTAACTCAGATAACTCAAATTTTTCATGGTTAATTTTATGCTTTGTTGCAGTTTTTGGGATTAAGATTATGGCAGCCAATCTCAATCTCTTCATGCTAACCAATTTTAAGCCCTTTCAAGTGTACCCGCTTTTACACGGCTTTACACAGAAAAAAAGGAAATTCTTCTTCTGTCTTCTTTTCCATATCTTTGTTTTGGAATACAAGAAGAAGAAGAAGAAAAAGAAGGAGGAAGGAACTTCAAAGTGATTTGTTCTCAATGAGATCGAATAAAGCAGTTTTGTAGTTTTAAAAGTTTATTTTGTAGAAGTCACAACTTTATTGAGCCGTATTTTTTTGGGTAGGGGGTTGAAGGCTATTTACGCCCTGAGTGTTGGACTCCCAGTGGTGCAACGGACCTAGTGGACTACCGACTTAACACCTCCCCTCTCAACCGGAGCCTCTAGCCTAGAAGCGTTTGACACATTACTTCGGGCTAGGCCTCCGAATTTTGCGTCTTTTGGCGCCTTCGCGTTACAGGTTTTCCATCTCCAGCGAGGAGGAAAAGAGGAGGAGGATTGCTAGAGAAGTGAACCCTCTGACCTCGATGCCTCCAGCCGATCAAGTATGCATTTATTCATGGCTAGAATTGCCCGAGCATAATATGCCATTCCATTTGTCAACTGATTTCAGCATCTCTTTAGGCTATCTGGATGGAGCTCTCCAACCTTTTCGGCAAGACCACCGCGCTATTTGTCTCATCTTCTGCATGAAAAGAAAATATGACAGGCGTCATCCTCCGTACCAATACAGAATATGCAATCTGGAAACCGTGACTTACCAATAATCTTGTGCGGGTAAGACTGAAAACAACCGTGTCCGCTCAGTAGCTGGGTCAGGTAGAAGTAAGTCTAACCATGCGTTCAACTGGGCCACGATCTCAAGTCGTTGATGAGACGCGCAGTCCATCTTCCTTTAAGCTTACGTTCCCATGATTGCTGCAATTCGTCGAGAGTACATCGTCTTTCATCGCGAGAAAATTTTTGTTTATTATCCTCGTGCCTTCGGAGGTAGATTATTTTACACTCTCTAGCAAGGAGAGCGATGGGTATCACGGCTGCAATTACCAACACCGCTGACTCAGAATCTGTATGGTAAGCTGATGAATTCTTCAATGCTCCTCGTCTCTGCACCTGTGATAGCCGTTTTCGGTGTAGTTCCTTGTTGAGAGCTTGACTCCATATTTCTGCTACATATAGAAGCTTAGATTGCACGACACTCATCAGCAGTCGCCTTTTTGTTGGACTTTGTCCCGCATGATTGGCCACTAGTCGACTGATTTCCGAGCCCCCTGCTGCGGCCTTATTTGTCGCTGCCTTGATTTGCTACGAGAAACTCAGCTTAAGATACTTAACTGATAGTTTCGGCTCTACTAGTGTGTCCCCGACTCGGACCATTCTAACTCTAGGGATCCTCTTCTTGGATAGGATGACCACTTCGGTTTTCTCTAAATCCAGCTCCCTACCCGGCGCACTAGTACATTTGTGCTTGATCGACTGTGCGCCCAGCCACTAGTGCCGCAACATCATCTGCACAGCCAAACGCGACTCTTCAGCTAGTTCAAGTCTGAGTCCGTCGTAAGAGACTTTCCACAAGTCTGGATCGAGGATAGAGCCTTGGGCCACACCTGATGTAACTAGCATCCTCCGACGACCTTTCGCCGTGTCATAGATCACGCTGTGATCCTTCAGGTGATTTCGAACTATCTGCATTAGATATTCTGGTACATGGAATGAGTTTTCCAGGACTTTCAGAATATCCGTCCATTTGAGCCGTATAATGTCGACAAAAAGGAATCCCAACGAAAGGAAAACAATCATTTCGGAAAAAATATTGATTTTTCGGACAAACTAAAACCTGAACATGGCTCAACATGCGACGGAAAAGAATAAGGCAAGAAGTTCCTAAATAACGCGAATGGAAGATTCTATTCGAAAAATTGTAGCCAGAGGGAGTACTGGAAGCGCAAAACTTTCCACATATCATGGAGATGATAGAGTAGAAAAGCAGTAGAGAAAGCTCTGATAATTTGGATAGAGGACAATAGTTATAAAAGAACAGGTGAATTCTAAGTTTATAAGACAACATTAAACTTAACATTTCGAGTCGGCTTAGTCTGGGCTTAGTCTGACTTAGTCTGTCAAAATCTGAGAGTTAAGCCGAAGGATATAAAGCAGCATAGTAACTGTTTCGCTGGGTTTGAGAAGCTCGTAGTACACTACTCCCTTCTGAACCCACCACACACAGTATTATCTTCCTTCCAAAACGATCCGGTCTTGCACTCGATGTTGATGGTTGTCCTGGCGCTACCAATAATTTCTTACTATAATTTCTTACAAAAAACTCTATTTCGTGGCGTAAGTGCAGCATTTTGCACACAGTTTTTCGTCTTTTCATCTGTCGTTCGTTCAGTATGTGTGGAACCCATTTGCCAACCTTTTGAATCTTTCCCATGGCTCTCAGGCTATCGGAAATTGCTTACCGAGTGACATTCAACTGCTCCGCCATCATTTGTTGTGTTTGTGTATCGTCTTCGTCCATGCTTGTAATTCGTCGTCTTCAAACTTTTTTGGTCGATTTTCATGTTCTTTGTCAGTAGTATTGAAATCGCCACTTTTGAAAAGTTGAAACCAGCGTTCACGCGTATTGATGGTTGGAGCAAGATTGCCGTAAGTCTCTACAAGAATTTGATGACATTTCGATGCCTTTTTCTTTTGATTGAACAAGAAAATCATTACTTGCTGCAAATGCTCTGTACTTGGTTCAAAATTCAACATGTTTAACACGAAAAATAAGTATACTGCTAACTCGTAAACAACTAAACGAATATGACGTTTTGTAGCTGGCAGTCTTACCAACAATATGGGGCTTTGGGTTAAAAAAATTCGTTTAATCGTTAAAGCACCGATGCCATTTGGTTGTTTATACCTTAAGCGCGATTTTAATAGAAAAATCGACACATTGGTCAGTTCTGAAAACATTGACACCATTGACAGCTGGTAAAACATCAGGCACCAAAAAATAAAAGTTCGATCTCGTCAGTAAGGATACAGACTGTTGGTTCCTAAATTCTTAGGTTTGTATCGATGTTTTCTGGTGTTGAGTTTTCAAAACATGCTGTAAAAAAGTTGAAAATAGTAATATCAATCGGGTACACCATTTTCATGGGTTGGCTCAGCTTAAAGTTGGCGAAGATCGTAAAATGACAGTGTTTGAAGTTTGCATCGTTAGAAACAAAAAGGCTCGATTTTGTTTACTTCCTCGTTCTTATGTTTGCCGATGGTTGGACAGGCATTACAAAATAATATAGTAAAATCAGTTAACATTGCGATCGAAAATTAACAAACTTCAGTCCAAATGTCCAGAAATATCCAGAAAGTGAAAAAGTTCGAGGTGAAATTTGAAACTTCGACACCTCAAAGTTCACGGATTTAGGTAATATAAAAACTTCTCGGAGATCGCCTAGAACTTTGGCATATGTGTGTTGCCTAAAAGAAAAGTTTCCATGAACATTGAACAAGATTCGCTACGAACGAGAACTGATTGAACTCCTCATTCCTTACTGAAGGGATTTCGTTTAAACAACATATTACGAGTGACCATTGCTCATTATACATTTTGCCTTGAATTCAAAGCCAAGCAAAAGAGCCAGTAGAATGATTCACTAGCATTAGGCTGCACTGCTCAATTGCTTACACATTTGGTCCTTGCTTTCGCATCGCATACCAGTGCAATATCGGTTGAGTTACGAACGTTGACAAATACTTGCGATTGAATAAAGTGGTCATATTTATGAAATCTAATAGAAAAGGACATTGGCCTCGAGTACATTTACAAAATGACATGATACTTTCAAATGTCGAGACCATAATCAAAGTCGTCCACGTTGATGTAATTACATTGCATAATTCTCTCAATTTCGCGTGACCATATTGAACTCCGTCAATATATTGGATAGAGAATAAGAAATCGATATCATTTTCCAATAGATAATTCCCCGAACAACAATGAATGCTGTTGTCCATTTATTTCATCATCATCATCGACAACAACAACAACTTCGTTGTTTCCAAGTACAGTACTCATACAGAATTGTAAATATCCTCTTTGCGAAGCATTTTCCTTGGCAACGTTGCGATCCGCCGACAAAGGCAAGTTATGTAAATTTAAATTATGAGGCAGCCAGTAAATATTTAATCTTATGGCAGGATGGCTGAAGGCAATTATTGGGCTCGTTAGTTGGTATTGACGGAATTACGCAAGAATATCAGTTTTATTCAGGGACATATGACGTGCCATATGTTGTAGCAGTGGTAGAAACTCCTGTAGTACAGAATAGAAGTGAAGGAAAGGAAAGAGTTTGGGCTGCTTCTTATAAACTAACTATTCGATTTGTGAAACAAGAAACCATTAAAAACGTTGATTCAAATCTAAACAGGTCAACTCTGCACTAAGGAAATCATTTCAACAAGTTTCCTTAACATACAGGATATAACTTTTACTAATCCTGCATGCAACGCGGCGAAACTGTAGCAAATGCACTATACGAAGCAGCGTTGAACTACGTGCTATGAGTTTTGTCAGAATATATATCCTCCCAAGCGTTAAGCAGTTTTCGTAACCTCAACAAAGTAATAAGCCATTGCAAATTGTGGAGGACGACAACTTCCTTCGCAAGATTCTAGCTCAGTCGTCACGAGCACTAAAATCACTAAAATGTGTTTATGCTATTTCTCTTGCACTTCGACCACAACTTTCACCATATTATTGCCACAAAAGCTTTGGCTAGAGTTTCCAGGAGATTTACGGTAGGGTCCATCTCCCGCATGTTCCCATGTAGGAATACTCAGTCCATTCCCGCAGTTATTGCAACGCCTTTTCAATAAGTAAACCTCTTACCTCGGGGACAGTGTATCTTGGAGTACGTTGCATGCAGTATCCTGTGAATGGAAACCCAGCAAGCGGGCAAGCAGAAAATGCGACTCGAATTGGGACTTCTGTGGCCAGTGTGTTGTCTGGAACATCGATATGCCAGTAATTTGATTAAAACATCCTGAATGTAACGAAGAGCCTTTACTTGTTTGGATAGCGCAAGTTCAGTTTACATATATATGTCCAATTTCACTCCAGGAAATTCCGAAACCAACTTTCTATTGGTGCCAGATGAAAGGAAACTTTGTTGCTTGTGGTACTTTTCTGTAAGCAAGTTGCATTCCTAAATTGTTCAAGTTGTGTTTGCTGAGTTCTGTATGGAGGGTTCATGGTAAATAATTTCGATAATTTCATTTGTGTTCTTAGTTGTTCGCATGTACTTGTATATTAATGTATCGTTATGAATCAATAACCGTTTCTGTAATTGAATAAATCGGAACTTGGATACATTGTTTCTAATTAAGTTGAAAAAAGTTGAATAAGCAATGGATATTCGTTAGCAAAAACTAACTCAAAAGATGGATCCAATCACGAGCGTAGAACAGTATGATTTTGTTGTGAAATAATTTGATCCGTGTTACTTCGCTGGCTTCTACGTTGCATTTTATGGAAGTTGACGTCATTTCTTGGGCATTAGTCCCATTTCTCACCTATTCCTCTCATCCGTCATTGCTTTTTCACCATTTTCCCCACAACTCTTCTCCAAACATTCACTTCAAAATATTGGTAGAGAATCGTAGAGAATGTATTTGAATTTCGTATATTTCAAATGCATTGAATACTACCAATATCAATCTCCGCTCTAATTAAATAAAATGACCTCCACCGACGTACGTACGCGCAGGCAAAATTGCTAGTGGTGACGGAAATGCTTGATGTTTGTTAAAGAATAACTTATGCCAAGAAGCTCCGTCGCGTAGTTGATTGGCGGGGGTATGTGTCTCCCTAAATGCATTTTGATCTTTTTGCTCGCATCAACTTCCTAAGAGCGATTGACACCACTTTCAATCCGCTTTGATGAAGTTGACCTTGACGAAGGGATGAAATGGTAATCGTGAACATGAACTCGTGAACATGAACTCGTGAACTTGTGAGTTAGCTTCAAAATTTGTGAGCGAATAGCGCTTCGCAGATTTCTTTTTTTGAATAAAGAGAAGTGAATTTAGATTTTGGAAGTATACGATAAATTGTAATGATACCAAAAATTAGTTAGTATCCAAGAAATCGTTGAGACACCAAAGCATAAATAATTGAAAAAAGGAACCCCGAAATGCTGCAGAGAATTGCTTCAAATGCGAGTTCCAATACGGATGACAATGGAAGTTTCATTGTGTGATGAAAACCGAATGAAAAGTGTGATTTAGGAAAACTCGACAGTCTGCATATAAAAACAAACCATTACACTAACATTATGGGAAAAAACTAAGACGGAACGAAGAACAGAAGTGTCAAATAAACACAGAAGTGATGCATAAACACTAAATTAAGAAGAGTTATTCAAATAACCTGAATTATTTCACCGACTGGAAGTTCAAATATTCAAGGAGGAGATGTTATATTACTAATAAGTACACAAAATGCATATAAACCGTACCCGATCGGGTTAGGTGTTGGGTGATTCTTAGTTCAAAGCAATTACACCATTTTGAAGGATTTTGTGTTTTGCTCGTTTGTGGAACGTGCTTCAGGTAAAGACTCCAATTCTTAGCCTGTGACTGTAACGGTGTATCACCATGTGAATGGTTCGCACTTACGATTTAGACTTCTCTATCGAGCCATCTCAAACACCGAAAACCTCGAGATGAGTGACTTTGAAAGTCTCCTTTTGTAAGCTTAAGTGCAGCAAGTCCCATTGGCATGATTTTTCTAAATTTCCCAAAATCCTCACAACGTTTATTGTGTTTTTCTTTAAATTTAAATATAAATTTGGAGATTAATTCCAGTCCAAGATGATTGAAGGGTATCCTTTTCCTAAAAATTAGTCCATCAAGTCCATAATTTCGGAAGCGGATTTTTCCCATTCACTGCGTTTGTCCTGACTAACACCAATTTTAAATCTAAACAGTATCCCGATTCTAATTTGTAAATGTTATCTCAAATGGAGCTCATTTAGATGGATAAAACTGTATGAACCTCATACGTCCTTTATTTTTAATGAGCGATTCCTCAACAGCTACATCAAGGTTTGGTGTATACAAATGTCGGAATCTGTTCGAATAAGTTGGACCATTCGTATTTTGCTTATTGTGTCATTATTGTCAATTTTTCTATTATTGCTAAACGCAAAAAATAGGAACGACCTACAAATCTTCTGAAAGGCATGGTTTCGGCAAATGTTGAAGTGTGTATGATGGCTCTTTTTTGACCAGTTCTATAGTACTTTAGGCTTTTTCCCTTGTGAAATAATAACGCTAAGAGCAAAAAACCATCATATCTCATCGGGAAGTTACAGGAAACCACTTCTTGAGTAATTTTTTTAATATGCTGCTGATCTTCTCGAACTTCTATTTTGTATATAGGCTCGTTTCTTTTGACAACATGTCCGAAAAATTATCCTGCAATACTTCGTGCAGGACAGATAATCCGGGTGATTTCCTAATATCTGTAAAGTACAAGAGTTTATTCGTGGAACTTCACTGAATTGTGATATTTCGGGAATATTGTCAGTATCTTCCCAAGTTCATTTTTCGAAGAGATTACATGAAGTATCAACAACAGCACTGTCACTGCTGTTTAGGCATTTCGCACGTTTCATATTTCTAGGAACATGAATGTTGTCTGTGGTATCTACATCACTATCATTTTCAGTTTCTAATGTATCCTTCAGTTCACCAAAATGGCAACCGTCGTCACTTTCGTATAAGTTTTCCATTTTTCGGCGCGAATTGCTTAAGAATTATATTAGATATTCATAAGTAAAAATTGTTAACATTAATATTATGTATTATTTATTTGTTATCTTAAGTTATATAAACTCAATAAAACAACTTCCCGAAAATGAGCTACAGTACGCTAAACTCACGGAATGACTGAATAAGGAAAAATTGCAATTGTTTTCTTTTACAAAACGGCTACTACCGTTATCTATTATACAATGAGAGAATTTTAGATAAAAAGAGAGCCGAGCTAATGTGTAAATGTCAGACGGGTGTTATGTCTAGTAAATTTACTACTCCAACTACACTACAACTACAACTACACGACTACTACAACTGCTACAACCATACTACCACTACTACTATTACTCCTACTTGTTATGCATTGAAATATATGACGGGGATAGCCTGTCAATGTCGAATTTGGCCCAACAAATTTTTGCGGACGATACACTACATTTTCACTTTAGGTGTTTGTAATATTAGTATGAAGTGTTAAAATCGATTGAAGCTTCCCTCCTTCGCTTTCTCTCACTTTTCCCATAAAGTTATTTCTGTTTTTGAGCTGAAGGTGGCCCAGCACGGGCAGTGATCTACTCCCGCAAGAACCGCGCAGACTGAGTGCTTCCGGACTTAGTGAGTAACCTTGGGACCCAAAGATCACTGTCAAATAAGTGTCTGCGACTGCGGCTGCCGTGGTTCGCATCAAATTATATAAGTTTAAAGGATACTTTTCCGAAAACTGTCTTCAAGATAGGTAAACCTTGTATTCAGCTACATATTTTTTATAAATTTCCTTTGTATAAATATGCTACGTAATATGATTGTCATAGGTATATTATAGAAAACCAAAACTCTGACGTAGGTTTCGGCGACCATTACGCTTGACGCTAGAGTTTTCATGACCACGGGTAGATTTGTACGTCAACGGGCACCTGTCTTCGCTAAATCCTCTCTTTTCACAAGTCTCCGAAGCCTAATAATAAAATTCCTCTACATGTACGCACAATCCTTGGTCAAATATTCACCATTATTCAAAAAAATATGGGCAGTACCCACAGGGCTCGTACCAGCAACTCATCAAAGGCCTTCTCCGACTATTAATATTAGCAGAATTAAATAAATAAATAAACAATGAAATCAAAAACAAAATAAAAATATGTAAATATCCTTTTTTGTTTCAGGCATAACACTAAAGTTGCTGGCGTTGCTACATGCAGGACTACATTAGGAACAATCGCGTCAACCATGTTCACTGCTGAAGTCTTCCATCGATATTCCCGTATTTTTGTAAATATCAAAGCCTGAATTTTCAAAACGAACAAATCGTGCAACAAAACGTGCACTTACAAATTGTATGCTGTGCAAAATAATAGATAACAATAAAAACTTCACTTTCAACCTATCCGCAGCCCAACATCACATACATTTTGCACGAAATTTAATTCAGTTATGGAAATTTCGCCAGCAGGATTCCATTGTTGAAATAATCTCCGTATAAAAAACAGACAAAAAAGGTAATTTTCGTAAAGTTCGTATATTTCATTCCTGAAACGCAGTAAAAATTATATATTGTTTTCCACTTTGCATGTTAATGGTCCAATGAATCTACAATATTGAAATTTGGTACTAAAAGAATTGGTCGGTGCCGTTCTCTACATCGAATCAATAATTCGCGTCTGATAAATGAATATTTCGATGGAAACCATTCGAAAAACTCATTTTATTCGTATCTGCAACTAAGTTAAATCCGAATAATCACTGGAAACGTATGGTGTTGATCGCGTTGGGATGAACATTCGTTGAATAAACTACGATTTATGCCTGGATGGAGGCAGAGTAATTAATGGGGATGCAGCTTTTGAGCTGACTATGTGTGTTGAAATGTAGAACAATCAGAAGATAAAGGGTTTGAAGCAAATATTTAACACCAAAATTTAAAAAAAAAAAAAGAAAACACCCTCCAAGTTCTGATGAAAAGTTTGAGGCTTCCCGTTTCAGATATAAACCTATTTGCTGATACTTTTTTTGTGCCCCAAATACTTTAGTTGGAGCAGAGTTTTTTCAAATTACACAGTCTTCCTTATTTTCTATCATAGATCCTGAAATCAAAAGTAGCCACTGCATTTTCAAATCCTTAAATCTCCATTTCAGTCAGTCGTAAGGTTAAAGTTAAGGTCAGATAAGGCTTTCCACTATTTTTTATTTCCTTCGCTGATCCCCTTTTTATCTGCCTGATCCATTTTTTACCCTCGTGTAAGATTCTATACTGCAAATCCAGAAGGTTGTAAATATGACCTCCCGTAGTTCAATTGAATTCTCTAGTATTGAAATATTGACTGTCAGAAATCATTGACGACGTATATGGAAGTTCTTATTAGTTTCATGGAAGAAAAGAAGTAATTAAGGAAAGCAAAAGACCGAGAGGATCCGCCCATGTGCAAAGGATGTTGGAAGCTGTGAAGCTGGAAAAAGCTTCCCTTCCGTCACACGCATTGAGGCACATAAATGAGTAGCGACTCAGGAGAGGCAAAAAAGGCTTGGGGGTTGCGTATTCAGCATTTACTTCTGAAACTGTGTATCAACAGTGTCACGCACGTCATGTAAATGGGTGGCGTTCGGGACGGAACCTTTTTTCATCTGATTTATTAAAAAAAACTGCCCCTTTGAAACACATACAGGGTAGGTCATTTTAGAATTAAAATTTGAATCAGTTTTAAACAAAACTAATGCAAATTTTTACAAAATTATGAGTTTATAAGAGCGAATATTTAAATTATGAGTTTATTTAAGCTTTCCATTTAGGAACGGAAGACAACATAATTTCAATGAATACCATGGCTTGCCTTACAATGTCGCATTCGATCAGTCCAGTTTTTCAGTACATTTTCGATTGTTTGAGCCTCTTATTCGTCAATAACGACTTCAAATTCATTTTTAAGTCAGAGACTTGGTTGGATAGATTTGGGTGGTGAGAATAACACTTGTCCTTTAACGGCTTCCCACAAAAAGAAAGTTCAATGAAGTCAAATCGCAGCTTCGAGATGATTCAATGACAATCCAAACGACATCAGCATATCGGCTGATTTTTCGCGCTGAAAACAGCACGAACAAGATCGATTCTTACCTTCATTCGTGTTGAATTGAAATTAAACTCCGTCTGTTGAAACTAAATATCATCTATTTAATCCTCTTCAACTTTGGGAAACAAAAAATCGCTTTGCATGGTGCGATAGCCGTACTGTAAAGACTGTTTCTGTTACTGTTTCCTTGCTCATTTTCGAAGAAAAATGGCCCGATAATGCCGCTAGAGGAAAATCCGCACCAGACAGTTGCACTTTCTGAGCTCCAGATACATTTGCGTTTTGCCGTAATCTCCGAGGGAGAGCTTCATCCGAAGCTTCATCAAAAAAGATGATTTTTCGGTAAAAATTGTAATTTTCGATCAAGCGGTTTTCGGCCAATTGAGAAACTCGAAAGCGCATCGGATGGTCATGTGGGTGTAGCTATTGCATTAATTGAACTTTTTACAAATTCATACCGAGATCTTTATGCGTAATTCTTCACAATGCATGAAATGCATAAAATGTTCAATTCTCGAGAACTATGACAAGTTGGTGTATGACAAGTTGTTTGATAGTGTGTTGAGGGTGTGTTTCATCCAACAACGATCCAGTTTCACGAACTAGCTTCACAAATTGATCCAGAAACTGCGTTTTTGGCACATCCTGTTTGTCAAAATTTTTCGTAAATTGCAGATAGTTTGAGTAGAAGACTCACCCCTTTGGAAAAAAGTTGTGAATAGTTCTCAATAGTTCTTACGATTGATGACCCCCGCGCTATGCGACCAAGGATAATTGGAACAGATTAAGCTATTTTTCAAACAATAGAAGATCTGGTTTGCCTAGGCTCCACAAAGGTTGGGATTTTGTCAGGTATATATGTGGTGTCCGTTTTGAAATGCGCGATTTGGTACAGAGCATTAATTTCGAAAGCACTTTTAGGTCGGATTTTGAAAGGAGCATTAATATCGAAAATCACTTATCGTTATTAAAAACTTTAAAGGAGTAACCTATTTAAAAAATAGTTTTTAATGTGGATTGAAAATGATTTAAAAAAGTCAGTATGAATTGAGAGCTCGTTTAATTGACATTGAAATTAAAATTGATTGATTAAAATATTTATTGTAATATCTAAACTTGAAATTAAAATTGGTTGATTAAAATATTGATTGTAATACTTAAACTTGAAATTAAAATTGATTGATTAAAATATCGATTGTTATACCTAAATATATCCCAAGCTTGGGGAGATGTGCCGGCTTCCATACTGAGTGCTGGGTAGTGTAATCGTTTAATATTCATGGACTAACGCTCAGATTTGCGAACCAGCTTTCAAGTTAAAAACTTTAGAAAGAATATAAGAAAGTTATATGGGTGATTTTTTGGATTTAAGTCCACTTTCCAAGGTACGAAATGGCTACAGCAAAAATAAAATGGTTGAAAAGGGTAACCAAAAAGGTTTTGGGTAGCATTGAAAGATCTTCGCAATACCTAGAATTCACACTCTATTGCGTCTCTAGATATGAAAGAAATCATTTTCAAAGTGACGATTAGGACTAGAAACTCTAAGCCATTGACTTGCAGCATTATTGAAAAACACGTGGCTGACTTCACAGATGCATACATTGCCTAAGAAATACCTTGGGGGAAGCACCGCAGAAGGGAAGAACAGTATTCCCATGACGCTCGGTGCTCTATCTAATTGGATTCTCTGGCTGTAATGAAGTAGTGGTTGTGGCTTATAGTGCGGTGTTATAACATATGTCAGGTCAACATCCATGAAATGCTCCACCCTTGCCAAAAACGCTTTATATTGGCTTAGAAGGTGAATATTCCGAAAAACATCAATAGTCCTGTTCGCTAGAAAATCTACCATCAACCCTTGAACAGCCAGAGGTGATACCATTCATGTGGCCAGCGTCTACGTAGTGAACTGTGCTGGAAACGGAAGATGAAGATGACTGCATATATTCCCACATTGGTATATTTTGAAGGATAAGTCAGCTAAGACTTGATATCTGCCTTTATATTTGAAGTCATTTATAAGGCCTTGATTTTAAATTTGTCTAGTGGTTTACATCAAAGAAGAAATATTCAGAAAAAGACAAAGAAGGCTGCGGATAGTTGGCGCATGGAACAGCACGTCCTTATCATTTACAAGTGTCATCTGAGCGTTACTTTCGATAGTCATAAGCCAAAAAATATGTTTGGGTCATTTAATTTCGAGTAAGTGTGGAGAAGAAGGTGATTAATCAAATCCTCGAATGATATTGTAATTTATTTAATACGGAAGGAATTTATCGCAGCTAGGAAATCAAGTAGTAATAGTAGCAATAGCAAGCTTAGTAATCAAGCCTTAGAATCACAAACCAAAATATCACTGCCACCAGTTTTAATCTGCAACCGGGATTTTTTGTACGGAAGGCAAGTTCTCAGGCCTTGCACTTTCAGGTTTTCTTTGAAATCCTTTTGTGTTCCCTCATAATCTCCTCAGCATCCACTTTAATAGCTGGAGTAAAGTATCCAGAAGTCATATTTCCCTTGAAAGAAAAGTTGATTGGTAACTACGACGCACTTCTATAGTGGCATAATTTATGCCGCATCATCACATACTTTGAAATATCTCATGAGCAAGTTTGCACAATTTTCTTGTTCGTAATACAATTTGCTATTGCTATGGGGTAGAAAAAACCATTCTTGTGGGAATGCACAAATTCGATTCACCCTTTATGGGACCATCTTTCCTCCTGTCATTCTGAAATGAAATCTTCTTGTAGTCTTTTCTTGATGAGTTTTCATTATTCATGCTTACCTATCGTCATGTTCAGACATATCTTCAGACTGATGAATAGAGGGCGAAGAGAATTGAGTATACGTACTTGTGTACTGAAATTGTTACAAGTATCCTTTACACGTACTGTGACGTAAGTTTATTCTTTTATGTTTCGATTACCAAGGGCTTATGACTACTTAAAGATGGCTGCAGTCGTTGATTGTGAACATTATTCTCAATCCAAAATCCAGTATTTGGCTTCCAGGATTGAAATTTTCAGAGGAAGGGCATTCTAAATGAATACAATGAAGACGTTAAGTTGTTTTGAGTAGTTTGACAGTGTTTGGATATTGTAGTTATTATATTTACGCTTTCTCCTTTTTCTTCTCCTCATGAAATTCTCCTGTCTACATAAGTGATATAATTTACATTCAAATCATTGTAACCTTTGCATCCTAGTAATGAAGTGCTCCTGGTTAACCTTTGAAAATAAATCAACATATTTGGCCGAAAAAACTCAGCCGACAAAAACTCATCCAAATTAGAAACTCCCGTAGAAGGCAATGGCAAAGTACCAGGGACATCAATCAATACAAGGGACAGGGATTTAGAGAATGAACAGAATATCCAAATTAAATAACTGTCAACTTAAATGAGTTGACTAAAAAAATAAATAAAAGTAACAAATCAACAGGTCAAGCAAAATACCCATTAATATCCTGAAGAAATTTCCATAGGAAATCGATTGTGCTCCGAAATAATATCTTTAATACCTGACTTAACATAATCCATTTCCCTTCTTCATGGAAGAATAGTGTACGAGTTTCTTTTCCAAAACCAAATAGAAGCCCCCATCTTCCCAACAACTATAGGCCAATATAATAATTTACAGCATAACTGGCAGCTTAACTGGCCCAAGAAGTTCCTTGATCGGCACGACATTCTCCTTAACTATAACATTTGGATTCAGATCCTACCCTTAAAGTTGCTATGAAGATGCCTTCACTTTATATCCAAAAACTAATACTAAAGTTGCCTTTATTTGGAAAAAGCGTTTGATATAGAATGGCTTTCCTCCATATTTAACTAACATTAACAGATTCTTCTTCAACACCGAAAAAATGCTGTCGAAATTCGAAACACCTTGTTCTGTAATATACCTACTAGAGTTCCACAAGGCTCATGCTTAGGCCTATTACTATTCAATGTTTATTCCTCAAATATACAATTTTCTATTACATGTGAACTACTCATTTTAAGGGAGACACTTACTTTCACTCCGCATTAATTTGGGGACGCTGTTCGAAAAAATGTTCCAATATTTCATCCGGGGAAGATCAAAATTAATATCTCCAAAAACAAAGCTATGTTTTGTATGCCATGTGTTTTGTTATGCCATGTCACTGCATAAATCTCCTAGGGTAGCGAATTCTTTGATCAAATGAAATTTCATTTTTGGGGGTACTTTTGGTGAGAAATTCAAATCTCCTTGTATCAACAGTAACTAAAGCCCTCGAGTCTATTTAGTCGTTATAACCCTGTTGAACTGCACCCTAAAAACAATATCCTCTTCATCAAAATGGCTGTCTGGAGCCCCTGCCTAGAGGGTTTGCGAGGTGTACTTAAATCCTAACTCCAAGTCTCACAAAATCGATACCTGAAAATGGTTCTCAACACGTTCATTGCCGCATCATTTAGAGACGGGGCCCCAACTGAAGCATTCCCGTCAGATTCGGGTGATGCGGAGATAAACGCGTTAAGAGTCATTTTCAGGCATCTATTTTCTGAAACTTCAAGTTGGGGTCTTAGATACGTGGCGCATGAGCTCCAGGCTTCATACAGTATAATGAGCATAACCATTATTTTGATTATGAGCATCTTGTTTCTTAGGTCAAAGAATGATTTGCGGTTTTCTTAGATCAAAGAATGGTTTTCTTTTAGTTAACTTAACAGGACATTCAATTACATTTTTAAAAGTTTCGAAAATTTAATGGAATAAGTTTTGAGATATGTATGTATATAGAATATACAACATAAAAAATACTAAAAATATACACAATATACAGTTTAGTTGAAAAGTATTGAAAGCAAAAATGAAAGAATGTGAACTTTTAAATGAAATTATTTTTTTTTATTAAATATAATCTCCCTCAACTTCATTACACTTATACCAATGATCCTGCAATAATTTTACACCATCTCTGTAATGATTTTCTGGAAGCTCTGCAAAATACTGTTCCACGACTGAAATAGTTTCTTCATTCGATGAAAAACGCTTTCCACGAGGGAATTGTTTCAAGTTTCTGAAAAGGTAGTAGTCGCTAGAAGCCAAATCTGGTGAATACAGTGGATGTTCAAGCAATTTGTACCTTAATTCATTCAATTTAGCCATCGTCAGAGCACTTGTGTGAACACGTGCATTATCTTGATGAAAAATGATTTTTTTCTTCGCTAAACCAGGTCTCTTTTCACGAATTTTTTCGTTCAATTGATCCAAAAGGTTACAATAATATTCCGAGTTAATTGTTTTACCTTTTTCAAGATCATCAATCAATAAAATCTCTTTTGCATCGCACAAAACTGATGCCATAACCTTTTTTGCCGATCGTTCTGACTTCACCTGTTTTGGAGCTGAACAGCAAGCCTCAGTCCACTGTAATTGTTCTTGTTTCAATTTAGGATCATGGTGGTAGATCCAAGTTTCATTCATAGTTACAAAACGACGCACAAAGTCGGTTTTGTTCTTATTAAAAAGATTCAAATGATGCGGAGAAACTTGCTTTCGTATGAGTTTTTGTTGAATTGCGGCACAAACTTTCCAAACAGCTTTTTTATACGTAATTCTTCATGTAAAATATGGAGTACTCGTTCGTCTGAAATGCCTATGGCATCAGCAATTTCACGCTTAGTCAAACTTGGATCTTCACTAACAATATTAAGTACTTGCTTAGTGATTTCTGGTGTTGTTGCCGTTTTTGGTCGTCCATCGTCTTCAACGCTTGCACGACCACGTTCAAACTCTAAAACCCGTCGATGTGCAGTTGGAAATGAAGTAACAGATTCTTTTAACACTCCCACCATTTTTGTATGAATTTCTGTTACTGATAAACCTTCCAAACAAAGAATTTTATCACTGCACCAACTCAGTTTTTTCAATTGTTAAAAAATACACCGACACGTCGAATTCAAACGGTTTGTAAACAATGAATAAATTGACAGATCGAAATAAAATTTTTAGTATGTTTATATGAAAGATGGAATATCAAAATGGCGTAAGAATTTTGATTCCTCTACTGCTTAACAGGTGTCGCTTTCAGTACTTTTCAACCAACCTATTATTTTTTTTACTGATTATGCTACTGCTAACATATTACAATATCCTATATCGCAATGAGTGCATTCTGAACGCATTTGAGATTATTTGGGACAAGTGGAACAAACGGGCACCGTTTTATTACGTTTCTTCTCTACTTGAAGTTGAGCAGCTTGCCTCCTCTTCTGGTGAATGCTTTTACAGTCTTGCCCTGCTGATTCGTACCAATCATTAGCCAAAGAGACTTGTTTCTTGTTTTATTTCGATTATTTTCGAGAGTAACATTTTTCGGGAACAACCATTTGGCAACGAGAGGCTTTTCCAAATAAACTTCGAATTGAAGTTCGTTTGATTAATCGAATTAGTTATTCACGAATTTATCTTTGGCTCAGCACTTACTTACTATCCTTAAAGTTACGGTCCTAGAAGCAAATGTTGTGCTGATCGTCAACACCATTTGATACTTTTCCATGTCATTGTAGCATACGACACCATGTGGTTCCTCCTTTCGATGTTAGTTTTTTTAGGTTTCTGGTTAGGCGGATGTCCGCGATGAGTAGAAGCTGCGCTGGAAGTCATAATAGATACATAAATACGTGATTTAATAGATCACGAACAAAAATCCACTTTAGCACCACAATACTGTTATCATCTTCTCTTGCTATCATTTCCTCTTTCTATGGGTTCGACTTTACAAAATTTGGCATACATTTTTTGGTGCACCGAAGGACATACGTCCCGAATGTTAAAAATTTGTTTGCTAATTCATTGCTTGCGTAAAAATTGCTTACAAATAATGTTCGTCCTTCATTTAGCAATTTACTGGAAGTTCTATCTTTTCACCATGGTATCTCGTCGAGGATATAGGTTCGCAGACCATGCATACCATTTGGTAGATGGCATATTTTGAAAGGTATAAAGTACAGTTTGAACCACATGTATGAGCTTTTGTTGGTGTGTATTGTCTGAATATTAGTCGTTCCGTCCAAGGAACCATTGTTTCGTCAATTTTTTACTTTAATAATATTACATTAAAGTTTATTATAATAATATAATGTTTGCAACTGTTAGAATATTCGATAATTGTTTGTCAAAAGGTTTACGAGCAGCAAAACTTATCCAGGTCTGCTACCCTCTTCTATCGTTTGTTATTTACAAAATGCAGGTTTGATGGGAATGGAGAATTTCAGATAGGATTCCATGACCAACGCCTAACGAACGGTGTGTATACTAGAAACATTCAAACTAATAGTCCTAAAAGTTTTGTTATTTTGGCAGAAGTGATCGTTCTTCACCTGTTCAGTCGAGCATGCTCAGTCATTTCTTGTTGATACAATTTGTCGCTCTACATGTCTAGTTGTGTTTGATCCTAAAAGACTCATCATTTATACGTCTAAGGATAGCGAAAGCACTTCATATGGTCTAATGTCAGACGGAAAATCCGTCAGAATCCTATCATTTCCGATGAACGAAAATAAATTTTGCTTATTAGCGAATTCTATCAACTGGATATTGTCCGTTCCATGGACAACAGAGCACTGCTCCGCTTCTTCGTCTATAGCAGGATCTTCTATCATGTTTTCAAGGCCTTCACTTGCATATGATGTCTCAGTATCTGTTTGAACTGGATGAAATTCTTTTTATTGCTTTACTTCTAAAACGCACTTCCTCGCCATCGCTAATCTCCGCCCTTTCAATTATTTTTTGGGTTTTCTGATGAATATTCTGGTGAACGAGTACGAACAAAAGCCACCAAAGTACGTCCCAAAAAAAGATCTTGACTAAATGGCGGGTCTGGGATAGATGCAGTAAGATCCCAAGCAGATCCAAGAAACCATATATTCTTCCCATTTCTCAACTAAATACTTTGTGATGAATCAAAGGTTCGAAAATGTTACTAGAGTGCTTACTCGAGTTGTATCCTTGCTATTTTCCCCTCATCTATTTATGTGTAGGAGCTCGGATTTGGCCGCATTAGAAACTCAACTGAATTGTACTTTGAGGAACTGGCGAGTGAACGACGAAGTTACATGTTGACGAAAGCGGTCAGTTAGATAAAACTAAGGATTTTCGTTTGATTTTTCTTTGAAACTAAAATACTATCCCTAGAGAAAAAATCACTTTACAATTACATAAGCTAGAGGGTGAGCCATTTTCATACTTGGAATTGAAACTATGGGTTATTTTGTTGTTAGAGGGTTTGATAACCTTTATGATGTGACAGAAAGTTAGTTTTATGCTTGAAATTTGTGAAAATGGTTTCTTTCTGCTTAAACAATATTGGGAAAAATGAAAAACATATTTTCAAAGTGGTGAATTTCTTACTCAAACTATCAAAAATTTAAAGGATGTGCCAAAAACGCAGTTTTAGGAACAGTTTGTGAACCGAATTCACACTTAAGAGGTGTGAATTTTTTATTTTTTTCGATTTTTTTTTATTTGCTTAAAGGATGCTAACACATCCCTAGAATTGAAATCAAAAAGGTCCAAACACTAATATACTTCAGAAAAGTTTTTGAGAATCAATTTTCTGAAGCAACTCCAATGCTCGAAAATCGTAAAATTTGCTTGCTTTATACTATATAGTAATTAATATACACTGTATAGGAGAGCTTCTGTTTACTCGATCGACTACACGCTGCATTTGAGGTTAAAGTACTATAGTAAATCGTTCAATGCAGTCGTGTGGTCCATCGCGCCGAAACATGTGTCGAGCGGCAAGACGGTGCTCGATATCGCGACGGATATCGCAGTTATCTTATTTAATGATCTACGACTCGACCATCTACGACTCATTAGGATTGACTGCAGGACATAATTTTTACAATTTATGCTTAGAAACAGACGCCGAGCGAATAAAGGCTGCTGAGCGCTCAACTGAGCGACGTTGTAAAAGAGGCGAAACGCGGCCTTTCAGCATCAAGAAAGGATGAGGAGGAGAAATCCACGGTCTTGGAAGGCCAACTGTATGGTGCTGGAATAGCAGAGTAAAGGTAAACAATATGTATATAGTAAAATTTTGAAAATTCACAACTTTATAAGGTTTTGAAACTTTAAACGCGTTTATCTCGAAAGTGTATTTTCGAAATTTGCCGGAAACGAAACTTTTTCAATTTTCATCCGATTGACTTGCCGTTAAAACTGTAGCTTCTTTTTTAGCGATTGGTTTCGTTTAAAAAATGTTATAAGCAATTGAAGTCATTTTTTTTGGGTCGAAAATGCAATTTTTTTGTTAAATGGTCGCCATTTTGCGAAAAATCGATATTAAACTATTATCTTGTGTACTTCACTAGCAAAACTCATGGAGCTTATGAAAAAAAATTTTTTATTGTTCCAGATGCAGATGGGGCTTAGAAACTTGTCCGGCCGCGGAACGTCTTTTGTAAATACTAGTGACTTTGACGTGCTCTACAGCCGCCATTTTGTATTAAATTTTTGAACTTCCGAAAAGTTGCCCTTTATATTGATATATTATTTATAAAACATTTTTTTCAAAATCCTTGAAAAAAAAATCCTGGAAAAATGCTTGTTTTTGAGCCTTCACATAGGTATAACCCCTTAATCGAATGCGCGCAACCGAACACGTCGCATGTGTTGCGCAGAGTGTGCGTAACAAACCCTCAGCATAAATTCGTCATTGTTCTAAATAATTAAAAATTTATTATTTGAGAAGAATTTTGGATAAGGGTCTCGGTATGAATGCGTACAAAGTTCAATTTGTACAAATGCTGAAGCCGCATGACCATCAGATGCCGTGAACGCATATAAAGAATCAGATGCCTTCATCAATGGGCCGAAAACCGTTTGATTTGTACCGAAAAATTATGTTTTCAGATGAACCTCATTTCCAACTGGGAGAATACACCAATAAGCAAAACTGTCGTATTTGGGTTTCAGAAATCTACGTTTCATCGTAGAGAAAGCAATGCATCCACAACGAGTAACTGTCTGGTGAGGATTTCGGTCTGGCGACATTATTGGGCCATTTTTCTTCGAAAATGAACAAGTGAACGCCGTTACAATGAATGACCGTTACCGCGCCATGTTAAGCGATTTTTTCGCTCACCAAAATTGAAGACGATGCCATAAATGACATTTTATTTCAACAGGATAGCAGAACGTGCCGTGTTTTGCGCACTCATCGCATAATCAGAAGAAATGCTGATGTTAATTTTTCCCCCTCGAGGGTGCAGTTTGACTCTGTTGTACGATTTTTGTGGGGAACCGTTAAGGGCAAAAGGTTCGCTACATATCCAGAAACGATTGACGACTTGAAGCATAAAGTTACCATTGACGAAATAATGGCATTAAAATCGAAAATGTACTGAAAATTGGCTTAACTGAAAGGTTCAATCTTTCTAATAAATCCATAACTTTGAATATATTTTCATTAGTTTTAAATAGCCAATTCTCTTCCCATATCTTCAATTGTAGTTCATATAGAATGAAAGTGTTATTGAAATAATTTTGGAGCTGAAGTTCGTTTTAGTGTTGCCGCAGGCCAAAATTAACTCTGGGTAGCTTGTACGAAAAAAGTTTCACATATAAAAAGATGTACACCGCGACAAAGACATCAGAACGAGTTGAAGTCTAAACGAGTCTAAACGCGTCCTCGAGACCCACGAAGCAAGGCCCGGCGGACCCAAGCTACCCAGAATTTTGGAGCTCCTTAATGTGTGCTTGAATTATTTTGAACAATAACTCAAATCTTGTTGATTTATTGGCAGTTTGAAATAAATATTGATTTGTTTTCAAATTAATTTCCGATTAAAATTGAAATGTCTATTGATTTATTTCCAATGAATCAGTAAACAAAAGCGAACGCTTAATCTAAGCCAATATTTAGAATTTGACTCGTGGGTGCGTGTCATATAACGTCGTATCGTTCCGTTTTCTATTGAAAAAAAATTGTATACTAGTTTTACTCTAACAATAATTTTTAAAAATTTGTTAAATTGTCGACGAAAAATTTTTAGAACCAAAAAGACATATGAAAAATTAATTGAATTGGGAAATTCAGACATAAAATGGGGTTCCTTTGTTCACAACATTCTAATTTGAATAAATTGCATTAAATGTACCATAAAATCATGAATTCCAAGAAATAAAGCTGCAAACTTGGCGAAAATTAAACTGAAATTTATGAATTTATAAATAAACTATTTAAACTATTCTACTTAGCGCATATACGACGAATTTGACCATAATGTACCCAACGAAATTTAATTGACATGGGAAATTGTTTGCATGCAGCGCTCTGGAGGATCTGCATATTATTTAAATTCCAGTAGTTTACGCCCTAGCAGCGATCTTGTTCCTCGAATCGCAAGCCAAAAACATCCCACGTGGTTACGCTTTTAGAGCATTCGAACAACAACTAAAGAGCAAGAAAGAAGTTCTCTGCAAAACACACTTGAGAATGCCATCCTCGTCCATGTTTATGTATGTGTGTTCACGTATCCATTTAATATTATACACCTACTAGTCCCATGATAAATTAAATACAAATGAGACATTAATACTTGTAATAACTGCGTCACGATCCACATCTCAGAGCCATGGTGACATTGAAATTTCTGCGATTTTCCCTGATATTTTTATTTTGTTGATATAATTTGAGCATTTTATTGGACATTGATGCAGGTTCTCTCGTTGAGCTTTAAAAATAAAATTCGTAGTCCAGACGAAAAACAAAAAAAAAAAAACTAAACGATAACTTCACGTGCCAATCATTTTGCGCATTCTATCATATAGAGGTAGCACAAGAGTGAAGAGTCAAAGGACTAGAAATTTGTGGAAAATGAAACTTGACATGTTTGATAGGAGGATGCTTGTCATACTACATATGAAATGTGTAGCTGTGTAGTCTCTTGTGTACTTTTCAAATTATTGATTTCTGTGTTAAGGACACAAAAGTGCACTCCAAAACACGATTGGCAACGTTCGAAGGAAAATTGTTGAGGCGAGCTGAGTGTATTGATTGATTGCGACTATCTTTTATAGAGCAAGAAAATATTTGATTCGACGTTTTCCAACGTTTTCATCTTTACTAAACAAGAAAACACGAAAGCTCCCTTAGCGCCAGAGCTTATAGTTGTTACCAATAAGAAGCATAATATAATTATGATAATAATTTGATCAAAGTCCTATGATGCCAGCGAAATCGTAATGAAAGCATTTTTAGCAATGCGAAGAGTATAAACAGTGCGAACAGTGCCCTGATTGTACAAACTCTCATAAAGGATACATCAAGATTCGATACGAAACTTGCTAGGAAACAACTGCAACAATGGATCGATTCCTTTCTCAGGCGTACATTGGTCAATCAACTTGAAACATATTCCTATCTTGTTCCAAAATCAGAACCATGCAATCAATTTTAAATGGCTTCAATCTACTCGTATTAGAAAAGCAGTACAACACCATAAATCAAAAGATTAAAAATTCTGTTGTAATGATAGCGTATCCTGCACATTTCATGAACAATTTTATATAAATATTTCTAACGAATGAGGTCTGCTCACCGTTTCGCTGACAGCAGATGTTTGGATTAATCAGCCAAATCTTTCATAGATTAATCATAAAGAGATGCACTAGGTCCGCGAAGCCTTAATCCTTAACCCTAGTATAAATTTGATATAGTTTGGACTAGGATATTCGAAACGAGTTTAATCATCAGAAGCTCATAATTTACTTAACCTACAACAACTGAAATTTCTAATTTATCACGAATCACAATTCATGACAAAACCAAGACAATGAAAATTCTGCTTGGATTGGATATTTCGTACCAAAAAGGCTTATAAAATAGAATAAAAAAAGAATTTGAAAACAAATTTAAATTGGATAAACTTATAAAAGTCAAAATTTACGAGGGCGGCCCGATAAGTACATAGCCTTATCGCCCGACGGCACCACTATTGCGAGAGAGCTTCTGTGTCGTGTATCACATTCTCGTAGATGGCTACTGTCAAAATTTAAGCCGAATCCTACTCGTAGGGTTCTTTTGACCGCATGTGGCAACGAACGTGTCCGTGGATTTTAGAAAAATTGAGAAAGAGCAATATCGGTAGCTGACTTGATACCTGTTTTTGGAAGGGAGATCGCCGAGCGAAATCAAAGAGCTTGGGTGCTGGTTTCAGTGACTCCGCACCTAACGCTCGATAGCGACCGTTAAAAATTGGTTTAACGAGTTTCAACGTCAGTTTTTGATGAGATGCCTCGAAAATGGCTACTGCGGAGGATAACGTAACAAAAATGTACGATCTTGTACTTGCAGACCGCCGACTGAATGTGCGAGAGAAAGCTGAGACAGTAGGCATCTTAATGGACAGCATGGGTTGCAGTAAATCGTGGGTATGAGAAAGCTGCCGGGCAATGGGAGCCGCATATGCTCAACAACAAGCTCTACTGCGAGGCCACTTCAAAGCAGTGTTTGACGCTGATTAAGATAAATCCGACGGAGACGGAAGAAAAAAGTAATTTTCCATAATAACAACCACAAGACGTCTTTGCCATGGGCAAAATGGTCGGATTGGTATTCAAACTCGCACTCCACCCATCGTATTCTCCAGACTTTGTGCCTTGTGACTTCTTTTTGTTTCGGAACTGTAAGAAGTCACTCACCGCCAGAAATTTAAGTTGAGTGATAAGGTCATCGCGGCCACCTAGGCCTACTTTCCAGACCTCGAGAAAATGTATTTTTCAGACGGTTTTAAGAATTTGAATCATCACTGGATCAAGTGTATGGAGCTAAGTGGAAACTATGTTAATAACATGGAAACATAAATCGCCAAGGTCCAGAAATTTTCATTTTTCTTTCGTAGGTTATGTTCTTCTCTACCGCCTGCGCTGGCAAGCAAACGTAGAAGCTATCCTTTATGATCAGAACCGCTCGTTATTAGTGATCATACATCAGACTTCTGTAAGACTGATTGCTAATAACGTCAGAATAAGCCATAGCGTAACTTACATAGCGCTGACACTTCGGAGCAACGTCAATTAGACAGAGATAGAAAAATCACAAGTAGATTTCTATTTGTACTGCATATTTTACGGAAAAAAAATTCGGAGGGATACTCTAGTTTTACGCATAAATGAGACAAAATTTATCCATTCAAATAAACTTCCAGTCATTTTGGTTGAACACCGTTAGGTCGCGAGTTTGTTTTAAGTGTTAATGCTAATAACAAGTCTCGGAGTCATCCAAAAAGTCTGACTCTATTGCGCTCTGCAGGTGTTGTTTACCGTCGCTATGATGTTAAGAAAAAGTTTCAACTCCTAAACTCAATAATCTACCAAAAGTTTAAAGTGTTTCACGATTTTGAACTTGACAATCCCTAAACAAGTTCACTCTTTAGTCTTCAAAGTAATGCTAGTAATAATAATGAAAATCATAGTAATGGTGATTAAAATAAAAAAATAATAATGACAATATTTCGTACTCCGACTATCAAACTAAATTTTCATTTCTTAACGCAATCGCATAAAATTTTTTGGTTTTATTTTCGAAATGGGTCCAAATCCAGACGTACTTATATCAAAAGCTTGTGAATATGGAAGACCGCAATACTGATTGAATTGTTGACAACATTTAAACATAAATTTGAAATTTAAATTAAGGATTGCCTTAGGGGAAGTCTCCAAATACTTTTAAGCATGTTCGAATTTTTTCGTCATTTCCATTTTATTATATGACTTTTATTCACTTTCCAATTATGGTTGAAAATTTAGAGTATTTATGTGGACAATAGAATTGCTCTGCTTGATTTATTACGGTTGCCATCTTATTATGCGAAGAGACCAAAGGCGCGACATTGTCTTGAAAAAGGAGAGACGAATTTTTACGAACTTACATTTACTGAACGATTTACAGAGTTCTCAATAAATTCCAATTTTCAGTTTAAAGCTGCTGGGAACGTCTACGCAGAGGAGGTCAAACTCATATAAAATAAGTCTTAAACTATTGGCAAGGATATACATCGTAGTTTTCACTCTCTTCCAATTTATTCCACGCGCTTGCATTATTCAGACATTGTGCTGAAATACTTTTGCGTAGCATTCATTGTGTTGACTAAATAAACCTTCGGCTCAAGATACGCCAACATGGTTGTATTTACATTTCAAGTTTGCTCGAGTTAGCGATTCCCTGAAAAATTCCGCCGCCGTGCAGGAAGGAAAACATCTCATTTCATGACCACATGAAAATTATACCAATTCACAGAAAATTGCCTCATTCATAAACATTTTAACGCAGTAATCAGCATAAATTTTCGAGACAGAATAAAAAAAAGTTTTAATTGAATCCTCGTTTTTTCTGCCTTTTCTCTGGCTAAAACTTTTTTTATGGACAATCAATTCCATGTCAATTTATTACGTATCCCATTGCGACAGCCAGTAGCGATGATTCTTCCTATTCATTGAAATTGAATTCAGCAAAATGAAATGAAAATTCGAACGCCATTTCGATCTTAGTCATAATTATATTTTGTTGTTTACCAAGAAGAATGAAAATAAAAGAATAAACATAAACAATTGATGAACAGTGAGTGTTCAGAACAAACGGAACGTCCTTTCGTAGAAGTTTTCAATCTTTTCTGCGAGATCTGACTTAATATTTTTGCCACCTTCACCTGGAGCCAAAAAGCCTTACTCCGATCAGAATATATTTACTTGCTTTTGAAGCTCTCCGCATGTCATAGAGGTGACTATCTCCGAAGGATATCGTGGAGGACGTTTGGATTTATGCATTAATCATATTGTAAATAGAAAATAAACAAATGAAAAATAAATATGATTGGGAAAACCATGCAAAGCTGATGAGGAAATTTTACAGAATTCGCTGATGCATAGCAAGGATTACTTCTGCACTGCAAATATTAATCTTTCCAAAAATTGAGGATATACACAGAAAAATAGACGCAGCCTTTGAAAGGATTATCAAACGAGATTATTTCGTATTTTCATTTAAAACTAGAGTAATATGATGGTCCCACATGGAATCCCTACGGTGTAGGCGCGTCGAATTTGTCTGTAGAAAACGAGCAATTCAAAAAACAATCCCACAGAGATTGTCAACGATTACGACTTCCTACCGTCGTTCATTCCTTCACTCATTCCATCATTTGCAGCTACAAATTCATAAGTAGAATTCTTCTGTTCATGAATATTTCAAGGATTGTACGCAAAAATGTGTGTTGGATCCATATCAGAATCCTCGCGGAAAAAAAACGCCAAACGTGATTATGCAAAATAATCGGTGCCGCTCAGTCAGCAACGGCAGTGGTTGGAAAAAGGAAGAATAATAAAAAATAAAACGGTTGGGAAAATGAAGATAAAATTTCCATCAATTCTACAGAATAGTGAATAAGTCTGACGAGGCGAAGGGGCTTTATTCATGGGAGGGAATTATTTCATTTGCAATTCACGATTCATTGAGTGGGATTTTGCTTGCGTCAAGGGCAAAATAGATTGTAATAGGCAATTTTTTCGGAAAGAATTAATTTCGGCTAATCTTTAAGGATAACGAGAACGTGCTTAGTCATGTTTTCATGTATTGGGTAATTCTTTTAAAGTTTTCAGATAGATTCAAGTTCATTGACACTTAGTCCTGACGGATTACAAAAAGGATTCCTGACTTACTCAATTTTGTGTCTTCTGATCTTCTTTATTTTGGATTCCTCTCTTGACTTGTACCATGATATATATATATATATATAGAGAGAAATTGGCATTTTCATGTCTTGCGTGTCTCCTATGGAATCAAGGATATTTATCCATAAACATTTTGAACAAAGCCTAGTTTAAGGAATAAAGTTAGCATGCTGGCTGGCGTGTTGTTAGAGGATACTGGACCTAGAGTCTGGAATAAAATGTATATAGTTGACGAAAATTGTGCCACCAAAAAATTGCAACTGAATATAATGTAAACAAACAAGAAGGAGAAGGAGTTATTTGTTTAAATTGTGGCAAAGTATACTTCATGCGCTGAAAAGTATTTGGCCTGACTTAGAGATGGCGCCACGAATTCTAAACCTTTAGGGATTCACTCAACCTAAGTCCAAATAAAACACGTTGGATACAATGTAATAAAATATATTTATTAGCTAGAAACAATAGCGTCTATAAAATATGGCGGTTCACTAGCTAGTGAGATTATAGGATTAACTGTCAAAAATTAATATCCTGCCGATCCTCACTTCGTTTCATATTCGATGGTTTGAGTGGCAGTGTCGCCACAGTACTCCCTCCTGGATACATTGGTCGTCTGACAACTTAGCAAATGTTGACAATTGAATACTAAACATTGCTAAATGTCACATTTTGTTGTTTTGTTTTAGGACCGGCATACGTTCTGGGAATTTGTTTTTGCTGATCTGAAGACGGCTGCATAGCTGGATCCGCAGTGGATTCGAAATATGCAGGTTTGATTCTTTCGGTGCTGATGTTAACATATTCCCCTTTTATTTCCAGCTTGAAGACATTTCCGGACGTTCGTTCAATGACTTTGTAGGGGCCTTCATATGGATGCTCCAAAGGCTTCCTTACTCGGTTGACACGAACGAAAACATGCGAGCAAGTTGAAAGGTCTTTGTGGACAAAAACCTTGCGTTTGTCATGACGTGATGCTGGAGTTGCTTGTATGTACTTCATATGCTCACGGAATTTTTGCACGAAAAGTTTGGGATCAGGTGGCATGTCCTCCTTGAAGAAGAATTCTCCTGGCATACGGAGTGTTGTCCCATAGACGAGCTCTGCCGATGTTGCACCAATGTCGTCCTTGATACTGGTGCGAAGTCCCAATAAGACGGTGGGAAGAATGTCGACCCACTCGTAGGTGTTATGGCACATTATCGCTGCTTTTAACGACCGATGCCATCGTTCGATCATTCCGTTCGCTGCAGGATGATAAGCTGTGGTTCGTATTTTCTTGCAGCCCACTAAATGAGTTAGTGATTGGAAGATTAGCGATTCGAACTGTGATCCCTGGTCTGATGTCAAAACAGCAGGAGCTCCAAAACGCGATATCCAGTTCGCGTAAAAGGCGGTGGCGATCTCATCCGCAGTAATCGTTTTGATGGGAATTGCTTCAGGCCATCTCGTAAAGCGATCGATGATGGTCAGTACGTATTGGAATCCCTTTGATGGATTCAAGGGTCCAACTATGTCGATATGGACGTGATTAAACCTTGCGTCAGGCATTTGAATATGACCTTGTAGAGGTTTCGAATGCCGTCCGGTTTTACTCCGCTGACATGCGAGACATGATCTGGACCATTCGAGGATGTCTTTTGATATGCAGGGCCAAACATACTTCCGGCTGATTATTTTCTTCGTGGTTCGTCCCCCAGGATGAGACAGGCTGTGTGTCATTTCGAATATTTTCCGTCTGAAAATCTTTGGGATGTATGGACGGATTTCCGCAGTTGATACGTCGCAATATACAGTTGTATCCGAGTCGTCGATGCGAAGTTTACGCAATTTCAACGATGTTTCCCCTCGAAGTAACTGCTTCAGCTCGTCATCGTCTTTTTGAGCTGCCGCTAAGTCTTGGCTGGTGATGGAGACTGACATAGTGATTGAGCTGAATCGTGACAATGCGTCTGCTGTGATATTCTCGTTTCCTGCTATGAAAACTAAAGTTGTCGAAAATTGGCTAATGTAATCCAATTGACGCAACTGTCGTGATGATGCCTTGTCAGCTTTTTGTTTGAAAGCAAATGTGATGGGCTTGTGATCAGTTTTGATTATAAGTGGACGTCCTTCAACCATGTGCTGGAAGAATTTTACTGCACTATAGATTGCCTGCAGTTCGCGATCATACGTGCTGTATTTGCATTGCGCTTCCGTAAACTTCTTTGAGTAAATTCCTAGAGGCTCCCAAATATTGTTGGTAAACTGCTCCAGCACTGCTCCCATCGCTGTATCTGACGCATCAGCTTTGATCGCAAGCGGTGCGTTTTCAACTGGATGACTTAGCAAGGTTGCATTAGCAATTTGCTTCTTGCACTCTTCAAAAGCTTTATCCGCTTGTTGATTCCATTCAATCAGACGCTTATCCTTCTTTCTTGCACCAACGAGAAATTTATTGAGAGGCGCTTGGATAGCAGCTGCGTTTTTCAGTGATTTTCGATAGAAATTAATTGCTCCCAGGAATCTGCGCAGTTCCATAATAGTTGACGGCTTCTTAAAGTTGAGGATCGTTTCAACTCTTCCTGGAAGAGGTCTGATGCCTTGTTGTTCGATGAGATAGCCAAGGTACTCGATCGTTGGTTTTCCAAACGTACATTTTCCTACGTTTATAGACAATCCATATTCACGCAGTCTATTTAAAATGACTTTTAAATGTTCGCGGTGCTCCTCATGTGTCTTGGAAGCAACGAGGATGTCATCAATGTACGCGTAGCAAAAGTTCAGGCCTCGTAGAGCGTAATCAATGTAGCGTTGAAAGGTCTAAGCCGCGTTACACAAGCCGAACGTCATCACTTTGAATTCGTACAGCCCGAATGGTGTTATTACGGCCGTCTTCGGGATATCTTCTGGAGCCACGGGAATTTGGTTGTATGCTCGCATTAAATCCAGCGTTGAAAATACGGTGCACCCACTCAGTTTGTGAGCAAAGTCACTAAGATGAGCGATCGGGTATTTGTCCGGAACAGTGATCGCATTCAAACGCCGATAATCTCCACATGGCCTCCATTGGCCGGTTTTCTTCGGGACAAGATGCAATGGACTTGCCCACGGACTGCATGATGGCTGACAAATTCCTTGTTGAAGCATGAAGTCGAATTCTGCTTTTGCTTGACGAAGCTTTTCGGGAGTTAGGCGTCTTGCCTTTTCGGCGACTGGAGGTCCTTTTGTCAATATATGGTGGTAAATGCCATGAGCCATCACTTTTCTGGTATCTGAAGGAACAGTTAAATCGACATATTCCTTCAGTAGATCGTGGTACTCCATGTTTTCTTTAATTGTCATGATCGTCACATGGGCTTCATTTGTGTGTTTAGTGTTGGCTGCTAATTTTGTTTCGCCATCCACCAACCTTTTCCGACGAAAGTCAACTATTAGGCCAAAATGTTGCAATAAGTCAATAGTATGCAATATAGTCAATAGAATGCAATAAGTCCGATTATTGGTTGCTTTACATCCGCAACTACAAATCTCCAGGCAAATGGTCTTCGCAGTCCGAGGTCAAGCGTCATCACCTTCTGGCCGTATGTTTTGATCGGTGTGTTGTTGGCTGCGTACAATTCCAATTTTCCTGGAGTGCTCAGAATTTTGTCCCGTGGCAGGACTGAAATATCGGCCCCAGTATCAATAAGGAAACGCGTTCCGCTTTTTCGATCTAGGATGATTAGTCGGCGATTACTGAATCCGCCGCCGTTATTCGGGACGACGAATTTAGTTTTCCGACGTCGTTTCGGAATTCTTCCACTGGCAGGGTGGTTTGCAGTTTCTGGCTAGTTTGCCAAAGCGCGTGTGGAAAAAGCAACTTTCCTCTAGATCGCGATCTTCTTTGGTTTGATCTGCTGCGCGTTTTAGAACACGATCGATTTTGCGTCCGCAATTCTAATCTTTCAAGACGGTCTAGGATCTGGGATAACACTTCGTTTCTTACCGTTGACTCTGGTTGTTGACGAACTGTTGAGACTCCAGGTGAATTTTGCAACTCCAACATTAAGTCTGCCATCTTTGCCAGTTTATCTACATCGGGCTCGCTTGCTATGGCCAAAACGACTCGTATGTTTTCAGGAAGTTGCTCCAACAACAGCGACCGGAGCATCGCGTCCGTTACCTGCTCTCCTCCCGTATTGCGCAGATCCTGCAAGTAATGTGATGGCTTCTTACCTTCTAGATTTTGGCCTTGAAATATCCGCCTCAATTTCGACTCTGTGGATTCTGCGAATGCCATCAATATCCGGTGCTTTAAGGCTTCGTATTTATTTTCCAACGGTGGATTCCTGGCGATAGCAATGACGTGAGACAAAATCTCCGGTTCCGCATACTGGATGACGTACTTGAATTTTGTCTCGTCTTGCGTGATGTGATGCGTATGAAAAGTGGCTTCCACCTGCTCGAACCAGAATTCGGGATCCGGTCTGTAAAATGCCGGGAATTTCGTAATTCGCGACGCTTCCACAAACAGATTCGCGGATGTTGAAGGTCGCGGCGCGATTGGTGGTAACACACTTGGGCTTTTAGATGTTTTCGGGGTCTCAACATTTGGTGCGGTAGCCATTTTGAGAATTGAGTTTCACTTCACGAAAACAAGAGAAATGCGTTGCACTTTCACAGTTTAGAGTCAATCGAAATGTTATTTTAACCAGGGGAATCACGTTGACGTCACCAATTTAGGGATTTACTCAACCTAAGTCCAAATAAAACACGTTGGATACAATGTAATAAAATATATTTATTAGCTAGAAACAATCGCGTCTATAAAATATGGCGGTTCACTAGCGAGTGAGATTATAGGATTAACTGTCAAAAATTAATATCCTGCCGATCCTCACTTCGTTTCATTTCGCCACAAACCTGTAGAGGATAACTCGGGCTATATAAAAATTCTGAAACGGAAACAATTAAAATGAAAGTTTATTTGGCACACGACATAGCAGATAATACAAAAATGGCGGTTTGATGACAAGAGAGAGTATTTGACAGATGCCCATGATTCTGAATAGCCAATTCTCATATTGTTGTTCGATGGTTTATGGCATTTTAAATTCGACGGTTTAATGTCGCTGTGAACTCATGTGTTCTTTGTATAGTGCCCTCAACTTAGATCCTGCCATAAGGTTCGTGATATTTTGTTAACTCATTTTCAAGGTACAGCTTTCAAAGCGCCGCTAACTCTGTCAAGAACAATGGAAAAAACTGAATAATGTGTTTTGATAAAACATTATTTTTTTGATGGCAAAATAAAAGAAACGCGTGATTTGATAAATGTTATAATACATCAGCCCCACCATATTCAATCATTTAATACTGGTTTGCTGAATTTCGGCGTGACCCTACGAGCACAGTGATGGCCCCCGATCGTTTATGGTGGATATTCTGTCAAGAGGACTTATAACTATACCTTATTGGGATTTTTCGGGTTCATGTACTTAAATAAGTGCTCACGGGCTTTTTTTCTGGGCTGGGCTGGCCAAATGATGCAATTATTTCGGAAAACATACAAAAATCACGAGTGTTATGTTGAATTATCGCCAATACATCGTAAAAATCTGAAAGAAACGCTTTGGACGCATCACTTATGAATATTTAAATGTGTAAAAGTTGTGTGTCTGATGGGTGCTGCGCTTCAAAACAATTGACCAGAAAGCAAATAATGTTCGTTATTCAAAGAAAAATTTGGGCTATTGACAGAATAAAAGGAATTTGTGAAGCGATTTATGACAAAGGATGAACATGGGCTCATCACCTGAGCTCAATCGACTGTCGATGGAATTGTTATTGCCTGGTGAAAGCCGTTGCAAACGCCCCAAAATGCAACACATAGCTTGCAAGATTCTAACCAGTATTTTTGTGATGTACCAAGTATAATCTTCATACACTATCCTTAACATGGAAAAATAGTCAATAAACAAAATGACTGTGTATTATTGGATAAATTGGGCAAAGAATTCCAGTCTCAGCGACCCCATTTAACAAGAAAAAAGTCTTGTTTCACCAGCGTGGTGGTGAAACAAGGTCTGATTGAAAGGTCTGAAAATTGTTCGCTCAGCAGACTTTTGCTGCTTGTCTCGATTTTGCGTATAGGCTCGTAATCAGTCTGTTCTTATTTTGTCGGCGATTCTCCTGATCGTAGAAAGCTTGAATGCATTCAATTTTGTAGTGTAGAGGACGCATTGAACTTCCTTCTCCCTGGCTGCCGTAGTAAGAGATAGATGGTACATCCTGGAAAAAATGGTTCGGTAATGAGAACCTTCCACTTATTTCGTAAGATTCAATGTGTTTGGAATCGTCTGTTGTGTGTGTGTTGCATTCCTTTAGATTTGGTAACTAATGTCACCACTTGTTTTTGATACCATGTGTCAAGGAAAATCAGTTTTCTATCCTTTTCTTCCTCCAAATTGGTATCATTATTTGCACTGTTTCGATCCTTTTCTATTTGGACGTAAGCGAAAATAATATCTGCATGCCTGATCAAGCATCTCGGTAGTTGCTTCTTTGTTTTAAGTCTCTCCTTCGGTCGTGTCATAAACATTTCACTAAATAATCGCGGTTGAGGATTTGCTTCCACTGCTCCATCAGTTTCGTAGAGTTTTCCTTGAACGTAAATTAGGTTTCTATCATGCAAAGCTTGGACAACCAGAGATACTGTAACGTTTTCGTGTTCCATGTCATTGTCCTGTTTGAGTTACCACTCCCCGATGTCCCAGTGTTTTCATTACTGTGAAAACACAAAACCGAACGATATTATCACTTTGTCTTCCGTCTGAAGGCCATATGTTGAAAGCTTTTCTATGAATTCTTTAGTTTTTTGACGGAACAGCTCACTATCGATTGCATCGGTGTTAATTTTTCTTTCTAGATATCGTGTTGGAACGTTCACAGCTGATATGATGTCTCGAATCGCATTTCCCTACTTGTTTACCTTCGGTAAGCATTTGATTCCTGGCAGGGTCGGGATCATTACTCTCACTTTCGACAGTTTACCGATCAGCGACTTATTATTATTGTTTGAGAGTCCTCTCAAATCGTTAGGTAGACTCCTTCAGACAGTTCCGAGGAAGTTCGGAACAGTTGAATTCGTTTAGTTTTGGGCAACTGCTTCCTCGTATTTGGTTTTGTCCATTTTTTTATTTGCAATATCCACTTGTATGTGCTCAGAGGTTTATCCGAACCACGGGTTCGGGGAACACGGTGAGGAACCTATCCCTAGCTGAATTGTGATGGCTGTGTTTTCGAAGGCAAGAGGGTACGGTGAGCATTAACCAGTTGAATTCGGGAATCCAGAATGCTTGAAAAAACTTAGAGCGTGGGACCGAAACTTGTTTCAGATCTTAGGGATGGTTGTTGACACATTGTTTCAACGCAGTCAATATAGACCGTCGAATTAAGCCAATACGGCAGGTGCTTATATGAATTTAACCGGTTTTTGCTTAAATTCAAGGGCTATAACTGTTCCGTGTTCGTCGTTCATTTTTGACACCCATTTTTTTTTGCTCTCACTTTCCTTTAATTATCAAAAGGTAGGGCTTATTGCATCCGATTCCTTGGTTAATTGGCGAAAACTAAAAACAACAAAAGAAAAGTCTAATGCACTTTTGTGCTAGACCGCTAGTGTACAATGAATGTTACTGAATTCACGGAGGAACTTACGAAGGAAGGAGCTAAGAACGCTAGAATTCACTAAATGATAAGCCGAAGTTTATTTCCTTCATCATAAAATGAATGTTTATGTTGTTATGTTATGTTATGTTGTTATGTTATGTTTTTTTTCATAAAATGAACGAGGGGAAAACGTATCTTTGGCAACAACAGGAATGTATCCAAGTGGAGTTATAAACGTGCCACATTCTTCTCGATCAACAAACAAAATGACAAACGGACGATACATACCTAGCATACGGCAACAAGACAGAACTCCTTATGCTTCCTGAGGCAACTTGTTGCATAAATAATAAACTAAATGTAAAGTCTGCTAAAAAACTAAGCGGAATTTCTTATTTTTACCAAGCACGTTCCAGGTATTTCGAATTTTTCAAATGAGTATGTTGCTTCAATTATTTTTGACCAATGTATGTTGTTAACGGATTACATCTTTTAATTTTAGGTTTCCACTTTATTTTAAAAACTACAATCTCCCTAGCAAAATTCAATGGTGTCACAGATTTTGAATTCATTAAACTCTTCGTGTTGCTAAGACTGAATTTACTTTGTGCGAGATGCGTCTTAAGGCCACGGAATCAGTAAAAAGGATTCAAGTCAAAAGAACTGAAAGTCGTATTTTCATTAATTTGCGTAATATTCGCTGTACAAAAATGATTTAACCGATTTTCAAGAGATGGCGTCACTGACATTAAATTGAAACGGACAATATTGCAACCAACTTCATTTTAAAGCCTCACAAATGGGCTTTCTATTTTAGTATGCTTTATTTCTCTGAAGTGTAAACAACATAGTTTTTCTGTGCTCTGAATGTGTCAATATTTTTGCCAACGAAACGCAATTTGCGGGAAGGATTAACTCTTTACTTTCGATTGAAAAAATCGTCGTGTGCTGTGGGAACCCTATGGCGATCATGCGGCATCGCATGCTGCTTATGAGTTTGTACTGGTTTCGACGATTCGGAAGTGGTGATTTTAATTGATTTTTGACAAAAACGACTAGAAAAGTTTGAGAAGTCAAATTGGAGGCTCTTTTGGACTAAGGCTTGTAGGAAATGCAAGAAAAACTCGCAAGAATACTGGAAGTGACTCAACAAGCCATATCTGTTCGCTTAAAAGCCATGGGAAGGATCCAAAAAGTAGAATATTGGGTGCTGTATGAATTGAAGCCGAGAGACATCAAACGACGTTTTTTCAATTGTAAACAGCTGTTACAACGACAAAAAAGAAAGAGAGTTTTACATCGTATTGTAACTATGGATAAAAAATGGATTCATTAAGATAACCCCAAGCGATAAAAATCATCCGTACGCCCCGGATTGTCTAAATTGACGCCAAAGCCGAATATTCTCAGTGGCAAGGTCCAATTGGGCGTGGTGTACAACGAGCTTTTAAAATCATTACAGGGAAACTCTACTGAATAGAATTTATGTGTTTCAGCCGAGCATCGAAACAAAAACGGCCGCAATAGACACAATAAGGTTATTCTGTAGCATGACAAAGCTCAACCACATGTTGCAAGGCCAGTCAAAACACACCTTGAAACGCTTAAATGGGACGTCCTACTCTGCCCGCCGTATAGCCTGGAAATTGTCACTTCCGACTATTTGCTTTCACGACTATTTGATGATGCACGCTCTTGAGGAACAGCACTTCCACTCTTTTGAAGAACTCCGAAATTAGATCGATTCATGGATAGCCCCAAAAGATGTGTCGTTCTCACGTCGAGGAATCCTTATGTTACAGGGAACATGGGAAAAAGTGGTGGCTAGCGATGGACAATACTAGAAAAATGAATTTCTAACAAATTTTAACACAATATAGTGTCCAACTTGAATAAAAAATCCTTTAAGACATTTTGGTACAGGAAATATGTTTTAAGGGTAGGGTGCAGCATTGGTTCGATTGTGAAGCACCGGGTTGTGTAGCGAGATGAGCGCCAACTCTCATGCAATGGTTTCTGCAATTATTTTCAGACAGTATCCTATGGTAGTATCCTGTAGCTATTGCGAATGACAAATAGTTTAGTATACTGGCCTTGGTGAAATGTTTTTGTTCAAATTGGTTCTTAACCATGTCTTCCAATCAAACCTCCTGTTTTTTGTGAAGTTGCCATCACGCTTGACATCCTCTTGACCAACGCACTAGCTATGACATCTTGGCTTGCTTTTTGGTCAGTCACAGTCTTCTTGTCAGGTTGTGACCACCATCTTCAAGTACCATTGTACCATCAGGTACCATCTTCGATAGCTTCACTGAAGCAAAATTATGGCAATTAACTTGCCTTAAGTGGCAATTAACTTATCAAATATTTTTAAGATTATGTCGCCTATTTTTTTCAGTGTTTTATTATAATTTTTCTTCAATATTTGTTTTTGTCCGTTTTTTCAACACTAGGGGTCTTTTTTTAAATTAATTTTGCGCTTCAGTCTGCGTGACTTATTTTTGAATAGTTTTTTTTGCATTATATTTTTAATCTTTTTATATAACCAACAATACTTTCCGTCCAAGTGAAGATATAACAATTTGCATCTAGTTGCCTAGGACGGAATCTTCAAGATGAAACTGATGCTGATGAATCTTCAAGATGAACTTTTGATTGTCATACTTTGTTTGTCGCAGTAAGTCTTGAACAAACTTACGAAAACTGGAGCATTCTCCCAGGAAACAAGCTAAACAGAACGAGCCCTGCTGATATATCAAGAAGAATGGCTTAGCCAAAACGTAGAAAAAACCATGACAAAATGAAAACATCTTGCAGTGCGCAAGGAAACATAATTAGGTACGTTTGTCATATACTTCTTAGTAGAGGGATGCCTCTAGACCTATTTGGTGCTTCCACACATGACCGGCTTTCCCTACAGGTGGAAACGCTCCTGATACCAATGACGAATGCTACCAAAAGCCGGGCCAGCAGAATTATTGAAAAAGATCGACAGAAAAGGAAGATCAACGAAGCCCTAAGGATACGTGGATTCAGATTGTTTAAACGGTGGCGGATAGTATAAGCTCTTCTACCCAAAGATAGACTACGATTTGTTTCCTGAAGAAAAAGAAACGAAAGCAGTTATCTATATGAAGCGGAAGAGAAATAAGTAGAAACCGTGGCGTAGACATTAAAAGAAACGTTGCTAGTGTAGCTGAAGATTCGTTAGTCTTATGCAGACGAAATTCGAGAAAGTGAAGGAGTTGTAAGTTGGATGCTATCCAAATTTTCACTGAAAGTGTAAGCCTAACTCGAGCCGGAACAGAGCGGAACAGAGGCTACACGCATGCAAATCTTCTGTGGCATAGTTAAGGAGATCCTTGACGAGATGGCAGTCAACAAGAAAAAATAAAAAAATTTAGGACACCTTTTCGGGTGTACACATTTTAAATGATTTTGATTGTACTTATAGTTTCTAAGAATTCCGTCATCTCTCCTTCCTTATCGTGATTGATATTTCAAAAATAGTTTTCCGGTTTTCACATTTCCAAATATATTTGCCTTCACAAATGCCCCTGGCAATTGGACCTCCCTTTATCAGATAATACATTTTTCCTGCAAAAACATCAAGAAAACGGCTCCTACAGATTTATTTTCCTCGTGAGAATTCTTTATTTCATCTTAACAATCTAAAATACCTACGCTATATTCCTTTATCTTCTACCCTAACCATTTCGAAATGTTTCATTTCTTCACTAGGAGCTATTTTCGGGCTTGAAATCAAATAACCTTTGGAAAACGAAAGCGAGCGAAATTACTGCAAAATCAGCAGGAAAATCTGAAACGGTTAATGGAACTTATAGATGTGAAAAGTCTTGCAAAGTAGAACGAAGCCTTCCGCCTTCTCGTACTCTGTTTTGCCACCTCTCACTCTGTGAACATCAAATGAATGGTTTGGTCCTTGACTGGAAGAAATTGTGATTCTTATTTGTGTTTAGAGATTTTCTTCTTTCGATTTACTTTTTGCCGTACCGAAGCAAACTGTGTCAATATCCTCAGCAGAGTATGAAGAATATGAACGAGGTTGATGAATTGACGATAGGATGGGATTGAAATGTGCTCCTTCTTCTGTCGATGACACGTCGAGAAGAAAAGACGGTAAGATGCTCTGATCTGAAATTCCAAGTACCACCTGTGCATATTGCTGTGTCGTTCAATCTACATGTTCACCCTTAATAGGTGGTTAAACGTCCCGTCACGGATGACTGCTGAAATGAAATGCGTAATGAAGAGTTCACCTAATTATAATTTGCATTTGTTTAAATTATTCGAATCCAACCACACGTGAGCTCTTGAACTTTACGAAGTGGAAACATACCAAAAATTGCAACAGAACCTTAATCCAGACATTCTGATTTGCTCGGCTTCCAAGGATTTCCTTCGAATGTACGAAAAGTGCTTGACTAACAACATTTTTTGATGGCAGCTTAACGAGACTTGGTACACACTTAATTCAGAGATGATACCCTACGGAAAAACTTGGAATAATTTCTGGAAACTTTTTGCTTTTTAATATGCTTTCACTTTGTTCCCTTGAACATTTCATATTTGTCTTTGGATTTTTCTTGCTGCTGAAGAAATGCGAATACGTGAACAACGCGGGGATGAACATACTTTTGGGTGTGGTTCTTTGTGATTTGAGTGGATTAGAATGCCACACTGCGAAGATCAAAAGTGAAGACTGCGGGTAATCCTGTAAGTTTCGTTTAGAAAAGGGATCACGCGCTATGATTGCTAGCTTGAATGTTAGTAAAATTCCAGCTAACGTCTACGTGGGATGACGAAATTTTGTGTGGTTGGTTCACAAATATGTAAAATAATGCGAAAAAGAGTATGGAATGTGCTCCATGTGTTTTAAAGTGTATGACAGAAATTGAAGTTCCAAGTCAATATAACGTAGTCCCGCAGGACCCTTAATAAGTATGTGGAAGCAAAGAAACAAATAATCAATTCGTTACAAACTAAGGAATTTATTCATTGTCATTTATCGAAGGAAAGTCCACACCCAGAACACAAGAAAATACCGCATTAGCATCAAAATTGTCTACAATAACTATCCCTACGAAAACGGCGTACATATTCAAATAAAAGCCTTACATATGCAAAAAACTATCACCAGTCCCTTCCTATTCGTTTTCAACATGATTTCACAACTCCATATTACTAGGGATTCTCCTTTAAATGCACATAATGGATATATTTCCTCCATTTCGATTTGAAAATTCAGCCTTCACTGGCGAAATAAATGAAACGGAATACGTTAATTAATTCACAATCGACGCACTTAACGAATTAAGGAGTATCATTTGACGTTATTAAGCTCTTGATACCATAATGCTATAGTTTCTTGATCCTTCTAATTACATCATTTCGCATCGCTACCTCGCAAGCTCAAAAGACGAATTGATCTACTTAAGTGTATTTTAATTCGACTCGCAACTAATCCTGGTTTCAACTGCGTGCAATCTTCAACTTTCTAGGTCGTACATATTACGTTCGGACTTAACAAACATCCTTAAGATGCATTTGTGGGCGATAGCGCTTATAGGTGAATGAAAGTTATTAGTAGCTAAACGCAAAGGATCTTTAAACAAGTGGTGTGGCAATGAGTTACATTTTACGCAAATTAATTCGACTAAATGTAATCAATGTTGAAAAGTTAAAATAAATAATCGATTGAATAATTATCCCACATCCGTAGATTTTTAAATTTTGAAAGAATAATTCGACAAATCTTCAGATAAAGAAATCAAAGTATTTTGATTAGGATAATCATATTTTCAAATTCATTCATTTCGTTGTTAGCCTTAACGTCCAATTTTGACCATCTGAACCCAATGTAGAAGGTCCCTAAGCTCAACATTTGATTGGCCAGTGCCTTGCAATCACCAATTAAATTGCAATGAATGTTGTCCCATGAACAATTTGTTTCAAATCTTCAAACAAGAATGTCAGTAGAACGCAAATTTGGTGAACGAAATGGATATTGCAGCGATTTGAATCAGAATTCAATTTTTCTTTTTTGTTAACGTCGAAACTATAATGTAATTATTAAAAACCACTTGATAAAAGCCGCTGACTCGCCCGTCGAAGATATTTCGTAATGCTTTTTCTAAGTCCTCCCGCTTGGTGAATTGTCGTCCTCGCATGAAGTTATCCATCGCCCGGAAAAGGTGAAAATCTGATGTCGAAATGTCGGGAGAGTATGTTTGATGTGGTAAAGTTTCCCAGCCAATTTCGTTTATGGTGTCCCTGGTGTATGTCGCTGTATGAGGTCGTGCGTTATCCTGGAGGAACAAGACTCCCCTCCTATCCACGAGCGCTGCATGCGTACTTCGCAATTCCTGATGAACTTCTCTAAATTGCTGACTGTACACTTCAGCTTTAAAGGTTTGGCCAGGTTCCAACAGTTGATACCACACGATGCCTGTGTGATGCCACCATACACACAACAAGGTCTTCCGCTCATGAATGCTTGGCCTTGAGATAGTTCGAGGAGAGTCGTCTGGCAATAACCACTGATGCGTCGGCTATTGTCATAAATAATCCATTTTTCATCGCACGTAATCAATCGATTCAAAAACGCCTCCCGTTCGTTGCCCAACAACAGCGAAGTAACGATTCCTATACGCTGCCTTTTGTTGTTGTCTGTAAGTTGACGAGGAACCCACTGATCAAGCCGTCGTTTCTTTCCCAGACGTCAAAGATGGCGACTAATGGTTCTTTTGTGAACGTCAAGCTTTACTTTGCAAAGTTGGGCGGGCAGCCATTCTTACATTTATCTGTAATTTGAGCTCGCAGTAGAGAGCACACCTTACTTTTACAGTTTCACTGACCATCTTTACACTTCAATATTTTCCAAAAGACTTAATACATTTGAATCGACCTTTTATAATGGCCGCCGACAACCCTTTTCAGGTAGGTATACAGATTCCGGGAAAATTACCTGACATTCTGGAATAAAGAGGTATACAGAAGAGTCATCCCTAAACCGACACTTTCAATGCAACCACCAATTAGATATGAATAAGACAGGTAGAAAATATAGCGAGCTTTGTAAGGTAGAGAGCTTTTAAAATTATCGCCGAAGGTAAGTGAAGAGATCATAGTTGAACTTGGCCTAAATTTGTTCGGGAAAATTTAGTGCTCTTTTGTGGTTTGTAGTTTGTAGCTTTTGTAACTCTTTAGTGGTTTAGGGAGCGCTCTTTAGTGGTTACGCTATGCAGAATGCAGAATACTGTACTTCGTTTGCTTTATAATTTTATTTTTAATATATATTAATGCGCTTCCCTGTGCACATTCGCCTTTTTTATCCTATCTCCAAAAAATTTTGCTTAGAAGTACCGTTGGACCTGAAAAAATTCAAATGAAATACCATTACGTTTTATGATTTTCGTTGTGTAAGCGCTTGATACTGGCTACCATAAAGTAAGTTGTAAGGCAACAGCGCGGCTACAAACAGCAATAACACTCTCAGGCGATTTCTCGCTGACAAAAATACCGAAAACGCAAGTAGATTTATATTTGTATTGGGCTTATTTGCAAAAGCTGTGAGAGCGGTTATCTTGGATTACGCACTAATGAGAGCAAATATTCTGATCCATGTAGGATTCTATTTATTTTGGTCGGATACCATTACATCGGAAGTTTGTTGGAAATGTAAGCGCTGTATGTTTTGACGCTTGATTATGATATTATCAGAACTTTGCAGACACAAATGCATCGTTCATTATTTTTTTATTGTTATTTTATTATTTTTTTTTAATTTTTGCTCAATGAAATTTTTTTCCTTAGTTTTTTTCCCGTATTCTATGTGACTTGATCGTTTGTTTTCTGTCTATTGTTTTTTTATACTAAAGTAAATGGTGCAGATATTTTTTGTCCATAAGTGACCAGTTTTTCGCAACCTTTGTCCTGATGGCACTGACCATTTACCTTTAAATATTGAAACTTTTTTAAGCTGTTTCTTACTTTTTTGCGCCTTGGTAGATTCCATTTTCAAGGCACTAATAAGTTACTATGATCCTCATTGTGCCTTTAACCCGAATCTGGCCTGAGCCATACAGCATTCCTGGATCTGTTAAGCATGAGTGCTAAATCCATTAGTGGAATACACACGTATTGATTTACATATAAGGTCTACAGGAAAGATCTGTCTTTTTTTGAACTGAAAGAAAATTACACAATTTTCATACATTCATAATATTTATTGAAAAGTTTACTTTCTATCATTTCTTATAACTTCTTGTCAGCATGATGGCAACTAGTAAATGCCATTTTTAAAAAATTATTTTTTTTGAAGCCGAAGAACTCAACTAGTGTTTAATTTACATCACCCTCGGTTTTGAATTGGTTTCCTGTAAAAAGTTCCGCAAAGAGAAACAAGTGATAATCGGAGGGTGCAAATGTAGTATGTATGGTGTATGGGACCGAATTTCCTAGCCTAGATCCGCGATAGCAGCATGTGGTGTGGCATTATCATGATGCAGTTTGACGTGCGCCATATTTAACATCGCCAGCCTCTTTTCTCCTATTGCTTTAAATCATCCACTTGCTTACAGTATCCCTCAGTTTAGCTTTTCTTTAGGTTTCCAAAGCTCTTATTGTAGTGGTCCTTGAATGTCCCACCATGTAACTCTGGGTAGCTTGGGTCCGCCGGGCCTACCCAAGCTACCCAGAGTTAATTTTGGCCTGCGGCAACACCAAAACGAACTTCCCACCATGTACTTTAGGTTCAAGCTCGGCTTAGAAGTGGAGACGGCTGACTGTTCGGGCTTGCAATCCGCTCTTTTCTTCAACGATGTTTTCGTATGTAATCCATTTTCCATCACCAGTTATCGTCTGCACTAAGAAAGGTTTTTTTTTGTATCGAGCAAGCAGAGTTGGGCGTATGACGATTCCATCATTCAGATTTTTCTAAGAATGATGTCACTAAGTCACTAAGTCACTTGACTAAGTCACTTGTCACTAAGATCGAAATTACATGCTTCAAATTTTTCAAAGCATTTTCTGCACATTCTTTCACAAACTGAATTTGCACCATGAACTATCACAAAATTTCAAGTCGCTCCTTGTTGGAATTGGTACAAAACGCAGAGGTGTAAATGAATTTTATCGGTATCCATGCTTTGACGATCTTGTCAGACTTAATAATGGCATAAGGCATCTTTGTTTCATTGTTTGAGGAGCGTACATGTGTTTAAATGCAATGATAAAGAGAGATAGGCATATATATCTCAAAGCAGCATGTGCGCATGGATTGAAACTGGAAGTGACACTATCGGACACAACGTTCGAGTAGACCTTAAAGTTATCATTGAAAAAGGGACCATGTCGAGGTCGAAACAGCTGTTTATTCTAAAGTAATGATGAAAAATCTCAACTATAAAAGAAAGTCTTATGAGTATGAATTTTCTAATTTTTTTAAAAAATTGCAAATACCCGAATCGAGAAGGTTAATTTAACAACAAAGTAAAAGGACTTTTTTTGATTTTAAATTTTAAATTTTTTAATAACAAAACAATTTCAGACATTGCTTTCAACTCATTTTTAATTATATTTTTGATTGAATAAAACTTTTTGAGTGAATCTTCAATCAAAAGTAAACCATGCGCTGGATATGACTGGGTCTTGTAGTTTCGATTGTTTGCCTTAGAATGAAAGGTTTTGAACGAAAAAACTACCAGTTCTGGCAATTTGTCAGTACTTATGCAATAGAGCAGAATGATGTGATCACGGAAATGCTTTTTTCACGGACGCGATTATTCAGCCAGATTAGAAAAGAATGTAACAGATCCCGAATAATAGAATTGTGCAACAGTTGGGAATGCATTGGTTAATGAACGAAAGACGTTGTCTTTGCACATGGTACGTCCACTTCATACTTTTTCATCGACTTCAAACAAATACGAGACAATGGACATTTGGTATCCTTTTTGAGAATAGACGCCTATATCAGTTATAGGCGTTATGCATTACAAACAGTACCATAAGCAGTGGTCCTACTGGACTCTTAATTTCAAGGGAAACTCATTCAATAATCAACTTCTTTCGAGGTTCAATCGAGGTTCAGCGATATACGAGATCATTTTCATAGGCTGGTTACATCAATTTATATCATATCCCGATTTGTGCCCTATCCCCAGCCAACTTATAAATTGACCAAGTTTACTTATTCTTGGCGATCATCACGAACGATCAAAATATGGTTCTTTATGTATCTATATGATTTCTCTGCAGGAAACAAAAGCCTTTTTATCCCTTTCTCCGCACACATCTTACCAAATGAATTCACGGGGCTTGATCCCATTCATACAACAGACTTTTTCCTGCGCCAAGTGGACGCGCCAAAATGAGCTCCCACGCAAAATTAACTCCTTGCTGCTTCAGATTTAAGGAAAAAAATTATACTTTATGAAATTTTCTAAATATTCGGGGTATATGTCGAAATATCTTTCAATCGCTTTAGTACGGAAGAGAAAATAGGAAACGTATTCAAGGAATATGGTATTGGACCGATAGATACTATCAAATTCAATGAGCATTTCCTTGAGGTGGCCTCACCACTAGAGGATACTATTGAAAATTGATAAAATAACATATCGGTGACGCTGGATTCGCAGGTAGATTCAATCTCGAATTTCGCAAAACTATTAGTTTGCTCCTTCCATGTGGAAGAACCATTAACACCAAATGATAGACAGGTTGAAACTACAACCACCTACTGAAATGCAGGTTGTATTGACACTAGATTCTGCGCTGGAAACAATAGACAAATTCCTGCAGCTATGTTAGAAGTGTTCATTACTCTCAAAACATTGTTGACACTCGCAAGCTGCCATTATCTAACAACTGACATACTGCATAAAAAAGACAACCAACTATTAGACCCTGTCATCCACTGAGAAATATTTTAGAAAACAAGAGGAAAAAATTAAGAGAGGATGAAAGTGAGTGACAACCTCAGATCCAGACTGGCCATAAGGAAACTCGTGAGAGTTCGCGGTAAGCCACGCCGCTGCAGGGCCGATTAAACCAACAGAGGGCTGGTAACTATAGCAATGTAGAGACATCTGCCGGGAACGGTTGACGTAGTTAGCAACAATTCTCTCACTCTTATTCACACTCCTAGTTCGCGGTAAAACGAAAGTCTGTGCTTACTATTTATGTACGTCGGTCCTTTTTTTACGCTCGGTTTCAAGTTTTGTAATTTTCATGGACTGATTATCGCCTTGTGTCATTGAAATTATGGTTCAAGCTGAGGTTGTGGTTTCGAAATGTCGAAATTAGTGAAACCCTAAAAATAAAGGTGGTCCTCAAAAGCGAGGGAGAGAAAAGCAAAACTTTTAAAAAATGCGTTGCTGCAAACTGAAAAAGTTATTTCTGCAGAATGCTGTTGATGATAGCGCGAAAAATCACAGAGAAAGTAGTTGACCAGTGTTCCCCATCGTGTCCTGTGTGGGACTTGTCCACTTAAGCCTGCCAGAAAACAGTGGTTAGCGAAGAAAATGATTTCCAGATCCCTTATGAAGATAATGATGACGATGATGGTGATGATGATGATTTTCGCGAAATCGCTACTGACATCAATGTTAACTTCTCGTGAATTATCGATTGTTCTTTTGACCGCTTGGTGACGGTACTGTGAATGCCTTTGACCCAAAAGGTGCCTACCGCCACCTTGGATTTGAACACTTGCAATTTCTGACTTCGAGTTCGTGATACGATCAACTACGGCGGAAACAATCATGAATTAATATTGAGAAAGGTGGAAAGAGCTCAAGCTGGTTTCGAATACGCGTCCCTGCCGCTTCTCGTCAGGTGCCAACTCACAGGCCGGGACGCATCGAGCTTCTGAAAATCACAAAAAAAAACCATGCACTGCCAGCTTCTGAAAAAACTTCTGAAAATCATGAATTGTTTCGGAGGAATCGGTATTGTTTCAACTTGGGCAAATATGGGCCAAAATGGGAAATTGTTAAATGACAGCTGCTTCGGTAGCATATTCTGGGTCGTGCTTGAAATACAAAAGCAACAGTTTTTGCTTAAATCACGTACCAGTCTTCTCTCTTTTTCCGGGTACAAATGGGATGAGCTACAGAGGTGACAAAAAGCAAGCTGCATATACTGTGATTAATCATAATGACAGTCACGGAAATCTTGAAATGTTGCTTCTTTTGGCGAAATCTACTCAAATCTAAGGAAACACATAGACAAATGTGTGTCGCTGAGTAGTGCATGCCGTGTCTCTAAACTAGAAAGGCGACTAGATCGTGGCAACTTTGTAACTCTAATCTCAAAAAATAGTGTGGAACAGGTGATACATTCCTTGTCTGAGCTCATGAAAGGAATAATATCGGGAGATGTTAAATTAGCAGGGATGTTCCTGATCCAAATTGATACTAATCTGGATATCACGTTACAGGAACAATGCTCGGTTATCATCAGATATGTTTGGAATAATCGAATCCAGGAGAGATTGTTGGGTATAATAAAATGTGAAAATTCTAGCGGTCGCAGATTCGAAGATGTTGGTGTTGACATCCTGGAAAATAACCGCGTGGGACATTATTCAAGCCCTGGTTCTTCCATGTCACATACATACACACACACACAGAGGACAAGCTTACTCCTTCATGTTTCAAATAAAACTAAATGGATCAAAAATCAAATGATGTTAATTTAGAATTGTGCACCTGTGAATTGTGCTGCGCTGATTCCGGTAACTTGGATAACTATAAATTGTGCTGTGCTGATTCTGGACACCTCTGAATTGTGCTGCGCTGATTTTGGACACCTCTGAATTGTGCTGCGCTGATTCTAATCGTGCTTCCTGTAGCACGAATCTCCACTTCAGATGGTGTCGGGACTTCAGTTGATCTGCTGCGCTGCCTCTAATCGTGCTTTCTGTAGCACGAATCTTCACCTTAACAGGTTTCCTTGGATCTTGCTTCTTTTAGCAGCACTTTGTACCTCAGCTGGTTTCACGATTCCCCGGTTCCGCTGAGCTACCTTGGATCTAGCTCCCTCTATTGTTAGTCTCGATATTGACTTGATTCTGCTATTCTTTCTCTGTCTTGATACTATGATTTTTTCCTGTATTGATTATTCGTCTCGGTACTATACTCGATACTATAATTGTCTTGTTCGATACTTCTATTACTTGAATTGGTTATTTATCTCGATACTTTATTACTTGAATTGATACTTGAATTGGTTATCTGTCTCAATACTCGATACTATAATTGTCTTCCTCGATACTTCTTTTACTTGAATTGATACTTGATTTCGATATTGAATTGGTTATTTGTCTCGATACTATAATTGTCTTCCTCGATACTTCTATTACTTGAATTGGTTATTGTCTCGATACTCGATACTATAATTGTCTTCCGCGATACTTCTATTACTTGAATTGGTTATTTATCTTGATACTTTATTACTTGAATTGATACTGCTATTCGTTATCTGTCTCGATACTATGGTTGATTCCTGTATTGGTTATTTATCTCGATACTATAATTGTCTTCCTCGATACTTCTATTACTTGAATTGGTTATTTGCCTTGATACTTTATTACTTGAATTGTTACTTGAATTCGTTATTGAATTGGATATTTGTACCTTTCAATTTCTATACTATTTATACTGATACGTACACAACAACCTAGTAAATAAAATCCATAGAAAATTTATCGCAAATTTCTTCCGAGAATTTGTTTTTGCGACAACATTGTTTTTTTTTGAGACTTTTTTTTTCTTTGACATTTAATTTTACTGAGACTTTTTTTATTTATTTTTTTTTGTTTGCTACCAATATTATTTAACTTAGTACCTACCTTAAACATAACTATAAATATTACTGTATTAATTTTATTCTTACTTCTTTTTCATCTCGTATTATTTTCTTTTCACTTAAACATATGGGTACATACAAAAAACTTAACCAATTAATTGTTATTTTTTTCATTTATTCATTTATTTATATATATATATATATATATTTGTTTTTTGTTGGTTCAATGCCGTCTACACCTCGGAATACGTAACACTGTTCCACGAATAGAGCAGCATGTATGAAAGCAGAATATAACGGTTCCAGTCAGTTGCTTGCCGGTGAAGCACCAGAATTGGACCATGTACGATGCTATGCCCACATTTTGAACCTCGTCATTTCTGACACTCCTAGCAGCAGCATCTGATGCGTTTCTTACATTAACATGTAATTTTATACTTCTTACATTAAATAAGAAATCTTACATCAGAATGGAGACTTGGAATTTGATTGGAGATTGAAGGGGGTGGGCGAAGGATGCATCATTGATAATGATATTCGGACGAGCAGACAACAGAGAGCAATCACTTTTCTTGACGATTGTGATGATTTGCGAAAAAAATTGAAAATGTTCCATGATCAACACTTGACGGCCGATTAAAAGTCCGGTCATACGAGGCAAATTTGATGAAATATGAAACAATACTTACACACTTCCTATTGAGTAGAATATTCGAGGTAAGGATCCTGTCGTTGCGATGCCAAAGAAACCTCATTTTATTCGGACGTTACTATGCTGGATCCAAAATATTTCAGCAATATAAAAGATCATGGATTTTGGAATCCTGCGTTTGTGCCTATAAGCTTGAAATTATTGCCCTTCAATGCCATGGCTTCAGCCAAAAGTTTACGCAAGGAATTAGTTCAGTCAGCTGAACAACGAGAAATCCTGTCCTCCTTTCCTCTAAACGACGTACAGTTCCTTAATAGAGAAGCATCGCAAGATAATTTCAACTGTTGCTCTGAATTCCATTCCCGGGCTGATTTTCATTCCCAAAAAAAAAAAAAAAAATACAAAGGCAACGAATATTTTTTCGTATTTTTCCTTCAGTGTAGCAAACAGTAAAAGGATTCGCGCAATGCAGAGTGGATACAGCACTGTCTTTGTAATTTGTGTGCCAACAGAACTTTGCGAACGAGTAAAGTTCACCAAGAGGACTCGTCTAGGATGATAAATCTTTGCCCGTGATTACCCCTCACATCAGTCGTAATTACACCGTAATTACAGCATCCTTGACAGCAAGGCTTTGTTTTTGTCAATTTTTTTTCTTCTAAATTTAATTTATTATTGAATATTTATTTATTTTTCAAGGTAGAAATGAAGATTGATTGATTTGTGTAAGCTCTTAGTATCAAATAGGATTCATGACTTTATTTAGTAAATTCTTTTCGATTTCACCAAACGTAACCTTCATTGGATCATGCGCGTTCGAGCACAGAATTAATATTTAAAAGTTTGTTTTGCTTCAACATTTTTTGAAATAACAATTACGAATTCAAAGGCATAAATCATGAGGATTTCGTGTTTAAACTCGTAGAATTAAATATTTAATTTTGTTTACCATTCATATTTTTTCGACGAAATGAGCTTACCGGATTACACCGTTTCGGAATTTAAAATAGGAGTCAATAATTTATTAGCAACATTGCATAGAATCATTCAAAGTAATCTCTTGTGTCCTTCAAACTCGTACTTCGCCTTAAGAACGATTTCGTTGGAACGTTAAATCACGCTGTTGTTGTTTTTCTTACAGAAGTCTTCTAGGCTCTACAATCAGACTAAATTGTCGTAGATTATGATAAATCTGTGTTATTGCCTTCCTTACATGATGTTTTTTCATCGGCACCATCAATTTATATTTGATTGTTTATCCAGTTTGCAACGTCCTGTTGATTTTTATGTGTTTTTACTTTCAGGACTTCTTTTTGCTTAGTAATCCTAGTAATTTACTGCGAATGCATGGATGGACGAATGGAATCGGTAACAAATGCTCATTATTCTATGCTTTTGCTACTTGACTTTGAAGAGTTGTCTTCATTTGTTTTATACCTGAATCACCTTTCCCTTGCTTCCCGACTATTATTTCGAAACTTCTTCCTCATCGGAACATCACACCGAAGTATTGCGAAGAAACGCGTCTGTGGACAAAATAAAGATAGTGACGGGAAACGACAGAATGTTCCGAGGACCAAAAAAATCTCAACAATCAGAACGCCTTTTCCCAGCTCAGTGGTCCAAAGTCTGCTATTCTTCTTATTTCCTTTTGTCCTCCGTTTGTATGATTATTCAGAATAAAGCCGCGTTATGTGGATTCAGTTCTTTGGTATTCATTCCAATACGCTTTAGTATTTTGATTGCTCTCTATATGTCACTATGAATCCAAACCTCAAGAGCAATTGTAGCTTGACGCCCGGATTCGCTGAAGTTTGGCTAGGAAAATGACAAGTTCTCAGCAGAAACTGTCATACAGTATGTTGTATAAATGCAATTTTTAGCAAAAATAATATAAAGCAATAATATTATTACTACTTTATATTATTTAAAGCAGACGTTGGTGTCCTATCACTCTCTCTCACACTCTGTCTCTCTCTTATTCTCACTCGTTCAGCTCTTCACTCCCTACTGTCTCACAATCGTTTTTAATGTGATTTTTTGGAAGATTTGAAATTTGAATATTAAAAAATCGAATCATCGTTATTAGAAAAGCTTAAAATTATCAAAATTCAAAAAAAATTAAACAATATTACAAAACATAAAATTATTATGCAAGAATTGTTTTGGAGAACCATAGACGAATTTGTTTTTTTTTTTGTTTAATTTATTCTCGTAATGTTGCAAATTAAATTTTTTTTCAAAATTACAACTTACAACAGAAAATGAAACAAAGTATAGTTTAAATTATATTCAGGAAAAAGGTAGCTTGAGATTAATTGCCAGAAATTTTCGCAAAAATTTATAAAACTTATCCACTGTTTACTAAATTAAGGAGCCTGTTACAGAATGTTATCTATATCTTACTAAACACTTATCCAAGTTCATCGCACCAGTACCAATAATACTATAAATATAATGTTCACATTAGCCTGACCATAGCTTACCCACTCAAAAGCGAATACAAGCTTCGATCAAAGCCAATTTTCCTGTAGAAATGGTCTTTGTAAGCAAACCTAGATGGAAATTGGACACAAGGCCAAATATGTGGAGAGAAGCGCGTAAAAATTCTCTTAAATTTTGTATTCATACACAATGGCTCAAATAAGAGATCGCACTGGAAAAACTATTCTCACATACACTTAAGCTCGAAAACCTAGCCATCAAGATCACCTCTCTCACATATGTCATTTTATTTGCAAGCTCTCTATCTTGTAAAGCTTACTTAGTATTTCTGTCTCTTTTTTTGTGATCGAATTCAAGTTTTTCGATTATGAAATAATTGGTTAACTGATAAGTATGATTAAATTTACAATAATCGACACATAATTTGTCCATAATTTGAGTTTAAAGGGAGCTGGTAATTTTAGACCCGACTCGCGTCAAAAGGTGGCAGATAATTGAACTAACTCACACTGCATTTCGATTTCGTATTTTGTACCTCAACAGGAAGATCTAGACAAACAACATGAGAACGCAATTTTGAAGACAAATCAAACTAAATCTTAAGCTGATACAACAATACCAAAACTCAATCTATAATTATATATTATTAAATATTATAATATAATAATTCTATAATAAAAAAAATATTCTAATAATTATAACTGAGGGAAAGTGAAATTTTCGAAGTTGCGAAAGTGAATTTCTGTAAACGTAATTATAAAAACAAGCAGAAGAAGAATTCCTTAAGTTTGAGAGTAGTGTTGATATTTGACACATGGTGCCAATATCCTGTCTCAGCATTTTCACAAGCGCATGCTCTCAGACAGCTCCTTTCGGAAAGCTCATATTTTCTCCATTTTACCCGCACTTTGATTAAACAAAATTGGTCATTTTACGAAATGGCACGGATTTCTCACGAGAACTGTCGTCACGTGAATTTTTTTAAGGGTTACAGCATTTAATTACAACTAAGCATTCAATTCATAATTAATCCTATTAATAATTTAATGTGCATATACCTTAAGATCAAAAAATATTGAATATTGAATTGCCGCGCTTATCCAATCAGTAAATTTTTATATTCTCAACCTTGGCAATACTTTTATTGGTGTTCTGTCAAATTTTGGGGCACATCGTACGATAAGTATTCCATAGGTTTCTATAAGAAGAAGTCGAAAAATTGTTGTGTGACGATTTTCATAATGGATGAAAAATTAGAACAACGCAAGTGCCTAAAATTTTGTGTTTAAATTGAAATTTCGTGTGTAAATATTATACATACAAAGCAGGCGGAGAAGTTTGTTTATCGAAAACACGAGCATACGAGTGGTATAAAAGTTCAATGCGGCCGAGAGAGCATAGAGCATGATGAGATCCCTCGACGGCCGTCAACGTCTGTTATCAAAGAAAAAATCGAATCAGGGAAGCAAATCGTGTTGGAAAATCGTTGTGTATGGATTAGAAAGATGACGGTGTTGTCAAGCATCTGATATGGATCAGCTGAACATATTTTAACCTATAATTTGGGCATTAATTGCGTCGCTTCGCGGCTGATGCCAAGAAAGCTGAATTTCATTCAGGGCTAAAGAGATGATTTCCAACACAGGCAGCGACCCAAAATTCATCGAACGCATCATCATTGGTTACGAACACGAATAACAATCGAACGAATGGCTCTTCGAAAATGAGCCAAAACCGAAGAGAGAGTGTCAAAGTCGGTCCAAAATCAAAGAAATCAAAGTTGCTGACGGTTTTCTTCGATATTCGTGGTGTAGTGCACTACGAATTCTTAGGGGGGTGGGGTGCAAAAGATCAATAAACAATACTATTTACAGTATTATATCATTATATTACGTGAAGCCATTGGCAAAAAATGTCCGATTTGTGAAAGAACATTTCATGAATTTTGCACCACGATAACGTGCCATCTCATACGGCCTTGGTTATTTCGGAATTTTTGGCCAAAAAATCAACCAATGTCATCATCCAAGCACCGTGCAGTCCAGAAATAGCCCCTTGTGACTTTTTTCTGTATCCGAAACCCAAATTGCCATTATGGGGAACTCGTTTTAAGACCAAAGGGGTCATAAAAGCGAATTCACTGAATTCATGAGCTGAAGGGCCTACATTTGGCGGCCTTTAAAAAATGTATGGAAAATTGGATCAAACGTTAACATGCCTGTATTGTCCCAGGAAGAGAGTACTTTTGAGGGGATGATATGGAAATCTTTTATAAATTGAAATTTAGCGTCATATTGTTAATTCCCGTTCTTTTTTGATCATAAGCTATGGTAGGGTACGATGATTTTAAGGTTTATTTGTCTTCTTCTTTATTTCTGAATTTCAAACAAAAATCGACAAATAACATACGAAGTATGTCATATAGTATGGCGAATTTTGGATTTCTGCTGGCAACGTTTATTTGATTTTCGATGTTTTTGTTGCCCTATGTTGGTACTCTTGACCCTCATTCATGCTGACAGCTTCGGCCATCATGAGTGTTCAGTAAATTTTTGACAGCTATTTGTTTGGATACGGATGGGCTTGTCTTTGATTTTTGTCTATTTTAATAAATGCATCAACGAATCTATAAGAAATCGTGTGTGAAAAACAACTTCAAGCGCGCCATATGGAATATGGTGAAGCTAATTTGGACGGAAATGGAATATGGTGTAGCTAATTTGGACGGAAATAACGTTTATCGACGACACAAAATTATCTCGGACGGAAATAAAGTTTGTCGGTGGTGCAAAATTATCTCAGAGAGTCGAGAAGATGTGAACTACGAACAGCGTGTCGGACGTTTCGAATGAACGTTAAGGAACTTTCGAGGATCTAAATATGTCGATTGGGTTGTGCTATTCGATTCCAACAATGATTTGGGCAAAAAAAAGGTCAACACGAAATTCTGACCAAAACTGCTTTTAGACTCCAAGGATCTCAGAGGATCATGACTGGTGATGAATGATGCGTTTATGGTTGTAACGTAGAAACCAAACTTGAATCATCTCAATGGAAGCTGCCGCACGAGCTAAGACCAAAAAAACATGCCAAATTTGATCGAATGTGAAGGTTTTACTCGCAGTTTCGTCGATTGCAGGATCGTAATGCATCATGAGAACTGCCACAATGTCAAAACGGTCTTGAAAGGTCAAAAAGAAATATATCCTAGAAGTAATGCGCAATTTGCGTCAAGTAATCCGTCAATTTTGCGCAAATTTATTGAAGAACAAAAATTGGTTTTTTGAGTACGATAACGCCCTTACTCACACATTGTTGGTTGTGCGCGAATTTCCGGGCAAAAACCACGCACTAATGATCCCGCAGTCATTGTATTTCTCAACCCTGACCCCCGTGAAATTTTCTTGTTTCGGAAACTGAAGAAGGCCATGAAAGGAGGATACAGCTATGGCATCGAAGGAGCAGCTAAACAGTATCCGGAAATGTAATTTTTTGAAATTCTTCGAAAATTGGAAAAAATGTTGGTGTAAATTGTACACTTACTGTAATTGCACCTAATTGGGGTTGCTTTTAAGGGGGCGAAATAGATACTTCTGAATAAATAAATAATAATAACAATAGTAATAATTATAATAATTTTTATTTAAACTAAATATTTCACAAAGTAGTAGAGTCTCAATTGGAAGATCTAAATTCAATTCATTGTAGCCTGTTTCAAAATGATTGTATAAGCGTAATCCAACGGAAAAATTCAAACAAAAAACCGATTTTAACTTAAAATAAACATCTACTACACTAAAATAATACAAACCTACATTTAATTAGAATAGACCGTACTGGTGAGAATTAGAAAGCACAAAAGCTATAGGTAATCGAAATTGCTCAAAGCTGCCACTAAAGGATTGAAGGATGTACGAGTTTTCGATAAGCGTTTTACTCTTCTTATAAGTGAAAGTTCTCCATTAGGACGGACATTAGTCAACGCATGTAATATCTGGCTAGGGATATAATGCGGTATATTTAGAGCCATTTTTAGACAACTGTTTTGCAATATCTGTAGCTTGCTTTTCAAGTAAGATTCACAAGATCCCCATGCTGGGGCTCCATGTAACATTATAGGATGTATGACAGTTTTGATTGATAAAATTTTAACTTTATAATTCAATACAGTTTTGCGGTTCTCCGGCCCTCCAAAGATGTTCGACAGATTCACACGGATGGAATCGATATGGTTGCTCAATATGTATCCAGGCCTAAGAATGTGATATTACAGCTACTTGGAATTTTCGCCCCCCCCCCCCCCCTCCAAAAAAAGTTTACGCATTGGTCAGGATGCTTGATGCCGCTTCTCTGTTTACTAAAGTACATCGCTTTAATTTTATCGATGTTTATTTTATTTCCACATTGATGAAAATATTGAAAGACTTTCTCGAGCATTCGTGGATCTGATGGTGCTGCAGGTACCGTCAGCAAAAGTGCATATTGAGCAGCTGGTTAGCACTGGCAAGCCTGTTGTGAAAATGTTGAATAATGTTGGACTGAGACACGAACCTTGAGGAACTCCAGGTTGCACCGTGAAACGACAGGATTTTTTTCATAAATGAATAGTTTTTGAAAAATGAAACATAAATTTCGCGATACTTTTTGAGCAATGACGCTCGTATGTCGACATATTGATTTTACGAATTTTTAATTTTCCGTATAATCCTTACCTCCCATCGACGCAATCGTAATCGATGTAGACGGTAATTGTCAAATTACCGTCAATATTATTTTATCTTCACATTCAAATTTCAATTGAAAATGAGGTTCTGTCAAGTTGAGGGTGTTCAAATAACACAAGCGTTTTTTTTCCGGCTAGTTTATATTTATAATATAAATTATTGCAGAACACAGTTATTAATGCCACAGATACAAATAAAAAGTCATGCGTTTTGAATCTAAGGAGCACAAAATCTTTCTCTTTTGGATAATAATGTAAATTGATTTGTTTCCTAAAGCATAATAACGTGAGCAGCCTAAAATAAGGATATGACTCATGATATCACTATTGAAACATGTGGCGAAGATAGCAAATAGAAGTCAGGATATCTTATAGTGTTAGTTTTTGTACGATATTTTGACCTTCTTCTTGTTACCTGTCATATGTAAAACCTGAATAATTTTTGCGTTAAGAAGTGGATATGCAAGATCCAGAAAACTGATGAAAACTGATTTGTACTGCGAACCTTTCAATCCTGGTAAAACCATACCAGCCAACTGTAAAGAAAGCAACATATACATTTGTATCCTTCTGAGTGAGAGAGATGGAGAGGTAAGCTAGGCAAACCATCCATGAGGAATTGATTTTGCAACGCTCGGCCAGATATATCATAAGCAGTGAAATGGAGTATCGTGAATGGAAGACTCTACTTCATATGCAATATTTGCCAGGTTTTCTCATCGTTGCCTTCCGTCTGTTCTGTAGAATGTAGAATTCGTCTGTTCAATGTAGAATACTTTCTTTGGTATACTCTTTATTTATAAATGAAACGATAGAGGATTGGTTCGAAAACGTTGTCCTAGGATTATAAATGAGTTCTTCTTTCATTAGGGAACTGATAAATTTCAGAAAAAGAAGTTGGAGCTCGACAGTCCAATTGTAATGGTTTGATTATTTCAATTCCCTTTTGCAACTTACTTATTAGATGCAATAATAATTGTTTTGTAAAAGCACTGTTTCAGTTAAGCAAAACATAGCCCTGCATTAAATTGTACTAGATTAGTTCATTTAGGTACGCTTTGCAATTTTCGACCTACAAAAAGTATCTTTTATGTGCTCTTCCTTCTGATTTTCCTTTTTCAAGAGCCATAATTACATCTCTCAAGTATATTTAACTCGATAATTTTCTTAAATAAAACTATCCTAGCTTCTACTATCAGCAGAAATGATTAAATTTACCCAGGAATACAAAGTTGTAGGGTCATAAGATCCACAATTGGGCATCTGCACACGACGAGCAATACCAAATCACAAAAAGAACTTTTTATTTTCCGTTGCTAATGAAAATCTGACTATTACCGACTCGTTCTCATACCATTGGACGCCATCAATATCTAATCCACAGGAAATTGTCTGTGTGTGGTATCTGAACGACTGAAAGTATTTCAAAGAGCATCCGAACCCCATAAAGTCTTTAAACAATTGCAGAGGACAAGTAGAGGACGAAGCGAGTGTAAATATCCCTGCAGTCGTTGCAGATGTGCATTCCTTGACAATCAAATGATAGTTTTCTGGCCTTATCCAAAGTCAATCTATTTCTCCAGGGCAATAAACCAGTTCTTAGGAAAAGTTTCGCTCTTGGAAAGCAACCATAAAGGAGCCATCGCGTTCAACATAATGACTAGGAAGCGTTTGAAAGCGGTTAGAAAACCAAATATCGTAAAAGCAGGAAGCATACAAACATATTCCTGCTTTAGAATTTCGTTGGATATTAATTTTGATGGAACGCCCATATAACCGTTCCCTCATAACACTTCACAATTTAATAGCGAATTCAAAAGAAAATTGCATGTCTGTCGATTTTCATATACCGAGTTCCAGCCAGTCATCAGGACAGCCGTATATTTTCATGGTTAAACGAGGAGTATGTCATCAAGTCTAGTCTATATTCAACCCCAAGCCTTTTCGATCCTGTTAAAGCAAAGGACTTTGATACTCTCTATCAATTCTCTTTGACGCAGTTGTCAAGCAAGCTTGATTTACGAGCTTCGCCGGGAAACCAATCTGCGAAATTGAAATATGGACAACTCTGACGTATTCCCCGTATTTCGGCGAAATTTTTTGGAAACTTGTTTGTGTACGAGCGGAAAACGCTAAGGATATATCATGCTTTGCTATACACGGGTCAAATGTCGTCTAGCAAACACGAATTCATCCTTACATGCTCTGTCATGAATCAGGACATTTTCCGAATGGGCGAAATACATTTCCTCGCTGTTGTTTCAAAATGTCTGCAACATATGCTTATGTCAACCTCAACTCGATTCAATCATGCTTCACTGGATTTCAGGGAGCAGAAGCTACTGCACGGAAATTTCATCGCCAGCGCCAGGACTTGGTACGTGGTTGTGCATGCAATCAAAATGGAAATTGGCTATCGATTTATAAAATGATTTGTCAAAAGTGTGTTAAGAGCGTTCTGCTGTGCCACGAAGCAAGATTGATAGACTGCCTGATTACGATGCATGTATTTATCCATTTGTAGTCACTGAGCCGACAACAGAACAGCAATGAGCAGTCATCGGTCTTTTTTTCGTTCTGTCGAATAGCTGTGATCAATTTTTCCACAGGATAAATTTCCATAGACACTGAAAGTCGTTAATACGAATTAAGAAAGCATGTAGTTCGGACATGAACATCGGGATGAGTGCGCTTTCGTTGGGAAGGTCGGAACGTGCAGGAGGAAATTTGCACTTTGATAAGTCATTTCGCATGATCCGATTGAATTTGTGAAGGATTTTTTCATAAAGAGTGTTTTCCTGCTTGTTATCATATGCAAATAATTTAGTGTGAATAAAGATAAATAGTTTTTAGATTATTTTATGCAAATCAAACAATTTTTGTCAGAAGATTTACTCAATTGGTCGTAAGGCTTCATCTATGAACAACTCATTTGATAAAAGATTCGAAGATGTGGTTCAGGGATCCGAGGGATAATTGAAGCATTTTTTTTGAGGTGTCCTTTCTATATCTCATCTGAGAATTCAGACAATTCTCTTCCAGATACCGCTTTCAAAATCCAATCAGGCTGATCGTTTGGCATTGAGTCGTTTTTGTCTGTAAGCTAACTGAATAACACTTTTATATAAAGGATTTTCCATTAAGGACAAAATCATTTTATCTATTGATAAAACATGGAAGTATTTGAGATATTGAGTTGGAATTTATTGTCAGTGTGAAGCAGGCATTACATATTATGAATGAAATTTCGGTCGTTTGACCACCACGAGCTCGTTTACAGCGGTCGAATTTCATGGACCAAATTTCGCACTGCATATTGTCTTTGAGCTCGTCAAAGTTTGATAGCTAATTGGGGTAGACCAGTGACTTGCTGTAGCCCAATAAAAACAATTACAATGCCGTTAGATCGCATGAACGAGGTGGCAATTACTCGAGTTTACCGAGTTCACCACATTGGCCTTTCAATAAATCGATTGTGAGGCGTGCCGTGTGGCTATAGACACCATCTTATTGGAATCACATATCATTGATGTCAACTTTATCCAATTCTAGCCACAAATAATCTGCCAATGTAATACGATCAACATACTTCCAACATGCTTGAAAATCGCACCAAACAGTAAATTTTTGGGGATGCAATGTTCTTTTTAGAAGCACGTGTGGATTCGTTACTGACCAATACCGAATATTAAGTTTATTGATAAAACCGTTGAGTTAGAAATGAGCATCATAATATTTCGATGAAATTTTTCATTTTCCTCAAACTTTGCTTGAGCCCAACTAGAGAAGTTTTGACGTTCCGAATGATCAAGTGGCTTCAGATCTTGAGTCAATTCGATCTTGTCAGCATGTAGACCAAGAATTTTCGCATAATGCGTCACAGTGCCGTCTGAATGATGCTCTGTTCTTGAAAACGAAGTAAAAATGACTGATACAGCTTATTCTGCATCGCTGCACTGACGGCTGCAATATTTCCTTCGCTTCGAGCAGTATGACGTGAAGTACTAAAACGTCTAACAGGGAAAATTTGGATTTGGAGCAATTATCCAATAAAGCACGTACAATTTGTCGTATGGGACGATTATTAGTGCCGAAAATTGGAGTCAGCGCTCTTAAAGTTACGACCATTGACTCAGAATTTCGATAGTAATTTTTAATAATTTCCAAACGCTGCTGATTTTTTAACTCCACCATGATGAAAACGTTCACTTTAACAAACGTTATGACATTGACAGATTAGTAAAAAAATAAGGGTGCGTTCATACAGGGTTTTCCAATAAGAGGTTTCATTTTGAATAGCCCGCTATTCGGGCAGTTGTCACTTTTGAAGCTGTCATCTTTTGACATTTGACAAGTAAAAACTACGCCATTACTAAAAATGGAACGATACACGCTTCAACAACGCATTGAAATTGTAAAAATTCACTACAAAAATGGTGAAAATTTTGCAGTCACAGTTCGCAAAACTAAAGCACTTTTGGGTCGTCGTGAAGCACCTTCTCGGCCGGCAATAGTGAAACTGGTGGAAAAATTTGAGCTCTTGGGACAAGTTAGTGATGTGAAGAATCGAAACCGTGTGCGTCGCTCAAGAACAACTGAGAATATTGCTGCTGTAGCCCATAGTGTTGACGAAAACCCAGGTTTGTCGATTCCTCGTCGATCTTTGGAATTAGGCATTCCACAAACGACATTACACCGTATTTTGCATAAAGACTTATGTCTTAAGGCTTTTAAAGTTCAGTTAACACAAGAACTCAAGCCGGTCGATCACCAGCAACGTTGTATCTTCGCTGATTGGGTCCTTGAAATGCATCAAAATGATCCAGATTTTCATCGAAAAATCATCTTCAGTGATGAGGCCCATTTTCACCTCGGAGGCTACGTTAATAAGCAGAATTGTCGAATTTGGGGCTCGGAAAATCCAAGAATTATTGTTGAAAAGCCTCTCCATCCTCAACGTGTCACTGTTTGGTGCGGTCTTTGGGCTGGCGGTGTGATTGGACCTTACTTATTCGAAAATGAGCCTGGCGCAACTGTTACGGTGAATGGATTGCGCTACCGAGCTATGATTAATGATTTTTTATGGCCGAAATTGGAAGATATTGATGTGGACGACGTTTATTTTCAACAAGACGGCGCTACGTGCCATACAAGCAACGAAACCATCGCAATTTTGCAAGAAAAGTTACCTGACCGTGTTATTTCTCGAAAAGGTGATCACAATTGGCCACCGAGATCTTGTGATTTAACACCTTTAGACTTTTTTCTTTGGGGCCACGTGAAAGATAAGGTCTATGCCAATGCTCCACAATCGATTCAAGACCTTAACGATGGAATTCGTGAAGTTATCGAGGACATACAGCCGCAAATGTGCGAATTAGTCATGGAAAATTTCATGAAAAGGATATGGTGCTGCAAGCGCAGCCGTGGAGGCCATTTGAATGATATCGTTTTCCATTGTTAATGGCATACCTTCCTCTTTACAAAAAAATAAACATCCATTGATTTCTTTTAGAAAATACTCGTTTTTTTTTTAAATATTAAAATGAAACCTCTTATTGGAAAACCCTTTATTAGGATACGAAATTGTTATGTTCCTGATGTAAAACCCAATACTTAGCATCCGGAGAATTGCTTCTGTGGTCAAAAAAGAATTAGCTTCTCCAACATTTTCGAATGTCGCATCACTTTGAATACGACAAAATTGTTCAATTTAAAGTGATCTGTTCCATCATCACATTTTGTCCAATTTTTTAACAGATGTTCCAAAGTTTCCTAGTCGTTGCAAACATTATTGTAAGGATCGATGACCGCTAGAAATTCACAGTCTCGAAAGTCTACCTTTCGGTATTTCTTTTGATGCATAGATCATGAGGTATAATGATTCTAGTTTTCTAACTATCGGGTTACTTGCGATTCAGTTTGCTAGGATTTTTACTGGTTTTGACTGATTTTTGATGGATTGGATCAAGCATTGACATTGGTTTCTGTAGACTATCTCCAAACTACTAAAAATCAGTTGTTTCCGCTCAAATTCCAACAAAGCTATTGCGGTTATCTTTGCTCTCATAAACAATGGCTCTTCGGAGGCAGCTAATATTTTAGCTTAAGGAAATCCTCATAGCGCTCTATCATATCGCGATTAAAAGTCAACAGAATAAACTCTCAATATCTTCAGCGAATTCGTTCCCCGTTTACGATTGTCTAAACTTTTTCGAAGAGGGCCGCGTTAGTACTGCCGACATGTATGGCATACACAATGTCCCTCACATTTGTGGGACTGGATTTAGAGACGGATGTTGGCTCTATCCAACAACGCAGAATATTCAAAATACATTTTGAAGGTATTTTTCTGTGTTTTTCGAATCAAAATTTGCTATTTATAATTTATTTCGGCCAATTTTCGAAATTAATCTCGGATAAATAGCCGCTTGCAATATTGGGATAAAAAGGACTCCTGTTTTGGACATTTTTCGCCTAAGACTCCAGTGATATTTAGATATTAATATCAAACGATATTGATGCTATTTGTCTTTGAAAATTATCTTTGGAGTTTTATATGAACTTAGTCGAGTTGACTCTACCTTCCAAAATAACCGCAAAATATAGTCCATCGGTGGCAAATCTGGATATAAGTGTGATCACTTGTTATTGCTTTTTTCGACACCAAATATTTCTAGGACTCAAATATTTCTGGCTCAAACGATTTATTTTATAGCACATAGAATCTTGTTATAACCAGAAGTCTTCCAGCCTTGTTTCAGACATTCGAGGTAAGATAGACTGTATCAAATTCCACAAATATCGAACACCATTGATTGGAACCAGTACTTAAGAAAAATGTTATAGTTGTGGTCTTGGAGGAAGCACTGGACCACTTTTAATCATCACCCTTTCCGTTAAGTCCGTCAAGATTTTCAGTACCCTATTAGTTATATTTTTGTTGTATGACTGAATTGGATAGTACAAAATGAGCCTAGTAGTCAGGAAAATTGACTTACAACCTTGGAATCTATTATTTTAATTAGGTTAGTGAATGTCCTTGCCGCACACTCTTTGATTGTACCATACTGATTTCGTCCTTTAAAATTATCCTCGAAGTTGCTCGACGGATTCTGTGTTGCTGAGCACGGTGATGGTTTTTTTGATTTTCAGTTAGGAAATCGCTTATTGCTGAAATATTTTCATCAAACCGACATATATGATGTTTATCGTGTGAGTTGAAATTCGCTACTGACTCGTGTTCCAAAAAAATTGAGATGCAAGAACGAACAAGGTCGTTTTTGACATAGAATGCTCAGAATATTCACGGCAACAAACGGTGTTAACTCGGCTGAGCGATTTTATATTATTGTTACTTTATTTTTATTTTGACGTCTGGTAGATGTTGGGAACCGAATCTGGAGAATACGGTAGATGCGGGAGCAGCTCGGAGTTTATTTCATGTAGTTTTGCCATTGTTTTGATTGACTTTAGACACGTGCGTTTCCTGATGATACTCGTTTTTTTTTGCAATTACGGCTTTTAAACACTCCAATGCCACTATATAATTTTAACTGTTGATGCTGTTTTCCTCTTAAAGGTAGTCGGTGAATGTTATACTACGCGCGTTCCAAAATATCGAGGTCACGAATATTCTAGTTGTTGAATAGAGCTTTGTCATGCACACACGCTAATTCACTATAAAGACAACACGTTCTTTTGACATCTTTACGATGTCAGCTGACTCAAGAAACTTAACTTTCCGATCATTCAAAACTATTTTGTGGTTTTGTATGCTTTCTGGTGTTACCGCCTCATTTATACGTCCACAGCAGTTTACATCATTTGTGTCTGTACGCCCACATTTGAAAAGTCAGCAAACCAGTGATTTATTGTAGTTTCTGATGAAGCAGAGTCCCCATAACACTTTTTAATTCATTGCTTCGATGGAACGGTATTTTTTCCCATTAAAAAGCATCACTATCAAAATTAATACACGAAATTGGTTTCGATCCGTTTTTCTGAATGCTATGATAGTAACGTCACTCTGCACAATACACACAAACAAATGGATAGGCATTAAATAATAAAGGATAGGCATTAAAGGACATTAAATTTTAAACGCTGTCTTTAGAAGCTAAGTATTAACTGAAAATAAGGTGACTATAATAAAATTAGGGTCAGCTACGTGTGAGTGCTGGGACTATCCAGCCTGTTTGTTATTTGAAAATATTGATCTTAAAGGAAGAATAATACGCGAGATTATCAAAGAAATTGGAAGTAGATCAATGAAATGAATCATCGTATGCAAAATAAGTCGAATTAGGTTTGTGGTATTATATTTTATTGTTTGTATATGAGGATAATGGAGGATAATTAGTCCAAGCCCAAACTTCAAATGCTTCGTTGAAATCCTATTAATAATTGTACTCCTTGCCAGGTAATTAAATTGATACTAAACAATAAGCAAACACTGAATATTGCCCTATTGGCCTCTCAGCCGTTCCCATAGACAGGTGTGTTTTAGGTGTAAACGTACCTAAGGTAAACATTTCACGTTAGACTCTATTTATGCATACAACAGAGTACCATTTTGTGAATCAGAAATTACATAACATCTGATTCGCGGAAACTTCATAATACCATGAAAACTTATCCACTGCAAACATCCCTATTACTTTCCCTCTTCATGATTTAATGCACTAAAACATTTTGCTAAACTGTGACGTCCTTTAAGCTCACTAAAATTATATCCTCAAGAGTTGCGTTCGTTATTGATTTTAGACTCCATATTTTGACTTCATCTTAGGATGGAGCCGATGGAAGCATCAAATGTGTTGAATTGGATAAAATGTCGGAAAGAAACAATAATTCACATATTCTACCTTACAATAAGGCTTCCAAAAGGCCTAAAAAAATAACAGACTTAGTTTTTTTTCAGTTTTTAATTATAATATAATGTTATGTATAGTTATATATACAATAATTATTGAAATATGAAGTCTCGAACTGTTCTCTATAGACCGAATCTTAGTCTATTCTAAATGGCCGACAGGGTTTTCCATTGTATTTATGGTGGAAAATGAAATGAGGATATTTATTTCGCTAATTTTGGGCTTGTTTTTTTTTTAGCTTTTTTGGAGTTTCAGTCGCTCGTATACGACAGGACTAGTGTTTAGAAGTAAACGGACTTTGCTTCTCACTTTTAAAGTTTGCTGGATTTCATTCATTCTTTTCATTTACACTTGTTGTCACCAGAAAAAGGACTTCAAAAAATCTATATCTTTTTATGTACAGTTTGAATTTGATTCAAAAAACAAAATAGAAGTAGCCAAATAACAAAAAAAAAATATCTTTCTTAGTTTAACTTTAAAAAATTTTATTAATATCCTAAAATTTGCTTTCAGTACAACAGAAAATGGGTTGATGTGAACCATTTTCGTGGATAAATTACAGTTCAAATGAAAATATATCCGCTTGAATAAATTTCAATTAGAATACACGAAATTTTATAACCTCCACTACCGTTTTGTTTTGTTTATTCCTATTTTCCACGTTATTACAGCATATCCTTTACGACTCGTGTCACAACCAAGAAAAGACGTTTGTCATCTTAATCTATTGATTAGATGAATTGCTCGTATCGTTCATCGCGAGCATTGTACGTGCTGAAGTATGAAACGCGAGAATTTCTCCACCACCCTGTCAACACAAAATGCCTAAACAACCATGCTTTAATGGAACCGAATTGAAAGCAGTGAAGCAATTTTCTTTATTTTTTCCTTCTTTGTTGTAATGTCAACCCACGTAAGGATATATCACACCTTCATCATCAAACCTGTGATGACTGGTTTTATCCGCTCACTTTCATATCTTTTAAATGTTCGTTTATGACACTTTTCCTTTCTCAGCTCAGTTGATTCCTTTGACGCTAACTGGATGCGGATTCGACGGGAGCTATTCTATCGCGAACACGAGCTTTCAATACATTTATTTGGACCAAGTGTCAGGATAACGTACTCAGCCGACGACTAGTCTCCTAGACGACACGCGAAGATAATACATTGTGATGTAAGAATATTTATTGAAATGTGATGAAGGAATTCCAATAGCGACTGCAGGATAGAAAGGTGAATAGTACGGATATGTATCATATCATATTGGCGCGCCTTTGGGACAATTTATGCAGGATATGATGTATAAATGCGTTGAGAGTATGATAATATAATATTCCTGAGGCTATGTTGTTTGTACACATTCTTTTGATCAAATATAAGGATATGTAATATAGGATACGTTTATTTACACGACAATACGAATTTTTTCTTCGCCGGTTGCCCCTAACAACATGTAATCGGTGAACCGTGGTGATCCTGCTGTTATAACGTCAGCAATATGTACACTGACTTTTCGTAATTTTTTCAATCACGAAAACTTTCATTTATGAATTAATATCCTTCTGCTGCGAGCCAAATCAAATTAAATTTCTTTCCAATATTTCAAGTGCAGCAGTAGCAGAAAAGGTGCGGTGGTATTATTATGATGGAATGCTTTATATACTCCACAGAACTTCAATTTTATCCTGCTTCAAGAGTTGTTCTGCTTAAACGATTTCCTTTTATCCTCTTTTGTTATTCATTAAAGAAAGGTTATTGGAAAATTTCGAAAAAGTTCTGGCGGATCATCATTGAACAACTGCTAAATTGGCTTGACACAGACTGTAACGCCATTTGATTCTTCATTGAAAAACTTTACGTTTTAATTGTTTATAACTCCATTATCAAACTTTTATTAATTGTCGCTTGAACTGGTAACTATCGCATATAAAAATCTACCATATATTACGTTTATAACTAATTTGACGGGTAAAGTCTCTATAAAACTAAAATAATAGTAAACAAAACGTTCGGATTAGTGGTGCGTTTGGGTCTAGAGCACATCCTCTCTGAATATACAATTTATTTCAAATTGCTTTGCCTACCCCCACCATCCAGTATACGTTGTGGTTCGTAAAGTATTCCTTGTCAATTGTCTCATGATAAAAAAAAAAAACAAAAAAATAAATAATTGAGCGTCTCAGGCTTATCGGCGTAAACGACTGATTTGACGTATTCCCGTAAGAAATAGTCCACTGGTGTTAAATGATATTATTTTGCAGGCCAGCTCAGATCCAAAAACAAGAAACTATGCGCTCATGAAATGCTTCTTTTAATAAATCCATGGCTGCACGAGCTGTATGACATACCGTGCTATCTTATTGATACCAGAGGTCCCCTGGATTACGGCTATTCAATTCCGTAACGAGAAAGTCATTGATCGTGGCTCTACCACGGTCTAAATTGACTAATTTTCTTCCCAGCGGCGTTTTTGAAGACGTAGAGACCAATGATTCCAATGGCCCCATAAAGCACATAAAACAATGACTTTCTTCGGATGTACTGGTGTTTGGACAATCACTCCATCTGTAGCTGTCAACCAAAAATAAGTCTCATCCTTAAACAAACAGTTAAACATTTTCTTATGAAATTCCGGATCTACAGCATATTTGTTCTTGAGCCCATACTCCGAATCTACGCTGTGACGGGTGAACGGCTTCAAATCATGCACGAGCTGGAGTTTTTAAGGCAGCAAACGAAGCTTCTTCCTTGAAATCTTCCATAATGTGGATGGGTACAGATTCAATTTCTGAGCACGATATCGAATGGAGTCACTTGCGTCTTCATCGATCTGTATGACGTCTGGATGACGTTACCCACTATATGACGTCTGGATAGATGCGAACTATTGATGAAAGTAAACGTGATGCACAAACGATCCATGATTAATCGTATTAATTGTTCTGATGGACAACTATGTCGGTCACAAAATTTATGATGTGTGCAATAAAATTCACGAACAGAATCGTTTCTTTTATAAATAAATTTACACAATTGCTCAGGCGTCAACCTATTCATGATAACACGGTAAACCAAACTAACCGTAAAACGTATGACAGACAGCTGTCACACCATACGTGGCATTTAAACGTGTTGCCAACTTAAAGTTTTAAACCTCCAAAAAACACACTTTCTAAAATGAAGATCAACAAGAAAATTTATAAGTTTAATTTTATAAATACTAATACTCAACATTTACTAAGTGTCTTAATAAGAATTAATCTTTTCAGGTGCTACTTAGGATGGCTTAACTGGTTGGTGATGACACAAGGTAATTTAAAGATACTAATAAAATACTACTAAACGATGTTTATACTCATAATATTCAATACAAGTAGTTTCTCCCCGAAAAAAAAGATTTTCCACATGAAATAATTGCAAAAAAATTTCACCAAATGAACATAAATTGTGATTAAACGAGCCTTAAAACATCGAAATATTCTTCATGTTGATATGATTAATTAAAATCTGATTTTCATATCCTTTCATAAATAATAATTGAATTTTAGCATTGCTCTCGACATTCACACATTTATCGTAATGAAATGTTTATGATGAAAAGCCGCAATGAGTTCACATTCATTTTGATTTATTGGTTTTAATTTGGTTTCATGAGGACTCTTTTCACTCATAAAATGCAACTATAAATCTGTCCTGGCAAGATTAATTGAACGTCCGTTAAACACTTCAAAAGTAAGATTATGAAATTACCACATTCCATTGATCTAGAGTTATAGGGAGTGTAAGCTGTTTTTTTTCTCGAAAGAATGAGCTCATACTGAAAAGTCCTTTTTTGTTTTATGAAAATTTTAAGCTCTTAGTGTTTCTGTTAACATAAGCGTAAAATTTAAAGTATGCTCGTAAATTGTCTGTTATAGCGAAAACGTATAAACATATGATTTATGCACCCACAGACACATTGACGCCTGTACTATGCGATTATAGATGGTGTAGTGAAACGTGGAAAGTAAATAGCGCCTGCATATAGTGTTGTGTTCTGAAGCAGAATGCTGGCTTATGCATATAAATCAGGACTACTGCTGAAAAATGTTTCACGTCGTAAAATGCATGAGCATTGTTTCTCTTGATTATTACTTCATAAAAATTTTTTTATTTTTTTGAAATCAGTGTCTCTACAGACACGAGTTAGTTAACTTTCATCAGACGGACAAACATTTTGAAGTGATTGACTGAAACATAAAAGTAATTGAAAAAACTCAAAAATAAATAAGGCAAATTGCTAGGAATGCTTGAAAACGGTTGCATAATGTTCTAAACCAAAATTATTTATCATGTCAGGATAGAAAATGTGGTTCCAGCAAAGGACACTCTAAAATCAAATACAGTTTCTGAATACTAAATGAGTTGGCAACAAGTATCTAAAATCCAATCCAGAAAAACTCATATCGAAAGGCTACGTAAAAGATCAAGGTGATATCTTACAAGTAATACCACCTATTATCCTTCTTAGATGTACAACTTTGTCCCCAAAGTTTGTCCATTTCTAATGACTTTGCTGAATAAAAAAATTATTAATTTTTGAGACGCAAAGTATTGTCGTTTGTTTGCCACCATCTTTTCCATTCTTCAACCAATACGCAAAGCGATTTTGCTATCATTTCCGGTGATGAAGGTACCGATCCATCTTTTTCTGTATTAATGCCAACGAAACCATACAGACAAACAAAAGGGTCATATAATAATATATGTGTATATAGCAAGATCACTCCCGGGGGCTTCTCGCAGAAAGAGATAGAAATAGCATAAGTAGAATAATGTTCATATCACGTCTTTACACAAAAGCTTCCTGGGAATTTCCCTTCACAATCCAACATTTACCAATCCAATCAAAGTTCCAGTTATTTCCATTGTGTTCTCGCAATTAGGTGTTTGCTCTGTGGAAAGTAAGTCATGCAATGAGGCAAGTGAAAACCAAAGCGTTATGTATAGCGAACAGGGGAGGGGGGGTTACATGTTCCTGCATAACTTTTCGTAGTACGCAAACACTGGATTATGTCATCCTATTGAGGAAGATCATAGTTTGAAATTCAGTGAACGTCAAAATTTCAATGTTTGTTCTAAAAGTGTTGATAACTCTGATCGTTGAACACCGATAATTATTTCCGGAACTAACATACAACGCCAACGACAATAGAGCACGAGTTAATATTAAAGTGAAACTCCCTTAGAATTGAGGGATCAAGTGTGTAACATTTTCAACGCGCACTCACAATGCAATAAAAAGTTTCTTCAGGCTTTTTTTGCCTAGCACCAGATCACAAAAAAAGAGTATCGATGCTTCATATTCATGTCCTTAAGGCATTTCTCCAGGCATTCCCTGTAACTTACTGTGTCAATTTGCATAACTCCAACGATTTTTCTTGGATTTTGAATGAAGTATTTGAAATTCAGGAAGAAATGAGTCAGTAATTCAGTAATTCTGTATCCTTAACTTGTTACAGAACTCGTGTCTCTGGCGTTGTCTTCAGGGAGGTAATACCTGATGTGGCCGTGAAAAATTCGTGAAATGTTCTCGTTTGATATCTAGTAGTCAAAAAGAGCTAAATGCACTACTCAGAGTTTACTGTGACTTTACTTTAATCATCACATTTGGTTGTTCCGAAAATAAGACCCAAACAACGAAAGTACCTGAAAAAATACTTTCATAAACGTATAGTCACACGGTATTCTAAAAAGTATAGAGCCTTTTTTTGTCACTAGATGGTATTCGTTGTCATATATCGGGCAATACTAATCAGATTGAGTCAAAGTCATGCATTTGAAAAGTGACATTCTAGTCTACAATTTTCATACGGATAGTTTTTTATTTCGTAATTCGTGTCAAAAGTTATATTCATTCAAAATGAGTGAAATTTTGGAAAAAATTCGTTATATTTTACAATATCACTACGATCAAGGTGAGAATGCATCGCAGGCTCGTGAAAAAAATTTGTTGTGTCTACGGTCAAGATATTTTATCAAAAGCCACAGCCAAGAGATGATTCGGTCGCTTCGTTCGGGAAATTTTGATGTCATTGAAAAAGTAGATAAAATCTTACAAACATTTGAAGTAGACCGACACATAAGCAGCCATGACATTGCTAAGGAACTGAATATCCATCACCAAACAGTTTTGAACCATTTGCGTAAGGCTGGATACACAAGGAAGCTCGACGTTTGGGTGTATGAATTAACAAAAAAAAAATTGATCGACCGAATTTCAATTTGCGAAATACTAATAAAACGCAACGAAATCCAGCCATTTTTGAAGCAAATCATTACGGGCGATAAAAGTGAGTAAAATACAAGAATATCGTTCGGACAAGATCATGGTCAAAAAAAGGTGAATCATCACAAACGACTTCAAAGCCAGGATTGACATCAAATAAGATTATGCTGTGTACATAGTCGGATTGGAAGCGAATTATTTATCATGAGGGCCTAGAACCTGGCCAAAGACTCAGATCGGCTTTTTGCTGTCAGCAATTAACTAGATTGCAACAAGCAAGACCAAAAAACCGGCCAGAATTGATCAATAGAAAGGACGTTGTCTTCCAGCACGACAATGCCAGACCACACAGATCTTTGATGACCCGGCTAAAATTGACAAAGCTTGACAGGGAAGTTTTGATGCATCCATTGTATAGTCCAGACCTTGCATCATAAGACTACCATTTGTTTCTGTCGCTCCAACTCTTCCTTAGTGAAAAGAAATTCACTTCAAAAAAGGACAGTGAAAATCACTTGGCCAAATTTTTCGCCGATGAACCACAAAAGTTCTACACAGATGAAATAATGGCTCAACCCAAAAAATGACAAAAGGTCATAGATAATAATGGACAATATGTGCTTGAATAAAATCCATTTCAAATAGAAGAAATATTCAATCGAAAAATGACAAAAAATGGTTCAATACTTGTAGACTTACCAATATATTGTTTGCATGCATGAAGAACCAAAAAAGATCAATTGAATTCAATTGAATTAAGGCTTCAACTATAATGCGTGGTTATGGTTTTTCATCACAAAAATCTACTTAAACTAAAAGTAATGTAGAAAACCACATTACTTCTACGAAAAACGACATGGGACTCAAATAATCAAACAGGAAAAAGTTAACTGCAACCGTATCAGTTGATCGAAGTGCCCAATCATACGAACCACCCTTGGAATCAATCTTCCGAGGAACATGGATTTTAATAAATCCATTGTGTCACCAGCGATGCGGTTTGCAGCATCTTATTGAAGGAGCCAGCAAGGAAAAAGATGATAGTTCTTGAAATAACAAGGCCTTCATATCATTTCCAGTCAGTTCATTTGCCGAAAAATTTGCGAGGCTTTGCGTAGTACAGCACTCAATTTACTTCACTTTCAAAAATATACAGTCCAATGACTCTTTTTAAGGATGCGCCGTCCCATACAGTAACTTTGTTGTCATGTAATGGCTCTTTTTTGTTGCTAAAGGTTCACTTTTAGTGACTTCAGCCACTAGACATCGAATTGTCTTTGGTTCTGGCACATTATGGATACGATATTTAGCTCTATACGCACGTTGTGTTAGAGTAACTGAGCAGGTTTTTTTGAAAATAAAATTTTACACTATCAGCGAGTTCTTTCGGTGTGTAGTGTTTTATAATAACAATTGAACTAGATTGACGTTTTTAACGCGTGCTGACAGCGTGCTAACATCGCCCTGACACATGTCAATTTGACAACTGACTGTCAAGTTGTACGTATTTAACACGACAACAAATCACATAATGATTTACAGCTTTCAAGAAAGTCAGTTTCCTTTTTCTTGTTTTCAAAATTTGCCAAACTGGCTCTATTCTATAAATTCTACTGGGAATTATATCTTTTCCAACATTTTTCAGAGGACTCATAGGAAGAACATCATTACAAAGATATCATCTCAGTCTTTTACCAGGACTTTGATTATTTCCTCTAAAAAAATAGGATGAAAGTATACTATACAAATTGGTTTCAAAAGTTCTTTCATGATCTGATGAATATTTAATCGATTCTCAGACTCAAATTGCAAATTAATCATATTTCAAGATTCAAAGCATAACAAAATTATTTTGATTGTTGCATTTGCCATGAGTAAATTCATTAATTTGAGAGCATTCTTTGTTGCTTGAAGTATTCTCCTTATAATGATATTTATCTGAAGCTAGATTCAATTTTCAATTCTGTTCATGCATGCAGCTGCATTCGAATTCCTTTACTACCACTAACAAAGAAAGAACATCAATGCTTCCTTGCAACTATCGTAGAGTCCATTTGTTCTTGAAAACTAGTCGTCCTTAATTTGACAGGAATCTCCATAGAACAAGAGATCTTGCAAGGAGAGTGCAATAATATTCTAGTTATATTGCTCAAAGAAGTATCCTGCCCTTTAAATAGCTTACGTAAAGGATGTTGAAAACAATTTACAATAACATAACTATTGTAGTTTGTTTCAAGATAAGCTTTTGAAAGAATTGCCATGTATCTGAAATTTTATCAAAGAGCAATGTTTATTGTGCAATCAACTGCACGCGGAAGATAAGAGTAAGGATTCGTTGCTTACCAATCTCTGCTCTGAAAGTCAATGGATTTGAAGTGCTCCTCATTCTGAAAATATTGCTACTGAGGAAAAAAAGGAACTTTTTATTATGCGATTCAAATCGAAAGTTTTAGAAGGATTAAGGACCGACCGGATTTATTTAAGCGTAGTGCCCACATTGCCTTGGATCATATTTGTGATAGTGTAGTATTTGCAGTAAACACCTTCCGTGCAACAGAGGTCCTGAGTGTCATAATAATATTTGAATTAGTATTTTTTATGTCAGAGGGTCATAATAATATTTGAATTAGTATTTTTGATGTCAGATCAACCCAAGTACCTTCGAAGAACTTAAGCCATTCATGCGCAACTCTGACAATAGACCTTCTTCCGGTGTACCCTTGGCCTTAGACGAGAAATGTCATTATCGCGAAATTAAGTGCTTCTATCACGTCTCACTGCCTAAGTTCTGTCATGAACTAACTCAGCTTACGAGCTTTAAAAAATATAAATTGAAAAAACAAGAATCTATGAGTATACACATCGTCTGATCGTTCTGTAGTAACTTTAGGCTTTTTCATTCTTTTCAAGATATCAAGGACATCTCTCGAAGATGTTTTCGTCGACTGCCTTGTAGTCGTTTCGCAGGATAAATGACAAAGAGCAACCCCTTATATGTGCACACGAACTGATAAATCAAAAATCATGTTATGGATGGTCGAATTGCGATTGGAATTTTTTTTCCGGATAATGGAAAAAGCACTGGTCAGACTCGTTTCACTAGGTTAGTGAACCCTTTTCTTGGTAAAACATCTCTCCAACAGGAAAACGCGATCGGTGAATCGAGACCTTTGAAGGCGCTAAATATGGAAGGATGGGCCAAGATTTAGTGAGGATAAGGTCAAAGAGCTGGTTATGTTGTTATCGCAGTCCTTTGGATGTCAGTTGACAATGCAAGCCACTAATCGGGGAGTTGTCGGAAGAAAGGGTTTCTAACCTCACGTTTTGAAGGATTCAATGTCAACCTTTGGTGCATGAAGAGAAGATCGAAATACGATAGATAATATGCGCCGCGAACTCACCCACAGAAGCAAGCAAGTTAGTTGGTGGAAGAGTTCACACAAATGAAGTCAGAGAAAGGAGTTCCTTTTTCAGGAACAGTCAAGAGTCATCGGGAACCTGCTCTAATATGTTTCTCTCACAGACGATGTGGTAGTGATGTCATTCGATGTGAAACCCTTTTCCGAATGTACCGATAATGGAAAAAATAGGTTACATTGAGGACTTCTCCTAACACAGTAACACTCTCAAGGTTGAAAAATAAATACAAGACAAAAAGTACAACTTTGTTCAAAAGGAGCTCATATGAACCCAAATCTGGAGTGGTTCCAGAAAACTCACTCGCAGCGTTCCTTAGCGTTCTCATCAAACAAGAGAGGAAACTTAGAGATTAAGATAAACTTCCAATGGTATGGATAAGATCTGTAGATGCCAGTTTTTCGTATCAAAAAAGCAGAGACTTCATAAGTTCTTACAGACATCGGCAGGGCGAACAATAGCTTCACATTTGAGGAGGAATAGACCAGGAAAGTAGTATATCTAGAGGTTCCCGGTTCCCGGTTTCACAGGTTCCCGGGGTTTTTATGTATGTCATACTCATAAATATGAGCTCAAAAATGGTGATGAATCGGTTAAGGAATTTCGGAGAAATCATTGGCTCGGCATGAAATAAAGTCCTTCAAAGAAAAACGCGTTTGAACGTTTTCTATAAAGAAAATGATAAAATATGTAAATTTGTTGCATTCATGTATCCTTCCTTTGCTTTATCGTTTCCTCAGAAGCCTAAGAGCTACGGCGGTTTGCTACATATATTTGGTCCTCTTTGCGCACGTTTGTATAACTAAACTCTTTAGGTCCAATTTAGATGTCCAACACTTCCATACCTTTCAAAAATTGTTAGAACCCTGCAGTGATGTCCGCTGGTGTCTTGCTAGCAATATTAACAATGTTTTATCACCAAATACGTATTTACCTGCTGTTGACCGCGCGGTTATGAAAATTTCATTTTTATTTTATAGGTTTCCATCTAAACAACTTTCAAAATTTCGTTTTTCAAGCATTCATTCCATCAAATAACACTGCGAAAGCAGTCACACAAGATTTTAGAGCGGAATCTCTCTTTTAAAATCCGGCACCAGGCCCTTACAAAGACTTTTTATAAACAGAAAGAATATCTGCTTTTATGAGGAATTAGTGGAATAATAAAGGGCGTAGAGTGCTACAAGGACTAAACGTGCTCATACCTAAGATAACGCGCTCAAAGGTAGCCTAAAAAAATCAATGGATCCACTGAAAATGTTCCGAATTTTATGAAATTTAAAATCAATATTATTAAAGAGCATTCAATCTTGCAATCCCTTCACTATTGCGCTGCCCTCTCCGCATCTATCAGTACTGTTCGCATTAAAAGTAGCCACAAATTTTTCCCACGCGCCCAAAAGATTACACCGCCTCAAAAAAGCACGTTGGCGCAGATTCCGTCAAATAGGAACAAAAAAACTTCCTTACCTCACGATACTCTGAATTCCTTAAATTCTGGGAATAAAATAGAAAGGAAAATAAAAAAATACTATTTGGAGAGCAACAAATTGTGCACCAAAATAAAGTAGCCATGAGCACGCCATGGTATTCGACAAGGAAACATATAAACTGTTTCGAGCACGTTATTCTCAACGGCGCCAGTGGCAAAGAATTCGCGACCCCTCCTTCAAAACCAGCGTTCCTAACTTCCAGTTTAGCGTCAAGCATAGGTTCTCAATAGGGCCCTAGGGTCTACGTGTCTCCAGACACATTACAACAGCGCTGAATACAAAACATAATCGATGGGTCTACTAACCATTGATATTGAAGAAGCCTGCGATGCTATTTTGGATGCGAGCCTAAGCCATCAACTCAAAGAGCGCAGTACCCCAACATTCCTTCGCAAACTGATTTCATCCTTCCTGAGAGACAGAAAATACCAAGTTTAATTTTGAGGGTGAACATTGATAATGAAAACTGTTCCGGTTGGTATTCCACAAAGTTCCTTCCCGTGTCCCACATTTTTTAATATACACTCGTCTGACAGATCCCTAACCTCAAACTACCAACTAGCAGCTTTTGTGGACGACACTTGCTTCAACACTTCTTACAACAACCGTGACCAATTGATCATCAACTCAGAGGAAAGCCTCTTAAAAAACTTACCAATACTTCTACAGACGGCAAATCAAAATTAACGTTACGGAACCCCGGCAACATTCTTTAGCAGAAAACGTAAGTCCATGATGCTTCCTAACAGACACATAAACTTCCTAGGCCAAATAATTTCCTGAACCGAAAATAGACATAAAACAGAACCAAAATCTAACGTTTATAAACCACATCGGGCACATAAGCTCTTAGGCATTCAAGTCTGTTTTGTCACTGTTTTTTACGGGCCTCTTTTTACTTCGCCTTAAGGCGCCGCCCGCCTAGAGAAAATCTCCCCCTAGCGGGAGGGGGCAGGATGGAGGAGGACTGCTGGAAAGGAGACCCCCCTAGACCCCGCGCCCAAGGTTATCCATTGTACATTTTTTGGCAGTAAGTATTGCCCGAGAGTAATGTGCCACGCAGGTCCATTTGTTGAAACTTTTCAGCATTTCTCCGACCAGATTGTCTGGAGAAAGCTCTCCCATCACCTCCCACAAGTCTTGCCGCATCCTGTTTCACCTTCTACAGTTGAAGAAGGTGTGACATGCGTCGTCCCTTTCCCCGGGGCAGAAAATGCAGTCTAGGGACCGTGATTTACCAATCTTGTGAAAGTAAGACTGAAAATACCCATGCCCGCTAAGAAGCTGGGTAAGGTGATAATCAGTCTTACCGTGCCTTCGATTTAGCCACGATCCCACGTCCCTTATAAGGCGGGCAGTCCAGCGGCCATTAGAGTCGCCTTCCCAGGACTGTTGCCACTCAAGTATTGTGCGCTGCCTTTCCTCTCGGTTGACAGCATATCTTGAGCCCTCCACTTTTCGGTCATAAATTCTTCGTCGTTCTCTAGCAAGGAGGGCGATGGGTATCACTCCTGCGATCACCAACACCGCCGACTCAGATACAGTGCGGTATGCAGACGCAACCCGCAAAGCTCCTTAGAAAATACCTCAAATACCGTAGAGCGAAGCTTTAAGCTACCCAAGTTCGCTACTTAAAATGCCCTTAAACAAACACTATTGGCTTTCCTACAGATTTCAACACAAAATGGCTAATATTAGTCAAGCTTGAGGCAAAAAAAACCCTTCACTCCCCTCTTAAAATCGATTAAAATCATGATGTACGGGCGAGAACCCGTGGATCTGCCTAGATTAATTTGTTTATAAATAAGTTCATAGTTAAACTACTAAAAATAGTTTTAGGTCCGATTCAAGCCTAGTCGAGAATTTCGTCATAATTTTCCTATCGATTCATACTTATTAGTATCCTGTTTAGGAAGAATTCAATCAAGATTCAATCAATAATTCAATCAAGAATTCAATCAAGAATTAAGTATAGTTTTATGTAAACATAGATGCAATGGAGAATTTACTCAGATGTTTAGGTATGGGCAATTCGTTTTCAGAAACTTCCAATAAAATAAATATACTAAGTCAATCCGTATAAAATTGAGTTTTCGAAATCGACAAATTAGGCAGTCCCCTTAAACGTAAATACTTTCCATTTAAAAGTCATATATTTCGTATGCTAACAAACTATCTTCAGAATAGAGTTTTTTATTTTGTATAAATATACATGTATACTACATGGGTCCTGAAATGGCCCGGAATTTATCAATAGGTGGCAACACTAGAAAATGAACATGACACATTTCGAGGCGCTCATCTGTTACAAATTTATGTATTTTCATGTCATTTCAATTATTCGTTTACAAGCTACAGTCGTTGAGTAACGCTACTTTCACCATCGTAAACAAGATGGAAAAACAGGATTATCGTGTCTTGATCACAATTGTTTTTGATAGGAAAAACTTCTGAACAATCATTGCAATAGTTGCAGAAATATTATCGGACATCTGTTCCTTTGAGGGCAACAGCTTATAGGTGGTTTAGTGAATTTAAAATGGGTTGTAAAAGCACCGAAGACGCATTTCACTTTGTAAGGCCAAAACAGGTTACGAATGCACATATCGTAAAGCAAGTGCATCGAATCGGCTTGAATAGTGAAGGTGAAGTTGCAACAAGGTGAAGTTGCGCGAGTTACATGAAGTCGTAGGCACACTAAAAGACAGGCAGGATACATTTTGCACGATTTTTAAGAGATAAAAATACGATAGGCGCTATGGGTCCCGCGTTTGCTGATTGTTGACCAAAAACAACAGTGCGTTTATGATTCAAAAGCCGTTTTGGCGTTGTTCCAGCTTAATCAAGCGTTTTTCTCGACGTTTGGTGACAATGGATGAAACATGGTTCCATTACTATACGCCTTAATGCTAGAGGCAGTCTGCAGGATGGCTAAAAATCCGACCAAAGTGGCTAAAATGCCAACTCTCGGCCGGGAAGGTTATGGCCTGCCTTTTATTGGGATGTCCATAGCATAATCTTCATCGATTACCTGCAGAAGGGAATAACATTTAGTACTATGCAGCGTTATTGGACAAACTGAACGACAAAATAAAGTATAAACGGCCCTATATGGCGAAGAAGAAAATCCTGTTCCATCAGGATAACACATTGTCACACACGTCTGAAAGAGATTCAGATCGCGTGTGCCACATGTCACATACATCTGTTCCCAAGCCTCGACCGGTGGTTCCAGGGAAAGCGATTCAGATCGAATAAGGAAGTCATTGCGGAAACCTGAGGCGCATTTCGAAGGCTTGGATGTTTCGTATTACAGAAAGCGCATCCAATATTGCGAAAACGCTTTACCAAGTAGAGGAGACTCTTTTTTGAGGAATAAATATAACTTTGCCCTTTTGCCAAAACGCTTCTTTTCATGAATAATCCTGGGACTTTTCAGTCCATGTAGTAAAGTATAGTCAAAGATTCATGAAGTAACACAAGTAGTCCTTACTGCATAATCTCGAGATTAAAGATTGCCGATAGAGTATTGAAGTCGCAACTAGTATAACTTTTGATTTTCGATACAAAAAGGTTGTTTGGAAAGGATTCAATTCAAAATCAAACATTTGGGTGTAGCAGAAATATAAAGAGATAGTAAGATATACGAGGTTTGTTCTAAAAGTATCGCGAATTTCATGTTTTTCAAGAATATTTTTTTATTCATGAATATCTATTTTGTCCCCTTCAAAGTAATCCCCGTCAGACATTATACACTTGTGATAACGTTTTTTCCAATCCTCGAAGCATTTTGAAAAATCAGTTTTTGTGATCTTGTTCAGCTCCTCCTTCGATGCCGTCTTTATCTCCTCAATCGTGGCGTAGCGTCGTCCTTCCATGGGTCTCTTCAGTTTCGGGAACAAGAAAAAGTCACAGGGGGCCAGGTCTGGAGAATACGGTGGCTGCGGCATTATAAGAGTGTTGTTTTTGGCCAAAAATTCACGCCCAAGTAACGATGTGTGAGCAGGGGCATTATCATGGTGCAAAAGCCAATTTTTGTTCTTCCACAAATCCGTGCGTTTCTGGCGGATCGCTACTCGCAAATTGCGCATTACTTGAAGGTAATATTCCTTATTGACCGCTCTACCCTGCGGCAACAACTCATAATGCACCACGCCCCTGCAATCGAAGAAAGCTGTCAGTAAAACTTCACATTAGACCGAACTTGGCGTGCTTTTTTCGGTCCCCCTAAGAACATTTTGTTCCACCGATAAACGTTGCTTTTGTCCAAAGTAGCTTTGCCGTATGCAACAGTCAACATTCTGAATGCATCCGCGCACTTTAAGTTGTTCTTCACACAAAATTTAATACAAATTCTTTGATCCATATTTTGGGATAGACGGAAATCGAAGACAAGCTAAAACACGTCCACGCACAATAACTGTCAAAAACTGACTGGACATTCAAAATGGCCGCAATTGTCAACATACGTAGCCCGCGATACTTTTTGAACAAACTTCATAGAAACAAATAGAGCTCGTGATATTTGAGCGTGTTCTCCCTCATATTTTTTGAAAATTGTAGATTCATTCCCCCACATCAATACAGAGTAAAATTCGAAGAGAAGATTTAGATGAATATTAAATTGAAGCAGTATCCTTATTGAACAGAACGAATTGATTTTTCAATGCTACGCCAAGGTCATGCATTTGAACTCAGTTTATTTTCTTGCAACTGAAATGAACAGACGAGACCAACCCAATCTGAAAAACGTTTCCACTATTTCCAAAGAAGTGTAAATTTATGCGTTACACGGAAAGATTTTTCGAAAAATACGAAATAATACATTGCGCACATTCGCACAAGAAGTTTTCATAATTCAAGTTGAAAATGTGATATGAATACATGAAGTCAAGTACCAGCCGTCGAAACTGGGAAACTTTTGAAAAAAATTATCCAGAATTTCAGCAGTGAATTCCAGCTTACAGAATTGCTAGAATGAATAATTTAGTGAATGTTGTAGCCATCCATTCCTGCAATATCATAAATATTTCATTAACTAAAAAGAGAGATAGAGAGAAGGAGAAGAAGAAATGAAAAAAACATGAAAAATAGGGAAACTATTTGCTAAATAATTTTGCGACAATGAAGAGAAGTTTGTTGTTTGAATTCGTACATCCTGGCATTATATGTAATGTAATTCAGACACTTCTACAACTTTCCTAACGTTTCCTGTGTTTCACTCGAGTCCTTTAAATGTCCATGTACATAATACGCCTGATAAATGGTTCAAGTAACTTTGAAATGGTTACGAACGGACTTCTTTCATCATCATATTGGCATCATTCCTCATATGAGTACGTACATATTTTATCTCCATCTTGAACATTCGCATAAAACTGACGAAAATATCTTTCGCGGGTGAATTTTCAATGGAATGAATGGTTTAAACGAATATCGAATATGAAAGTAGTTGCAAATTTATTCACCCTCATCCAACGATGATATTGGTGTCGATTATAATCTATACTCGTACTTGTACTCTTTCTCGTTGCCATACGAGACGTTCCAGGACCAAAATCAATACGAATTTCGTGTGATTCAATGGGAAAGGACTTTGAATGGAACGTTTCCTTGTACACCAACAATCTTGGTATGAATGTTTGCATATATACATAGATATGTATGATCACGTCTTGAGTACGTGCATGCTATTCTACGGGTCAGCACTCATCTTCATTCTACATTAATCCTGATAGATCCTAATGTCACCTCATGTAGGAGAGAATCAAGTTACGTGGGCAACGTATTTGGGATTTATAAGAACTCATTGAATATTTTCATTGATAAGTTTGAGAACGTTCAAACGTTTTCCTAACAATATTTCATGCATTTGAAGATGATGGACGCAATAGACCTGCAATTCAACCGTTTTTATGTTTTTTATTTCCAAAATTTTCCGCCTAATAAAGAACATTCAACGAAAAAATTCAGCAAGGTATCAAATAATCGTGTGTTATTCATTTTTTGGTTTGGTCAATTGTCAAGAGATAACTCTGGCGGTTATGGATGTTTCAAAGTGACAGTTGACGTTGGTTGTGTCAGAAGGGTTGGATATCCATCCAAGAGCATGCTTAAACTGAGCTTCGTTATAGACCGTGTTTCCACGTTATTAAGGAAGTTCTACTTTAATTTAAAAAGAGATCACTAAAGGCACTTGAATTATATACCACAGAGTTCCAGGTTTAAATCAACGTTCAAGTTATGTAAGTGATATAAGTGAACCTTACAAGAAAGATAATTTAACTGAGTCAAAGAGAACTCGAATTGTGAGCAGGGAACAAAATCAACGACATCTAATAAGAGGCACTACTCGTTGAAGGTCCAAATCAATTTCATGAGTCATTAGGTGTAATACAACAAACTGTTCCTGTATCACTGCGATCAACGGAAATTATTCAAAATTCAGGCACTTGAATACTTTATGATCTGAACTGGAAGTCCTGAATAGGCGATTTTTCATATCATTTTTGCTTTTATTTGAGATGAAGCGGTATTGTGACAGAAAAGGAGAAATTGATACTCTTCAACGTTCCCAAGCAAGATTTTCTAAGTGTACTATGAGTGACAAGACTCGGTCTCATGCCAAAGAAATCTGAAGAAAATATTTGGAAAGAATCAAGCAGTTCTTTTCATCGAATATTGGCGTTTCTGATTACTGCTTATTCTGACAGATTTTGAACATGATTTGGAACATTGTTGAATCATTTTTCCAAAAAAACCACAAATAGAATCCCCAAAACCTAAGCCTCGAACAATAAAACATTTTGTTAGAAATGTAATTAGAATCTCACTGGATGGGTAGAAAACATTAGTAGCAATGTTTGCCCAACAAACTTCACTCTGAATAATCTGTTTATTGATTTATTGAACGAAATGAAGCGAATTTTCCACAATATTGAAAATTGGCCGCAATTAGATTAGCGAGAAAATTGGTAAGAGTAGTTTACACAGGAACTCAAAATAAAAACAACTCAAACATGCTAGATGGTGGATTCTCATCCAAAAGCGGACCCATTTTTGAAGGCTTTGCCACATGTGATCAGAAATAGGTCCAGTATTGCAATTGCAAACGTAACATATATTGAACAACGACAAATCATCTAAATGCAGTCTCAAGCGTGATACAAACCAATGGAAAGTGTTTTGTGGTCTATCCTAAGGATGACAAATTATGGTTTTCTGAAACCTAGCTCATCCAGTAAGGCGGCAAAATACTGCAACATAATCGATGAAATGATGAACGAATAAAAGAAATCTGCCCAAATTAATCAACCGACCGACACTCTTCATAAAAAACTGTCAAAACTTGAACAATTTAATTTGTCGTTTTCCCAGTCTTTCTACTGCTGCTGACAAGTAGGTAAGGTCAATGCAGATACACGGAGAGCTGATAAAGTATTCAAGTTTTGAAACAGACTTATTTTTTTCGATACCGAACCCGTAGCCATTATTAAAGCAGTTATCAAAATGAAACTGCCAAAATATCGCTCTCAAAATAGTGAAAATTGCCTCAAATTTACTCTTTCTAGTCACTCCTACGAAGCTACTCCTTTACTTCCCCATTGCAACACCTACTGCTCCTGAACAACCGAATTCTTCCATGGGGCTCTTTGATTGGTAAGCGCTCGCTGCTATTTTGAGACTGTTATTCGTTTGTTCTGTTAACTATCAAGCCGTTCATTGTGCCCTAATTCCTTCTGAACTTGAATTCAAAATTGCAATTTGACTACCAGGACATGCTAGAAGAGTTTTCACAAAAATTGTAAGAGGCTAATGGACCCGTAGGACACAAGTTCTGTTTCATTCTTGCAACGTTTTGGAATTATATCAGTTTCTCTTCCTTTCAGGTTTTCAGACAAATACCATTAAGAAGTTTTGTTTCAAGCAAGATACAGATGTGATCGTTTTTCTGCCTATGGTGGAAAACTGACGATTCTTCCTGCGATAAAATATTGTCGAACGGCCTTATTAGTGCCGATTTTTGCCTCAAATTCTCGATGTATAGAGACAAAGTTAAGATAGCTTAGGGCACTGTCGATGTCTCTATTTGCCATTAAGCCTTGAAGTTTGGAGAGAATGAATCCTGAAGGGTTTTCCGGGAGCATACGCAGCTATTGCCTGGGCAACTGACAGTGACGGCTCTAGCTGTAAGCTGGCGAGCGAAATTCAGATTGATGATGATCAAGGGAAGATAGAATTCACTGTTTTTTTTTTCTAAGGAAGCACTCGATTTTTTGGTGAAGACGAAGAAGAGAGTTTTTTGGCGGAAAGATCTTAATCAGATAGCGTGGACATTATGTAAGAACGCTAGAAAGAAGTTATTATGGACGGACGAAAGAAGTTGTTTTGTTTCAGGGGAAAGCTCAGTATTTTGTGCATCTCCATAATAGTCTCCATCTCCAATCTTTGAAGAAATTAAATGACTGCTCTCAGATAGCTTTGAACCGGAAATCAGAATTGATAGGAAGCTGGTAAGGATAGGAAGTAGTAGTAATGCGTCTTATCAGCTGATAGCTGATAGGGAGAAATCCGTGTACGTTGATCTCAAACATATTCTTCGAACTTAAGATTTTCAGATACGAGTTTATTAAACGTATCAGAGATGATGGCATATCTATTGTTTCACCGGTTAGAAAAGGTTGCTCTTAGCCATGTTATCAGAATTTTGGTACGTCATTTCAAGTTGTTACACCTTTTTAATAATTTTATTAGGATCCCTGTTAGCTGTTACATGACATTTTGAATTTCCCACATACCAGGTGTATGCATACAAGTTTTCCGTTTCTTTAGAATCAAAATACGTGGTTTTCAGGGTAAAAACTTTTTTTATTGAAAATACTGGCCATCTGTCATCGGCATCTGCACATTTCGCCAATCTTTCAGGTAATTTTTGAATACCATGTCAGGACAGACAGAACTTCCTGAAAATCGCTGAAGTGCTGCCTCTTTGAACGCGTGCCCCATTGCTGAGGTGATAGTCAGATGGCACCAAGTGTGGGGAGTACGGCGGCTGCAGAAGAATGTCCAATCCAAGGAATTTGTGCGACGAGGCGTTGTCTTGTAACAAAATCACTTTGCCATGTCTTCGTGCCCATCCCCGTCGAATTTCGATTAATGTGCGGTTTAAATTTATCGTTTAGTGACGATAGCGTTGCAGATTAACAGTTTTGCCGGGCTTCAAGAGTTCATAATACACAATACCACTCTGGACCCACCATACTCAGATTATGGTCTTTTTGCCGAAGTGGTTTGGCTTTGGTATTGAAGACCAAGTGAAATCCGCTTTGGAAAAATTCACTTTCATCCGCTTTGAAAGTGAATTTTTCCGCTTTGGGTTTTCAACACAAGTCTATTTTTCATCACCCGTCACAATGCGATGCAAAAATAATTTCGTTTCGTGGCGCCATAGCAGCATTTTACAAGTGATATTGCGTGATTTTCCGTTTGACGTTCATTCAAATCATGTGTGACCCATTTACCGAGTTTATTGATCTTACTTATTGCTCGTAAACGTGTGCTGATCATTTCCTGTAACACGTTTAATGCTTCTGCTAATTGCCGTTGAGTTTCAGTTGGGTCACCATCTAAAAACTCCTGCAATTCCTCCTATTTACATTTTTGTGGTCTACCAGAGCGCTCACGGTGTTTCACATTGAAATTACCACTTTTAAATGGTCAAAACCATGTCTCGGATATCCTGAGTGTTTGAGCGTATCCGCCGTATGATTTTAACAGCAAACGATGACTTTCAACAACCTTTTTCTATTTGTTAAACAAGAAAAGCAATGCGTGCCGCAAATGCTCAAAACGCAAAACTCGACATGATTGATCAACACAATAAAACAAACATGCTAGTTTTGACGCACTCAACTTGTATGTATTTGCAGCTAAATGTCAGACGATCGAAATGGGGTATGTGTCAAATAAGTACGTTGCTTTCTTTTCGCTGGCGCCATCGGTTAGGAAAACGGGAAAAAAGTTATCCATGCACCTAGTTGAATTGTCGTTTATTTAGCATTCAAACTGGGTTATTTTGCGTAAGACAGGTTGTTGATTACGTTTTATTTGATGATTGGAGGATGCAATTTTTTGTCCTTAACAAATTGATTAGTGCAATCGCCTCCGCCAGTGTGCTCTGCTGATTCCAGTTGTGCCGAATCTATTAGCTGGGTGTGGATAACAGTTTAGCTGCTGGTTTAGAGACATGCTCACGTTGTCGTGGTTTCTATGATCAGCGTTGTGAACGTACATTAACACACTCTGTTATCTCAATTGCAATTCCTGCCACATTAACTTTATGTGTTTGGTGTAGGTCTTTACTCGTACGTCTCTACTCGATGTGGAAAAGATTTGATAAAGCCAAACTCCTGGCAATCAATACTCTGAACAAACATTTGTCTTTCATGCGTTTTCCTGCAAATTACATGGATCATCATAAATTTCGGGCAGAGGACATGCCAAATTCGGTAAACTTAAATTATTTGCCATTGAAAACTTTTTTGACATGTCAATTTCAAACGTTTGTGCTGGCTCATTGTTACACATTTCAAATTTATACTTTTGCTGATTACAGCGTTTGGATTAGAAGTTCCATTAAAAATCCTTTCTCCGCATATCCTTTGAACTTTCGACAAAATACTCACAAGTTTGATGAAATATTGATTTGAAAACTCCACACAAAATTTGCATGGCAAGTACAACAAACTTTCATCCTTCTGAATTAATCTAATCAATTCTCACATAATTAACAAACTTCATAACAGCCCCCAACTCACCTGCTAAAGCAGTTTAATTCGGAATGGAGCACTCCTTGCGCTTTCATATTCAAACTCTTGAAAGCCTTATACAATGGGAGTCGCACTAGTGTGTGGGCTTGGTGAAATGCGAATTTAATAAGATTGCTCCAACATCGTGACTACTGATCCCATCCCGCCAGCTGCCACACACCACATGAGACAATTGAGAAGTTCTTGATCCTTTATTTCGCCTGCTCGTTATTTCATTCATGTGCTGTGAACTTTTTGAATAGGACCGTCGAAAAGATAAACCAAAGAAGGTGGATAGACAAAGACTGAAATGAAATACGAACCCAAGCATAAATCAGACGAAGAGGACGAAGAAGACGAGGGAGACTTGTGGTCGTAAACTGGAACAACTTCTTCTCGCTCGCAGGACGCCTTCCGTTGGATCATAAGGCTGACATGTTGGTCGGAATGGAGATTTCCTAGTGCGATGATTCCTATACAAATACATCCACGTACTCGGCGGAGCATGTTGCAAAGAAAGTATTTAATGTGAAAATAATACACAGGCAGTCACTAGGAGTTTTGCATTGGGCTCCTAGTGCACTAAAGCGAATATTTCACAGTTTACGATAATGTAAGTGCACAGATGTGCCACTAAAAGGACTTCGAATGTGTTGAAATTCCAGCAAATGTTCTCGAGCCTGTAAAATGGCCTTAAATGTGAATGAGAATCCATAAAAGATAGAACAGCCGTAAAATGGACTCGTCATCGAAAAGCCACGTTGTTAAGTTTCAGCTTTGGGACGTATTATGCGAAATAAATAGAAGATATGAAGTGTTTTCTCTGAGTCACCATAAATTATTACAAGCATGACGGCAATGGGGACACGAATGGAATCCGATTGCAGATAATATCAACACAATCATAAGACTAATGAATCCGCACGTTCAGCATTGTCCCTGAAATGCTCGCTCCTTTTTTCCAATATCTGCACAAATTCCTCTACTTGCACTCCTACGAGTGCTCAAAAAACATCATCGCCGCCTTATTCGCAGCTTCTCATTCCTCTTGATCCTTAAACAGTTTTCGAGGCTTTTGGGATGTCACTCTGGAAGGTAAATTAAAATTTTCCCAATTTAATTTTTACAATGAAGTTTAACTTGACATGAATTACGAGTGAACCTTAGCCGCGATAAGGTTACAATTAGTTATGAAACAACTTCACAGATAACGAAAACGAAGGAATGGATAAAGTAATTATTTTGTGTATAATAATAGGAATTTTGTCAAGGTCTCAGATTGACTTCAACATAATTAAATGCCGAGTTTGTGAGTTGATTATGTTAATATTGGAATTTCTTGAGCTATTTTTACGCGCACAATTTGCTGACATTGACTAAATTGAAAAGGCGTGATTTTATTGAGGTGCCTACATTATGACGAGGTGCAAATTAATGATTTCTTCGGATAATGAATGAAAAAGCTGTTCTTTATTAATTTGGAAATCCGATTGATCCTAATCAGGTTTGCAGGCTCGCTAATTAATCAAATTCCAGCTGCGTTATTCATATGATGAAACTAGACGCCATTATGAGGGTTTTTTTAATGTTTGATGAATGTAAATTTCTTGAATGTGAATCAATGGAGCCCTCATTTATTTTCAATTTTGCGTATTACTGCAAATATTCTGCTCATCTCCTTTCGATGTACGAGTCAGGCATCTCTACCCAGAACATCGCAAATTGATTATAGCACATCCTGTGTACCATAACTATTCTCATCAACGAACACTCGACAATACTTCAACAATTGCAAAAAAAAACACAAAATTTTCAATACACCATTCCTTGCGATAAGATTTTGCACATAAACACATAAACCCTTTCAAGTGGCAAATGGATGAAAATTTATCCTTAAAGGTCGCCACTTTGGAGATATTACTAACAAGTTATTGCTTTGCGGTGCTGCTTTCATGCTGAATAAGGTCATCGTGGACTCGCTCGGTCGATCCTATAAAATTGTGGACTACCAAATGGAGACAGGACCTTATAGCTAAAAGTATGTGCACACTCGTGTGTATCCTTTAGGGAACGTTTATATTTGCCTAACCAGCTTTACACATAATGGATCGTAAATTGTTAAATCCTTGGAAATTCTTTGGAATGACCCACTTCCAACATAAAATCTTGCAAAGAAGGACCGATTGCATCAACTATATTTCCGGTACATATATTCGGTCGTAAATTTAAGTGAGCTTCGTCGTCAAAACTTACGGTTGGAGTCAAATCGCACAACTTTTATCGACATTTATTTAAATGGGATTTACTAGGAGTATTGAATCAATTTTCTTCTTCCTCGACGTATTGCAAGTACGCTCGAGCTAACGAAACATGACATGAAGTTCAACGGATTAATTTTATGTTTAAGAGTCGATAAGAGAACAATGAAAGGATATACTACGTAAAGTTGTAAATAGCTTAAAGTGCACATTCTGTTAACGAGTTACTTGTTGTTGGATCGTGTTTGGAAGACGTTCTGTTAAGGATGTGTCCATTATATGTATTATAGATATGTTAAAGGATAAAGGTTGTTTGGTGTAAATATAAATACTTTTGCAAAGCCAAGCTATTTCTTAGCTTTTTAGGTAACATCCTAAGCCTATTGATGTTGTTTCTCGTACACCCATTTAATTTCCGCATAAGCCTCAAATTATTGGCGGAAGCATTTTATATGTTTATTATTTCATGTGTTATGTTCTGCATTCACTAACTTTTGCAAGTTTTCACTATTAATCCGCCATACCTTCAATCAAGTTCACAAACAAAAATGGTTCCCTAAGTTAACTTTAAATTAAATGCTTAAGAAAGTAGGGAACACAATTCTAGAGATGTAGATCAGAATTCTAACCACCTGGTAATAAATATTTTAGCTGAAAGATATATTCGCTCTAAGAAGAATAGTTTATTATTCCATTCAATCTATTCCTTGCCACATGCCAGCGCATAAATGTGAAAATTAGAATTCCAACAGTTTCGAATGTTATCCTACCTCTCTCTCTCTCTCGAGTGATACATGTGTGAAATTAAACTCCTTCAAGTCTCAATAAATTTCAAGAAATATTCAAATCATCTAGAATAGCATGTCATATAACCACATGCCATTTTCTCTGGGAAGAACTTGAGCACTAGACGTAATATAACGCACCAACTTACTTCATGGTCCTCCCATATGCCAGCAACTGTTACCATTTTCACTTCCGTTACGACCAAAATTACTTGCAGAACATACCGCATCATTGGTCTCATACATTATTTCCGACATCCTCTTCCATTGAATAATATGTGACAAATTGTCACGTTCGCTTCCAATACCGCCCGCGTTAGAGTTTCCTCCCACATTGGAGCATGGCCTTCCTATGTCTGTCATTTCGTCCTCTTCCACAATATCAGACTTAATATTCGGGACAACGAGAGTACAGCATTAATGCTGGGTTAGTTGAAAATATGCACGTTATATTGGTTGGATGATTGTAATGGTAGCAGTTTGTGAGTGATGCTGTAATGTGTTGGACAATCTGGAAATGCGGCGGTGAGATTCTATGACGTGGTTATTAGGGATATGCGAGTTTATTGACATTCAGCTCTTGTTGTTCAGTGGCGGAAACTATAATCGGAAAGCTAGTAGCAATGGCGCGTGTCAAAGGATTGTTTCAATCGTACACTTAGCACAAAGGACATGTTATTTACCCCAAAACAAATATTAGCAGTGTAAACTACATTTAACTGCTCCTTTGCTTACATCCAGAAATGCACACTCTGTTTGCTTAGACAGCTTCATTTAAAGAGAATACTCCCGCAAGAAGCTGACAGAAAAAAAGACAAAATTGAAAGCTAGAATGTCCTTCCTGCCATGCCCGTGTATTGCATATTTTCTCGTAAATCTTGGCCTTGTGTAGCTCTTCAGAACCCCAGTAGTGAACACTCGACGACTGAACTAACATAGCTGCAAAAGTTATTTGCAAGTGAAGATTTTCCAGGATTTAGAATTTCACTGCAAAAGAGTGTCCTGCGTCGCTCTAATGCCTATATTGTCACAGACCAGTAGGTTAAAGGCTTAGAGGCATTTTTGGTAAACAATTGCCACAATCCCCAACGGCCAACCGTTAGCATTTGTCAGAAAGTTCGTCTGTTTTAACACACTTGATGTACCGGAGTGTTTTATTTATGAATCCGTCGGCCACCCGTGTCTAAAACGTTCACTCTTCTTTTTGACCCCAAGAATTACCAGTTTTTGGTGGTACCTGGATTTAGAATTTAAAATTTTGAAAACTCTGCAGAAACTGCCGGAGCCAGTGATGAGATCCTGCAAAAATTTCTCCCATATTTCATTTCGGACTGTATCATTCTAATAAAAGACCTAACCTCTTCATTCTAATATATTTCATAATCAACAGTTATTGCTATTTAGAATTTTGGAAAATTTTCAGTTGAAAACAGCTTGGATGCCCAGCGAAATCATTTCAATTTTAACTTCATGAGACCCACCTTCTAATTTTGAAATATATGGAGGATACGTGTCACAAAGAAAGAAGTTAAATTAATGGGTTAACCGTGATCCAATAAAATCCATATTTATTTGCTTCGTATGTCAATTCATGCCTCTAATAGTGATTAGAATAAAAGTTGTTGCGATCCACGCTGTTTCGTGATTTTTCTACTTAGCATTGTACGGATGATGCATCATTTCTTGTGGATAAATCCCATGCCTAAACTTTTTCTCTCAGCTGTCATTTCCTTTTCACCTTTTTCCCCACATTACATATACAAATATTCACTTCGAATAGTTGGTAGAAATTCAATGCAAATGTATTTCGTATAGTTGAAATACATTCAATTCTACCAACATTAAATGTCATCCCATATTAATTTATACGTAATGACTTCCCCAGACGTACGTGCATGGTGGAGTTGTGTGCGGTGTCAAAGCTCCTTCATGCTTCTTAGTGAATTGTGTGAAAGTCAATTCTGAAATTTCAAGGGTGCGACGAAATCGCTAATATTTTCAAAATCATTGAAGAATTAAAAATTTCAAAAACATCGTTGAAAGCCTTGATTATGCTTCGGGTTGTTTATAATGTTGTATATTGCGGGTATTAGTTTTGTTGTATATTGAGGGTATAACTTAGGTGTACGTTTAGTAAGGAAGGGAAGCTAAAAACAAGCAAAAAGTTGCAGTGAAATCCATTGAATGCTTCTCAGATAATTGAAAGAAATGCAAAATCGCGTGAAATATTGATAGCGTTAATACAAACGACAATGAAGGCTTATACCTTAAAAAAACGAAAACCCTAACACATATTCTACACTGAGTAATATGGTTTTCTTATCAGGCTGTAAAGTATTAATACAGACGACAATCAAAATTTATATTTAAAATATAGAAACCTTAATATTCATATTGTTCATTCACTCAGTGTAGAATATGTGTTAGGGTTTTCGTTTTTTTAGGTAAAAACCTTCATTGTCGTCTGCATTAACGCTATCAATATTTCACGCGATTTTGCATTGTTTTCAATTATCTGAGAAGCATTCAATGGATTTCACTGCAACTTTTTGCTTGTTTTTAGCTTCGCTTCCGATTCAATCGTTGTAGTGAAAAAAGCAAGGAAGTTAGCATTAATATTCCGAAGGACTAACTATAGTAATAAATTGTATTATACAAAAAAAGTAAGTTTAGCAAATACAAGAACATTTTTTAAATGCATGTAAGCCGCACCCGATTCGGTTAGGTGATGATTATTCCTAATTTCTTTCATTTCTTTTTTTAATTTCATATGCGCTGAACCCTTCTTTGTTTGTTTTTTATTCTTTACTCTATATTATAAAGTTTTTTGAATTAAGTATTAATATTATAAAGTGATAATGCTCGACTTTTATTTTATTTCTCCCATACTGTAATGTATGTCAATGAGACAAATGTAGCCCCGCACGGCAATGATCTTCCTCGCAAGAACACTGTCAGCCTGATTTTAGCCAGCCTCAGACAGTCGCCTAGGGGACCCAAGGATCACTGTCAAATATTTGGGACCGCGGCAAACGTAGCTCAAAGTCAAACAAAGTCGATATCTCAATAGCACCTCAATAACTATTATTCTTTTGCAGTAATTTACATAGACTAATGTTTATCGAGTCAAAATCAATGTCCTTAAAGCAAATAACCTTTACCAGGTAGCCTGAAAATGCCATTTAAAAAACATTATTCGACTGCTTTACAGGTAAGAGACGTTAGATCACTAGCTAAAACACACAAAACAGTAAAGCTCCTGAGTTACACCTTATGTTTCTTTTCGGTCATGGATGAGGTTTAAGGATGTGAGATAACTAACTATATACAAAGAAAAGTACCGAGTTAGCTTCCTGAGATATCCAAGGGTAAATACATTTTTACAAATTTTTGAATTTCTGTCAAGCTAAAATGTCACTTTTGGTATTTTGAAATGATAGTCTGAACCGTTTTCTTTAAAATGGGGTATGTATGAATGCGTTTTGGCAAAAAATGTAATCGTTGAAAATTTTCAAAGGTACACATTTCATCAAGATGTTGAAATATGTGCGACCCTTCAATTTCCAAATGATACCTTAATTCGGTAAAATATTACACCTCTATAAGACTAGGCACAGGTGGACTATTACATGCGTATAAAATTTGAAGGAAACCAGGAAATATCGAGTCATGATTTTTCCGTACTTTGGTCCAATTTTATTTTTTTATTTTTTATTTAATTTGTGGTCTATCCATAAATTAATCGAAATCTCGATCAATTTAATTCCGCAAAAACCCCACGCAGCGACGCAGCTCTGCTTGGTCATAAGACCATGAACTAATAATGTCTCCACCGACTTTATGTCCCTCTCTCAATCAACACCCATCAACCATATTAAAACTTTACGATTTTAGAATGTGAACTTATATGGCCTATAGCAGTCATTTGAGAAACATATGTAACATTAACATAGCAATATTTTAAGAAGCCACAGAAATAAAATAAGCCAATTTGTGTCACCACGACGAACCCAAGCGTTTTGTATATTAAATCGGATAAAGTCAACTTTTAACGATTGCGGTAAAACGTTTCATGTTGTAAGCACTAATAAAACTTTATTTATTTGGAAATTTTACAAACATTCGCAACATGCCGAAATATCTACACCCATAAATTGAATTTTATAGACTTGACGCTCTTATGAATTTGTTAACATGATGATAAAACTCCAATTCAGTATTAAATCATTTAAAAACAATTGACTTACATTGTTTTCATGATATTAGAGGATTTACAGACACGCCCAAGGATTTCAACGCATTGACGTCGTGGAAAAGGATAAAAAACACAAAAATAAGTAACATCGTAAGTCTTTTCTCTTGTAATCTCCCTATGATTCGCTTATTTTTAGGGTGGGGGTTAGCTATATGTGATTTTCAGTTTCAACGCCTGAAAATCAACTTTTGTAATCCTTAGAGGAAGTTCGATGTCCTTATTACAAAATTGACAGGCCCTGGGGGAAATATGCACTAAGTCACATATTTAGCGAAAGTGAGTTGGGTATGCAGCTTATTAGAGTATTGCTTGACTTTGATTGTTAAGATTTTCCAGGTAGTTCTTTTGTACATAATTTTGTCTCAAAAATGAAAGAAGGCGCTAAAAATATTCATTTTCTAATTTTGAATGAAGAAACCCAAAAAATTTGTCTTTTTGTCTAATTAAAAAAATAACTTGTTGAAAAGAAAACTCCTCAAAACTTGAGAAAAACGCAATTTAAGTTCGAGAAATTTTTGTTAACCTTTTCTTCAATTTAGCACAAGGGGTAACCAGTCTCCCCACTACTTACGATAAGTCTTCAAAAAAATAGCTACTGATGTTGCCTCTCTCTCTCTCTCTCTATCGCTTTGTCTATTCTCTCATTGCAGGAGCGCTGTCAGAAGCTCGCGTCTAAGTTTCTTGGCAAGTTGTAGTTTTTCTTATACTGCTACGGGTTGGGTGACTTGTATACTATTATATTATATATACTCGTCTTAAATAGGCTTACGTATATTTGATTTAATTTTTTCGTTTGCTTGGTAAAAGTCAATGATACGTTTTAAGGTAAGGATGTCTTTGCTATGGAATGATCAAATCAAAAAGTACTTGCATGACTTGTTGAAGGTGATTTGCTGGAAACTGCTCAAAAGTTAGAAAGTGTTTTTTTTTTCACTTTTGAACATATGATTGCGCCTCATTAACTTTATTCTATTTTTTATAAACTTTAGCGTCACCGTCTACGAGATAATAATTGTATTTTACTCCATATTTCAACTACACTATACTCCAAACAACTTGCGCATCCTTGAACTATTACTTTCACTTGCAAATAGCCAGATGGTCCATCGTGATGTGCGGTGTATTTATTGCCTTCAAAATGTTCGTTGTATCACTCTTCAAACTACGCTGTGGTACATTTTTGTTTTGAAGACTCATATTACTTAAAGTAAGGACTTTTCTGAGAAATTTCAAAGACTCTACCACAGTTAGTATCCCATGACAGGTGTTACACCAAACAAGGAAGTAAATGTACGTTTTTTTCACATACCGTCACCTGAAACGGTCAAATTGGGTGAATCAATACCATCTCAATCATCTTCTCCTGCAGGACAGTGCGTCACAGTGAGTCAGCAGATTCACTGGTGTCTCCTCCGGAAGATTACGAAATCTGCATTCATCATTCGCCGCCAAGCCCATCCTTTTGAGATACCCTCTGAGTGTGCAGTGCCCCGTGAAGATCCCAGTCAGGGCCGCTAACTTTCTTTTATTCATTTCGACGCACGCTCGAAACTTCTCGTCATAAACGTCGAAGAATAGCTTCGACATTCGAAGCCCTGGAAGTCCCTTCAAAAGCCTATTGCATTCTCTATCCTCAATTTCCTTTTGGGCCCTGTGAATGAGATTCATTTCAATTGCGCTAAAGGGTTCAGGGCCGATTAATGCTGTCGATGCTCCTTTCCTCGCCAGTTGGTCCGCTTGCTCATTACCCTCGATACCTGCGTGCCCCGGCACCCAGTACCCAGTATAGGGTAACTCTATTGTGCGCACTCAATTTGTTAAGTACATTGCAACAATCTAGAACCATTCTCGATGTAATCACCGGGGATTGTAGTGCTTTTAAGGTTACTTGGCTATCAGATATTATAGCTATAGTTTTGCCTTTGTATCCCTTGTCTATGCTGAGTTGTGCGCTTATAGCGATGGCATAGACCTCAATCGGAAAGATACTTGGCATACTTCCCATTGGTTGGTAGTATTTATTTATTATTATTTATATTGCCAGGCCCAAATACTCCAATACCTGCTCCTTTAGATCTCTTGAAGCTAATCGTATACCCCATGATTGCATTCCGTTTTATGAGGTGCATATTGGATTCAGCGCTCCATTCCCTCTTGTTACTCAGCATTACACAAAAGTTGTTGTCAAAGCTGAATGCCGACGTCATGCGATCCGACGGTGCATATATGAATGGGGTCACCTTCACTAGTTTTCCTTGGTCCTTGTGGCCAATTCTGATGCCATTTTCTCTTCCTTCATGGAAGATTCTTGACATTGCAGATGTCGCTGCTGTTTCTATCACCAAATGAAGTAGCGATAGGCTTAAGTTTTTCTGGAGAGCTGCCGTTGGACATGACTTTGTGGCTCCGGTGATACAGACACATGCCAAACGCTGAACTTGATCGAGTACAAGCCTCGTCTTCCGTTCCTGGATTTTGTCTGCCCAGGTCAACGCTCCATAGGTGATGATTAGTATCACCATCATGGTGTACACCCACAGCAAGATTCCCGGGTTACCCCAGGACTTACCTGTCATGTTTCTGCACTCCATCAGAGCTCTGAAAGTCTTTGCAGACACTGCCTTAATATGTCCGTCCAACAGCAATCCGAGATACTAGATTTCATTTTTATACCCAATCTCCGTCCCGTTTAGGTATATGGTGCGGAGTTGATCCATATTTCTTCGTCTTGTGAACGGTACCAGTGTGTTTTTATCAGGGTTAAGCCGCAGACCTATCTCCCGACACTTGCCGTGTAGATACAGGACATCTTTGGTCAATTTACCCTTTTTTCTTCGATGCATTCATTCAGTCTCTCTATGATTACAGCAAAGTTTATGCTCCGGTCAGGGAAACGACTTCGTCCTTGTAATCTGTCCACATGCTCCCTTCTGAGTTGCTAAAGACTGTTGCCATCACTTCACAAGCCGACTATGAAACCTTAAGCTTCTTGAGTGGTCATGACCCCTTTATGTGCTCCGGTATAGATAACCCAATTTTTGTCTTTAGTAACAATTTGATTCGATAGACCATCAATGTCTTCACTCCAGAGGTCCAACAACGAATGTTCTTACTCCAGGTGGTGTAGTTTTGACGTTTCGTGAGATTTCAGTCCCTGCCTTTTTTAATGGGATTCGCCATTTGCAAACCATGGTTTTATTTGGCCATGGGTATCCGTAAGCCGACGTGATTTCTTTGAGTAAGGTTTCAACTGACTTTCGTTGCGGAGTAAGGTGAGTACTTCAAGGTATTGAATGACGGCATGGTACTCGATGTTTTCTACAATTCACATTAACTTACAGATCGAGAATTGTCGATAAAGATAAAATTTGTACCAGCATAAGTTGATATCCAACTCCTGAATGTGTATGGCTTCGTTAATTACATTTACTTATGGCCTCCATTACGCGAACTTAAGAACTCTCCCTCGTACGATGTATCCTTTTTTTGATAGTTCACTTCAATTTCTAAACGAAGTACTTGTTTTTGGCATGCACTTAAAAATCATTTTGCCTGTAGAATCTTGTAATCAATAATATTAGAACTCGTCACCAAATTAGAAATCGCATTCAAAAACTAACATAAAATCTATTTTTTCCTACTGAACAACACTCTCTGGTACATTGTACTTCTTAAAACAATTCCGGGTTGCTTCCTGTTGCTTTCGGGTTCAGACGGTCTGAGGGACCGAGCGCTCTAAGTGTCAACTGTCTGTAACTCGGAAACTTTTGCTCCTAATGACTTCAAATACTCCAAGATTATTTGTTATAAGTTTCAAATTTTACACCAGAATATTCAAAAAACGTCTTCAGAGAAGTGTCCTTTTGAATTCATTATTATCATCATTGTTTAGTGTATAGGAATCATGGGTCTTGTGGGAAATATCCTAACAGGACTGGTTCGAATGGCGAGACCAGAACCCATACATCCGGCAAAAGGAAAACGCTAGGACGTCTAAGTGAGGTAAAAAGTAGTTGCTGGCAAGAAGCCACGAAATTGGAGAGGACTACAAGATCAAGCGGTACCAATGTTTTCCACGTGTTGGCAAGAATGAACGAAAAAGAACCATCCGAGAATTCAACCCTTTATCGACCTTCAATAAGCGAAATCATACCCCATGTGGGTTCATAACCATTACTTAATTGCAACAGCGTCTCAACTCGAAAAATAGAAAAAAAGAAGAACATTTTCAAAAAATCTCGCTCCAGAACGTGTTAATCACAGAAAGACAAATAAGTTACCCAACACAATCACAAGACTGTCACATAAGTTACCCAACAGTAGAAAACAGGCCCTTAAGGAGTTTTAAGCCGATCAAAGGTAGGAAGTCACATTAAAACCTGAAGGATTAACATAAGTTGTACTTCCTAAAAGATTCAAAAATTTCGAAGTTGCATGCTACGTAAAACGAACAAATCCACTATTATAGTAGGATGCATTTCGGGAAGTTTTTTCAATCGATTTCAATATCTCTTTCGTATACCCATGAAAAAACATATAAAACCTGTGAGAGTAAATCAGCCTGCTGCGAACAAATATTACAGAACTTGAACGCTCGAATAAAAGAAACGACATATAAGGGAAGTTACAAAAAGAGGAGCAAATGTTACAAATTGACTAACTGCGCACAAAACAACGGACGGCAAACTTTATGGAATGAAACGAAGGTGCAAAAAGGAAACGACTCAGAGAATCCATCTAGAAAGCATCATTATGAACTGTCAAAATGATAATCTAACACTAAAAACCTCAACATATCGTACAGAAGGAAGCAAAATTTTATACCCTTTAGCATTCTTGTGGTGTCGACAAATTTCTACACCATTCGGATATAAGGTCATAGAGACGACAATAAACAAAATTTCTGTCTTGATTTCCGTAAATCCCACTAACATTTTCATAAATTTACCGCCAGTAACAAAATATCCTTCAAGCAACTTAATTCCAGGGACAAACATTTACTAGCTAGTGCAATAGTACCAAATGTCAGATAATCGCTTGTTTGCCTAATTTCTTCATTTCTTATCTTTATCCTGCAAAACGCATCCTTCGTAAATATCGATTCTTTTTCTTTTTAATCTCAAAACGTATTTAAATATGAGCATCCAATAATAAATGCAGGGGAACACAACTTATGGAAATGTAAGCTCCTCGTGAAGTTTACTGTCCTAATAATGAGATGTAACCCATATAAAAATTGACGGATTTCAAACTAACCCTAAAGTACTATATTTCACCAGTGAACGTGCCTGAAGTTTGCATCGTTGCAAACGCAACGCTGTCAAATTTGTTCACCTTTTTTCAGTAGATAATTAAAATGAAATAAAAATCTAGTAGAGTATAAAATTTTCAAATATGCGAACTAAATTTACCAACATTAAATGTTAAATGATCTAAAAAACACTCAAAAACTTCAACAGTTTACTTTTTCAATGGTGCAAACTTGAGACACCTGCCTGATAGGCAATTTTTTACCGATACATCCCAATTGTTTGCTTCTATGGAAACCACCGTTGATGACAACTCAGTAACTTGCTGTGTGGTGAATTGATGCGGAAGTGTAGTTCAATTGGGTTTCGCGCTTTCGATTTATCGGCATTTTATCGGTGCATGTGAGGCGAACGTTGGTGTTGAGTGATGAATTTCCCTTCTTCTAGTTATTCGAAGCTTTTAACTGTTTGATATTTATTTGAATATATTTTAACAGGATGACATCAGAAAAACATATATTCGAATGGCGTAAAAGTTTGTTGAAAAAAAGAGTTACAAGTCTGATAAAAGTGATTTCGAAGATCTTTTGAAGAAAGAAACCACCTCAGAAGACAGTAAAGATAATATGTAGAACATCGTTGAATTGGATGATAACAACGGAAATTTAAAAACCAGCTGCTGATACTCCTGAAACTTTTCACTAATCCGATTAAGATACTTTAATGATAACGACACCAGAAACCGTTATCAGAAGGAGGAACAACTTTTGTTGTCAATTATGTTCACATATGCAGAGATTTCGGAAGTGTAAATTAAAGCTAATATGGGGCTCTGGAAAGAGCCCTCAGGGACGCAAAAAAAAATATTTTTGGCATAATAGAAGAGGAACTAGCTGGAGCTTTCACTTGGTGTTTCCTTTTTTAGATAAGATTTGATCAAATTACCAAGTATAAATAGTTTGCGTTAAATCTAATCTGCAAACTAAAATCATGAAAAACTATTATTTCAAAATATCAAAAGATGCAAGTACAGGAAGTAGTGAAACTTTCCTCAGTGTAAATCAATGAATTCTTCTCCAGCGCTCTTCAATTGTCATTTTAGTTACATAGAAACTTGTGAAAAATGTTTCGCTTCAAAAATGTAAGGTTCACTTTACGACTGTAAAGATCTTTAAATGTCAATTTCCAATTTTTCAAATGACGTTACCAATTTCCCTTATTTCGTGTGTTATACTTGTTATAAGAAGCTTATTTTCAATTTGGTTTTTCTCATACTTTGTTCAATTGCACACTCTAAGCAGGAAGAGTAGCAATGAACCAAGCTAAGCGCATTCGGCTTTCATCTGTTCATTTGCCGGTTGTGCATTTCATCCTTTCCAGTCCTGCACACTCATCCAGCTCCTGCAATAAAAGCTGTATTTAACTCACTTTGATTGTTGCTATTTTCTTTTGCAAATGACTATCAATTCAAAAGACCACCTTCAAATTGATTTTCCAGTCGAATATTCCATAATGAAGACCGCTGCCAGTGCTCTTTTGTAAGTGAAGCAATGAAATATCACCCAGGAAAATGTACACCATTACAAGCCGGAAGCAATTTGTGAGTTGGTATGGGTAGACAAATCGTATTAAGCCAGTAATGAACTCAAAAATAGACGACATTATCGCCCCATCATTGAGGCTTAAGAGAGCAGGCATACACGCTCCTTACACTCCTTGTTCAATGTCAACCCTCGTTCCGATAACGGAGAAAAGTGTTGAGTTTAGCACTATGTGTAATAACTGCTGCCTTCCTATACTTTACCTCGATTGAGCACCACCAGCACTACCAGTTCTAATCCCAGCCCAAGCTTTATCCCCAACACCATTAGAACATTAGCGCTGGGATTCGATAGGACCGGAGAAAGGACCTCGCCATTTGTCTATGATCAATATTTCACTGCGGTGTATATCGAAATTGTCATTTCGAGCCTTGAATGGTGTTTCTGTGCGAGTGAGTAGTATACAAAAATAATGGGGTCAACAATTAAATGGAAGGATTTGCTTTTAATGCAAACAGAATATATTTTCTCATATAAGCACGTGGGCCCTCCTGATCTGATTGATGTGACTGTTCGAGCTGGGAGAATTTAATTATAAGAAATGATAAACGATAAATTGGATTGTGATGGAGTTCAATCGATACTGAAGAATTTTACTCAAGTAACTTCGGAACAAATATTCAGCTCCTTGAAAGACTCCAGACATATGTTACATTTGTCACCAAGCAAATGGAACCATTCTTATTTCTATGCACATTTCGATGGAAATGTGATGGATACATAAATCGGTGCTAAGATAATCTTCATAGGCTAGACGAGAATTTGATAATTTTCTAGCCTTGAAAATATGGTTCTCAACTGCTGAAGTTCATTGAAGCCGGACTTTTCACAAGTTAGTCAAACCCGCCGTTGTCGTCTAAGGTATTCATCTACTGATTGTCAATCCTCATCTTTGGCTAGGTTATGCGGGCTCAATATAACTTGATGATCTAGGTAAAAAGTCTATGGACCTGTGCACAAGGGTGTTAGTCTGCTCATCATCGTAGCTGCATACAGCGTTAACACTCTTGGGAGACGTCTCTGAGAAAGAGATAGAAAAAGCACGCCAAGATTTACGTGAGAAATGAAACTGAGAAGAATGAAAGGAAATTTACCAATCCTAATTAAATTCCACTTATTTTGGTTTAATAATATTGGATAGGGAGCTTGTTCTAAATATTAGGCTGTTTGTGCCTACGCTGTAGTCTGTGCTATGCCTGCTCTGCATGGGGACAACCCCAAGTGTAATCCTTGTCGGAACCGCTGGTCAAAGTCGTTGCAAACATTTTTCTGTGTTGTGAAGCACATGTTATGTATTTGTGGGTTGTAAAATTTGCAGCAATCTTCCGCACGTCGAAGGGATTAAATCGAAATACATTACTTACACATACACAACCATAACAGTCTATCTTCGGTTGCAAAATAATAAGCCAGATAAACTGGAAAGTTTAACGAGAAGAAGGCTTGCAGGTTTAGCTCCCCGATTCTGGCGTTAATTGGCGGTCAAATTGGCGTTAACCAAGATAAAGTTGTAACTACAACAATGCCCAAATCCTTGAAAAAAAGGAAATAGTCAACGAAATATTGAAAATAGGAAAGAAAAGAGAACAAGGATGATTTGCACGTTATATAAGAACAAAATGACAGCACGCCACTAAGGTGACCTCTTAGTCTTTTCTATGCAAATCTTGACTAGGGTTTTGTTAATTCACAGATATTACTCTCAACCAAGATACTGATACTTTGAACAGGAGGCATTCTATTCAACAATTTTGACTAAGCCTCATATAATCATTCCTTTTAGCAGGATGACTGTCATATTTGCTTTAATTTCATAAAAAAACTATTGCCCAAAAATAATTTTTATAATTTTTTCGTAGTTTTTGTTATTTTTTTACAATAAATCCATATTTTTTTCACCAATCTTGATTTTAAGTTGATTTCTCCTTTCGAGCAAAATCCTTCATATGGAATGGTACAAATGTGTGGGGCATATCTGTACAAATATTTATTAACCAGACCCTTGAAATTTTTGTTATAACATAAAACTGAAATCAACTCAAACTTTTGGGTAATTTGATGCTACTAGCATAAGTTCAAACAGCTGATTTCCATATCCTGAAAAAATTCAGATCCCTTGAACGATACCAAATCTTAATAGGAGTGTTTTGAATGCAGCATAGGTCTATGTTGTTTGTTTTCTCGAAATTTCTTCTTCTTATAAATACTCTTTCTTGAGTGTTCCAAAGATCACTTTGGTTTATTGTTTAAATTTTTAAACAAAACACGTGGGAGTGTTAATTTGTCTTTTATTAATTTATAAATAGTCTTTTACTCAAATTGTGAGAAGTTTACAACAAAAACCAATTGACAGAAAAGAATGTGGTAAAAACGCAGTTCGTCAATTAATTTTTGAAGCGAGTACTGTGATGTATTTTCAAAAAAATAATAAATATATAATTAATAATGAACTAATAATATATTGAGGAACCGATAGGTCGCACCTGCAGCGAAACAAAGGAAGAAGGGTAAAAAGATAGGGTTACTTGAAAATACAAAGGCCGCATAATGGCGGCCGAAGGAAATTACTTTTAACCGACTAGCTCACCGCGCAGGCGTGGGGGTTAGGACATTATTTAAGCCCTGATCCTTCCATAAATAAATAAAAAGGATAAAATACAAAAGGATCAAACCCACTGTGAGTTGTGCTGCGCTGATTCAGACCACCTGTCAATTGTGCTGCGCTGGTTCTGACCACCTGTCAATTGTGCTGCGCTGTCTCTGAACACCTCTGCTTCCTCTAGCACGAATCTGCACCTCAGCTGGTTTCGGGACTTCACTTGTTCTGCTGCGCTACCTCTGATCTTGCTTCTTTTATTGATTGATAGTCCTACGGATTGATTCTTCTATTGATCCTCGGTTGATACTTCCATTGATCTTCTATTGATTGATAGTCGATTGATCCTCTATTGATGCTTCTATTGATTGATGCTTCGATTGATTGAAACTTCTATTAAAACTCCGATTGATACTTCAATTGATACTTTATTGATACTTCTATCCATTGACCGTCTATTGGTTGATCGTCTCTTCTGTTGATTGATTCCTCGATTGATTGAGTGTCCCATACCTCACAATTTCAATTCTTTTTATACCGATATGTGCACAACAACCCAGTGAATCATATCAATAGAAAATTTTATCGCAAATAACTTCCAAAAAATTTTTTTTGGTTATTTTTTCTACTAGGAATATTTTTTTCCGAGACTTTTTTTTCTGACATTTTATTTTTACTGAGACTTATTTTGATTTTTTTTTTGTTTTTGTTACTAATATTATTTAACTAAATATCACTTAATACTTAAATCTATAAATGTTTTTATTTTAATTTTATCCTTACTTCTATTAACTTATTAACTTCTTTTAACTTAAAAATATGAGTACATTTAAAAAATTAACCAAAACAATTAAATGTCATATTCAAAATTAATTGTTATTTGAATTATTTATTCATTTATTTATATATATATATATATTTGTTTTTGTTTGTTTAACGTCGCCTACACATCGGAATACGTAACAGCACGTGTAACTATATCGTTTCTGGATATTGAGCCGAATGTGGGCAATGAAACGCTGTTACAGTGAATGGCGATTGCTATCGCGCTATGCTGAGCGATTTTTTGTTTTCCAAAATTGAAGACAACGACACGGATGACATTTGGTTTCAACAGCATGACGCAAAGTGCCACATTTTTTGCGGGGAGCCGATTAGTGCAAGTGTTACGCTTACCATCCAGAGAAGATGAGAAGATTGATGAAATAGAGGCCGAAACGATCGAAACTGTACTTGAAAATTGAACTCATTGAAAGGGGTGCAAGTCTAGCCATGCAAGTCTTTTGAATGATATTGATGTCATCAATGAAAGATGTATTCCATTCCTAGCGTAAATAGCGTACCCTGTAGTTAACTTGAACGGTTTCAAGTAAGTCAGAATAGGCACTTCTCCATATCGTCTTTTTTATTTATTTTATAATGATCAAAGTGGATCTCAGAAACTTTTACATTTATTCCACGGCATGAGACGTAGGGATAACTACAAGGATATGACCTCTAACGAAAAACGCTCCATTGAAGGCTCGGGTCTGATACGTAAAAGAGTTAACTCATACCAGACTTAAAAGTCTCCTCTCGAACAGAAGCCTCAAGAAAAACAGAAAACTTACTCCAAACAGAAAAAAATCGACTGATTCGATCAAATATTAGAATCCATCGCCTTTTTTTCATTTTAAGTGGCTTACATCATGTCGAACTTTTAACATGAATTCGAATGGTAAAAAACTTTATATACGGATCCCTGAGACTACGTATGATTTCACATTAACGCTGTATTAAAGCGATACACGCCAACCATTACTTATTATTAATTTTTTAAATATTTATTGGCATCGAACGCATGCATAAGTACACGAGAATCACGTCCAATAGCGATCGCTCTGTTAAGGACTCGAATATGAGATGTAACAGCATTAACTCATATCCGACTTGACAGCTCCCTTTCGAACAAAAGAACAGGATTTTAAGACCCTAAAGAGGAAAAAATCGATTGGACCGACCAAATATTAGGGTCCTTTATCTTGTTTTTTTCTATATCGGTGTATTAGATCATGACAAGCTCCTGGGATGTAGTCGAATCGAAATTACTTGAAATATTGATTCCTGAGCCCTTGTGTGATTCAATGCCAACTCAGCGATGAATGCCAAATGTTTTTTAAATCCTGAAACAGGAACATCCAGCTGGAGGCAAATACTACGCTGATATTATCAAAATTCCGGTTCAAATTAATTTTCATGTATAAATTCATGTATATTTCATGTATAATTTCATGTATAAATTCAAAGTCGCACTTCTGACACCGATGTCCTCTTTTTTGATCGGTGATTTCATTTGTGGTTAAGAAGTGACGACTCTCAAAGGCACAAAGTTTTCCACAGCAAGCATTTAAGACCTCGATTTCCAATCATAGACCGTAGTTTAAACATTTTACACTTTAATTTGGTGAATAATTCTGTGATGGACATTGCTTTAATATTGGAAACATCATATCATGCGTGAATCAATCGACATGGTCATATCATTACACCAGAAAGGTTACAGAAAGTATTGACTAGCAAGGCTAGAATATTATTTGCAATAAAATACTCCCTACTAATCCTTATGACAAACAACAAGAACTCATTCATGCACGAAAAACGATTGACAGGATGAGGCATTTATCACCCTCTTCACTGTCTTTCGAGAAATACAAGGAAATTAAGGCATTATATCGGCTCCACAATTCTACTAATGTATTTTTATACACCGAAAAGGTCAAAGGACACACAAAGTACTGCCAAAATAGAAAGAAAGTTAATAGTGTCTAAAAATAAATAACCCATACTTAACCTTTAGTCTCACTTTCAGCGCAGGATGACGATCTCGCGTTTTGTTACAGATACGTGAATGAGTTCAAGCAGGACTAAACATTCACGACCGTACAAACACTGCTAAGCCTTTTGTTGACTGTTTTCAATGTCGAATCGTTCCAGCATAGAAATTGTAATCATGCTAATTTATTTTTTGTACGTGTCGAACGCCTTTTCGTGGTGGCACGTGACATCTAATGGATCATTTAAGTACAGGCAGCAACTTGCTCCTTGCCGTTCTCCGTTCAGGCGATTCTAACACCCTTTGCAAGGCACAGCTCCTTCTCTAAGCCCAGCAACTGGCAAGTGATGATACAGCTGGTTTTTATGAGGATTGCAGCTTTGCTATCATACAAATTTTCGAGGACCCGAATCGTTAACTTTTACTCCATTGTTTGGGAAATGGCCGGACAACAGTGCAAACAACCAAACGAGTGTGGAAGTAAGCGATAGCAAGTCGATCTGGGTCAATTGCTAGGAGTTAGGTGGGTGGGTCCTGTTGGAGATGGAATGTGGTAATAAATTTTTTTCATACAAAGATTGAAAGGACAAAAACGTTTTATTGAAGACAGCCAGGAAAAGTTTACGTTTCGTTTAGCTATTTCGAAGGCAGGGAACAGCTACAGCTAAATTTTCTAATTGCGCTGAATAAAATTAGATCCTGAAAATTGTTACCAAAACTTTCCATCATTTTTTTTATCGCTGACATTCTGAGCCGCGAAGCAGATGGGTTTGTAATTTAGCTGAAAATTAAGTATGGATGTCTTAATTATCTCTCGGTTTTATGGGTCTTGAATCCATTTTCCAAATTAATAATCCACGAAATTAAAGGGACTCCGCAACGACACTTTTTTAGTATGCAAGATAGACGTGGTGTATGTAATACCTTTTGACAGTGACCGGTCATTATGTCAGTTGCCGACTAGCTTAACCGCAAATTTTATTGTTCCAAGGAAATTTATAGAGTGCAATTAGAAAATATTTATGGGCTAGTGTGAATTTCGGCCGGCTCACTTTTTAGTACACCTTGAATTGTAAAGAAAATATGAATTTACGAACGAAAGGACATTTAATTACTTCCGAAAATTATCAAACGGAACAAATGATGGAAAAAATTTGAATATTCTACAATTCATTGCATCCGACCCTTCATTCAGACAATATTCATTTACAATCACAAAACAGTTCCGGAAAAATCCCTGCAATTTTCTCTTGGCACATAAATGGTACTTAGCGGTGGAATTTTCAGGCAATAAAGTAATTTATTACTCGCGTTATATAATCTTTCACAAAGTGCTTTTCGTGTGGTTTAAAAAGCCATCCAAACAATTTAAACAATTCATTGTAAAGTGTTAATCACAGTTTCAACGTTCATGCATTAATGCCGCGATTTCGCTCTCTTTACAAAAACAAGCTGTAATAAAGCAGACGTCGAAGCTCTTCTTTATTAAACTCTCCATAAAAAAGCTATATAACTGAAAGGGAGCAACTTATCGTCATTATGCAGCATAATGAGAATATCCTTCCCGTGAAAAGTATGCATATTTCTCATGTTTAAATTGAAGAAGGAATGAAATATCTGAATTGGATTGATTATATAGGTCACAAGTTGGCATGAGTCCTTGATATTGACAAGACACATTTGAATATCCGAATTTCGTTCCAAATATTTTTTAACTGAAAAGGTTGGGCAGCACACGAAGGAGATAACAAACCGTCCTAGATCGGGCCACCTCGAGATTGACTTTAGACAACCCTACCAAAGTCGTCAGAAGTTATTACAAGCAATTTTTATATCACGCAACCTGAATGGTTACACGTCACGCAACAAATATACGTCGCTCCGCGAAAGAAGTCAACTGTCATTGCATCAGATATAATTGCCCAGTCTGGTGGGTAGCGCAAGATACTCAAAACTGCGGCTAATCGTGGGGAAGTGAAGCAAACTAAGTACCTGGACATGAAGAAAGGATAAGTACAGACATCTAACTGTATTTGACTTATTATGAAAATACATTTCTGGGTCAATTTATGAAATTAAATTTTTATTTGTAAATTTCCTCTCATTTATGCGTAAAACAAAAAAACCCTAATATTTGTAATCGAATTCATTTTTTCTTTTTTCTTCACAAAATACTCCACGTGAGCAAATAAATAAAAGCTTCCTTTTAATTTTGTGTTTTTATTTTCTTTCTCGAAACCGGTTTTCGACCGTAATCGTTCGGTCTTCTTCAGCGACTTAACTAATTTCTATAACAATTTCAGCTTATGTACTAACAGGTCTAAGCTCTCTAACAGGTCTCTCAAAGCTTCTGGGTACAATCGCAAGACAAACCTAAACCGACTTGTGCTTTTCTATCTCTATCCGGGAGTAGATGAAAGTGTTAGTGTGGTATACACAGTTACGGGCTGACAGAAAACTGTTGTTTAAAACAACAAAGTGACAGAATAGCAGGAGCATCTTCGTCATAACGCTGTAAGATCTGATTTAATTAGAAAACATTCAGCAACAGTGAAAGGGGTTTTGAAACAAATCATGCAGTAGGAGATAGAATCGGCTTAGCGTTATAAGAATGAGTGGAACACATGACAAGCGCTTTGGTTTTATCCCTAACAAAAAATTGACAGAACAACTACTAGGGAGGAGCTCCAACTATTTAAATAAATGCACCGAAAACACTAATCGCCAAATTGGACGCTTCATGTCTCGTATCCGAATAGAATGAAGAAAGTGTCAAATAATACTTTTTAGATTATCTAAGCTTCATTCACAAGAAGTTCTTGTGGGGAAGAGGGAAGAATCGATAAGCAAAGTTGGAACACCCGGCTATATGGAGGCTCTCCTTGGCTTCAGTAACATTGCAAACTAAGCGAACGACCACGGACCAGGTGTATACTATATCCTAAAGTGAGGATTGAAACAATGATAATGATAAAAGCATATTGCCTGAAAGACTTTAAAAATGAGTTCGAAGCACATTGAACGGAATATCTTAAAGATTATTTGTGGAGATGACATTCAAGGATCAACTCACTGACTTTTATCAAAAGTCGAAAACATTTTACACATAATCCCGAAAGAAAGTAGATCTTGAAATATACTAAGCAATGGAGGAATTCGGAGGAATGAATAATTCGACCTCCAGCAAATAATCTGAAGGGTTTGTCGATCCTTCTACAAATAGTGATGGACACTTTGAACGTTGACAATAACCACAAATCATATGCAAATGGAACTAAGGATAACTGTGAATAATGAAGATTATTTTATACACCATTGGTAAAAATTTGCACTGCCTATTATCTTCTGGACCTACGTGCCTTTAGACTGAATTGCAACAAGTGCCATGTGCAGAATCTTTGGACAACTAGGCGATAGAGTGATGTTAGAAAGGCAAATTCTACGCAATCCTTACTTCAGACTATGTACGGACTCTTACATCCGAAGGGTGCTCATGAGTTATCTGGCGGTACCCTTCTGTGTAAGACACAAGTTTGGAGCGGTTCCCACTTCCATAAAAATGTTCAAGCCCGGCTACATCTAGGCTACTGACCAGTGAAGGAATATATAAAACTTTTAACAGGAAAACGGTTGTCAAACTACGCTTTTTTGAGGCTAGTAACGAAATGAATATATTTTATTGTTAGCAGCCGTTTTTGTTTTTCTTAATCGATGCATACATTTGTTTTCGTGTTTTCCATTTCGAAATGTCATTTCATAGGCTTGAATATTGTTACTATATATTTCCCACGAAAAGGAAATGCCATTAAGAATTCTACGAAATACTACAAAGATAATTCTGAGAAAGGATCAGTTAAGTTAAATTTACAGCAATCGAAAGCTGAAGTGATAAATTTGCAACTGGAAGAGAATTTAGCAATAATAATCAATAAAAAACTTATCCTGACGCCATCGACTGTTGTCTTTACTCTGACTAAAAATATTAGGATTTGCGAAAAGTTACTCCAATCATAGAATCTTAGAGACCACACGGCTTCTTGTCTCTGTTAAAATAACCAGACTTAAGTGTCTTGGTTCTTCTTTGCTAGATATGATTTTAAATGTTAGCTTTCGATCGAGTTTTGAACCTAAATATTTCAGACCATTAGACCAAGGAATCATTTGGTTTAGGAAGCTTAAATGCCTTTTAGACAGTATTGCGGAACTTCGTTTAATGCTGAAGAATATTGCCTAAATTTTCATCATAATGATTTAAGTTTTATACCTTTACAAATACTGGTAGATTTTTCCAACATAAAACCTAGGTTGGCGATGATCAGTCTAGGGTTGCCGGCAGAAGTTTAGTAGCGGGTGTCTTCCATAAACGCTGCTAGTTGGCAGTTTTGACTAGTGGGTAGGTCGTCGGACGTGTAATATATTAAAAAGTGTGGGACCAAGACACGATCTTTGTGGAACTACAGCAGGAACAGTCTTCGTAGCGAATCTTGATCCTTGCATTTGAACCTGGTCTGTTCTATTATTCAAGAAGGATGAAAAAGTTTGCGCAGGTATGGTGAGTGGCTCAATTTTCTATGTTTATGAAGTAGACCATCATGTCATAGCGTATTAAAGGGTTTTGCAATATCAATTATAAGAAGCTCCAGCGATTGTCTTGCTTTCAAATTGGTTCAAACGTGTGTAGAGACAACCACAAACTGGTGCTGGGTTGAGTACCCACGCCTGTCGCCAAATTGACATTTAAAGAGCGTGTTATTATTTTTTGTATAATCAGTCGACCTTTTAGGATAGGTTTCGAAGCGACTGTAGCAGTCTTATTTACCAGTGGCTTTTAGGATCTTGGATATGTTTACCTGGCTGCAGAAGACTAAATATTAAGGCATGTTTCCAGCAATTCGGAAATTGCGATGTTTCAGATAGGCGTTGACAATTTGGCAAATTAATATCACTCCTATTCCCAGTAGATCTTTGAGGAATGTATTTGGTACTCCGACTAGTCCAGGGGTCTTAAAGATTGTTTAGTTTCTCCATTTGCTCATTTTTTGTTTTGCTTCTATATGGGTTGCGGTAGATAAATGTTCTCTCAGTATACAGTGATATTGTTGCCCATTTAATTGGAGATATAATGATATTCTGATATAACGATATTCCATCAGTAAGTAACTCTGTTTTCCATTTAAAAAGCTGAATCTGGATACCATTAACGTCTGTCCGATCATATGAAGGATCGTGACATTTGCATTTCTTTATTTAGGACAACTTTCAAACATTTTGTGTATTATTGGCAAAACAGCTTAGAAGATTGTTCTGGCACAAGCAAGGCAGGTTTGCGAAGTTTGCGAAGAATCCACTTGTTTTTGAATCCGGCAACTTTTATATCAACCTCATGCTGGTTGGCTTATCGTCCAAAAGGAGTCAATACAATTATGTATGAAGTTGAGGAAGCCTGGCACATAAGCGGTCAGGATATGAACGTTGATAATAAAACTATTTCGAATAATGTGTATGAGGCAGGACTTAAAAAAAGGGTCTACGGTTATGACAATGAAAAAGCACTATAATCCTAATTTCTATTGACGGTTATTAGTGAAACGAAACAAGATCGAGTCATTTTTTTTAAATTTAAACGTGTATTGAAATTGGATAACGTATAACAATGGTATACGAAAGAAATTAGGGATAGTGCGAATTGATTCTTCACGACCGATCGTTTGCAAAGCCGTGATTGATATCAAGAAAGGTGATGGTATGTGTTTGGTGGGACTGCAAAAGAATCGTATATTATGGGCTACTGTAGTCTTGTAAGCCTTCCTGACCAGGTAGCAAGATAAAAGCAAGTTATTGGAAAATGTAGACAAAATCAGTCAAAAGGCGAAGACTTCGACTAGAGAAGATCTGATCCATGAATCACACACTGAGGACTTTTAGCCATTGGCCTATCATCCGTTTCGGTCATTGTAAATATTCCATTAGAATTAGATTACATACCGCCCGCTTTGTATGCTGGACACAGCCGGGAAAGTGTTCGAAAAGTTCATCAAAAGAAGACTCACAGACGCAGTTCGTGCTGCAGGGGACCTATCTCCTCGGCAGTATGGCTTTAAAGCAAAGTGATCCACTTCCGATGCCATCATGGAAGTGGTGAGTCAAGCGCACAAAACTGAAAAACGAGTTGTCTTGCTAGTGACGCTTGACGTCAGAAATGCCTTCAACTCCGCCAGATGGTGGGATATTCTTGACACATTAGAACATTTTTTCCGATTGCCAGGGTATCTGATACGGATTTTGAGGGACTACTTAAAGGACCGCAGTCTGCTCTATGACACACAAGCTGGGCGGCGCAGTATGGAGATAACGTCTGGTGTAGCACAAGGCTCCATACTGGGACCAAGCTTTTGGAACGCCTCATACGACGGACTGTTGAGGCTTGAGCTGCCAGATGAGTCGCGCTTGGTGGGCTATGCAGATGATATAGCAGCACTGGTCGCCGGACGCACAGTCGAACATGCGCAGCGCAGACTAGGAATCCTAATGCGTCAAGTGAGGGAATGGATGACAATAACGCACAATACTTGAGTGGCAACAGTCCTGGGAAGGTGACTCTAATTGCCGCTGGACTGCCCCCCTTATAGGGACGTGGGATCGTGGCACGGTGAGACTGATTATTACCTTACCCAGCTTTTTAGCGGGCATGGGTATTTTCTGTCTTACTTGCACAAGAATGCTAAATCACGGTCCCCAGACTGCATTTTGTGCCCCTGGGAAAGGGACGACGCATGTCACACCTTCAACTGTAAAAGATGGAACAGGATGCGGCAGGACTTGTGGGAGGTGTTTGGAGAGCTTTCTCCAGACAATCTGGTCGTAGAAATGCTGAAAAGTTTCGACAAATGGACCTGTGTGGCACATTACTCTCGGGCAATACTTGCTGCCAAAAAATGTACCATGGATAACCTTGGGCGCGGGGTCTAGGGGGTCTCCTTTCTAGCAGTCCTCCTCCATCCTGCCCCCTTCCGCTGGAGGGAGATTTCTCTAGGCTGACGGCGCCCTAGGGCGAAGTAAAAAGAGGCCTAGCCTGAAGTAATGTGTCAAACGGTTCCAGGCTAGGGTCTTTTGACAGGGGGGGGTGTTTAGTGGGTAGTCTGGTAGCATGCGCTGCTAGGAGTCCCACACTCCGGGCGTAAATTGCCTTCACCCCCCAACCCAAAAAAAATTAGAATTAGATGAAACCTCAAGTGGATAAAACGATTCGGATGAAGAAGTCAAGAGAACACCAATTTGCACATACATTAACTAAAGGTTAATAGTACTTATAAACATTATATTACCGATTATCAACCACCACGGGTTCTGTATGACATCCTTTCCCGGAAAGTTAAAATAAAAAGTCTCGAATCATAAGATATCTTCCAAGAGTCATCGGCTTATGGTATATCTTGCCATCAACAAGGCACCATTAAAGCGACTTGAATTTGACTTTTCCTTTTGGAAAAGAAAATATCTTCGTCAACCGCGTTGTCAACATTTTGATTCATTGAACCAATAATATGTTGGCTAACGAGCCTACAACATTTTCGATTTCAATCTTTATTGCTTGAAAGGAAACATAGATGCGACTTCACTCAATCTGATAGTCTTCACGCCCAAAATTGAGTTTCTAAACTTCCTGAAACCTTTTTCTCTTCTCTTTCTGAAAAAAAGTTCAAAGTTTCCGTTCAAATATCTTTCAGGGGGTCGTGGAGGTGTAAAAATAAGGCTAGATCATGAAGCACATTATGGGTGTTGTAAAAAGTATTTGAAGTATTTGAAGCAAACAATATGTGTAGCTGGATTGCAGGGGCGACTTTCGGGTAGATGACCAGCTTACAGCAGCTTAAAACGCGCTTGAAATTTCACAATGCCAATAAATCAGGATTTAGTTACCTGAATCGAAAGAACAAACATAATACTCATTAATGTATCGCAATCTGTATTCTATTAGCATATGATATGGCTGTATTTACAGACACCATTCCAACTTCAATACTTTGGCGCGTGTTATGTTTCTCTTTCTAGGAATATCGATTTTCCTTCGAACATACGCTCAACCTTCCTAACAGAAAATACTCATCGCTACACCAAATTCACTGTCTTAATAATGAAAATTACTTCAGTATCATGTTCGTCCTCTATTGCAGTAAATGATCCAAACGTGCTGCAATTGTATCTGCTCTCAGAAAAAGGACATGAAAACGCAATGCACATCACAACATTCATGTTTGGCTCTTAGTCCGACTCATAAAAGTTTTGGCACTTTTTTCCACATGCAGACTTCATATCCCGTGGCAGTCCTATTATGGTTGAAATTGTACCAATATGTTGAGTACGTGACTACTGTTTATAAGGATACCCACACGCTCCATACCGTCCATCATACTCATATATTGCCAGAATGAGGAATGAAGCTCTGAAACGTGGTAACTTAGTTGAATTGTGAAAGAGTGTTTTAGTGTAGATGGTAGTTGTGAATTGCACATGTGGACTTTTTCGCGAGTAGCACACCCACAAAATGCATTGCCAATATAGAAGGAGTAGACGCAGATGTTTTAAAATGAAGGCGATATAGTTCTTAATCAAAACTTAAACAGCTCGTGATCCCGGGCAGAATGTGGAAATGTACGCGTTCAGCATTTGAAAATGTTTGCGGAATTTTGTTTAAGGTATCAAAGGATATTTTTTCGAAAGGACTTTTTTTCGACATAACATATAATTCTGGTGATGTGGGGCAAAGGGGTTCGTAAGGTGAAAACAATCAAAGATTATCAAAGATTGAAGTCTATGCGGTCTTTTAAAATGATACAACAATTAATGAACCGAAAAATAATAATTTGTTGGTGGAAAACGCGAACTTTTTGCGCCATACTAACATCTGGGCTGGTTAACTAAACACACGTTACTTCGATACCACTTTTCTGCACCTCGGGTACTACTTTGCGGTTATTTAGCTGAAAAAGTGGTTGGAATCAGAATAACTTTCTTTCCTTCATAGCTGACAAGTGATCAAAGACGCGCTCCCTCAAAACTAGAACCGTCTAAAATGAAGTGAGACCTGCAATTCTAACTGTCTTTGAATGCCCGCAGCGGGTCTACTAAACAATCAAGCAGAAGTTCCCTTAACCTTTCACTATGTCGTCTCTTTCTATCCTTTCTTCTATCTTTCAGTAGATATAAATTCCTATCCCAACTTCATAAGAAGATGAGAGCTCCTGCATAAGGTGGTCATCGCTCCTGTTCCCTGGAAAAATAACACTGAAACATCCATATCCGCTAAAGAACTACATTATGGAAAAGTTATTCTCGTCATGTTTCCTTTCAATGCTCCTTTCAAGTCTGATGAGATAGAGTTAACAAAGTGGCAATCGAGTGACGTTCTCGTACTTTCCTCAACCAAGGTAGGTCCTCTACGATGTTTGAAAACGAACCTCCTCGTCTTTGTGTCAGTCTGCTCCGATGCTACTCTTCTCGAAGAGAACTGAGTCTGTTGCGGCCAACAGAAGACATATTTTGGTGAAGAAATCAGTAGACATCTTTTTTTGGTGTTGCATATTTGGGACTGAATGAGTCGATTGTTTAGGTGTTTGATTTTTTAGCCAATTTTATTCAAGATGTTCATCTCCGAGTCGGTCAAAACTTCAAGGACTTTTACCGTATTCTTGGAATCAACTAGTTTATCACCAATTGGGAAAGAAATCAATCTGTGTCCGCTTTGGGGTCCATTTGATCTCATTTTTTCAGCACCAATCAAATTGGGTCAATTCTTCGCTACCCACTCCACACAGCATCAAAAACCCTTAACGTTGCATACCCTTGGCCAAAGCCATTACGTCGTCTGCAAAACGATCGCATACGGTCCGTCTCACAGCTATGGTCTCGCCACTTGAAGAATCTGTGTGAAGCATGGCTTCATCGTGCAGTTCTCTAAGTGAACGTCCTTGCGTGACGTCCACTCTTCGCTATCACGCATGTAACTCTGCTACTTACTCATGTAATAAAAGACTTTCGAATTTTGAAAGATTAATGCAGTGTGCTAAGAACATTCAAACATCTGGCAGAATTAAGGAAGTTTTTCGCTTCAGGCTGTTCGTGTAACACAATACGCTTTGGTTCTGTCTACTTAGCAACCATTTTGGGTCACTCAGTCATGTCGACCAATTTGTGGACAGAGATCTCTTGCAACGTAAACTGTCTCAGAATTTATTCTCCTGATAATTTTCGGAGCGTCCCTCCAACGGCTTTTCATTATGCATATGCATGCTAGAAAGCTATGAGTAAGGCTAGAAAGCTGGTACCCATGGTTCCATTTTCCATCTCTGATCAACTCAAGCCTCACCTTTTTCCAGCATTGTGACTCTAATGGCCAATCGCTCCAGATTTGCTTGAACAGTAAGCAACAAGATTAAGTAGTATTTTAAGACAATTGTTACACGGTTTGGTACTCTAGGTTCTCGCTTTTTCATGATCTGCTTCATTACGTCTGTTTTTCCGTAATAAAGACTAGACAATTAGTCAAACTTGCCTCGGATAAAACATCAAAATCGATGGAATCCTCAAAAAAGATTCTTGCACAATTTCAACAAGTTTCTCTGCTTGGAATGTCGAAGGCATCCTTAAGGCACAGAACTTTCACAAAATCATCTTCCAGTTGAAGCCCCACGAATTTCTTTCTTTATATCCTTCACTAGGCCCTAGCAACGGTAGATATTGCTTTGAATGATTTATTTGTGGAAAAATTTCCTCTTCAACCTATACGATGCAGTTGTGTACCTACACCGCGCCTTTAAACCTCTGATCATCATACCATTGTTGAAATTGTTCAGCCTCCTTTCCCGCTGCGACGTTATTCACATATCAATGGCAGTTAAGTCCCTTCCTTTCTCGCAAAGACAGCAAGTCCTGTGTGATTGCCTTTCAACGCAAGCTGGTTTGTATGATCCTCATGGGCTCGTTTAGTGTCTGCTTTAGCTAAGCTGAGATGAGCCAGATCTGAAGACAAAAGTATTCAATTGATGCGATTTCCGCAACATAAAGCATCCTGCACTTGCGAACTTTTTGCCCATAAGGAAAACTTTTGTACCTCAGACTTTGTCCAAAAAATTTCTCCGAAGGAAGCTATTAATAGCACTGAGCAAAAACCGTATTTTGGCAAATTTTATAGTCTATTTGTTTGATTTGGTCAAAAGTTGAATATTGAGAAGTTCATGATTTAGACCCTTTACACTCTTTGCTTAGCAGAAGCAAACCATACCTTAAGCTCTTTACTCTAGAATCAGGTCGAGGACGAAGTCACAGCTTTCTTGTAGAGTTTTAACAGTTTTGACTCTCTAGTAGAGTTTTGATAGTGATTCGAAAAGCTAAGATAAAAAAATAAGTTGAAAGTCAAACACAAAAAAGGCGACTGGTTTGGCGGCTTGTAATTTTTTTTTCCTCATTTGTATTATTTGGTGGTCCAGATCCTTTAAGGACGTTCACCTGCTGGCTTTTGAGCATCCATACGGGTTTTCTGCCTAATCTTCTTTGCCATCTAGTTTGTTTTGACTGTTTTTAAGCTTTTTGACGCATCTTCCAGTTAAATTTGGCGTACTAAACTAAGATTAGTACCGTGAGAAGGCTTTGCTACCTTTAAACTAACCCTTACCTACCCAAAACTTAAAAATTATTATTACAAAACAACAAATAAACCAAATCCTAATGTTTTCCATAGAAATAGGGGCACATTAAGTGCCGTAGTCTATAGAGCTTCATTATGTCTTTTGCGTAACTATACGCTGTTTTCGAGTCCTGATTTCAATATCAGGTTATAAATTTCTGAAGGCTTGATACTTATCCTTCATTGCTAGCGCAAAAACATTAAATAACTTTTGAAACCCTCAGTCAAGTCTTAAAGTTCGTACTTAATCAACCAATTCCTTTACGAAATGACAAAACCAAGGACTCATGCGTCTAATATTCAATGCCAACTCCATCAATATGTAAAACAAGAGTAATTTAGGTATATGCGTCCTTCGTTGCGTCTGTTAATCTTTTTGTATACATCCTTTGCTTGCGAACTTAACCTTTCTTTCGATTGCGTGAACTCTGAATTGTAAGGACGTCGCGGGGTACATAACATTAACATTGATGATACTGTTGCTAGTATCATTATCCTTGTACTTTTCATCCACGCAAAGTCAAACTGCCTCCATTTTGTTTACCTTTGAACAAAAAAAGGCCTTACAAATTTTACATAGCGGGTGATTTTCTTGTTAAAGCTCAATTTAGAAAAGACAGAGGGTGATTTATTATTCGAATTTCGATTCGTTCGGAAAATTTTTTGCGAGCTGTTGTTGAATTCTTAGAAACTTTTTCGCAAAGGATATTTTGATTACTTTCAGTGAAGGCAAGCCTTAAGTTTGCCATGTAGCCACCGCGAATTTGTAACTTTTTGCACAATTAAAATTCTCAGAATGTATGCCGCCAGGTCATGAGAGCACTTTTTGGCATGCGTACAAGTTAAGAATAGCAAAATGTACTCTCAGCGCCATTTTTTTGGCTCCTTACAACATAACTTGCAAGTTGTATTATCTCCAAGAAAGTTAATTGGATAATAAGTAACCTGTGTTATCATTACTGACCGCTCAGTTTATCTTCACACGACACTAACTTTCTCGGACTGAATAAGTTTCCCAATTATGCTGAAATGTACATCATAAAAGGCTCAGATGTCCCTTACACGAAAACAACTGACAAACTTCATCAATTCTTCGCCAGTCCTTCGTGATAGAAAACCGCCAGCAGTTACGTCCTTTTTTTTTGTTTTTGACGAACTAGAGAGAACGTGCCTCGGTAGTTGCTTAGATTGTTTGTTCTAACAACAACATCCTCATAAATTTTTATGTACAATTTGAGGATCCAAAGAAAGTTTTCACGGAGAAAATATTCTAGGACAATAAAATGTATTGCGAAAAAAAGTTGTTCTTGAAAAACGCGCGATAGATATGTGTACGATGAATTGAAACAGATGGGAAAGTGGGCACTTGTACTGGAAAACAAGAGGCAATAGTATGATGCGACGTGACTAAAATGTGTTTTTTGCAACAAGGATAAATGATAATAGGACTCATGGCATCGCTTGTCAGTGTCAGCTTATTGTAAAAGAGCGTGAGCATGGCGGGAGAGTTGCCGTGCGTATTGTAATGGCTGACGTGTTCTTTGCAAATTTGGTGAATTTCTCGTGGTTTTTTTTATTGATTCCTTATCCCTTTCCATGAATCTGTGAGTTCTTTACACATGATTTAAAACAGAAGCCTCGAATAGCTAAATTTTCTTTTATCTAAGAGATTCGCCACTGTAGTACTGAATAATACACCGCCATTGATGGTTGGATCCTTACTTTCAAGGATATGAAGATACACTTTGCATTACAATGATTTCGATATTAATTTGGTACTTTCCAAGATCTTATTACCCGTATCTTATATTTTTTCTCGAACTTTGAGACCAATTAAAAATAAATGATAAATATCATCAATCAGCAACCTGTGGTTCATAAAATGGCTTAGTTCAAAAACTGTCTTGAATTCTTTGTTCAGGTTCGGTTCAGTATGGTTTTTGAATGTCACTTTTCTGTCAAAATTTTGTCCAGGATATGAAACATAGAACTTCTTTACTCAGAACTTGATGCTCCGATGCGGCAGAAGGCCTGGTTTCTCTTTCTTTGTACCGATCACTGCTTTAGATTTAGAGCTATTTGACTGTGATTCTCCGCCAAGGGTAATATCGGCATATTTTTCCAAGCATTGTTTCTGGGGGATTAGATTGTTCAATTTGAGACTAAGAGACACAGTTCACATGAGTGTATCGTTCAAAAAGTAACTAGTTTGTACTTAGTCATTACAGCTATTGTCTAGATATAGATGTAGAAAAGCATAGGTCTTAGAAATAAGGTTTGGGGAACCCCAGCAGGTCCACTAGTAGAGGACAATAGGGTTCTCTGAAGATGAGACTGAATTAATTAATTTTCCAAAAACATTGAAATAGAACCAACTTCAAAAGGAGATCATTTGGCAATAAAGCATCAAAAGTCCAAGGTCTATCATGATCATGGGGTTCACTGGCGGGTTCGGAAATTGACTAGTCACGCTAACATTTGGAACAACTGATAAACAATCAGCATTTCCTCGACTAAACGATATAAGATTATGATTAGTACCTACCTGCCCCACTCCCCCTCCCGCAGCTTGATGAAGCCCCCCCAAACACAGGACTATAACAAAACAGGTCACACAAATGACAAGTAAAATACACTTTCAAAACGATGCAATTATAGTTTATTGTGCAACTATCATGAAATACTCTCCAAAATCATTGAAAGGAAGAAGAGGAAAAGGAAAGTAAAATATGAAAAGCAAACGAAAAAGCAACAAGGTTCTTAACACCCTTCGCAGTCTTCTAGTTAATGTTTGACAATGTTCATCGAAATTATTCTGTTTGTTGAAAACTATAACGGCAGGCTTATATTATCAAGTCAGGATCAATGAGGACCCGGCTGGCAGCAATCAATCTAAATCAAGACAAAAACAAGGGGATGAACATGTCTTGATATTACTTAAAATAGCTCCTGAGCCCAGCGTAAGGAATATTTCATTTGAGACTACATGTATGCTTGTAACCAAAGCAATTGAATTAGAATGCTGTGAAAATCATGACGCCAAGTCTGGATAGGCAAGGATACCGAAATAAATTGAAATTATTAATCTGAACAAGCAGGGAAACCTACCTCAACGGAATCGATTGCTCAGAGACGAAAATCTTGAAACGATAGACAAGCTTCCATGATTGAAAACAAGCCTTATAAAGACAAAGAAAAGAAAAACTTAGCGAAAGACTCAGACTCTCTGAGGTCGAAATGTAAAGGCTTTTTACGTCCTGAGTAGAAAATTCCCAGCGACACACATCAATGGGACTTCCGAAAAGTACTTCCTTTGTCAATAATCGAACAGTACGTTTATTTCTGGGTACGCACATCATAAACAGTGGCTTAATGGTTGCATTTCATACCATTTGAATTTTAAAATATGTTACACATCTATCGGAAAATAACAAATTATAAATAATATAAAATTTAATACAAAAATGGAGATTGAAATGCAAAGTTGTACAAAAATATCTATTAAAGTTGGTTCTTTCGTTGCTGCAGTCCAAAATTTGTTTGTTATTGTTTAGATCCTTCGGGCCGATGTTAGATACATCTATAAAAAGATGCACATCGTCACAAGGACTTCAAAACGAGCTGAAGATGACTGCATACAGCCGTAACGCGTTCTCGACAACAAAAAAGCAAGGCCCAGGGGATCCAAGGAACAACAAACAAAAAAATATTGATATTTTAAGTTACTCACTTGAAAAATAAAAAAAAATTGTTTATAATAATAACAAAAAAATATGAAAGCTTATTTCATGAACAAAAACTTAGATCATATTTTAAAATGAAGAAATCTGAAATGTTATATAGAATTCGGTTCTTCGTATAGAATTTTCTTTGAATTTACTTCAATTTTAAGTCTATTTGGTATAGAATCCATAAGTTTCGGTTAAGCTCCTAGAGTACTTTGCGTTCACTCCTCTTAACGAATTTTTATTTAATTGTTTTTGTTTAATTGTTGTTTATAATAACTATGAATCAGCCAGGACTGCACAATTCCATATGTATGTTTGTCAAGCTGGCGTTCATATCATGCCAGATATGAAATGTGTTGGGTTTTTCAAGACTCGCATTACTCTAGAGAATTTTTTCCCAAAACATTGATGTACACGGTTTTGTCCATGTTACTTTCAAAACCCTTTTATTTTCCAATCCCGGCTGGTATACGCGTCCACCGACGCGTATTCCGGAAAAAGTCTGACTCCCTAACAACGCCAAGTCTAGGAACATTTTTTATGCTCATAAGTGGTTGTTTCTAGCTACTCAGATATTGGAATTATAGTCGGTTTCCGCACTGCATGAACTACAAAATTCATCTTATACATATGTGAATGGTTTTTGCTCCAGTAATTTTTATCTCACCTTGGATGTACCAGCACTCAATCGTTCATCGAACTAGTTAAGTATTTTCCTTAGCCACTTTTCTGCCTTTATTTTGAATCCAATTCTCGCAAACGAAACGTTCAATGATGCTTCACACTTTGACGGAAAACGCATTAATTATTCGCGCAACTTTCGGCCGGGATTGATCGTTTTTGAAATGACTTATCAACAATTCTCGTTACTCAATTGTAGGGCGCCGACTCATTTTGTTCGAAACCGCTTCTTCACCTTTACGCGTACATAATCACACTAAATGTTGACTACAGCTGGCTTTGAGTTTTTCAATGGAAGTTTAGGAAAAAATTCCGTTATACAGCGCGCCACGCTTGAATTACACTTGATATAAGCATCTGCATGAAATAAGTTGGGGTTTGCATTGCTACTACCCAATCGGGTTATGCAGCCTTACGCGTATCGGATAATTTTTGACGAAATAAAAAAAGGATGTGAGTTGCTGCTCTGCAAAGAATCATGAGTATTTGATTCCTTTAGTTGCAGAGCTCTGTAAACCCTACACTTTAAACTCTACTCTACATGCAACTATGGACTTGGAAAATCCAGAGAAACGATACTCATTCTCATCAGCTGGATCTTTCGAGCCTTGCCTAGATGAACTAAACCAGCGCTGAAAATGGCTCCTTTGTGCTTGAACGCGTTAGAATTAACCAACAGTTAGAACCAAAAGAAAATGCACCCAGTTTCGTCCAGCCTTTCAAGGTTTTCAAAATCAATGAAACATTTTCCATTGTTTCTTCTTCAATCTTCCCCAAATAACAACATGCGTGTTTCGTTCAACCCGCATACATTAGTAGCCAACAACATAACATTCAGAAATTTATGATTACAAACTGCATTGCCATAAAAAATAAAGCCATTAAAATGCTTCCGACTTAGCAGCAAATTAACAGTGGGTGAAAAAGAGGGCAAGAAATCAAACATAAAAATTAAATAAGCTGACCCTATAAAATCCCACATGAACTATTTATCTTAACAGCCCGTTCGCACGCGAAAAGGATTTCGCATGACATGGATGAATTCAACCTCTTATGGAGGTTTTCGCGCATAAGCTCTTACCTACGCATATACATGCATACATACATAAATCCACATAAAAATACCGAAGGAGTCGCATGCCTAAACGCTTTGCTGCATGTGATTTTCATTTTGCAAAGTTTACACCGCCTTCCCCCAAAGCCTAGCATGTAAAAATTTACCAGAAGGCCAATTAAGTAATTAGATTTCAGTTCTTGATATGAATAAATTATGTAATTGGATATGTCTGGTGGGGACGAGTTTGGAGGTTTGTATGCGTTATAGAATTATTGACACATAAGCGAAGGAATGTGTTACGCAGCTCATTGTCATTTGAGTATGCAACAAGATTTGAAAATTATTCACTTTCATGTATTCAGCGAGCACATTACCATTAAAATCAATGGGAAATCTGGGTTAGGAACCTTTTTGCAACTCTTTATGAAAGCCAACACGACAGTCTTGCATTACAAACAAGAACATGGCGACAAGAGACATACAGTAGTCATAAATGGTGATTCTAATAAGGATCCTTTTATGATTTGGAAATTATTCCTTAATACAGCAACTATCATGTCACATTTTGTGGAAGATTGACAATCTGGATTTATATAAGGAAGGTAATAGTAAGTTTTACTACAGCAACTGCAACTATATCGCCTGCCAGGTCCCATCAAAGTCCAGGGATCGAGGCAGTGTTCTGGGCATGGAAAGTTTCGTAGTATTACTTAGTGCATGTCTAATGGAATGATCAGCCAGCAATAATAGGAGACAAGGTGGCAAGGACCTTTGAAAAATGTAAGAAATAAAAGTCGTTCGACCTGAGTAACAGATAAGCTTAAAGACGGGCTCAATTTAGATAATCTACAGAGAATATCGAAAAAGTGATCAATTTGGAGATCAAATTATATGAGATTTGGCAGTCACAGCGAGACACAGGGATGGTTTTCACAAAAATCACTCTTACATAATCTATCGTCAAACTTAAAAAAATCAATCAGACACGAATACAACGATTCTAATTCAAATTCAACCCAATTCCCAACTCCTACTATTCCCGACTTAAAAAGCTGCTGTCAATGTTGGAAAAGAAAGAAGATTGAAACTCCCAGAGAGACAGCTTAGATCTAGGCTTCTAACACCCGAAGAAATACAATAGTTTATCCGTAAAACAACATTGGTTTCAAAAGTGTCCCGCTGTCGGTCTTATTTTTGACACTGTTGAAACCGTAGGGGACCGAGTTTCATGTAATGTAAAGAACGGTACTTTAAGATTGAGTTTTCTTTTTGTGAAAGTATCTTCCATTGATGGAAAAACACAACATTCGCTAGACGCCAGATCTGGGAAGTAGAAGGCAAAGATTTTTTGTCTTTTGGAAAATTTGTTTCAAAAAAGTCTGCTGAGTAGCATTCAGCTATTGTACTGGTGCATTAACTTGATATAAGAGCACAACTTTAACTTTTTTTGAGCATTTTTCATGAATTTCGGGAACAAAATGATGCTGCACAATACTTGGGTAGGACTTCCCGATCACGATCATGATTTTTGGGAAACAATAAGTAAAGACTCCAAATCGCTGTCCCAGAACGTGGATCTCAATATTGTTCCGGCTATAATTCTCATCCAAATGGGGCGGCGACGAATCTGTATGCTTCCACTGAGCTGAATGGTGTTTCGTTTCAGGATTGAAAAACGGCTCTCAAGTCTCATCTATTGTCAGAATCGTTAAAAAAAAACTCGATCACAAGTCGTGATCACAAGTCAACACAAGTCGCAGCGGTCTGGTGATCCTTCAGCATTTACGGCGCCCACCTGCAGGACACTTTTCGAAGTTTACTGTCCGCATGTAGAATTATTTGTACGGACCCACGGAACTGTCAAGTGTTCACCCAGAAGTATTCTACACTAATAACTCGATCACGCCGAGTTTGACCGACAGTCGCGAGGTCAAAATTTTTCGGTATTTTTTCACATTACATTCTGCCTCCTTTGAACTGGCGCAATCAAAGCGCATATTGGATACATCTATGACATCTTTGACATGTTTCATTCAACTAACGATGAATTTCAATACGGTAAGAAATCACGCAAAAACAAATGATTGCAAGCTCTTCTTACCCTGGCAGCATCGTCAATTTAAGTATGATATGCAACCATAAGTCCCCACGACAGTTCTATGGGGTGTCATTTAAAAGCTTCAGAACTTTAAATAATAATACAAGACAAAAATATTGTTGGAATGAATTTTTGAATTATTATAATCTGGTAGATCATTTCATGGCATTAAATTTTTGAATATGATTTCCAGCATATGTCCACCGCGGCTACGAATTACGTATTACATTCGATCAGTCCAATTTTTCACTGCTTTTTCCAAAAAATCTGATCGTATCGCGTCAATGGTGGCTTGAATATTGGCTTTTGGCTTCTTCAAGAGTTGAAAAGTAATTGAGAGGCATTCAGTTGCGCGAACGAGGGGGCCAGTTAACAGGACCACTTCTAGAAATAAAGTTGTAACCAAATCGAATTTGCAATAAATTGATGGCTATACGCGCGGTATGACAAGTTGTGTCATCTTGTTGGAACTAAAAGGCTTCGATGTTAAGCTGATTAATTTTCGGAAACAAAAAATGAGTCAGCCTGGCTCGATAGCGATTGCCATTCTCCGTAAGGGCAGCTGCTAAAACCGCATCAAATAGTCAATTGTAATGGGTGTAATGAATCACCATTACATCTATCACAATTGCCTGTAATAATGGCGAATAATAACTAATGGCTTGAGGATTCTCTTGAGGAGCAATTTCGCTTCTTGACGAAGTTATTTTACTAGAAATGAGCTTCATCACTAAACACAATCCTTCGATTAAAAAAAGCTTATCTTCCGCAAGTTTCAAATAAAGCCAATCAGCAAAAATTCGACGTAAACGATAGTCATCCGGCTTTAATTCTTTCGCGAGCTGTATTTAATAGGCACGTAGTCAAAGGACAAAGTCCAACAAGTTGAGAACGGCGACGAATTGATACTTCGGCGTCTTCTTCAACACGAACAACAACACGCTACAGCAGCAATATTCTCTTCGGTACGCATATTTCTTTGTCTTGTTGATGGTTTTAAAACAAGATGAGTAAAATTAGTGCACAAACGATCAATAACCGCGCGATTTGCTTGCTCACTAGGACGATTATGTTGACCGTCAAATTGACGAAGTGCTCTGTGAACTTTGCGAAAAGGTTTATTTGTTCAAAGTAAATTTTCACAATTAGGAAGCGTTGTTCTAGCGTTAAACGATTCACAATCAATCGCCAAGCCTTACTGAATATAAATGTCAACAAAGTTTGACATTTTCAACTATCAAACCATAGACAACAACCATTGAAACTTCTCATGCAGCTGAAAAACACCCTATATAAACCGAACAATGCTGCCATCTGTATTTTTTTTGCATTTTTAATGAGTGCGTGTGTATTTTAAAACAAACTGTAAGTAGTCAGTCCTCAGAAAAAAGGAAGATATTATGACTTGAATGTATCAAATATGATGTGTGGGTTTTTTTCATAACAATTTAACGAACAATTCAATACAATTTGCCGAAGAGTTTGCTGGCGTATTAATTTAATTGTAGAATTCAAAAATCTCAGAAGTTGTATTGGAGACTTAGTAAGTGAAAATTGCGTGCAGGTTGCACTACTGGTGCGAACAGTAAAGGACCCTGAGGATAAATTGCCATACGATTTATTTCTTGATGAATAAACAAGTGTATGGACAATAACACATTTTATAATTGAACTTAGCATACGAGTCATTGGTTTGCAAGTTGAAATCTATGAACAACAATATATTTAATAATTTTACTCGGAACACCTTAAGAGCGGCGTTCCTTAGTGTCTAATTGAGATCAAGAGGCTTGCGCGGAAGCGACGGTTCCAAGGAAATATTAGTTCCTCTTCTAGGATAGTTTTTTTCGCATGGTAGCGTGCAGAAACGAACTCAGGTTGCGAGTTCTAGCAGGAAGCAGCCATGTTTTCCCATAGGAATTAGTAAGAACTGTAGAAACGCATTTGACTCGCTCATGCTAGTTTGCTACAATACCCTAGTCGTAGCCTTTACGAACCTCCCACATCATCTGACGTTTAGAGGTAATCCTCCTTTCAAAGTGACTATCACTGTTGATATTTGAACTCGTAACAAGCATCGCACGTAGTAAGTTCTGTCGATATACTGAAAATGTTGTATGGATAATGCGGATACCATTATAGCAACTAAAACTTTCAGATCGCAACAGATTGCGGCGTACAAGGTTGAACAAGTCACAAAAAAGGACATAATTGATAGAACACCATAGGACTAGGAACTATATACTTTCTATGGTAATCGTTACAAGTACTTCCAACCAAAAACTTAATAATTCTCCTGCTAGACGCTCGACTCTGGATTGATCTGCAAGCAACTTATACTGCAAACGGTTTGCTGAAGTCAAATTCTAAATCAGGCTTATGGCAATTTCAAAAAGAAACAAATGTTTGAAAACAAATAAAGGTTCTTTCCAGCCACTATATACTCAGTGTTGTAATACGTGGTCAATAAAGAACCATACCTTGAAAGAATAGAAGCCCTAAGCACAAAAAACAGGTGTCCAATAGCTGAAAACATTCAGAATCACCTGTAGGTATCACCATATTTCTGGGCTAACTGTTCTGTTTGAACATCTTTAGTACATCCCTAAAGGAATCTTGGAACTATATCATTTTTAAAATATAAATAAAAATGAAATTTAAAAATACAGACCGAAGTAGGATAACTTTCAGTTAAAGAACAGAGTGGAAGCTTCTCTAAAAGGTGAAAAAAACTATGATGAACCTAAACCATTGGAACATTTTCCAACTCAACTCATTTTCAAATTGAATCACGCACATTTTCCCATCATCACTCGTGATGATCTATTCCATCATATATTTAAATTTATTCTTTAATATTGTCTTTAATACTAATATTAAACCGCCTCAAGATCCTTTTTTTACTAATCATGACGCTGATATAAATTCTTCATAATGCTTTGTCAAGAAATATTCCCAGGGCCTTTGTAACTTTTTCGTTCTTCATTTTAAACTTTTATCTAGCATAATCCGTAAATCATATTTAATTCGCCAATCTACATCCCTTCCAATAGCATTACTTATCCTCTTGCATATTTTCTCTTTTCAGCGTTACGATTCGCATCATCTTGGCTGGATATAATAGTCTAACATCTTGAACTCAAACGACTTCAACTCGAAAGGACTCTGTCCAATCCTAAGCTCACAAGAATACCATAAATTTCAAAGGCATAAAAGAATACACAAAAGTGGAATTCCAAGGCACAAAGCGATCATAAATCAACAGGAAAGTAGGAAGAGCATAAAGCAGATATTTCTTGTAGCGGATATAACCGTTTAGAAAAGAGAAAGAATTGTTCAAGTTGCCCGGAAAATCCAACAAACCAATCAGGACGCAAAAAAAGAACCTGAAATCTGAACGTTGTCGTAAATACTTGATAATCACCGATTAGTGCCACCATCTTCCATTCGTCCGTTCAACTATTGAACTGTAGACATGTTTCAATAGCAGAACTATCAGGACAAAAGGCTCTGCACGGCAGCCATGTCCAAGCTTTCAATCTGTTTTGTGTTAGTCCAGTGTCGAACTTTTACGGTTGAGTGTAATTGAAAGGAAATAACGAGATTCGGTGAAAACGAGTACAGGCTCGAACAGCATGGAATTAATTTCGCACGAAAGCATTCCCATTATCCTTAGCCACGCTCAGCTAGAAAAACATTCAGAACATTTCGAACAGAAGAAACGCGTCATGAAAGACTCCTTAGTAATGAAATCAATTACCTATGTCGCCAACAACATCATAGTCCTGCAGCGCCCATCAGTTCGGCACACCTAGAGCTTTATTTGAAGCGGCAAAGTCGAAGCAAGTCCAGAGGACGACAAGCTGTTCACAACAACGCCAACACCTTTGCACTGTAACTCTGCTGGAGTCGAAGTCATCAGCTTAATTTGATTCTAGGATAATAATCGAGTGTGAATCGCTTCATAACTCTTTCGCAGTCTCTTTCAACACGAAAGTTCTTCATTGAGAGAAAGGACTTTGACAAGGCAAAGTAAAATGTCCTGTTCGAATTGATAAGGAGAGGTTGCAGTATAAAAGGGAAAATACATAATCAAAATGCTCAATGTCACCTTAGGCAGTATTAAGGGTTGAAGCATCGAACTCAAGCAAACAAGTCTGCACTGTAAAGGATTTTACGAAACTAAAGGAATTCAGCAGGGAATTTAATAATTGGTAGTGGACAGTGCAGTCTGAACATTGAACAATAATCAAAATTGAAAAGCCACCCGGAAAACACACACTCACAAATTCTCTCCCATTTCAATTTTTTGTATTATGACAAACTGTTTGTATAAAAAATTCACGGGCTATGATTGTGATGTTGTCAGTCCGTACATCTTCCGTTCATGAACGGCAAGCCGAGACGATCAATTCGAAAAATCGACTATCGGCTAAACTAGGATCGTTCATAGTACATCGAAAGAGCAAGTCGGCCGACGCGGCTAGTCCATCTACAACGCTAGCCAGTCCGAATCCTTTCAAATTGAACCATTCAACAGCAATCGACTGCGGAAACCAAATCAAAAGGCGTTCGACAAAACTGAAAGCGTTTGTTCGGCAAAGCAAGGAAAAATTCGAGGAAAATCTACAAAATCTCGCAACGTTCAAACGACAGAGTGCCGTCGAGAATAATAATTTAGACGTGAGCGCAACGAATAGGACAATTAAATCCAAACCCAGTTTCATTTTAGCCGAGCTCAATAATTTCCGGAAACCGCCCACTGTACAGGTGAGTTGAACTTTTGAAAAAGGATTTGGACAACGAGTGCGAAAATGATTAAATCTATTTTAGCCAGTTTTCCTCATCCTTATTTTCTAAAATAATATTATTACATTAAAATAATTCTGGAATAGAAAATGTCAACAAACGCGGCCTTATAAAGCAATTGCAGTCCTTAAAAATGCAGAACAAAATCAAATCCCGCGGATCCAGAAGTACCGAAAAGCCATTATCTCGGAGATGTTTGCGATTTTTTTCCCGAATATCCCGAAGGCCGGTAAATAACGGTAAATTTTTAAGGTAACCTTAAAATTTACCGTTATTCATTTCGATGTTCAAGACAATAACTACAGTTCTCCAGACTAGGAAAATATAAGCCGTGGAAAAGGAAATACACCTTCATAGTTACTTTTAATTTTATATTATACATAGTTACTTTTAATTTAATATTAAAATTATATTTTATTTAATTTAATTTTATTTTATTTAATTTTATTTTATTATGAAAAAATATAACAAATCACAGAAATTAATTCTTGGAAGACATTGAAAATAAGTCATTGAAAAATTCGTGTGTTTTTTGAGTAGAAGAATCTTCGTGGTAAGGGACATTGTCAGGACACCTGGCTAACTTTTCCACCATTTATTCCATGAAATGCCTAGCCACAGGAGTTCTTAGAATATGTTGATCTCAGACTGTCCTTCCTTTAAGGACTAATTGGCCATAACTATAAAGTTTGAATGAATTGCAAGGATCTCTATCAGATGTCATATGCAAGTGTCTACCGGTCTTTCCTCACGGCTTGGACGACAGAACATTCGAAACCTACCTAAGCCGTTCCTTCAACCGTTTTCATAGTACTCCTTAAAGTCAAATATAAAATAGAATGATTCGAGATAATAGGTCCTGCGCTGAGAAACAACGTTTAGAAGCGATATTTTACTTACAGATTCAAATTGCAGACTAGCAACGAACCAGGAGCAAACTAAAACCTTCCCGAAAATGGACAATGTCAAGTATGATTCTGAATAAACCTCCTTCTCATATACCCTTAGGAAATGCAGCATGCAGGATTTTATCCCATCCAATTGTAATACAAATTTTCACAGAGAATCGAATAGTGGGAAATCTGAATACTGCTTGTAGTTTGTCATATAAGGAAATTAAAATAAAGTACCATCGCTAGTAGTCCTTATTAGTAGCTCACATTGTTCGTAAGCTGTTACGATGTCTTCTAAAATAACGACAGAAACTTAGGATGTTAAGGAGCCTTAATTAGTGTAACGGTCGTAACGGGGCCACCTGGAAAGCAAACTATGTGTCACTATGTGGGACCTTTCAACTATAAGGATAACAAATTATCCGTTTCAATGAAAAAATGAATGCCATCATCATTGGCCAAACATCACAAATTAGGTGTCAGAAGTTTGCATTGATGCAAAGATCGATTCCTGGCACTTTTTTAATCTTTTTTATTTTTGATGATGCGGATGAAATTATTGTAATTTCCTTTCGTAATGTTGACATTATTGACTCTCGTCTTTCAGTTGTTTACTTCAGTCAAATCTTCGACAAATATCAAAAACTGAAAAAAATTCAAAAGCGTTGCATTTGCAACCGTGCAAACTTCAGGCATCACAAAAATTGTCTCTGGGTTTACTGATGGCACCACCTTAGGGGATGAGCTGTCTTGCTGTGTCTTGTCCAAACGTTGTACGATTTTCTCTTGTGAATGGTTGACATTTGCCCCTTTTTCATGAGCGTTCAGTATATTCATTCATATACTCCATACGACCAGTATAACCAATTCTACGATATTTTATCAATTGCGGCGGAATGTATTGCCTGTTTGATTGAGGCCTCTTCCATGGTCATGCCTTGTATTCGGTCTTAATTAGAACTATATATTTATCTTCACTGACCACCGTTTCTTTTTTAATCGCCATTAAATATTTAGCTACGAAACCGATATTGCAAGCATACTCGGATATTTTATTGCGCGCATATAAAAAGTGTTGTTCTGACGTATAGAATTTTAAGTTGGCACCACTTTTTTATGCCACGTATAGTGTGACAGGTGTCACGTGCTAGTTTGGTTTGCCATTTTGTCATGAATGGGTTGACGTCTGAGCAACGTCTGCGAATTGTGCTTCGCACACTCCGTCAACTTTATGGCCGACAAAATCATCCATCAGACCAATTAATTCAATTAACCACGGACCATTTCCGCACCCCATTTACTCTCACTGATCATACGCATCCGTTCAGATGTCGTACAGTGCGTAATGAAGTAAACATAGCTGTCCAGCATAGTATCGATGAAGACCCAAGTGAGTTCATTCGACATCGTGCTCAAAACTGAACCCCGTGCTCGTCCACATCATTGAAGATTTTACGGAAGTAACTTGGTTTGTAGTCTCACAACCTCCAACTCGTGCAGGAATTGAAGCCGAACGACCACCGGACACATCAAAGATTCGGTGTTTTGGACAAGGCACAAATTGTTGCAGATCGCGAATTTCATAAGAAAATTTTATTTAGCTATGATGACTGATGATGACTTAACAAAACTGGTGCAATCGGTTTGATAAGTAACCACAGGCGGTTGTCTAAACACCGTTACATCGGAAAAAAGTCACTGCTTGGTGTGATTTATGAAAAAAGGCCGCTGAAATCAGTGATTTATATGTGTTCGAAAATACTACTGGGAATAACATTACAGTCAATGGTGATCGCTATAGAGCCCTGATTAAAATCTTTCTCGTTCCGGAATAGACTCAACATCATGTAGGGAGCTTTGATTTCAACAAATGACTATCCGGCAACTCGTATGACCATTGATTTATTGAAAGAAGCATTTGATTAGCGCACAATTTTTCATTTTGGACCTGTGAACTATTCTGCAATGTATATTAATTAAACGTAAGTCCGCTAGACTATTTCTTGTGAGGATACGTCAAATCACTCGTGTACGCTGACAAGGCTAAGGTGCTTGACCTCTTGGAAGTGAACATTCGCCGCGATATTGACGAGGTTCGGCCCTAATTATCGCTTAGAGTTATCGAAAATGTGGACCTCTTGTTTGGTCTTCCTCCACCCAAATTGTATCGGCCACGTCCCCGAAATGCTATTCAAATAAAAATGGCAGATAACACTCTTTCCAATAAAACCAATTTCATGACAACCAAAAAAAATTATCCGTGTTTTTTTTTCATTTAAAATTTCTTATCTTAGAAAAAGTAGATCCTAAAATTTTCAAGTGGACGTACTCAGTGGTTAAGCATAGCGATAAGACCCAACTTAATTTAGACTCAGGTTAAATATAGTGTTTTCAGTTAGTTTGCCAGGAACCAAAACTGTAAACTTGCGTCACATATCGTTATTTTGATTATGGTAAGGCCAGGAAAGGCTTTCCTGGTGACCAAAGCCTCACACAGCCCTTCAACCATAGCAGTACCAATCCAAGTTGTTGCTGGAACCAAGTTTGAGGGTTCAGATTAAGCGTTCAGACTGACCAAATCAGAGTCAGTTTTGAATTCAAAAACAAACTGAGTCTCTGCCAGTGTTTGTACCCTTTCTTTTACTTGCTTCCTTTATGAAGCAAAGCTTAAAGTCCTTTTCAAAAATAACTCGTTTGAAACCAATGTGGTTATTATTTCAAACCCAAATTCACTCAGACTTACTACTTTTTGTTTTGACTAACCATCAAAATGTATTTAAAATCCGCGTCTTTATTACAAACCAAATTTGCTTGCAACTCTCTATAGTAGACTGGACACTGCAACTGGGTTGGGCTAACTTAACTTCGGTTTGCCGTTTCAGAGCTTATATGTGTATACTACCAATCGGAAACCCTCTCAACTATTCATCCGAGGCTATACTCTTAGCTTTTATCAAAATTGTTTATTTAACGTTCCTTATTGAGCTTATCGAATTAAGAAAAGGCCAAAAAATCCTTATTGACTTGTTCATTGCTTGGTTCTTTTATTTTTTGGTCAATGAGGTGAGAGACTTTTATTGTTATAAGACACTTGTACTTCGATTCGATTGTACCTCCTCATTATGATTACTTGCTTTGTTGCTTGACTTTTTCAGTGGCTCGCAACAATTTTTTGGGGACGCTTCAGAATACAACAATCTGCTTTTTGGAAGTCTTCGCAGACCTCGTGTGCAAAATGCTCCAAGTAGTTGCTTCACTGAACATATTTAGTTTTTGGGTGATGTTTTTGACTTTGAATCTACACCGGAGTTTCTCAAAAACTCTGTACATGTCTGATTTCAACAAATAATTTTGTTCGGGAGATTATAAAACATACTTCAAATCTCCATGGTTTCAGGGTAATTTTCAAAGAGCTCTGCAAGAATAACTTGGACTAGATCACTTTGAACGAAATAAAAGAAAATCAAAAAATATTTTTAATACTAAGCCTATAACGTTGAAAATTGAAAAGAAATTGAAAAAGATAGAGCCCAAAATTTCTTGTTGAAGCCCCAGATGCATTCGAAAAAGGCAATAAAGCAAAGGCCTGACAAAGCCAAAATATGTGAAAAAAACTACATTTTGAGTAGGCGTTTAGGATTTTCAAGCAAAAGGCAAATTAAAGGGCTACTGAGTAGAAAAGGATACAATCAAGTTTTGAAACAGCAATCTTCTGACATTAAAATTTAGAACACATTCAAATCATACCGTTCTCAAATATCGCCGGGAATTCAAGATAAACCAATAGGTCGTTAAGTCGAAATAGAGGGGTTTAAATGTACTCCTATGAAGTTTGAAAGTGCTGGTACTAGGACGCTTTAATTCACTAGATCAACCATCGTTCAGACGAGCAGTATTTCAGCTTGAAGTCTGTTGTAGTGTATGCTACTGGTCTAAGGACAACATCGTCCTATAGCAACTTATCACTACGATATTCGTTTGGAGAGATTTGGGTCCTTAATTTTATTTGTTTGAAGCAGACCAGCCGATCTTTGCTTGATTTTAAGCAGACTTACTTTAGATCTTTGCGATATAGATACAACTTACTATAATGAATAACTTTATAGTTTACTTTATATTTCAAGTGAACAAAAATGGAGTGGAATTTTAAACCAGATAACCACGAATCATACATGAAGACAACAAAGCTATGGATGTTGGCCAAAAAAAATGAAGAGAACATTCCAAACCAAAGAATATATTCTTTTAGACTAGTAAGAGGCTGCAGAGGGCTCGTAAGCCTGCCACAAGCCGACCAACACAAAGCAAAAGATGGCCAACTAGTTTAGCATCTTCTGGGCTTAAAATACTACATGGCGTCTTCTTGGCTGTAATCACTGACCTTCCAGACCAATCAACAGAAATGGAACTACATGAAGTAGTGAGTAGAATAGTGATATACACTTGAACATCATAACAGGAAGAGTTACAGGACGCGCGCATACGGTAACAATATCGTTGTGCTGATCAGTGGAAAGTTCCCAGAAATGATGTCAGGATTGATACAGATCGCATTGTCACTCCTTTTCACATAGTTGAACGTACTGCCTAAAATGCTAATAAAAGTGAGCTTCTATTTTACACAAAGTGCCAAAAACAGGATGTATCCGTACGTTGTACGGAGAAAAAAAGTCACCCAGGGAGCGTTCGTTTGATGGCTGTCCTGACAATCACTTGACAGGATGCAAAAAATCATCTATCATGGTGTCATAGATCTCTACGTCGACTTCTACAATGGATAAAATATTCAACTTTATGCCACTTGACAATTTCATATTCAGGGAGGCATCAGTTTCCAGCATCAGATAAAAAACCACGGACGGGCTATCTACCCATTCTCACACAGGATACGTTCTAGAGCAAATAGAAAGAACAACTAAAGGGTGGAAGGATAGAATTCAAACGAAAGTGGACACACGGATTTCCGATATCCCAACATACTGTCCAGGAAATGATACCAAATGTGCAGGAATTCCAACCGAAAAGTAAAATCGGCGTTTACACTGACTTTTGCCAGGCAAATTAGGGCTGCAGCGCCGAGCAACTGAAATAGGTCATTTCAAAGTGTCAAAAGCAAAAGCTTTTAACATCTACTGGTGAAACTCACTTTTTAGGAACTAGATGAAACATTCTCTCAAAAGACTGATACGGATTAAAATGAAGGTACCAGCTATGTGATAAGTTTTTGGACCCATTCCACGAAAAAAAAGACAAAACCACTCCTGAAAAGGCAACGAATGGTATAAGAATAGCCATAGCCACAATTTTTGGGATCTTTACGTCAAATTAATAGAAATCCAAATGCTTAAAACATGTTGAACTTAAGAGAATCTATGACTTTTATCAGGATATCTCTAGTCTACAAGCACTACAGAAAGGATTACAAGAAAAAATCATCAGTTGTAGCGACAAAAAAGGGGATGGAAAATTTTCAATGTTCTTTTTTGTAATTATTTAATATTCTTGTGAAATAATAGGAAAGACAGGATACCTTATGGCGTAAAATTTATTCAGCAAGTACAAAACATCCCTTGCGTAGCTATTCTTATTATCCTTTGTTTCTAACATTTTACAGTAGTAAAATACTTCGTCGTCGTTAGTATTAAACATATGGAAATAATGAGTTTGAGCGAGTAACTTTCTTTGTTTCGTCGAATCAAGAAAAATCCCATCAAATAACGTGATCCTTAAAAGTTCAGAAACAACAATGCAGCTAGAGGGCGTTGAAAAACTTCAAAACTATTATTTCCACTTAACTTCAGAAAAACTTCAGATATTCTTTGCATGAACGTATCAAAAAATGGTATTTCGCATATACTTAAGAATTAATTGAATCCCCCAAGCAGTTCTTGAGGACGAAATACTACGAAACGAACAAACCCTGCGGCAAGGAAATGTGTACAAGACTAACTTTCTTAATATCAAAGTTTTGTTACACTATGAGATGATGAAATTATTTGCGTCTCGTCTCCTTGAATTTGTTAAACAATATCCTCCGACCGTTTCTATAGCATGTTGGCAAAATATAATCAATAAACATATCACATGGAACCAGGACTCAGTCCAATTTCCTTTTGATGTAGCGTTGAATACGCTCATTTGAATATAAAAAAAATATGGATGTAAGTATATTGTTTGACTTTTTGCCACCATCTTTCATGGTTTTATCTTTTCAGGTTCCAGTTGCAACTATACTTAACGACCTTAGCCCAGTGCCGGGTGCGGCGAAGGTCAAAAATAAAACTGTCGTCAGCCCTATGAACCCCAAGGGACTACAAAGTGATACGCCGGACGTAAAGGCCATGCGGTAAGTCATCTATTTTATAAGGATTTCGCCTTGGACAAGGGAATGAGTCCAGCAATTTGTTAGTCTTCGCTTTCGAAGAATTAATGGAAAATTCTGATAAAATTAAGTAGAAGCTCTTAGAGGGACATAAGAGCTATGAGTTCAACGTATTATCGTTATTTCTTTTTTATTTTTATGCTACCACAACAGGGAATCTAGTCAGAAGTCTTGAATAATATCTTGGTTATATTTGTGTCCTCCGAAATTCGCCTTGGAATTTGCAAAGTTTGATTTCAGAACAAATAAAAACCACTATTAAAACTCTCAATTTTGAGGATAGTAGAGATATTTTTCATCGTTTTCCGTAAAAACATCCTTTGTATCGTAAAGTATAATGGGCATGTTTGCAGAGTAAGCTCAAAATACAGCATATTATTTCCGTTTAACATATTGTTAAACGTGTGTTCCGGTGTGTACGGTGTGTTCCTGCCGAAAAGTTTTCCGAGATTCATTTATTTTCATGGATCCTTACCGAACAAAACACATGAAAATTTTTAAAAATTAACCAATATGATGTCAATTATTTTATTGCCAACAGCTAAGCACACTTCGTCCTTTAATTGCGTCAAACCGTGCCTAGATTACTTTGAGGACAAATGTTTGGCATTTTTTCTCGTTCCCGATGTTTCATTTTTTTCAACGTATGGTCTTTGTGTTTCGTGTGTATTAATAATAAACTTTATATGTTATTTCTAATCAGAATGTGCATGAGTTCTACTTTGAGGAGATTTTAAAGCACCAAACGATGTGATTGAAGTTTTTTTTTTTTTTTCAAAAAGTTCTTTCGGCTGCATACCTCCAGTTACATTACCACAAAAATAACTTACCGTTAACTTAAAAAGAGAAGGAGAAATGGCCAGGAGGGAGGCACAAAAGAGGGGCCTTTTCACCATTAGCACTTGGTGCAAATAGCATGTGCCTTTGAGGTGGGAATGTTATCAACCGATCCAAAATATAACCAAGATACTTAGTATGACCCTCTGTTGAAATCGATGGAAACGGTATAAAGGACTTTCATACACGAATTGCATTCAGGTGATAACACCTATTAACGCTCTTTAACGTATTTTTTTCTCACAAACTAACCACACGTAAACTGTTAAATTTCTGTTTCTTCTTGACGTAATTTTCCTGTAGCCATAAATATTTTTCACAACGAAGATGCCGTGATTCGATTGACACTACAGGTTCATGTTTGTGGGTCTAATTTTAAGATTGGACACCAGTTGATGCCATTGCAATGCGGCTAGTGAATTTCGCTATGTGTCTCTCCAAAGCCAAAATCGCCAAGAGCAAAGTCGTGTGAGTAGGATCAATATGAGCTCACTTCGAAGTTTTTCGGCGATAAATTCCAATCCGTGAAGGAAAATCACGTACATGGAGAAAACGATCGATTACTCGCTGTTCTTGCACTGGAAACGTCGCCATTTTAAGTGTCATACGCACTGCCAGCTCATTTTACTGCTCCAAACGCTCTATGTACCGCACAGTATGCCACTCATCACAATAACTGCGCACGTATCTTAAAACAAATTAAATGTTTGATGTTTAAAAAAGATAAATGATTTTTACTCGAATAATCAAACTGTTGTTGAATCGTCCTGAAGCAAGTTGTAGTAAGCAAAGTTTTTAAAACTACATTCAAAGTACTTGTTAATTTTGTTTGATTGTTTTTAAGGGAAAATCTATTAGAGCTATACATTTCGAACATCAGAAAACGCTAGGGCTAGAATGGACCAGTATGGAATCAGGAGAGTTTGATAAATATCCCCTTTGTTTTTGTTTCGCTCAAAAGACTTAATACAAAGTTGACGCCATTTTTAGCTATAATAAAACTCAACGTACGTTAAGGAGGCACTGTAATTAATTTGTACATGCTGATATGTTCTGTTCCTTGAAACAGGAATAGCGAAAGTTGCTGTGGAATCTTTTGGGACAAACCCAAAAGTACCGCGTTTGAGGCCTAAGCGGATACATATATGTGATGAACTTATTATACACTTTAATATGAAATAAGAATGCTTATGCTTATTTCGATCCAATTACCTCTGCCTACTAAATTTGACGTTCAGATGTGTTTTTTAAGCTACGCCGTACTCGTGTTTATTTGACTTCAATTCCTCTAAAAGTAAAAATCTCGCAAGATCCTTCCATGAAATCTCTAGAACGTTGATGGGCACAGGTTTAATTTTTGAGCACGGTATCTTATGGACCCATTTGAATGTTTGTCGAAACGATTGTCTACAGCTGCTATGATTTCTACATTACGATCTGTACGACGTTTGCATGAATGCGTATTTTCAGTAAGAGTAAATGTGATGAGCAAACAATCCATGGTTAATCTTATTAATTGGTTTGATGAACGATGATATCGGCCATAAAGTTGACTAAATGCGCGACGAATTTCTCGAACAGACTCGTTTTAATTTTGAAACAAATCTTCACAATTTGCAGACGGTGCTCAGACGTCAAACAATTTATGATTAAATGGCAAACCAAACTAACAAAAAAAAACCCATGACAGCTGTCACATCATTCATAACATTAAAAAGTGTTGCCAATTTAAGTTTTATACTTCTAAACAACCCTTTGTAATTAAAAATTTCTCAATATTCTTAATATTTGGACATTTTATTTCATTTCGCAACAATTCCGGCCACTAGGATCGCAAATCGTTTTGTGTTATCCTCCGTATTAAAATTATTTTTCTCTGCTTTCGAAATCAACGAAAATCACTTTAGATTGTTTTCTCTGATAAATTCAATTTATCATTATTAGCTCTTCGGAATTTTTTTAGCTCATTGAGGATCATTCCTTATCCTTTTTATGGACGGTCACCATAAAAAGTTAGTATAGAATCTTATAACATCAAATAAAATGAAAAGAAACCAAAACTTTTTTGAAATCGATCGATATAATTGCATAAAAGAAGAGTATGAGGTGTCTATGACATGCTATGAGATGATCAAGGAATACCCAGGATAAAATTTTTATTCACTGACGCTGAAAATAAGGTTTCTAATAATATCTTATTCATTTTTAGTCGGTTAACCATTACCCGACTATCTACTTCCACTTCTCAACTATAAACTATGAACAAGGCGACCCCAAGTGCTAGAACTGAAACAATCATGAGGTCAATCATTAGAGATAGTGTATTAACTTTGCCAAAATTAACAATACTGTGGCTTATTATTATTTCACACTGGGTTTTATTTATTTAATTCATTTACACCACCGCTAAACGCTGTCTCCAAATTGTGAAACTTCATTTTTAAAGTCGAAATTCAATGCACGAAACTTATTAAGCTTCTCCTTCATTTTACGGCCAATGAAATTCTCCAATCGTCAGCTTTCTTATTTGTCTTAATGTTACCGATGAAATCCATACCAATTATTCATTACATGATGTGCGTCCCAATGGGTTACCAATTTGGTGTGTCATCGAATAGCCACAAATGTCATTTCGTTGCCGATTACAACAACATGAGCATTGTGCAATCACCTAAAAGGAAATTTGACACAGAGACCTTTATTCACCGATGAGCCACAAAGGTCAACTTGGCGACAATTACAATATTAAAACCACCCAGACGAAAATTCAATACAAGTCCTTCGCTTACCGAAGGATCAACTCAATTTTCCGACGATTTGTCAGAAATAACTCCTAACGAATTTTTTTGCGCCTTACAGTCGCAGAAACTACTCATCAAGATCAAGTCAGATTTTCAACATAGAACGATGCTCAGTGATTTGGGTAACTGGCTATGACATTAAGGGGTGATTTTTTTTTGATTGGGTGATTTTGTTTTAAAGAGTATTGACAATTACTATTTACAAAGTTTTCTTACCCTAATATTTAGCCTACGGGCTTTGCTTAATGGCTGTGCCCAGAACTCTATACTAACAGATATATTAAAAAGACTTTATATTACAATTTAAAATTATTAATGCTACCACTTACACCCTAAGTGTGACCTGAGTTATTTTTATGTTTTTTTTTTTATTTAATGTCTTGAGAGGTAGTAATTTACGTACAGTCATCGTTTTTTACAGTTACACAATTTTTGCTTAAAACAATTATTAAAAATATTGGATATTAAATATAATTCCTTATCCTAACCGTTGGCTGCCTCCAACGCTGGACTATCTACCGCGTTCCTAATTGTGGCGGTCTCGTGCTCCGCCATACGTTTGGTCGCTCGCTCTATTAACCTCTTAGCATAGAGATTGATCGGTTCCACCGCTGCATCCCGTTACAGTAGTCGGCTGGGGTAGGGCCTACGACATCAAAAGCTCATTTTAAGTTGACTTGTCAAGAAGAAATTGCTTCAAATGTGGTGAAAACAGTCTCATTCAACACATTTGAACTCCATGACATCCATCAATAGAGACTATGTGTTCTTGTGTACATGGCAATGGCAACACTAGTCCAAACTGCTTCATTATTAATTTCTCACGGAATGGGGAGAAGGCTGTCGTTACGGTAAAAGTTGAACGGTTTCGGACTATAGTTACTGAATTTTCGATTCCAAAAGCAAACGAATTGGACATCAAAACAATCGGTGACAGCAGTATTGCGTCACATGCCACACAGACAACGAAACAATCGCATTTTTGAAAACGAAATTTGCAGACAGCGTTTGCAACGAAATTGTACAGTCAATAGGTCTCGAAGATCACGTGATTTGACATCTCCAGATTATATTATTATTATTTGAGTATACCATCATTCGTTCAGTTAACAAACCAACAATTAAGGAAGTATTGGAAGAAAATATTCGACGTATCTTGATGAAATAAGACCAGCTGTAATGAGAAAAGGACGCGAAAATCCCATTGATCAAACGAACTTTGAAATTCCTCGTAATGATGGCCACTTAAAACTATACTTAAATTTTAAATGGCGTTAGATCCGCTTTCATTTATGAGAAACATAAATGATGAAAATGGGTGTGAATGTTTTTTTTTTTTTTATTTAGTTCTCATGCTCTTAATTTTTATTATTTAAAACTATTTCAATACTAATACTTTCCATGCAGAAGAAATATAATCATCAATCAAAAAATACGTATTGAAACCAAACAAATTCATCATGACTGTTAAGTCTTTGTTGAAGGCAAAATTATATTTAGATAAGACAATTGAACCCAGAGATATTCGTAATATATTCAAGACTCTCTCTCTATTTCAAAGTTAAAGCTCCATGGCTTCTTGTCGTTTACTAGTATAATAACACACTCGATAGCTTGTTACACCCTCGATATAAGGATAATGTTATTCGCCTACACTGCGACCTCACTCACTCAAACGCTCGTGCAGCTTATTAACATTTTATCCGCCCCAACGCCCATTTATTCACTTAGATATACTTTTAACAACAATTTCTTGCCGAGATCTGGGCAAAGCTATGTACAAATGAGTGCAGATATCCTTGAAGAATATTTTAAGTTGCCATTTTCCTTCGGCTCATTTTTCCCGCTCGCACCTCCGTCCAATACATACAAATTACTATTGATTAAAGGAGTCATTCTAAGATTTAGATCTGCCCTGTGCCCTGTTCCAGCTGATTCGCATTGCGCGACAATAGCTGCAAACTAATGGGGATATCATGCAAACTAGCTGTAATGAAAGCAAATGACTTGGAAGGAAATTTATGGATAAGAGCGTTTTTCCGTTCAACGCCTAATGTCGCACTTGAGAAACACTTTCCACCTTTCACTCACCTTATGGGCTAGATGCAGGTTTGTCGTCTACACCGACCAGCACCATAAATTCGTAAATAACTCAAAGGCAGCCTGGGCACAAAGGCATCCGAACATCCTGCGTCTATTGCCTTTAGTACTACTGCAGGATTGCCAGCGGTCTCATACTTTGTCTACACGACTAGAAGCAAAGGGACTTCAACGCACTTGAACTGTGTGCTCAATGCAAAAGAGTCTGCTAACTTGGCGGAAGGGGTATTTCATTTTCATTTAAGGACTCTTGAGCTGGCGTAAGTTTGTGGAAAAGGTCGTTCTTTTTCAACTGTGTATCATTTGCTGCAAGTATTATATATCCTGAGCATGTAGTTCCTTTGTTATGTTAATGTCGACAGAAAGCATACGGGGCTAAAATATTGGCTTTGAAACTACAAGCAGGTGAAATCCTTTGTGTCGTTTCCAGTGCAAATACTAATAATGTAGAAAAAATCTCGACAACTTTTTGCCATCTAAACATTTTGTAGCATATATGCATGATATTATATAAATTTACAACAAAATATGTTTTGCTGATGTTGGGAAATAACACTAAGCAGGGAAACTCAGTCGTTCTATTCAACCTTGTTGTAAAAAGTTCGAACTGATTTACTGCAATAATTCATTGCTGTTTTTCACTTTCAGCCTGGATTCATGCAATACATCCTTGTCGTCAGCAAAATACGGTGAATTGCTATCAACTCTTTACTCCGTATTAAACTTTGTTGTGGTGTTGAGCATTATCCATTCTGCATATAAATCATTCATTGAGGTAAATAGTTTTCGCAGGATAAGAGGTCACACTGTAAAATTTGGTTGCTTAAAGTCTGAAACATTCTGGAAATTACAATCAAAGTGCATAAGTCTTGTCTGGGAAACATTTAGAACAAATGAGTAAAGTGGTGATTTATAAATTTTTAACTTAAACGTGACATATACGAGCAATTTAATTAATGCGGACACAAAAACCAATGTGCTTCACACACATTTTTGCTTTATATTTCAATTAAATACAAAAAAAATCTTGAAACGTTTCCTTCATTTCATATCAGAGAACAGTGCCGTACATTGTTTCAACCCTTTACTCATCATAAGATACAAATGTCCAATCCTTTCTTACCTACCAAAGTACCTAGAAATGCTATCTAGCATACCTATATAATCACGACTCAATATTTTCCCTTCTTGAAAACTCCCTGATCATATTCAAAAACTCTTCGAACTCTAACAAAAATAAAGGACACGCATAATTCTTAGTTTGTCAGAAAAAGTATTCAATAACCGAATGAAAACAAAATCGGGTGCAATCTTTCAAATATTACCAATCGCAGACATCTAAGACTAGTGTTTTCTAGAAATGATTCCGAGAACTGTAATCGTAATAACTGTATTGCTCTAGATGACCATAACGTAAGCCTGAACCAGTAAGAACACTTTGAACAAAAGTATTTTTTAATTCATTCCTATTGGTTAACAAAACTGAAACTAAAAATTCATCTTCGACCTACCCTACGTAACTGTGAATGAATTGGTAAAACTGGTAGTCAGAATATTCAATTTGCAAATAATCTACTGTTATACTGTACAAACCATATACAACATTTTTAGCTACCACCCTCATTAAAATCAGAAGAATGTTGAAAAAGAAATTCGGCGCAGCACCTCCAAATCCAACATTTGACTCATGTCAAATTAATGCCGAATTCGACATAACAAACATGAGTGCAATTGAAAAAATGTCGCAGCTACTCAACATGACAGCAATCTGACAGATAATATGATTGGCATTGCCATATATAAATCGCAGTATTTAATTTAAATTAGTGGAATAGTAAAGAGTATATTAAATTTACTCAGAGAAATTATCGTACGTTCTAACGAGAAAACTCTGAAGTTTCAAGGATATTTCTCGTATCCCAACAATACTTTGTTAGCCTTTATAGATGCTTATCTTGTTCTGTGAAATTGAATGTTTCCCTAATACATAAAGTCGAATCATATGAAAATAATATAACCTTGAGTACTTTTGGGATTTGTAGTGAAAGCTGAGGAATGCTTCACTACTACATTATGTAAGAAATTAAAATAAATTAAGAAAAATAATTTGGTTTTTATGAATAAAAGAGAAGTTTGCTCCGAGGTGCTGGTGTCCACCCTTTCCTAACTAAAAGCGAAATAGTGAAATAAAGGCAATACATACTCATAGAAACCAGATTTCCTTTTGTTAATGTTATTTCTAATAACGCAATTCAAATTTCATCCCTATCATTTAAAGATGATTTCCTCGAATATTGGAAATTATAATTTCTCGTTCGCCGTCCAACAAAAGGCAGTGAATGATCAGGTTTTTCCACTTGGAAAACATCAAGGATTTTTCCACCACAACTAATAAATTCATATGGTAACTAAGATTGGAGACGTGATAAGTATGATTTAGTGCTGGTTAATTGCAACATCAGCTGCATCAAGGATTTTCTTTTTCATCACAAAACAATTTTTCTCAAGAATTTCCTTCTACGCTAAGCTTTCATTTATCTTTCCTAACAAAAAGCATTTGGGAAATAATTTAAATTTCATCGCCAAAACGATAACATTAATCAGAATCCCAAGAAAATTTCATTAGTATGTAAATTATGCAAGAAAGTAATTTCCTACAATTACAACTCATTTCCCGAACCGACACAAAGAAAATAACAATTATTTCTTGCCGAGGGTATAAATGAGATGGTCCCGGATATTCGAAATGATTAACTTTCAATACCTCAAGGGGGTAATTTCGTTGAGCGTGTGCTGCTCTGTGTGTTCGAGTTTCATTTGTTTTCGTGACATCGAGCGTTAATTAATTATTGTGTGGGTTCTCAGCTGTAGTGTGGTGAGAGCTCAAAAGGAAATAGGATATTATTCGTTGTATACTACAGCTCAGTTTCATGACACATGGAAAATGCAAATCCTTTGTAATTTAGCCTTTTATGAGAGGCCATAAAAAGCTATGGGCTTTAAAAATTGCGTACCTACATCTTCGCTGAGTTGCATGTCGTAGTTCTACATGACCACCAAGAAAAATTGCCATTTTGGGGTAGTAGCTTGTTAGGACGCTGGCGTTTTATTCAACAAGTCCTTGTATGGAAAAATTTCCGTGATCAATTATCTAAGGACTTTCTTTGTGAATCAAATACTGGCGATAGCTAGTTTATCACATTTTATATTGATCTCATTAACCAAAGAACTATCAACCGTTGATTATAAGTCCATGCTTATCGTGAGCCACTTACCCATCATCAATGACTCCTTTTTATTTTTTTGAAATAAAACTAACTGACAGTCATGCACTGAGATCTCCTATAAAGTAGATATTCGACTTCCGTTCTTTCCTTTCTTCTGTGAATCAACACAAATTGTTTGGTTTTAAGATTGTATTCATCCCTGTTCCAGATACTCTTGAGTCGGAGTATTTAATGAATAGTTTGAACGAATCTGAATAGGTTCAGCTACACAGTTATAAACAATTGCAGATAGCAAGTATCAAAGCCAGGATGACATTATTTGAAACTGAAAAAAACTACAACAAACTCAGTCCAATTTGGCTGTTATTGATTAAATTAGTCTTTTCGTCTTTGCATTCGATACCCTGACCTCTACGCGACACAAAATAGAATACTTTCTGAATATAAGTGACAAACTCAATATCTTAATCAACCCACAAAAACTACTTCATCCTCAAAACTCCACTATTCTTATACAAGTTTCAAACAACAATGTTATTGGTATTAGACACAAAAGTGTCTAGTACCTCTGAAGACTAATTAACAAAACAGGGATCTACAAAGAGATTGACGAAATTAGTATTGAGATGTTGCACAAACGTTATGTACTCCCAGCAAATTTTTAAATCCTATTGCAATTTTTGCGCTGAAAAGTTTCCAACCACAACATAGAGCTGGCAGCACTCGCCAATAGAAGCTTGAAAATGTAGTAGTGCATCTTTTGACAGTTATGTACTCACTAAAGTTTCAGCCATCTTGGCCGAGCAGTTACTAGCTGATAGTCGTTTGAGTAAGGCGATGTGAGTTTTTTTTATGTGAGTAGAAAAATTGAATATAGAGCTGTTATTAAATTTTTGTTTATGAAGACAATACGCGTACATAAATCAACGATTAGTAAGACTTTGTTTTTCCAACTATGTGCACAATTATTTTGCAGGGAAAAACGTCGGGAACTATTTGAACAGGTTAAAGAGAAGGGATTGTCACTGAGAGAAATGTGTAGAGTTACAAGGAGAATATGTAGAAAATAAAAAATAAAATTTTGAGAAAAAATGTCTTGTATCATTGTTGGGTCGGAAACTTTTATAGACCAACCTCGTAACATATACAGAGCCCTTTTCGTACCAAGACTATAATATGGTTTTACCACCTTGGTACACGAACCAAACTTCCTCTTCAATACCATTGACTCTGTAAAGACCAACATTTTCAAATAATGCCCAGAATGATCGTCGGACTTGAATGTAGAATCAAATATCACAAACGGTTGAGGAATTCGCGTAGTGGTGAACTATTCACGGGATTTTTGTGAAAAAATAAATAATTATTTATTATGTTTTTTTCATGCAGAACTAAGCTTTATAGTATCACCCGTAAAAAGGAACTAAGGACTAACTAAAAGGAACTTACCAACTTCTAGGTAAATCTTAAACTAAATTTATAAGAAGTAAAATTTCTGAAATAAATAAAAATTTAACTTTGGCGTGTAACTTCGCTAAAATGTTATTATGGCACCTAATGCAGATCAATAATTTTTTAGGCTGTAGCACAGGACGAAATTACGACAAAAAACAACTACCGAAAAATTGGTATCAGAACATTCTGGATAATGGTATCAGAACATTCTGGAATGCCAGCTCATTCTTCATGGACCCATCCTGCAGAACCTCCGCATTGGTTCCAATTTTCTTCTGGTTATAAGCAGGCCACATATGTGGTCACAGTGTTTTGGGTTTTCTGTGCCTTCTTTGGTTCTTAGGATGCTTATTTTCCATCTGTAGCTTATTTCAAAGTCTTTGTAATGTTTTCTTAGGCTTTCTTATGCCTTAAGCTTCCCACTATTCTCTCTTCTACAGCGTATTTATAAAGGGACGAAATAAGGATTTGGCATTTCATTTTCTAGCAGCTATGCATATTTAACTGCGTCCGGAAAAGACAGCGTCCGGAAAAGACAGTGCCTGCATAATTCCCATAACATTTTGGGCTTCATTTGCAGGTGGTTTGGGATCAATGTTAGATATGGTAGGCAACTCAGAAATGGTGCTGGTGTTTTGATTAGGACAAATCACCCGTGCTTCGATGAAAGATATAAGTTGGAAGCAAGTGTGCATTAAACATCAGCAAATGTTGCAGGAACAGAGTTTAAGGTAACTGTCAGACTAGGCGCATGCTGCAAACATTCAGATTCCACTAATGGAATATTTGTTAAGTCGTCTGGTTGGAAATCGAGCTCTGAAAAGACATTTTTATCAATTTAATAAATACCTGTGCATTTAAAACCTAATAACCCAAGCTTGGCTACTCTTGTAAATGCATTTTTAACCAAACTGGCAACTTCGTAATCGGTTATTGTCACATGTTCGTGGTAGGTATCTTTGAATGGTTTCATAAACATCCTATCCAGGGGTTACAATTCATGTGTTATGTGGGCTGTTGAGCACATTAAGTGGATGTGATAGTCCCAACAAAAATTTATGGCATCCAGTGTCTAATGATTGCAATGGCCATCCAGCAGAAGTAGCAGATTGTTTTCCTTTGCAGGGCATGAGCATTTTATAAAATGATGCATCCACCGTAAAAAGAAGTCGATATTCACCCAATCTTTTGGTTGGGCCACGCCTATATATTGAGCTAGAGCGTTGAAAATGAGTTGATGGTTAATTCTTAGCCTCGAGGAAAATAAAAAATGCCTTTTCCACGCCTTGACTTACACCAAGGAGTTGCAGAATGATGCAGAATTATGAGCTCGTGTCCTGACAGTGCCCAATTAACCATTTTATTCCACACAGTCGTGTTGTCTTTACCGATGCATTGGTTGTCAGGCAATTGCGAAATCTCTCGAGGTTCGTTCATTAAATTATCCTCCTGTTCGGCGTCGGTATTAAACTCTATTATTTAAAGAGCACCCTCTACTTCCCTGTCACTTATGTCATCGTAATAAGAGTCTGAACTGTCTCACTCCAGTTGCCCACTTATAGCTTCTTCGTTCATCTTGGCGTAATACTTCTCTAATAATGTTATCTAGTTATTATTGAAAATATTGCGGTGAATTGAATACTCTCATAAAATTCAAAATCAGTTACTGACCTGGAATAAAAACATCTGGCGTTGGTCTCACAGACCGATAACTGAGCCAACGTCACACGTCTACTCTGCATCAATGCTTGCGTCGCACGCATCAATACCGCGAAACGGCGATACAAGGGCGCGACGAGAGTCTCGCAGCAAATGTCAAGCAGTTTTCGTAATATGCATTTGTATACGACATCTTACATCGTTGTATACGATTGCGATGCGTCGATGCGAGGCGACAAATATTCGGAAAAACGAAAACTCCTCGCAACGAGGTGCGTGACGTTTGTCAGATGCTCTATGGTGCGTAAATGAAATTTGAAATTCAAACGCCTTAATTACATTTTAAATAGGAGGGTTATTCGGAATAAATTTTGAATGAAAATTTCGTTTATCCATGTTGAGGCTATTATTTGTCAAACGAAGGAAAATTCCAAATTCAAATGTTTGAAAAATCAAAAACAATTTTAATAAAATGTCATTTGAAACGTCACCAATTTGACATTTTTCATATGAACATTATTCTTCCTCGCATCGCGTGTATTGTAAATTGAATGCGTTGCGCGACGACGAGCGAGCATCACCTTCACGCAGTATTGTATCTGGGTCTTAAATCAAGTCCCGGTACCGTTAATTTGTGAAAAAAAAGAATGAATGATTCAGTGATCTGTGAGACCAACGCTTGAACATAGAAAGATTTAAGATTATAGAGAGACTAAGAAAATATTTACAAATTTTCCAAGAATAAAGGTAGTTTTCTACTCTTTCTGCTTGTTCGAAGTAAAATGAAAACATGCATCACATGCATATTTCAGTGGTGCTTACTCGAATGTTATTCGATTCTTCGTTTTCCCAGCAAAGTTGCGACGGAGCGCCCTCGACGCTGCGTTCCGCATGTTCAAAATGATACCCTCCCCACACCGCTTACGTCCAAAAAGGACGCAAACCATATGTTTTCCGATTCTTTTACTAACTGGAAACCTGATAGTTTGCAAATCGATTTGAAACTATGTAGTTTCTACATGGCAGCAAGACAAAGTACAATTACTTTAGTTTTTTGTATCGGAAAAAGCGTTTGTGCAGTGATCAAATTTCTCATTTATCGTGACTAGTGCACCATATAACAAGTCTTCTTGATTTGTATCTGAAACCTGAACCTGAAATCATCATTTGGGACAAATCAAAGACAGACTTTTATATTTTTCCCTAACAACACACGACTAAGCGATGCTTTTCCTATAACATATCAAACAAATAAAAGTCGAATGAAACTTTCATAAAGCATATTTTTCACAACCTTACAACAACTGGCTAACAGGATTTTGAGAACCAAGGGGAAAATAAAATCAGGCCAAACTGTGGTACAGTGGTCAAATTCCTATTATTTCAGTACTTCAGTTCAAACTGATAGGAAAAAATTAAATTGCAACGCTGTAAATCACCTGGACAATACAGTTCGGAAAAAACAAGCGGAAATTGGCAAAACTTTTTACTACTGTGTATGGTTTGACAGCTGTCATGTGTTTTATGGGTAGTAAGGTTTCAATTTCCTCATGAATAGGTTGATGCCTGAGTAACGTCTGCAAACTGTCGAAAAAAAAACGGTTATGTTTGAGAAACTCATGCTTTGGCTGACAACAAATTTATTGCCGACGTAATCCTCCATAAGAACAATTAATTCGATTAACCTTGAATCGTTTCCGCCCCACATTTACTCTCACTGATAATATCCAGTGTGTCGTACAGTGCGTAATGAAGCAAGCATAGCAGCTGTAGAGCGTAGTATCGATAAATACCCAGGTGAGTGCATTCGAAATCATGCTCAACAAATAAGCCCATACCCACTCGCATGATCGACGAATTTACGGAAAGATCTTGATTTATGGGCTTACAAAATCCAACTCGTGCGAGAAATGAAGAAGAATTGAATATGAACATCGAATCCGCCGTAGATTCGGAGTGTGGGCCCAAGAACAAATTGCTACAGATTGCGAATTTCATAAAAAAAAAACTTTGTTTACCGATGAGAGTCATTTCTGATTGAATCGCTATGTCAATAAATAAAAGTACCGTATTTGGAGTGATGTACAACTACAGGTTGTTGTCCAACCACCGCTACATAGGTAGAACATCACTGCTTGGTGTGCTTTGTGGGCAGGTGTAATCATTTATCATCAAAAATGCTACAGGGAGTAACATAACAGTCTATGATGACCACTATCGAGCCATGGTCAATGAATTTCTGGTTCTGCAATCGATGCACGGTGTACAGCAGACCTCTAGTTTCAACAGGATGGCGCGACATGCCATACAGCTCGTGCTACCATCGACTAATTGAAAGGATCATTTGATGAGCGCATAATTCCTCTTTTCGCACCTGTGAGCTGGTCTGCAAGATCTTCTGATTTAGCACTGCTGGTTTATTTGTTGTGGGGACATGTCAAACAATCGTCACCCCTATTTAAAACTCCTTACATGAGCTTGTAGTAGTGTAGAAATTTTACAGGGTTGATGATTTAAAAGCAGAGTTTGCTGGGAGAACAGTCTTATAGCTCATTTCTATGATTAAGGCTGAAGTTTTTGATGATATAATAACTGAAAGATGAAACTAATAAAGCAGGTAGAGTCAAGAGGAAAGGCATTGAGTTAGGATAATTGTTTTGAGTATTATTTCGTCATCCTTACTCTCCATTCCGCGAGGTTTTGCATTTATCCTCGTCTGGACTAGTTCTTGGCACTTTTTGCAAGCGCAAACAACATTTCAAACGACTTTAAATATTTATTCTAAATCATTAATTTGAATGTATTGACTTACTAAGTTAAAAGCCTAACAATTAGCACCAATTACCAATATCATGCTTGGATTATTCCAAAGAATTTCTGTCAAATTTTTGGTAATGATATCAATAATATTTTCATTATTAAAACTAAATATTTCGATCTGTTTCACATCTGCATTTGTGTGTAAAATTAAACCACATGGAAACATTAAGCCACTTAGCATTAATTGAATCGACAATTATGGTAAAATCAACATTGGCAATATTTAATTCCACAGCCGATTTAATTATCGATAATTAATACAAATTGTTTTTCGCTCGACTTCAAATTCAAAATGGCATCAACAATTGCCACACATATAAAGAAAAATGGTGGAGAAACATTTGTTCAAATGTTTCAATTTGCTTTTTCACTTGGGACTCTATTTCAACTGAACAATTGAAACATTTCTGAATAATTTTAAGCTTTTTAAACAGCTGAAATCTGCAGGGCGAAATTCGTTGAATTTTCGTTTTAACAAACTTAAATTTCGCAGACTATTGCGTAGCTTTTGTTTGCAACAATGAATTGTAACATAAGCATTGTTTTCAAAATGTAAAACATTTCATCTGGCTCATTTAGATGATAAATTTAAGGACACATTCTCCGAGGAAAAGTTTTCCATTATCGTTTGTTTGATGAAATATGTTCCGAGTTAAGAAAGATTTCCTTCCATAAAGAAACATTTCACTGACTCCATTAGGAGCGAGCGTAGCGAAAATGCTTTCTACATTTTGTTGCAAAGAAATTGTATCCTTCGTAAGTAATTCCCATTCAAACAATCGTGAAAGCAGAATTTTTTTGGATGAAGAAAAGTTTCTAAGGATGATGGGTGAAATTATTTTAACTTCGAGCTTCATTTGTTTAAGACTGTTGCAAAAGACAATGTTCGTCTTAAAAATTATTTCCTCGATTTAATGAGTGAATTTTACATTTCATAGAAATTTCATTTCTGTCCTTTGTCTCCTGTATAGCAAAACCGAAAAGAAGAACTTTATCATTGATAAATTGCTACCACATACAGACTGTTTCACATGCAGATCTTTTAGGAAATGTTTTATTTCTTTGATTAAACCTCAGCTTAGGACTCAAGACATATCTATTTGATCTAAATCAATATGATTATTTATCTAGTTGTCTGTCTTCAGAAAAGAAGTCAGTAAGTTTTCGCATAAGTGTGACAGCTACTACCAATTTAGATCCTGGAAGATTATGTAAAGTAGAAATCAGTAGCTTTATATGATATTGTATGTCAACTGTAAAGCGATCAGGAAGTCTCGAAGCTTCTAAAAAATACAAAAAAGGAGGAAAGAAGTCAATCATCAGCTTCATCTTTTTTATCACGACTCAAATGCGGTTGTTACCAAAAGCGTTCAAAGTCAGACAAAAACAAAACTTCCTAGTCTTTCTAGTCTGGAGCTCGTGTCAAAACATCATGGGCTGCTAATAAACTTCTGATTTTTTGGAACAGCAAAATTGTGTCATGGTTATTTAATTTAAAAATTAAAATGAATCCCAATAAATTTGATTTACCTTAACGCAAACATTATTTAACTCAGTTTTTTTTGGATTGATTGATTTTTGGACTCCTGATTGGCTTTTGCTTTTTATCAACTTTTTCAAACCTACAAATTACATTCAATTGCCATTGTAGAATTAACGCACCAGCTGCGTTGCTTCTTTCGTTTCTTGGAAACAAACAAAGCAACGGAAACAACCGAAGAAAAAACGGAAACATACGAAGAATGTTGGAAATGTCCTCCTATTCTCAAAATGTTTTCTAGAAGGCTGTGTGGCATGCTCTCAATAAAATGGCGTATGTTTTCGTCTATCATCTCCCACCAGCATCTCTCTAGTTTTTCAAACATCTTTTGGTGTATTGTACATAACTTCTGCAGTTGCCCGGACACGTGTTAATTACCCGAAAGGTATTCTTTCGAATTCAAATTAGAGCTATTTGCAGGCCCTTACAAGACCTCATTATTAACCTTCTCAAACGCGAAGATGTTCCCCCGCGCTGTGTGTGGTCGTGCATTATCCTGCATGAAGATGAGGCCGTACAACTCTGTTTGGAAAAATAGGATGACATATGGCCTACAAATCCGTTCGATGCAACTCGGTAATGGCGAATGCCTCACTGAAAAAAAAACAAGATCAGCTACACCTTGCAAGCAAACCTCGTAGCGAATTTGTCAAATTTATCACATTGAGGCCACCAAATGTGTCAAAAACTTTCACCACTTCTTGTTCATACTCTCATTCTTCAATCGTCATTGTAAAACTTCAATTCACACCCTTCCGTCAAAAGTACCTTTCGTCATGCATGCGTGTCCCAATCAATATGTTGACGTACAAATTTTAAACGATTTGCAGGAGGACTCCTTGTCGCAGAACTTGTTAATAGGCCTCAGTGAACGTCAAACATCCTCACGGCCTTAGCAGCCGAATAAATGTCCGAATGGTGTCGAATTTTTGGGATTTTACACTTAAATGATTTAATTACATGTCAAAGTTCCACCAGAAACAGAAACGGGACATGCGTCAAACTTCTTCAAAATCAAAATTCAAAAATAAACATAATAACCCATTAAACTGTTTATGAGACATAAAAAAAATGTCTAGGCACCCTCCAATGTCTAGGCAACAACCAATGCAGCCTTTTACTAGTTTCGTTAACAAAACACTTGTGAACATAACGGCACTCAAAATTATCAGTTATCAGAGCGACAATCAGAGTGGTTCTCATTTAACTTGAAGTAGCGTATCGTAAGCACTCGAAAGTAATTTTGTGCATACAGAATGCATTGTTTGCAACACCTGAATTACAATGAAAATTCCATAGTTTGTATACTCAAAGACAAAGACGGAAAAATGTATTTTCTAGAAAATCTGCAATCTTGTCAGTAAAGTCGAAGCTCAACGACCAAGAAACGGACAGGCCAAAAGTCAAAACTGCCAGAAATTTTGTCATTTTCCGGAGGTCCAAGAAAGTTATCATTGTTACGACCACAACGTGTGAGCAAAATATTAGTCTTTGCCAGTACCCACGTCAATTGGCAACCGATTCAATGGACAAACATTCTTTTGAGTGAAGAAAGTTGTGTTATTTGGCAATACTGTACCCGCAAAGTTTTGTCGACGACCAAGAAAATCAGAAAATCGCCTTGGATACACCACAAAGTCTGTTAAGCACGTAGGTTTATCTGTTATCGTACGGGCTTTTCGTGGTATTGTGTTGTTCCGATTTATCAAATCAGAGATACAATGACGGCTCAAACTTATCAAAAATATTAAAAAAGACCATGTCGTCAGTAAAATGTTATAAATTTTAACCTAATTATATATTATTATGCACATGGCTGTATGGATATATCAAGCAGATGTTACTGAGAAAAGGACGATGGAATGGTCTGGCGAAGTGAGCGAATACCATCAAAAGACTTACATAGAAAACATAGAAAAAAAATTTTTAGAATTAGAAACGTAGGTTATAAAAATTATCTTTTAAAGCTCTATTCTACCAATATTCTACTATGAAATCCAAAAAAATTGAATTTTTTGATTTTTTAAAAATTTTGAAGTATTTTGAAGTAAGGAGTATTAAAAAGATAAAATGTAAGACTACGTAATAAAATCAAACCAAACTTCTAACACTTCTTGGCTGCCATGGGACCCACAAATTTTATTGTCCATAATTTTGAAGAACGCATGGAAGTTAACGTTAGCAAATCAAAGAACCCAATTTCAGGAAATAGCAGAAAGAGAATGAAAGAAGCATTCGAAAGGGTGTTCCTTCAATTTACTAATATTCAATATCATCCTGTTTGATTGTCATCACGAATAATGAATGAAATTCTCTACATAATTACAGGTACTACAGGTTGTGGATCTACACATGCAACGCAGTCCTACTAATGGCCGTCATAGTATTTTGTGGCGTTGCTGGCAAAGTTCTAATTGCTGACTACAGACGATTACTGGTGACAGGATTAAATTTAGGTCAACCGAATTTCATTTATGCCTATCTGGCATTACTCATGCAATCAGGTAAGGAGTCGATTTGTGTTTCTCTCGTGTCGGAAATAAACTTAAATCATATTTTATATATCTCCCATCGCAGGTTTCCTGCAACTAATAGGATGTCTTGGTGCCTTAAGACTATCAGAAAAACTATTAAACGCTTACTGGTTGATTTTATTAGTATTGTTGATAGGTGATGCACTATTAGGAATATTCTGGATGTTTAAATTTGATAGAATAATACATGATTTGCAACCGATTTTAAGGTGAGTAATTGTTAAATTTAACATTTGTAATTTTATACTGCCTTAAAATTTAGCTGTTCAACTTTGTTTCGAAAAACTTTTTCTGCGCGCTTAGTTATTTTTCAGCGATGACGAGTATTCTCGACGATTTCTGATGGAATTCCAACCATATTTTTTCTCAATGTTTGATGAGCACACAGCTTTTCAGCAAGGATAATATGAGAACCAATAAAAACCAGTAACTATATGCCAAGGTATATCCAAGGTCTAATAGTTCATGGGTCAATTCAAAGACAACTCGTGATGAGGTCTGATATTCTGAATAATGACAGCTATGGTATACCTAGTGTCCTTTCCTGCATACAAGAGGAATTCCATATGTATCCGGAATAACTGTCGCATAAGACGAAAAATTTCATCCAAAAGCGCCATCTTTTGGAAGGTGTATATTGCTTTCAAGATAATCGTCCTTTTCATTGTAGTTCAGATTCATCCATCCGAATCTTTTGACATTCATTACTTTCGTGAAAGAAGGCGTGGAAATTGTTTCCCTTTTTGAAAAACATATTTTTGTAGGGTGGCTTTCTTGACAATGCCTTGCAAAATCAGTGAAATATCGCATTTCATCACCAATTTTAAAATCTTGAATCTCTTTTCAATTGTGGACGACTTTCCAAAAACTTAGCGGCATGTAAATTAGTCTGATCAACTATCAATTTCATTAGGTTACTATCCAAAAATGTTTCGACTTAAAATAAAGGGCTGGCATTGTTACATGGAATATTGAAATACGTTCCAGGATCAGATAAAAACTCAAAAAGTCCCTGCTCCCCACTTGCAGCCGGCCATGTTTAATTAGAATTATTATTTTCATTTTCCGATTCATTGTAATCTCAGTCTTCATAATTCCTTTCGTGAACTTCATCCCCGTCATCGTCAAACTGATCACTGCTTCCTGCATCTTCATCACTTCTTCTTGATCCTGATCACTGCTTGCTCCATCTTCATCACTGCTTTTATCAGAAGACAACAGAATTTTCATTGTTTTTTTTTTGGGTTTTTTTTCGATTAAACACATATCAACATCACATCTGGTATGGATAATTCAAGTTATTTTTTTTTTGCAATTTTATTCCTCAAAGGCATTGAATACTTCCTATTACTTGTCAATAAAATGCACAAGATTCCAAGATTCTTAGCGTTAGCTCTCTAAGGTGTAATAATATACACAATCAACTGAGAAATGCTTACAATATACTCAATCATTTGAAAGAACCTTTTTGAAGTGGTAATTCTCCCTTCTACTGCTAATTGATAAACAAAGTTGCCACACTAACCAAATATTCCTAAGGTTATATTTTTTCAAATACTCTTTATTTGCCTTGCTTAAAGATAAAAAATTATAGTGACTTCATTGATTTATAATACGAATGCAATTGTTTTTATCTTCGTGACGAGTTTATTCGACATTATGCAAAAAATTGTCTTTTAGCCATGACGACGATACTCGACATAACCAGTTAGAGAGTTAACTTTAGAACTAGGATAAAAATAGTAAGTTATTACATTACTTCGTCCATTGCCAAGCACGAACACAATTTATTTTCGCCGCATTGTGAAAAATTTTCGCTTGCATTATCCTACCAAGCTCCTTTCTGACTTTCCACGGACTGATACAATGAAAAGTATTTACAAATACCGACGTAGTATGAACCCTATCAAAACCTCTAGCACTGATTGCAACTCATCGTCCTCAGTAAATAGACTAATCGGAAAAGCCAATCTATTGTCCTAGATGCACAAATACTCCTGACATTGCACGCGAACAATTGAGCAAACAAACAGCTCACAAGATTTAGAGCTTTCACAATTGGTACGGACGTTGCCAAACTACTACAGGGAACCTTACAAGGATTTCTGTTCATGTTGTACGGAAATTAGAAAATACGTTTAGGAAAGTCGATTCTTGCTTGGAGGAAAATCGATGTTTGTCACTTATGAATCTCTGAAGCAAAACGACAAGAAGTATTCGTGTACTTGATGAATGCTAGCGGGGTAAAGAAATGCAAGCAAAAAGGATTAGAGTCACGAATGAGGGAAACGTGTATCAACTCAGAAATGCAATTGAATGCTGAGTTAATTAACAGCATATCGCTCAATCCCTTGCAACACTCAATTCATTTTTCGAAATAAAAATGATGTAAGTTCCAATTTTAAGATATGAAAGATATTATTCAACACTACGCTGGATAGCGAGATTGATTCGGAAAAGGGGGTTTAAACAATTCACCGGCCTAAAAAAGTATCAATATTTTTATTAAAATAAATATCATGTTTCTGAGCTATAAACTCAAATTATTACCGCGTTCCTAATTCACAAATATTTGTAAAAATAAAAGTTTCATTGTGACCAACCATAACTATGTTTGTTATACCATACCATAGCGATGTTTGATATAATCGAATGTGAAAATAGAAATGAAGAAATGTTTCAACAAATTTCGAACGATTCTTACATAGTCTGCTATTAAACTTCATGCTCGAATTTAGTTTTCAAATTGCCCAACACTTACTCCTTACTACACAAAAAGGCAACGAAGAACTTACATCTAGACTCACTGAAACTTGACACATAGGACAAAATCAACGTGCAAAAGTAGTGAAATCAATAAATATTCTGTGAACCAGTTGTTCCCATCCAAGGGATCCTATGATATGGGTTTATTCCAGTTCCAGTGAGCAAAGTCCTGATTAGAAAATCTGTTGTGCCTTCATGCATGAGCATAGTTCTCTAGGAAATACAAATGGGATATTCTCGTAAGGCGGGCAGGATACCTGTCAAGCTGAAACTGAACGCGAGACATGGTCACAATTCCAAACACCGCATCCCTTCCTACAAAGGATGTGTTATTTGCAAATTCAAATTTGACGAGCATCGACAGGAAGTTTGTCTGCTCTGTAGATGAATTTGGCTGTCTGTTCGATTTTCGGGTAGTTATGAAAAGGACATGCAAACTATAGTTGATAAACTGCACCACTACGAATCATTAGAAAACTATTGAAATAGGAAATAACATCGAAGTTGTTGATCTGGAAAATATTAGGAGAGAAATTTTTTTAGGGATTATAAATCAGGAAACTCGAAAAACCTTTTGTGTTGATCGATTTTGAAGTTTCTTTTTAAAGCAGAGCAAACTATGATTGAAAATTCGACTAAACTTCACATATTAAAGGATCACTGTTCAGAAAAACTTTAAAAGTATTCAATTTAATTATATCTGTGCAATTTTATTTGGCTAATCATTACTAAATATTTATTATTTACCATCTTCATGCTGGAAATTTTATCAGCGATTGATTTACCTGAAAAGGAAAATTCATAAAATTAAATGATGTTAACTCAAATTAAATAAATTAAAATCAAAGTAAACGTTGTCATGAAAATCGCGGAGTGTGGGCAGTCACGCGTCCCCACCACTCAATCATTCACACAACTTCAACAGGACTGTAGACAATTGTTCCTGGAAAGCGTGATGAGTCCACAAAACGTCAAAATTCCTTAGAAAAGCAGAAAAGCTCGTTTAAGAAAATATTTCAAAAAATTGATAATGTCAACTTCCTGCCAAGCTTTAGCATCCCATACGCTTATACTGTCAGATTTCATTGTCTCTTAAAAATCTTTTGGATATGCCAAAAATGATTCGCGATCTTAACTTTTTAGTATGGACGTCAAATAGTTTTAACAAGAGTGCGGACGTAGAGTCTCTCAGGTTACAATATACATTTACAATTTTTTTGTAGAAACTGTAGAAAAAAAAGGTTTTTAATAAGAATAAAAAAATACGTATTTGAAACCAATTTTCAAGTGACGCAAAGAACTTGAGAACCGCCCAGAGCCTCTGAGACACCACGTCCATAGTTGAAGGTTAAAGGAAACATGCAATGGACCGTTAAAAAGTTCACTCGGGATTGAAATATAGACGAGCTTTTAGCTTCTGAAAGCCTCAAAAGCGTGGTGTCGGTAAGCGAAACTTCGGGAAGCGTTGGGGACCTCCTCTAGATGACTCGAGGCCAAACCAACGGCTCGACCGGCTTCGTTAGTTGTCCTCAAAATACGCGAAAGTGGAGTTAACCTTTCCGTTGCGCAACGCATCAAATGGAGTTAAGAGTTAAACCAGCTGAAATTCGGAATCGAATGCGTACACAGTTTGAGGAGAATGCACTTACAGGGCCGCGAAAGAAAACCTGGTGTGTCGAATCGAAACAATGGGAAATTTGAATCACCAAAGACGCCACAGCTCCAGCAATACGCTTGAAAACGTTGCAGCTATGCGCGAACTTACTAAAAAAATCGTCGCGCTACTGTAGCAGAAATCAATAAAGGTCGAAATACAATAGTGATACGAGATAGATACGAGAGTGTGACGAGACTCTCGCAGCAAATGTCAAGCAGTTTTCGTAACATGCATTTGTATGCGACATCGTACAATGATTGCGATGCGTCGATGCGAGGCGGGAAATATTTGGAAAAACGAAAATTCCTCGCAACGATGTGCGTGACGTTTGTCAAATGCAATATGGCGCTTAAATGAAATTTGCAATTCAAACGCCTTAATTACTTTTTAAGTACATTGGTTATTATGAATGAATTTTGAATGAAAATTTCGTGCATCCTAGTTAAGGCTTTTATTTGCTAAATTAACGAACATTCCAAATTCAAAACATTTAAAAAATCAAAAACAATTTCCAGTAAATTTTATTTAAAATGTCACCAATTTGACATTTGTCATATGAACATTAATGTTCCCCACATCGCGTGCCTTGTAAATTGAATGGGTTGCGTGACGACGAGGGAGAATCGCATCGCGCTCACGTATCGCTGTCACGCAGTATTGTATTTCGGCCTTAAGTAAACAAAAATCAGTATTGGAAGTGTACACACGAACTCAGTGAGCTGAACTCCTCGTTTGTTTACGTAAGAACACAAAAATGCGAGAGTTGAAGTTTGTCTGTGGCTTCTTGTTCATTTTTAGGATTACAGGTAGGGTGTGTTGCAACGCATTGTGATGTGTGACATAATTCACCACTACGTTTCCGAATCGAAAAATGGCCTCTATAGAAGGCAAAAAGAGAGCCAGGACCATCAAAGGCAAGACACGCTTGTCATACGGTAAGGTTATGACAACGGTCTTTTGAGGCTTTCAAGGAGTCTTATTTAATAATTTTCTTCTCGACCTTCGCTCAATAAATTCTGCCTGCTATTGTGGCCTTCTTGACACGGTTCGAGTCGCGTATCGGCCAAAAAGACGCTGTCAGCCTATCCGTGGCGTACTCCTTCTGCAACGACAATGCAAGACTGCAGACTTCAGCCCTACCAACTCAAAAATTGACTGATATGCAATAGGCTACACTTGAACAGCCTTCTTACAGCCCCGACCTTTCACCATAAGATTTTTATGTCTTTGGGTCTCTCAGAGGGCACTTGGAGCAGACCATATTGCGAACAATCAACAAGTTGAACAGGTTGTGTGCAATTGGCAGGATACCCGCCGAAATCATTCTTCGAGAAAGCCATAAAAAACCTACCTGTTTGATGGGTAAAATGCATTTCAAAGGACCGATGACAACACTTTTCTAACTATAAAAAGTATTTTCTTCTTAAATGTAAAATAAATTTATTTTGGAAACGCTCGTTTAGGTTCGAATGTCCCTCGTATGTGAAAGAATTGGACAACAAAGATTGCATTCAGTGCAACGAATATATTCAAACGATTTTATTTTCAGAACATAATTTATTTATATACTTACTTTTCTTCATAACAAAAAACAACTTTTAGTGTTGTTGTGCAGGAGTCACCATTAATCTTCCAGTATAAAATGCTGACGTCTCCTGTTTTAAACGCTGAATTTAAACTTTATCGCTTCATCTAGGCATCGTACCCTTACAATTTACCCACAATATTTTTTGTTTGATTTATCATATATTTCTGTTGGCCTCTACTGGCACTTTTTACTAGTATATCAGCGTATTATAATTCCGATTTGTTTAAATTCGATTCAAAACTTATTAAAGAGCTATCTCTTTGCTAGAAATGCAAAACGATGTTTTCTGAATATATTTTCGCTTTGTGTAAATTTAACGAAGAAAATGATTCAAAAATTATGATGCTATAAAGGCAAATTAAAAGTATGCCCATCCCGACGATAAGTAGTCTCTCTAGAACCAAGAAGTAAGGCACAAACAGATATCTCATCCTTAATTATCATTTTCACATCAAAACTGGCTTTCAAGTTCGTTTTGCTTAGAAACAACATCCAATCTTTTCACACCCATGAAACATTCAAACGACCTGAGGCGGAAACGAATGAAATCAGGGAATGGTAAATATCAAGCAAACAAATAACACGCTAAATCTGAGAATAATTTCGGCGAAAATAATGGCGATGCCCTCGAAATCGTTAAATTTTATGAATGAATACGAAATTGTATTCATTTCGTTGCGATTGCGTCGGAACCGAAAATCCCATTCCAACATAATTACATACAAATTTTATTCGCAGTCTCCAATCTCGACGTTATTACCATCCAAACATGATTTTGAATCCAGCATACGTTTCATGTGTGAAATAAAACACACAACGTCCACTCCCATCATTCTCGTTGCTTTGATGTGGGCTTTTGCATTCCTACCTTTTTTCTGTAACATTCTACAGACCACTTCATGAATCTAATCTTAGCGGAGCCACTTGCACTTCCTCGCATGGAAACCACCCTCAACGAAGCAACCACCACCAACATGTTGAAAATTTCATTCCGGAAAACAGCCAATGGAAAGTCAGGTGGTGAAGAAAGCCTCGACTACGCCAACATCTTGACAACGACAAAGAAACCATAAAATTTATCACGTTGGAAAAATAGTGGACGAGTCATTTCTTCCTGAAGCCTACGGAGAGGACCTGGGCACCACTTACTCTTACACTTTCCTTCGTCTTTCACGTTCAAGTTTACTCTCTAGTCCTGACTGCATTCACTTTTGCTATCACCGCAACGGAGTTGTCCATGGTGTTTTCACGTTGGACTTGAAGATTCTCAGATTTTGCTTTTCCGCGAGACCAAGGAAAAGCTGAGAAGAGGACCTGATAACAACTGCATCCGGTTGTCATGGTAACAACCTGCGTTCGTCGTCTTCAAGGAATTTTATACAATATGAAAGAGGAAATTGTATTCTGTTTTCCTAACAAAGTCGAAAAGAAACTACAAATTAGATATGCGAAATGTGTTTTAGTTTTCCTTGCATCAAATCTGCAAGCGGCTTCTCGTTTCTTTCCAAAGAAACAAGCTTTGCTTGCTGTTGTTTTTCGTGGGAAATCCCATCCGACATGAAAACAACTCCTTCGAAGTAGGACACTCTTAGAGTGAACTTAATGAAAACGAGAGGCTCTGGTTAATTGTAATTTTTCGGTCTGACTCGAGAGGAATTTCAACGATTTGCTTTTTAATGAATTCAACAGAAAGTCGCAATGAAACTAACAGAGGAGAAAATTACTTTTTCAAACATAATGAAACAGTCATTGAATTAATCTATACTAATTGGCCCTTCGACTCGCGAAGGGTAATTTTTTGCTTAATGAGTTCCCACACTGAATGGAGTCTATCTGTTCACAAAAGCTGTTTCGCCGACGCTATCATGATTCGAGATAAGTTGTGATAAATTATGATAAAATTATAGACATGACAAACGTAAAGATTTCTTATGGGGTTAAGCCTAACATTGTCAATGAAAAGCTTCGAAAGCCCTCCGGTTTTTCGTTGCTGAAGGACTAAGGCTTAGACTACTTACTGAGTTTAATTCAAATAGAAGCGAAATGATAAGTTATTCACTGAATTAATAGATGTTTTTTCTTCATTTCAGGTATAGACTCGCCACCGAATATGGAAGCTCCAATGAATTCAGTGAGTTATGGGATCGACTGCAAACGGAAGGACGATGTTGTGGAGTGATTGGACCACAAGTAGGATTTCCTTCTTATTCCAAACTAAACAGCAGATTAATAAAAGTTTGAACTTTTTCTTCCAAGGACTTCACAAATATGGCCACAAATAGATCATATCCTGCATCGTGTTGCTCGTCGAGTGATTTGACTGAACAAATATCAGTATCCAGACGACCGCTCGCGTCTCCGGTCGTTTTCCGAAATGATGAATTAAGCGCACAACAAAAAAGCAATTTATCTGATATTGCTGATACCACGTGGAGTCACGTGGTCTCAGAAAGTCGAGAAAGTAAAACGACTGTACCGAGTTGTAAAGCTGTCTTCCCACAGGTAAGTTTGTTTCAAAGAACTTCTTGAAAGATAGAAATCAGAAGCGGGTTTCAGTTTTTCATATTTCTTTTTCTTTCTGGTCCATGCGTGCTTTAAAATCAAAGCATTGATTTCCTTTGAAAACTTATTTTAGCTGTTATACTTCGTTATATCAATTTGGTTTTGGCAATATTTATATCGTACAACGATCCGTACTCAAACCGAACATATCAATTGGTTGCATCCACACACAATCCTACGAGGATGCGCTATAAAGTCCGGGGAATGGAGGGGTAGGTCATTGGTAAATATAATTAACGGGGTAATAACGCTTTCATTAACTCTTTATCAGTGTGAACAGTGAATTTTATCTTAACAGAGTCAGTAGTCCTTGCATTACCCGCTATCAAAGACCAGAAACTGGTAATGTGGAATATCGACTACCGCGCCATTATTAAGTTCCTTACCAAATAAGGAAAGTCGAAACCATACTGGAAGGGATGGCCGCCATTTACAAGGATCCTTGTCCGAGTCAAAACAAAGTGACGTTTCTTCTCGTCTGCAGGTAATCGATGAAAATTATAGCATGGGCATCCCAGAAAACGGAGGTCATAACCTTTCCAGCCTAGCGTCAGCTTTTTGTCCGCTTTGGTCAGTTTTCCAGACACTCTGAAGACTGACTATTAGACTCTGATTAGATTAGATTAGTATTATAATGGACCCCTGTTTCATCCATCGTTATAAAACGTCGAAAAAAGTCCGCTCTTCGGCTATTGAATCGTCAACTCGCTGCTATTTTTGGTCGACGGTCAGCAACCGCGGGACCCATTGCGCCGAAAGCTTTTTTAACGACTCAGTGTGTACACGAAACGAAGAGAAAATCACAACAGCCAACAAATTTCGCAAAATTCATAGCCACTGATTAGAATTTCATATCTCAAATGTCAATTACATCATGTCAAATATTATAAATCGTCAATGTCAATTGACATGGTAATGTTACCATGTTATTACCATGTTGCCATGCAATGTTATTACCACGTTATATCAATATGGTAGCCTCTCTGAATTAATGACTAACCATATGATAAATTCATCGTAATGGCCTGCCCTACGAATCAAATGGGGGTATGACTGAAGGACCAACACAATTACATATTTTTAATTTATTATATTAAGACAATAACAATTTTAGACTTCAAAAGCAAACCTAGATGGAGTATCGACGATTGTGGAGAAGGGAAGGGTGGGTAAATTTCTTTGTTTAACTTTTCCCAGGGAATGCTATCAAAGGCTTCTCCAGAACGTCCAAATAATTTCTATATTGATGATTCAATAATAATTGACAATGTCTGCCAACTTAGTAGCAGCTCAACGAAAGCGCTATACGTATTGTTTCAAACCTTTTTTATGCTTGCACCAAGTCATTTTCAGTGGAAGTTATTTAAAAACGACCACTAGCGTTCTGCAGCTGGGAACTGGGAACTTTTACCGAATAACTGGTGCCCTCTTTAAACGATCTTTAAATAAAGGAAAACAAAGATCAAAAAGAAGAAGCCTTACAAAAACTATACTCATATCAAGCATTCTGGCTAGGAAGACAAAAAATCAAAACAAAAAAAGATAATCATATCAAAAAATGTAGACCGGAGAATCCTTACTTAGCAAATAATACCATTCACTCGGCGGTAGCGTATTCTACTTCATCAGTATCTACTGAAAAATCAGCTGAAAATTGTTTGAAGTACCAAGAGGAAGCGCAATTCTAGTTCTGCCACGGTTAAATCTTTCATAACGAATTACTTTAATACCAATCACTCTTAAAAGAATCGCCTTCACGATGGCTATAGTGCGCAATATTATGTTTATTATATATTAATAATAAAGCGCTTGAAGTGTACAAAATGGATTGACATTGGTATAAAAAATATATAATCTATGTTCACCAGATAAGTTGGAATACTAGTCATACCTTAAACTTACAATAGTCGTAGAAAACATCGAATTCTACTTTACTTCAAGGATTCTATATATTGCCGACAAACCGAATAGAAAGATCATTGAAGCCCAAAACATGGAAGACGGAAAGATATTGTGACATGTTCGAATAATGTCATGCGCCACTGTAGTCGTCTTAAAAGCAAATTCGTGAACAAGTATCAATAACCAATACACCGATCATTCTCCAAGGGGAAATGACATAACGTAAACACATTGAGTGCATTGAGTACGACAATACATGTGTTAATGATTCAGCGCGTAAACTCGAGAATGATCCATGTGGAAGATTCCGGACTGGTTAAAACATGTATAAAAGTGACTACAGCGAGCGGTGAAGAGGAGTCTGGTTAATTAAGTCTGGCCAATCGATGCGTCCCAGCCTGTTAGTTGGCACCTGACGAGAAGCCGCAGGGATGCGTGTTCTAAACCAGCTTGAGCTCTTTCCACCTTTCTTTCTAAATAAAGTGAAAAACTAAAACTCAAATTCGTGAAAATAATTGAGTGAGAAGTGTTTGTGAAATTTATTAAAAGAAAAAATTATCAAACAACACATTTTAAAGTAGTTCATGTGTGTTTCGTTCACTGCGAACATTTGCGAAGCAAACAGGTCGCGCACCTGAGAAAGCACGACAATATATTGCTTTAAGATTTTACTCCATTCATCTTAAGACGAACACACTTACTGCAGCCCGAAAACTGTTTCTGCATTCCGCACTACATTCTTGAGAAGAAATTACAGAGATGTCGATAAGGGACGTTGACTGACATGTTAGTGAGAAAAAATGTAAATCTCACAACTGAAAATCTATTGTATTGCGGTCAGCTATTTCCCCTCAATAACATGACTTCTTTAAAGTTACCACTACTAATTAGATTACCTACAATCACAAATGATTTTGCTAAGGCGTTGTAAAGACAGTTCCAAGTCGATGTGATCTTCAGGGATTTGTCCAAGGCGTTTCATACTGTCAATTACCATCTGCTTGGTCTGAAATTAGAGGCTCATGGTATCTCGAAAGAATTAATGCCTTGGATGCAGTCTGACTTGCTGCATCCTTCTTGTTGCGGGAGTTTCTAAGGCAGAGCTTCGATTCCTTTTTGTCCTTTATCTGGTAATCCCCAAACTTTCATTCTTGGACCACTTCTATTCCTTCGTCTTGAAAATGACATTTGCTCTGGGATCTCTTCTCCTTGCCTTCTCGCCTCGTGTCCTATAAGCGTTACATACCTTATCCCGTTTAACTTCTCGTCGTCTCCCTTCTTTTGGACATGACGAATGAAACCCACTAATATATAGCGCAGTGGTAATTCCTCGAACGAAAATTTGAACTTGAAAGAAATAGTTAGCAATTATCGCTAGTTTGAGGATTTCCGTGAAGATAAATGCACAAATGATCTGATTAATAATTACTGAATTCAAACACAAAAGTATTCTCAAGTATTCAAACAGAAAAATTGCAGTCCCATAAGGATTTTTGAAAAAAAAAAAATTTCTCAATTTTTCCCTTTTAACAAAACCATTTCATTATGATAATAACAGTTGGAAAAATCAAATTTAATCCTTGCCTTATCGAATACATGTCATCAATTAACAGTTGTTCATAGATTACAAAAATGTATAATCCATGTGTAGCTCATCCTTGAAACTTCTTTTGTAAGATCCGCGATAAAAACCATCATCCATCATCAATGGCTTTAAATGACGAGGCGGGCTTTAGTGTCGTTATTAATTTTCATCCTTAATGACTGCACACCCAGCATGCAAATATGCTTTCAAAAACTTAAAAAAAGGACAAAAACAAGCCAAATTACTCCATAAAGCGAGTACATCCGTAAAAGGACACTGCTCATAAACAGCTCATAGAAAATCTAAGCATTAAAAACTCCTTCGAAATGTCCAACCCGCTTCATAAAACTTATGTCCTCGCCACTGTATTAACTCCTACCAGTTCTTGGTAATTCATCTTCACGCAAACGCCATTATAACTGAAACTGACAGGTAAGCTGAAAAGCATTTCTGCTGTCAGCTGATTAAAATTAATGAAGTATATTTTGATAAATCCTCTCTAACAAGATCCTTAAAAACGGCTGCAAAACTTTCAAACTGTATTTATTCACGACTATTAAGTCTATTGTAGCATCTTGGGATTTTTTTTCTGCTATTAAATATTCATTCAATAGAATCATGACATGTCTCAAGGCAAACTCCTTCTCTTAATATGCGCTATCCATCTTCATTTGCATCCATCGTGGAAACTCCTTCAAGATTTTCATTGCCATAGCCAAGTTTATCGACGAAACTCTTCAGAAGAAATCGCGCGTTGATAGTATCTCTCGCAGACTTTGTGACTGGTTCTGATTCGCTGATGAATAATTATTATAGTCAGAGGAAACCTGATATATGAATATCGAAGAAATTTCCAAGGATAATTTGCAAACTAGAAGCCTCGTTGTTGTTGTTGTTGTTGCTACGGAAAGTTCATCAATGTCAAATGCTCTTGGACAAAGTGATTAATGGAAATTCAAAGGGAGAAAATTTAAGTTGCCAAAAGCTAAAGGACATAAATATGTTAGCAGTCAACAGAATGAATTTGATGAGTCAAAGGATATGATTACGTTGTTTTGAACATTGTCTGCTATCACAATCATCTCAAGCTGTAACTGATGTTTTGACATTATAGAAAGTATATTTCGTCCTGCTGAAGTCACGAAAAGTAAGTTCTTATTTGAAAAACATTCGTAGCCAGGCGACAAGTTTTTTTTTGTTATCATCATTAGCGATTTAGTGGATACTGTCATTTAATTGATTGAAATGAATGAATGGTCGATTTCCTCAAGGAAACAATTTACTTAGAAGCGAATCAATCATGTTACGGAAGGTCTGTCAGTTGTTCTATAGATGACTGAGGTTTTCTTTTTCAATTTTCGTCAGCAAAAAAGTATTTTGATTAAGTTTGATTGTGCTATCGAGTATAAATATATAAGTAAAATTTTCCAGGTTGATAATCATTGAAAAGTTTTTCGGATCAATTTTAATGTTACCTGGCTCATCGAATAAAGATAGCACGCTTTCTTTAGCCAAACTTTAAGCTGTTTTTTAGCTTTTCTTGGTTTTACTAGGAACTTAGACCACGATTAAAATTCCTAGCGAAGATGAATTCAAAGTCAAATGCAGTAAATGCATCAGATTTAATATGTTTGTCGATGTGCACGATGCACGATCATTTTACAGGCCTAGATCAGTTCTATTCAATTTCAGTTAGGAAACACAAATTCGCATGCAGATTTGAATTTCAAGTGTAAGCTTATACATCAAGCCAATAGTAATAAGTCAAACAGAAAATAGTCCAACGCTGAGAAGTCCCAGGTTGTCGGCGATTAATTGTGAGCTTAGCAATTCACCAAATTTATCCTGTACTAAAACTTTTGAAAGTTATGACACATTGCACCACACTATCATGGGTAGTTAAAATTATTGAAGACATTTATCTCAGTCCTAGTGAAGTATTGTGATTTACACAACGCATGTTGTGCGATCGGAAAGAAAAATTCCCTTTGAGTAGCATTAAACCTTCTCCATTCTTATTAAAACCAATGGACACTGTCAAAACGTCTGACTGCCAGCGATAGAAAATCTTACTGATGACAACTTGCAACAGATGTCAAATAAAGCTTTCAAAAGCTTTCAAAATTGTATCATTATTATTGATACACCCTTTAGAACATTATTTTCGTGACGATTTTGGAAATATATTGAATACAATATATGATAAGGACATATATTTATATTGAAGTACGATAAAGTGAGACATCATAAATTGAATACCTAAATTTTCTCAACAATTTGAAATCGATTTTCGCATACTGATTATACTCCTTATGTTTGTCAATTTTAGGTTCTATTTTGGAACCATTTTCCATCTTCAAGTTCTGCAGTTGCACGAAGATTATCTTAATATGAGTGTCCTTTGAGGTATTCTCATAAGAATCTCGAATATTCTTTGCCTTGTACGCCAATAAACATTCCAGTTTTGCCAAATAACTTTTATGAAAGACCAAGTTTTAAGTAAATGTATGGTACCTCTAGCTGACGGACAATTACATCATCCAGCTAGAATTAATGGATTAAAATTATTTAAAACTAAGCAATGGACGATTGTTGCGTTTTCATGCTTGTTTTCGAAGAAGTTATCACTTGTTTACAACCAAAGAAAATTCGTGCGCATCGATGTGTAACACCCAGTATTTTTCAGCATTCGATTCTTTCAATCAACCTTTCAATCTTTCAGCTCTTAAACCCCTATTATTTTGTCCGATTTTTCACCAGACAATGTATCCCAGATTCTTCTGCTAGGCATTTGACGTTTGGCTTGGCTCTTATCCAAGGTTTAACCCTTTGCGGTCGGAAGGCGCCTCTCAGGCGCCACTGCATTCCGTGCGGCAGGTCGGATGGCGACTAAGACGCGCCAACGGGTGTTTATGTTAGATTACGTTAACATCAAACGATAGGAGCGCAGCTTTGGTGCTTCAAATGTCACCGAACTCAGTTGAGGCTCTACGATCGTGCCGGAACATCAGGAAAATTTTTCTAAAGTGATTTTGTTAGAACCCCAGCAAAAATGGATAATAGGCGAGAAATCGATTCTAGCGAAGATAAATTTAGTTTTGACATACTTCGGGACGTAATCGGTCACATTGAACGAGAGAGTAATGCTGAAGAATGTGAAGTGATGAAGATTCTGATGTGGTCCTGGTTGTAAGGACACGAAAAATAAGGGTAATAGACAGCGAATCTGAAACTGACAGTGATGTCTCAAACACCATTGATCAATCGGACTGGATACCTTGTGACGAATCTACAGGAATACCACCCAGGATAAACTTCATTCCCGACGAAAGACCTGCAGGGCCACAGGTACCCGCGAGTGTTGTAGAGCCTCTTGATTTTTTCAAGCTATTTTTTACCGACGAGCTAGTGGATAAGGTAATAGCAGACACAAACTGTTATGCTACAAAGAAGTTAGATGAAATAGCGTTGTCCTCGCGGTCAATTTGGCACACGTGGTAACCTGTCACGAAAGAAGAATTTTTGGCGTTTATCGGGCTGATAGTAAATATGGGGACAATGACAGCTGCCAATCTGAAGGAATATTGGGCGACAAATCGTATAAGCAATATTCCGTTATTCCCCAATACATTTTCGAGAGAGCGGTTTACCCAAATTTTTTGGATCCTACATGCAGAAATATTTTCAACGCAAGATAGCAACACCAGGACACGTTTGCAACTCATAACTGGCTACCTGGATTACATAAATTCCAGACTTTTGAACCATTTCACAACGGACAGAGAAATTTGTGTTGATGAATCCGTCGTCAAATTCAAGGGACGGGTTTCATTTATAACATACAACCCAAAAAAGCCAACAAAATGGGGCATCCGAATATATACACTAGCAGATTCTCGTACGGGATATATTTGCGGAATTCTACCGTACTATGGCAGCCTTACAATAGAAAGATAGATAAGACCGGACCTTCCTGTATCAACAAGAATTCCGTTGCATTTATATACACTGATGTTGAATAGGCTTCCTGGTGCGCAGGGACACCACATGTTCACTGACCGGTATTACACCAGCTACGCCTTGGTGACCGAATTACGAAAATTGAAATGTCATCTAACTGGGACAATCATGTCCAATAGAAAATAGTTGCCAGGTGCAATTAGAAGTAGAAAACTTCCAACAGGAAAAACGATGGTAGCGTACCGCAAACACGGTACGTTTTCCGTAGCGTACGGTAGCGTTTTTTTTTTTGGGATTAGAAATTTGCATACTCAATTCCTATATTCTCTAAAAATCAGTGAAAAACAGAAAAATGAGCAGCCACTGAGCCACTTACAATACCGGAAACTCTTAGTGAGGCAGTTTGCAGTTCTGCAGCAGCGACGACCTTCAACGTCGACGTCCAACGTGGATGAGATTCGGCTCAATGGAAAACTCCACATAATGTTTCATGGTACAAAAAGAGATTGTAAAGTATGTTCCATCCGAAGCAGACCAGGTGGAAGACGTGAGACCACTATGTACTGTGATACATGTCAAGGAAAATCGAGAATGCATATTGGTCAATGTTTTCTAAAATACGACACCAAAGAAAAATACAGAGACTAAGTTGGAAATTACATTGTTAGAGATGAAAATATATATAAACTTTTGAATTATAATGTTTTTATAAGACAATTTATGTATAACACCATTTTATTTGTACCTGTAAGGCGCTCGACGCCTTCGCGAAAAACGCTCCGACCTGGCACCTCCCTCGGCTAAAAAAGCCGCCGACTGCAAAGGGTTAATCATAGTTTTTTTTTGTTTTGTAAGACTGGAGACAAGTTAGAAATTAATAGTTTTGAGAGTCTCATCGATCATTGGAATCTCAAATTGCAAGTTTCTCAACATAAAAGTTTTGCAAAGGCCTAGGATTGTGATAACCTGGCACCGGCAAACAACATTAAACGATGATTTGATGAAATAAGCGTTCAATTCGCTCTTCGTCATTTGCGACCATGCGGTCTACTCGACACGCATCCCATTTGATGGAAAAATACATGATGAACTTAATGGTGTCTTGTGCACGATGTGCGATAAATAAATCCTTAAGAGATAGATAATAACGTGTTCTTCAAACGTAACAAAACATATATTAAATAATCTCGAGTAAATTAGAATTCGCGTTGACAGGGACGTCTACTCGCTTGGACATTTTGATCGAAAGAGACCGATTTTTCTGGTTTATCTTCGCCTACGGCATACTAGGTGCGCTGGCGTCACAATGTGGTCCTTACAACTTCATTGAATGTGTTGCCAACTGTTGATGTGGGAAGTATATCGAGTTTTCGGATATGTTCTCCTACGTGTAGATCGTTATTGCTGGTAAAATCGTAACAAACACAGCCTACATACATTTGTCAATACATTATTTTATTGTCTGATTTCGCATTAAAATCGCATCGATTAAATTTCATATTTTGTATGCAGATAGCCAAAGACTTTTTTAGGGCGTCATTCTAGGAGTCTTTTATTACCTTGTCCTTTTCTTTCAACGGGTCAGGACCGTTATTCAATCTTATATTGAACTTTTCCTTCAACGCGGAATACACAGATTCGCTTGCTTATTGGCTTGAAACCGATTACGTGTCCTTTAAACTTTTAAAATTGATTGCAAGTTCTCGAGTTCCACCAGTTGCGCTAAGATGCGAGTTCCACCAGAAGATGGCTGCTAAATTATGTTTATTTTAACCTCTGAAACAAATATTTACTCTTGCGCAAAGTCGACGTATGGTCGTATGGACAAAAAATTAAAGCGGCTGCAGTTGACGTAATTTGACAACCACGCAAGTAGCAAGCAACTGAATACAAAAACATGTATCCAAACCACCATTCGTAAAAGTTCCATCCAATCTCATATGAAAACACGGATAAAAACTATTTAAAACAAATAAATACTCGGTGATAGGCGAGGTTTCGTTAGGTTAACATTTACTACATTGAACCTAATTAAATAATCAACATATACCGTTAGCTTACATCCACTTCAACATGTTTCTGCGCATCTGTAACTGAAATCATTTTACCGAAATCGATGGACGCATCACATTTCCTCACTTGTTAGATTTTTTCCAGTAATCCTATGAAAATTTAAATACTAGACCGAAAAGCAACTTAACAAAACAAAAACCATCAGCATGTTCCGTTTCGATTTAAGAAAAAGGTTTTCCTTCATAAAATTTTCCAGTCACATGAAAATGGCCAAAATATTTTATTTAAAATCCCAAACGAAACCTTAAGACAAACAAATCTTACCCATCTTTACTCCATTTCGTCCTTGTGATATTTGTGAGCAGTATTTTTTTAAATCAAAACGAAAAAAAATTCTTATGGAGCATAAATTATTCAAATTGTTGGTTGAAGGCTTCAAAGAAATATTGAACTAGTCCTTCGGGAAAGTCCTTATCAACTTGCAGAGGTATAGTTAATGACATCAAGTAAGGATGACGATTGATTTATTGTCGTAATTACTCTTCGCTTAAAAATCAACTGAACATTTCAGAACATCAAATATTCCTTATGGTTATTTTGTTTCGATATTGACTTGGTCGTCTTGTCCTTTTTTACTCGGTTACAACGAATTCCGAAGCCAAAGCTTCGGACATTTTAGACCAAAGTATAGAGATGCTACAAAACATAAAACATTCATGTTTGGTAGACAATAATGAAGAGGGAAAAGGACTAAGTTATATTTTCCGTCAAATATTCTTCGCAGGACCGAAATAAAGTGAGCCTGAAAAAGTCAAACAATCACGTCAGCCGAACTAGAGATATCCTTCCCGATTTTAAAATTTTGATGACTGATTTGCATCCATAATTGATGAAATGTTTAAAAAGGGTTCACTGGCACGGATATAGATCCTATATCCTATATCGGTTCTATGAGTTTATTTGTAAGCTGAGGATAGGAGTATTAGAGAAAGTTAGTAAGAGTAGTGAAGAGAATGGTTGAAATGCAGGTCCTTCCTTAAAAACGGTTTTTTTTTTAATTCTATATAAAACTCTAATTTAAACAAAGATGTTTCGGTTACAGCTTTGAACAGAGCTGTGCTGTCAAGGAGTTCCATGACATTCCTTGGCAATTCGTTGTATACTCTCATGACGATTCGATTTATACTATATTGCACCAAATGCCTTCAACGTGTTTGCAATGATTCCGCATTGGTTATACTTCGTGCATTTGAGCAGACTTGAAATATCCTTTTAAAAGAATTTCCATTTCAACAATGATCACAGTAAAGTCTGCATTTCAACCCTTAAATAGCTCTTAAAACGTGTTTTGGGAATGGCCTTCTTTCAAAAAGGTCCCTAGTGGAAATTTTAAATCATGAGAACAGCCAAAAATTGCGTGAACCTTTGTTAATACATGACAAAGTCTGGAGAAAAGATATAGGATATAGTCGCCGTACCTCCTTCAGTTGCAATTAAACTTACTTTCGGAAATCAAACGTAAGAGAAAGATTCCTCGTTAATTCTGATAGTCAACGATTTTATATTGAATCCTAGACTACACAAAGTCTCAAAAAGGTCACTCGAATGAAACAACGCAGAGTAATGAAAGCTATTTAGTTTCCTATGGGACAGACCTATCTATATATCGTAAGACGGAATGTCCTTGAAATTCTATTGCTCAATTGAAACTGCATTTAACTACAACTGGGGTGACAAGAGCACTCGACACATGTGCAGCAGTGCATATGTGAACGTATGTTCACATGTGAATCCTGGCTAATAGCGTTCGTAAAAACGGAACAACCGAAACACTTTCAAAACCGACATAAATTTATATTAAAATAAGACTAAAAAACTTAGAATTACAATTTTTCAATTGATTTTGGTATTAGAACATGACACAAACTACTATTCGAATGAAAATTGTTTGCAAACTTCATTGAGTCACTTTTTATTTCAAACCATATGTACCCTTCTCTTTCTAATCATTTCTACATTTGTATCCTTTTGGCCCTTCGTTAAAACTAAAGTCAAGAAATGAAGAGTTCAAATATGAAACGATCTAAGCTTTTGGAGTACAAAATGCCTCCAGTGTGACGACTGTAACCTATTGGTCTACCGCTTTATTCTGAACGCTTTCCTTTCCTAATATGCAAAAAGGTAAAAGGACCCTAAAGGTGACAAGCATATTTATTCTTCATATTATGGGAATTTATAGATGATAAAAGCGTTTCAGTAAGTGACTGAACCGTATAATTACCAAGCAGAGTTCAAAGAGTTATAAAGGAGCCACACAACTTTTCCTTGAAACTTTCACCCAACCATTTTTGCAAAGGAAGAATAAGTATTCCATTTTGATGTTCGGAAAAGTGCCGTTAGTTTTAAGAAAACTTGAAACTGATATAAAACTGCTATTAAAATAGCAATAAAAGGAATAGTTCCACTGGTTTGATTGATAAAATTGAAATTAAAATTGTATGTGATCAAATTAAAGTTTGTAATGACTGCTTAAGATCCTTCAATAGAATTGAATTAGACCTGCAGTTAATTGTAACCTCGAGATGGAGACGTTAGATTCTAGATTCATTTGAAAAATTAATAAAGTAAGTCATCAAAACTCTACTCGTCCATTGATCTGAGCACCATGTCGTTAAATAATTGATTATTTGTTCAATTTTTCATGCCACCTTCCTTCATCAGACATTCAATTAGCATCAGCCGGAAACTATCACATATCTTGTATATGTCGTTCACCCACGTTCTTCTCGTATTCGTTCAGTTAAAAATTGATGATTTATTGCAAAAGGTTCCTTAAACTGTGCGTCTTTTAACCTAGTCAGTATAATTTCGAGAAGGCTTAGGTCCCCATGTATTCCGATGGGACGATTTTCCAGGGCAATGTGCTTAAGCCGCCAGAAAATGCTGATTTGTCTTGTTGGTGGTGGTTCGTATAATTTTACAGTCCGCTCCATAAGTCGAAAATATTAGAAATATGAGTTCGGTTATTGTATTTGACCCTAAGCACTCATTCCGAAGCTCTGATTTTCCCCAGAAACTATTGTCTTACGCTCAAATACACCTCAAGTCCACGTTACGGTCTTTTCACAAGTTTTTTCGATCTTGAGTCTGATATCCTTGTTTGCATGGTTTGCCGTGCCTTTCTTTCGGATACGTCGGTAAAAAAATATAAACTGAATATAACTTATCCCTCGCCTTACTCAGAGTAAAGCCTTTTTTTGGTCGTTTGCAGAATATTTAACCTCCAGACTGGGATAATAGCACTCTGTAAAACAGATCCTGTTAAACTTTGCCTGGGGTGTAGAACAGACCCAGTGAAGTAACCTTCAAACATAACATAATAGCATGTAAAACCAATAACATGTATGTAATATTATTATTGCTTCTCTCCAGAACGTTATGGTATTTTTATTTTTCAATAAATTTTATTGAATAAAAGCAGAAAATGTCAAAAACGTCCAAAATTTGTGAATCAATTCTTGTTTTTCCCAAGGCCACCGCTGGCACGAATTATGGCTCACAACCGTCCGAAGAAAGAGTCGCACTCTGCACGAATGTGACAGGCTGGAATCTTGGTCCATTCACCGAGAAAGTCTTGCTTACACATATCATAACTGTACTATTATTTGATCTGACCCTTGCCTACAAAATGCCCCAAAGAAGAATATCCAACGGATTCGCATCCGGCGACCGTGAAGGCCATTTTGCGGCTAAAATAAACGAACGAATGTTTTCACGCTGCTATCCCTTGTTGACGCCCGCTGTGGCAAACGGTTCGAGAACTTGCGGCGTTCCGGCCAATTACAACGAAATCACACTATCACGCTTTAATTCCATCGCGGTCAATTTTTTTTCGCATCAGTTGGGACGCAAAACATATGGCTTGCATACATCTGACATTAGCGGTGTCAGCGGTGTGGAAGTTACAGCAGTTCTAAAAATGTAGCAGTTCAATTGGAGCACCTTGTATACAACATACACAGCGGTCTTTAGTTTTGTGTTAAAACCTATTTGAAACACAAAAACTTAAGAATTGATTAACAAGACTGAGACACTGACTAGTCTAACAGAGATCGTTCTACCCTAGCAAAAAGAAAATTCATCAATAAAGCCAACTGCCTTGAAAAAAAATATCACCATATATGGAAATTGCTGTCTTTGAAAGAAAATGGGACAAATATATCCTAGACGATCCATATCCTTCTCTTACGGGAGGGATAAAATGCCTTTAAAAACTGACAAGGATACGCTGTAAAGCAGATAGGGTAGGAAAAAGGAAGCCTCAGTATTTCATGGCTTTCATCCTTGTCATTCCATACCACAACCCCCTAAATATGCATCCGCTAAAATAGGAAGCTGCTTACAAGGAAAGTTGAACCGACAATGAATGATGCATATAATGAAAAACCAACGATCTAATGTAAAAGTTGTTTCAAAATACGAATATTTTTCGGAACCTGAAACGCCTGCGTGATCTGCCCACATGAAATACATCTAAGAAAACGAGTAGATAGATGAGTATCCCCCATAATTCCAGAAAACAAGATTAAAAATGAAAAAATACAACCCCAATCTAGAAGAATACAAAGCATTCACCAAAAGCGTACCCAAAAAGGAACCCTAATTAACATAAAAGTATGTGAGGTCGAACGACCGAAGAAGGGCTGAGAAACTTGATCAACTTCCTCAGTTTATGGTATTGCTTTTCATGAAACTCATCACTGACCAATATGTGATGGGCTTCAAGCAACAAAGATTCGTAAGAGTGACTTTTAGAGGAGCTTAATAAGGCTGTATTTTCGTATTTGCATAATATTGAGAAGACACGTGCTTCTGACTGGTTAATTTCCCCGAGTATTCGGATGACACCTATTCCACCTTCTTCAAGTGCAAAACTATTGAGCAGGCTCGAGGACAACTTGACGTTGTTTTAAAGAATAACTATCTTTCTCTCTCATGCTCTCTCCCATCATTCTCTCTGATTCTGTCTATTTCTCTCCTTTCCTCTCCAAAAAGCTTAGTCCAATAGGATCCCAGCCTCGGAAAATGGAACTGCTTGTGACAAGAGAGACAATGATTGTCACCTCCTATATACATTGAACCGAACTCAAAATCTCTCTCACTTGTAGTTGCCATTCAAGGAGAAGTTTTAGGTTAGGCTTTCTAAGAAACAGAAGGGTATAGTCATAAACTCAGAATGAAAACAGCCTTCAATTCGCAACCACAAGAAAACTTAACATTTTCGTTTAAGCTAGCGTTGTCATTATATGTTTGGAGGGGGGGAGATAAAGGCTACTTACGACCTGAGTGTTGTACTCCCGGTGATAATCGGACTACCGGTTACCTCCCTGTCACACCGAGAATCTAGCTTGGAACTTTTTTTCACATTACTTCGGACTAGGCCTCACTATTCATCGCTTAGGGGTGCTCCCAAGTTAACGAAAATCCCTCTTTCAGCGGGGATGCATAGGGAGAAGAAGAATTGCTGTCAGAGAGATCTCCCTTCCCTCAGCTCCGCCATGTGATCCATAATGCACTTTATTATAAGAAGAACCGTCCGCATGTCATGTTACACGTAGTTCTAATTGTCCTTTGAAATCAACGTCTTCTCCATTACGGTTTCTTGAAAAAGCACTCCTTTTTCTCGGAGAGCTGCAAGTGGACCATGGTTCACCTTTCGTATGGAAATAAGGTGTGGCAGGCGTCACCTGTCGTCCCCAGGCAAAACAAATAAACAGAGGACGATGAATTTTTTTATCTTATTCAGGTAAGGCTGGAAATCCCTGAGCCCACTGATTAGTTGCGTCAGATAATAATCCGTCTCACTGTGTTTTCTGCAGAACCACGGCCCCAAATCACTGATGAGCCATAAGGTCCAGCTGCCTGGCACTTCGTTTACCACTTATTATTATTATGGCTTAACACTATTATTTTTATTATTTTTAATTGTTTTTAAGTATTTTTATATTATTTTCAGTATTTAAAAAAATCCTATCATTATTATCATGACAATAGGGAAAAATTACTATCATTCTTATTATTATTATCACGACGGCACAAAACACAACGCGATGCAAAAAAAGACCATGCGCAAGCAGCGTCGAGGTGCTCTACTGGTCAAGCCTTGCAGACAGGGAGGACTTAGGCCGAGGTCCTCAAGGAGAGATCTGGCGAAATGTGGAACCCGAAAAAAACGGTGTCTGTATACGAAAGGTAAGAGCGACCAAAACAGGCGGCCGCGTCGTAGAACTTGGGGCTGAATCTGCCGACAAGGGCCGCCTCCAGAACGCCGTCAAGGACCTCCTTGGCTCTAAATCGGTTATCTCGACGTTACAACCGATGCCCTCTGTGGAAATAAGATACCTTGACTATGCGGATGTCGAAGAATTAGAAGAGTCCATTAGGCAAACTCTTCCTACGGCAGACAGCTGCCGCTTACCAATCCTAGAAGATAAAGAATCGCAATAATAGACATCCCAAAGGAAGGCGCTGTGCAACTCCTGGTCATAGAGAAAATTAAAATCCGCAAAAAAATGATGCAATCAAAAGACAATTGCAACTGCGTCTCGTATTACATGCGGACAGTTCTTCTTGTAAAGAAGGGCTACATGGATCGCTTGACGGCGCAGAGGAAAAGATAATCTCTCAGACAGCAATCCTCTTCCTTCCCATCCCAGAAAGAGGGATTTCCCTCTAATCTGAAGGTGCCACTAGGCGACAATTAATGAAGTCTAGTCGGAAATAATGTGACAAACAGTTCCAGGCTAGATTCTCGCTATGACAGGGGAGGTGTTTAGTCGGTAGTCCGATTGCGACTACTAGGTTAGTAGTAAATCACCTCCTAGTCATAAAAAAATTATTATTATTTCTATTATTTTTATGTCAATATACAATATACAAAACACATTGCTGCATTTCATTAAATAACGCCACTTGAAAGCAAGGATAATACAGAAATGTCAGCACGTCTAAGATAATAACTTGCACAAGATGATTTCATGAAACTCTTGTTCCATTTCCCAAGAAACTCAATAACAATGAAACACGACCATGACTCGCAAAAGCTTTTATTATTAGAATAACCAACATAAGGTATCCTTTAAAGTGAACGCTTTCATACAACTGAATGCAGCCGGATAATGTCATAGAACCTCTAGCACTCTGAACTTCACTTTATTACCATACTTCCGCACGAATAACATTGCAAAGAGCTTGTCGCAGAATACAAAGACCATTGTGATATCCCTTTTATGATACCGCACAACAAACGCAAAAGAATGAGCGAATGGAATTCACGACTTCCGCCAAAAGAATAATAAAAGGATATAATTTCCGCACGGACACCAGCAATGTTATTATTATCCATTTCAAAGTCGCTATCGGTCGCAGTCAATCTTAAGCGCTATCTGAATATCCTTTTAGAAGGACCAAAGATAAGTAACACGACAAGACGTCCTCCATCCAAATTCACCCAAATAATACCTTCAATTTCAGAACAGATCTCATTATCAAGGGGTGGCTTTTAGCTGAGTCAAACGAATTAAAGTGTCACTTAACGCACCACTTACCATATCTCGTCTAAACTTTCGTTGAAAGGTATACCTATCTGCGAAGGATAACGAAACAAAACTAGATCCGTGTTGGATTCCGATGACTTTGCTAAAACAAATTTTGCTTTCGTTCGCTGAGCTCCTCTATCCAATTTAAGGAGTTAAAACAAGGATTGCTTGTGATTTTAAGTGAAATCGAAACGACTGCAGGCGGTAATGATTTAGTTGATTTGAGGCGGGTATCTTGCGCGAACGATAGGGTCAATTTCATTGGGGAAATTATTTTGTTTGATTTAGTAAAGGAAATTAAAGTCTAGAGTGATTGAAATTCTTCTTTTGCTCTCAACTGAGTTTATTCGCCAAGTGAAAATTATATTTATTTACACATTTGATTCCACCCCTTCCAAATCGAATGAAACTTGTCAATTAGCTGACTTATGAATTAACATAATCCTAAAGAAAAGGATACAAATGGAACTTACGTGCCTTTAATATTCTACTCACTAATTCATACCACAGGAAATTTTCATGCTGCAAGAACACGCAGAGTTTTCTTTCAGAAGGAAATATAATGATTCAGGACTCAACTGCAGAATAACAGAGTGGCAATAAAGCAAACAAATAAAATGACGGAAGCCACTTTTGAAATATGCATGCAGGACTGGTTGAATGAAAGCTGAAACAGAGGAAGGGAGTTGAATATATGTCTTGGTTAGTTAGCAAAGGAACTAGTCATGAAAATTAAATTTCGCAAAATTTAATTAAAATGCTAGTAGAAATTTTATTATTTAGAACTGCAAAGGGAGCATGCTCGAATGTCGGAGGATGGTCGAAAACATTTCAATGGGATACAGTGGATGTGCTGTCAAATTTTCCTGCAAACGAGGATTATTTCAAAAATATATCCCCGAAATTAAACTACACTAGGTAAAATAATGATGCAGATGATAGAAAAAAATCCGTATTTAATCCTTATCACATTCACTAGATTGTCATATTGCTGGACCGTTTTGTTTTGACACTTTTCATGAAAACCATTGATGACATTTGGACAAGTCTACGGACTCAAATTTCAGAAAAATAGAAAGGACTGTCTGAAAAAGAAAGGACTGGCTGACAAAGCAACTGCACCATTCTCCTTATAGACCTATTTGCTGGAATATATCGAAAGAAATTGTGCAACTAACACATTTGGAACCTTGAATTAATTCAGGCAAACCAAGCGAAACCGCAGGAACGGTGATCAAAATACATGCAGCACAGGAACATCAAAAAATTAAGCCTTATAAGAGTTGATTCGAAAGATTAAAGTATACTTGCAAAACAAAGATGTAGTCCTAGATATATTCGTCAAACAGAGCCTTAGACAACACTAACGACCATGCAGTGTAAATGACAAAGGCTGTGAGTCCTACCTTAATGCACTGGTCAATCCGATCTCTTTTTACGGAACCAAGCATCATCAACGCAGCTACTAGTCATGGTGGTCCACAAGGAGAAATTCTCTCACCTTTACTATTCCCTTAGTAGTAGATAAAGTCTTTAGTAGACGATTAGAAGTTTGGAGGATACATCATGCCTATGCAGATTATATTGCCTTTAGCACCAGTGAAAGGTACGCAGTGATAAGACGCCATATAAAACAGGGGATATTTTGAATTGTGAATAAGACTCCATTCTTGGGAAACCACAGTGGTACGGTTGACAAAAAACAAAAAATATGCCAACTTTGCGCCATACATCTAAATAGAGTGGAGAAAGTATTTTGTAATATTCTTGGACGATACCTGAATCAGGTTCATTAATGCAGTGCTTTTCAAAGGCTATCAAAATCATGTGGTTAAGAACATAACAGGCAATCCCCGGAGTAAAACTGGGCTCCTACGATAGACGTATACTCGGACAATGAAACGATTCTCTTGTGGTCTCGCCTGCGCAGACAATATCTAAGAACGTACAAGCTTGAACTCGATTGAACCTAGCGTCCACCACTTCAGGTAATGAGAGATTCACTGATCGCGTGGACTATGTCAAGAATCTTCAACGGTGCGTTCATCAGTCAACAATCAATGAAGTCAACAATCTTGAATAGTGAGGAAGACGACTATACAATTGAGGATAAAAATCAGTAAAGCTACCAAACCTGGTCCAATCCATCTGCCGCATGAAGGAAATTTTCAGCTTTCTCAATACATTTTAAACAGTGTTGCGTGACTGACTTAAATGAAGCCTTGAACTCAGCACTAATTAGAAGAAAAAAGGTGAATCTAACATCCTAGTAGCCTCCACGATTACTGGTGAATATTTGAGGAATGGTTGTAGACTTACACTTGATAAACAAATGCGGACAAAAAGGTTACCCTACCTTTCCGGTCTCTTCCCATATTACTCTACCTGAAACGTCCCACGTTACTCTACCCTACCCGGGGCGGAATCAAAGTTTTGTCATGATTGATTGGTTCCGAACTACGTAGCGCAACTAAGAGTTTCGTTCAGTGAACCCTGAAAAGGCAAATATGAACAGGAAACAGCATAGGCTCTAGAAACGACTCCCAAGGGTTTTTAATATCTAATCATGGGAGATCCCGAGGAGCAAACAGAATTTTGACAATTGTATCGTAACGAAAAAGAGAAAACTTAAATTACAGAATGTATAAACAATCTACACGACATATTTAATTACCCTAACCACGAGTTTAGTGGATATTTGCATCAAATTTCTATCTTTGAGATACGTGTTTAACTACTAAACATTGGCTGATCAGATATATTTATGGTGATAACTTGTCGCTCTAATTCGGAACGATTACACTCAAAATTTTTTCCCTAATTTGGACAGTTGAAAATATTTTTTGGCATCGTTCCGTTTGCAGGCACTACCAAAGAATGTACTTTAAAGTGACTAACATTGTCAGACAGTCGTGACACCTTCAATGTGGTACTCAATAGGATTGAAATTCTTAGATTCTCTTGACGAAAGCCTGCCGACCTCCTTTAATTTATTGAATCGCTTACCCGCATTGGAAGATCGGGAATGGGGTAAATTACGATGAAATAAGTTGAAGTTAAGGAACTAGAGCTGGGAGCAATGTCTTCGCGAAGTACGTAGACCAATGTATAAAGCTAATCAACCAGTGTATTAATTTGATGGAATTACAATTAATTAAAAATAATTATGCTTTTGAAGTCTGAGAGCAATTTTTGTATAAGTGATTCTTCGTCTTCTGGACGATAAGAGTGATAAGAGATAAGTTATTCTTCGTCTTCTGAACAATATAAGATAAAAAGACTCTTTATCTCCTCAACCATGTCTCCCGAATGTTCAATGGAGGGCAGATTTCGATAATCGGTCAACTTGCGTGAGACATATCGTACGCTTAGATTCAGCAAAAACATTTTTTGACATGCCCTGCGTTCCGATGAAAACTTATGTGATCACAGATGTCGGTTGTCCAGCATGCTGCTTCAAACCTTAAGGACCTCAAAAATATATTGAACCATTTACAAAAGCCATAAACTCCGCCGTAGAGTAAAGAATCATCACCACAAGCTTGGCTCACCTTTTGGTTCAAACGGAAAAACCTTACCCGGAACCCGGGTTCAAATAAATTTAAATTAGGCTCCCGGTTAGGTTTTACGAAAGCTCAAAGAAAACCTTATTGAATACATTGGCCCTAGTGAGTAGTCCAGCAGCATTCAACATCTGAATATTCCACACTTGAGGCGTAAACAGCCTTCACCTCCATACGAAAAAGATATTGACATTTTATTCGACGCTTATTATAGCACAAATGACATGACGAAATGTCACTTCAAATATAATAACTCCACCTACAGTGCAGCAAATGCTGTGGCTTTTTATCGGAATGTGCAATAAGTCACATGTAGATGGCCTTGCTCGTGGCAATTTAATTTAGTAGGCACTGTGTACAATGATTGCACCCACTTAAACCCAGACATTCATTGTAGAGTATTTACCACAATTTGATTAAATATATGAACCTATGTATGTAAATGAATGGACTACTATCAATTGATGTGAATTGCAAATTAATATTTTGAAGTCTTAACTCGACATATTTGCGAATGTTTCAATTTGAAACATTAAATTGAAGCTCACTCCGTACATACAAATCCACAAATGTATTTTATCGTCAACTGAATACATTTAAGGTAGCAGCAAACATCTACTTAACATACTAAAACTATTTTCCAACACATTCATCATTTCTATTTCAACATATTCATACGCTCCCATTCAATCAGGTAACGCCATTGAAATTTAAATTTATGTTGTGTACCTTCGAAATTGTATTTCAAAAAGGACAAAAAATAAGCGTAACGAATCGAAACTGTAATATGAAACGATACATTCATTTCAATCATGTACTTTGGGATTCAATTATAATTCTGTGATTGTTCAAGGGTTCAATTAAATTTTTAATTAAAATCTTTCCATTGTCCTCGTTTGGTCTAAAAATGTCCGCCAAGCAACGTTGAAAACATTTCGAACTGATATCTCTCACAAACCCTCACATATGTCTCAATATTCAGGTCTCAGTTTTCCTTGTGATTAAGCTTTTCCGTGTAACATCATTTTTTCCGTTATGGGGAAAAAGTAACAATTCCATCGTGTGATATGGTTTCCAATTGAAACGAACATCCTTATTTCAATTGTTTTTTTTTTTTCATCTCAAAACCAGTTGATTCATATGAAGATGCTGACGGTAAAGTTAATTAGAATCCTGTGAGTAATAACGTTCTTTTTTTAATTATTCTCTTGCAGGGCTGTACAGATCGTCTAATAGCGTGGCTTAGAAATACTGCGGATGTCCTTTTCGTTCTAGGATATTGTGTTATAGCATTCCTGAAATTATGTTTTCTCGGTATTTTGCGGTACGAAATCCGCGAAATGATACAAAAAATTAAATTACTACAAAACGAAATGTCGTCGGCGATACTGGAGCCAGAAGTGGAGCAACAACAGCTAACGCAGGTAAATAGAAGTACGAATTTGATTATATAATAATTGTCATGCTAACTACTTTTTTACTTATGATATTTTCATGGTTTGCCAGCCATACTGCCTGTTTTGCGAGGACGCGTTTCGGTTCTCTGAAAATGGGCCGATGTTGGCTACGAATAGCCGAAAAACGTCCTCGTCAAAAGCAAAACATGGCCGTAAAATACTAAAATGTTGGCCTATGGTGACAAGAAAATAAAGGATGTTATTCAAGGTGTAGAATTTTGCAATGAAATCGAATACGGATTTTTTTTTTTTTTTTGTTTGATTGCCATAAAATTGATTTTCTTGGAAAGATAATTCTTTGCCATTTATATTTACATATGATTTCGGGCGCAATGACCGCCATGGCTGGTTTGAAAAAAGTTCAATCGAGAGTTCAAATTTCACGACTAGTCTAACCCATAGCTGGAAACACATACCGCCAATAAAGTCGCGAATGTTATCTTTCAAATGGTCGAGCGTTTCGAGCTTGTCAGTGTAGCGATTGATTTGACGTATCCTGATGAGAAATAGCCCAGCGTTGTTAAATCACAAGATTTTGCAGGCAAGCTGACTGGTCCAAAACGAGTAGTTATGCGGTCGTCAAATGCTCTTTCCCCAATTCGATGGTTGCTTGAGCTGATTGGCTGCCGATTCCGGAACGAGAAAGTCATTGATCATGGCCTATAGTAGTCAGCATTGACTGCAATGTTATTCTCAGCAAAATTTTGCAAACATATGGACCAATGCCTACACCGACCCATAAAGCATACCAAACAGTGACTCTCCCCGGATATAAGGAACTTCGGACAACAGACTGCGGTCGCTCATCGCTCTAAATGCGGTAGTTTTGATTATTCAAGTCTGTCGCAATGGCTATTCACAACAGCCATTCAAACAGATATGAGTTTGTTCCCTAAAAAAATTTTTCTCGTGAATTTCAGGATCTAAAGCAATTTGTTCTTGGGACCATATATTGAATTTATGCCGCGCCCGGTAGTCTCTCGGCTTCAATCCCTGCATGAAACGAATTTTGTAAGCCCGCAAGCGAAGATACTTCCGTAAAATCTTCTTTAATGTGGCTGGTCAGGCGTTTGATTCTTGAGCACGATGCTGAATCGACTCACGTGGATTTTCATCGATACTTCACTCTACAGCAGCTACGGTTTCTTCATTACGTGTTGTACGACGTCTGGATAAATTCGAATTGTCAGTGAGAGTAAACGTGGGGCGGTCATGATCTATGTTTAATCGTATTATTAGTTCTGAACGATCATTATGTCGGCTTTAAATTGACGTACTGCGAGATGAACGAGCGAGATGGTTCTGCTTCTCGAACAGAACCGTTTCGAAATAAATCTTCACTTTGCTCAGGCTTCAACATATTCATGATCAAATGGCAAACCAAACTCACCATAAAACGCATGACAGCTGTCACACCATACGTAACAATAAAAAGTGTTGCCAACAGAAAGTTCCATACCTCTAAAAAAAAAACTCTTTAAAATCCTGTAGCACTTGTTAAGCACTGCCTATCTTGCTAAATTTATCAAATCATGAATTTACTCAGTCTACTTCAACCCATAATTTAAAAGCAAAACAGCAACCTTACTAGTGAAATTACCAAAAAAACATAATATTGAAATCTGAAACAAAACAAACAAGGATTTAACTCGTTTCATGTAATTATTCTAAGAAATTTAAAGTTTGACTCCTCATACTACATTTGAAACAACCGCAAAAAGCAAAAGAGCATAAAACTTTCAAAAACACAACAGTTTTTGTTTATTGCACTTAACATAGAGTTGGTACGAATCTCCTCTCGTTTTGAAAAGTTGAACTCGTCCTGTTGCTTACGTAGCTCATTCCAAGAGGGCTCTCTCCATATAAGAGACTTTTCGACGGCATAACAAACATCAAATCTCTATCCGCGATTTTCAAATGAAATGGTCAACTGGATCTCGGAGATATGCAAATATAAAGCAACCCCTCTTTGTATGATTGCATGTCCGGAACAGTTTGGCGGTTTTCCCTTGGAGTGATGCTACCCATTCAACTGTTGGATACATATTCATATGACTGCAGGGATGATGTAACGATGACTACAAGCGAACCGCATTGTTTTAGCACGAAAAGGAAGTGATTGCATTTGGAATTGCAACATGCATTTTATGTGCATATGCAAATATGGAATGTTCAGATTAAAATAACAGAACATAAAATCATACGTCAATGTCTGTTTAAATTTATGCTGTCTGTTTGTTGATAGGTTTATAACTGACAACTGAAATGCACCAAAGGGTATGTGAAAATGATTGCGCAAAACTAAAACGAAATGATCCCTCGCAAGATTAAAAATGTTTTATGTATTGATTTTATCAATGGATTTCAAACTCGAAAAAGTTTTCTGATTTCGAACTCTTTCATACATATTTCACTCGGTTTTCCTTATGATCCTCTAACTTATATTAAACTACACTTCCAATATTATCTCAAGTTTATGTAAATCGCATCCACTGAAATACATGCATATCCTTATCAATAAATATAACCTTTCGCAACCTGACAAAATCAACTTCCATGGAACATGTGACGAGCAACTCTTCGTAAACAATTTTTCCTGTATCCACTTACATCCTCATTTTATTTTATATCTCCGAAAACAACTTTCTCTACGATATACAAACAGAAACTTTTGCGTAAAGCGATTACTTGCGCATGAAAAACTTATGTTTTGATAAATGCACTGTAGTTTGGCAAAGAAGAAAGTTTGAAAGCCTTTTTGGAAATATCGGAAATAAAAGTTGCAGTTATAATTTTCCGAATACGTAATCACACCTGGTGTGAACAACTTAAGAAGACAAATTTCCAACTATAAATTTCACGAATGGATTTTTACCAAAAACTATTTCTTTGCACTCCAGAGAAAGTGCTTGGATTTGTGCAGAGTTCTTCTTCCCTGAAAAATTCAACTTTGGTATTTGTGAATATCTTTAAGCAGTCCCCGATCTCCTGTCAACAAACTTCCAGTCCTTCGCTCAGCTTTCGCTCAGCCCAGAGGCGGCTTTATGTCAAAAATGAAAAAAAATTGACACATCTTAAAGCAAAGGTGCCCAAAATTATCTAGTCAACTGTCATACAGTTTTTTGTGTGGGATACAAGGGTGGTCACCGTGAAAAAATTACAGTTGATTTTCGAGGTAATATAGGGCAACTTTTTAGGGTGCTGCCTCTAGCATTCCAAAAAGTATGGAACAAGAGCCTTATCTTGAAAACAAGAATAAGAATTAGAAAGTCTGCCTCCTAAGACTCGAAACTGACTGTAGAGTTGAAATGCAAATGTTATAGCTTCCGTTTCAAGCACTTTAAATACAAATTGAAATTATGTGGTATAAAATAAAGTTAAGTATATTATTATTAATAATACATTTAATATAATACGGTACGGAAATACGGAAATAAGTACGGGGTGATTTCAATCCATTAACTAACAAAATGGTATAAAATTTCACGTGGTATATTGCAGAACAGGATCAATGGAGGAACGGAATTGTCTAGATTTAGATCCTTACCTGTACTGACAGACAGGAAGTAAGAAAAACTAATAAAGTGGCTTAGTATTAATGAAATAAAGGGATTCACGAGAAAAAACTTGATATCAGTTAAAGAATTCCTCGATTCTTGTCCTACACAAAGATATGATTCGTGCTCTTTTAAAGCTAACCAACCTGGTGATACCTGGTTTAGAGGATTTTTAAAACGTCATCTGAAATGCCTGAAATGACGCCAGAAGCTGCAACAGTTGCTATTTCCAAAGTATATAGGAATGATGTTAGAATGTGGTTTACTCAGATTAGTGTGTATCTGCTGATGATGCGGTATTGATATTTTAGAAGCTCCAGCACATGTGAATAGTGGTGATGTGATAAACCTTCAAATGTGCCCTAAGTCTGATAAAGTTATTGGCAGTAAAGATAAGGAAATATATAGACAAATACAAGTCATTAAGCTTTGAATTATAATAGAGATAAATTATATAGATATTCAAAAACAGATAGAAGACAGGCAAACAAAACCCCGATCATTATGATTACGTTTTCTGTGGCTGGATTACGACTAACTTTCTAGATATTTCAACATTAAAACTACCGTCACGTCATTCAAAGTTGCACCGATTGAAGCTATGACCTTCTCTAATTTTTCTAGTAGTAGATGCTTTTCTAAGCGAAAAACTCCACATCCTTCGATTCGATCCAGTTCTCGAGACATTTTCTGATGCCTTCATAAAAAGTTAATCGTTCTCCAGTGAGGACGACTGGAATGGAAATCCGAAGGAGCAATGTTTGCGAAATACGGTGGGTGGGGCAAGATTTCCCAATTCACACCTTCCAAATATTTTTCGACCGGCTTAGCTACAACTTGTCATGTCTGGCATTCCATTCTGGCCATTTTTCCCTCAGAGCTCGGTTCAGACGGATATGTTGCCGTCGGTGCACATCCCCAGTGATTCTTTCAGATCAGGTGATTGTTTCAGGAGTTCGTAATAGATGACTCCACTGTGGTCCCACCAGATGAACAACATTACCTTGAAAGCGTGAATATTCCGTTTTGGGGTCAATGGACCTGACATTCCCCAATGTTTTGGTCTCGTAGTACATCCATTTCGCTTCCCCTGTCACAATTCGATGCATGAAACCCTTTATTTTTTGTCGTTGAAGAAGCGTCTCGCACATCACCAAACGCCGTTCGATGTCCCTCTTTCTCAGTTGATGCGACACCCAAGTCCCAGCTTTTTGGATCATTCCCATGGCGTGCAAACACCTACCGACGGTAGATCTGTCAACATTTAACTCCTGCGAAAATTCTTCTAGGCTTCTACTTGAATTTTCATCCAACAATTACCTTTGTTGTAAATTTTCAAACTTTTTCGGTGCCCCTTCACATCTTTATCATTCACGTCATAAGCACCATTTTTAAAACACCGAAACGACTCTTTGCAAGTCGTTGCTGTCATCGGAGCATGATTACCATAAACAGCGAGCATCATACCATAAGTTTCCGCAACACTTTTCTTGAGAATGATATAATTACCGAAGACTTCCCACAAATGCAGTTTATTTCGGTATGAAAGTCGACATTTTCAACACGTAGAAAAAAACGTTGTTCACGCTTTGAAGGAATGACAACTACTGCGTTCGTGAACCTACGCATACAACTTCCAATTCCAAAACACTACCACAGCAGACACTAAAATAGTATCTGCAAGGACATATGTCTACCAACGGCAGAAACTTATTCCCATACCCAGTATAAAAGAAGTTTTTAATTCATTTCCTATTAAAAAACGGATAAATTTTCGCAAATTTTATTCGTGGATGGACATGAGACTCACACGTCGTATACTCAAAACTATGTCAAAACAATTTGAGGAATTAAAAATAATTTTGATTTGTGTATTCCTAATTTACTCGAGGATTTTGTAGCCGATGTTTATGTTTACCACCCATCGGTTACCGCAAATCGGTTTTCGCTAAAAGAATTTTTACAAGAAGTTGCAAAAAATCACATTAAGGAAAAATTCATCGTTGTTGCTTGCGTCCGCCTGGCCTTCCTTTTTTGTTGCCGAAGACGCGGTTCAGCTGTATGTACCTGTATCAGCTCGTTCTGAAGTTCATACGGCGATGTGCATAGTTTTATAGAAAAAAAGGTCAAACCTTAAATTCAAACTTATTTCATTGACCTTTAACAACACCTGTTCACATTTTGCGATAGGTATCAAACGAAGATTTAATTATCTCAAACCCTCAAATCCTTCCTGCGTTGTAACACGTTCTTCTCGTTCAATATTGTCATCTTCCTGAGATGCTTCTTCTATGTTTTGCAAAACAGATTCATCTACTTCACTATCTGTTAGTTCGTTCGCCATCAAAACATCATTTTCAACATTCACAAACGCAAGGAGCACGTTCATTTCTACTAAAGGATCCACGTTTTCATAATCTCTCGAAATTGAAACTACGGAATCGATCATAATTCTCAGACAGGCGCAAAACAATTTTGGATTCTCATTTGATACTGTATTTCTAGCAATAAGTGCAATAAATCTTAAAAGATTTATTGCTTCTAGATCAGTTTTGTTAAGTTTTCTGCAATTTTCTTGCAGGCTCAAAACATCAAGTAGAAATTCCTACCGGTACTCTACTTGTAGACTGCGAATGACACCTTGGTCGATTGGCTTCAGGATCAATGTTTCATTGAAACGAAAAAAAGCTAGTCTTATGTTCTGTAGTACGACATTAGGATGTCTTTTTCGTAACACTAAAGCCCCTTTCGGGCCTTCGCTTTCTGCAACAAGCACCTCCAACTTTTCCGGCCAATTGGCGCGTCCTCCAATTTTCAAATGCGAGCAGCGATAAACTGTGTACGTCAACAGAGTCAGACTACGATCTCCTCTGTTTCCCTACTGGCCTCCGCCCGTCAGTTCTCTCGAAAATACCTTTTTGGGTATATGGTTAGCCCATTAAAGCTCCCGGCCGAGCCGGAGCCGGAGGGATTGTAAGAACAATCGTTGAAACCTCCGGCTCGTCAAAAATGTCATGCAACTCAGGATTGTACTGAATTCGCGATTTTTCCCCGTCGCTCAAAAGCGTTCAACATATTTGCATACATAGCATACATCAGGTCTTATCACAGATTTGTATACTTGGAGCTTTATATTCCAGTCTTGCGGCTTGTCTCCATAAGCATCACAGCAACCTGTACTCTTCAGTGTATTTCGTCTCTTTCATTAGCTGATCTCCTTATTCTGACGCTGAGATACACAAATTCGTAAACTACATTTACGACGCTGTATCCGCCAAATATGATATTTTGGGTGTTCGAGGTATTTTTCTCGACTGCTTCACGAACTTTGTTTAATTCTCACTGATTTGTAGTCCTACTAGTTTTGTTGCGCGGTCGAGTCTTTATAAGAATTTTCTTTGGTGGTTATCTGATGGCGACTGTGACAAAATATTGACATCATCCGCATAGGCTACCACTTAGCTCGATCTGTATGGTATCGACAGGAAGCTTTCTAATGACATATTTCAAAATCAAAATAAAAAGCAAAGGGGCTAGCCCAGCTCCCTTTTTAAGCCCGGTATTTGTGTCAAAAGAGTCAAGGAGTTGGTTATTAGTGCGGACATGGGAGGTCATCAACGTTATTATCATCTTGGTTAGACTGACTAATTTGGCTGGGATACTAAAGAGTAACATTATTTAATACAAAACGTTACGATCAATACTGTCATATGCTTGCTTAAAGTCAACGAAAATCTGGCAATCTGGCAATCTATATTGAACTTCCAGTATTTCTGGAGTACCTGCTTGACAGTGAACAATATGTCTATTGTCAATCTACCAGCTCTAAAGCCACTTTGATATTCCCCAATTATAGTGTTGGTGTATGATCTAATTTTACTTTCTAAGGTCTTCTAAAATATTTTGTACCCCGTACAAAGTAATGATATGCCGCTACAACATTAAGATGTGCTGGACATTTATCAACTCCAAGCAAAGTGTTTTGATTATTTTTTGTATTTCCATATCCCATCTCCACAGATGTCTTTCATAAATTTCAGAAGTTGTCCATGCTTTTCTATTTGATTCTTATTCAAGAGAAACGTTTTTAAATTTTTAAAACAACGTTAATTTCTGAATTTCTCTGAAAATATGGCGCATAAAAAACATTGCATGTCCTTTATTTTGCCTTAAGTATGACTAAAAGACGTTGCTTGTTACCGACAAGCAATTGTTTGTCAAACAAGCACACACTAGGGCTGTTATGTTCTTCTTTCATAATTTTCCACTATAGCATTTTTTGCCAGAATCGAAATGTTTTATCTGGTGTTCGTTTGAGAAAAACTCCTGCCACGCCGGTTTTTAAAATGTTCTCCGGAGCATAATCTTTCTGCAAATTTGTCCAGATATTTGCTATCCAATCTTCAACAAGGTTCATATCTACTCAGGCACATCCTTCTTTTCGACTTAAAACAATCTTCTGCCTTTTTTAAAACTATCTAGGCAGCCGGTGGTGTACTCAAAGGTATCACATGAGTGCCCTTCGAATTCTGCGACTTTCAAGTATAACATGCAACCGTCTATTATTGAGTTCCTAACTCTTTTTTGAGGAGACAACTCATGTATCATGTTGTTTCTTGGTCTATGATTTGACGCGGTTTTGATCTTCTCACAATATTTCCAAATGTTAGAAATTGTAGACTTATACGCAAGCCTTCACTAGAATTTTCTGCCTGCCATCCACTGGCTTCTATCCTCAAAAAATATCTATTTATTAGGTGCGCAACTTAGTTCTCGCTGTTTTTAATATGGAGTTGCCACTTTGTTGTGAAAAAATGGTTAAAAATGAATCATTCAATATATTGCCCATCGCTAGCGACAAATTTTTCCCATCTTTCTGGCAGAGCTCGAATACCGTCACGGTAGAAGTGTTCGTCTTTTGAGGCTATCCATGAATCAAGCCATTTTGAGATGTCTTCATATGATTAGAACTGCTGACTAGCCAAACCATGTGCCATCGAACGGAGTAAGTGATAATCGGACGGCGCAATATGTGGGGAATATGGCGGGTGGGGTAGGACTTCCCATTTGAGCGTTTCTAAGTAGGTTTTAATGGGTTTGGCCAACATTCGGCTGAGCGTTGTCAGGCTGTGACATGACTTTTTCGTGCCTTTCTCATAATAAATAACACCGCCCTCGTCCCACCAAATACACAGCAAAACCTTCGTAGCGTGAATATTTGGCCGAGCCGACGATGTAGCACCATGACCGGGCGGTCCGCATGATTTTCTTCTCTTTGAGTTGCTATAATGAATGCATTGTTCATCAACCGTAACGGTGCGATGAAGAAAACCCTTCCCTTTTTGCCGCTGGAGCAGTTGTTCACAGGCGAAAAAACGACGCTCAACGTCTCTTGGCTTCAATTCATAAGGAACTCAAGTTCCTTGTTTTTGAATCATTCCCAACGCATGCAAGCGCTTGGAAATTGCTTGGCGGGTAACTCCTAATACTGAAGCAAGCTCCTGTTGCGTTTGGCATGAATCTACATCGAGCAAGCCCTCGAATTCAGCGTCTTCGAAGGTTTTTGGTCTTCCTCCACGGGAACGGTCTTCAACACCAAAATCACCGTCTCTGAAGCGACGGAACCAATCAAAGCACGTTGTCTCACTTACAGCAGTATCTCCATAAACTATTTGCAGCTCTCGATGTGCTTCAGCCGCCGTTTTCTTTCAATGAAAGAAAAAAAGCATCACTTCTCGCAAATTACGATTATTTGGCACAAAATTCGACATTTTTACACAACTCACAAGTATATAACACAAAAATAAAATCACTTATGTGTGAAAGCGGTTTGTTTACCATATGTCTAAGCTTGATCCATGGCGATTTGGTTATGTCACAATCGACCAGCACTTTCTACTGGAGCCATCTCTTAAAAAACAGCGGGAACTTAGTTGCGCACCTAATATTTCCAGCAGTCTTTCTTGTTGACTTTTTTTTTTGATTTGAACTCATTTTGTTTCTATAACACACTCAAAACTGGTTTTTCGTAGTTCTACTTAAGACATTAACTCGCTGCTGTGAGTTCTGAAAAGCAAAGAAACTAATTCTAGGAAACGTGATCCTTCCTGCAGTTTCATTGCTATCCGGGTGCTATCACCGACTAAGCAACGTTTTTTTCTTGAAGTTTATAATGGACTTTAGCAACGGTTATCACGAACATTTCGAAAGTATTTCGATTCACTATACCCGATAGTGCATTAAAGCCGGGGCTATTACAACTTTCAAAATATCCTTAGATTTATAGCATTGATGAGGCGGCCGGAGAACTTCGTTCTCAATATCCTCGAATTCATTATAGCCAAGTTCGTTTTTAGTGGAATCTACTTTATTTGAAGATTACTTTCTCTACATACACTACATTTCCAAAAGAAATTACAAAAATTTAGTTTGCCTTTCGATCGGTCCTTCCGGAATAATTCTTCAAAACAAAATTTGTGACCTTTTGTCGATATATTCGAAACACGAGAAATATACATTAATTTTCAAATAAATTGTTATATTTCTTCATTCCACAGGTAACCAGTACATCGATAAATGGCGGCCTGCATACTGAACCTAAAGTCGGAAATCGTGATCGGGAAAGATCGCGAATGAGTTCAGGAGAAAGTGAGCGTGAATCACTTCTGATACATGAAAACCCGCAGCCACCGCGTTATTTGAAAAACAAACATTTATATGGATGTATGGAAACAGGAGCGCCGGGTGGCGAATCCGATACGAATTCTAATTGTGCCCTAATAGTGGAGGATGCTAGCGCTGCTGCAGCTGCAAAATCTATCAACGGCAATAATAACTATGAACTTACCGAATTCGATACTAAGGCACCAACGTACAGGTACTTGATTCACATTCGAATTTCATTCAAATTCAGTTGCAGTCCGAAATTATAGTAAATTTTTTAATTCTATTGTGTATTACTCCTTTCCTATGTTTCTAATCTCTATTATTTATAAAATGGATATTTTCTTTTTTTCTTTCCGCTTCCTGTATTTGCCGCACTCTTCCTGTATGCTGCCAACACCAAATATTATCAAAATATATAAATTAAAAATAAATCAAAATCAAATTTTGGTAAAAAAAAATAAAATAAAATAAAAAAAACTAAAAAAAAATTGAAAAAAAACTGAATGCTATTCCTACTACTATGGTGTGTGTTCGTCTGGTCCGCAAAACCTGCATATACAAAAACTCAATCCGTTCAAAATTCAATTTGAGAAAATCACTATTGGTTGCAAAACAATTGAAAAATTTGATCTGGCGATGACACTGGACGGTGTAGAAAGTCGAAATGGCCATCATTATGAGAAATACAGAAATATATACATAAAACGCGCAGCGAATCAGGTCATATACTTTGTACAGATTACATTTAGTTAACTTTGCTATTTTTGAGAATGTTGTTAAATCGAGCTGCGATATTACCTGAATATTTAATCGAAATCGCATTAAACCTAACCAAAGTAGATGTAAACGTGTAAATACTCTGTAAAATAGTAACATTAAGATATCAGAATACATACATGTAGATTCAGTTCAGCCAGTCATTTTCATACTCATCACAGTGTAGATTTTACACTTTGTATACCCAGTACTGTAGTGCATAGTGTCCTAGGCGAAAGGATTATCTACAATAGCACACAAATACGACAGCACACAAGAACGCCACACCCAAATCCCAACAGTCCACTAGCGTAACACACTAGAACACACAGCAGGGAGGAAAACCACAGCACCCTTATACTGAAGTAACTTGACATATTGTCTCCAGACTGTAGACAACACCATTTTAGGCGAGGAATATCGTTACCGAATTCGCCAAAAAGTAGACGAAAGTAGGAGCTTCATAACACAACCATCGAAATTCTGCCGTAGGTATTTTCAACAAAATTCCATTTTCCGAATTTCATAAGATCGTAGCTTTTCCTCTTGTATTTACGCTTTTATTATATAAACGCTGCATAGCTAGTTTTCAGCATTCGCTTGTTGTTTTTTTAACTCAAGAATTTTGTAATGTTGCAACCACATTTTGTAGCATTTGTTAATGCAAAGTTAAACATTACAGCATCTCACTTATTCGCGTATTAAAACTAGGTTTAACAAATGGATAAACTAACCATGAGACGACCACAACATAGTCCCATGCATACCACATACTCACAAACTTGCCTTTAAAAAGGACATAAAGGCTCACAAATGCTCATCTAAACATTTTTCAATGATTAACACTCATCACACCATGTTGTTGGCGATTCCTTAAACATTTAGTTGAATTGGAACTGGAATATCTATCGCTTAACCACTATTATTACTTTTCTCTTATCACTAAAGCGACTTGCTACTATTAAAAGAATTTTTTTTGTTGCAATTATTTATTTGACGCTCTTTTCAGCTTTCTCCGCCGCTTTGTTGAAAATTATTTCAGCTTAAAACCAAAAAAAAAATTTAATATATTAACAACATCAAGACATGCTCAGAGAACGTCTGGCGTTTCTCGCAATTTTTTAAAGCAAAAGTAACCAATATTAATAACGAATTCTATGTTAATAAAATGAAAATCAAGTCAAGTTTAAAACTACATGATTAAAAATTCAATTTAAAATAATCATCTCCATTTTCTTCCACTTACAATGTGGGCCTGACAACATGCGGGCCTTAAAATCAATAATTCCAAATTTTGTTTAAATTGAAGATTCAGATTTCAAATAATTTAGCGCCATTCACCCACACGCTTCAAGGTATCGATGTGGGCAGTATCACGTTTAATTGAATTTTGGCTACCCATACTTGTCTCGACTACCAACTGTGCCTTCATGTATCTTTCACCCTGAACAAGTTCTTTTATCTTCCATACTGCAATCAAATCTCCTCCTTTAATCTAAAGTTTACTTCACTTAATTAATTTAATTGTTCCATAGATTGCTAACACATTTTTTGAATTTTTAAATTTTTGACAACCAGTCTTAACAACATTATAAAGATAATATAAAATACTTTTGCAAAAATATTTCTCGTTATTTGTTTTTGTTATTTTTAGTCCTAATTCGGGTATTTTCCCCTGTTTTCCCTCTTCCAAACTATCCTTTTTTTTTAATTTCCATTTCAAAATGCTATGCTTTTGTTTTAATTTTGACAGATATATATTTCGGAAGCAAGTTGCTCCCTTCTTCAGTGATTATTTGTAACAACAACTTTAAGTAACAACTTACTCCCGAAATATATATCTGTCAAAATTAAAACAAAAGCATAGCATTTTGGAATGGAAAATCAAAAAATAAAGGATAATATTTTTAGTGCTAAAGTTATGGCCGCTATACAGTAATTGGCCATTTTGATTTTGATCATCGAAAACAAGCAACTCGATCCAAATGTTTATAAGATGGAATATTATGATAACCCTATTCATATTAGTCCCATGTGCAAGGAATGGTTGGATTGCACTTTTTTGAATTTGTGATGGAAAATACGAGTTTTCTAAAAAAAAGTTAAGCTGTCACTTGATTTCGTTTCATAATTCGTTTCGTATGACATTCAAACTGGTTGTACAAGTAAAATTTGATTAATACTTGGTGCCTTAGACTTTGGAGCAATAAATTGTTGGAAAATTCTTAAAATATTTCTGTGGCTAATCACTGCATCAACAACATAAGTAAAAAACAGTATTTGTCCTCCAATTACAATTACCATATTTTTATTTTAAGTAGGAAAAAATCGTGGAAGGAATTGTAAATATTTGTACTTTCCGTGAAAAATGAGGCATTCAATTTTTAAGAAGCTCTAAACAATTTAGACACAAGTTATACTTTCTATACAGTAAATTTTTTCAAAGCATGGATTATGATTAGAAATTGTTACTCTCCATCAAAGTAAAGTGGTTACAAGAATGGCAATGGCTCCGAAATATTCGAAAGATGCATTTACTAAAGCCTTAGAAGAAACTTAAAATGGAACTTCTTTGATAAAGAGCAACCAAGAGCAACATACTAATTTCAATTCCTTTGACCAAGAGCAACATTCCAATTTAAGCTCGAAAACCCATCAGCTAGAGACAAGTTTGGACCAAATCCTTATTTGACAAGTCAGGAAGAAATCTCTATTGAAGAATAGCTAGTTAAAATGTTTGAAAGAAAACTGGATGATGTCCTCGACACTGTCCAAGAATTTCTGGCCGATAGTCCAAGACGTACTCCTTTTGTGAAAAATAAACCAGGAAAAGGGTGGCTTAAAGCTTTTTCTATACACTATCCAAGCTTGAACTACCGCACCAGGAAAGAAATTACAAAAGTTAGTGCATATATTTCCGATGCTGATATAAGAAAATGGTTTTGTGAAATCACGAACTTTCTAGCCAAAGTGAACTTATGAGATGAGATCCGAAAGGTGTTTTCAATGCGTTTGAAGCGAAATTTCATACCTACCAATCTACCAGCCGTGTCTGTGTCTAATTCAATCTTTAATGCGAAATTTTGCTTTAATTTTATAATTTCACTCGCGGTTTCCCTTTGAGTTTTCCCCACAGTTCTTCAAGTCAATAATTCTTCGTTTTAGAACGTTACTTAATTTTTTTCCTCACGGCTTTTAGGAATTAAAAAAAAAATTCTCAAAAATTTCTTCTACAAAACCACACTTTACTCAAAATGTATGTAAAGCACACATCCTGAGCCTCCCAGTATTAAAACTCATAAAAACTGAAAATCTATCACATCAAATGTGCGAACTCGCTGTAACAGCTGTAAAACTGATATTCAGCGAATCTTAACCTTGAACTTAATGTGGTTAAAGCAACGAGACAGGTAGATAATACGAACGGTTTTCTGAGATCACGCAAATAACATGTTCAAACATGCAAATTTATTTCTAGGTCTACTTTGGAAAAATTGTTAATAAGACGCTTTGGTCTATCCCCGAACGAATTCCCGGTTTTCCTGTATTCCGGTATAGCGGTATTCGGTATATATATACCGAAATATGTGAAATTTTCTTTTTTTTCTCACATTTTTGCTTGAAGTAAGAGTTTTCGCGTAAGAACGAATTACAAATACAAATCTTCTTGTGCATTTTCTATCTCTATCGGAGTGCACCCACCCGGGGTATTAGCGGTGTAACTACTTACACTCTGACCTTAGTAATCCATACTTAGGTCGCTGTCGAAGTCAGTAAGCGTTTGGTCGCACAAAAGTATGCTCTTCCATCTTTTCCTTCGGTTCTCAAACATTGTGATGAATGCTTCTACTAAACTCAACGAGAACCTTCGTTAAAAATTCCCCCATGCGCTTTCAATTTCCGGTAACATTAATTCTACACGATGTTGATCGCGAAGCAAGGTTTTCGGCATTTTTTCAAACAAATCGAAAGCGGTAACCTTATCGGGTTGTCCTGGACGAACTTAATCAAAAATAACTGAATGATTCCGTTTTATCCAAACATATTTTTATTTTATACCAAACACTGTTTATTCAACATAACCTCGAAACAAAATATTTTCATTCCGAATACAAACACTCAAAGTAGTCGTATCAAAAAAAAAATGGTCATGAAGATGCAGAAGTCAAAAAAGTAGATAATAGCAATGGGAATTTCAAGAGCCAGTTTTCAGCCCTTGTCTACAGCTGAGGATAAAATATTTGCTTCGTTTTTTCAATGGTTTAATTCAATTATGTTCAAATAAATTTCGTAGAGTATTTTGAGAAAAAATTATAAAGAAGAAAGTTGACAGTTTTATTTTTTACTCGTTTTCCTTGAACCCACGAGCATTTTAGCCCATACTCATATTAGAACATCCTTCATCCAACATGTAAACCTAACCAAACACCAAGCTCCCCTCCAAAACCGTATATGTGTTGGTTGACAGTAATCCCACGAAATTTGGTAGGTCAGCAAGAATTCAGGACTACGAGCAAGCGAAATGAAGCTAAACCATTGCTAACAAAAACTATCAGAAACAGGACATAAGCTTGAAATCGACAGAGGAAGATAAACTTAAGAAATCTGAAACTCTGAAGAAAATATTTTTAAAATATGAAAAAAAATTATTCTTTTGAGAAAAAAACAACAAAAAGGGTATTTTTGTAATATGAAAAGGACTTTTAACGAAGTTTTTTTAATGCAAAAGTAATCAAACCTGAGTTTGGAGTAGATGGTGATACTCAAAACCATCATTTAAAATTTAGTTGAGATATATCAAACGGATTAGATTTTAGAGATACCTGAATATGGAAAAACAAGCTGAAAGATGAGAGTAGGTGCCTGACGGGTTCAAATTATCCAGGGCCATAATCCAGGTCTTTTTCTGCATATGTTTCATTCCTGTGTCTTTTCTTGTTTCTGTCAGCTGTACTTGCTTCTTTTGTGGCTTGCAAATCTGCTCTATCAGCTTCCAGTAGCCGCTGAGTGTCAATGTCACAAAAGGCTTTTCTACTATTTTCACCAACTTGGATCCCAAATTTTTGTAGCACTAGTTCTCTCCCCCAGCAACCATCATTGAAGCAAATCACTGCATCCAAAACACCAATTTGTAGTGTTTGTAGTCCAACATACAATGAATTGGGAATTCTTTCCCACACTATGTTGTTAAAACTTACATTGGGGTTTAGGGTACCACCATGCAAGAACTTTTTGAGAAGATCATTTCTGGTCAAGTCCCTGTACAGACTCTTGATCGCTAATAGCACGGTGCACCTGTGCACCTGTGGGACTGCTTTTATGACTGTAAGGTTCCATTCCTGCTTCCATCTTCCTGTACCCACACCATTACTCTTTTCCTGGAGGACACAAATTGTGTTGTGGTTTGTCATTGGTTGATAGCTTGTGAAAGTAGGTAGCTAAAACTGCTTGTTCATTTCTGCTAGACTGTGGATGTTTCTCCTAACAGGCAATCCAAAATACAGTTGTAATTTGTCAATTTCTTGGTCTTTCAACTTATTCTTTCCTTGTATCCCATTCCCATCTTCAAGTTTCTTATTTCCTATTGTTTGCTTGAGTTTCCTCAATCTAGTTCCAAGTCTTTTTTGTACATGTCCAACACACTCCAACTTTTTCATTTTAACTGCCTCACCGTAAGGGTTAGTTTCACTCACTATTGAAAATCCTTTAGAGTAACCATTACCAAGATATTACACATATCTAACACCACCCCGAGTAGCCTCAGACCTTTGAAATATTGTCAGTGCACCCTCCACTTCCATTTTCCCCTGTAACCGTTAAAGTTCTTGTTGCACTCATGTGGTCATTTCATAGCATCTAACTAACTAACTAACTATCCACTGAACAGCAAGAAACAATCCCATGCAAAATGTATGCTCTGCCAACTTCCATCAAAAGATGCTGCTACATCTAATATTTCATTTATCTCTTTAGCTTCACTTGCATCCTTAGCCATTGAGTCATCAACAACTTTTCCTAGAACTTCCAGTAAAATTTTATTTTGCACTTCGAAATAAATATAGCAACATGTGAACGATTACATTTTTAAAATCAGGAAAGTGTGGGCTTTCAAATGAGCCATAAAACATGAAAGTGAATTTTTAGCTGATTTTCACGTACATTTCCCCTTAATTCTTTGTTCGGGCGATTGAAAAGCTTATATGATTTATTAATGAAATTAACTATGAATTTATCGAAAATTGTTTTGAAACTTGTGGATCGGAGATTTTACTTTACCTGATCTGATGATTAGATCTTGTCACATCTTCCTGGCACCTACAAATGCTAAAATTCTTGCCTGCTACATGTTCGGCTTTGGAATAATCGGCTGGGTGTGTTTTTGGGCTTTTTGAGCAATCCTTTGAGCAATTTAAGTAAAAAATGAACAAAAGTTGCTGCCTCCGATCAAAAAAAATTTAGTCGAAAGCCAAAACTTTATCCGTCTGTAAACAAAATCTGAACCATTCCTCAAAACATCTTAAAACCTTATATACATTGTTTTCTTATAGAAGTATAGAACTGTCAGTTGGACAGATTTTCTAATGCTACGTGTGACAGTTGTCATCCGTTTTATGGCTGGTTTGATTTGCCATTTTATCATGAATGGGTAAACGCCTGAGCAATGTCTGCAAATCGTGCTGATTTATTTCGAAAAAAGTGTTCGATTCAAGAAACTCGTCAGGCAGTCCGTCAATTTTATGGCCGACATAATTGTCCATCAGAACAAATAATTCGATTCACCATGAATCGTTTCTGTTTACTATAATTGATAGTAAACATCCATCCAGACATCGTACGGTGCCAAATGAAGAATCTTTAGTAGCTATAAACCGTAGTATCGATGAAGACCAAAGTGAATCTATTCGACATCGTGTTCAACAATTAAACATATTCCTATCCATATTATTGAAGATTTTAAGGAAAGATCTTGGTTTGCGGACACCCGAAATTGCTACAGATCCCAAATTTCATAAGAACTTTTTGTTAGTGAATAGATTTCCGATTAAATGGCTGCGTCAACACTGCTGCATTTGGAGTAAGGAGAAACCACAGACGTTTGTCCAAACACCGTTATATCCAGAAAGAGTCACTGTTTAGCATGCGTAGTAGTTCGCTGGAATTGCTGGTAAATATGTCTTCAAAAATGCTGTAGAGAATAACATAACAGTCAATGGTTACCGCTATAGAGCCGTGATTAATGACTTTTTCGTTCCGAAATTCACTCATGGTTCCGCTGGGGACTTTTGACATTAACAGGACGGCGCGGCATGCCATGCAGCTCGTTCGGCCGACGCATTGAAAGAAGCATTTGATGAGCGCATTATTCCTCGTTTTGGACCTGTGAACTAGCTACATGATCTTAAGATTTAACACCGCTAGACTATTTCCTGTAGGAACACGTCAAATTACCATTTGGAAGATGACATTCGTCGCTTTATTGGCGAGATACGCCCCAATTATTAGTTAAAGTAGTCGAAAATCGGATGCATCTTTTTGACTTTCTCGTCCCTATCTGAGATGCCCAAAATGATATCAGAATAAAAATGGCAAACAATTATCTCTCCAATAAAACCAATTTGACGACATTGAAAATACCTCTAAAAAACAGAATACACAGTATGTCGGAAAAGTTCCCGAACTTTTGAAATAAAAAATCGAAAATTACATCTAAAAAAATTTATTCTAGTTAACTTTCAACATAGTCCCCTTCCCTAGATACACACTCATTGGAGTGCTCCATGAGTGATTCGAAGGCTCTCTGGTACTCCTCTGAAGTTATCGCTGTGAGACGCTCGGTGCAAGCCGCTTGAATGCTCGGTACATCTTCAAACAATCATCCTTTCAAGGCTATTTTTAGCTTGGGAAATAGGAAAAAGTCGGCTGGAGCCAGATCTGGCGAGTATGGGGCGTGATTGATGCGTGGGATCTGATTTTTGGCGAGATAACGCTTCACAATATTCGAAGAATGAGCAGGCGCATTGTCATCCAGCAAACTCCACGATCCCGGTTCCTTGTACTCGGGCCTGATGCGATTAATCCGGCGCTTCAGACTTTTTTAACTCCTTTACGTAATACTCAGCATTCACGGTGGTGTTTGGGGGCACAAATTCTTTGTGTATCAAGCCTTTGGAGTCGAAGTCTTCTTCTAACGACTCTCTACCCTTCTTGATCCGACTGAACCACGTGTAAACAGTTGTACGCGACAGTACACCTTCACCGTAAGCCGAATCGATCATTTTTTTCGTTTCCGCGAAAGTTTTTGTAAATTTATAGCAGAATTTAATTGCGGCACGATGTTCAAATTTCTCATCCATCGTAGAGTTTGCATCGGGGTACTAAACACACGTTCACTCAAGCACGTCTATCTCGGCAACTAATGAACGGATACTGATGAAAAAATTCTTAGACACTCCAGAGGGATGTGGCAACATAGTACAGATGTCGTCCAAGAGGTGACGCTACTCGTACAAGCGCTACAAAATAAGTTCGGGATCTTTTCCGACATACTGTGTATATAAATAAACGTTCAATCAGGGTCAAACCAATATCACCACATCATTAGATAAGTTGAATTATGAATATTAATAATATTTTAGGAAAGTGATAAAATGAATGCTAGCATTATATTCAATAATCACTTTGCATAATCTTGTTTGGTGTTTTGTTTTTCTGAATAAAATCAAATAATAACTCATAATTTTCACCAATCAAACCATATGATATGCAAACAATCACATAACAATTATAATTTAATTTACAATCGACTATCGATCGCATGTATCAATATGCAACAATTTATTGGCATGATTTCAACTCCATACGTTGGAGCGAACGTTCATATTCCAACGACCATTACAAGTTACTGCAAAATTAGATTGAATTTAATAAAGGCACGTCCTTGTCGTGCACCAAATCAAAACAGGTACCAGCCATGTAAGGTGATTTTCAAATTGAATCGATACATCGAATTATCAATTTGCATTAATGCAAATGAACGTTTCCAGTCGATGGAGCACGTGTTGTAAGCGATGAAATCTTATCAAGAAAAAGACGCATTATCAGAACGTTAATACTCTGCTCCTGCCATGAAGGATGTGTGCGCCTGTTAGTGTTAGAGTTTGCCGCAGAGCCAGCATTTTTGGGTTGAGCATAAAAGAGTGACAATTGTCACGTGCATTATGGGAAAGGATGCATGTTTTGTCGAAATATTTCACTGAGGGTGCCCAAATTGACTGATGAAGTAACTTGCAAAAGGTCAATACCAAGATAATTTGATGAATCCTATTCACCCCAAATTTTCCCATCATTGCCTCGAACGCTATCAAGCACTGAAGAATTGCCTGCAAGTAGCTCATTTCCGTCTACCGTCGATCAATACAATAGATATTCACGTCAAATGAAAAGGAAAGCTAAGCCTCGAATTCTCGGCATCTTTGTGCGGATGTTTTGGCCTACTCCGCCGACTTTCGTCCTTATCTACATTATTGATTCGCTTCTATTTCTTTTCGGAATCAACAGAAATTCCTCTTCAGTGCTATTCTGAGTGACGAGGAGATTTGTCAAAACGTCAATACCACTCAGCACAGCGAAAATGCTTTCAATTCGCTTTTATCTGATCAAACAATACAGTTTTAAGGATACTACGTGAATAAACTGAAGAGGAGAAAGAAAATTCGACATTGGTTCAATCATTCAACTGAATCAAACGCAAACTCCATTGGAATTTCAAGGCTGATTTTGGCCAGTAAGCGAGCGTTCATTGATGTTAATGTTTTGAGATTTCGTGGAAATAAAATGGAAAATTTAGGGGATTTAAATATTCAAATATGTTGAATTCAAAATATTTTAAGTCGTGTCGAGATCACAAAAGAAATGTTTTCAAACAATCATCGAGTGAGCCCGGCAAATAAACCCACACTATTTGCAAAGTAAATCCAAAATAGAAATCCCATTCCATTCATAATGCATTGTTATGAGTGTAGAAACGAAATAAACAAAATTATATCAGCGACACAGCAAGAATAAACTATTAATTCAATCGATTGGTTAGTTGGTGGACAGCCATCCCGGGAACTAATCTTGCTGGAGGACGAAATAGACAATTTGGAATTAGGTAGTCAATTTGTTAGAGTGCATTTTCCACGTATCGAACACAAAGACAAACCACTCCTTATCGGTTGGGGGCTCGCTCTCGATACCAAGGATCTCGGTAGATGTGAGGATTGTCCGCCACGAATTGTTAATACAATGTCAGAATCAGACTCACTTTGTCACTATGGATTTGGTTTTCCATCAAGAAATTGAAATATTGTTTGTAAACATTAAGGGTCAGAAGGAAAATATTTGTCACGAAAATTGATTACGCCTACATCAACATGAGTTCAATATTCTTTATGACTACAATCTTCAATCAATCTTAAATCTTGTTATTGACAAAGCTTCGAACTCAAACTTCGAAGCCGTCAAAATTAATACTTTTGTTCAGACACTTTGAAATCTCTAATAAGAAAACAAATAATTTTCGTCAACTCATTCATTGAAGTCAAATCATAAATTGTACAGGATGCAGTTTTGACGTTTGTATAGCACCCCCATCCCCACTTATCTATTTTTAAAAAACAGGACGTTGATTTTGCTCGTCTCTATTTTTTATCCTGTGGCTCTTCATAGCTTCTAAACGTTTCGAGTGCTAGTTCAGAGTAATTGACGTCATTAATATCAAAAAGGTGAAGAAAATGTTATAAAAAAAAGGAATTTAATTTAAAAAAAAATCGTTTTTATGTATTTCTTATTTTTTTACCTGATTCTTTCTGAGATAAAAATTCACTTGTGATCGTGGAGTTTACCATCAACGCTTTAAGAAAATTCGGAGAGGGAGGTTATTGATTTCTTCCCTTACTAGAGAAAAACAGTAACTAACCTTGGAACTACAAGAGATTACCGGTAGCAGCAACGAGAAATATTTAGGCATCGTCATGGAGAGCCAACTGTCCCAGGAGCGCAAAACCGTAGCGATTTAGCGATTACTTACAACTCTTACAAGAAATTATTTAACAGAATGAGTTGTCTTAGACCTCAGATCTTGTTCCTCTTGCTATTCTTATCGATGAAATTTCTTGGTGTACTACAAATCCTGAACTTTGTCTCTCAACAAAGTAACACACAGGAACAATATTAGAAACCGGAAGAATGAGTTTGACAGTACAATTAGTAACACGTTCTCAGAATTTTTCAACCTCAACTGGCGTTTCCTTCAAGGCTTGTATGCAACGAGAAATGCAAATAGACGCGTGATGTTACTCGGACTCTCAAAGCAGACCGTAAACCGTGTTTAATAAGTTTTTTAAATTCGAGCTTCCAGAGGCAACTAACACAAATTCATTGAGCTTAACGCAACTGTTCGGGAAGGGATTTTTGGTTGCAATTAAAACCCTAACAAGAAAGTTGACCATTGACCAAAAGCCATAAAAATTCATAAAAACTAGCAAGTATGAGTTTTCCAAGAAACAAAATAACGGGTCTAGACTCCAATGTTCCAGACGCATTAGTATTTGTATGCAAAGTTGCTGGATAAATTAAAACGAAGGTGCAGGTAGATATGCATTAACACTCTCTTAAATTTTGCATTTATACACAGCGACTCATATATGATATTACACCGGAAAGCAGTTCGGGCATACATTTAGGCTTAGACAGCTGATGAACTTTCATTCACTAATATCGTTAAATCTTGGAGCTCTCTATCTTGCAAAGCTCACTTTATTTGCTCAGTGCGGTATTCGCATCTCCTTCTTCAGAATAGATGTTATCGTTCAAAAGACTATCTTGATAGCATAAAGCAATTTTTTTCATTTTCTAGAAACTTAAAGAGAAAGCAACTTGACCGGTGTTTTTTAGAGTTATAGTAGTTTGAAATTAAATAAAATTCCAGTAAATTGTTTTGATTGCCATAAAATTACTTTAACCGGAAAGAAAATTCATATTAATTGAAATGTAACGACGGGCATGTGAGTGCCACGGCTGGCGAATGTGATCTTCAAAATTATCCAACGACTAGGGCATGCCGGCATAGACAAATGATTCGACGTATCTCAACAAGAAATATTCCAAAGGTGTTAAATCACAAGGTCTTGCAGGCCAATTCACAGGTCGAAACGAGAAATAATACGTTCATCAAATGCTTGTTTCAATAAGTCGATGGTTGCGCGAGCTGTATGGCATGTCGCACCATCCTGTTGTAACCACGGGTCCCCTGCATTACAGTGAGTCAATAACGAAACGAGAAAGTCATTGATCATGGCGCTATAACGGTCAGCATTGACTGGAATGTTAGTCCCAGCAGCATTTTTGAAGACATATGGACCAATGATTCCACCGGCCCGTAAAGCAAACAAAACACTAAATTCGCAGAATGTACTGGTGTTTGGACAACCACCTGTTGCTGCTTTTCATTCCAAATGCGGCAGTTTTGGTTGTTGACGTATATGATACATGTCTAATTCACTTGTTCAATAAAACCATGTGCACCAATTACGCTTTTCATGTTGCTGTCGTACTTGAACGACAAATAAGTGGACGTGTAAAATGAATTTTTCTTATTTTTTGACACGTTCCTTCCTTCCTCTGAACGGACAAGCATGTTCTTTTTCACAGTAGGCAGACCACCATTTTGAAAATTCTAGTACTCGACGATTCATCAATTATACTAAAAATGTTGGACTTGCATATAACCTAATGTCATAATATTGTATTCCTGATAAACGCATTTTCGGTTAAATTTTTTGATTTTTGTCTTAATAACTTTAATATTTGGAAGTGAAAGAAAATGAAACTACATGACATTCTTGTCTAGATTGTTATCGATGCAGTGCAGAATAATATATTATGCTTAATTGGCACGTTTGATTGGCATTCCTTCGTTGAAAATAAATACCGATTCATTGGTGGTCAAATTTCTTATGCCATGCTTTACCCATAATTGTGTGAGATAATTCCTGTATCGGAATATGCGGAACGGGCGAGTTAAACAAGTTTCTGAAAATTAAAGGTTCAAGCTTCATGAATGAAAAATATCCTTCGCGTCGCCAATTCTTTTGCGGAACTTTTTTGTTTGTCTTTTGTGTACAGTCTGTTGAATTCTATTGTCTTTTGTGTACAGTCTGAGAATTCTACCTCAGCTGCACTTTTAATATAAAAGCCCAAAGCAGGACTTTTGATTTCCGCCAACAATTCCTTGCAGGTAATATAGGTGTCTATTTGTGGTCTCCCAAACGGGAAAAAAAGTTATTTTTGAAATAATATGCATAAAAGGCATAGGTAACTTATGAATGGGTAAATTTTGCTGCGAATATGTTATGAGTTTTTAACATTCATTCGCGTGTCCAAAGATTGAATCTCCTTGCAACAACAATGTGTTTAATTGCGAGGAAATTCAAGAATGTTAGCATATATAGCTTTTAACGTTTGAGGGCTTGTTAGCCTTGACATCTTGGTTTTGTTTATCAAATGTTGCTCCCGATTACTGAAGTAGAGTGGGAACACGTCTCACGCTGTTTCAAACTCCCAAAAAACACGAATTCTTATTACAGACAACAAATATTCCATTGTCTTTGACAGCTTTGAAAACTATTTTCACGGCATCCCTCCACTGTTACGCAGTCTATGTCTCTTTACACCTTCCTTTACAATCAATTCTTGGAGGAAAATATCTTGTTCATATTCTATTGAAATGTATTCTTCTTTTGAATACAAAATAAAAAATCACATCGCGATACCCTATCGAAACAACCAAATATGCACCTCAAACAATATACCAAAATTTCTGCTTACGGTTTCTAAGCAAATTTAGTTAAGTCTAGCCGTATATGCAGCTGGGTCCTGTTACACGTGCCAGGCAAAGTTTTCCTTTCTAGTTTCCATGAGCAAGTCTCTGTGAATGTCTTTGGCCTATGTTTTCTTCTCTTTAAAGGTTCCGGTGGAACTTAAATTTTAGTCCCATTACGGGTTATATTTTTTAATCAACTTTGCACACGACGCAAAAGCACTTAACTAGCTGACGATAGCTTGTACACTGAGATCGATAGTCGTGGTTTGTTGAACGTCATTTCATCTCACGTTGAAATATTTTCCTTACAAAAACAATACACGTCGTGAATTTGTGTTGTTTTTGCGACAAACGCGTAAATGTATTTAGTTTTATTTCTTTGACAATAAATGGTGATATTTGCCCATAATGTGAAGTTATTCCTGCCAGAAACTTTCATCCCAAAAACCCAATTCTGGGATATTTGGATTTATGTGGTTTTTGAGATGGGCGATTCAATTAATAAAATGATAATTTTTCTTGTATACAGCAATAATTGAGTTTAAAAGCTTTCCACTTACAAGGGTAGAACACCATTTCTCTAGGGAAGTACATCTTTGACATACAAAGAAGGTTCAACGCCGTTAACTTGTTGGCATTTTAATTGGCTAACATTTATCAGCAAGTGTGTCACTTCTACTGTTAACTTCGTATCAGCATGAATCTTGATATACAGGTAATAAATGAGCCCAGAGCTGCCTCCTCTTTCCATACGTGTAACTTTTGATTAAAGAACAAGGAGAAAACTTCAAAAAATTCAAAAATAATCGATTGATTTTATATTGTGTCAGAAGTAGGGGTTTGCTTAATAAAAAAGTGAATATCTTTGAGTGAATATACTCATACTAACTGCATAGAACATAAATATATCTAATATACAGGATAATATTATTGGTTATACATACGGCTTCAATCATAGTTAAATTCTAAATAAGATTGAATTCTCGTCCATGTATATGACTCTAAATTGCAGAAAATACGCTATGAATCCCCTCATACTTTTGCATTTACTTGAATTATGCATTTTTTTCAAAAAGGGTTCCATATTTGTTTAAATAACATTTCACCATAAAATGGGTAAATTGTATACTAAAAAATTTAAACGAATGTGCCTTATAACTAAACAAACAATTTGGTAAAATTAAATCTGCAAGTTCCAGACCAATTCAAATAAAATCTTACAAATTAATTTTATATTTGCACTTTTTCTCTATTTTCGCATTCTTTACAGCACTTTCATCCCGCTTTATATTGAACGAAAAAAAAACAACCTCCATTCGCATTTCTACACCTTTCAATTAAACTTTCAATACGTACTTCCATTTGAATTTCAATAAAGGAGCTACTTAATTAACATATTTATATGTTACGTTATCATTTTAATGTTTTTGAGTAATAATACCGAGTTTAGCCATGGAATTCACTAGATAACAAATTTTGTTTTCTTCAAATATTGAACTTATAATGAAATTATAATCATTTTTCCCCCTATTTTTCTCTTGCAATTTTTTAATTCCAGGCATATGAATGCTCCAACAGTTACTAAAATCTGACTACGGTATTATTTGGAGCAATTGTTCGGTGATCGCTGGAGAAAATACGGCAGACATCGACCCTCTCGACGCAATAGAACACCCCGCAACGAAATACGGGGTGAACAGGGTGTTCGATTTTGCACTAAATCGGTTGACTCAATAAATGGTGATGAGTGTGAGTGTGAAGATATTTAAAATATTTAAGAAACTAAACAAAACCTACTGAGCATAATGGTAATATATCATAAATAGAGAAGATGAAACACACAAATTGAAAATTTAATAAATAATAAATAAAATTTAAAAAAATATTTCTAAAAAACATAAAAAAAGTATGACTATTGTGTTAAATTATATCGTATGCAAAAAGACTTTAAGTAAATTTTAAGCAGTTAAAGATTGTAGTAAACAAAACAAAAACAAAAAGATACTCTTAAGAAAGCCTAAGCATAACTTAATGTATCTGAAACGTTCAACGGAATCCAAACATTTGGATAAGCCAAACAGATACAAACGGGCCACCACAGTGAAACCAACTCAAACATGGATCAGCCAGCGGCAATCTCAGCTTAGCAATAAACTTATGGTAAATCCAATGCATACACCCGAAACACGTCAACGCAACAAAAACATTTTATCTTAGCTAAATATCATTATCACCTAACTAGGATACAACAACCTATTTACAGTCGTCCCCGTAGCGTTAAATATTACTAAAATATAATTTTATAATGCTTAGCAGTAAGATCGAAAGTTGCACTGAATTTCTTGATTTTAACGTTTCATTCAAACGATTTTTTCATTCGAGATATTAAATAAATTAAAAATGTTTTAGTTATATAAGAATTTGCTTCTTGCACGTCCAAGAAATATTTAAAAACAAAAAACAAAACAAAAGTTAGTGAGCCTATAGCGTAAGAAGTTTAGTTTCATGGGAATCGTTTGGAAAGTTGCTTTCGTAAAAAAACTTCCTGTTTACTACATGACATTTGATAATTGTATTATGTAGTATATAGACAATAATAAGGTAAAAACAAATTGTAGATAATGCTTAGAAATAGAAAAATCTGACAAATTTTTTGTTTATATTGATATCAACTCTCTATAGTTATGTTTTGGTTCGTTATTCTTTCATGTCAAGTGTTTCATTGATTTGAAATCTGCCATGCATGTATTACAATCTTAAGGCAAAGAAGTGGTCCTGTGCAAGTGATTAAGTTGCAGTTTATCCAATAAGGAAATATTTCCAATAAAGATTTTGTTTCCATGCATGGTACCAATCATAATGGTACACGCCACCAGACACCATCCACTGCAATGATCTTTTTATCTTCTAGAGCCACCTTTCAAAGATTATTGTTACAGTTTTCTTCGACAACACAGAGGCTTATCAACAAAAAGTGTTAAGATTAATAGTAATTAAATCACCCGATCCTTACAGCAGATTTACAGGGAAGTTTTATGAGGGAATTACAAAATGAAAGGGCATTTGAAAAAGAATTGTTTGAACAGTGTTTAAATTTCTGCTCCCAGTAACAATCATAATGTTCGAAATGTCCCAAATTCTTTTTATTAGTGCGCTGCAGGAATTTAATGGCATTAAGTTATCATAGCCCACTGCACACTATCAAAACAAACCTGCCTTGAAATATTTTATTGAAAATTAGTCATCATAAATTGCATCAAAAAATTATACCCCGAAAACGATCCACGTAGCTTTCAAGCCCATTTCCCACTTCCTTTGCACTCGCTTGGGAAATTTTATCAACCCGACAAACATTATGCAACCCCATTAAGTAAACTAGTTGATATAAAACACGTTGAATTGGAACGTTTCCAACCTCCAAGCTCGGGATTGAAACCATCGATTTTCTTGATAAGCCGATATCAGATTACAGGTACAGTATCTAGCTTCGGGCTTCTCCTGGTTGCAATTACTATCATCTTCCACTATCCTGTTCTTGCCAGTCGACTTCTTCAGGTTCCTCTGGATGGCACAATGCTTCAGGATTTTCGCTTTTCCAAGTACTTTCTACTTTTGATTAGTTTTTCTTTTTCGTATTATTCTCAGCTCATTTTAAGCTTCATCGATTTTAAGGTGTCGAGCTTCATCGGTTGAAAGGGCCTCATTTTTTCACAAAACTAATTCTCACAGAAATAAAACGATATTCATAATACTTTTTGAAAGAAAACCTTCTCCAAGTGCTTGGCTTTTTCGGGAATGACTAGAACAGCAATTGTTTCAAGATACAGCTACAGATAGATACAATTGTAGTAGTAGATACAAATCCAGGGCTATGCCTATCTCAGCATTACCAGAAGAAATAATTAATCCCGAAAAATATTTTGCCTACGATCATTTCATTCAAAACTGATATATAATATTCATTATCAGCGTTTTCGGTCCTTATATTTTGCCGAGCAACTCTAAACATTTTGGCAACGCGCCAAATGTTAGTGCCCAAACAGATCTTCTGCGACTTTAGCCCCATCTAAGGAGAACAAGCCTTTAGTTCTGATTTGAGTACTAAAGGCTTGTTCTCCTCATAAAATTCAAACAATTTATCGATGATCGAACTGTGCCCAATAACTCAGCAACCTACTTACTTTTCATAAGAATTGAGGGATCATTCCCTACTTTAGTTTTTTTTTTTTCGTAGTTCCAAGGCCCACTTCCAGGCAACTTTGATGTACGAAAGCACAAATACATCTTTGAGATTCAAATACAACCGGTAAGGTGTCTAGGAAATTCGTTTTGGTGTTGCCGCACGCCGAAATTAACTCTGGGTAGCTTGGGTCCGCCGGGCCTTGCTTCGTGGGTCTCGAGGACGCGTTCCGGCTGCTTACAGCCATCTTCAGCTCGTTCTTTCTGAGAACGCGTCCTCGAGACCCACGAAGCGATGCCCGGCGGACCCAACCAGAGTGTCTAGGAAATATTAAAAGTTGTATAACTTTGCTTATACTACCGGGAATTTCACTGTTTCCGTTCAACCTTTCCTAATAATTTGTGCCACTTCCTCGATGTACGCCTATATTCAAGCTTTTGCAAAGCATTCAATTGGTCCAAATGATCCGTGTCATACCAAGGCCAAACGATTTTATTAATGTCGTGTATCCCTGAACTCCTGCTTTATCAGGCATTGTATCTGACCAAGACATACTGTGACATACTCTGGTCAACTGGTTCCCCAAATCTCGCTTCTTCCACCTTTTTTTATCCTTAGAAGACATATAATGGTTTCATTCTTTAGTCTCTGCTCATATCTGCCGAATTGTAACACGTCTATTCTAATATGCGTAGATAATGGGTATGGGAATAAGTTTCCGCTGTTTTTTTTTGTTTCCGCACAACATTAAGAAATACAGTCACGTCATACAAAGCTATGCACCAATTAAAGCTATGTCTTTCTCTTATCTTTCTGGAAGTAATGGGACTCCTCGGCGGAAAAATTCCCATCTTTCGATTCGATCCAGTCGTCGAAACAATTTTTTGATGCCTTCATAAGAAGTAAATTGTTTTCCAGTAAAGGTCGATTGCATGGAGTGGAATAAATTGAATTCCGAAGGAGCAATGTGTGGAGAATATGGCGGGACGGGGGGGGGGGGGGTATTTCTCAATTAACACCTTCCAAATATTTTTTGACCGGCTTGGTTACGTGTGGCCTTGCATTGTCACGCAACACAAAAACACCTTGTCATGTCTGTCATTCCATTCTGACCGTTTTTCCTTCAGAACTCGATTCAGACGGTTGAGTTGCCGTCGGTACACATCTCCAGTGATTGTTTCAGATGGGTTCAAGAGTTCGTAATGGATGACTCAACTGTGGTCCCATCAGATGAACAACATTACCTTGGAAGCGTGAATATGTTTCACCTGGCATTCCCCAATGTTTTGGTCTCTTAGGGTTAATTTAGTACATCCATATCTTTTTGTCGTTGAAGCAATATCTCACGCGCAAACGCCATTTAATGTCCCTCTCTCTCAGTTGATGCAGCACCCAAGTCTCAGCTTTTTGAATCATTTACATGGCGTGCAAGCGCTTACCGACAGTATATCTGTCAACATTAAACTCCTGCGACAATTCTTCTAGGCTTCGACTTCAATCATCATCCACAAATTCCTGTTGTTGTAAATCTTCAGACTTTTTCGGTGCCCCTACACGATCTTTATCAGCCACGTCAAAATCAAGATTTTTATAACGCCGAAAACAGTCTCTGCAAGTCGTCAAAGGTCGTCTAATATCGAGCATTATACGATAAGTTTCCGCAGCACTTTTCTTGAGAATGAAATCACAAACTAAGGCTTCCCGCATATGCAGCCTTTTCGGTATGCAAGTGGACATTTTCAACACGAGAAAAAAACGGTGTTCACGCTTTGAAGTAATGTTGACTACTGCGCTCGTGAGCCTACTCATACATCTCCCAATTCCAAGGACACAACCACAGCAGACACGAAAATAGTATCATAAATGACATCTGTCTACCAACGGGGCAAACTTATTCCAATACCAAATATGTTTCCAATAGCGAACGGGTGTGACGGAAATTCGTGTTTGCAGTTCGAATCCCGTAATGAATAAGTATGTTAGAAAAGATCTTTTACTTTTGCAGTCAATTTATTTCAGGATGGGACGTAATCCTGCGGCTGAGCCAAGATGAAATTCGATCACATTACGGTTTCCAGTGTGGCTTGCTTTTGTAAGACTTCCATCACGGCATATTTTATACTCAATAATATGAGAACCAGAAAATAATTGTGGAATCATAAGTACCATTGCTAAAATGGTACTAAATATCTAATATCTAATCTATATATATTAGATCTATAATATAAGATCTATAATATAATATAATAATTAGAATCTATAATATCTAATATCTAAATACGTCTAAAATATCATAAAATTCCAAAAAAATCATAAGCCCATGCCTTCAAATTGACTCTTAGTTAATTCTTCCATAAAAGCAAAGATTTTGTCCTTGGAAAGAGTTCTCTTAACGCATTCGACGTTTGTTTTTTTTTTATATTTTAAGTCTCTACAAGAACAGGATAATGTATACAAAAAACAAATTAACTCAACAAAACCAGCAACAAGACGAGTTGACACTAATACTTCATAACCTAAGAGAAAAACGAGAAGCTACCAAGAAAATAGGAGCAAGGCATCAAAGGAAAATAGTGATCAGGTGGAATAGGGCGAGAATGACACTCTCCCTTCTCTTTTGCTATAATTTCAACGAATAGCTTAAGCTATGGTCAACAAATACTATCATACACCAAAATATCGATTCACCCACATAATAATAGTTTGAATAGTGTGAATATGTGACTTATCAACCGTTAGATCTATACAACAACAAAATAGGGTCACTAAAAACCAATCTTGAAAGTATCGCGGATACGTTATTTATGACACACCTGTAACGTATTCAAATGCAAACAGAATGGCATTTGGAAAGATCGAAAAAATCACGAACTCTAATGATCAAAGTGGAGAATAACCAAGAACACTATCAGGAATCATAAAAAAACACAAAGGAAGACTTGGTAGAAGGTAACAGCTGATCTCTTTTAGTCGCGAAATTAGGGTACCCAGATTGCGAGGTACAGATATTGTCCATGTTCATTACTTCAATTACCACGAGGAGCTGTCCTTTAGATAAGCGAAATATAAGATTTCTCACATCGGAAATTGATAAATTTATTTTTTCTATCGTTTCAATTAGATTACTTTTGATTCTCCAATCCAAATTTTACACTATGACTATATCAACTGCATCACACAGATCACAACGTCATAACTACAGAATGGCGGCACTCCGAAAAAAAAACTTCTGATTTAATGGAATTCAACCAACATTATTTTTAATATTAAATTATTTGTATTGGTAAATATTATCTCACTCAATTCTCATTATATCGATTGGTAAGAATAACTCCCTCGAAACACTGGAGTAGAAACGATATGAAACTGTAAATCTACTATTGATAGAGCCAGAAATATTTTTTCTCTTTTCACCAGAAGTTAGACTGCAGTTTGGGCTATGATCTAGACTTATTCAAATTCGTCGGCTGTCCGATCAAGCATAAGTATGCATAGCAATAACAGTCTCGGATGACTTCTTACGGACAGAGATGGAAAAAGTACAAGTGGATTTATATTTGTACTGGTTTTTTACTCATAAGCTTGAAATAGATAAAAAGAATAAGAGAAGGAAGGTTGCAAAAATGAGAGTGTGAATGTTTTATACAAAAATGAGAGAAAATTTATCAATGAAAATTGAAACCAACATATTTTGGTTGTAAACCGTTAGAGTTTAATTTTGCTCGCTATTGTTGCTACGCTAACTACTAAACAGGACTAAGGCGTCGAACAAAGTCGCTATCTAACGGCATACCTTAAGGTCGTTAGCTTACAGCGTCGTTATCAACTACCCCAACGCAATACAAATAGAAATCTACTCTCTATCTCTGTCTGGGAAAAGCCGGTCGAGAGTGTTATGGCTGTATGTAATTATGCTATGCTAGCAGCTTCGTTCACGAGTTCATCGGACAGACAACGAATTTAAGGTAAGCTGGAGAAAAGATAAGGATTATTCTGAGGGAAGGATTATTCTGCTACTGTCAGCTGAAGCAATAACTGATTTACAGTTGAATTGCGTTTCTACTCAAGTGATTCGACAGGGTGGTTCTTTTTAATCGAAATAATGAGAATTGAATGATGCAATATTTATCAATACAAATCAAAACAATACAAATGGAATTAATTAATTAATTTAAAAAATATTTGTTGAAACCAATCATATCAGGAATTTTTTTCGAGTGTTATTATTTTCGACTTGATATTATCATACCGTCAAATTTTTTTACGGAGGATCAAAATTGATCTAATAAATATGAATGAATAAATCTATGAATTCCCAAAATAAGAAATTTCCCTTTTCAAGTATCCGAAGTAAATTTAAAAAATAGTTTCTGTTTTAATTTTGAGCAACTTTAAAGTGATTTCAGCGGTGTTAAACTAGCAGGAAGAAATTTTCTGTTGGTTGTGCACATTTGCTGAGAACTGAACGCAACATTTCATTCAAACAAACTCGCAGAATTTTCATTAAATTAGGCATTCTTAAAAATATCGAACAGATAAAAACCTTTTAAGACATAATATAATCGAATTTGAGCAATTAATTTTTCAACTACTCAAAGTAAATTTAATTATTACAAAAGTTAATTTTTTCTAAACTACTACAAGTGCTTCATTTTGCAGTCAGTTTTTGCATCGCATAAAAAGATACTTCTCAAATTTACGTGGCAAATACATCGTTTGTCTATGCGATAAACCAATTTCTATTGAAAAATGATGAAGGACTTAAAATCGTCTTTCTCGCAAAAAGCTTATTTACTTTATATGCCATAAAAAATCACTGAAATGCTTAACATTTATTAAATTTATCATTTAAACCCGATCGAATTGATTATCTTACTATTTAATATGATTTAATTGTCCAACTTCATATTTTCCGACATGATTCTACCATTTTTGCAACATATCTATTCAATAGCATAAATTAGATGAAATTCATACAAATTACTAAGAACAAAGAATATTTATACTAAATATTCTGTAATGCATTGAATAAATTCCAAGTTAAACAATTAAATCCTGATGAAAATTTAAGCATTGTACGCTTGTTCCAAAAAAAAATATTATACATGTAGCAACAACATAGCGTTTCATTATTTTTAATCCATTAATGATTGAAATATGCTAAACAAACGAAAGACTTGATTTTTAATGGTTATACTTTACTAATAATACGTTAGAAAACAAAAGGAAGAAATATGTGAGGAAAAAAACATAAAAAAATATAACACCTTACGAACGAATATTAAACTGATACATTTGTGTATATTAATGTTAGATACTTATTATTGAATAGTTATAGAAATTTGCATATTCAATTACTAAGTAAATTCAAAGGATAATATTCAAATACAAACGAAACAAAAAACTAATAAAAACTGAACGAAAACAATGTACGAAACGGAAGCGAAGTGATTTAATGAGTAAATTTTAATATGTCTCTAATAAAATTTGCGTTTATTTATTTCAATATTGTTTTCTTTTGTTTGTTACGTTTCTTTTTTCATTCATATGATCCTTCTTGTAGGACGAACGAACTCATAAATAGAAGTGTAAACAATGCATACAAAACGTTATTTTATGAGTAATGAGCTTATCAAATAGTGCCTGAATAAACACTTCCAATTCTATTTTAGTATAATTTGTGCATAGAAAAACTATTTTGCAATTTTCTTTTCGTAAAAGATTTTCAAATTATTGCTAATATTACTAAACAAATCTGTACTTTAAGAGATCTTCAACATTTTCCTGTACAGTTTCCAACATGGTAGAATGCTCGATTATAAAATATAGTGAAATTTTGAGAGGAGAATAAATTATTATTTGTGTATAAGTAGATATAATGATGATTATAAATATTATTTTTCTAATACCATTAAACAATCTGTGTAGTGTTTACAATTAATTCTGTTCCCTTATTTCAATGCTTATTTATGTCTTTCGCATAGCAAATAGAATGACTTAGATCCTATTGATATTACACTAAAAAATATAAATAATATTAAATGTTGTTTAATTTGTTTGTTAAATGTTTTTCAACGTTTAAAAATTTAATTTGTTAAATGTTGAGTACCGAGATTTTCAACGTCAGTCGAGAAAATTCAATGTTTCATTAGTCTGAATTTAATATGCATCTTTACAATAATTTTCTCTTGAATTGGATAATTTATCCTATCTGAAACCAGTAGGAAATTCTCATGCTCATAAGCGCATATGTAACCAAACAGAGCTTAGAATAAATTCTTCCAAATCTTAGGCCCTAGGATTCCGTTCGAAAAGTAAATTTATCCATTATTTCGTTCTATGTATCTAATTTTTTGATTTAAAATAACTGACAGTTATTATTAGGCCAATATGGTTCCTTCTTCTGTGTTTTGTTTATTAAACGGAATTAGGCAAGTGATCCTTCTTATCACTCAGCCAATTAAGCTCCTATAACTTTTTTGTATTATGTTTCCTAGCCTGGATTCGTAAAAAACTTTTTCTGACCAGTAGTCACGTACAATTGACATAACAAATCGATGTACAAACTTCTGAGAATTTGGTTTAAAGAAAAGCAGACATTGCTTTGACATTTCCAGGACATCCTGAGAATTCGTGGCACCTATCGGACTGCCAGTTTGTAAGTCTTAAAGGTTTCATAATACGTGTATAAATATGAAATGCGGATTTTTTCTGCTTGAAATATGCATTTATTTAAATAACAGAACGAATGAATTCAATAATCAAAGTATTGGCCATCGTTAGCTACGACTTTTTCCCATCTTCCTGTCAATTGATGGATTCCGTCCCAGTAATACTTCTCATTCTTTGAGGCTAACCACTCATCAAGCCAATTTTTAACTTCTTCGTAAGAATGGAAGTGCTGTTCCGAAAGTCCGTGCTGCATCGATCGAAACAAGTGGTAGTCAGAAGGAACCAAGTCTGGTGAATACGGCGAGTGGGGCAGAACTTCCCAATTAATGTTTCCCAAGTAGTTCTGGACAGGTATTGCAACATACGGCTGGGCATTGTCATGTTGAAAAATGACTTTATCATGTCTTTGGTGAAATTCTGGTCGTTTTTCATTAAGTGCGCGGTTCAATTTGATCAGTTGTTGTCGGTAACGTTTGCCAGTAATAGTCTCACCAGGATTCAGTAGTTCGTAATACATAGGTCCCTTACTATCCCACCAAATACACAGCAAAGTCTTCTTTCCATGAATATTTCGGACTGGTACTGATGTTGATGGCTGGCCTGGGTCTACCCATGATTTTTTCCGCTTGGGATTGTCGAAATAAATCCACTTTTCATCGCCAGTAACAATCCGATGCAAAAAACCTTTTCTTTTCTGTCTGGCAAGCAAAATTTCACAAATTGTTTTTCGCCTTTCGATGTTTCTTTCTTTCAATTGATACGGCACCCATTTTCCAGCTTTTTGGATCTTTCCCGTGGCTTTTAAACGTTGTGAAATAGCTGCCTGAGTAACTTCCAACGCTTCTGCCAACTGTTTTTCAGTTTGTGTGTTGTCTTCATCCAATAATGCTTGCAAATCTGTATCTTCGAATTTTTTGGTAGTTTTCCACGGTCTTTGTTGCTGACATCGAAATCGCCACTTTTAAATCTTTTAAACCATCGTTCACAACTGTCATGGCTTGGGGCATGTTAACCATATGCTTCCACTAACAATCGACTATTTTCTGCTTTCGTTTTATTCAAATGAAAGAAGGTTAATAGACTTCCTCGCAAAACCTGTTTTTCTGGCAAGTAATTCGACATTTTTGAAGCCAAAAAAAAACTATGTTGTTTCTACAATCAAAACCTATGACATACTGGAATTTGTTGACAGATGTTTAAGCTCAAAAATGCCATATTAGTTAGCCCCGACACAAACCATATGTAATGGTTATGTCATCTGTTAGTAAAATCCGCATTTCATATTTATACACCTAATAGAAAAAATTGATTGTTGTTCAACACCTCGCCTATGGCTTCTGCCACTTGACGCATTTCGATGACCCGCGGAAAAAATTTGGTGGACTTCCTTAACGATCAAAAGCAGATGTACAATCACGTATAAATTCATAAGTAATAATAAGTGATTCTCAACATTGTTTCTATTTTGACTATCTAAAAAATAAAAGCTTATTATAGATCGATATTTTTTCTTCCATTTATTGAAAAACACGAAACGCTTTAAAAAAAATTACGATAAAATTACCCGAAAAACGAAACCTGCGAATCAGTCAAAAATATTGAATTTTGGCATGCCAAATGCATTTGTCCTATGGCAGGACAGGTCATTTGTGCCATCTTCTCTCAGCATCGCTGTCAAACATGAATACTTGTGGAACGACACTAGTGTAAACGCCTGAACTTGTTGGCATTCTATCATTTTGAATGCTCTCCAGTGTTTCATCACGTGCTTGTCAAAATGAAGTGCTTATTATACATGTTTCAATTTTGGGAAGAAGGAAAAAGTTATAAGAACTCAGGTGAATGGGGAAGGAGTTGAAAAAACATCACTAATGTATTTTTGGGCCAAAAATCTTCGATTATCCTTCTGTTCGGCTGCGCGGTTTCTCGGCGTCGTTTCCGCAGAAATATTTCGCATGTCTGAATCACAAGCCCATGTTAAAATTTGATGAACGTTGAAAGATTATTACTAAATGACGGTCGAATCTCACAAGACTCCTCACATGTTCAATTATTCAGTCAACTTTTCAAACCTGAACGAGGTTGACCCAAAGACGTTTTTTACCACCGAAAAACTTCTATAATAAGAAATGTTCCCCATAGGCCTGTGTCAATTTTACAATAGACATACTCGTGAATGCACTTAGTTTGATGCAAAACTTGATTGCACTTCGTTGCTCTGTATTCCAACACTCAAATTTTATAGCACACGAGAAAAAACACAAGTTTTCTGGTGGCGCAGAGAAAATTAATCTGTTACCTAAGCGGAGTAGAAACTCGGACTGAAAAATCGGAAGAGAAAAGTAAATCGGTCCAGCACAGGCCACAAACACAGCGTTGCCAGATCGCCGATAGTGTTGCCAGTCTCGTTGAATTTCCTTCTAAACCTCGTAAAATCATCTTCAACATTCATTCAATTGTAAAATCCGGCTTAGGGGTGGGTTTGAGAAAGTGAAAGGAATGAACAAATCAGTCTAGTAAAAACCGAGGGACAGAACTTACCAGATCGCCGACAGTGTTACCAGTCCCATTTACTTTTACTAAGACTATCAATATAATTTTCGGCGTTCATTAATTCTTAAAATTTCGTTACAGGATGGGTTCTTGTGTGCAGTCAGGCTGCACATAAGACCATTTTGCTTGCGATAAATAGGCAATCATTTTTTTGATAAACAGATATAAGACAATGTCAAAATAATGTTGTTTTTCATCTTTGAAGGAGAGTTTCAGATGCATTAATCGCCTTTTGAAATGCCTTGGTTGTAACCCAATTGGACTCCACTTTTCAAGCTTCTGAGCCATACTTTTGGACTTGAAACGGTTGAAATGAATTGCCCTCAAAGACTTTATTCGATGACTTTGCGTTTGGCGCAAGTCTTGGTCCAATAGTACTTGCAAATCAGCGTCTTTAAACCACCCTGGCTCGCCCTCACGCTTTTTCACCAATGTTTCAATATTTATATTTTTAAATCAGTTCTACCAATACACGTAATTGGATGTGGATAAGGCACGCTGACCATAATGATGACTCTAGTTCGCATCATATGATTGTCATTAACCCTTTTTTGTTCATATTAAAGCAGGAAACCAAAGCTTTTAATAAATAGATTTTTGGGGTACTTAACTTGGTTTTCAACGTGACAAAACTCGCTTCTTACTGGTTGACTAAATGTCAAACCATGAAAAAATTTCCACAATAATCACCTTTGTTATTCTAGAATTTTGATAATTTTGGTAGGATATAATCTGATAAAACATGCTAAAATTCTTTGGAACTTTACGTAAATCCATTTGTCATTTTTAAAACCCATAATCGAATTATGTCTGCCTAGTTTATGTAACAAAAATACATAGGTGTCAAACATCCCGATAAAGTTCTACTAAATAATTTGAAGGCAATATTACAAGTGCATTTGGACATGGATTACGACACAACTTGGTCCTTTACTAACTCAAATATATACTCGGCCATTGCTATCTCCAATTTGATGAATGTTTGCTGCTTTTATAAGAGAGAAAAAAATTGCAAATTCTTTGAGAACTCGAAAAATTTCTATACCCAGTCCTATTCTAAAACTTTCCTTTATTGGATACCTCCAAAATACACAAAATTTAGATAGTCGGTAATGATCTTAACATTCAAAACACCGCAAAATTAAGTCTAGGACGAACTTCTGGTACAAGGGTGCCACAAAAAAACAAAAAACTCTGGCAATTTAGAAAACAGGATTAAAAAGAACGGATATTTGCCAAGCTGCGGTTCGTCATTGTGCCTTTCAATATGACTTGGATTCATTTCGGAAGAAACTTATAACTTTGGTCCCTCGAAAACAAATATTAATTGCAATATGGTCGATCTGTTGTTCATTTTCTTTAGGAAAAACGGTAAAGCCATTTCGTAAAAACATAGATCTCTAATTATTGATTCATACCATTACCTATAGAAACAATTTTAATAAAATCTACTTCATTTTGTTGGTGGAGTATACCAGTCCAAACATATTGTAGTTATACGAATCAGACTAATTTCAAACTAGTTTATAATCTAATATAATAAACAAACTAATCATAAATTTATCGTCTACCTTCGTTCTGTGACTAAAATCGTTCACAATAAAGGAAATAACGGAAATAATGGACAATAAAGGAAAACTATTTCAATAGCATCCTTGTCTATGCAAGATCCAATTTGTCTGACCAATTTTGTCTGGTTGACAAAAATCATTCCAATGACGTCTATAGAAAATATTTTTAAATAAATAATCTTTCATAAGTAAATATATTCTTGAAAACATTTGAATTGACCCAAACGACTAGCAAAAGTATTGATTGAAAATCCAGTTTTGATTGAGGCGCCTGAAGATTGCCTCGTTGCAAACGCAACGCTGTCAAATTTTTTGACTATTTATTTTAAGAAGATTATTAAACACTAATTAAAATCTGATGAAAAACTTCGAACAGTCAAAGAATTCAAAAACAATTCAAAAAGTGAAAAAATTGGAGACCGTTGCTTTGCGAACGAATGAAAAGCTGTCAACTTTTTTCACTATTTGTTATAAGTAGTAGTTTCAAAAAATTGCTAAAAATTCAAAAATGAGATAAAAAGTTTTCAAAAAATTTAAGATAAAGTATCCAAAAATTATTCAAAAAGTGAAAACATTGGAGACCGTTCCGTTTGCAACGATGCGAACTGCAGACACCTATAAATTGACAGTTATATACTATCTATAGCGACATCTATACGTAATAATCTGTGTTACATCGCTGCAATAATCGAGGTGGTAATATTGCGTTAAAAAGGAATGCTGCTTTTAACATTCAAAAGAGTTGTATGAGCAATGAAAGTATTTCTTTTGCATATAGCACTGGAACCCATGTTGGTTTACCTTTACTTTGAAAACACTCAATTCTTTCCATTATCTTTTTGTTCCTCCAACCCCCCCCCCCAATTCTTCCAATGGGTCCTTCTCCCACAACCAATTTTCATAGTCGGCATGATAATATCAATGGATTGGAATCACATCTTAAATAAATCATTTTTCAAGGTGCAATAAAGGCGATATATTCATCCTTAAAGATGTTCTAAAATTGTAATATATCTTGTGTCGAATCTTAGAATTTTCATTTTATCCTAAAACTTATTTTCATTCACTTTTCTAACCGTAATGAATATCTCAAAAACTTATCAACGATAGCAAAAGGGAAAAGCTTAAGCTAATCACATGGCCTAGTTATATGCACTGTCAAAATAGGTAGGATCAATGGTTACTATGTACTCAGCCATGAAACGTTTTCCTAATTCAACGATTTTATACCAACATCTCTTTCATCTACGAAATGCTACTAACATCATTTGAAAACATAAATCAGTTCGATGAATTATGCTTTAAAATTAAATAAAATATTTGAAATTGCCCGAATTTCTTGATTCAGAACTGCAGGGCGTCTCGTTTTGATGTTCAAAATATAATTTTAAATTTATTCTGACTTAAAATTTTGAAATCGTTTGCACGAATTTCAAAAGAATGTTAAGTAATTATTAATAAACATTTAATTCTTTTACTAATATAATTTAATTTAGAACCTAGCTTTTAATTTGAATATGAAAAGTTATAATTTCAAACGAAAAGGCTCAACTCGTTTTAAACACAATTTAAAAATGAAAACGTGAATCAGTGATCATTCATTTCATTCAAATGTATAAAGTTAAGATCACGAAATAAACGTAAATATAATTCTAAAGAAATGTTGCTTTGGTAATCAAGAAAAGCTTTATTATAAACACGAGCCAATGAAATATATAAATTCATACACAATATTTTCTGTTTCGATTAGAGAAGGTATTAGACCTAGATCACGGCGGGTTCCTTATCGGTTTGATTGATTTCTTTTAAATTCTATATTTCATAATCGAGCAATGAAACTCCAGTTTTCACTCTTATCAAATCCTCGGTCCTACAAACGTTTCAATCTGTATCCTCTTACCCTCTACATTTTTATATCAATACTTAAAGTATCATAACGTCATTAAACAATGTTATAAGACAATTCATCTTAAAAAAATTATAAAAAATAACAAAAACAAGCAAAAAGAATAGGACGAACAAATTCTGTTGTACATAAAACGCTTCGATTCATTACTTTTTGTTATTTAATTCAATTTATTTCGAAAGCAAAAGGTTAATGCAACTCTATCGAAAATTATGTATTCGAAAATGAACCGCAGACAGTCGAACAAATCGCATGAATATTTATGGAATTGCGTCATGGGAACGTTGTAGAAGTTAAAGATAGTAGATAGATATTTTTGCATACTATTGATAAGGATATAAAGTTCATAATAAAAGAAATGTGCAAATTGTCATACCATAGATGAATCACTTGAACATACAAAAACTACTGTATCAGCTGATAAAGTTCTCATTACCAATCATGAGGACATAAATTCAATTTGAAACTCCACCATAAATGTTTAGCGAATAGCAAGGAACAAAGTATAATCGCCATTAATGTATTAACAAAGTCATGAAAACTCCATAAGTAAAACCAAAAAAAAACTTCAATTGTCACGTAGCGCTTATTCATACGACAGTAAGTAAATTATATTCTAATATGAAATTATTCATACTTTAGGGAATGTCTACATAGAAAATAATTGTTAGAATGAAAGTAATAAAAACGAATACTAAATAGCTTGTTATTTCGGTTTTTTGTACAATAAATATTGTAAATTTAACATAACTACCGTTTTAGTTAATCATCATCAAACACAAATGTGATTTAAATGAAAAAAAGGAAGATTATTAAAAGCAAATGCATAAATGAAATAATACCTAATATGAATTATGTAAATAAAAAAAAATATTTAAAAAAGATACAATTAAAATTGGAATCATCTTAATGTTACGAGCAAATAAATATTAAATCTGAACTATATAAATTAAACATCATGTAAATAACAAGTAGTGATAAATAACGTATAAGATAATATATAATCTAAATTAAATTATAAATTTAAATATTGAAATTAAATTTCAAATAAAGAGAGACAAATGTATTCAGAATATCTGTTTTCCAAAGAATTTCATTCCTAAACATTTTCCTCGTCAAAACATGCGGCACCGTCGAAGCTTTGTCGAGCAAGGAGTATAAGCATTCCAGTATTAAATACCCAAACGTGCGCGCAATCAGCGTAAACCCACTCAGAATTTCAAACTTCACGCTTAAAAGCGGATTATTTCATTATAAGGTATTAAGTGAAAAAACTACGACATAATTGTGTTCGTGACGATTTCTTTCATGAGCTTCTGTGCCATTATTCCGTTTAATTTCATAGTTGACATTTGTCCTCACTCATTTCACAGTGCAATTTACTACGACACAGCTTAATTGTCAGTACGATAGTGTAAACAAAAGTGGAAAAACTACATTTTGAAGTGGAAATTTAGATAAAAATAAGTGCAATTAAAAGCTTTCAGTGATTTTTCGAGACTTTACTCTTCGTTAATTTCAGTGGTTTGTTTAGAGAAATGGGTAAAGGGTCGTATCGGACGGCTAAAGATTTTAATTCAGAATAGTTCAATTCAGAACAATTCACAACCTGTAAGGAAATAGGTTTAACAAAAAGGAAAGTCGCACTAAAGATATCAAGAAGTGAAGAAGAAGTTGTCAGGGCATTTCACGAAAAGGGCCTATCGTATGGTTGCGAAAATCTCAACAAAATTTGAAATGATCTAAGTGGCAAGTAATGCAACTAAAAGAAGAAAAATGAGGGAACAACAGATTTCAACAGATTTTACATTCATTCCCACATGCTTCTTATAAGAAACCGAAAAAATCACCTCGTTTGACAGTGGCACATACCTGGAGTATGTATAATTTTTTTGGGGTTTTCCTAAGAGATGGCGCCAGCAAAAACTATGCAGCGTATTAAATTGATACAAACGCCATTTCGACCGTCTGGTATTAAGCTACAAACACACCCAAACTGAGCATGTCTGTTTTATCGTGTTGATCAATTATGTCGAATTTTGTACCTAGAAAAGAGCATTTGCGGCACGCATTGCTTGTTTAACCAAAAGAAAAAGGCTGTTAAACGTCATTATTTGCTGGTCAAGCATATGGTGGATACGCGCTATCAATAGGGACATGTGCGACATGGTTACGACAATTCAAAAGTGGTAATTTCAAAGTGAAAGACCGCGAGCACTCTTGTAGACCATAAAAATGCGAGGAGGAATTGAAGGAGTTATTGGATAGTGACCCAACTCCAAATCAACAGCAACTAGCAGAGGCATTGAATGTGTTCACAGGAAAGGATCAGCAGACGTTCCCAAGCAAAGAGTATCATCGATGAACTCGATAAATGGGCCCCACATCATTTGAAGGAACGTCAAATGGAAACTCGTGAAGTCACTAGTGAAATGCTGCTTCATCGCCATGGAAGGAAACATCGAATTGTGACAGGTGACGAAAAATGGATTTATTTGAAAATCTGAAACGGAAAAATCGTGGCTTTCATCTGGCGAAGCCGGTCCTTTAACACCAAGGTCAAATGGCTTCGGCAAGAAGACCATGGTCTTTGTCTGGTGTGACTAGAGTGGTATTCTGTATTATAAACCCGAGAGGCCCGGCCAAACCGTTAATACGCAACGGTATCTTCAACAAATGATAAATTTAAACCACGGATTGATCAAAAAACAACTGAAATGGGCCAGAAGGCCCTCTACACCCGCCTTATTCCCCAGATTTTGTACCTTCTGACTATCTCTTCACATCACTGGGGAAAGCCCGCAAGTTTGAAAGTGGCTCGATGAATGGTTTGCCGCAAGGACAAGTAGTTTTTTTGCACGGTATTCATAGCTAACCTGAAAGATTGGCGAAATCTGTAGAAACCGATAGAAAGTTTTTTGAATGCAAAAAAATATCCCCAATTTTTTAACCAAAAAAACTGGATTACATATATCAGGTATTTGTATTGATTTTTTATGCAAAAGATTTGAATGTGATTTTAAATTATCTCTTCGCAAGTAGGATGATGGGCATCACTCTTGAAATTGCCAACATTGCCATTACGGAGACTGTGATTGTGAGAAATTTCCAAAAGAACAAGTAAACAAATGTATTGCGTTTTTAAGCAAATGTTTTGAGAAACGGGGTCTTGTTTTTGCTTAAAAATGTAAGAATATAATCCAACTAAAGCTCAACTTATTTTAATTGAATACCGTTCGATCGAGAGATTGTTTACAGTGTTTGACCTACTATGCTGTGCCCACACCAATCAGTTTCGATGCAACTCTTTAAAAGAAATGACCGTCCCATAATTCTGAACCATAAGGTCTGAACCATAAGGTGTGAGGTGGTACACATGGCCCCGAGGACATCAAAAAGCGTTTTCCTTGAAATGGTTTGTTCCTTATATTGACCCTACGATCGGGATAATCTTTTTACTAAGGACGAAGTTTTTTCAAGTGCCAGGCTGAACCCGCGAGCTGTCATTCAACACGTCACTTGGCGTATTAACATACCTAGTCTTAGTTTCCCATTGGCAAATGGTGATAGTGCGCCCAGCAGTCATCTGACGGCTCAAGTTTCATTAGTCCATCGTAGTAGATTTTCCACTCAGAAAATCAGAAGCGAGCATGAATCTGCTAACGACATCCGGGGATACTATCGTCCCTTAGTTACCATCGTTCTTGTCGAAGGGCAGACTAATGTTCCGGGAAATTATTTTTAAGGCACTATGCGGCATGCCATGGAGTCCGTCGTATCAATATTTCCCCAGGTCAGAACCGAGGATGGATCTCTGAACTATACCAAAGGACAAACTAAGGTTCATAGTAATGAATTTTAGGCGGTTTATAGCCCGCCGAGGATATTTTCTCATCTAGCGCAGTTGAAAGAGTTGAATTTCTATAACAGCGGTATGGAACATGGTGTGTTCCACCCCTTTTTCGACCGTCACTACTTCGATTGCATGATGACCAGCAGCCTGGTCTGAAGCCATATTACCGTTGATTTCGATTCTAAATTGCATGAATCGGGTCAGAAAGTTTTCAGAAAATTTGTCATGGATGTATCTAGCCTTTATTATAGTGGGCGTTATGCAGACAGTAACTCGAAATTCTTCTTTTCCTTACTGATAAAAACTATTTTCTTGCTTTCTGCAAACACCTTTCACGCAAAAAATTACAGACTATCTGGAACTAGAACTAGAACTCCATCCGGATTTGGAGTCTTTCTTTTATTCCTAGAAATCCTACATCCTCGAGTTCCTAATCGTAGCCTGGCCTAATCCTGGATTACTCAGCACCAAGAATCCATGTTCATGTTGTCCATTAGATCCCGCCAATCATTTTCCTTACTGCTGTCGATGATTCTCGAGTCTAGAGCATGACTTTGTTCAAATCCGCGGCTGCTGGACCCCGCAGAAGAATTTGTGGTACACTTTTAACTTATTGGCAATTTCTGGTGACCATGACTTGCCGTGCGAAAGTTACAAATAGACATGAAGGGCTAGTAGGCAGGCGTAATGCTCCTAAAAGTTGAGTTTGCCACTTTTTTAGCGACAAATCTTCCACTAATGTCTGTCTATAAAGTTGCATTCTGACTGGATTCCATCAGAGACCCAATATCAACTACCCCACATTCAATCGCAAGGACTATGAAACATTGATCGATTTTCATCCAAATTAATTACTGGTCGAAACTCTTGTAGCAAGCTCAATATTGATTAGAGTTTGTTTGAGGACTTGGCAATATGCAAGGTAAAAAAATTATTTATTCCGAAACACCAATAATCCTTCTCATTCTCTGTGCCAGTATTTCGGTCAAGCGTTTAATATTTGTACGGAATTCGTGGTGAGAAATTTTCAGTATTTTCCCACTTTTTTCTACCCTGAATCCGCTTTATAATAGCACAATAGATTCCCGATTATGAGAATATTGCTCGATATCAAAACCTAGTAGTAGCGCAGTATCAAGCAGATTTAAATCTGTCAACACAATGTCGGTCTCTTAGATATATACAGATAAACAGGATGCACACTACACACATACAACTTATAATGCGTAGACTTTGATGAAAATCATATAAATATTTTAAAAAACGACAAAATATTTATTCTTAGTAAGTTTGAACATTTTGTTCATTGGAGATCAAAAGTTGTTGATGATTAGATGCAAATAATTTCAAAAAGGTTAATCCAATGAGAGCCTATTTTAATATTATCAGGATTTTTAATGCGAATTCAATTTCATTCCAGACGAAATTACTCATACTCCAAGAAATAATAGTCATATTGCTGAATGTCTCTATGGTACATGGAATTTTTAAATACTACTTTGTGTTTCGTTAGAGCTCGTTTTTTATAATTTCGTCTAAAACTATTTCAAATATAAAATACCATGTTTATGCATAAGATTTTTCCGGTTTTAGTAAGAGATGGCGCCAGCGAAAACTACGCAGCGTATAGAATTGATACATACGCCATTTCGATCGTCTGACATTTAACTATTAACACAAACAATGTAAGTTTGCCAAAACTTGCATGATTGTTTTAACGTATCGACCAAGCATGTCAAATGATTTGTGCTTGAAAGGGCACTAGTGGCACGCATTGCGTTTCTTGTTTAGCCAAAAGAAAAAGATTGTTGAAAGTCATCGTTGGCTGGTAAAAACATATGGTGGACACGCTCGGTGGTAGGACATGTGAAACATGGTTTCAACAATTCAAAAAAGGGAATTTCAATGAGAAAAACAGTGAGTGCTCGGATAGGCCACAAGAATGAGACGAGGAGGAATTGAAAGAGTTGTTGATTGGTCTCCCAACTCAAACTGAACGGAAATTAGCAGAAACATTAAATGTGTCACAGGAAACGATGAGAAGACATTTACGAGCAATGGGGAAGATCAATAAACTCGATAAATGGAAAAGAAAATTACGTAGTTCATTACTTGATATTTAATACTTGATACTTAAATAAACTTGAAAAAACTTATGCATATATCAAGCAATATTCTGAAGAAGATTCGTTCTTTGGTATTATGAAATCAATATGGACTCTTACCTTTAAATCGTCCTCTAAACAAGTCATACACATATCCAAAATAGATGCACCCACAACAACCTGAAATATTAAAGTATACAGGATTGCACTTTTTACTTTTGAAACTGAAAGTCGTCAAATCAGATAAGCAAATTCAAAGTTTATTTACTAACCGGAACATTGTTAAATTTATTTGATTCATGTATATCACCATTGCTGCTCCTTATCTTTTCATTATTGTTTTGAAGCGCTCTAAGCTGAACTGCGATTTGTGATGCAACCAAGGCATTATTTTTTATAAGTGCAATATCTGCAACAAAAATCAAAACAAAATGTAACAAAATTAATTAACAACACTAAAAATTTCCAAGTGAAAACCCACTCGATTCCAGGCTTTTTCCAGCAGTGGCCCTAGCGACAGCTTGCAATACAAATGGTGTTACTTCTTTGCCAACGATCGCCTTTTTGCTGGCTTTCAATAAAGCATAGTCAATAGCATCGTTAATCAATTTTTCTGGAAAAAAATATTGTAAAAATGAAACAACATTAAACTCTGCCAACTATAATAAGCAACACAGGACGAAAACGACTTCCGCAACATGCAGTTGAGGCGGTCTACAGAAATTCCTGCCTACACTATACTACTACATCCGTATTGTTACAACATAATAAATTACACATTGCTCTGAAACCACATAACCAATATAGCATTGCTTCCATATTAAACACTTTGAATCTGATATGTTATACTTACCATCAGCAGCATATTCCTGTGGGATTGGAACTCCAATTAATATTCCCGAGCCTAATTTCATATCCAATATCGACTTCATCATAAGTGCTACGTCCAATGGCGAATTCAAATTATACGGAACTTTCACACCACTGGAGCGTGTATAAAATGCTGGAAAATCTCTTGAATCGCTTTGATACGTTGCAACACAAACACCCTGCGTTTCGAGATATTCTAAAGTTCGTGGAATATCTAGGATCGATTTAATGCCACTGGATACTACGCAAATTGGTGTGCGAGCCAGTTCAGCCAAATCTGCCGAAATATCCATGCTGATATGTCCATCACGATGCACACCGCCTAAAATTTTGTAATTACTCTCAATACATAAATTGTGTGCAATCATTGAGACACAAATTGACGTGTTAAATGCAAATATAAAACAAAATAAAATCGCAATCTTTTGTACCAAAATTTTAAGTTTGTTTTTGTTTGTTTCCTGTGAAATTTACTGCTTATCTTACACTCTAGTGAATTCACCCTAAAAGGGTAATCTGTGTCGCAGAGGCTCCACACGATGAACATATTGCAATAAACTTTAAGTCAGTGGATGAATAACCTTCATAACCTACTCAGTCAGTGATCATAGCTCTCTTGAGCCGGTTATTTCCTTTAGAGTGAAATGATGTCAAGCAAAAAATAACTCAAGAGACCAAAATATGTGACATATCGAACCGAACAGACGAAAACGATGAGGACGAATGTCGCGAAAGTGACGGCGAATTAGAAGATATTTTGAAAGAAGACGATCAGCATAGCCACTACGAAGATGAATACGTCGTTAATGAAGAAGACTCCTCTCGGCCTGTATTCTCAAAACATGCGAGAATCAACCTAAATGCCTGAATCTACCAATGCTACGAGGTCAAAATAAACACTAGCCATGGACCAGTGATGGGTCAAAAACAGGTCGAGGACCAACAGGGATGTATCGAAATGTTAATGACCCAGTTTCATGTTTCGATTTATTTATGACTAGTGAGATTATTGAGGAGATTACTCGGCGGACAAATGTGGGAATTACGGCCGTGAATACAAACGCCGTGAATATATGACAATTGCTCATCTAGAGAAACACGCTGTACGGAGCTTCGAGATTTGCTTGGAAGCTGAGCCTTGACAGCAGATATGAGAGATAATCCCTTAAGATAAGACCGAAGAGTTATTCGACAGTATATTTTCAGGAACAATATTATTAAATGTCTAAAGGTGAAAGACAAGACCTTATATCCTCTTGTTCGACGAGAAGATCCTTTTTGGAAGAAAGGTTTGGGAATTCGCATAAATAAACGCCAAACACACAATTCTCCTGGTTGATTTGTCACTATCGATGAGCGTTTGTTGGGCTTTTGATGAAGATGTCAATTAAGGATGCATATCCAAAATAAACCTCACAAATGTGGTAAACGAATCCCAATGATGTGCGATAGCCGAACGAAATACATTTTGAGTGCCAGACCATATATTGAAAAAGCCACGAACACTTATAGACTACCTCAAGGAGAATATCATATAAAAGAGTTATCCCGATGAATTTATGGGGCAAACAGAAATATCTTCGGGACAATTGGTTTAGTGCGGTACAACTTTCAACATCACTTACTCACGAACCATTTGAACTAACGCTTGTAAGTACTATCAGGTCTATCATATGCAAGATTCCTGATGACTTGAAGAAAATACAATCTCGACCATTAAGCTTGTAAATCTTTTGCTATCGTGGGTCCTTGAGATTATTGTCATATAAATCGAAGCCGTTTGAAGATGGTTTACTTATTATCATCGTGTGATGAGGAAGCTACAATCGACCTTGTAGCTGGAAAGCCCCTTATAGTTTACTTTGAGAACCAAACTAAGAATGATTTCGACACCTTGATCAAATGTGCTCTATCATGCCATGCTCGAAAAAAAAACAATAGGTAACCAATGGCCGCCTTTTGGTTTTCGATTCTTTTTGTTTTTCGGATTCATAAAAGCTTTAAAATAGCTTTGATAAATTCGTATGTCATATATTGTCATTGTGTTTCAACAAAGGAAGAAAAACTTTTAAATCATTGAAAGTACCAGAAAACATTCAATACTCAGCTGATTTCCATGAAGATGAAGCAAAGACTGGAAGCTTCTACTTTGCCAAGGCAACATTGGAAAGATTTTCCGCAAATAGGCTCGAAAGTTCTAATAGAAGGTGAAGGATGATCCATCTTAAAAATTCGTTACTGTAGTTACTGCTCCTCAAAAAAAAGGAAAATATTGTAGAAAACAGCTTGGATTAGATGAAAAATGACTGTTTGTGGCGAACAAAACATTGACATCTGCCATGACTGTCTACAAAATAAGTGATAAGGAATAAATTTTTTAACATGAGACTGATTAGAGTTTGAATTGTTTTTTCACAGGCAAATGCAAATGCACAGGCCTTTCGCAATTTCAGGGTTATTTGCCTAGCTTTTAAATATTAGTGTGAAATAGATACGTTGAGGAATCGTCCGCCTCTGAACCGTATGACCGTTACCTTTTAGGCAAATTTTTATATGTTCATCTTCCGAGAGTTGATATATGATAGTTTAAGTTTAAGGCAAAGGACACATAAATGTAGTTTTTGGATGTTTTTCAAATAAAAATAAAATTTGAGCTGTATGAAATTGATGACGAGCCGGAGTTCTCAACGTTTTTCAGACTACGGGCTGGAATGGGCTGGTCATATGAATCCTATGGCCGAATAACGGATACCTTAAAACGTATTCGTTGGGAGAACTGAAGAGCGGAGAACAGTGGGGAAGCCGGAGAAACACTGGTCTGACTCTGTTGACGATGAGTGTTCCTCGCTCCTCGGATTTCGAATCTAGAGGACACGGTTGATGGATTGAGACAGTTGTAGGCGCTTGTTACAGGAATTCCTAGAGATGCTTTAGTACTAAGAAGAAGAAAAAGAAGCCCATATCAACACACAATTGTCCTTCATGTGCTAAAGAACAGACCAAAGCAGGGGTATATAGATTGCCGCGAAGGTATGTCCCAAATTTTTAGCTAGATTTGATTATGGCCAAAACAATATACGGGCTCCTCGGGCTTTGAATCGTCAAATGAGGAAGTTTAGTACTTCATGCACGGAATTGCGTTTCGCCTCCTGGAACTGAGCTTTCACCCATCATTGAACAACCATTGTTTTTGGAATATATGTTTCGCAGATTTATGTAAATTTCCGATTATGATTTGGGTTGTTTGAAACGATTAAAGTATGGCGCAGATAAGAATTTCAGGCAAGTCATCTGCAACGCAAATTCTTTAAGCAAATCGATCTACCAGTCTATGGAAGTATCATCTTAAAGCACGTATATGATATAAACTTTTTTTGAGCCCCAGCTTTGAGGACACTTTGCCTACAGTTCACGTATTTTCACCAAGAAAGAGCCGCTCTTCTCAATTCATAATCACAATATGGAGCAACTTTGTGAGTTTTCAGTAAAAAACAACTTTGTGAGTTGGTTTCTTAAAAATTTAGATATCATGGCCTCCAATTGCTACGGAGGCAACAAAAATATAAAGCTCAATACTCTCAATACTCCAAAGAATTTTGTCGAATAGTCAGTTGACACCATCCTAGGAGAGATAGTGCTGTTTACGGAAACTTTTGTCCGAGTAAAACCATGGTTCAATAGAGATTAAGTAGTAAAAGTAGAGATCCTTTTGAAAGAGTTGTCAAAGATAAAGGCGTCTTCATAACCGGTTCTTCTACACGACAACCCGCCTGTCGCAAGCACCGTGTTACGTTGGCTGCCCTGCACAAAGTTTGCTTCGATATTTTGGAGCAACTACCCAACCATCCTGACCTGGCTCTCAGTGATTATGAGCTGTTCCAAAATTTTAAAATGAACTTCGTGTAAGGTAGTTTTCAAGCGATTAGGAAGTGGAGGACGCAGTTTTAGCTTATTTTACGGACAAAGACAAAACATTTGTATATTTATAGAGTATGCAGATTAATACATTGAAAAAGTAAAAATTGTTTTGTATTTTTATCCTTACTTGTTACCCTCCATTCTGCAAACTCAAAAACGTTTCCTCGTATGTAATGCGGAATGCGAAAATCAAAAAATCAGGAAGATTTTCCAATAAAATCTGCATCACCATTAACAAATTTCCAGGAAAAAATCAATCAATTGTCATTGATTTATCTTTTCTTGACTTTTTTTTATTTTTTTTTTGGAATTTCTTTCCCTGCCAAAATATAATGCCTATACAATAAAAACAACACACAAGACGATGTCGTGGTCGGGTTTCTGCAGGAAATTTACATGTAGACAGGTGTTTTATTCTCTCTTAATTAAATTGATGATGCAAAACCAGAAAAACATGCCTAAAATTGCATCCGCTGCAAAGAGTGTATAATACTACCGTAAAAATTTGGGGATTCTAGTCCATCAATTTTCGAAAAGAACTAATATTTTGTTCCTATACAAGTTTAACTTTTAAGCAATACTCACCGATTCCACCAGTAGTAAATACATTAATCCCAACCATATTAGCAATAATTGATGTGCCAGCAACAGTTGTTCCAGCGCTAAGATGGTTGCTGAGTACATATCCTAAATCTCTTCGTGAACATTTGACAACTTTGTCAGATGTTAGGCTTGCCAAATTAGTCATTTCTTCACTATTCAAGCCAACCTTCACTCGCCCATTGAGGATTGCAATTGTCGCAGGAATGGCATTCTGTAAAAAATATATTTTGTTTTTACCCCCTGATTTCCTTATACATAGGATCTTACGAATTTTGTGCCGTTTATAAAATGCCAAGAAAAGTTTACTTGGAATAAAAATTCAAAAATTAGACTTTCCATTGGTAACTTCTGTATCTTTATCTAAATATGTGACTTATTATTACACTCGTTTGCTTTACCGTATCCCCAAAGGAAACGAATGCAACAAATCACAACCATCTATGGATTTGCTTTTTTGCTTTTCTTTTTAAAAGCCATTCTTAACTTTTCTGAAATATGGTAGACCCGCATACCAATGCTTTTCACTCTCAAATTAAACTTTTTTCGGAACTTGATCGCTATTGATCAATTTTAGTGAAAATGTTCTTGACGTTCTTTATGTTAATCAATATCAAGACGATGTTTATTTCAATTGTATCAATTGCCAGCATTAAAATCCCATAAACTTAATTCCTTAACACCTAACTTAATTATTCCTAACCTATTCCTAACTTAATTCCTTAATCAGGTTTATTTTAACATTAATACAGATTGGTTCTTAGTAAAATTAGTCTAACATTAAAGTTTTTGTATAGTTGAATGGATGAAAAAAACCAGAAATCGATCGTATAAATCCTAATTGCTAATTCAAATGGAAATTATCTTCCTTTCGCTAACCATAGCAATAATTTCTTGTCAACAAGCAGTCCTGTTTTTGATATTGACATGTCCATAACCTTCTCAGTTTCAATAAATTTATTCACACTTTTTACAAATCGGCGACGATTTTTACGACAATTTCTATACGTGGTGCTGCAGTTCACATCTAGTCAATGTCTTTAAATCTTATCCGTCAAAACCTCAAAACAAAAATGAGTACGTTCAGTGTCGATTGAATGCATTCCATTCATTTGAAATGCGGGACCCAATTGGAAAGACCTTGTACATGACAAATGCAACAAAAATTGAACTGAAAACTAATTATTTATTCATTTGAATATTTAATCCTGGTTGTATATACTAAATTAGATTAAAAGGAAACCCACAAATAAATTCAACATCGCCTAAAGCCTTCCTATGAATATAAAAGTCTGAGTATGAATTACTGCAGTTTGAAGTAAGAATTCAGCAAACTAAATGAAGCCTCCAATTTTCAACAAACTTGGAATTGAATATTTTATTGAAAATTAATATGTTAATTTTATCAGGACTCATACATTCTGAAGCAAGTATCAATACAATTATAGAATTGAAATCCGGAATATATCACGATTTCTCCAATAATAAAATCGAGTTCATTAACGAAGTATTCAAAAATACTTCTCCCTATTGATTTCAACATACCTGTTTTCGAACAATATTTTCAACTGCAATAGCTGTTTCCAAATTTTCAGGATGCGGCATTCCATGTGTGATAATAGTTGATTCCAATGCAACAACAGGCTTCCTGGCAGCAAGGGCATCACGTACCTCAGGTTGAATGTCGATTAAATTACTGCCATCCCATCCCATTGGTACGTTCAATGCAGGACGAGCGTTGAAGTTAAGTTAATTATGAAACAGAAAAAAAGTTCAACATCAGGTTTTATTGCATTAGAGATCCATAATTAAATGTTTTACCTGATAGTTGATAGTCGTTTTGCAGCTCCAAAAATTTTATCATGCAAAGTTGTATCCAATGCATGTTTCCCAAATCGAACCATCATCATGATAAACTCAACTGAAATCTAATTAAAAGGTAATTGAATGGAAACCGTTTTACTGGTAAGCTAGTTAGGTTGATTTTATACAAGCGAATGAGTCTATTTGGAACTCGGGAACATTGCCTGCACCGGAAAAGGAATAAAAAGATTAACTACACCGAATAAAATGTGTGCGAGCATGTATGAAATTATCCTGGAGCCAGTGTCATTAATTTCGTGTTGAAAAAATATAGTTCATGACTTTTCCGAGACTGACGACATTTGCATAAAGGAAAAGGGAACATAGCATATTAGTCCTTGAAAGCAAGAGAATATAACTACCTTCTCGTCTACAAAATGTTTTTCAGCGCAGTCAGTTCATCAAGAGGACAATGTCTGTGTCATATGTTGTATAGAATTGGATTTGAATGAAAGGACATATGAACATTGAATTATCTCTCTATTTGTTTTCATATCATAATATTATATTATTTACACGTTTTCGCGAACAAAATTTGGGGATTTTCGGACGTGTGTCATATCTAACAAACGTGTAGAATTTAACCCTTTCCTCATAATTTACGAATTAAGTCTACACCTGTTTGACAAGTTACGACAATCTCTCGTCACAATTTATTTCATCTCTCCAACCATTTGCACGATTCCATTTGTCAACCGGTCTAAGCATCTCTGCGACAAACCTTCCCGAGGTGGGATCTCCAATTGCACTAAATGATGAAGGCACTACTTGCTCCAAGTTTTTGCAGGCAAAAAATGAGTGGAAACGGTACCTACTCCGATAAAAAACACACAGCGGATAGACTGTAATCTATCAATCTTGTGTAAGTAAAACAGTAAACGATGCCCGCACAAGAGCTGGTTTGAGTCAAAACGGGTTTTAAGAAATCAGTCTAAGGCACAAGGAAAGAGTTTCACACAAAAAAATAGGTTGATAAATGCAATAAAACAGAGACAACTTTGAAGAATACAACACAGATTTGAGAGTACCAAAAAAACTGGAAAGTTTAGTTCTGCGCATAAGAAGTGTCGTCCATGTTTTTTTTTATGAAGCTGACGTAGCCAACCGTAAACAGAAGAGAAAGACCCTGAATTGTTTCAACCCATCAACAATAAGGAGGAAAGCAGAAAAAATCAGGAAACGCTGAAAATGAAGGACAGATCAACATTAACCACTCTAGGCCAAGAAACAACTTTTTGGAAAACTGTAACATACAATAAGGGCATCGCAAAGCAACTGAGAACCAAATTCAAAGAATACAAATCGATACGACTTATGGAGGCCAGCAGCAAATACCAGTGTAAAAACATCCTGTAATCCACATAGGACAAGCGATAGCCACACGAAAGAATCTACAGAATTGAATGCTCGAAATGCCACGAGGTTTATATCGGGCAAACAAGACGACTAATAAACACCAGAATACGAGAGCACATAAGTGAAGCGGCAACAGCAAAAAAGAAAGGAAAGCTGAACAACTTTAGATCAGTCGTATCCGAGCATATTATTATAAAAGGACATGATATAAAAATTGATGACGCAAAACCAGTAAAGAAAGTAAGGGTTACAAGAGAATTTGATGCCCTGGAAAGCCTTAGAAACTAGATAGCTCCTTTAGTCCCTGAAAAAGACCGAATAATTACGGTCAGAAGTCGACTTCGAAAATTCGAACGAAAGTAAAAACGCAAAACTAAAAGGAGAACTTTCTTTTTATATTTTAAGATAAATATTGGACAAATTTTTCATTAATTATTAATAAATTGAAAAATTTGAACTGACGTCAAAGATTATATCTATTCTCCGCTCAGGGATCAGGGAATTGACGACATAACTAGATAGCATTACAGAAAGCGCATTTAAGTAAAAATTAATAAACTGAACAGGAGAAAGGCACGCCTCTTGCGTCTGTAAGTCTTTAAAGCGTAAAGTTTCGACGCAACACAAATAGATTAGAACCAAATATTGACTCACGTTAGCGTGTCAAATTTGGCAATAGGACATAAACGGAGAAGGTTAGAGAGAATTGATCCTTTAAGTACAATATTACATATAACTCCAAATCATCGCCAGTTCCTGGAAGTATAGTGTGTAAAACAAGACTCACAGGAAAGATCTTACCATCTTTATCTGTTTTATCATCAGTTTTATCGGTATTATTGTCAGAAAACACGAGTGTGTTTCTGATCAATAAACGGCAAACAAATAATAAAACAAACAATAATTTAAAATTAAACGGAGAAGAACGTCAAATCAGGCTAGTTGGCAAAACTTAGATAAAAAATAACGGAGAACCGCCAGATCGACTTAAAAGCAGTGTAATTTATTCAAAACACAAGGGATTCCCGAAAAGAAAACGATATTTCCGAGGAAATTGAATAGCAGATGAGAGATCCATTAGCGTGAATCGTTTTGTTTACAAGCTAAATGAAAATAGATAGAGAAAAATAAACATTTTTACTAACACCAATGCAATTCTGCAAAATTCGTTGAATACCGTTTGATCGGTAGAAGCTTAATCCTGGGTTCCATTTTTCTTCCTTAGAATTTTTAAGATATCGCAAGCAGACTCGGTTGAAATATAATTTAGAGAAAATCGCTGTACTTTCTTCTTATTTCCCGCTGTTAAGGGGCCTTCTCACTTTATCACGGAAAATTAATCGATAAATTATTTTGACGGAATTCGATAGAGAAACTCTTCAATAATATTTATAACGATCCGAGCATTATAACTGTAGATATACCAATATTTTGGAGTATGCGTCGAACGTGGTGGTTGCGCGCTGTTCAATACTCTTTGGGCGTTCTCACACTTTCTGTTTTTCTTTACTATTTGATGAACATCTGCTGTATTTACATAATGTGTTTGAGTAACATGATTTAATATATAGACAATAATGTAGTAAGACAAAGCGTCCTTGAAATATCTGTGGATCGTTATATCTTGCTCGATCATAATAATGCCATGAAAGAAAAGGATCAAGAACGAATAGATCCGAACCATGTAGAAGTAAAAATATTACAACATAAGCGCAATAACGTTTGAGCAACTTTTTATCACAAAACATCGACCGATAAGACGCCACAGCATGAACTTTGTCCAAAAGGTGCCGATTTTTGGTGCGCGTATCAGAAAGCACAAGTCACTAATTCTTTGCAGGAGTTCAAGCATCCTCCTGCTCTTTCAGAAGAAGCACAAAATATAATAAAACCTATATATGAAGACCTCTAAAAGGATGAATTGCTAAAAAGGATGAATTAAAATGTTCAGGTAGAAACAGACAGAACAATAATGAAAGTTTTAATATCTGGGTTTGGTCTATTGCACCTAAGCATCTTTTTGTGGCTATGAACCGGTTGAAGTTGCAACCTATTTTGCTGCCTGTATTTTCAATGAAGACTTCGCAACTATTTTAAAAGTTATGGAAATCATAGGAATTAAAATCGGGTTCCCAGCTTTGAATTACGCCAAAACGCGATAATGAGCGTGTACGATCATTGTCGGCAATTGTATCGTGTACAATTGCCGCAGCGCCGAAGTTTTCAAAAGAAACAAGGAAATCCGTAGAGAGGAAATTAGAAAATAAAAGAAAACAAAATGAAAATAGGATAAAGCTGAAGGAATATTTTATAGATCTGGCATCGCAGATTAGGCAAAAAAGATATGAGTTTGACTTTTCATCTAATTTTTAAGAAAAAAAACTTTAACTGTGTTTTTCTCGTAACCACTTTTTTCATGGTACGCACGATAAGTCAAAACTACTTGATCGATCCTTCTGAAATTTTGACCATTTATTTATTGTATAGCTACCGCATGAATATCTAACACATGAATAATCTCCTTTTTTTCATGCGAAACATGAACAAAAAAAGTTACTTTTTCAGTGAATTGTTTTTCGGACAGCCGCCATTAGATTTTTTTAATTTGTTTGAATATTTATGCGGTAGCCAGTAACATAAAAAGAGAAATAAATTTGATTTTTTGTATCAGACAATTCGTTTCATCGGAATCGTGCTCGCCATCAAGGACGCTTTTTTTGTATGACGATTATGGCGATGTTATTGTATATATATATATATATATATATATATATATATATATATATATATATATATATATATATATATATATATATATATATATATATATGTATACATAAAATATGTAAATAAAATATTTCTTTATATACTTTAGGGGTTTATTTATCACATCCAGAAAAATTCATATCTATAAATGTCAAAGGGGTTTTGTGATAAGGATAGAAGGCTCCTTAACTCTAATTGATATCAATACAAAATATTCCATATGGGTTTTTGATAACGTAGCAGACTCGTAGTGGCAGCTCAAAAAGCTTTGAACTGTTCAAAAAATCAATCAAATTGTCCAATTAAAAAAAGGACGGTCATCATTCATGGGTTTTATCCAAAGCTGCTATTTTGACATGCCCTAAAATTATTTGTGCTTTTCGTCTGACTTCTTTCCCACCACTTGAAACAGCTGTAAAACTCACAGAAGGTATCGTGAAGAAAGAGATAAAGCAAGTGATAGTAGAGTTAAGGTTGTATTGAGTTTATACTCGAGCGTTTCGAGAGTGTTATTCTTGGTACAATAAAATAATGAGGATGGAATAAGACAATATTTACTCATACATAGAAAGTTACACTTTTCTTGGTGGAATCCGCTAGGATAGGGAGTTTGTTCAATGTGTTACCACTGTTTTGTTATCTCGCTATGGGTTTTGAACGTATGGTCCTTGAATCTGCAAAACATTTGAACAAAGTAGTTTTAATTCCCCTTGTGTTATTCACATCATATAAGAATATTCCCTAGTGTTGCTACTATGATTTCCTTTATCAATGCATTGGTATAAGGTTTGCAAATACCTTTTATTATTGGTTTAAAACGATTTTCTTTCAATAATTATTATATTTTTCTTAATTTATAATTATATATTATGTATATATAAATATTATAACTAAAACTAATAATTTATATTTATTTTATAATTTATAAAAAAATAATTAAATAATTTATATTTATTAAAGCACCCTTTTTCTTTATTTTTTGTGTTCATAATGTTTTTATTTGATTTTATACAAACAATTCCTGATTATTTATTTTATTTTATATTTATTTTGTTAACAACATAATCTTATTATGTGTGCGAGTATATTGCTTTCATGTATCCACAATTTTGTGTACTGTGCCACTATACATTTTTGTTTTGCACTGTTAGACTTTTGCATTATAAAAATAAGGATTTAAAGAAGATAAATTGAATGTATTCATCTTGAAGTAATTTGTATATGGACGAATGTTAGAACCAATTTTGTCAACGTTCTTAAAACTTCTATTTGTAACACCAGAAACTAGGCATAAACATTTTATTGTTTCCTTTTAAAACTCACGCAGTAACCAAGGAAACCTCGAACTTACACATAAATAAACAACTTAAGGGAATTTAAGAATTCGGAAGTGTTTGTCATTTTGTATTGTCAATTTAACAATTTTACCATTTATTAATAGAAATTTATTTTACTATATTTTTGCGTATACTCTATCGACCTATAATAATACTTTGCGTACGTTTAACCATTAACATGAATACCGATGGCCTTCCCAAGCTACCAGGCTTTGATTTTGAAAATAGATACAAATCGAATTATCGTGTATCGCAAACATTTAATTTAGTAAATGGCTATGCCATTCCCAAGGCTCCAATTCCTGGCATCGGCGATGATCCACCACCGGAACAATCTATTGCATTCCCAAAATGTGATAGTGTTGCAATGTAAGTACGCTCTATTGCATTTTAAGCTAGAAAATTCGATAATGGTATTTGGCGAGGTAAAATTTAGTGCGCCGTAGACGGAATAGGAGCGTTTTGAAGGCATCCTTTTCACTTTATGCATTGGGTTATTGGTAAGAATGCAGTTAATCATCATCGGTAGTAAGTAATGTTTTGTTAACAACTTCATCAAACATATAGGAACAGAGAATCTGAGATCTGAGAATCAACGTATTAGCTTAAAAATTGTTAAAAATTAAAAAAGTACCTATTTTACTAGCAACATATCACTCATTTTCATAGGTGAGCTCAAAGAAACCGTCATCAATTTTGAAGAATTCGAATACCATGGTATAATAAAATAATATTATATGGTCAACAACATATTTTTCTGGGATTTTTCAAGAGAAATCAATGTTTTTTTAAGTTATTACATTTTTTATTACAATTCTATCAAATTTTTTACATTTTATAAATTTTTTATATTTAAATATTTTATCTGTCAATTGTTAAAACCAAACTTCTGAGCAAATCATCGACTCCTCTAAGAGTTAGGGAGACTCCTAACTAAGAAATCCCTAACATCGCAGCCCAGGAATACATTGAGACTAGTCTAGATCTCTTAAAATGAATTGAATTCCAGACATTCTGCTTTCAACGGAGCCCGACCTATATTTTATGAATATTCGTCTTTAGAGTGTATACTGCTGGCTTTTCGGGCTTCACGTCGCACATAAATATCATAATGAATCCATTTTTGGCACAAGTTACGAAACAATGCACCAATTATTTGATTTTTTTGATATCTCTTGACTTAAGCTCGTTTGAAATCAAGTTTCCAAGCTTCTACATCGTATTCATGGATATGAGATACAATAATATGACCTATTCTATGATTCCCACGGATTTTGTAAATCCTTCTTGCAACACGATACTTTGTTCAATAATGCTTCCAAGATATAGTCTTTTAATAATGCTAATTTTGATTGTGACATGCTTAACAATTTTTAGATCCTTTACTGAATTGGTTCACAATTTTAAATTTCTAAGGAGGAGACCACCCCGGTAAGGTTTCCAGAGAATTCTATGACTGACGCGGGTAAACTATCTGACTATCTATATACTTCTCTCACAAATTAAAAAAGTAAAATCAAAGTACCCGCGAATGGATTTATGAGGGTACGAAAATCGACAAATGTCTAAAAAAAAGTGTTAAAAACATCTAAAACGTATACAAGACGCATATACAATACATACCCTGATAATGATCGTGCTGTTGCATAAGTAGCCATGGTAAACAGACCGCTTGGAACCCCTTAACCCTTGCTTTTAAGACCAATAGCAATAATAAAGCAATACAATTTTTTGAATTGCATGGGAAAAATGATTTGCATCCTGAACGCTGTGCCATCAACCGTTTCCCACTTCTACTTGAGCACGCCGAATTGGAGAGAAATTAATTGGGGTAATTTGCTTTTCTAAATAGCGCCATAATTCAGCATATCCTTCCATTCACTCAAGCCTTCCGGTGAACGATTACCCACTCCTAACTGACACACATCTACCCCTGTCCTGTTTTACCACCTTCAAATTAAATAGGCAATACTGGTGCTTTCGTTAGCTTAATCAGGAAGGATCGTTGATCTCGAAAATAGCAATAATTTCTGTTGTTAATTCTCAATTAATACAATGACATAATAGACTCGTGATTTTCAGTATATCAGTGTTGACAATTACTACAACGTTCAACCTTGTGACCTAGTCATGTAAGTCTAACATCAAAATCCCATCATATCACCATTCTGGGATTTACGTACTCAAATTCTATCTAAGCCTATGTGAACAGCAGAAATTCGGTTTAAGAGATGCAGTCGTCAAAGGTGATGGCGACCTGAAGTTGATGTTGAAAAAATAAGGATTATTGGGCACATCGGCTTGTTTCTGTCGTATCTTATGAACTCTGAGGTGGATAACAATTATCACTTTTGGCCGCAGGTCCCTTTTTAACAACACGGCAATAGAAGCTTCCATTGATACATTCTCTCAATACAGCAGGTCATATGCAGGGTAAACCAGCAGTATCCTTCTTTATCCATTTCGCCGTTATAAAGTTTATAGTTCGTTCAAATTCGAAACCAGCTTAACTTGGGTAGTTTGAAAAGTCTTGGAAGACAGACTCTATGCACATCTTGCAAATCTTATCATTGCAGTGGCGGCTTCAAGGTAAGTTTTTTGAGTACTCTAAGCTGTTGTATGCTAGTTTTCATTATTTTTGTTTGCTTCAAGGTTTTTCCCTATCCATTTATCCCCGTATCGTTTCTATTTCATTTTCATTTAAGAGCTATTTATTGCTCAAAACTCAAAAGCCATTCTTCAATTTGTATGTTCAACCTCTGGTTTAGTTTCCATAATCAGTTTTGAATTTTATCCACTTATTTCCCAGCAGGATCGACTTTTGTAACTACGTCATGAAGATTATTGTTCTAGTCCTTCCAACTTTGACATTTTGACAGCTGACTCTTACAATTACTTCGTTGTTTTTTGGTCAACTCTCATCGATCTGTCTTTTTTCGACAAATAATGATGCACACTAATGGTTTTCCCAGACAGAATCTGATCTTCTACTTTTTCATCTCCTTCTTCTTGCCCTTTTTCTACTTTTTTACTCCTGTTGTGCACTCTGGATCGGATCAAGAAACTCGAATTTATCCACTCTTACGGCGTGAAACGCTTGAGGTAATCGGTTCAAGAGCTTGATTCTTCTTTTTTTCAAACTTCTTTTTCTTGTTAGCATAACAGCACCTCTCGCTACTTCACTTCCCGAACAAGCAGGAAGCACCCAACCGTCCCGATCCATTGATAGCGTCCTCCAATTTAGAACTCCGAGCAGCTCAAACCAAATGTATGAATTTTTTTCAAGCATTTCAAAGTTCACCAAAGTATGAACAGATATGTCCTTACGAATTTATAGAGTTCAGATATTGCTTCACTTTCTTACGGTTGGCATATTTATTGAATTTATTTATTTTTTATTGAAGAAGTGTGTAATTATCCTAGCTGCGAGATAGTGCTAGCTGTAGTAATTGATTCTGAAAAAAACTTTAATAAATAGTTCAGGTCCCATTTTTTACAACAATCTATTACGCCAGAAGCGCTCGCCTTTTAAGTGGAATTCGGTCAAGCAATTTTTCAGTATTTACGAGGATGTCTAATATTGGGCCAAAAAGTCCTTCAGCATAGACGAAACAAATAGAAACCGGAAAGTGCTAGGTTAGAGCCTGGCCATTTCCCAGAACGGCTTCAACAGTATGTCGGATTCATTTCGAAGCATATGTGGAGGCGAATCACCTTGTGTTGTGTTTTTTTTTTATATAATCGATCTAGCGCTATTTGGTTTCACCAGGTTGAAACAATTATGATCATTATGGAGTTCGCTCCAAAATGATCCGATCTTTCAGTAGATATTCAAGGTTGATTAGTTTATCCAGAATCTGTCAGCGTCGAAAATCTTGCAATAATACAATTTTTCCCTAATCCTTTCCCTAGTCCCTAATCATGATCTATGGAGAACTGTCTTTCATATCACAGGTAGTTTTTTGGTTTCTCTGTTGGTATTTCATAAGTAGTTTCAGGGTTCTCTTACTACTCTCTTAATTAGTTAATACTCTTTACATCCATAATTGTCCATTTCTTTAAAATCAGGCGTCTTCCTCAGCAATGTATCAAATGTAACAATTCAATGTCTGTTTTGCTGCTTTTTTGCTTCTAATTTTCGTGATCGAGAGATCTTTCACTGCCCGTGAAGTCTGCCAGCATGTATTAGAGTATACATACCCTTAACCTTACTTACTACATTATGAAGTACCGTCTCGGTTAAGTGTCGCGTTTTAGTTCAAATACGTTGCAGTCAGAGTAAACAGATCTACAGTCCTTGTTTTTGTTATGACCGGCTATTGCTTGGTTTGGTATAAAAACAATGCTTACCTCCTTTCAATTCAATGGCATGTGCAGTGTGTTTTTTAGACCTACAGAACATTTAATTCGCAACACTTTTAAATGCTGCGCATGGTTTGACAGTTTGATGCGTTTTGTCAGTAAGGTTTGGCATTTTATCATGAATAGGTTGACGCCTGAGCAATGTCTGCAATGTCGTTCTGTTCGAGAAACTCATCGCGTACTTCGTCCCTTTTATGGCCCACATAATCGTCCATCAGAACAACTAATTCAATTAAGCATAGATCGTTCGTGCACCATGTTTACTCTCACTTACTACACGAATCTACATAGTCAGACGTCGTACAGTGCGTAGTGAAAAACTATAGCAGTTGTAGAGCGTAGTATCGATGAAGACCAAAGTGAGTCAATTTGATATCGCACTCAAAAATTAAACCTGTGTCCATCTACTTTATGGAAGATTTTAAGCAAGTAACTTGGCTTGCGGGCTTACAAAATCCAACTCGTGCAGGAATTGAAGCCAAACAACTATTTGCACAGCATAGCTTCGGTGTATGGGCCAAAGAACAAATTGCTGCAAAGTCTGGATTCCATAAGAACATTTGGCTTAGCGATGAGGCTGATTTCTGGTTGAATGATGAGGTACCACAGGGGTTTGTCCAAACACCTTTACGTTCGGAAAAAGTCACTATTTGGTATGCTTTGGCCCGGTGCAATCAATAGTCAATATGTCTCGAAAAATTCCGCTGGGAATAACAGTACAGTAAATGGTGACCGCTAAAGAGCCATGATCAATGATTTTCCCGTTTTCAAATTGACTCGCGGTATTCAGGGGACCGCTGGTTTCATTAGGATGTTAAACATGAGGTGTATGACATGTCATACAGCTCATGCAATCATTGTCTTATTGAAAGGAGTATTTGATGCGAACGTAATTTCTCGTTTTGGACCTTTGAACTGGCCTGCAGGATCTTAAGATTTAACACTGTACTCATTCTTGTGGGGATACGTCAAAGCACTCGTTTACGCCGACAAGCCCGAGACGCTTGCCCAATTGGAAGACAACATTTGCCACGTTGTTGGCGAGATGCGTCCCCAATTTTTGGTTATAGTAGTCAAAAATTGGACCTCATGAACTTTCTCCGCACCAGTTGTGGCACTCACATGCACAATATCATATTCAAATAAAAATGGCAACATTATCTTACCAATAAAACCAAGTCCATGCCATTTAAAACAATTTACCCGTATATTATTTCATTTAAAAGTTACATACCTCCAACAAAAACATTCTTCTTTGAGGAGAAGAGGTCCTGCATATTTTTAATCAAGATCCATACTATCGTGATCCACTCTTTCACGTTTAGTTTTCGTAGAGCCACATATAAATAAAATTTACTCCTATTTTCTATTTAGGTATGACCCGGTTCTAACTTATGGGAGAGTAAAACGTCCCCAAATAAAACCTTTTGTTCCCAAATATGTTCTCTACGATAAAAAGGCACTAACATTTAAAGCATTTTTCAAACAAAGTGTCCCTGAATCACCGATCGAGCATTATCGTGTCCGGTTTGTTAATATTATCTATTTTCTGGAAGATGATTCAATAACTGTTATGGAGCCGGAAGTTCTCGTAAGTTATTCATTGTCTCTGTTCTTTGTAAATTCTGTAACTCTCAACATTTCTTTAGAATTCGGGAATTCCTCAAGGACGTCTCGTTCGTCGCGGCAAGATTCCGAAAATTGGCAATGGCCAGTATTACTCATGGAAGGATTTTAATATTGGAATCGATATCGCAATAAATGGAATAGTTTTCCATATAACAGACTGTGATGATTATACCCGAGTAAATTTTAGTTTGATGGAAGGATGTTGACTAACATTACAAAAATGTAATTTCAGGAATTTCTTATCAGTCAAGGTGTTGAACTAAATGACGCTGAATGTCCTCCAGTGGATCCTGTAACCGCAAATAAGTTGATTGAAACTGTCAATAAAATTAATAAGACACCCTCTACTGATGATAAACTCAGAAGGTTCTTGGAGTTTCAAGGGAAAATACTAAAGTAAAAGATCAAAATCTATCTGAACCTGAATTACTAGAAATGTTCTCTCATTGTCCAATTTTTCCATTACAGATTTAATTGTGTTCTGGATGAAACAGATCAGGAATGCGGAGGGACAATGTCGTACCAGTTATACTATTTTTTGCAAGATGATACTGTTTCTATTCGTGAGCTTCCCGAAAATCAAGAGGGACGTGATCGTTTTCCCATGATGTTGCGAAGGACGAAACTACCGAAAAATTGGAAAGCTAGACCATGTATTGTTTCACTTACTTGTCTTACAGTAAATCAGTGCGTAAAAACAAATAATACAACGTACAGGTTCCGAACCTGACAGGACTAAAATAATAGACCTCAAAATAAACAGAGATTTAATGGATTGCAAAATTTTCCCTCTTGCACTAATAAGCAAGAATACCCGTCTCAAAGTTTTTGCGTTAAAAGGCAGTATTGTATATGTACTTATACTTTCTCTATCTCTTTCTGCCAGCAACCGCTCGGCAGTCTTTATGCTGTTTGTAGTTACGCTATGCTTCAACGTTTGATTAGAATATTCTGCCTTTCGCGCTGGAATTTAGATCCATGGCCTGGGCTACAGTAGTGTTTCAAACTGTTCCAGACTAGGTTCTCAAATGGCACAGGAGTTATTACTGGTTTGCTTGTGCGCCGAGTCCTACACTCCGTTCCTAAACCTACACCTCCAACTTGCAACTATAAAATTTATAACTTGTAAATTAAGTGAATGTTTAAAATCGTTACAATTTTAAAAATGTTCATAGTTCCAGTTTGATGTATGTAAATACTTTAATGTGACCAAATAACCATCTATACCTTTCACTTCAAATTTGAAGCTCATTAATTTTGCAGCGCGAGCTTTAAATATTAATTTTGAGGATCTTAACTTAACTTTGTTACCAGATTTCCCAAACATCTTGAATAATTAAAATTCCATACAATCTCATTGAAACTCATCATTGTGAGAAATTCAACATGTACCTGCACCTTACACTTTCAGTGAACTTCCCATCAGCATATCTTGAAGTCAGCGACAAGGAAGTCACGGAATACTATCAACCAAAAGACTTCCACATTGGTGAAACGATATACGTGTACGGCAGACGTTTCCTTTTACTAGACTGTGATAAATTTACGCGGAAATATTTCCAAGATGTCCTGAAACAACCGCAAGGCGATCCTCTTACTATTAAATTCCCACCGGAGCGTCAAAGTCGTCGGGTAATAATTTATGAATTTTCATAAACATTACATGGAATTTTCTAATAAACACCTCGGGAAAAAATTCAATTTGCAGCCAATTCCTGAGTATTTAGGTCTTGGCACGCCAGAAGACTCGTTAGCATCATGTCATGGATTAATGCCGAAGGCACCGAAAAAAGACATAGTTAAATATTTATTAAATACCAACAAGGTAAGTTGTAAACGATAATAAATGAGAATAAATGCTTGAATAATATATAAAGATGTCTGGGTGCGTGGATGAATTTGCATTTTGATTTATTTTCTCCGTTTTCTTATTTTCTTCTAAACAAGTTCCTTCGCTTCGGCTGTGTCTTGGACACAGCACATCCTGAGGATAGAATACGGAAATTTGTGCTAAGCTATTCGTTAGCAGATGATACGATTTTCATAAATGAACCACCAATCAAGAACTCTGGGATCATTGGCGGGAGATTCTTAGCACCACAAAAAGTGAAAATTCCAGGATGCAATCCCAACATCCCAGTCTATTATGGACCGAAAGACTTTGGAATAGGTAAGTGCTGGAAAACGTTTCACGTTGCATTTCCATTAATACGAATTCTTAAAATTATACAATATAACTCTGAATTGAATAGATTAGATAATATAAGTAATAACAATTGGTCGTTTAATAATTAAAATTTAAACCCACGCAAAAATAAATTTAATATCCACTTTATGACTTCGACTAGGTTGAGTTTAAGTCATGCAATTTTGAAACCAATACACGTTGTTCAAAATCATGCTTGATTTCAGTTACTATCCTCAAATCACCTACAACAACGCGGAATTGCCAACACAAATGCAGTGATGATTACTGTCTTAGCTTATACAAGGACGAAATATTAATAGGTGTATAAATATGAAATGCGGATTTTTGAATGTATGAACGAATGAATTCAATAATGAAAGTATTGGCCATCGTTAGCTACGACTTTTTCCCATCTTCCTGTCAATTGATGGATTCCGTCCCAGTAACACTTCTCATTCTTTGAGGCTAACCACTCATCAAGCCAATTTTTAACTTCTTCGTAAGAATGGAAGTGCTGTTCCGAAAGTCCGTGCTGCATCGATCGAAACAAGTGGTAGTCAGAAGGAGCCAAGTCTGGTGAATACGGCAGGTGGGGCAGAACTTCCCAATTAATGTTTCCCAAGTAGTTCTGCACTGGTACTGCAACATGCGGCCGAGCATTGTCATGTTGAAAAATGACTTTATCATGTCTTTGGTGAAACTCTGGTCGTTTTTCCTTAAGTGCACGGATCAATTTGATCAGTTGTTGTCGGTAACGTTCGCCAGTAATAGTCTCACCAGGTTTCAGCAGTTCGTAATATAAAGGTCCCTTACTATCCCACCAAATACACAGCACGAAATATTGTTTCCATGAATATTTCGGACTGGTTGTGATGTTGATGGCTGGCCTGGGTCTACCCATGATTTTTTCCGCTTGGGATTGTCGAAATAAATCCGCTTTTCATCGCCAGTAACAATCCGATGCAAAAAACCTTTTCTTTTCTGTCTGGCAAGCAAAATTCCACAAATTTTTTTTCGCCTTTCGATGTTTCTTTCTTTCAATTGATACGGCACCCATTTTCCAGCTTTTTTGATCTTTCCCGTGGCTTTTAAACGTTGTGAAATGGCTGCCTGAGTAACTTCCAACGCTTCTGCCAACTGTTTTTCAGTTTGAATGTTGTTTTCATCCAATAATGCTTGCAAATCTGTATTTTCGAATTTTTTGGTGGTTTTCCGCGATCTTTCTTGCTGATATTGAAATCACCACTTTTAAATCTTTTAAACCATCGTTCACAAGTGTCTTGGCTTGGGGCATATTCACCATGTGCTTCCACTAACAATCGACAAGTTTCTGCTGCCGTTTTCTTCAAATGAAAGAAGGTTATTAGACTTCCACGCAAATCCTCTTTTTCTGGCACATAATTTGACAATTTTGAAGCGAAAAAAACTATGTTATTTGTACAATCAAAACCTATGACATACTGGAATTTATTGACAGATGTTTAACCTCCAAAATTCCATATTAGTTATCCCCGACACAAAACATATGTAATGGTTATGCCATCTGTTAGTAAAATCCGCATTTCATATTTATACACCTAATAATTGAGTCCCTCCGATATCACCCTAAGAACAAAAATATTGAGTCACCTTTACACATTGTTCGAAGTGCATCCATTATACCTAGATTTCAATTTTTTTTTACTTTATACCATATCTCTCAATTTTTTTTTTACTTTATACCATATCTCTGAGTACGAAGTAACACAACCAGTCCCAGAAAACTACCATGACAAGTTCATATCAAAATCCATCTAGCATAAGGGAAAAGGGAGTTAAACTTAGTCCTCTGCAAGGAGATAGATTTGGAATGACAGGAAAGGCTACAAAATACGCAGAGACATTTGGCCTCATTTTGGCCAAAACAAGAATAAAAGTATCAAAACATCAATGCATAGCCCAACCTGACAAAAGAACCAAAAATAATAAGAAGTCCCTGTTTTGTGAGTTTCACCTAAAGCGATTGCCATACAGGACGAAAAAACTTTTAACTGAAATAGATTGATAACTTCCAATGGAATTCATGTGATCTTTTAAGTGGTTTTTGGTACTTTAAAAATAATCAACAGCATTAAGTTCTTAAACTCGTATTCTGCAATTGTCCTCCTCTACTTCGTTTCACTACAAACAGCCTAAATACCCGATACCCAGTTTCCACCTCATACTCACACATATCGCTTGGCACGTTTTAATTGTGTTGTGAATGTTTGATTTGACTGACATTGAATGTCAATTTCAACACGCTGTTAATGACACAAAGCTAAATCATTTTTATCACCGATACTGGTAACGCAAAATGAACTAATCACATTAAGCTGTCCGTGTAGAATTTATAAAGTGTACAAATAAGTTTTAATGTTTTTTTTTTTAATATTGACGATTTCTTGAGAGAAACTGGTACTACATGCAAAATATGATTCAAAATATTGGCCCTCACTTTCTACTACATTTATCCATCTTGCTGGCCGCATGTGGATACCACGTTGAAAAAATTCCTCAACTTTTGAGGGGCCTAGAAGAATCAACCCTATTTTTCAGTTCTTCGTAAGAAGTGAAGTATACTGCTCAGCTAGCTCGTCAGGACGACAACGCTCGGCTTCATGTTGCATAGGTTGTTAGCTCCTACCGACTGCAAGTGATAGTCCGAAGAAGTGGGTCTTCGTGGTATCCCTTTGCAATTTTATCTATTCCTTTTTAAGGAAAATGCAAAGGAATCGTTGTGCTCAATGGGATATCGAGTCCAACAAGCTTTTCAAAAGTTATACTATACCAAAAGAGATGATAAAGTAATCTTTGAGCACGGACAGTAGTAGTTCAAAGGAGCAGCTCTTTCGGACTAAAACTTGTAGTCGAAAGGGGCTAATAACTCATGCAACATGTAGCCGAGTTTTGTCGTTGTCGACTAGATTTACCTTACTATTCCTTAATATCTTTCTCAAAAAATTCATCTGAAAGGGATACCACATGTACACGGTCAGATATTACACCAGCTTCCCTTTAGTCAAGGAGTTGATGAAAATAAAACGCCATCCAACCGGTACTATTCGGTACTATCAAATCAATAGAGAACAGGTTACTATAAAAAATCCAAAAATTTAACCGAGCAATAGTTGCTAAAAGAAACGGAAATATAACACTGCTAGCTTCGAAAGATAAAAGGATTGTTGCTCCATTGTTAACCTGGGATAATGCTAAAATGATATTTACAAGGAAATATGTACGAAGTGGTAAACTTCAGGTAGAGCTTCAATGGGTAGCATGGATCGGGTTGGTCAATATAGATCAAATTATTGCTTCCTTAAAAAAGTCTTTCAAGTAGTTGCGGAAGTTATTTATTGGGGGGAAGGAAATATGTATATTCAATGCGTATAGCCTCTCGTTGAAATACTCTTTGAAAATTCGGGACACGCTATCGCAATCTCACAGTAAATCTCTAAGAGATCCCCAAGGCTCAGGCCTAAGCCCATTGCTTTTTAATTAATTTGACTCTAATATGTCTGTACTAGAGACACGTAAAATAGCTTGTTTTCCTATAGAAACTAAATAAACTTAGAAGCATAGTTTGAAAAATTTAAAAGTATTACCATCGATCGAAAATTAAAAATTAAACCAAACCTTCTGCTTCTTAGATCCGAAATTCTATTTTCAAATGAAAATTCGTACCTTGAACTCATTTTTGGCAAAGAGCTGACATTCAGAAACCATATAAAATCAACAGTGGCACTATTTCCTTTAATAAACCGTAAATCACGGCAGAGTCGCGGAACACGGATAAGCTTATTATTTAATTTTTAATTAAATAATTGGAAAAACAGATTTAATTGCAATGACTCCCCGCCATCATTTGTGTGTTTTGTTTCTACTACAAGCACGTTTCGGCGGTATGGTTTTTGAATTGAAAATTTCTGAATTTACTAGCTCGACTTGTTACAAGAGCAGATACGAGTCGATTTCGTGATTTTTTTTATTTTAAAATATGAACAAAATGACAGATTGATCTGTAATTTTGTCCTTGCCATTTTTGTTTTTAGCCCGAAACGAGTTCTAACTCGAAAATCATGGCGTATTGTGTACCAGGTGCATGTATAATTTTTTTCTCGTGATTTTTGTGGCAAAATGAAACTAATTTTCTTTAACTAACTTTTATTCAAAACACAGACCATTGGCTTTTACACATTTCGCCCATCTTTCAGTTGATTTATGAATACCAGGCTACATAAACTTCTTTACTTCGCGGAAGTGCTGCTCTGCGAGTGTTTACCCCATTGATGCGAAGAAGTGATAGTGAGACGACACCGTTCTGGGGAGTACGGCGTATGCAGAAGGATGTCCCATCCAAGCGATTTCACTATGTCTTTCACGGATTTTACTGTGAGCGCCGGCGCGTTGTCGTATAACAAAATCACCTTGTCATGTCTTCTGGAACATTCAGCCGTATTTCAATTAATGCATGGTTTTTAAGTGTATCATTTGTTGACGATAGCGTTGTGTATCACGGGCTTCAAACATTCATAATACACAATACCACTCTGCTCCCACCAGACACAGAGCGTGGTCTTCTTGCCGAAGCAATTTGGCATTCGTGTTGAAGGACTAGTTTCGGCAGTTGAAAGCCATGATTTTCTGCTTCGTGTTTTCAACATACATTCATTTTTCGTCACCCGTCACAATTCGATGCGAAAATGCGAATTTCCATTCATGGCACCGAAGCAGCATTTCACAATAGATTTTACGATTTTCGATTTGGGGTTCATTCAAATCGCGTGGAACTCATTTACCGAGTTTATTATTCTTACCATTTGCTTGCAAACGTCTGATGATCGTTGCGCGTGACACATTTAATATTTCTGCTGATTTCCGCTCACTTTGAATTGTAACTCAATAACTCCTGCAATTCCTACTCTTTGCATTTTTGTGGTGGAAATTATATGAATGGAAATTATCTCTTTTGAATTATCAGAACCATATCACACATGTCCAAATTGATGTAGCGGGTCCACCATATGTTTTTACCAGCAAACCATGACATTCTTTTTTAACAACAATAGCAATACATGCCACACGATAAAACAAACACGCTAGTTTTGGCGGAATCACCTTGTGTGCGTTTGTAGCTAAATTTCAGGCGTTCGAAATTGCGAATGTCTCAAATTAATACACTTTGTATTTTTCGCTGGCGCCACCTCTTAGTAAAACCGGAAAAAAAACATATGCATACACCTAGTAAAGGATTTGGAAAATAACATTCAGTTGGAACTTAGGGTTTGAATTTAGTCACGATAATCGTTTACGTACGCCACAAGATGGCAATGACAATGGCATCAACAACAGCACAAGTCAGAATCAATAACCAGCTGACTAATGCCTTTGAGACAAAGGTAGGATTGAAGTAGGGCGATGGGCTGGCTCCACTGCTATTCAACCTAGCTCTAGAATACGTCATACGGAAACTACCTGTGGATACGAAAGGAACACTACTCTACAAATCGAGCCAACTGGTAGCCTATGCGGATGACATCAATATCCTGTCAAGATCCTTTTCATCTGCCAAGGAACTCCTGCTCAAACTAGACCAAGAAGCGAAGCATGTGGGGCTGCAAATCAACGAATCCAAAACAAAAGTTATGATACAAATCAGGAGAAACACCCCCAACCGGCAAAACATAACACTCAACGAATTCAACCTGGAAAATGTGGACGAATTTACATATCTTGGCTCCAAGCTAGTGAAGGATGGTAATGAAACGGCGGAAATAAAGCGTAGAATTCAGCTCGCTTATAAAGCGTTCTACTCAGTTTTGGGTATTCTGAAGGCCAGGTTCATACATAGGAAAACAAAGCTGCAAGTATACAAATCTGTGGTAAGACCTGTGTTGTGCTACGGATGTGAGACATGGACCCTCACTCAAACTTCCGCAAACATACTAACCGCTTTCGAAAGGAGGGTCCTAAGACGAATCGTGGGAGCAACGCAGGAAGGAGGACAATGGCGAATTACGTACAACCATGAGTTGTACGAACTCTTCGACGAGCCAGAAGTCTCCACTGTGATAAAACTGCGGAAGCTACAATGGGCTGGCCATGTGCAGCGAATGAATGAAGGTCGGATACCTAGAAAGATATTTGTCGGAAAAACTGAGGGACGCAGGCCAGTGGGAAAGCCAAGAAAGCGCTGGTCCGACTCTGTAGACGAAGATAGCAGCACGTTACTCGGATTCCGAAATTGGAGGACGCGGTCGATGGACCGAGACAACTGGAGGCAACACCTACGGGAAGCCAAGGCCCGAAATGGGCTGTAGCGCTACAACGACGACGACGCCACAAGATATTTGCCTTTGTTGGGTTGATGCAATAAAAGAATTACAATTTTTGTTTGCTATCGTAAAGTGGGGCTACTTGAGGGGTAACTTGAACACAACGCAAACATGTTCTTATCTGTCAAAAAAATACGATGAAATAGTGTAAGTGATGATTTGAATGTTAATTTTTTACTCTAGACAGTTAAGTGTTGTAAAATGGGGCGCAAATATATAATGACTCCAGGGTACAGCCTCTACATGACATAAAATATGGAAGATATGGGAAAAGCGATTGGTGCATTTCGAAGAGGTATGTGTGAAAATTCAACATGCAGCGGCGAACGTTAGTACGGAAAACACTTGCAAGAAACATGAACCCAGTTGGAGGCCCCTCTATGTATAAATCTGAAGAGCAGCTAATTTTGGAAATGCTGTTGTAGTAAATCTGGGATTCCTTTTGACAAAGGCTGACGTTAGCGATGTGGTTAAAATCTATCTAGATAAGCAAGGAAAACAGATCAAGGTCTTCAACGCTAACAACAGACTTCGTCGAATTGTTTACCGCAAGAGATCACCTGTCCATTAGAATTGCGTCGAACATTAAGCGTCAAGTCAGTCGAGATGACATTTTAAACCTTTTTAAAAACTTTTAGCGCTCGTTCCTCTATAAAAGGCGTTAATGTATACAATTATGATGAGACGAACGTAACCGATGACCTTGGTGTTAACTACGCCATAGTAGCAAAAAACACGGGAAGAATGGACAGAGTGCAAGGACATTCTCGCGCTTTAATCAGTATTATGGTTTGTGGGAATGCAAATGGTAATTAACTTCCTCCCATAGTGGTATATAAAGCTCAAGAAATATAGGACAACTGGACTTACGATGTCAGCCGGTTCAAAATATGCCAACAGCCCAAGTGGATTGTTTAATACGAACCTCTTTGAAAATGGTTCTTTGATATCTTATTGCCACTTATTATTTTCAAGCCACTCGCAAACCAGAAGAGAGAATTGTATTGTTGGGAGGCAATCTGGCTAGTTACTTCTCCGCTAAAACTATTGAAGCTTGTAATGAGTGTAAAAACTTTTTAAATCTGCCCATCTAATGAAACCCTTAGACGTGGCTGTTTTTGCGTCTTTGAAGAAAAAGTGCAGACAAATATTGGATGGATGGAGAAAAGAAAGCAGATACCTTGATTGCATTCTACAATGACAGTTCGCTGTATTGTTAAGTAGACTCTGGAATGAAATTAGCGAGACGGTAGGATTTTAGACGGATGGAGGAAAATTTAGAGCAATTGTCTAAACCAAATCCTAGACCAAAAGAAGTGTTAAAAAGAATTCAAGGTGGTCTTGATAACAATTAAAACAGAGTCAGGTGTGCAGCATGCAGGATGCAGGAGCATCGAGAAAGCGGCGCGAAACTTAAAGGGAACAAGGCAAAAAGAAACAACCAGGTACAAATGCGTGCGTTGCTGTAATTGCAAAAAAAGTCCGAGATTCTCAGTGATATGCAAGCTGCTTCCCTACAAGATAATCCTTGTTTGTCAGGTATTCAAACCAAGAATCTTAGGAAAAATTTTTATTTCCAAGATATATATATATATATATACGAATGTTGACATATTATTTTGACACGCCCACTAGCGTATTTGCCACAATGTCATGCCTGTAGCAATGGAAGTAACGATAAATATTACCACTGCGTTTTGAAAATGCGGAAGAAGTAGAAAACTGCAGTGACAGCGATGAAGACGAAAACTTTGCTTACAACAACATTAGTTAGCACTGAGGAAAAAGCGATTCAATTAAAATTTTATTACTTCCATTTTGTAAAAATATTGTTTTTTGAAAATAGTGAAGTTTTTTTTAAGTAATTTTAAGGTTTTCTCGTTTGTTCACTTAAAATGTATAAGCAAAAATAATAAAATAAAGTTTTTATAAACTACACCTTGCAATACTCATGTTTAATTTTATAAAACATATATTTTTCATACAAAACTCATCTTTCAAATGTATTGTAACACCTTACGAAGCTACCCATTCACTCAACATGCAAAATGTTGAGGTGGTTTGATGGTAGATATGTAACTCAAACAGTAAGGTCGGTATGCTCGAAATTTTATTTTTTATTGCCCTAACTTTTCTAACACCTCTTTACATTGTATCTCAAAAAATGTGCAAAAAACATGTCTTATAAGCTCCTTATTACAATAAATTCTGTGATAGCGATTTCATATAATTGATAAGCAGGCCGCTAATCAAATCAAAAAGTCCTTCTACATGCCTGTGAATTATGCACAGTATGCAAGACGAGTATCCAAAAGACACGAATAACTGCATTTTTTTATATAGAATAAAAATTCATGTAAATCTCTTATAAAACTCTTGCATTTCTTATAATCATTTAAAAAATCATCTCAAACATTTAAAATATTATGCTCTCAACAAATGCTTTCTTTCTTATTTAAAGGGGAAATATTACGAATAAATGATCATCGATTCAAAATAATCAGCGCTGATTTATATGTCTATCAGTATATGAAACAGAATCCTGAACTCTTTAGTAAAGAACAAATTGAAGGAGTTCGAAACTACTTATTAATGGAAGGTCTGCTAAAAGATGAAGTTAAGGTACTTTTGTGTTCAGTCCTCTTATGTGAACATTTTAAATCGTACTAAATACATCTTATATTATATTAGGCTGCGATGGACCTCGTAAATCAACCAGGTGACATAGAAAAAGATCGACATCACGATATTCCGCCAGGAAAACAAACTTCTGACCAGCAAAAGGAAGAAAGTCGCTGCAAACCTTTGAATCCATCGGAAACCCAAACATTCGAGCTGAATCAAGAACCAAACAAATATGAAATGTTAGACCCACGGGAGAGAGGACCATGCCCCTATGAAATTCGTCCGGCTTCCGGCGAATATCTCACAAAACCATGTTCAAACTTCGATGCCACCGGTGGAGACCAAGAAAATCTCTTAAAACGCTACGGGCAAGGCGATGGTGGCGACAAGCCATTTCGAAGAATTCAATTTAGTGGCACAGACGAAGAGAAGAGTTAGTTCCAGTCAAAGCAAAGATACTCAATCTTACCTTTAGATACTCTGATTAGACCGAAAATAAATTGTTTGTCTTGGCAAATTCTTAACACGACAAATGTTTTTTCTTTGTACTTGAATGTTTATCACTCGCGCACGGATAAGTTCCGAGAAATATTACTGATCACACGTGCTAGCGAAAGCTCACTTAACCGTACACTAACTGAAAGCTTCGTGTGAATAATTTCTCTTTAGCACGGTCTCGCGGTATCTGAAAGATTGCATGAGAACGATAGTCGGCGTAGATATGAAATTTACTGATGGAGTCAATTTAACCGCGCCGGCGCGTATCTCGGATATCGATCCGTTTGTCATAATCTCTAATAAAATTTTATTAACCGCTCGATCAGCACCAGAATCACTAATAAATCTGCACATGCAGCACAATAGTAACAAATTAAGTAAACAAACGGAAATACAAACAAACTTACTACATTCCATTTAATTCGCTGGGATGCGTGTGATCTTGGAATAAATGTTAACACAGTTTAATATGTTACCGACTTACTGTTTGAAAATCTTAACATTTTACGGGATACCTGGTAGTCCTGCGAGGGAAATGATGCGCAATGAAGGATCGCCCCAGTGAACACGATGCTGGGTCAAGAATCTTAATCAAATTATGACTCTCACTTTTTCCTTAGAAGTTTTGGATATAATCAGATTTTAAGGAGTTTGCTCACCTAGACTTCGATTTGCTACTTGTCCTCATAAGATTTATAAGACAGGACTCTCCCATATGAAATCGGTAAATAGTGTACAGTATTTGAATAGCAAACGAAAAGCCATTAATTTTTTGGGAAATAAGGGAAACCCCACTTTGAAGTCAAAAGTAACTTTTTTGTCTTATTATTTTAGTCTTATTATAGTTTATTAGTCTTATTATGTCTTGTTAAACAACACAATACATGATATTGGTGACAAATGATGTCTTCAGCAAAGCCTATAGCGGGTTATGCACATGAATGCAAGTAGGCAGACAGAATGGAACTGAAGAAAGGGTCTAGTCAAGTCAAAAAGCGCTTTATTAAAAAAAATCAACATCCACATAAATTCAAATGCGCTTTATTCATTCAATCAGTCAAAAGTTTATAAGGACAAAAAGTCATTCCAAAATCAATTCAAAAACGATCCAAAAACTCAATCAAAAACACTTAATGGCCCACGTAGGTCTGTGAATTTATACAATATGGATATTCAAAATTATTTTTAAAAAACAGTACCTTGAATTTGTCTAATGAATGTTACTACACATTTTTTTTAAATTAATTAGAAAAAACAGTGAAAAACTAGCCAACTCTATTCAAACTTAATTTAATTCAATTTTTAGAAACACCAGAGTGAACTTCTAACTTATATCTAATATGTTTTGACTTAATTCTAATAAACCTCAGACAAAAACATTATTTTATCGCGAACACACATAGCCTAGATTTAAATCTTATGTCTTTTTTGGTAACGCAACAACAATGCATGTAGCAATAATAAGCTGAAAATCATCTGAAATTAACAGAAGGACGAAGCACGAGTAATTTTGCCATACTACATGAGCTGAAATGCTCCGGGCAAAGTTATATTTATTCCTAAACATAGTTGCCTCTGGGGGTGATACACTTCCAACATTACGATACCATACCTGTAATACAAAACGTCTAATCCTACGAAATACGCCTCGGTTTCCGCGATGTCTTCCTCATTCGATCTGAACCTCTTTCCCTGGAGCCACAGCTTTATCGTGAGGATACAGAACTTATTTCTTCGCCTTATGGGTCCGGGTTTTCCTTTTTTCGTCGTTCAGTTGATCCAATAACGTTTCATACTACTCTCCTGTTACTGTTCATCCCTTCTTCAGGTAGTCGATGAAGATTATGCCATGAGCATCACAAAAAACGGAGCCCATAACATTCACGGCCGAGCGTTGGATTTTTGGCCGCTTTGGTCGACTTTCGTGGCTTTCCATTCACTCTGCAGACCATCAATTGGACTCAAGTGTATAGTTATGGGCCCATATTTAATCCACTGTCACGAAACGTCGAAAACGTTAGGCTGCAACAGCGCCAAACCGGCTGTTGAATCATCAACACCCTACTACTTTTGGTCGACGGTCAGCAACCACGGCACCTACCAAGCCGATAAGTTTTTCATCTCCAAAATATCGTTTATATTAAATTCTTAAAATATTAAATTTTCATTCATTAGAAACAAATTCTAGCACAACTCGAAGGTTTTTATGTATCTGTCCGTTAATTGCACAGTTCGACCCTTTTTGAGGCACTCTGTTAATGATTTTATCCATTTAGCAAAGTCCTTGATAAATTTACGATAATAACCCAGCAAACCAAGGAAGGATTTTATTTCCTTCTGACTTCTAGCAATTGGGAAGTCCTTAATTGCCTTTAATTTGTCGGAATTTGGTTTCGCTCTGTCAGCTGTAACTATATGTCCTAAGAAAGCAACTTCCTTACGGAGGAATTCCGATTTGTCGAGCTGTACTTGAAAATTTGTCTCTCGAAGTTTTTGAAATACTTTCCTTCGGTTATCGCCATGTTCCTGAAGTGATGTCGAGAATACAATGATATCGTCCATGTATACCAGACAGACTGCTCCTAAGAGTTCTTGTAGGATGTTATCCATGACCCTCTGGAACGTAGACGGGGCATTTTTCAGCCCGAAAGGCATCCTAATATACTCATAGTGGCCCCCCTCGACTGTAAAAGCTGTTTTTTTAATGTCTTTAGTGTCCATTTCTATCTGATGGAATCCACCGACGAGATCTATGGTGGAGAAGTAAAGGCTTTTGCCCAACTTATGTAGTATATCATTTATGTTCGGTAATGGATAGCGATCGGTTATTGTCATATCGTTAAGCTTGCAATAGTCAACAACTAATCACCATTTTTGCTTTCCACTTGCATCTCGTTTTTTAGGAACAATCCATACCGGTGCCCTCCATGGAAAATAGCTGGGTTGGATGATCCCTTGATAGAGCATATCGCTTAGTTGCCTTTTCACTTCGTCTTTGTGGATGTATGGGTATCTATAAGACTTAGTGTAGATCGGGATCTTGTCAGAAGTTGGGATTGAATGTTTAACTTTATTTGCGAAGCTAAGTATTTCTCCTTCCTGGAAGAATGTGTCTTCGTATTTACGCCATATCTTAAGGATTAGATCCTTTTCTTCTCTATTGAGAAGAGAGACCCTTAATAATTGGGAAATATCTTCACGTGTCGCTGAATGGTCCATATTAGTACTACAGTGGATGCTAAAATTATAAACTTGGTCAAATTCTGCAGAAGGAAATTCTGAGGTTTTCAGTGGTTGTTCTAAAAAAAAGTAATTTTTCCTCGTCAGTTTGGTTGGTTACCTCTAGAAGACTAAACCAGTCTTTCGCTTTATATATGCCTTCCGAAATTACGAGCGAAATTACTGTGACATGTTCGGAAAAAAGGGCTACGCGCCACTGTAGTCGTCTTAAGAGAAAAGTCGTAAACAAGTTTACAACTAGCAATACATCGATAATTCTCGAAAGCGTAAACATAAGCACGTTGCGTGCATTGAGTAAAACAAATCCCAGTGCAAGCGATTCAGCGCGTAAACACGAGAACAATCCACATGGAAGATTCTGGGTTGGTTGGTAGTTGTATAAAAGCGACTACGGCGAGCGACGAGCGGAGTCTTGTGAATGAAACACAGTAGCGAGCGACAGTGCGCGTTGAAAATAGTGCGGTCAAGTAATTAAATAACAAGTCAAAGTGATTACGTTTAATAAGTGCTTATGAAAGAGATTGATTAATTAATTTAAAGGTGGACTTATAAAAGTGAAATAGTGATTCAGTGAAATAATTGTAAAGTGATTTATCAGAATAAAATTTTAAGCACCTAATTTTAAACGATTCGAGTGTGTTTTATTCACTATTGCAAATATTTGCGAAGAACAAACAGGTCGCGCACCTGGCAAAGCGCAACAGTACGTTCCCTTCGCGAATGTCAACGGCAAGACTCACAATATATTTAAATCTAGGTGGCACTTTGTATTTGTTCGAAATAATATTTGGTTTGAATGTAAGAGGAACTGTAGTTTGGCTTACTCTTAACGTTTTATTAGCCAGGTCTACTTTGGCCTGTAATTTAGTTAGTGTGTCCAGTCCTAATAGTCCATCAAAGTATTGATAGAATTTGAATATAAGGAATCTTATTTCGCCTGGTTGATTGAATTCTGCGAAATTGTGAACCGTAACGTGCTTGTCCAACATGTGCTGGTTGAGAACTGTGTTGATAATTACAGGTCTCGTTTGTTGAATGTCATTGGGATGGACGAATTCGGGGTTTATAAAAGAAGTAGAGGCTCCCGTGTCGATTAAAAATTTTAGATCACGGCCAAACGGTGAAGATATTTTTACGTATGGAAGGTTGGATCCATGTATGTTAATGTCTATGTATCCTGTTGGGGCGTCCAGGCTGGTAATTGAAAACTTTCGTCATCGATCTCATAATAAAGTTCTTCTTGTATGTCCGAGTAATTTCTAGAGCAAAAAGGAGTCTGTTCAGTCTGTTGGTACGCCGTATATTGTCCGTGATTAGTATAGCTATCGTGGATGCTATCAGTTGGGTCTCGTTGTCCATAATAAAAGTTGTTGTCTAAGTCCTGTCTGTAAGTTTCGTTTGGAACTGGCTGAAAGTATGAGGGATTATCATGACCTGTGGGATATATTCGAGTTTGGTTTACGTTGTTTAATTCTTTAAGAATAAATTTGAAGGTCCCGTAGAGCGGAAAAACTTATTATTCTGCGGTTGTTGATACTGCGGTTGCTTGTTGCGAAGATGTGTATTACCAGAACTTGTATTCATTGGTTCCGGTCTTGGTAGTGGTTGCTGTTGGGAGGAAAATCTGAAATTATTTGTATTAAACCTGGGATTAGAAAACCGGCTTGGAGGATTCATTTGCTGGAATGATTTTTGAGCTTGAAAGGGTTGAAATGGCCGCGAGAGTTGTTGAAATGGGTTTTGGAATTGAATAGGTTGCATTGGTCGTGAAAACGTCCGAGGCTACTGAAACTTGGCTGGTTAGGAAAATACATGGGCTGCTGTGGACGAAGACTGGTTAATATGTTATTTGCGTTCATAGGCCTTTTATATGTCGCTGTGGAAAATTTTTCCACAGGATAGGAGGATATTTTCCGTATAGTAGTTGAGTTTTCATGTTTCGTATAAAATATGTTTTGCTCTTGTATGCAGTATGCAAAAGCAGTAGCCAAAGAATCAGGCTTCATTGCTCTGATTGTGGTTCCAAATGGTTCGCGAAGTCCGGTTAGAAACGTATTGAGGCACATCTCTGCGTACAAGTCACGTTTTGCTCTAATCACATTTTCGTCTGATTCGTGTATTAGGACGTGATTAATCATTGTGGATAAAAGTTCAATTTTTTCCCTGTAGCATTTTTTCTATGGTTTTTTCACTTTGTTTAGTATTATGTAAGCCCCTAATCAAAGACTTTTCGTTCCTTTTTTCACTATAGTGGAGAGTCAGATTTCTCTTAATTTCGTCCCTATCTAATGAAGTTTCATACATGTTAAGCACTTCATTAGCAGGACCCTCAATTTTATTTCGTATTTCACGAAGTACACTCTGCTATATGCAGGAGAAGATGAAGTGATTAGTGAAAGGATTTCTTCCACACTATTTATGAAGTCTCTTAGAACGCGAGAATTGCCGTTAAACTTTGCCAAGTCCTTTACTGCATCAGGGACTCTAAGAGCATTGAAAATGTCCCAGACGGTAGCCATTGTTTGATCAATTTGTATTTCACTTTGCACTTCAGGATGAAAGGACCGATCCGACAATTCACTTCCACTATTTTTTTCATTATCTCGATTTCTGAGATAGCACTGAAATCACTTGCTAAGGTTTCAGTTCAAGGAATAATTCAAATTTTCACGATATCGATATTTAGTATACAGTCTTGTCCTAGCACTTTTATTTAAATATGGCATATAATTCGATTAGAATATGTTAAATATTAAAGTATAATAGTAGTAGTCGTTTTTTTTCGTGGTTGGGGGGTGAAGGCAATTTACGCCCGGAATGTGGGACTCCTAGCAGCGCATGCTACCAGACTACCCACTAATCACCCCCCCCCTGTCAAGAGACCCTAGCCTGGAACCGTTTGACACATAACTTCAGGCTAATCCTCTTTTTACTTCGCCCTAGGGCGCCATCAGCCTATAGAAATCTACCCCCAGCGGGATGGGGCATAATGGAGGAGGACTGCTGGAAAGGAGACCCCCCTAGACCCCGCGCCCAAGGTTATCCATGGTACATTTTTTGGCAGTAAGTATTGCCCGAGAGTAATGTGCCACACAGGTCCACTTGTCGAAACTTTTCAGCATTTCTCCGACCAGATTGTCTGGAAAAAGCTCTCGCATCACATTCCACAAGTCCTGCCACATCCTGTTCCACCTTCTACAGAGTAGTATAATAGTAAAATTTTAAGTATAATAGTAGTGGAATAATATGTTTCCCAAAATAATAAAATTAGTATTGAAATGTATATGAACTGTTAGCATGAAAAAAGGAAAAGAAATTTTTTGACCTACATGCAATATAAGATTATTGAGTTCATTCCTTCCAGGGGTGTCGATCGATGATCCTTCGATAGTACGTCTCGCACTTGCGCAACGATGTCCTCTCGTTAAGATTCGTCAGGAAAAGATTCTCGTTCCCACACTTTCGCACTACCATTTTTAGTTTTTCGCGTATACAGCCGTAAAAATTAATTTTACGTGTAGCACAAAAATCCGCACGACTGCGCTAATTAAGATGCTCGGTTCTTTGGGAAGATAAATAATAAAAAACAAACTTTCCACGACATATTCTTTATTACATTTAGGCAAAACAAATCAAGAATGAACTAAACTGAATAATTAATCGCTTTCATTTATATGTCTGCAAAAATAAGAAAAATGCATTTAGGCATAATTTAACAATTGGATCGGAATTGATTGTCAGCAAATCGGATGTCTGTGGAATGGTGTCGATGACCAGTGAACGAAAATTTGGCATGTGTATGCTGGTTCCATTCTGGGTAAATAGCCTGTACATAACTCGCGAAAGCTCGTCCTTCCTCTTTCCAATCACGAGCAATCTAGCATTTTGTCGTTTATTACGCCATTCTAATCAAGAACGATTTGCAATGATGAAAGAAAAGCTTTCTATTTATCATTTTTGGGAACAAATCCCATTTAATGTTTGGATTCAATTAACAAAAAAACCGAATCATTTCGATAGGCGACTTTCTGATTTTCCAGCAAAAGTAAAAGTAACCCCTTTTAGCTTTCCTTTGATGCCACATATATTTCAATGTCTACCTAATAAATACATTTCAATGAAAGCGCTTTAGCTGCCATACAATGGCACAGTTCAAAAAACAAATAAATATAACACGAGAAAAATAACAAGTAGAGTCACAAACATTCCACCGTACAATATGTACTTGTCTTCTGCTAAACGTTTTTCTATCAAACGCATTGTATGATTCGATAGCCCCAAAGTATTTCCAATATCCAAAATTCGTTTCCTAGCCCCTTTCAGCGTTTCGCGCTGACCTCGTAAACTGTCTAATATGTTACTTCCAGTGTAAATCATTTCATCAACACCCTGGTGGGCGTTCAACAATGAGTTATGATGATCCAATCCAGCATCCGCTAAATCAATTGCTGTATCTTGATTCGAGGTAAATCTACGGTTTAGCAATTGCTCCCGCGCACTCAATTCCATCTCACGCTTCTGCTTCTTTTGTTGCCACATATTTAATGCATTCTAAACAATAATATAAGTTAGAATGGATATATGTACAACAATATATTTGGTCACACCTCTAAATGTCTCACATCGTACTTGAGCTGATCCACACGCATTTTAGCATTAGGTCTTTGTGAGACTGGAACTTTAAATAAAAGGACATCTAACCGATCGCAGTTACTAAAAAAAAACATAGAACTTTGTTAGTTATTGTTATATTTAACTTATTTTTATATTTAACTTACGCTTTCACGGCTACAATTTTTGTATGAATTTGATTCTCAATTTCAATATCATTGGATTGAGGGCTGTTAAGAAGTTGAAAATTTTGCTGGATCTCTTGAATTATCCGGTTTGTTTGATGATATAATGCATCCATTTTGGATTAATTGGAGTTTTACAGTAGTCCTTAAGAACTAGAGGCACAGGAATGTTTAAGAAACTGTTGACAATTGCCAAATGTCAACGACGAACGACATGACGTGTGGAATGTCATTCACTTGAGACACGTCAGATACATAATTTAGTACTGGAATATTCTAAATTGAGGGGAAATGTGTACTCGCTTCCGGTTAGCATTCGTCTTTTCGATTGGTTATTCATCGGCAAACCCAGCATCGACAGAAAATCCAAATAAATTAGCTTCTTGCAGTTTACAATTAGTAAGACCGATTGAGACCAACAATCGGTTTATTTTATGTATAAAATTGGCTTTTAAACGCTTTAAGATCCAGAAAGTAAAAGAAATGAGGTTATAATTCATCGTAAACGTACACTTCGCATTTTTATTAGTTGAATTTAAAAATATACAGAACAATTTTAATCAAATATGTTTTCCGTTGAGGCTAAAATAAGATTGGAGGACACGTATATAAGCAGAAAAAGCCAGAATGATAAAAAGAAGATAATTCTACAGAGTCTTATCTTCGATTCCCGACACCGGTGTTCAGATTCAGATTCAGAAGTTTATTGAGATTTTAACTATGACATGAGCTTATACTAAGAATACATTGACAAGTTAGGTTAATGACTGTTACATTATGTCACTTAAACTATGTGGTGAAGTTTAATTTTATTTGTAGATATGTTGGAGAAATTTGGGTAACGTGTGGTAATTCATTACGCTTGCTCAGGCGTATAACCTATCGCTTAATTCTATAGCGACTTACAATAATATATAACTTAAAAACAAAAATGTAAAACAAAATTAAAAATAAATAAATAAAAAAAAAACAAAGGAAAGAAAGAAAAATAAAAAATTAAAAAGTTAAAGTTAATAATTGATATTTACAATTATAATAATAAAACTTAATGATAAGGGTAGGCTATGTTAAATCTTACATACCAAAGCAGGAGTGGTATACCTTTAAGGGCTAGCTTAGAATTTTTTATTTTTGCAAATTTTTTGATTTTTTTTTTTTTTATTCTATTTGTCTATTTTACTTAATATACTTAAATTGAGTTTGAATAGTTTCTTATTGCTAGGGTTCTATTCGAATGTACTTATCTATTTTATATTTATTTCTTGTTTATTTATATTTTTTCTTAACATAATTTGCTTGGTGAGTGCCTAGGTTTTTTTTTATTTTATCCAATATACAGATTTTTCGGAGGTTCGTTATAGAATGAAGGTTTCTGCATATTGTTCGAGGATCCCTGAAGCCATTGCACCCTCTCCTCTCCCAGCAGTGCGATAGGGGAGGCATAGTAATAAATCAATGCTGATGCTACCTTATTATCAGTTACGATTTTTCTAACAAGTGGGTTTGGGTGTTGAGAAAGTTTTTGAATTCTTTTGCTGGCTAGGTTAGTTACATAGTTTAGAAATGGTGTTATTTGCGTGCATTCATAGAGTAAGGAGTTTTTGTTATATTTCAAATCAGCTGTTCTATACTTTCCAGAGCAAGCCCTGAGTATTTTCCTCTCAAACACTTGAAATTTTTCGGCTATTGTTGGCGACATCTGCATCCATATCGGAAACCCATATGTGAGTATCGGCCGAATCAGCGCTTTATACATGAGAATTTTGGATTGGGAATTGAGATGCGGGGATCTAAATAGGGACTTTAAGAGTTGAGAGGCTATCAGTGCTTTATTGAGTACAACTTCGGCATGTGGGTTAACTTTAAGACGGTGATTGGAGGTTAAGCCAAGGTACTTGATACAGTTTCTTATCGGAATTTGCGTATTGTTGATGCAAAGGGTAATATTTTTGCTTTCAGGCACTGTAAATGAGTGACCTTTCCCACTTGCATTGCGAAAGCAAATAAGATCAGACTTGTTGGGGTTAACTTTTAATCCCCAGGTGTGGAGAAAATTCAGTATTTTTTCACAGCGAACTGTGCCTCCATCGGTCTTTCTCCTGTTGCGTATAAAGTGGTATCATCAGCATACATTAGAATCTTCGGCTGATAGGCACAAGGCTGAGCTTGCGGGCTGTAGGGAATGTCGTGCAGAAAAAAGTTGAATAATTTTGGCCCAAGGATCGAACCCTGCGGGACTCCACTTTTAACGTCAACAAGTTTTGAAAGGGAGTTATCAATGGCCACAAAAAGCTTTCTTTCTGTTAAATAGCTAATCATGATTCTGAGAAGAGGAATAGGACACTGATTTGTAATCAGTTTGTACAATAGGCCATTTGTCCATACCTTGTCGAACGCTTTCTCTAGATCCAGTGCGCAGGCCACCGTAGCGTGTTTTTTTCTTAGCCCAACAATTATGTCATTTTGCAGTACCAGGGCAGCATATTCTGTAGAGTGCATGGAGGTGAAACCGAATTGTATGTTTGGCAGTCTAGGGGCGAAATAAGAATCGAAATTTTTTGCAATAATCTTTTCTAGGATTTTGCCAAATGGAGATAGTATTGATATGGGGCGGAGATTTGAAATTTCCCCATTAAATCCTTTTTTTGGAACTGGAATTAATCTTGCAACCTTCCACGGGTTTGGAAAGTATCCATTATTAATGCAGTTATTGAAAACTATTGTGAGTTTGGGGGCTATAGTAAGCTTTAGTAAGAAATTAGAGACCCCATCTACTCCAGTAGATTTTTTACTTTTAAGTGAGTTGATGGCATCGAGTATCTCGGACTCTTTTGTGAAAAAGGCAGAGTTTGGTCCCTCAGCTGGGTTGGAAGATAGGTTGTTGTTTGTAAAAATTGTTAAGAAGGATCCCGTCATGCTAAATGCGAACTCTGCTACGCGTGTATTTACTTTGTGGTATTGGCTTGGTGGGAAATTTTCTGCCGAAATTTGGTACAGTTCCTCATAGAAGTTGGCACAGGCTTCAAGCTTGCTGTTACGGTCTGCAAAAACTGAGTTCTGGTTGGTGAGGTTTACCTTGTCGATATTTATTGAAAGGTATTTTCTGCCAATGATTCTGTTGATTTCAGAAAACATTTGAGGTCCCGGTTTGATGTTTTTCAACGTGTCCTGGAATTTCTGATTCACCTCCGCAGATATTTGTGCTTTAATAAAGTTTGAAATGATATGTACCTGATGTTTTATTCGTACATATTGGGGAGTAACTCTATTTAAATGTCTATTATATATTCTCTTAAGTTTTTGCAGGCATCAGTTTCAAAGTCTGACAAGCGATAAGGTAGTCTCAGATAACGCACCGTATTTAAAATATTTGGGGGCACGTGTAGGTGCATGATTTTCAGCAATGGTAGTAAGAGACTTGGGTAGTTTGTCTATAATGTTGTCGATTTCATGATTAGATATGAGCCTATCTTCAGGGATATATATAGCACTAATCGCATCACGGACATCCCTGTTAAACCAAGCCCAATCAACCAGGTTAAAATTTTGTATGTGTTTAGGTAAAACGGGATATTCCACTGTGTCTTTAATCTCAATCACCAATTGTATGGCAAAGTGATCAGAAATCGAGGGAAGCGTGCTGCAATGGAGGTGTGTGGTTTTACTGAGTGTTGTCGAGGAGATTATAAAATTGTCAAGGAAGGATGAGGCACGGGGGTAAGTGGGAGTTCCCGCATTGATTAGTTGAAACATAGGGAGTGGGTCACGCCAAAGCCAATTGTGTAGGATATTTCCGTTTGTATTGCAACGAGAGTCACCCCACTGTGTATGTCTAGAGTTCAAGTCACCCCCCAGAATCACGAAATCATATTCAGCAGCCACATCTTCAATTAAGTTTAGATCATTAATCATTGCCTGTCCTGCGTTTGGTGGTACATATAGAGCACCGGCGAGGAGTTTAATGTGGCGTTTTGTATTGCTAAGCAATGTGATCACGATGAACGAGGATTGCACTGCTTGCAACGGAATTGTTATATTGGAAAAGTGAAATGTATTTTTCACAAATATTGCTGTTCCCCTGGCGGAATCATTTCTGATTATATTATAATTAAACGTTCGCAATTTATGATGTGCTGCTAATCGCGTTTCTGTAATAAGACCAATGTCAGATCCTGATTTATTTAAGAGATTTTCCAGAAACATTCTCTTATCGTGACTTACTAGAGAATTTATGTTAAGGGCTTGGAAGTTTAGTTTAATATTGCTGTGCATTGCGTCAAGCAAGGTTACACACGAAATTTAGATATGCATTTGCCTTCTCAGCGTGCGTTGTCAGCTTATTGTAATGGCTCATGAATGAAGAGGCACTCTCTAGTAGAGAACTGAACTCAATCCCAAACAATTGCGTTGAGAGGTTGAGTATTTGGCCCATGGCGCTTATTGGACTAGGGTTATGGTTCTGGGACCGAGGCATTCCGGCATTAGTGGTTCCCCGGGCAACTGCTGCATATGAGAGGTTTGGTCGTGTTGAACGAGGAGTATCTGCTTGGTTAGTAGATACTAGTGGCTTTGTGGTTGTTTCAGGACTGTTATTGAAATTGTTATACCTTTTTCTTAAAGGTCCTGTTTGAACCGTTTGCAATTTTTTTTCGGATAGACTTCACAGCCAGAAAAATTTGCGGTATGTCCGTTTAGGCCACAGTTAACGCAAAACGGAGGAGGACTATCCTCATTTGAGGGGTCGCGTTCGCATGTTTCCTCTTTGGAATGTGCTTTATTGCACTTAACACATCGTGCATCGTAAGCACAGTTGGCCGAAACGTGGCCGAATCGTTGGCAGCGGTAGCATTGTATCAAGTTACCTTTGTGCTTGGGCTTTTCCCAAGAGATTTTCTGCGAGAGTAAATATTTGATTTTAATACTTTTTTTTAAGTCTTCTTCCGTTTTAAGGTTTATACGGAATAGGTCTAGGGTTATACCTTCCCGTTTGGACCAAGTCGTGGAGAGATTTGTAATATTTTGAATGTTTAACCCTGGAGTATTCGACATGATGTCATTTTTGATTTCTTCACAAGAGAAATCAGCACTTACTCCCCTAAGTACGACAAGTTCGGCACAGGATAGCAATTCAGACGGCAGGACTTTATTTCTGTTTTCCGGCTTATTTGCAGAAACTGTGGAAAGTTCGATTCTCTTCCGCTTCTGTTCAGGCGATCCACCGGCCAAAATCGATGTTGCCATTTTTCATTATGAAATGAAAGAGAGAAAGAAAAGGAAATTAAAAAGAAATAAATAAGAAAGTGTGTACGAAGCGTCTCAACACCACTTGGTAGCGCTACGTTTCTGTTTGCTTAAACTCTTGAATTATCCACAAAGAAACAGCAATGAAAAACCGTTGGATATGTCAGTTGTTTTATTTTTTTCATTCGGCTTGAAAAATGGCGGTTATATCACGTCAACACCGAAAACTTAAACTTCAACTTGAACGTTGAACTCACACACTACAAAACACGTCTTGCTGCTTCAACTACCAGCAAGCCAATCACGACACCGGCGTTCGGGTTTCGAAATGATTGCTTTCAAAACCAAACGTAAGTTGAAACGTTTTCTTTAAAAATAATATTCATATGGAAATGAAGTCCATAGACATTGCTCTAGATTAATGAAACTTTATAAAACCGAGTGTTGTTTAGGTGAATCTTATTGTCGTTAGTTTCCATCAGGATACCGCTAAATATCATAAAACCATTTTGAATGCAGCAAACAGCAAAGTCTACTGATTGGCAAAATCATCTGAAATGCCCACAAAAAAAACGCAAATCAACAAAACCTTCAAGATATTACACTCATTGCTAAGATAGTCTAATGATAGTCTTAGCAAAGGAATGTCAACGTGAAGATGTTGTTTGTTTAAATTGTTTTTCAAAACATAACAACCATATTTTGTACCTGAATCACGAATAACAATTTCGATGCTAACGCACATTAAATTAAGACGATCGACCCGAAATAGACCTGAGAGGTGCAAAATTTTACAAAAATAAAAGCTTTCTATTCACATGTGGCGCCTGATGAAGAAGTCGCGATCTAAGGTACTTAGCGATGCCTCGCCATCTCGCTACTGACCACCTGAATTGTGTCAATCAGAACAAACATAAGTACACCTTCTTTGATTTGTTTGGTTTCCTTGAAGAAAAAGCAACAAGACCATGCCAACAGATCCTAAAAATCGTTTTAATTTGAATTTTATAGTTTAACATTTTGATATATTTTATTTCATTTTGTATCGCAATTTTTAATTGAAAAAACCAAATAAATAGAAATAAATTTTATAAAGAATTGTGGAAAGAGCTCAAGCTGGTTTCGAACACGCGTCCCTGCCGCTTCTCATCAGGTGCCAACTCACAGGCTGGGACGCGTCGATTGGCACTACCAGCTTAGGTGGATGTCGACTGGTTATTTACTAGTTATTAATATTGCTCTACAGCTTTGAACTTTTTCCTATATTCCAAATTGCCTTTGGTCTGGCTTTATCAATTTCAGAAGTTTTTGGTAGATCAATTTTCCCTTTTCACTTACAACTTATAAGTGAATTATACCCTTGCTAAGCTAACTCAGCGAAGACTCATGGGTGCGGAAGCTCTGATCAAATGTTTCGAATACCTCGATAGTGAATTTAATATTTTATAAAGAATTGTGGAAAGAGCTCAAGCTGGTTTCGAACACGCGTCCCTGCCGCTTCTCATCAGGTGCCAACTCACAGGCTGGGACGCGTCGATTGGCACTACCAGCTTAGGTGGATGTCGACTGGTTATTTACTAGTTATTAATATTGCTCTACAGCTTTGAACTTTTTCCTATATTCCAAATTGCCTTTGGTCTGGCTTTATCAATTTCAGAAGTTTTTGGTAGATCAATTTTCCCTTTTCACTTACAACTTATAAGTGAATTATACCCTTGCTAAGCTAACTCAGCGAAGACTCATGGGTGCGGAAGCTCTGATCAAATGTTTCGAATACCTCGATAGTGAATTTAATATTTTATAAAGAATTGTGGAAAGAGCTCAAGCTGGTTTCGAACACGCGTCCCTGCCGCTTCTCATCAGGTGCCAACTCACAGGCTGGGACGCGTCGATTGGCACTACCAGCTTAGGTGGATGTCGACTGGTTATTTGTGAGTTATCTGTGAGTTGGCACCTGATGAGAAGCGGCAGGGACGCGTGTTCGAAACCAGCTTGAGCTCTTTCCACAATTCTTTATAAAATATTAAATTCACTATCGAGGTATTCGAAACATTTGATCAGAGCTTCCGCACCCATGAGTCTTCGCTGAGTTAGCTTAGCAAGGGTATAATTCACTTATAAGTTGTAAGTGAAAAGGGAAAATTGATCTACCAAAAACTTCTGAAATTGATAAAGCCAGACCAAAGGCAATTTGGAATATAGGAAAAAGTTCAAAGCTGTAGAGCAATATTAATAACTAGTAAATAACCAGTCGACATCCACCTAAGCTGGTAGTGCCAATCGACGCGTCCCAGCCTGTGAGTTGGCACCTGATGAGAAGCGGCAGGGACGCGTGTTCGAAACCAGCTTGAGCTCTTTCCACAATTCTTTATAAAATATTAAATTCACTATCGAGGTATTCGAAACATTTGATCAGAGCTTCCGCACCCATGAGTCTTCGCTGAGTTAGCTTAGCAAGGGTATAATTCACTTATAAGTTGTAAGTGAAAAGGGAAAATTGATCTACCAAAAACTTCTGAAATAGAAATAAATGTTATCGATTCTTGACTTTGATGGTAAAATAAAGATGGCAAGTAACAGAAATTAATTTCTATTTCAATAAGGAAGAGAAATATATAGACACGACTACAGCTAGGATCGCACTGTGGCCGTTTTGACTGAAGAAAATACCAAAAAAGTCGGAAAATAAGACCTGACTGATCAAAAAATTTTCATAGTGGTCGTTATCAGAATTGTCATTAGCAACACACGAGCTTGAGGGACTCAACACCAACATATCCGATTAAAAAAATGTGCGCTGTGCATCGCTAATAGCCATACCGCTCGTAACGCAGCGATGATTGAACATTTGTAAAAATCTTTCGAAGTGGTGTCTAAGTGGTTTGAAGGAAACTCAGAATCGCATTGTCGCCGTTGACGAAACCATGATTACCAGTATCGGAATCCAAGAAGAAATCGGCGCAGTGGATATACAAGGAAGAAAGTCCATCAAAGGAATTCTAAACGTAAAACTTCGTCGTGAAAGATTTAGGGTGCCATTAGACGGGATAGCGTGGAAATTCTGTATATTCATTACTACCCTAAAGAGGCTAAAATAAATAGCAAGTATTAGCCTACTTTACTGCGTCAGACACGTAAGGCATTCGTACGGAGGATGCGTGGCAATTTAGTGCGCGCCGCACCAATTGCATCACTCAAGTTGCCTTGGCTGAATTGGGATGGAATAAAATAGTTAACAACCCTACAACCAGGAGCCGGCTCTCAGTCGCTTTACCCTTCATAAAAGGAGTTACGAGACCGACCATTTTGGGAAGATTGTAAGATTAAGTCAGCCGTAGATTTCGTAATATTTGTTCAGTGATAAAAAGGCATTATAATAACCATGTAAACAGTATCTTTCACTTGAGGCGATCACTTTAAAAAATATTAAATTCTATTTCTATTCATAAAGTACCACGATGTCCTTCGTATGTTCAGTAAATATATTTCAGTTAATTGCATGTCAATAACAATTTCTCTTCTAAACTCTTTTCAACCGGACCCTTGCCAAAAGCATTGTCACAAAATTTTGATTCGTTTGCAATTAAAATTGATTAGAAGGAATCCACAACTTGGGTGAATTCTTCTACTCGTATGGCTTTATATAAAATTTTGTGCTCATTTAAAGACACACTATATCATTTCTATTCAAGACGGCATCATGAAGAAGCCAATCTGCTAGACAATTACACGCGAGGCAAAGCTTTATACAGTTGCGCAAGGATCTCGCTCCTAACATCGGAATTTCGATGATGAGTTACGCTATGTGTTGAATCAAAATTACATGCAAAGTACACATTTCATGCTTAGATTCATTCTATTTTGACTTCATATTCAGATGATTTACAAAGAAATGCGAAATCTGCTGCGTTATCGTTCACTTAAAACATTTTAACAAAAAATTTAAGAGCCTTAAACCTTGCATAATGTTTCTATGATATGTTTAAAAACTGCCTAAGGTAGATTACCCACATATCTGTCCGAATTTGTCGTTCTCGCCCATTTAAAAACTATTCAATCGTGTTGCGAACTGTAAAACATGTAATTTCAATCCTACCTTCCAGTTGAATTTATCTCGAGTTACTTTTCGATCTCTTAACATAAACAAAACTAGATACGAGTCAGGATCATTTTATATTATATCGTTATATCTACTTAATTAAACGCGTAGATTGATTACGAATGTGAAAATTAACAACATATTCATTATTAACACGCTGAACACTGATGGCAAACGGTTCTGTCGGATGAAATGTGAATGCAACCAGACGACGCGCCGATGCATTAGGACTTCTCTCCTGTACACCCGGATATATACGAAATTTAAAAAGACCCGAGTCACGATCGAAAAATCGTATTGGATATTCACCGCAACCTTTCGGTCGTTCCATCACCGATATCCATTTGTCATCGTAACTGAATAGATTCAAATCCAAGTACGGCGAACAACTGTAACTTTGTGCACTAATCGGTAATTGAGCAAGCATTCGTTTCGTGGCCTCTATCACACCTCCACCACGTGCGCTAATTATTGTTTGTTTGCACCTATGAAAACATAAATTTATGAGCATTAAAATAAAGTGGGCTGTTCGAAAATAGTTATTATTGTTAGAACTTACTTTTGCTGGAGCAATTTTGCATAAATATTATTACTAGGTGAGCAGGGAAATTGTGAATCGGATTGCACTTGTGTATTCCGAAACATATCACAGAAATTCTCGAAGAGATGTAAAAGGTCTCTCGATGTATTATCAAAAACTGCTAAAACTCGACTGTCGGGTATACTGAAGAAGACAAAGAATGATGGATGGCTATTCGGTTCTGGCACCTTCAAACTGACAACATCCTCGCTGGCATATTTGATAAGTAGATGATTCTCATCCAACAATTGCATTTTCCACATTCGCAAGTTTTTATACTGCAATGCAAATAAAATTAGTAAATTTTCAATAGCATCATTTGTATTTATTCGTAATTTTTTAATTATTTTTGGAATATAATTGAACTAATTATTTTAAATTATAAACTAGTGATTTATCTTTTGTATTGTTGTACGGGGACTGCAAGGACAACTCAATCCCAACGCATCATCAGCCTTCAGTTTGCTCCACCGAGAGCCATACCTAAAAGCCTGATCCATTGAACGAATGAAGCTCATCCGCTGCTCATGGTACATAACCCCAGGGTTAATATTTGCGGAACGAGACGCATTGCAACTCACTAAATAAGTGTTCAACAAGTTCAGTTCCTATGTTACGAACTATGACTCTAGTTCTAGCATATGTACTAAGCGGCTGAGGACCACGAGAACTGGACAAAAGGATTAAACTACTTCATTTTAATTTTCTTCAGCTGAACGATTACGGTCGAAAATCAATTTTGCAGATACAAACATCACAAAATTAAAATTTATTATTTGATCTCTTTGACCAGTTTGAGTATGTTGTGAAATGAAAGCTTATAAAAATACCACGGGAAGGATAAATCCCGTCGACTTTACTGGCATCATATTCTAAACTCAATATGATAGAAAAAAGTCCTTTGAGACAGATCTATGCAGGGATTTTGAGTGAACCATAATTTCGTATTATTAATTTATTGGGAGTACAAATTAGTTCGGTCCGTTTTCCAAAGATGGCTCTGGCTGTTATGAATATTGAATAGTAACAGCTGATGTCGATAGTTTTAGAAAGGTTAGACATCTGTCAATAATATTCAGTTCATATTGCTTCGAGTTTTTTAAAAAAACCTTGTTTTTCACTGTGTTAATTATGAGCAATTTTGTGTTAGCTAAGCAGAATTTGCGGGAGGTTTTAATTTTCTGTTTTAATTGGAAGAAAAGTGCAGCTGAAGCGCATCGAATGCTTATGGAAGTTTATGGTGACAATGCTCCAACTGATAAATCATGTAGGGAATGGTTCTGACGTTTCAAGAATGGAGATTTCAACGTTGAAGACAAGCCTCGCTTTGGACAACCAAAAAAATTCGAAGACAAACAGTTGGAGGCATTGCTCGATGAAGATCCGAGTCAAACGCAAGAGGAGCTTGCAGAATCTTTAGAAGTGACACAACAAGCAGTTTTTGTACGGTTAAAATCCATGGGAATGATTCAAAAGCAAGGCAATTGGGTTCCTTATGAACTGAAACTGAGAGATATTGAAAGAAGACTTTTCACTTGCGATCAGCTGATTCAAAGGCAACAAAGTTGTTTTGAAGAAATGATGCTGCTGGACAAAGGACTCAAACACAACTTGCACAATACAAAGCGGAACATGGATATCGAACAATTAACTGTAGACACGGAAACAGCCATCAACAAGCTACCCCAAGAACAACAGGCACACGCGAGACACAGAGCATTGGACATCCTACAAAAGATAAGGACAAACACAAACAGGACGTACCAGAAAAAAGACCAAAACACTCTTAGGGACATAAAGGAGAAGCTAGTCAGCAACCAATTGACCGTAACAAAGGCCGACAAGGGGCACACAACAGTGATAATGAAGACAGCTGACTACATTGAAAAAACAAAGGAACGAAGGAATTCATCAACACAAACGGATACACCAGGGCAACCAGAGACCCCACAAACAAATACCAAACGGCCATACGGAATGCACTTTTACGAGCACCACTGATCATACCCCCGAACGCTAAATATCGGTACATAGACCCTAACCATTCAACACCACTCCTCAAAGCACAACCTAAACTTCACAAGCCCAACATCCCCATCAGACGCATCGTCAACTACCGTCCAGCCCCCGCCTACAAACTGTCAAAACATCTAGCATCTGTACTGGTAGACGCCCTCAATCTTGAAGACGTATACACCATCAAGAACAGTCAGGAACTAGCCACCTCGACCAAATCTTTAACACTGAAAAACAATTATCGGCTTCTTTCGTTGGACATCACCAACCTCTACACCTCCATACCCGTCGATGAAACGCTGGATCTCGCAAGAGGAAGAATACAACTGAACAACAGCCGACGGTTCACTGAAGAACTGGTGAACCTCGTCAGGATCACACTCCAGCAGAACTACTTTGAGTTCGACAACAGCATCTACATTGCAGAAGACGGACTGGGCATGGGACACCCAATATCATCTATAATGTCCGAAGTTTTCCTTCAAAGCATAGAGGAAGTACACATACCAAAAATAGTATAAAAATATAAGATCGTATACTACAAACGGTATGTGGACGACTGCTTTATCATCATCGACTCGAACGCGGAAGACGAACTCCTCACATACATGAACAACATCCACCCCAACATAAAGTTCACAATGGAGAAAGAGTCAAACAGAGAACTCAACTACATGGACCTAACCATCATACGCAGAGAAGTTCATTTGGAACACAAAATTTACAGAAAACCGACTACTACAGACCACACCATACACACTTCATCTAACCATCCCATCCAACACAAACTAGCAGCATACAGATCAATGGTGCAGAGACTACACTCCATCCCTATGAATTCCAGCGACTACACCGACGAATTGAACAACGTATATAAGATAGCCGACAATAACGGATACAGGAAACGTGATATAAACAAACTGATTGCACAGCAAAAGACGAAAAAACGCCAACCATCAGACGAACCGAAGGAAGCACACAAATGGACCACATTGACGTATGTAGGCAAGGAGACATACCAGCTAGCAAGCTTCTTTAAAAAATACAAAATACATACAGCGTTCAAAACCAACAGCAACATCGGAAACAAACTAACACCGAAGCCCAACAGCACACCAACATACAACAACAGCGGCATATACAAACTAACATGCAGGGACTGCGACATGGTTTACATAGGAAAAACGACACGGAAACTAACAACTAGATATAAGGAGCACATACGTTCGTTTACACATAACAAAGCAGACTCCAACTACGCAACACACCTACAGAATCACACACACGAACCCGATACCATGGCAAACTCAATGACGCTACTACACAAACAAAAGAAGGGACTTAGACTTGACGTACTAGAGAAATTAGAGATCTACAAACACAAAAAACCCCACGGAAATATTATCAACGAACAAATAATGACCAACTCCGACACAATATTTTCAGTCCTCGACCCAATCCTTGTCAAAAAAAGAAAACGCGACGAACCCGACAACGATAATCCCACGATCCTGAAAAGACCCAAACTTAATGACCCTCGTTAACACCTAATTAACCAGACCTACCCCTCCGATAAAAGTTTCACATATAAAAAGATGGATACCGCGACAAAGACACCAGAACGAGCTGAAGATGGCTGTATGCAGCCGAAACGCGTCCTCGAGACCCACAAAGCAAGGCCCGGCGGACCCAAGCCACCCAGAGTTAATTTTGGCCTGCGGCAACACCAAAACGAACTTGAATTACAGAAGCTTAATTTTAAAGCACGTGATATCAAAAATGATTCAGCTAAATCAGCATCCTAGTTGTCAAAAACCATAAACGTACTTGACGCCTTCTGTTTCATGAAATCATCTTGGGATAAAAAAAAAGGTGAAACTACAAGAAACTGTTTCCATAGGGCCGGATTTAAAAATTCCGGACTTGATACTGAAGTCTTTGATGCTAAGGACGATGTACCATTATCGACATTAGTAAGTGTAAGCTCAATGGTTGAGTTGAATGAACAAATTGTTGAGGATTTTTTCAAAATTGATAACATTTCTTATACTGAAAACGAAGAGCTTGGATTTGATTTTGAAAATCTGAATAAAAGTGAAATTTTTGTAAGTGATTCTGAGGAAGAGCTGAACTTAGAAGTAGCTGATCCAACAAATTCATATGCTGAGGCACTGCAACTGATTGCCCGTTTGAAACTATTTTGTATCATTTATCATTGACTAATTTACAAAGTCGTTTTGAGGAATTGGAGTTCAAATGGAAGCAAACCAATTTTAAGTACTTGACAATTCACCATTTTTCCAACATAAGTAGACTGTTTTCTGTAAATTAATTTTTTTTTGTACAACTTGTTCATGTCCAATTATGACAGAATTATTTCTTTTGTTACTGTCTTTTGCCTTCTAATGGTCGAAAAGGATAAAAAAGAACCTCAGATACAAATAAAGTAAATTAATATATTGTGAAGAATGTTATTTGTATGTATTTTCGTATACTTTATTCTTATTTAAACTGAATTCAGTTTATAAATATGACATAACTTGAAATGTGAAATATGAGTATTTATGTTTCGTCATAGTGTACCTTAAGTTGAATCAAATTCAACTAAATATGTAGAAAAAACGGACATCTCCCGTAGCCGGACGAAATCACTGGAACCACGATTGTCTGGCCAGAGGAGCTTTCACTGTATATGGATAAAAGTTTTGTAAACGCATCTCGTAATTTAAACTGTAAACGGGCACTATACTAGTTTTTCGTTTGAGTCAAATCAAAATTACAAAAAATTAGCAGTTAAGCAAACGATTTTCTCGTTAGGCAGATAATGAGGAATGGTAGATTCTCATAAAAACAAGCTTACAATCGCTTAGAGCGAGGATTTGTCAATGGCTACTGTCAAATTTGTCAATGGATTCGTACAGTGGCATCTATTCCTTCTTCATCTTTGCCAGTTGAAAAAGAGAGCTGTCTAAACTGACGGCGCCATCGATAGAGAATAGCAAGCCTAGCCCAAAGTAATAAGGCAAGCTGTTACAGACAAGGTGAGTGCTTAGTGCGCAATTTGTTGACCTTGTTGTTCTGTGAATCTTAAACTCAAAACGTTAAAATCTCTCAAACACAGACTAAATTATTCATGGCAGCCTGCTGTTGCGAGAGAACTCTATTTTACCACTGTACATAGGGCCATGATAATCGAAAAGGGAACCAGGTACTAAAGATTAGAAAATCGAATTATACTTCGAAGCGATTTTTCATCTTTCCCCATCAAAAAATACCAAGTACATATCACCATATCACCAAATATATTTCGGCTTTTCGCTATTTCAAATAAAGGTTTGTCAAAAAGGAAGATCAATGTTGGAGGAATAGTATAAGAAAGCATTGCCGTGGGACTAAGCAACGAAGATCCAGATTTTAAGGAGGGTTGTTGGAGTAGATCTAAGGCGAGTTTGAAATAAACTAGACGATATTATTTTAACTGGAAGTCGACCCGGTAGACACAAGACAGTGCATGCAATCAAAGTTTGAATGAAAGGCTTATACAAGCTCTGATTACTGCTCCTACTTACCAGAAGTTGGATGCCCAGAAGTTTTAAGACAAACAGAATATTGTTAACTAACTAGAGGCTCATAACAGTTAAGGGTCACTCCCTAATGAAAATGAAGAGATGACTGTACTGTCATTAGGGAGGTGACTGTAATGTATGACCAAAGGCGCCCAAAATGAACTGATTGCCACTTATTTCATTACAAGCAAGAATTGTGAAGCAAGGATCTAATGTGAAGCATTAAACATATAATAATATGTGTTTAGCAATCTTTTATGCATAGGAAATACCAAAAACTTACCGCGTCGAAAAATTGATAAAACTTCCTCAGATAAAATGCATCACCGGTTGCATCCCGTTTAATTTTAGCTTTTCTAAAAAGAAAGACCAACACTCGATGTTTCAAGCTGTTGATCGTTTTCTCCATGTAAGGCCTAAACATCGGATTCGGATATGTTGCGTTATACAAGTTTTTCTCCAATTCGCAGCAGAATCGTCCAATTTTCTGTACAGCCATAAAGCGTCCGTTATATATTTCATAGATGTGAATCGTTTGATGGAAGACCGAGAGAACGGCAAATGTGTTATTGTACAAATAAATTCCCTGATTGTGAGCCAAAAATATCTTGTCCACATTAAAATCAATGGTGTCCGTCACACGACCGTTGTGTATGTCCACCAAATAAATCGAAAAGTCTTCTAAGTTGTACTTCGATGTTGGAGTTATTGCCTCGTTCGTTGTGTAGATCTCGTGAAATCCAGGCCGATTGTCGTCTGATATGAATGATGCGGCGCCCACTATCACGAATCTTCCATCGTTCGTGAAAAGGCTGCATTCACGATTCAGTTGTTTGTTCAGCTGCGAAACACTCACCGACTTCTTAAGTTTAAAAAGTTTATCGAAAATCTGGCTCCGTATGACGGACGGAAGATGTTTGCTTATGTTGGGAACGATATCATCTTGCCACGGATAAAGAAGGCTTGCGGCGGCTGGCGTGCCCATAAAACGATAAATCTCCACCGATGTCTGGTCATAGGAGAAACCAATCAAATATTTGCCATCTGGACTGAATTTGCGAAGGAAACCCGCAGGCTTTTCCACATTCACCACCGTCAAATTCGGGTATATATTCTGATAGAATTTTCGTGTCACGTAGTTTTCGGTGCCGCGTCGATACAACCCACTTTCACGTGCAAACAAGCGCAGGGTGATATTTTGCGGGGCGATATTACGTGGCCGTATTCCACTTGATATTGTCGGCTGAGCACTGTATTCCATAACTCATAGCCAGTGACGATCAATTAAATAAAGTATTTCACAATCCTACACCAGAGAAAATCAAAACACACTAAAATTCGCGACCGCACATAGCGGAGTACGATCTGTCATAATGACAATTTCCTGACAAGAATGTTATCCGAATCAATTTGCAAAAATACTTCAATCATAGTGGGTTACAAATTGGGGTGGATAGTGGATGCCATATGTTTTGTCGTCTAATGGTTTTTCACCTCCTTTCGTTCCATCTCAGCCGTGCACAGTATTATACAACTTTTTTAAGTTTTCAAGCAATTGATGTTATAAATGAATTGTCTTATATAAAAAATCGATTTAGTAATTTAACTATCTATAATATTTTTTTATTTACCTTGCGGAATCGATTTTCGACCGTGATCGTTCGGTCTTCATCAGCGAAGACCGAACGATCACGGTCGAAAATCGATTCCGCAAGGTAAATAAAAAACATAAAATTCAAAGGAAGGTTTCTTTATTTCTAGCACAAAAAAATTTTATCAAGATGAAAGCAATTACAAATATATATAATATATGTTCATTGTTTTCAATAAAATAATTTACAATTCAAATAACAAAAGAAAAATTTTTTTTTGAAAAAGACAATTGACTATATACGATATTAATTTATTATAATTTTAATTAATAAAATTATTATAAATTTTGATTGACTTATAATTGAATGAATACTACCCTTTAACTCTTCTACCGATCAGAGAAGCGTGGAAAACGGTGCAGGATTTCACATCTGGAAGTGAGATTATAATCTACACCGATGGTTGCAAAATGGATGAGGGAAGTGGCGCCGGAATCTATTTTACACATCACCCGCAACTCAACCGAAGTTATAAACTGAAGAGCCACACTACAGTTTTCCAGTCGGAAGTGTTTGCAATAAAAGCGGCTATAGAAGCGGCAACAAACAACCTTAATAGAAGAATACAAATACTCTCGGACAGTAAGTCGGCACTGCACGCGCTTGCCTCTAACCGCGTAGTTTCTCAACTGGAGCAGGATCGTAGGCAGGCTCTCAAAATCGCAACAACCCGAGTAAATGTAAAACTGACATGGGTCCCTGGAAACAGCGGTGTAGAGGGAAACGAAAGAGCGGATGAGCTAGCGAGAGGTGGATTACCCGACCAAAATGCCACTAAAATAGACACAAATAAAGTGCCACTAGCAACGGTAAAAAGGGAACCAAAGGAAATCCTCTGGAAAGAGACAGATTTGGCTTGGAATGACAGGAACGACTGCAGAATAAGCCGAGCTCTCTGGCCTCACCCTAATAATACGAGGACAAACAACTCCTAGGGAAAAACAGAAATAGCGTTAGAACATTGGCGGCAGTATTAACGGGCCATAATCTTCTAGGTCAATACGCCAAGCGAATAGGAATCCAAACGAATGACACCTGCCGAGCTTGCGGCGAGGAAGAAGAAAGTACAGAACACTTCCTCCTAGATTGTCCGAGTCTGGCCAACAAACGCCTTATTTTGCTGAGGTGTATTGGTGTAAGAGAATTGGAACACTTGGCGACCACAGAACTGGGGGAACTCCTTGGTTTCTGTAGGACGATAGGATGGACCATTTGTAAACAATAGTACTTCCCATGGGGAGCTAAGGGCTGATTCTGGCCTATACTATTTTCCAGCAAGTGGAACTCAGTACAAATAATAATAATCCTTCGATTATGCATGAAATTATAATGAATACTGTAATCTAGATCTCTAAATAAAAAAAAAATAGATCATTTTCATTGTCACTTTACAACTAGTAACTTTCCCCACTCCCAAGCCCCATGAAGTTTAACGTCATTCATTAAAAAGTGACGATTAATTTGCATTCAGTTGATGATATGAAGATAGCAAATATCATCATCATCACATTTAGCTTGTTCAACGATATTTCTAAGTTGTGGTGCAGCCTCCCTTGCATACTGACTCCTCATTGCTTCCCAAGTCTGCCTGGTTTCAGCTATTCTCATCCAAGATGTGTTGACTATCTTCTTTATGTCATGGTACCATCAAATCTTTGGGCGTCCTCTCGGTCGTTTGATTCCATTTTGGTACCACTGCCTTATTCTTGTGGTTCATCTGCCATCCGTCATTCTCGTCAAGTGACAGGCCCATCGCCATTTCAAGGCTTTTTCTCTATGTATCACGTCCGTTACTTGGGTTCTTTCTCGTATCCACGATAGTCTCTTGCGATCCCTTCGTGTAATGCCCAGTATGCATCGTTCCATGGCTCTTTGAGCAATCTGGAGTTTCCTTGTTATTGCTGTTGTCAGCGTCCATGTGTCACTGCCGTATAGCTAAACTACAGGAGGGTACATTGGTCGAAGTTTTATTTATCTAGTAAATCTTCATATTAGACTTGAATATAGTCGAGTTTTTCCAGAAAGCACTCCATGTCATCTTGATACGTCGATTGATTTCTGGTAGTAGCGAACTGGATTTGTGTATTAGCTGACCAAGGTATACATTTTCTTCGACTATTTCTAATGTGGTCTTGTTAACTTTTGTATGTCCTTGAGTGCTTATATAATCGTTGCATATGATCTTGGTTTTTTCTTAGGTCCATTTTCAAGCCTACATTTCCACTAGTCGCGTTGAATTCATTTAGCTGTTCTTGTAATTCCTCTTGGCTGTTGGCTATCAGGACAATATCATCTGCTAATCTCAAGTGGTTGAGGTGCTCAGCATATATGTTCAATCCTTTATTCTCCCAATGCAGAGTTCGGAAGTGTGGCCCTCAAATGTGGCGTTGAAGAGCATTGACGATATGGTGTCTCCCTGTCTTACGCCTCTTTGTATGGGAAACTCTAGAGTGTCTTCTAGTACTTTGACCTTTGCTCTGGCATTACGGTAGATGTTAGCTAGTACTTCCACGTATGGTTTGTCTATGCCTTGTGTTATTGATGCATTGATTATTGCATCAGGGAAAACTGAATCAAGGGCTGTCTCAAAGTCTATGAAGGCCAGTGCTTGCGGTTGCTCAGACTATTTATATCTACTCAAGACTTCCCGTAATGTGTGGATACTGTTTATAGTGCTGTATCCACTTCTGAAACTAACCTGTTTCCGTGGCTGTTCGGTGTCTAGGGCTGTTTGAATTTGGTTGCCAAGCAAATATAATATAGCAAATATATTCTCAATAAAATAAAATCTGAAATGTAATATTTCATTGTCATTGGTAAAGAATATAAGCAATAATATAATAAAGCGTTGTTGAAAATAACACTAGTTACAAAACAAAAGAAAATGTTATAAAATTCATAAAAGGACGAATTTTATTTTGCTTTGTTAAGCCGCAACAATTCTGGTTTGCTCTCAAGAATAATTTATTCTCTTGATTATTTCTTCTGAATTCATTCTAATATTCGATAGAGGAAGGGAATTCAATCAACTATCTCAACAACTGTGTTTGTCTAAATATCTCAAAGGTCGTGTAAACTTATTTTTAACACTTTTTTTGTTGAATGAAGATTAAAACTGACCTTTGAAGTTTGGCTCTTGAGTGATTAAGAGAGGGCCGTCCAACTATGAACATCATTGTTGCTTTGCTACATTGTTCGTTGTAATTTCATTGAGTCATTAGGTTCAATGAAGGACTCAAATTTTCAGAGTAGTAATTAAATTAACTTATAAGTATGCGTTGACACCATGCAAAAAAAGCCTTAACGTTTTTAGAATTTTCAGACTCGGAATCATAAAATGTGATAAATTCTCAATGCTCTGCTTAGTAAAATCATTTAATTCTAATATAAAATATATTGCAAGATGAACGATGAGGAAATTACCCTTGCAAGAATAACATATGTTCTGCAAGACGCAAATTTTAGTCAGAGAAAGTTCTTAATGCAACTTACCGATGCGCGTTATTAACATAATCAAATCGGCGCTGTTTATTTTACTATCGTATCTTATTATACATGGTGGAGCATGAAATAACCCTATTCCCGAGCTACTTTCATGGTAATAATCAGCAATTGAATCAAAATCTTCGGCACCTAAGAGTCTCCGTTGGATCAGCATAGCAGGAGGTATTTATCCATAAATCTGGGATGCATTGTAAGTGAACAATGAATAAAACGGTCACTAGGTAAAATTGTTTTTATTTAAAAACGTTGTACCAATTTTTAGCCATTCCGTGCTGAATGCAAGACTTTCCTATTTATTATATATGTACGACTCAATTTGTTAATGTTTGTAATTTGAAATGAAAGTTTTATTTCGCAATCTAGCACAGACATTTTCTCGAAGAAGAACCCCTTTATATACAACTGTCCTTTTGTATCTTTTGCAAGTTTACATTCCGTAGAAACCTTCCGCTGGTAATACTCATCTAAGAGTTTCGTTCAAGCTTTAAGTTTTCGTTAGCAGTGGCACGATATGTTAATTTTGTTACATAACTGACGAAAACAATCCTTGGTATTGAAATGATAATCAAAGACCCTTTTATAATCTTCTTTAGCTGCCGATACAAATAAAAATATCATTTATTTATTGCAATCCTAACTGATTCAATTATGCATCTGATAAATATTTCCGAGCGTTTCATCCACGAATATAACAGTTGAATGTGTTCAGAATATTTTCGTACAGTGCATGATCCTCGTTCCGATTATGTCGTTGATCCGATTTTGTTGACGCAATCAATTTGTATATGCTAATCAACGGCTCAAACCACTCCAGTTAATCTAAAATTCAGATCCTGCAAATGATTTGACAATAATCAGCTGATAGTTCCCGCGCCGAATGTTTATATACTAAATGCAATAGTAAACAATGCATGAACGTAATCAAAATGTTAGAATATTTAAGACAATTTCATTGTGATGATATTACAAATTTATTGAATGACAGTAATGATAATGTGCACGTTTCCCTTAATGTTAAGTAAGTGAAGAATGATATTTTAATCTGAAGATTTTTCATATTCTACGCATTTTTCAGCCTCACTCATCTACAAAAACATCGACCAGAACTCTTCAACAATATTTTGTTGAATGTTTGGAGTGTCCTCCCCAAATGGAATAGAGGTCTCCTGAACTTACAGAAAGCATTAATCGAAGGAAATAATTTTTTGGAAGATGGATTCCAAATAAAAGAAAATTGTCATGTAAGATTTATAAATTTACCTCAACCAGACGGCCCGTTGAAAGGATCATTTCCAGGAAACGATAATGTAGGCCAATTCGTTCAAGTTAAAGGTAAGCAGAAAGAAATGGATCTTAAAATAAAACTTTTGCTGCGTAGCAACTCGTATAGGCTAATATTTTGAATAATCCCCTATATGGTCTCATATTTCACATTACTATGTTCCTAATTAAAGGACAGTGTTTTATCCATATTCCTACCGATAGTAAGTCAAAATAAACTCCCACAAATCGGGCAAACATGTTACGACCATCGTACGATTGATTTTCTCATAAGAATAGGTTTTACGTCGTTTTGTTTTATACAAGCTGAGATTGTAAACGTGTTCCGAATTGGTCATTTCTTTGCTCAGTGCATGCGAGGATATTATTGGTCACAACTCAACCTTGTTAAGAACTACTCAATGGTTTCATCATTTGAATGGTACGGTTCTGACGAAAGGGAATCATTCAGAGATTTTTTTTTGCAGTAACGTTCAAAACCATATCGTTTCATATTTAATATTACTATAAAAGGACGAACTTTTTCCCCCCTTTTTCTACTGAGTAGTTTGTGGTATTGGCTGTGGTGTTGAGCACATTAGTTGAACATAAAATTCGACATGACTATCGACATAAAAAATATGATTTTCAATAATCAATCCACCAATGAGAAATTCGGTTGCATACTGGTTTTTGTACCCAATTGCTTCGCATCTCGATAGACAATCGAAAAAGTTCACACTGCGTTTAAAGTTCGAACTATCTTAGTTTTAGAAAAGTGTTCGTTTTACCTCGATGGACAGGTTGTGAGAAACATATCATAGCAAAATGAAATAAAATGAAATGCGAATCGTTGCTAGCTGTGAAGATACTTTTGCTGCCATTTAAAAGAGAAATATAACGCTTTGAATATATGATACAACAAACTTCAAATAAGTTAAAAATACTGCTCTGAACATTTTGAGGATATGACAGACGTAAATTTTCTTGATAGGTTAACATTTTCATAATGCTTCAAAGTATAATTTGCAAGGTTCAATGAAATCTCTGCAGAAGAAAAACCAAATTTTTTTTTTACTTGGCTACCGCTTGAATTCTTGAACTGGACAAGATGGTTCATTTGAAGTTGTCATAGACTCACTTCATAATTCCTGAAGGTAGGTAAAAACAAACAATAATTATTGAGTGTAAATCAGCATGTAGGTTGGGATGCAGGTTTACTCTTGGGCACGGACCGCATTGTTTCCTGTTGCTGCTTTTTAGTTGTTTAACGCAAGATACACAAGTAATGAATGCAAAGCACCTTAGTAACTCTGTTTAGAGTGAACACCCCATCATCTCGTCACAGGGCTAATGCTTTGGCACGGGAAGGAGCATTAGCCCATCACAAAGCATTAGCCATGTTTATCCGAATAAGAACTTGTGATTAACTGAATCCTGCTATTGATTAATCTGAAGAAAATATATAGAAAAGACAGGCGTCCTAAAATATGAATTTTCTTACAAAACAAAAGGCTCTTACAAATTCACTAAGTAGATTATTGGGTGGGAATTCAAGGAGAGTGAATAAAAATGGTGTCTGAAACTAGAAAATTTGGAGATGCAACAGATTGGTCAACCAATATTGGACCCGCCGATTAGCAAAATAATTATTTTGAGACTAGTCTTATTCACTATCTTAACAAGTTGTTTATTAAACAATTTTAGTCCTTCAATAATATCAATGAAAAAGGCGGCAAAAACACTGAAAAGGGAGGAACTCTCACCTACGAAATACATATATGTTTCAACGAAACTTAATTTATTTGCGGTTTCGGAAAAGGATTATTGATTTGGAATGGCGCAAAAACAACGGGATATTAATGAATTTTAGTCCGTTGCATCTCAGAAGCTTTCAAAAAAAGCGAAACTCATTGAGAAAATAAGGATGACGAAATTAACCATTGAAGTGCGTTCAAATGCACAAATGGGTTCTTTGCATAAAATGTCTTCCAGCCTTACATTATATCAGAGTATCGGACAAAAATTCAGATCGCTTTTTTTCGTACACCATTGTGTGAATTGAAATTCAATTTTATATGTACCATACCCCTTCTAACTTTTTACCGTTCAATTGAGTGTTAAGTTTAGAAAAATTGAAAATGCTTGATTTCCTCTGTTAAACAAACGGTTTCAAAGTTCATATAAATTTATTTATATTGTCATTTCATTAACATATTAGAATAAAATATAACGGAAAACGTCCCTCACCCAGCTCTCATCCAAAAATTATAATTTTGATAGGTAATGTTGTTCGACTGGGCCCGAGTAGACTTCTTGAATTTAAACGGGAGTATAGATGCACGCGATGTAAGGAAACTTTTACATTAGAAGCGGAATACAGTAAACGGTATGTATTTGAAGCTCCAAAAAAATGTCTCGATCCGGCCGGCCTTTGCAAAGGGCATCTCCAACAAAAACATCCAAAGCCACAGCTTGAATACTGTGTAGATTATCAAGAACTTCGAATACAAGTACATTTATTGCAATTCTAAATAGGCGCTGTTCATTATCTCATACATTTCTCCAGGAACTGTTCTCGGACAAATACATTCCTTCATCTCTACTTGTGACACTGGATAATGACCTCGTCGATTATTGCCAGCCTGGCGATTGTATAACGATATGGTACTTATTCATTTCGACTTTTTATATTCAAACTTAACATATTTACATCCTTTCTCATCTATGATCAAGTGGAACGATCGAAGTGCGCTGGCCTCAATTGGTCAAAGGAAAACGATTCGAGGTAGACATTGCACTACGGGCAGTAAGTATTTTTAAGGATGAAGAACAAATTAACTTTGGAAAAGGTCTCTCCGAGCAACTAATTTGGGTACGTGCTCAGTGGCAAGATACAGTAGATCGATTAGGATATTTGCATGCACGCGATATGATCATACGTTCAATTTGTCCAGAAATTCACGGCATGTATCTAGTGAAATTGGCAATCGCTCTAGCCCTTTGCAGTGGAGTGCAGTATTCTTTGGGTGCTGGTTCGAATAAGCGTGGTAGCTCACATCTACTATTAGTCGGTGATCCTGGACTAGCCAAGTCCAAACTTTTAAAAACTGCTTCAAAAATTGCCCTGCGTTCTGTTCATACAACAGGAATGGGATGCTCTTCAGCTGGATTAACCGCTGCTGCTGTAAGGGTAAGTACAAGTGTCAGGCAAGTGCAATAGTTCATCCGATTGTAATGGTACATAAATGATTGCAAAGGTCAAACGTAATTTTGCTTTAGTGAAAAATATTTTAATTATATAGACGTCATTAGATCGCTTGTATGGTATATTGTAAAAACAATTCCTGGACTGATTGGAGAGAACCTCAATAATTGGGATTCTCGAATCCTTTCGTATTACATGCTTCTTTGCAATAAAATTGTTTTAGAGTGTAGAAAAAATTAAATAATAAATGTTCACGTTATCTTGGGGTCATAGTATCAACACTGCAAAAGGGTTTAGTGAAATGGTAGAACATTACCCGACCCAACTCAAATAATAAACAATGCCTTAGATGCTTTTTACACGCTCGATTTTAGCATTTCACTGAACTGAACACTAACAAGTTAGGAAATCGTGGAATATTCCAATTTATACCTCAGATCAACTCTGATCGGAAGAACTTCTGCACACGCATGATAAAAGTTTGAACAATATTCTGTTTGTATTCTACGGAGTGATATGATTTTTATCTCAGGAAGAAGGTGAATGGCAACTCGAAGCAGGTGCATTAGTTTTAGCGGATGGAGGAGTTTGTTGCATAGATGAATTTAATTTAATGTCTCACAAAGATAAAGGATCGATCCATGAGTCCATGGAACAGCAAACAATTAGTATGGCGAAGGTTGTGTCCAGCTTCTTACTTGATCCAGAAAAACTAAGAAAATTCGATCTTGTTTCTTACAGGCTGGACTCGTTTGTAAGCTCAGCACGCGCTGTGTGATAATAGCAGCAACCAATCCAAAATATCTCTATACGTTATCAGAAATCGATGGGACTAGCTCAATGAGTATCGGCGTTGGATCACCACTACTGAGCAGATTCGATGTCGTTCTCATATTGCGGGACGAAAGGGATCCCGAGTGGGACAACCGAATATGTGATCATATTTTGAAGAATACAAATCAACGAGCAGCTTCTGATGATATCTGGGAACTTGAGCGACTGCAATCGCATTTCATGGCAGTGCAAGAAATTGACCCTGAATTAACTGACGAAGCAAATGTTTTGTTGGGGTCTTATTATAAACATTGCAGATCTGATCCTCAACGTGATCCCTCTCGAACTACAGCACGACTACTGGATAGTATAAATCGTTTAGCTCAAGCGCATGCAAGATTAATGTTCCGGGAGAAAGTTGAGGCGGTGGACGCAATAGTGGTTATTCGATTGATGGAATCTTCATGGGGTTTCGGCCGCTTGTTAAATTCAATTGATATTTTACGAGAGGACTTGCCTCTAGGTCCTGAAGCGAACCAGGTGCATGAAATAACTAGCTTATTGGGTCTAGAGAGTTGGAGTAATCAGTTCATTTCAAATCTAACGGACTTAAATACAAGTAAACGCCAATCTGAACAGCAGAAAGACGTATTGTGTAATAATTCTATGATTGGAAATCTGGAAAGTTTATTTGGATTCAACAAAGAAAAAATAAAAAAGTTACAGACATGTAGTTCCGGCAGCAAAATCAAAATTTGTTCCAATGAAAACAAAGATAATAAACAATTACTAACTAATAAAAAAAGTACAAAAAAGCCTGAATCGAATATCAAAACGACACATAAATCAACCTCTAAAAAACCATCAAAATCAACAAACAACCTGACTGATATATTCCAAAAAACTTCAGGCAGCGACAAAGAAAACAGTTCAAATGAACAATCTCTCAACAGCGTAGAATTGAAGAATTCGTCATTTGAGGAAATTATGATGGATGATTCTTCAGATATGGATCTTATTAACAGTCTCGAAATCGTTCAGTCGCAAAAAGTAGAAAGTTCTCATTCCATGCAACACGAAATAAACTCTGAAACGGCTGAAGACAAAGCCACAAAAAGTGAACAAAGCTACAATGATTCATTGCCTAAAGTAAATTCTACCTCATTTAAACGCTTATTTGATCCACTAGAAATAAATGGTGACTTTGATGAGGCTGATTTAGATCTTGATTTCAATTCACCTGCACAATCTACATCGGTGAGTCAGGAACACAGAAAGCCTGATTGTGAAAAATCGCATGAAACTTCAAATAACGCAACGGTGAAACGAAAAACTTTTGATAATCTGATGCCAGAACAAAAAGAACTGATTGCCAATTTACCAAAGCAAGGAAGCAACAAGAAAGTCCGTCTTTCAGATGGAACTCTTGCTAAACTGAATGCATTCAAGAATCCAAAATTAATTGAAACTAGTTCAGTAGATCATGAAGATAAAATTGATATATTGAAGGATAAAAACAGTTCACAATTGGTTAGTATAACTTGTTTCACATTTAGAAATAATTTGAGAACTTTTTCCCATTTTAGAGTACTGAAGATAGTGCGTACGATTCTATGAAAATAAAAGCACCGTTATTTTTAAGTAGGCCGCCGGCGCCAAGCAGTAGCCACTTTTTGGCTTCACTAGATGATGATTTAGATTGTTTAGATTTTGATATATAATGTTACTCAGGCGAAAATAAAAGTTAATCATGGATAGCTCGTTATTAAATTTCTGTTAACGTCCTCGGTCCTCGGATCTAGGTTGGACACCCAAAAGTAATCATCTCTGGTTGCGTCAAATGTGAATTTATGAACTCTAAATTTACAGATCAAGCCAATTTGATTCCTTAAAGATTTGTTCACTTTATTGTTTACTTTTTACTTAATAAAACTCGATTATTATTTCAATAAAAATATTTGTTGGTGTTAAGTTACATTCACTCATCCTAACAGCAGCACTTTTACTCTTCCAAAATAAGGGTAAACTACCAAGCAAAAACTCTTGCGGAAAGACAGAAATTATGTAAGAACATTGGTGACATCTAACCGGCTATAATTTCTTGGGTCAACACATATAAGGAATCCTAATTCAAATGAAACACCTGCACAGCTAGCTGTTAGGGAGAAACAAGCTCAGAGTACTTTCTCCTAGATTGCCCGAGTTTGGTCAACAAATGCCACATGCGGCTGAGGAAAATTAACAGAAGTGAAACACGTGGCTACTACAGAATGGAAAAACAATTCAAATATCAGAGAAATTATATTCACGGAAGCACTCAATTTTCGCATCATGAGCAACAACATATTATATAGCAACAAAGAAACATTTAACATACATACATATGTTCCACCGATGCAAAGTCCGTTGTCACCAGTTATCGCAAGCATTTTCATGCAGGAGGTCCTAAGGGGAGCATCAAATCAGAATTGGATGGAATAGCTTTGTGGATGACATCTTCGCAATAGCTGAAAGCATGAAAGCCAATGATTTCTTGAGCCTTTTGTAGAATTCGATTCTTGTTTAAATTCTACGGTGAGGGCAGCTATAATTAAATAAATATTTAGGTCTGAATTAATACTGCACATCAAATTACCTCGTCCAAAGCACCAAACACAAATTATCATGAAAGGGATGCTGAAACTGGTCTATCATTAAAAGTTGTCAACGACCATTTAACATCGCGATGAACGCGATAAAAGACGGAATGATTCCCCGGCAGAGCAAAGAACCGCGTTACGATTTGTAAGCATACAATACATTCTTAACCTGTTTGAAAAGTTTAGCCGAGTCATCGACGATTGAAGTACTATGTAGCTTAGAGACGAAGTGAAACACACGTAGAGCTCAATATACCTGGCCAACAAGGACAAGGTACTGTAGTTAAGTTGCACTTATATATATTTTCGCGTGTAGCAACTGCAGCATGATATACGTTGAAAATATAAAACAATCGCAACAAACCAGAATTGTAAGAAATAAAACGGACCACATGAGCCGTAAGACAAAAAGGCGCTGACATCACGGTGCACGCAGAAAGGACACTTAACTTTGCGAACATGTTAAAAACGGCGGAGGGAATCAATTACTGGGAACGTAAAAACGTGACTAAAAAAAATAACAAGACATTGAAAGTAACGCCAAAGACGGAAAGATTGATGAAAAAAAATTATGAAAATTTAAAGAAAATACTACCTTACCTGAGTTTATATGGTTTAGCAAATAAAAAGACTTTATTGTAATCCTACCAACAAGCAGAATAACTAGAAAGCCTTCAAATTTAACAAGTCAAAAAATTTCAATGAAATCAAAAACAAAATAATTTTAATATTTTCCACTATTTTATACATTTTCATTAACGTTACAATCTCTTTGGAAAAAAAGGGTTCATAAACACCGGATTTCGGTGCAAATAGTCTTTTGTTACTATTATCATCGTCATCAAAGTGAAGGGGATAATGAAAAAAGAAGTTAAAACAAAAATTAATCTTGGACTTTAGTTAGTAAAATGGAAACGAGAGAAATATTTACATGTTATGCAATAATTGATTATAAAAAGTATCTGTGTAATAGTTTTACGTGCAATTACAATTGTGTTTATACATTAATTCTAGAACGCTGAAGTAGTTTCATCATTGAAACGCCTCCTGTATTCAATTTTTTCGAGGAAAAATAAACAAGCACATTTTTAATATGAAGGGAATTAATATTTTCATTTTTCCTGTAAACCAGGAATATTCATATGAATCGATTCTTACTTTTCCACTTGCTCTTCTGTGAAGATACTGATTTATTAGTTCACTTAATATGTACGCTAGTTTTCTGAATATAAATATATTGAGATATTCATATCTTACTTTATATTTTAAATTGTCACACTGTGAAGCATTTTTAAATTGTTTCAAATTAACATCTCTTCACTCATAAGGAACGATGCATTTTAATGAACGCTCGGTCGAAGCAGAGAAGAACAATTTAACTAATCAAACTTTCCTTATTGAATGCCACATTTGAACGAAAACAAATTTTATACATCACAGAAAGAAATTACGCCGATTTGACGAAAGTTGCTCCATTCCATACATTCGAATGCATGCATGCGTGTATGAAAATATCTTTCACATATCGGCAGGACCACACAAAGTTTTTCAAATATTTTCTTTGATATTTCTTATTGTGAACACACTTATATATAAATATTAATATGTTAGCCAATTGATGCTTCAACACAGATAAAAATAAACATGCCCACCAAACCTTCTCTATCTCTCTGCTTCCAAAAATGTTATAGTGTAGCTCCATTGTTTTATAAGAGTAAAAGCCCTTTGCTAATTTTTAATTCATAATTTAGGAAATGTTTTTGTAACATTAATTTCCAAAAACAGGATCTTATTTGCGTCTCATTAGTCAGTGTCGAAATCCACATTGCGATCGCTATGGAGAAAAAAATCGTTTTGACCACTATTATTTCTCCGATTATCGTCGTTGCTGCTGCCGTTACTATTTCCACTAGCTGTGTTCCTGTCTCCACGCCCTGCTCCTCCTCCACCTCCACCACCAGCATCGCCCCTGCTGTGGTTGCTGCGTGGAAAATTGTTCGGGTGTTCGAACACCATAGTTACAGTCGAGGCGGGCATCGTTGTCATTCTTGATGTGGGCATCAATCCTGAAGTTCCAGCCTGAGAGAATATTCGGGACAACAAACTGTCATGCTCGGGCAATTGAAGATCTGGTTGACTAGATGATGTATTCGTTTGTGACGAAATGCCATTGTTAAAGTTAATGTTTGTGGCTGATGAGTCCTCAGACGAACTGCGGATGAACGTCGGAGCAGCACCTCCTGTAAATGAGAAAATTAAAAAAATTTCTGTATTTATACAAAAGTTTAAAAAAAACTATTCAATTCAAATCGATTACTTGTTAAGTATGTGTGGTTTATATATATGTCTTTAAATATATATATGTCTGAGAGAAAGTTCATCCACGTGGCACCAGCCATGATGCAATTAAAAAGTGACTCTTGCCCTACAACGAAGTCGTTTGAGTTGTTTAAAAAGCCCTTAAGTCTAAAGGACTTTTTAAGGGTTCTACAATATTATATTTGCTTGAGACTCAAATTCAACTTTGGATGTCACACCATCGGCAGCGAATATACAATTTACTACCGTGTTATTGGACGAATAATAAGTTTCGTTCATATTGAGATGAAAAGGCGACGCAGATAATCAAGGCATGAAGTCTCGCTATCGATAATAAATATTCCTGTACAAATTCGGTGCATTTTTATTTAACATAACTCCTGGTTTTGATTCTTTAACACTACTATGACTAGAATATTCAAAGTAAAGGGTTTTGTAAGGGAGATTAATCACATAAGGGACATTTTTTTCGGAAAAATAGTCTCGTAATTTTTCGACTATATATATAATCAAGGGAGAAAGAGAGTGTTTTCAGGAGCCCCTCAACCGAAAAACAGCAACAACTGATTCTTGGAGTTTATTCGAACGTTTTTAAAGAAATATACTTCTAATATCTAGAAAACGACAGACGATCTACAGCTTGTTCAGGGTGTTTGATAGCATGTAGTATGCTTTAATGTATGCTTTAATAATATGTTAGAATATGAATTTTCTTTTTGAATTCTAGTACATTTTCTGCTATCCTGTATATAGAGTAACACTCAAAGTATGCTTCATCGTAAAAAACAAAATTTGCCCAAATCGTAATCGAATTCAATCTCTAACGGAACGCTTGTTCTTTTAATACAGCTAATTTTGAAAGAATTTGGAACTGATACGGCAATATGTGGCTTAGCATTATCATGTTCTGAAGTAAGCTAGTCGTTTTTTCAGACAAAAAAAAATTTCACCCAATGAATATTTGGGTATATTAATTACAATGAATATACGAGAATATTTGGATACAATGTAGCAAGCTTACTTCAAAAGCAAATACATTTTTCATACTAACTACACAATTAACAGGCTGTTGAAAGTTCTATTCGTTCTATTCTGTAGAACAATCTCATCTCCTCATGTAATCCCTTCTTTATCTGTTTTCATACACCATCACGAAAAGTAGGTTCATTGACTTCGACAATTACTGGGCTTTTTTCATTTTGCAGCACCAGATTTATGTTTTTTCTTCTTTCTACTGACTAGTAGGTGTTCGCTATGGTGCTGTGCACATTAGCCCAGGGTTTTATGTTCACAGCGCTCTGGAGCTGAATTTTTCGGAACCCTTTAAGAGATTTATTTGGTTTAACTATAATTTATTAGCTTACTAGGATTATAGATGGACTAGTTAGTTTGACTTCACCGTTCAGTTTACCAACCATGTAGTCCGCATATAAATACTCATTTTAATAAAATACTTAAACTAACTTTCCCCTTGCTATTCACACAAATGACCTTCAAGTAAAAAAAAAATCAAGATGTCAATGGGTTCGCCTCCATAGATATACAAGAACCCCATGGGAGACTTTAGCAAACAAAATTTATGACGATTTTGTACATTAAATGCGGTCAAGCACACTAATACCGATAATGCCCTGTTTAAGATTTGCTTATATTGGGCATGATTTCCTTATATTTGGGTGATAACTAAGAAGGAAATGAGTCCATCGTCAACCAAATATGTCTCGTTTAAGTTTCAAAATGCAAAAGAAATTTTAGGAATTTGATGTCAATAGTAAAAACAAGCTAACAATAAACCTTTTAAAAGAAAGATTGAAACGAAACAGATGGAGTGAAATATGCAAAGACCATTCCTACGTCGTGATAATTCATCTATTCGATTTTCAAAATTTCATTTATTAATATAAGCGTAAAACAGATCTAGCAGACTCATGGAAACATTGGCATTGTATGTCATATATAAAATATTTTCCATACTAATTGCTACATTCCTATTACCACAAAATAAACAAATAAACTAGAACAGTGTTTGGTCATATAAAGCGGCGCTACTAGTGTAAAACTATTGAACAAATGATTTTTACCGTTTAAATTTTTCGATAGACTGACTTTAAAAATCGTTTAGTAAGGTATCGGATACAAAGGCATATCGCTTATAACGTCTCTTTCTAGATGGTTGTTTGCGAATGCTATCCTAATAATGTAAATATGTATCGGTATCGTTTAGAACGAAATATCGCCTATAACGTCCACATTTTCTGGCTCACAGATTGAATTTTATCGGATACAAAGGCAGCCACGTGCCATTATTAAAATTTTCGTCGAATTAGCGAATGTTTTGATGTTCCCACTACAAATAATCTCCTGTTTTGCGGATTGAACTTTGCTCCAGTCTTTTCTTGAGGATTTTGTCGTGCATATGACCTGTGCGTTTTTCAGTCGTTTGTGAAATTTTTTAAGATAAAGTGTTGTGAAGAATGATGTGTCGTAAAATATTCTCAATGGAAGAAAAAGCTCACATGCTGTGGCGATTGTAGCTAGAGACTCAAACGCTGAAATTCCCAAAGACCTAGGGATAAACCACTCCAATATAACTTCAATCAAGAAAAATCGAGAGGCGATAGAAAATTCGTTTAGTGAGGGATGGTTGAGCAATAAAAGGGCTCGATGCAGTACACCTGCCGATATTGTAGAAGCTCTTTTAGTGTGGTTTAAACAACAAAGGTCAATTATATAGAACAAAGCGAATGCGTTTGCTCATATGATGGGGAAAGATGTTGAGATTTCGACGGCATGGATACAAAGATTTCGGAAAAGACATAGCATCGTCTTGTGAAAAATTTGTAGTGAATCTGAAGCCATTCCCAAGGATGTGACAGACACATGGCTAGAAATTGTATTCCCGGTAGTCATTAAAGGGTACGATGACGACGAAATATTTAATGCAGAAAAGACTGGGTTATTTTTTAAACTGACTCCAGGTCGAACGTTGAAATTTAAAGGGGAAAAGTGCAGTGGTGGAAAACTATCCAAAGAAAGGATTACAGTTATGGTTGCGGCTAATATGAGCGATACAGCAAAAAGGAAACTTTTAATGGTCGCTAAAAACGCTAATCCAAGGTGCTTGAAAAATGTGAAAACTTTACCGGTGCTGTACAAGAATAACAAAAATGCATCGATGACGCGAGAATTATTTGCAGATTGGTTAACGGATGAAGACAATGAATTTAAATTGAAAAAGAAAAAAAAATCTCCTATTTATTGATAACTGCCCAGCGCATGATAAAATCTCTTTGAAAGCCGTCAAGTTAGTATTTTTACCTTCAAATACTACAGCAATCCTACAGCCGATGAACCAAGGGGTGATAAAGCTACTCAAGACCAATTACAGAAAACGGAATGTTTTAAAATTAATTCATGATCTTGAAAATAATACTACAGAAACAAAACTTAACATGTTAGACGTGATTTTAATGTTGGACAAGGCATGGATTGAAGTTTCATCTCAAACGATTGCTAACTGTTTCAAACATGCAAGATGGCAAAGGAACACATCACTATTGAACGACATAGAACGATGTGAAACCCTAGCCGAATGAGTTGAGAAGCTCGATCTAATCTATCGATCTAACTCGCTCGATCTAACAACTAATAAAGCGCTCAAGGACAGCACAGATCACCATTAATGATTATTTCAAAAAAATATGAAAAATGTGTTCATAAAACATTATGTATTTTAGCCAATACATAACTACATATATATTTTCAATACATTTTATGTTGTATATATACATATATTCTGGACTTGTTTATTTGATATTTCATTTTAGTTCAATGATATCGATATATCGCATAGAAAGTCTATCGGTTACAAAGGCGAAAAGGTCTGGTCCGTTGGAAGACGTTGCGTTTCTCAAATGTTTTTTGATTTACTGCCTTCTAAATAGTTGGCGCTTATCAGTTGGAAGGATTTATTTGCAAATACAGCGGAACTATTGCTCTGGCATTACATATATCACCAGCGCTTTATCTGTCGGCAAACATCTGAATTTTTCGCATTCCAGCCAGTACCGTAGGCGCTACATACCAGTTTATTCGAAAGCATTTTTAAAATTTTATTATATGCGTACTTATAAGCATGTCGCTCATTATCTTCGAAAAAATGAGTGCAAAGTGCTGGTCGCATCAAAGACTTTCTGATTTCAACCCTATTTCTAGATCGATGTCTGAAAAACTTTACGAACGCCTGGGAATCACTGGAATAACTTTCTGTAACAACAAATTCTGAACAAATTACAACGCATAGATACTGCATTCTATAATCTTTTTTGTTGCGACAATAAATATTGCGATGGACCGAAAGCTTCAACCAAAAATGAATGTGGTCAAGCGAATCCGCAATTCTAATGACAAATATGATCATGCATCACGTTTGAGGTTGAAATTATAAGTAAGAAATTACTGTCAAAAGATATTTGATCCATGTGTGCAATCAATTTCACAGTGAAATTTGGAGGGGGTGTACATTTATCATGAAAGCGGTCACAAAAGGAACAAAACCAAACTAAACTACTGGGGTAACAGAATAGCTTCTGTATATATCACGACAAATGCCTTAAAATTTGAGGCAAACCGGGGTAATATATACGAATATATTTTAAAACTAGCGCAAGCGATAAGGGACTGCTGCTCTAATGGTACATGCAATATAATTACACACCAACTTTTCGATTGATTAAAAAGGAAGCAAACTTGAAAATTAAATGTTCGGATCTAGACGGAAAAGGAATAAATTTCATTTTTATTCACTATAGAAAGAAAGAAAGCTTAAAACTATAGAGAACGGGAATACACTTTCAATCAGTCTCAAAAAGAGGTTACGTTGATAAGAGTAGACCGCATTCATTTTTATTATAAAGTAAATAATTCCTACTATTCTTGTTTTCTATCTACTATCATAAATTCTAACAAGTAACGTTGAAAATCATCACAATTAATGGTTTATCAACTTTGGAAAGAAACATACCGTCCATAAAGGTGAATGTGATATATAATAAAGCGAATTTGAGACAGAAAAAGCATTGGAACGAAACAAAAATAAAAACAAAACAAACAAAAATATTGTTCAAAGATGTTCACAGTTCATCACAAATTAATAATGGTTTTTGTCAGGCAATATAAAAAAAAAAATCATGTACAACAAACACCGTGTGTAAAACACAACAACGATGATAATCACCTTATTTTTATTACCAAGGTAAAAAACATTAAACAAGCTTCTTAATGTGATTCTTTACGCTTAATTTTATATAAATTAGCAACTAGACACAATTCACAAAAAATATCTATAATATACATAATTCAATTGCAATTGTAAAAATTTGCTAAAATAGCAGACTTTGCATAGTATCGTGAAAAAACGATAGAACTATTTCTACATATTTTGCGCGTTCTCATTTTGTGATTTCGATTTTTTTACTTTTATTTCTCGATGAAATTAAACGAGCAACAGTATCTTCCGTAAAATTTATTAATAAAAGTAATGATGATTTTAAAAATGAAATTATTGCATTAATTGTATAAACAACTACAAGAGTGAGAATCTTACTCACGTAAACTATTTGTGTATAAACTTTTCCGACATACTGGACACGTTCCATGTAGTTGAAGCCAAGGTACTATGCAGTTTTCATGGTAGACATGCTGAAAGCCAGAATATTCGTCAATTTTCGCCAATAATAATGTCCAATTAAAGCAATAAGAGCTTTGTAATATTTAACCTACCAGGCATGGCAATTTTCTAACAGATTCCTGCAGTTTAAAATCTTCCCAACACACTGAACACTGCAGCTTCATTTCAACTTGCTCCTCGGTTATTTCGACATTCGGAATTTCTTCTATATTTTCTTTTGGCAACGGCGGCGGACCGTTTGTATCCATATGGTTGAGCAATTGTGTCACAATTGTATCCAAACCCTCGTGTCCCCAAGCATAGTCGCCCGGGTTGCCCATGAAAAACATCGAAGCATTGCCAAAAGCACCATCGTTACCACCAGAAAGGGCTTGTATAATCTCATAGAGAATGTTATCAGAATTCGCCATACGATGATGACGTGGATTGCGTCGTGTAAATCCTAAGCCACGACTGCTTGTCGGTGCACTTTGCGGGTCATCCTCTGTATGCTCACTATCTGCAGATCGAGTGCCAACAGCACGCGACATTAACAACGAGCGCAGTTCATTACGAATCATGTCTAAATTCTACAGAAAGAAATTATGTCAACTTCTATACAAGGAAAGCGTGTTTAAGTTGTTGCTTACATCTGTTCCATTAGGCTCCGACATTTCCACATTTTCAGATGTCGTTTCACTAGCTGCCGGTAGTTCTTCTATAAAGCCGCCTGCACATATTGGGCAAGTGTAATCCTGCAAGTAAGAAAATTTTTATCTCCTTCGTATTTAGTATTCAAAGAATTTAAATTATTATAAATTAAAACAAAAATTGTGTATTTATAATTTCACTGTTTATTTTATGCTTGAATTGGGCTAATCGTTTTAAGCTCAAATTAAATTCGTAACTAAATAGTGATACATACTGAAACCACAAAAACAATATTGCGGTTATTATGTCACTGTGCAACATGCCAACATACTTTCTGAAACACTATCTTTTGTAAATACCACATTCAAACAGAGGCAACTGTTTTTGCTATAGACCAACCCTTGTCTAGAGCTAAATACCCTTAGCAAATTCATTTTCAGTTGTTGGTTTCGAAAAAAGTTTCTTATCAAATTGGCACACTGAACTTGTTTTGTTCAATGAAATCACGATTGGGATTTCGAAAATGGAATTCGTCATGGAGAACGAACTACGGAAATAATGTCGGTATTGTTTCTGTGATATTTATGGACAATGATCATTTGTCGAATATACAAAACAGTTTTTACATACTTTTGTTTGCACACTAAAGTAAAGCGCGTATCTGCGAAATTTCAAAACAATAAAAAGAATTAGTTTGGTTTGGTAGACTTGCATACGCCAAAATTGCGATATGTGCATTAAATAATCTTTATCCCGATCAGTAATCATTTGAAACTCATTAAATTTCCGTGTTAATTGATGTATTACAAACCGATCAATCAACATGATTGCTACAATTTTCTACGGATTGCTTTTTATGTACACCGCTTGTCTTTTCGCTACTATTAGTTTTCGTTGATCAGATCCTGTGTGCTAGACATTGAGACTCGTCATCGAATAAATGTCCTAACTATGACATCTCAAACACTCCCTAACCGTAGCGTGGTGGCTAATTTGCAGCCCAGCGGCACAAACGATTGGCGCCCAATCTAATGCTATTCCTTCTGGCTTACTGGACCGGGAAGCCTTATTCTAGACAAATATTGATAGGAATTTCGTACAACGCTACGAGAATCGGAAAAATGCGTCCTTCAGCGTGCGAACGGGAACCCAATGTCGCCATGCGCCAAATAGCCAGGTAAGGAAACAAGGGCAGCCAAAAAAACAAAGTCGTCGCTTTCACAATTAGATGAGCCTATTGAAAACTTAGTGAAATTGACTTCCCAATTAGTACTGTCTAAAAAAATGAGCGACTTAATGTATTTAATCATGGTATACGACTTCCTTTTGAACACAAGACTGTTTGAGATTCCTTGTCTGTAGTTTATTTTAGTGCTTCGTAGTAATAATGAGAAATTTCAGTGATCCTCACATGGTGTGTACTGTTCGTGTAAGCATAGATAGCTTTACCAAGGTTGCTAAGAACTTCCATCCATCTAGAATTCTAGAAAAAGTAAGTAAGTAAGTAAACTTTATTGAGACTTTAAACAAATTGACAGTGAGAACTTAATGACTATTTAACATTTGACATTGTTTAACTGTCAAATACACTTGGCCGTTTTGGATATGTTTTACATATAGAGATAGAAGTTTTATATATTTAGGAGATGCCATTCGCTCTTATGGCTTATTTAGTGAGACAGCTTAATATATAAATTATTTTAAAACTTATGATTACGTAAATCTAAAACTAATCCTATTCCTAACTATAATTAAAACTAATGCTATGCCTATTCTTATAACTAATCTAGGTTAAAGAATTGTTACGTCTATTTTAGTTTTAACATGTTGCATTGAAATTGTATTTATTGTCATGTACGCAGGGGACGTCTATACTCCCCTCCCGTCGGTACCTAACCAGTAGGTTCCTGGGAGGATGGACGTCCCGTGCCCGCCACTTGGAGTTGAGTTAGATGGCAAATTAGAGTAGGAAGGCGTTAGCTTAACACTATTTCCCTTGATTAATCTTAGATTTTTTTATTTATTTATTTTTTTAACATGAAGTGTTTTTTTTTTATTTAACTTGAAGACGTTATATAATCTACTTTAGTGGTTTCAGTCCCGGTATGTATTAGTTTCGGATGAAACGTAAAACTGTGGTTTATTAGGTGTGTTTGGATTGAAGGAACTTGGGTGGTATTGGTCGAGAACATAGAGGGGATAAAGGTAATACGAATGATTTACATTAGGGAATTCTAAGAGTGCGCGGATACTACGGAGTGTGTGATCTCTCCACTTTTCTATGCGGGTCTTACTCGTTGTGAGCATATAGTGGAGTATAGGTACAACCCCTGTCTCTTTATACAGCACTCTGTTCTTGAAGTATTTCTTGTTGGGTCGTCGATACTTCGAGAGACATTTCCTTAGGATTTTTCTCTCAAAGACGAATTCTAGAAAAATATTCTAGACAGTTACGTTGGCAGCAAATTGCAAATACCGAAACAAAGGCAAGAACGGTCCCCTAATTTCAGAAAGGAATAATTTTTGTACCCCTAACAAAACAATCGCTTGAAGTGGGCTCGTCGATATGAATACTAATTGGAGTAGAAGAAATATTCTGTTAACTAAAGTGTCTTATTTTATAGCTAAGTATTTCAGCTACATTAATGTTGCAAGAAATTGTAAACACTTCGCAGATTTTTTTATTGATGGTATTTTTAAATGTGTTATTTTCATTGGATTGTACCCAATTTGGCCTTTATGATACCATAAATTCGCCAAGAAACACGATCTGGCGGTGGTTGCACATATTTTAAGGGAAAGAAACTAAGGGTGTCAAGTTGCAACAAGAAAAGGTTCAAACTGTTTACTCTTAATTAGTCGCCACAATGCATGACGAAACTAATGTATTGTTCGACGGTCCGGTGCAGTCTTCTGATCGTTATCAAAACGATCACAATTGGGGTATATTATAGGACACCCCAACAGCATAATAATATAACAAGAACATTGAGAAAGGTGGAAAGAGCTCAAGCTGGTTTCGAACACGCTCTTGAGCTCTTTTCACCTTTCTCAATTTTAATTCACTTTCGAGATATTCGACAAATTTGATCAGAATTTCCGCACACATGAGTCTTCGCGGAGTTAGCTTAGCAAGGGTATAATGAACAGTGAAAATGGAAAAATTGATCTACCAAAAACTTCTGAAAATAACAAGAACAATTTTGAAAAATGCCCGAACTCATCAATGGGATGCGATAATTTATGTTATATGCATAAGTCGTCCACAAAACATTGCCCTCAAAATTGTTGTTGTTATTAAAGCTAAAACTATATCGACTAAATGTGTATAATTTTGTGCCGTTCTTTCTTCAGAATTATTTACAATAAAATAAGACATTAATTTTTTAGGTTAAATGCATTGAACGTTACGCAGATTTAATACTTTTTCTTCTTTCTTTCATTTAGCAATTTCAACATTCAAATTTCAATCGTTTGGAGGGATAAATTATTTTATCACTCGTTTCTGATTTCATAGGAAGATGTTTTAATGAAACTGTTTTGTTTCGGTAACTTTCTAATGTCATACGAATTTACAATTTCTTATTTTATTGCACGTTGTCTTTAAAATTTTCCGTGGTTGCCAACGAAGTTTAGTTGGGAGGGGGAATTGACTGTCCTTTCCCATTAGTAAATTTCCCGCAAATGCGGTGCGGATAGTGCTTACGCAGTGGTGTTGGGAAAATACTTTAACTTCGCAATTCTTAATTTCGCCCAAATCGCTATCGTTATTGCAGTTTAATTGGCTGTCTTATAAGTATCGATGAGTTCATTCTGATAGTTGTCTTTAATATCTCAATAAAAGATCGTGAATATCATTTCATATGGATACAACTTCTGTGTATATTAGGCTTTAAATATTAACTTTATCTTATCTCAATCTTGGGTTTCAATTCTGTGGTTGCTTCAAGGAATATTTTGGTTATCAAATTTGCTTTACAAAAAAATTGTAAACGGATAATCTTTTTTCAGTATAAATATGACATATTTTTAGGGATTTTTTACCCAAATTACCCAGAAAAATAATTTTCAGAGAACAAGGAAGGCTGATGACTCATGTCAAAAACGTCAGCAATTGATGAAATCGTTTAAATTGTATTCATACAAAATGTAAAGTAGACGTTTTTTTTTTGTAATCGAATACAAAATAAAACAATTATATATGTACCAAATAGAAGAGATTTGATTTTGAGAAATTTTTTTAATAAAACATAACTAAATAGGCGTGATATGCGCACAACGATGGATGGAAGACATTCCATAGTAAAATTTTACGAATAAGTTTAAATTCATTTCTCTTAAGAGGAAAGAAGATTGCCATTCACCGAAAAACAACAATATTTGTGTATAACTTATCAATCTTGTTAACTTAAAAACAGTCAACGAAACACATGCCTTTGAAGCGGGTGATTAAGTCATTAGAATTCAAGTCATTCTGCCTGAAGAAACAAACATTCTAGACAAATAAACAAACGACGAATCGATAAGCATGTTCATCCAATGAATTTAATTTTATGCAAGCTAGTAAAATTCACCGATTATAAAGAACTGCAAATTCCAGAATGGAAATTATGTTGATGGATGAGACGTTATCAAAGCAAACCCCTCCTAATCAGAATGCTAAGGGAAACAGACTTTGAACATTAGACGTGTAAAAATTGGATTTCCCCAATTTCATGAGTCTCGTACTCATTAACAAGATTTGTACTTACCGATGTCACCATGTGAATTTCGACACTGCACATATGACAGTAAAACCGCTGGGGCTGTTGTGGCCGGTCTTCAACGACAGCTTCGGCCATGTTTTGTATGTTTCCTATTGCGAATTTCCCAATCCAAACAATCAGAACAGATGTACGTCGTGGTCAAATTGAATTGACGAAAAACTTAAGTATCAATAACTTGACGCTCGTATACGATCACCAGTCTCGTCGTAACGAGTTTTTGAAACAATTTATACAAGTTGCACCGTGATATCCACTACGGCTAGTCTAGGGGACATTTCACATGAAGACCCGCACTGGAACCGCTCGATTTACTGTTTCTTTCCGTCATAGGCGGACCGGACTTTGAAGATTAGTTTGAGAAATGTTTACTTTTTGATTAAAGTCGATGTGGGGCTCGAAAATATCGAACTTAGGTCCCTTTTCCAATTATATCACGCAAGCCACCCCGTACTCAGTTGCATCCAGATCTATGGACACGAGCTGTCAAGAAAACTTGAAATTGTGCCCTGTGCCGTGCAATTGTCTACCATGCTAAATGTGGCAGTTGGCAGATGTGAACTGATAAATCTTTTTATTCACCGCGGTGTGGAACTTAAGTTACACTTACACATTATGAGTCGCTACATTTGAAATTATTGAGAAACTTTTTACTGTACTACCAATGAACTAATAAATAAACTACATTATTTTATTTTATTAATTATAAAATACAAGTGGCAGAAAATAGATTATTTATTTTTATATTTGTAGTTTATTGAAATTTTATTAATTATTAGTTCATTGTGTACTACTGATTTAATTGCAATTCTTTTTGATAGTGCAACATTATTTGCCATCTTTAACATTTAATTTGCGAATAGGAGATGATTCGTCATCCAGGAAATTGTACGTAGGCTATCGAAATTATAAAACAAAGTTAAAACATGTTACACAAACAGCAAAAATTTCATGACTGTATAAAACCTTTTCATACTAATTATGAATTGAACCATAATTTTCTAAATCATAGTTTTGGATGATAAAATCGAAACATATAACAGAATTTTTAATAATGGATCTAATCACTGAGTGAAACTGAAGGTTAAAATTAAAAACAAACATTTACCCGTTCTCATTAAACATCAACGCAGAGTAAAAACATTTACTATCTTCTTAAAACGCTTCTTATCTTTAATCATTAATATTTTAAATGGCCGTAGTTAATATTGTTATCGTTATTATATATTTCCAAAGATGTTTATAATGATCGTTTTTCTTTTGTTGAAGCCGTTTAATGAGGAAGGAAAGAAATATGAAATCATTGGTCTTTCCCTTTTCTGGAGTTTCCTTCTTAAGATTATCTACAAACCTATCATTTTTACTGCTTGCACTTGTTATTTTCTAGCTATTCTTTTTCTTGCCATTTTCAAACTCTTCTTAGTATTTCCAGCCTCTAATTTCATTGGTTGGTCCCTTTCGCTGTTTTGAATTCCCTTTGAATTTTAATTTCGCTTGGAATTCATCATCATTGTTGTAGCTTCTCATGTATTTTTAGCACCCTTTGTACGTTGGAATTGATTATGTTATTTGATGTAATTTTTCATAAGGCGAGTTAAAAAAAAACACGACTTATGCTACGCATTTGAAACGGAGTAAATCGCTATTCCTTGTGTTCGTTGAACTGAATCCTACCCGTGAATCCTAGCCTTGAATCCTAGCCTTGAATCCTAGTATTCCCAAATATATCCCACAGTAAATTGTTAATATCACGTTTCATGTTTCGTCTAGGATCACGAATTGTTTTGGGCTTACTCTTGTCGGTACAACGATATAAAAACAAAACTCCATAGCAGATAATTGCAAAGTATGAGATCGCATGACCTTGGCGACCTGTTTAACTTTCCTTGAAATAGCTCTTACCGGGAATTTTTCTAGTTGCTCTTCAAGAATTTTTTCAAAAACTTTTCACATTAGATTATTATCTTTATAATTAACTGTTGAACAATATGGTCAAAGTTTGATTTTGATTTTAGTTTAAGTTTAGGTAGCTTAAAGTTGTGATATCGCCTTTAGATGCCACTAAAGCGATTTCAAGTATTTTTAAAACTATTCGAGTTTTTTCAAACGAAGTTAATAATAATTCCACGAATCGGGGAACCAACCATGCAATAAGATTTTAAGATAAGTAAAATAAGTTAAGAAGACGAGTTTAGTTTTAGAAGAAGAGAGTTAAGAAGAGTCAGTTAGAGTAAACGAAAATACAATACCTAAGTAAATTTTTCATTTGTATGTTATTTTTTTCTAAAATTAGATTAATTTGAATAAATCACGCTCAAGTAAAAGCATACTTTACTTTTTGCAACGTTAACGACAGCTGATGCCCGATTACCGTCCACACTTTGATTTTGGCTAACCCTTCGGTAAATCTTATTTGACTATTATTTACTCATCTTCGAATACGAATGGTGAATAATTTTGACATATGACATCGAAAAGGCCAGATGTCCGCTGTTTTTCCACTCGTGTCATTGCACGAAAGCCGCGAATCGTACGTGACTTGTGACGAAGAATATTGGCGAATGATCTGCTTACGTCTGTGACTTGGAAAACATCTTCGTATCAGCTTTCCTGCAAGTCAAAATATCACATTGTGCTGCTGAAATACACTTTAACAATTGTGCTAAAACCATCGTGTAAGTTGTGGGAGTGATTTGCAACATAGTTTGTGGTTTGCCAATAAAATTTTTATGAGTTAGCCCACGAGAAATACAAGCGAACACTGTTCTTGAAAGATCTTCCAATACCCATTAATCGTTCGAATGTTTTTATTGCATCACTTTCTTTAGCTGTTCGGGGGAGAGTGCCTACCCACCTAACCTAGTCAGACTTCGGGTGAGTGGAATTAATCTCTTTCATATCGCGGCGAGGCAAAAATACAAGTGTCTTTCTCGAAAGGTGGAACAGTGTTGCGATCCGAAGCGCGGAGATTCACAGTCGATTGGAAGACGGCGTTTTGTCAGTTTGTCGGGCGATAGATTTCAAGTTGTTTTGCAGTCGCAAGTCATTGCTTACGTCGTTGTCTATTTTGCTATAGTTATCAGGTGTTCTCCCATTGGACTGTCGTCGTTCACAGCTCGATCGCATCCTCGCAGAAAACAAAACCGTGTCACTTTGTCAATTTTGTGGAATTCCTTTCTAAATTCATTCCGGCCGTGTCGCATAAATCAAATTCTAAATTACATAAAAGTATAAAAAACGACGTTTCGACTAAAGTCCCCTCCGTCTCTTGTCGATTGTATTTTCGTTTTAATTAAATAGGGAAGCAAATCATCAGCTAGTTCCAAATTACTCCCCAATCAAGTGCAATTTAATTGAAATTCATTTATGTAAACACCAGGAAAGTTCGTGCGGAAAACGCTCTAGTGTAGCAATTTTTTGCTTCGAGTTTCTGAGTCGCAATTCTTCTGTCGGGAAGAACGAAAAAAAAAATTTAGTTTCGGATCTGGCGTCGCGGCTTTCTTGTTTTCGTGTTGCTGCTGCGGTTTGTATGAACGCTGTGATATAACCTTTTCGTCAACCAATCGAGCCATCAAAATCTAGCAAACTGGGAACAGTGCAAACAAAGCAGTTCTCCGAGTTCAAGCACCCATTATTACTGGACGTTGCTTTTGTTGATAAAGTTGGATCACCTGTTGCCTGCGAGAGCTTGTGTGGATTACCCGACTAGGAGCAAAGGTGCAGAATATGCGTGTTGTGCGGAATAGTCTAAATATTGGCCGTTTGGCCGCACAAACAAACTGGTACTCTTCTCGATATGGTAAGTTGCGCCTAGTTTTGATCGAATTATTTAATTTTGATTTAAGTCATCTGTATATCGTACGATCTACAACTCCCTCTCCTAGCAGGTAACTCTGCCTTCACTGTCTAGCTCCGAGTTATTAGTAAATTTTGTATTATTCTTTATTATGGAAATACAGAGCAAAACCGGCCTACTTAACCATAACCTGTTTTAGAACAGTGCAAATTCTATTAATTCAATGTCGTATAAACTGGTAGCATGCATGGTTTGTTAAAGCGTTAAACTGACATCATCTTGCTTGGCATCGCTCTCGAAATGTATTAGCAAATGTAACAAATCTGCGAGCAAGTGCCTCCTAGAGAACTATTATGCTGCCGATCACTAAATTAGCTTGCAAGGCTGATGTCTCGTTGTAAATTTTGCCGTCGAAGTAAAAGGTACCTGTAGCTTGCACGTCAATGAAAATTTGTTTTATATTTTAAAAGACAAGGAATAAGGAATGTTTATTAGTGATTTCCTTTATCAAATACAATCTCAATCAAATACTCTACAAGGACAGAGACGAACGGGTGATACTGATTTGATTGCTTTCTAACAAAGCGAACTTCCGATTCAATACAAACTTCTGGGTCATAAACTCCATAAACATTTAAAAGATGTAATTAAGTATAAGTCGTATTTGTTGACCTGGAGCAAGCATTTAATCGAGCACTTCCAATGAAAATTCACTGTGTGAAGAAACAAAAGAGAAAGATAGGACATCTTTTCAATTTTGTTTGCGAATTTAGTTCAAACGCATGCAATTGCTTAATTATTATGGGGGTCAAGTAAAGCTTGCAGATTTTACAGTGCTTCTTTATTTTAAAATACATAAAAGAAATAATGTGTTTTAAAAATTTTGGGCATTTTGGGAAATACAAAACAAAAACGAAATCGTTTCTAGCTATCTTTACCTCGTGGTAGGAGAATTTGTTGTTTGAAAAGGGTTGGTGATCGGTTGAAACTGATAGTGGGAAGCTGAAGCTTTTGTGTTTTTGGGAATTGTCAAATTATTTTTTTTTCGTGTACGTTATGTTTCCTTTTTCATCTAAGGGTCAGCAATATCGAAAAATCATAAATGTTTGAACTTTGCATTGTTGCTTTGTGATTTGACGTAAAATTTTGGTTATTTCATTCGCATTTTTGAATGTTTCTGCATAGTATTAGGTTTTCATTACAGTTTGATCAACTGCTACAAATAAATAGTGAAAAATTTTCAAAAACCTTCACATACCTAAAATGAATACACATTTCTGGCGGCAACGAGCCAACACACTCCGATTAATAATTTTCAATTTTCATATAAAATATGCATCTATACATTTTTGCAGTAATAAATTAGAAGGTATCATAGGTCGAAGGTATCATTAGAAGGTCATTGAATGCAACGATGCAATATGATGTAAAATTGATTCAATTACTTTTGAGTGGTTCATTGGAGTCTCACCCTCTCTTAAATTATGTCATGTATATAAGTTCACAATTTCACACCAATTTAATTTATAAAATGCTTAAATTTTTATATGAATGTTGAAAATTTCTCTAGTTTCGCCAATTTCGGGGTTTGTTGTAAATAGCCCAAAAAATTGTCCAGTCAATGAAAATAATCAAAAGCAAAATCAACATTTTATTAAGCAGACTACGATTTGTTGAGTCGGATGTTAAAAATCTTCTAATCACCCCCGCAAAAAGAATAAAATCAATTCATACAATAAGAATAACTTTTTTTGCGGGCTTTCATTTTATTCAAAATATTAACAGTCAACTGTATGAGATGAATATGTCGCACTCATAAGTGTTTTGATGGTTTTTACTATTTTCTTATGAACCCAGTACCTAAGATGCGCCTCTTACAGCCTCGAATAGTTGTTTGATGCGTTTTTGAAAAAAATCAACCTTCGAAATAAAAATGATACCGAATTTGTTCTCAGCATTACAGAGTTATCTGTAGTTCGAGTTATTTAAACGCAGCGATTTTTTTTTATTGTTGTTTTTTGATATTCACACGAGCTCAAATCGGAAGAAATAACAATTGTTAGTTGTGTTAATTTTATGAAACCTCAGTTTATTATTATGAATGTTACAATTTCTTAAAAATAGAAGACAAAAAACTCTCAGGTAACAAATTGAAGGTAGATTTCGATGTAAGCTAATATTTTCATGTATGCTAATGAGAGTTCGAAAGCAGATATAAGTATACTCAATAAATAATTGCGTTGTGTTGTTTTCGTTTTTTGATTCGATTTAAAATTTTGTATGCGCGTTTTTACATCAACTGACTTCATAAAATTCTTCATTTATGTTTTGTTATACTTATACTTTGCTATATTTATTGTATTAGAGTGGGGATTATCATTTGCGTAATACCTCTAAAACACAGACAATACAATATACGCGTAGCATTTGTGTAGGTAGCCTATAAGTGTTTACGGAAAATTTGTAACAGATATTTGAAAAAAGAAAAATAATATTGTTTTTTGCTGTTTTTTTATTTGATTGTTTATTAATTAAAAATAACACGAGTGGCATTGCGCTGTTTTATCGGGAAACATCAATACAAATTCTTAAGTAGTGTGTTGTCTGAAGTTTACATCGTTGTAAACCTCCAAACGGTGTCCGTTTGTTTTGCTTTTTTGGATAATTTGATTTAAACTTTCGATAACTTTATTCGCATTTTTGTATTTTTTTACAATCTAAAAATTTTTGCATTTATTTTTTCATTTTGCATTCATTTAATCGTCCATTAAAAACAAAAAAGGCAAAAAATTGACAGCGTTACGTTTGCAACGATACAAACTTCAGATACCTCAGTATTAATCTGAGTTGGATTGATTTTGTACTTGAAGTTTGCAATTTATAAAGCAAGAATTTTCTTGGCAACCATTGAAATATGAGATTTTACGGAACGAATAAATTTATAACCAATTGGTGAAATAGAACACGAAAATCCACAACTGCAGTCAAAACCATTTACGACAACATCGTTTAGAAGAAATGAATTCTAGTTGACCTTCTTTAACAGATGTGTGAAGTTTACATCGTTGCAAACGAAACGGTCTCGAATTTTTTGCATTTTGAATGTTCTTTTGATAATTTGAATCAAAATTCTGGTAACTCCAATCACATTTTTGAATATATTTGCGATTATACTAGGTTTGCATTTCAGTTTAAACATCTCTTAAAAAACAAATAGAAAAAAAAATCACAGCGTTATATTTGCAACCAAGCATGCTTCAGACACCTACTTTTGACTGATATTTATTTATACCTGTTAGAACGACCAGCTGTATTGTAAATATTTGAAAAATGTTTACAATTTCGCAAAGGCAAACAAAAACCTGTCGAGTTTAGGGTTTATTGTAATTCCCAGAAACAAAATACACGTTTATGCAGTATATAGAAGCCCAAAGCATGCTTTCTTATTTCGCTTCAGTGAGTTTGTTACGTAACTACACACAAGACGTACCAAAAGATAAGATAAAACGTAAAAAAACCAATTAATATAGAAGAAAAATCGCGTTTTATTAAAGATTGAAAGGGTGGAATGCCAAATAAAACCTTGGCAGAGGAATATGGTGTATCATACTCGACAATTTCAACCATTTAGAAAGAGAGGGACAAAATTCAAACACTTTTTGAGAACAATTATTTGAAAACGAAACGACCGAGATCAACGAATCAAGATCAACCATTGTTAAAATTGTTTAAGTATCGAAGAATAAAGAATATGCCAATAAATGGAACAATTCTGCAACCAAAAGCAAACGATTTCAGCGCTTTGATGAGGATTTCGTTTGTAGAAGCGGCCAGTGTTGATGTGCCTGTGGTGCAGTAAAGGAATGGATGCAAAAGTGGGCTGCGTTATACGAAGACTACGGATCAGATGATATTTCTTACGCAGACGAAACCGGACTTTTATATAATATGACACCAGACAGGACATTAAAATTCAAAGGAGAGCATTGTTCTAGTGGAAAATACTGTAAGACGAGACTGACAATCATGGTTGCAGCAAATATGACAGGATCCTGTAAAAGGAAAATTTGTTATTGGGAATTCTATGAAACCAAGATGCTTTAAAAACATACTTTCACTGCTGCAATTTATGAAAACAATGTGAAGTCGAGGTGTCTGAAGTTTGCATCGTTGCAAACGCAACGGTTTTCAGTTTTTTCAATTTTTGAATGCTTTTCGGATAATTGGACTTAAAATTTTAGAAAGTTTTAATCGCATTTTTGACTTCTTTGCACTCTACTAGGTTATTATTACAATTCAATCACCTACCAAAAACAAATTTTTAAAAATTATGACAGCGTTGCGGTTGCAATGATGCAAACTTCACACACCTGTGAAGTCGTGGATGACATCGGAAATTTTTGAAAGATGGTTGAGAAACTTTGTCGCTTAATTAAAACCATACAATGAGAAAATTCTACTTTTCGTTGATAACTGTCGTGCTCATCCGGCTGTTACTAACCTGAAGTGCTTTAAACTTGTGTTTTTACCACCAAATTTTACATCTGTACTACAACCAATGGACCAAGGTGTAATAGGATGTTTAAGATCTCATTATAGAAGAGTGCAAGTGTTAAAGTTAATTCAAAACCGGGTTAGTGGTTACCAGAAAAGCTTTAGGGTTCTTGATGCCATCTTGATGATATCAAAAGTATGGGGAAAGTTTCACTGAAAACTGTTGCGAACTGTTTTGGACATAAGTTTCAAACACCTCTTGCCAAAATCCTAAGATAATGTGCCTAAAATTTACGACCTGAGATATTGTGCCCAAAATGTTCGACCATTTTTCACTCTATTGCAATTTGTGCACCAGGCAAGGAAGATGATTTTGTTCAAGAAGTTCAAGAGGAAAATGACGGAAAGGAAGAGACTGACGAATAATTTACAGTGCTAACTTTGCATGATGGTCATAATGCGGTCAGTGTATTAAGAAAAATTATTCTTTAATGAAAAGTTTCATATGCAGGGAAATTATGACGATACATTAATTAAAATTTAACGTAAACTACAAAGTACGTACGCACGACAGAAGTGTTCCAAATAGACTTAACTTACAGATTTTATTAATATATGTGTAGAAAATTTATTTTAATAATTACCTATACGTACGAATATGTATGATAATTATATGTACGTTATGTCATTTTATTATACGTTTCAGGTGAAATAAATTAAATGTAGTTTTATTTTATACATAAATATATTAATCACACATTCAAAAAAAGGTACTTAATAAAAACGTTACCGGCTGTTTCAATTTTACGACCAAATATGAGTAGTTCCTTCGATTTCGTTATAACATATTTTGACTGTATTTGCGATTTCTATGAACCAATTCAATTACTGCAAATAAACAATTTCTTTTCGTTTGGTTTGGTATGTTGCAAATTTAAGATATTTTGGTTGGATTATGATTGAAATTAATAACAGCTGGCGATAAGCAGCTTAAAATATTATTTGCTATGAAGGGTACTTTTGTTATTCAAACAAAATATGTAAATTCAGTTCGTATTAATCAGGCCTTGAATATTATTCTGAATATTATAATTCAAATTTCAGCCTAAACATAATTATATGACATTCGAACCTTTGACGTCTCATAATGAAAAATACTTACCTTCTGTCAAAAAAGTATCGGGAATTTGTAAATAAAACACACATTTTAATCATCAAAATATATTTTGTCGCCTTCAAAGTATTCCCCATTAGAGGCAATACACATGTGTCATGGTTTTTTCCATTCTTGAAAACATTTTTTAGAAGCACTTTCTGGGATGGCCTTCAATTCACGCGCCGAATTCTGTTTGATGGCTTCAATGGACTCAGAACGTGTTCCACGCAGGGACAATTTTAGTTTCGGGAACAGAACAAGTCGCACGGAGCTAAATCAGTCGAAAACCGTTTTTGATCGATGGTGTTTATCGAGTTTTATGCCTTGTATTTGTTGACAATTTTAGCTCTGTGCGACGGCGCGTTATCGCTGTTTCTTCCGAATTCGTTCACGTAAACGCCTCAGTATGCTCAAATAAAACTCCTCATTCACCGTCTGACCCTGTCGAACGAACTCATGGTGAACCAGACCAGGAATATCGAAGAAAAAAATGAACATCACCGACTTTAACGTGTTTTTTTGGTTCCGACTCATTTTTAGCGCCATTCGAAAGCCTGTTGACTGGTGAGAGTGTGAAATTCATACACCCATGTCTCATCACTAGTTTTTATACGCTGCATGAATGTTGGGTCGGAATTCGAGCGTTCAAACATATCCAAAGAGACTTGTTCGCGGTTCTATTTTTGAAGAAAATTGAGCTGTTTTGGAAGAAGCCGTGCAGCGACGCGTCTCATGCCACAATGCTCAATCTAAATGGTAGTGAGAGATGTTGAGGATGGTGGCATCTCTCTTAAGCTGGCATGACGATATTCGACCACGGTTCCCTTCGCTACATTGACGTTAAATCCGGAACAAGGAATTTCTTCGACGATTTCACTGCCCTCTTTGAACGCTTTGTACCACTCATATGCATGGGCTTTAGATGAAATTGAATCACCATAAGCCTTTTCCAACATTTTCAAATCGCCAGCACAAGAAATTTCGTTTGCAACACAAAATTTGAGGCAAACTTTTTATTCAATAATTTCGTTTATGTTAAAACTCAGCACGCACTAACGAGGTTGACTGACTTAATCAGCTGCTGTAAACAATCTGGTTGACAGATCGCGCTCAAACTTGGCATAATATTGAATGACAGTCCTACCAACCTACGAACAAATTTAAGATTTTAATTAACAAATTCCCGGTACTTTTTTGATAGAAGGTATAGTTGAAAAAATTGAGTGTAGCCATATAGTAGACAACCATCAAAAAGGCTTTTGATGCCGCCCTAAAAGTAATTTTCTTAGTGCAGCAGTTGATCAAAATTCACCAAATTGATCCCAAATTCAATTGATTTTCTTGTTCTAATATATCACTAGCCCCAAAGCAGCATTTTGTATTATTTTCCTGATTTTGCGTTATTATTATAATAAGTGAATACATACAAATGGGCGATCAATGTTTGATGTAATATATCTGAAATTTTATCTGATTTGTTCCAGAATAATTAAATGGATCATGTTAATTTTATTGTTTTAGTATTCAATATGTACATTCCGAGTAGAAAAGACGGTGAATTTACTACAGTCTGTTTGACAAGAGCGTGTACGGCAAAACTTTTTTTTAGGTACTGGTAGAAGCTTGGTTGAGAATTGGGCATGTTGCTAGCCCCTTCCCCTCAGATGCTTTGTGTATAGAGTCTCAGTTGTCGTTCGATCTTTGTTAGAAAAGGACGTATTTCGTCATGAGCGTTACGTACGCATCACGTTATGAAGCAGTGTTCTTGTGTTTGCATCCAAAAGGACCCAAAATGTCATACGCAGCCGCTGCAAAATACATGAAAAAATCAAAGACATTTGTTAGTAAGTGAGTGAAACGCTATTCTGAAGTAAAAAATGTCGACGATCTGCCTAATCGTAGCTCTACGCAAAAAACAACGAAAAAGGAGGACAAAATGATTTTACGGGTATTCGAGAAGAATTCTCGCCTATCGTTACGTGGTGGCCAAGCGGTTTTGCTTAAAAAGGGCCTTAATGTGTCATGTGATACTATAAGAAAACGTTTACTGGCTCATGAAGTAAAATTTCGTAGCATAATAAAGAAACCGCTGCTGTCGGAAAATCATGTTAAAAAGAGACTCACTTGGGCGCAGGGAAATTTGGACCGGGATTGGGACAATGTAATTTTTTCGGACGAAGCTTCTTTTTGGGCACGTTCTTCTGTCACTCATACCTGGTGTACCCACGCCAATAAATTCATCCAGCGGACCGTCAAACATCCGGTTAAGGTGCACGTTTGGGGTTGTTTTTCAAAACAGGGATTTGGTACCTTGCACATATTTACAGGTAATTTAAATGCAGCTAAAATGGTCAAAATATATCAAAGGGCTTTATTTCCATCTGCTCAAAAGTGGTTTAGAAGGAAAAACATATATTGGCTACTGCAAGAAGACAATGACCCGAAACATCGGAGTCATCTTTGTACAGTGTGGAAACGAGAAAATGACGTTGAAGTACTAGATTGGCCATCACAGTCGCCGGATGCAAATCCAATAGAAAATGTTTGGGCACTCATGAAGTTGAAGCTTGGAGAAAAGCAGATCTGGACTTTAAAACGATTAGTTCGTGAAATTAAACTTATTTGGAGGTCTTTGTCCCTGGATTATGCAATAAAATTAGTAGAAAGTATGCCTCGAAGACTCCAGACAATTATTGATAATGGAGGCGACTGGACAAGTTAATAATAATAAAGCATCATTGTGTATATCATGTATAATGAGTGTATTTTTTTTCTACTTTTTATCCCAATTCATTCCCGAGCTTTGCCGTACACGCTCTTGTCAAACAGACTGTATATTAATGAATGAAATTGTTGACATACATGTCTATGCAGAAACGTTAAATTTCGCTTTAAAAACCTCGCCCAATAATTACCATTAGAAACGCAAACTTCAGATAGATTTGCTTAGGATTAATGTGGTACATTTAATTCAGGATCGAAAGAATACAATCAAATCAAAGGATTAATCTTAATTAATAGCTTTAAATATTTCAAGTTCGGTCACAAAATCGTATTAAATTTTTATGCAACTTCATGTTCAGTTCGTTGTTTCACACCTTACGAAAAGTAAACTCTCGGTCATAATGATAAACAGACAAGTTGTTTCCAATTCAACATCGAATGAAAATTTTCCATTGTGATGATATGCAAAAATTGTTAAATTTAGGAAGTCGAAAGGAGTTGCAATTTCCGGCCAATTTTAAACAAGTAGTTTAGTTAACGTAAATGTTATTGTGAAAATTATACATATGAATGATAATGAATAATTTGCACCTATAATTTATTTATTTACTATAATCACACAACAATACCCAACGTTTTTTATTCGCACGGAAGCCGGTGCTTAGCGGAAGAAGAATTGTTTAGAATCAATTTAATCAAGGCAATTTCTTTGAACTTCGGAAGCTAGCAGCCTTGCATTTAAACATCGTGTTGTTTACTTTTACATTATTTTTGTCTCAAACTGTAAGTCTATGAATAGTTTTTTTTTATCATAATTTATACATTTTTACGCAATGATCGCATTAAAACAATATCGCATCCTAATGATTCACAAATAAGTAACTTTCCGTGTCTTTCTTATCTACAAAATTGCATATATTATATTCCGACTTAAAACAGATACTTGTTTCACATTATGCAACTAACATTATCCAATGTACAAAGATAATTGTAGCACGTACAACATAACATATGGGATTGTAATTACATTTCACCGCTCGTATCTATTAACTCATATGCATGAATGAAATAAGCTCTGAGAAAAGCGAAATGCACATTTTATTGAATATTCGCTGCAATCATTTGCGCACTATTTGTTTCTATGGCATTTGGCCAAGGATGCTTCAAGCACGTGTAGTTTTTGTGTTTCTGATAAAATTCGATCCAATAACACTTTGTTCCAATATAAACGACTAAAACATTTTAGATTGAATTCAATGCCAGCCTAGGCCTGTGTACAAATCAATATTTAATTGTCATATACTCATAAATTCAGTGGAGTTGCGTTTTATAATATCTCAAATATGCATAATGTGTTTTGGTTGATGTTTTGAAAATTTAAAGTAAATTAATTGATATTTGTCGTCACTTCTGTTGTTTCCTTGTTTGAGATTGTTGTTAGCTGGGCAGTTAACGTTCCAGTTGATTTTCTAAATGAATATAACAAATTTTTGTATTTATAATGAAAATGAAAACAACAATAAAAAACAATAATGAAAACAATCAAGAAATTTACACTTGCAATGCTTTCAATAAAAAGATTTAATATTTTCAACGAAATACATAATTTTAAGATTGTGTCTTTCATTGTTTCTGCTTGTCTCAATTTCATGGTGAAAAATGTAATTGCCTTAAGGGGGTCTTACTATATAATACCTCATTTCCGAGCGCTATATTCAAAAATTGGTTATAAGTAAACTACAAATGATTTCGGGAAGCAGTTTTTTGTAATGTTATCATTGATTATTGAACTTTACATAGTTTTTTTGGTTTTACATAAAAATGACGTATGTGATCGCTACACGTCCTTCACTGTGTCCTCGCCAAAAGTGCCCAGGGCGCACGGGGTGAACGATTTTGACCGATCAGATGATCTAAAACCAAAAAACCTTTAAAATTTATTTTTCTCATCCCCTTGTCTATGGATAGACACGAGCTTTTTCGAAAATTCGAAAAATTCTTATAGTAATAGAATTTTGAAAAAAAAAAAAAAATTTTTTTTGGCACTTTTTTTCCTGCTATTCAAGGCTGTTAAAAATTTTTGGACAAGAATTTCAAAAAAAGCTCGTGTCTATCTGTTGCGACATGTTTTCTGATAATAAAAATGTTTACTATGACAAGATCGGTCAGGTAGGTTTTTCGAAAACGTTCACCCCACCTCAAAAAAGACGACTTTCGGAAAAACACGTTTAAAGATTGACAACGTAATAAAATATTGTTAAAAATTCTTACGATCAATCTGCGATCCCAGGTCCATAGAGTTCACCTTCTTGTTCGAGGAGGAATTCGCGTTGAGCCACTTGCTCTTCTCTTTGCTCGATCCTGGCCCTTTTCGCTGCATCAGTCACCGTACGCTCCGAGCGGTCGATGCGCTGCTCGTCAAGTCGCGCGGCGCACGCCTCTGCTTCATGCCCCAACGTGATTACCATTTGTGATATTGCATTTTCCGCAATGGCGGAGAAAACAGTCATGAAATTCAAAATGCAATACAAAAAACCAGGAGTAGTTTTCACTTCCACTGATCGCCTGGTCTTGAGTTTTTTCGCCGACGTGCTTGCATACGCTGTTTCCTTCTCCGCAACATGTGGATTCGGGGTTTTTCTTTTCTTGATACGACCGCCAATACGACTACGACGCACTGTTCGCGATCCTTTTTTATCCATTTTCCACGCAAAATGAAAAAAAAGCGAAAAAATTGAATAAAAACTCGGATCGAAACACTTTCGAAACAAGCGAGATGTTCAAGGTGCCAACGTTATTTTCAGACTGAATCAAAAGTAAGAAATAAAGAATTTTTTCAAAAGAGCATCTCAAACACTAACTAATGGGAAAAATGTAAAATGGTTTTCACAACTATTCACAAAATCAGTTCTGCACCTCGAAAAACGGTCCCACGCGGGACTACAGCAGAAACGTGAAAAAGACCGCGCGTGACCGTGAAAAATGCTCTGTCACTGCCAAACGAGCCCGTCCACAGTTAAATCCTTTTACCAGCGTATTTCTAACGCTATTTAGATAAAAAAAATGTTTAAAAAAAATCGATTTTTTGAAACTGTTACATATTAAGACCCCCTTAAACAAGATTTCTCTAGGTGGCTTATAATGATCATAGTTTCCGGTCATCTATGATTTCTGCTACATTTAACTTTACCTCTCCTTCTTGCATCATTTTACGTGTCTATGATTAGTAAATGTGTACGTTATTAAAATCCTGGAAATGTTGTTTAGATATTTATGATTAGTGCCATTTTGGGCTTGCACGTTACCAATTGAATGTGAAAGGAAAGCTTTCTATTCATTCCATTAAGGACAATTTCAGTCAATACGTCCATTAGCGTGAACCAATAAATTCAGCTAGCTTAATATACATTTATTATTTCGATATAGTTTTTTAGGGGAAAGAGTACTCCCATACTCGGCTAGTGCTCTCATGAACATAAAGTTGTTAAGTCAATGAACTTCAACTATCAATCTTCTTCTTATAAATACCATTTTAGCACCTTGACATCGTTTTATTTTTCATTCGACCACCACATTTAATAGGATTTTTTTCTTGCAAGTGAACCGCATTTTCTACTTTCTAAATTTGTATTGAAAATTTTAAGGTATTTAGTTATTAATAAAAAAAAATGAGGTCATTACCATAACAATATTCGTTGTGCAAGTTTGCAATTGAAAACATTTTTAGTATTTATCAATCAACCAATAAGCATTTATTGTGCGTACCTTTTGTTCAAAATGAAAAGGGTTATGTCATTTGTTAAGAAATTTTCACGATTTCCAAATTGTTAACGTAATAAACGTCTTGTCGAGTCTATGTTCAATATTTTCTGTTTTGTTTTATTTATAATTATAGTGACTATGCGGTTTTAGCATCTTATTTCAAAAGTGTTGGTTCATTATGATTGCCGCCCGTTCTGATTTGTGGATTATACAAGTCCAATATGAACATTGTTTTCTTTTGAACATTTCAACGCTTTTACCATTTTTAACCACACTTTAACCATTTAAATTTTTATCTTGGTCATATGGTCATAATCATATGAACAGATTTTGACATCTTTGTATCTAATATTTAGGAGACTGGTTTTGGAGGTGTCTGAAGTTTGCATCGTTGTGAACGCAATTGTCTCAAATTCTTTTACTTTTTGATTTTTTTTGGATGATCTGACATGAAATAATTGTAAATTTTCACCAAAGTATCACCGGAAAATTGATCTGGTTTTGCAAATGATTATAAGATGGGTTTAATATACACCATAACAAATATACTTCATATTTTTCTATCTAAAATCTTAACAATAACTTACAATAACGACCTACACATGCCATGATAATTTAGAAGGTTTTACTTGAAAATCAGTTCATTTGGTACTTTGACTTTTTTTTAAATTTCTGTCAGATAAACTTCTTATATAATAATGTCGGAATGGAATGACAGTGCATTCCACTAAATTCTTAATAGAAATTTGTAACTTTTATTTTGAGCAATCATGCTTGATGTCTACTTATATTTTGAATTTTTACTGTCTAGCAAACACTCATGAAATTATTTAATTTTCGGCACAGAAGCATTCCATGAAAGTCGGTAACAATTTTTGTAAATTTTTTGGATCCTTATTACTATTTTGGAAATGCTTATATATAACGTAGATGTTAGTGTTTTATTGTCCATAAGTAATTTTACTAATTCTTTTAAACTAATTAAAAAAATCGGACCGAGTTTATAGGACAACTTTATGGTTGCGTAAAACATGAAAAAAAAACCCAATTTTAGGTTTATTAATGTCTTTTGTAAGAAATTTACTCATCGTTTACTGTTTTAAAAACATAGTGCACACGGTCTCCTAACATTCACTCACATATTTTGTATCCTTAGCGTCATTATAACAATTTATTTGTAAAAAATACACCGCGGGTCGATCGCGTCGATTACGTGACACCAAATCATATTAAATTATCTTCAAAACAATATGGGGGGGGGGGGGGGTAGTTGTGTTGTAAACGCTAATTTATAAACAGAGTTCGGTGACAGCCTTAGTGTGAAGTAGATGCACGACCACTTTCGCATATCTGTTTAAAATTATCGGGCTTCTTGTGTTTTGTCGTTTACCTCACGCATTTATCAGATAGAATACAAAAAACTTTTTGTGCGATTAATTAATAAAATATAATCCAAATTCACCATGGATCCACCAAAACAAACCATGAGTGCTTCAAGAATCAAAAATTTCGTGAAAAATAGAAAGATGATCTTGCTTACAAAAAGAAGGAGAATGAGAGGATAAAGGAGCTTCAAAAGAAGCGAAGGTTAAGAATGACCAAGAAAGAACTAGAAGATCTACGAAAACGAAAGCGGAATGAAAAAAGACAAGGGGAAAAACAGCTTCAACAAATAGACTTACGCGGATCAAATATTTTGGAAGTATCGACTTCAAATAATTCTTCTTCGAGTATATACCCATACAAATGTGTTCAAACATATAGCAAGGCCGTTTTGAAGTGTGTGGAAAGCCTGCCTTCATGTCCTATTAAACAAAAATCCGTTATCGAAGGTGTCTGCACTCGCTTGGGTCTGAAACTTGTAAAGGAAATATTATTAGATTTGAGTGAAAATCGGGAATTTGAATTTGAGCAGACTTCTGTTAAAGACTTGATATTGTATACACCTGTCCAGGCATAAATGACAGTATGGCTGTTTGGGAAAACAGGAAGAAACAAGCATTACAAAAACACTATCTTACAATCAAAAACATTATCTTTGTGAAAGAAGCGTACTGTGTCTTCAGTGAAGAAAACCCTGAATTTAAAATATGCTACTCAAAATTTTGCAGTTTGCGGCCAGCTAATGTGTTACTGTTGAAAGATACACCTGCAGAGCAGTGCAAGTGTAAGCTGCACAAAAAGTTTATAATAAAATTGCGAGGATTAGAGATAGCCTTTTCAAACAAATTTTGGAAAGATGCATTGTGTGATAAAAAGCTAATATCAGAATGTTGGAACAATAAATGTGATAACTGTGACAATCTGAAAAAAACTGGAGAAACCTTATAATTTAACCAAAAATGTTTACTGGAAAGAGTGGGTGAAGTTAAATAATGATAGCATTAAAATAAAAGTGAACAAAACGAGTGCAGGAGAACTGTATGAAAAAATTATATTATGATCAGAGTTTGTTCGACATGTACACCTTAAAAGAATTGAAAGTGAGAAGTTCAATTCTGAATCAAAAAAGCGACAACACTAGAATTTTGCAAGTAGATTTTGTAATGTCTTATTCCTGTGGGTACCAAAATGAAGTACAAAGCGCGCTTTGGGCCAGATCAAATGTGACTTTATTTAAAGCGCCTGCATATTTCACAAATGAATGCCTGAAATATGCAGGCGCTCGTGATTGTAATTTGTTCTGATTGCCCAAATAAGAACAAAGATCGGTCTTCGTCTTTATAAATCATCTCTACAAGTTATATGTGAAAATAACGATACAAATATTAAAGATGTCATTTTCAGTGATGGCCCATCTTCAGAATTTAAGAATAAATCTATGGCACATTTCCTCCATTACTTATCAAAAATACATAATAAAAAATTTTTGTGGAAGTACTTCGCTACTTCACACGGCAAAGGAGTCGTTCATGGAGTAGGTGGAAACGTGAAACGTTTGGTGCGGCAAAAAACAATGTCACAACGGCGAGACAGTATTGTTGTACAAACAGCTGAAGAATTGTCGACGCAAGTTTATTCCCAAATACAAAAATTTTATACATATCTCAAGCAGAAATTGAACCAGAAATAACAAAAACCGTCCATGGGAAAACCTGAACGCATTGCTGGTATATCCAGGTTTCATGTTTTAATATGTGATAGAGAAGTTTATCGAGGCCAAAAATATTCACTGGATACAGAGGAAGCAGTTCGACAAAAAATATTAGTAATACGAATAATACTAATAGACAAAAAATATTGATAATATTTAATAGTACGAAATTTATACATATTTTGAAGTCGTACGTGTCACATGCGTGAAAAACAATGTCGGCTATGTGACACAGCATTTTTCTTAAATTTTTTTTTCTGGAGTAGATGCATGATGTAATTTTTTTTTTGTTTAAAATAAATTATTGATCTTTATTGTCATCTTTTGCTTTAATATCCTATTCACATCATTATTTTCGCTAAAATTCGAAAAATAAACACTTATGTTTTAAAGGTGGTTGACGTGACGTTTTATATTGCTTAAAACTCTGTACAAAATGAAATATAATAAGTGCACTTCATATGCCTTTACCGAGCATCCCTTCAAGTATAAAAAGTGAATTAGAAAGAGAGGTTTTCACGAATTTTCACAAATTCATGAAAGTGAATTTATATTAGAGATGTTGCAAGAGCTCAAGCTGGTTTCGAAGAAGCGAGACGAGAAGCTGCCGACAGACGATCTTGTAAGCATTTACATGCTTACAAGATCAAATTCACCGAAGAACTAAAGTCACTTGATCATTCGAAACGCCGTAACTTCTCCGATTGGACTCTGGCAAAGCTCATAAAAATGAAGAATTTGCGATGTAGCTCATTTCTGGCTCAATGGCTTTGAGACCATTGCATCCGTGAAAAAATTACCGTTTGGTGGGCTTTTCATGGCGGAGTTGTGATTGGGCTGTGTTTTTTCGTGGATGAAAGCGACAGTCATGTAACCGACAATAGAGCGTGCCATCGTGTTATGTTGGAAAATTATTTGTTACCAGAATTGGATGAAATTGACATCAACGATATGTGGTTTAAACAAGATGGTTCCACTAGCCACACAGCACGCCTCACAAACGTTTCATTGAAAGGCAACTTTGGCAAACGCGTTATTTCGAGAAATCCGAAGGCCCGGTCGAATGGCCGTCTTGCTTATGCGATTTTGGATTTCTGTTTATGAGTCTATATCAAGTCACTGGTCGAGGCCACAAACGGGCATCTTTCGACGAGCTCAAAAACAACATTCGACGCGAAATTGTCAACATTCCAGTCGAAATGTGGGCCATAGTGGTGGAATATTGAACCTAAAAAATCTACCGCTGTAAACGGGCTCGTGGCTGTCATATGACCTAAATCGAGTTCAATTCATAAAATGTAATGCTTGCACTACATGCACACTAAATTTGAACTCAATATCTCTTACATTTCTGCGTTTTATGAAAAGATAAATTTGTTATGTCCTCAATGGAAAACCCTTTAGTATCACGGTTACTAAGACAACAAAACGAACAATTACTGCATGTGAGTGACTTCCGTTTTTTTGAGTTTTAATCTAATTTTCATCCGAATTCGGATGCTACCTAGTGCCATTGTCAAGTTTACATTGTGTCGTCATCAGTGTCTTTCCGATCGTCAAGAACGACAGCAGTTCCGCAAATTTTAACACAACCAAAAGGATTTAAATCAAGACAAAGATCAAGGACTAAGATTTAATAATTATCAGCCGGACTGATTTGAAGCAATTTCAGACATTCAGACAGGACATTTGCGACCAATTGCCAAATTCAATTATAAGATGCTAAGTGGTAAAAATTGCATCCACGAGAGTTTAATAATCTATTGGAGTAAGCTTCAAACAAGATTCTTCGTTAGCACATATCTTCAGTAATTGAGTAATTAATGCAAGGTTTCATTAATTTTCGGAATACATGAAAAGAAAGAAAAAATTTGAAGCAAAACAGATTATGAAGTTTATTATTTTATCTAGCAGAGGATAAACATTTGTTAGCTAATGGGTACCTTGTATGATGTTACAGAACAATGATAATTTAAAATATAAATAATTTATAAATCAATACGTGAATCGACTCAAATGACACAATCTTAATTGTTTGGGAAAATGTACTTAACACCCGAAGTTATTTAACACCGATGTTTCTGATCCCGGTGTCTGCTGTCTGCTATGCTGATGCATAGTGTCTGCATTCACGCATCCAAAGAAATTTTCCAATGTTGTTAATCAAAAATCTAACGCAGAGAACTATTTTTAAAATAAGATATTTCTAACAGATAGGTGAAATTCTTGTCATCCTTATTTCAGTGGATTTTCTAAAAGTATTTATATGATGTGGTGTAAAAAATTTCATTCGATGGGGTCAACCTCGTTGACGATTGGATATTTGTTTGTGTAATTTTTCAACTACTTTGTTCTTAAGTTTTATTCAATCTACTGTCAAATGGTCGTCGCACTGTTTACATTTGCAATTTATCAAATTTGCGATTATTAACACAACCGAGCACTAAAAGCTTCCAATATTTATGAATTGCTCAATTTATTGTGATATTGTTATTTGCTTTCAAATTATCGAAAGTTAATATCGCTTTTATTTCATAAGTAAATTATTTCTGAACGAGTCATTGCTTTTTTGGTTATTCGGAAACATACCGCTGGCCAGCATTGGTCGCTAGGTCTGCATATATGGCTTACAGATAAAAGTTACACTAAAGAATCGAAGCAGAGCCTTTTAAGTTAAGTGGCGGCCACAACTTTCAGTTTGGCGATAATTTGACGTGTTTGTGGGTCAAGCTAGGCAAATCTTGGTCTACTTTTTGTAAAAATGAGACCAACGAGTTCGTCTCACCCTGACATTATCTCAATCTGAATTTTTCTCAGTAGGTCTCGTCTAACAACCTTTTCACTGTTCCTGATGGGTACTTTGAATTCATTTTTACTGCATTTTGCCTGGTTGAATCAGCTTTTCCCTTTATTTTTCTAAATGTAGTTTCAATGAAATTTTGACGATATTTGAATTAGTATTAGTCCATTATGTCTTGTGAACATCTTATGAATTATATTTATTGCGGTCAAACTTAGGGAATAATAAAATGAAAAGCAACCGAGAATAAAAGATGCCATCAAAGATGGCGTTTCGCCAATAACTTTTTGCCCTTGTCGTATAACGAAAAAAAAACATAGACGATTGTGAGAAAATATGGTTAGAGAACACATAATATCTTTAAGGTGTCTGAAGTTTGCATCCTTGCAAACGCTCCCCAGATTTTTTCACTTTTTCAATTATTTTTTTTTTGATAATTTGACTCAAATGTTGGTAATTTTATTCGCATTTTTGGATGTTTCTGCACTCTACTAGGTTTTCATTTCAGTGTCTGTCTATTCAAAACAAAAAGTGAAATTTTGAAACCTTATTTTTATTGGCTTAAAAAAAAGTGCCAAAAACTACGGGTGGTTAGACAACAAAATATTGCTTTGGCTAAGAATACTAAAATGTCAGACGAACCTATTCTTTTCCAAATCGAAGACTCATATTATTCAATTGATAACAGTGGAGGAATGGAGATTTTCAGAAAAAAACATCAATTATTTACAAGACTCATCAGCCCCAAACAGTGTTGAATAGTTTAAAGGAAAACTGCACATTATGGTGCCAAATCTGTAAAATCAATTTTGGGAGTGCTTAAATTTAACATTAAAGTTTGAGGATGAAAAAATAATTTGTTAAAATCAGTACCACAAAAACTTCTATGAAATCGTTGAAAAATAACATGTTAAATTCATAATTTAAAAGCTTAAATCCTGAATTTAAATTGATGGAAACTGTTTAAAATTCTGAGCAAACAAGAGCTCATTCTTAAAACAAATAAAGCAAGATATTACAATTGTATTTTTTTTGTCATTTATTAAAATTCATTTGTTTTATTCCATAAATTAACATAGATTTGCTTAATCGCATTTTAATGGACTACAAAATATCGGAAATATTAGAACAAAATATTGAAAAATTCCAAAAGAACGCGTTTGAACATATTGACGCGAGTCAATTGTTTGAATTTTCGCTTTAAAATCGAACATGATCTTATAATAAGAAATTTTTTTGTTGTGTACCTTATTCTTTTATTCTCGATTCCCTTCGCATAATAGAAATCGCACGCAAAATATAAAAAAGCATTTAAACCAGATTTTAAAAAAAGCAAACTTCGAGCAAATCAACGAGATATAAAGCCATAAAACCTCCTGATATATGCCGCAGTAATTTATTAAAATTATTTTAATTTATGTAAATTATAGTACGGTATGAGCTGTGATTGCGTGGATATTTTTGTATGTTTCAAAAAAGACACTTGGCCAAAATATAATTTGAACAAATGATTAAATAAGCTCCAGGTCATCCTTCTCGTTGATGTTATGTACAATACTAGAGAATTAAAGAAGGTTTTTGTAGTATAATAATAAAAGTATAACAATAATGACATCAATGGAGTTTGAAATAAAAGATAAAAGTATTTTCTTCGCTTTAATGCGGATAATTTGAATGGAAAGTTTGCAATTTCTTCTCGTAATTATGACTTTGCTGCTAGTTTTCCAGGAAAGTCAAATCGTTGATAAATATAAAAAAGTGATAAAATTTCAGGGTAAAATTTTCACATGAGAATGAAAGAAAATTTTTAAGGAACCCAATAAGATTATTAATTAAATTCAACAAGGAAATTTTCATCTTCCTATGGATACTCAATGTGTTCATGATGCCTCACTTAGAAAATTATCTAACTTTCTTTAAAATAATATTCTCATATTCTATAATCAATGAGATTTAATTGATAAGAAAAAATAATATACGATCAATATAATTAAACGTAATGTAAATAAAATGTTTCAATCCGATTATCACTCAAGATGTTCAACATTTTATAGCTTTATATAAGGACTCTAATATCACCAAAAAAATTACAACGTATATCCCGGAAAAATTTTGAAAGTAAAAATAAAAGTGCGGGCAAAATAAATACATTTCCTTAAAATTTAAAAATCGGCTGGACGCGTACCTTTGTTTTTTATTTACATAATAGGTGTATAAATATGAAATGCGGATTTTTTCTGCTTGAAATATGCATTTATTTGAATAACAGAACGAATAAATTCAATAATAAAAGTATTGGCCATCGTTAGCTACGGCTTTTTCCCATCTGTCTGTCAATTGATGGATTCCGTCCCAGTACCACTTCTCATTTTTTAAGGCTAACCACTCATCAAGCCAATTTTTAACTTCTTCGTAAGAATGGAAGTGCTGTTCTGAAAGTCCGTGCTGCATCAATCGAAACAAGTAGTAGTCAGAAGGAGCCAAGTCTGGTGAATACCGCGGGTGGGGCAGAACTTCCCAATTAATGTTTCCCAAGTAGTCCTAGACAGGTATTGCAACATGCGGCCGAGCATTGTCATGTTGAAAAATGACTTAATCATGTCTTTGATGAAATTCTGGTCGTTTTTCCTTAAGTGCGCGGTTCAATTTGATCAGTTGTTGTCGTTAACGTTCGCCAGTAATAGTCTCACCAGGATTCAGTAGTTCGTAATACACACAAATACACAGCAAAGTCTTCTTTCCATGAATATTTCGGACTAGTTGTGATGTTGATGGCTCGCCTGGGTCTACCCATGATTTCCGCTTGGGATTGTCGAAATAAATCCACTTTTCATCGCCAGTGACAATCCAATGCAAAAAACCTTTTCTTTTCAGTCTGGAAAGCATAATTTCACAAATGGTTTTTCTCCTTTCGATATCTCTTCCTTTCAATTGATACGGCACCCATTTTTCAGCTTGCCTGAGTTACTCAGGCAGCCTTTCCAATGGCTGCATGAGTAACTTCCAACGCTTCCGCCAACTGTTTTTCAGTTTGTGTGTTGTCTTCAACCAATAATGCTTGCAAATCTGTATCTTTGAATTTTTTTTTGTGGTTTTCCACGGTCTTTCCAAATCTTAAACCATCGTTCACAAGTGTTTTGTCTTGAATCATGTTCACCATGTTCTTCCACTAACAATCGATAAGTTGCTCCTGCCGTTTTCTTCAAATGAAAAAAGGTTATTAGACTTCCCCACAAAACCTCTTTTTCTGGCACGTAATTCGACATTTTTGAAGCGAAAAAAAACTTTGTTGTTTGTACAATCGAAACCTAAGACATACTGGAATTGGTTGACAGATGTTTACCCTCCAAAATGCCATATTAGTGATCCCCGACACAAACCATATGTAATGGTTATGCCATCTGTTAGTAAAATCCGAATTTCATATTTGTAAACCTAATAATTTTACAGGGTAATCAATCGCATTCAATTTTTAAATGGGTTAACTCAATGCTACGTGCATCGAATAATAAAGCTAACTTGAATTAATATTGATTTAAACAAAAGAGTGTAATCCGTTGATTGATTGTTTATGCATGCACGTGAGTTGTTGTTCCTTAAAATGTGATTTGTAGTCCGTTTATTCAACCTTTAGTTTCAAGTTTAACCTTTAATTTGTTTGGTACTTGCCCTACCTTGCAAGTAGATATGATGACCATTTCGTAGTAGTTAAATTTAAATAAATAGTTTGTATATATTTTGCTAGAATTTTCAAGTTCAGATTTAGTAAAGATATTTAAATAATTTCGTTTCTAGTGAAAAAATATACTTGTTCTGTAAATCATCAAGCTATTGCTCATATGTTTCCCAAAATGTTTTCTTCTGAAAAGATCATTAAATCTAGGGTCAATGTTCATCCAAGTTCAGTTGAATGTAATAAAAAATGTTAAATAACATAACACGAAGCATGTTATTATTATACAATAAAACAGTAACAAACAAGATTAACTAAACAAATTAACTGACAACTAATGATAATTTAGTTGTCCTGTGAAGTGAATTTCGTTGTTATTGGAGGGTAAATTTTCCTCTGTAAACAAATTTGACTACAGATTCCGAATAGACACTCAATGTCACAATTGACATTGGAAAACATTTATAAACTAGAGATAATCAACATTCGTATCATGTTTTGCTAGACTTTAGGTCGAAATAGAAAGATACAAATGTGACTTATATCAGTATCTAATTATTCATCTACCTCGTTATCGAAGAATGATTGTGAATATTTTTCACTTTCAAGAGATAAGGACCCCAACTTTTGCTCATTGTATAAGCAACTTACTTAACGTTTTGAATTGAGGAACATTTAGTTTTAAATCGTTACAGTGCACATGGTAAACTTGTCGAATTTTTTTATAAATGGTAGAGACAATTAAATAAACGATATAATTGACTAACATACATCACATAATACCTTGATATTCAAAAAAAAACTAATTTTAGTAACATATTTAATGCATGCAAATATGGCGTATTAAATTGAATTCTGAAATTCTTTAATAAGAAAAAACACTTAATTCAACAAAAAGAAATAAGTGTCGGTAACTAAGTAACTGCTGGCAACATAATTAAGCTCATTCCCATTTAAGTATTTGACGGGCATGAGTAGACTGCACTAAAATTCAGATTTTTATACATTTATTTTCCATGTAGCATTATAAATGAATGTGGTATTAATGTTAATAAAGCTAACACAATTTTTTAGGTGTCTGAAGTTTGCATCGTTTCGATTGCAACGCTGTCAAATTTTTTCACTATTTGTTTTTGAATAGATGGCTAAAGTGGAACGAAAACCTAGTAGTGCAAAAACATTCGAAAATGCGAAAAATTAGTAAAATTTCAACTGAAATTCACAGCGAAAAAATGGAGACCGTTGCGTTTGCTGCGATGCAAACTTCAGACACCAGTTTTTTCATCTTCGCTTTTTTGCTCTAATCAAACTTGAATGCTTAACAAAATCTTAAGTAGAAAACGAATTGCAATAGTGCCAGCAATTTTTTTTCTTATCCTATGGGTAATACCTATGCGAACGTTGTTTTGTGCATATGTGTTTTAAACCAATGAATTCGTGCTAATTTCCAAGGTCAATGGCTAGTCGATAAAGTTATGTTTACTTTTTCTTGAGCACGTAAATCAACAATGTGTAGACAGATAAAGACTTTAATTTTGAGTTCAATCACAATAGAAGAATATCAGTACGCAAACCATGTTAAGCTTATCAAAATCGAAAGAAAATATCTTATTACTAAATTATATTACTAAAACTCATACTTTGTGTATCCTCCGCGAGCCTTGATTACAGCTTCAATCCTTTGTGGCATGGATTTTATCAATGTCTGACAGTATTCGATGCTTATGTCGTCCTTCCAAGCGTATTTAATGGCGTTTTTGAACTCCCCCTTTGTCCTTGGTCCCCTACTCGCCACTTTTCGTTTCAATTCAGCCCAACAATTCTCGATTGGGTTCAAATCGGGACTGTTTCCTGGCTACTCCAGTGTAGAAATTCCCCTTTCTGCGACGAATTCTTTAACCTGTTCAAAAACAAAACAATGATTTTATGCTTTTATTTATTTTTTACTTTTGTATTGAACTGTTGTTTGTAGAAAACCTACAATTTACCTTACGAGCTCGATGACATGGCGCAGAGTCATCTTGAAAAATCGGGTCATAAATGATTGGAAAGAGCCTATCCATCGACGGGATCAAATGTTTGTTAATCACGCTGATGTAACTGATCGCATTCATTGATCCTTCTAAAAACACCAAATCTCCGGTGTCAAAGTAGGAAATACAACCCCAAATCATGTAACTCTGAGGGAACTTGTTTCGAGTCACTACACAGTCTTTATGAAGTTCCTCTCCGATTCCGCGACGTACATACTGCAATCCATCCGACTGGTTAAGGTTGCATTTTGATTCGTCGGCAAAGAGTACTCTCTTCCAGTCATTTTCCGACCAATTTCGATGAGATCTGGCGAAATTCAGCCTCGCTGTTCTCATTTTAGCCGTTAAAGTTGGTTTTTTTTCGGGGTCGCCGAGCTGAAAGTCCACATAACTGTAGTCTTCTTCTGACAGTTCTGTCGCTAATCATTATTCCATTCGCTTCCTGGAAGTCCATGTTTACTTCCCTAGCGATTTTTTTTCGGTCACTTTAGCTTATGTTTTTAAGATGTCGGTGATCTTTTGCGGTTGTCTTTTTGTTGCCAAGTCCTGTTCCTAGTTTCCGCTGGAGACTTCCTTTCGCGTTTTTTTTAAATTTCGGACACAGTCGCGTGGCAACAACCAATCCTTCTAGATATAGCCCTAGTGGACAGCCCTTCGTTGTTTAACGCAACAATAATCAGTTTTTTTTCACTATTCAGTTGTGGTGCCATGATTCCTCGTCTACGGCTAAACTACAATAAACGACTGACAGAAGCCGACCCTGTCACGATACCTGAACAAACTGACAGATAATTAACCCCGCAAGTGATTTCCCATGTAAATTTTGGTTATACGACCCATAAAAATAGGGTAATCTTGCCAATTTCCCTGTTTTTCAGAGTGTTCAGTTTTATTTGGCCACCACGGTATATTGCTTTCTTTAATATTCTAAACCTTTGTGCCATTTTTTGTGCATTTAACATTTAGCGGACAATTTAGATTGATTCTTCTGGAAACGCATCTTTTACTGTATCATTTGCTTATAGATAATATAATGTATTTAAGAAAATTATAATTAACCCGCCTTTATGTGAAACGATAAATTTTCGTTAAACTTTAGATCCTGTCCGAAACTTTTGCTGGGAATACGAAAGGTTTAATTCTGAAATAATATCACAAATTATTCTATATATATATAGTATTATTTATTTGCCTATAGATTTCCAGATTGAAAGTTGGTCTTAAATCCTGATATTAGCATATTAAATTATTACTGTTTTTGAAATTCTCTTATTCTAACTTTTTGTTCGATTTTTAGCTGCGACATGGTTGTGAACACATTGGTATACTTTGTAAATATACGAATCCATAAATTCTCCGAATGCTTTCTATGCTGAATTTAGTGTGATTGTCCATTGCAGGAACTAAACATATTGAATCCCACCATCAATAAACCTTCCAATGAACTGAACGAATTGAACCAACTAAACAAAGTCTGGCAATTAAAAGCTTACGTGTTTTTGTATTCTAGAGCATTAATAGTTTCTCAGTAATCTGGTGATTAAGGATTAAGACCTTAACCTCTTTTGGTAGATGTATATTTCCTAGGTGTCTGAAGTTTGAATCCGTAAAAAAACAACGCTGTGAAATTTTCTCATTGTTTCTTTTGCTAGACGATTCAACTGAAACGAAAACATGGTAGAATGCAAAAAATTCAAATAGGCGAAAAAAATTTAACAAAGTCAAATACTTCGAAAAACATTCTAAGAGCTAGAAATCGGTTTGCAACGTTACAAATTTCGGGCACCTTATTTCTTCAAGCTTAATGCTGATGAAAGTTACAATGACTCTGACTGTTGCTAGACCTCATCTGGTAAGCACTTCTTTTACTAATCTTAAGTGACGAGACGAAGTATTCAGTCATCATCCGCAACAGTTTGTATTTTTTTTGAATTGTATCTGCCTTTTTTCTTTGAGAAAAAAAAAAACAAAAAAAAAATGAATTTGGTTTTAGCAATAGAAAAATGCTGAATTTAAGGCCAGAAATCCCTTTAGAAGCGTGATAAATAGGTACTTTTCGATAATTTTTTAGAAGGAATAAAATAATCTAATTATTTTGAAATTTTGACATAATTTTACTATGGCATTCAAGTTTGTGACACATTTTTTGGGGGGGATTACCAAAAAAATGGCTGCGTTATTAAGGGTTTTCGGACGCCTGTTTTCCGTGACATCGAAATGTGCTGTAGTTATCACTCTTTTTTACTGCTGATCTGCAAAAGATTTAACAAGTGACATTCATTTAATGACATATTAGAGTGAAGGACATACCATAAAAAAATAGTGAATAGTCCAAAATCGAAAATTTCGAAGCCATTTTACTACAAAGTTCGAATTTTCGACCATTTTTTCGACATATTTGACCCCAAAAAATTATTTATTTAAACGCTACCTTTCAAACTTAAATTAAAAAAATTAAACTGCTTTAAAAAAATTTTACTACTTAAAGTTAAAAATAAAAATAACAAAAGAGGTAAATCCTTCCGATAATATTGCTGAGCGTATTATCCCAAACTTTCATTGAAAACGGTCGATAACTTTTTGAGCTACAACAGGAGCAATTTTTGAAAACGTATTTTTGCGATAATCTCGTTTAAAGTTTAAACATATGATAACTATTAATTGTAGTGATAATGTCCTCCGTATAAAATTTCTCGATTGCATTATTGCCCGGTCTGCCCGAATATTTGCCCAGTCAAAAAAGGTAAATCAGAAAGCAAAGGTTGCTAGGAGATTGCTCTGCCTCTAATTGTCCGAGCGCCCGACTCGCTATGTATCTGACCACAAGCTATTCCTCCCCTCGACTCTATCAACTTTGCCTTGGCCAGTATATTCTTTGGGTTTTATACTTTCGAAATATTTAAAAAGAAAACAATCGATGTTTTGAAAATTCTAAGGGGATTTGTGGCCATAAAGGCCCAAGCGAAAGAGTCGTCCATCGATGGATCGAACATTTGAAAAAGAAAGGCAAACAGCACAAAGCATCTGGTTTATCTACTGTAGATACTGTCCCAGTCTGGACTTAGCTTCAGCTAGATTTACATAAGATTGCAGCTCCATTAAACTTCTGTATGAATATTTGCGTCACTGTCATCATAACCGTTTTTTTTTTTGAAATTTTGAATTTTTTGGGGGCAATTCGAATTAAATGGTTGCAATTTCTTTTCACGATTTTGGCTCTACTAACACTACCAGTGCTCTACTAGTTTTTCTCTTGAGTGATTATGAAAAAAAGAAAAGCAAATCGACGTCGTTGCGTTTCCAACTTCAATCACCTGTGTATTGTATTTTCTTCTGAATGTTTCTTTTTTTTAGTTTGACATGTGAAGTGGCTTGGATGGAGATGGATTCCAAATCACGCCAAGCGATAACAGTAGTACGGAATAAGAATAATAGTTTCAGTCTTTAAAGATACACTATAGAATTCAACAATGGAAATCTACTATAAATTACACTGAATGTACGAGGTCTGTTCAAAAAGTACCCGGAATTTTTAAATTTCGCGGGTCTGGAGAGTCCGATTGTCAAAAGTGTTTGTTTTCTTTCTCTTTCAAGATTGTTTTCAGTCATATTCACTGTTTACTTTGTCTGTGGTAGTCGCTAAGGTTCGACGTGTTTTTATGAGCTCGGCGATTTTTGCTTGTTTAAACAATGGAAGAATTGAAGAGTCAAAGAATTTGTATTAAATTTTGCGTAAAAAAAGAAATATAGTGTAACAAAGTGTGTGAAATGTAACAAAAAGCCTATGGTGAGTCTACTATGGAAAAAACAAGTGTTTACGAGTGGTATAAGCGTTTCCAAGATGGCCGCGAAGACGTTGAAGATGACGAACGCTCCGGTCGACCCAGCACGTCAATAATCGATGAAAATGTGGAAAAAATGGTTATAAATGATCGCCGAATAACAATTAGAGAAGTTGCTGATGAAGTTGGCATATCAATTGGCTCATGTTATAACATTTTTTCAAAAGTTTTGGGCATGAAACGAGTGGCAGCAAAATTCATTTCAAAACTGCTGAATTTTGACCAAAATAACAATCGCATGAACATCGCTCAGCACAATCGTCCACCTGGAAGCATTCAACGTCACCAAGAGCGAAAAAAGCACATCAAGTTCGATCAAATGTCAAGGTTTTACTTACTGTTTTCTTCGATTATAATGGCATACTGCACCAAGAGTTCTTACCACAAGGTCGTACGGTCAATAAGGAGTATTACCTTGAAGTTATGCGACGTTTGCGTGAAGCAATCCGAAAAAAAACGCCCCGATTTATGAAAAATGAATTCATGGCTTTTGCACCACGATAAGACACCTGCTCACTCGTCGTTGCTTGTTCGTAATTTTTTGGTCAAAAACAATACCGTAGTCATGCCCCAACCTCCATTTTCACCAGATATGGCTCCGTGTGACTTCTTCCTGTTACCAAAGTTGAAGAGACCCATGAAAGGACGGCGTTTTTCCTCGATTGAAAAAATAAAGGCCGAATCGCTGAGAGTGCTCAAGGACATACCAAAAAGTGAATATCAAAAGTGCTTCGAAGATTGGAAAAAACGCTGGCATAAGTGTATTATATCTGGGAGGGACTACTTTGAAGGGGACCACATTGATGTAGACGAATAAATAAATATTTTTTTTTGAAAAAACGAAAATTCCGGGTACTTTTTGAACAGACCTCGTATTGGGGAAATTTGTGAAATGCGTAAAGCGCTGCTGTAGGCAACTTTTTCAAAGTAGACTTTTTTTTGGTAGAGGGGGGAAGGCTGTTTACGCGTTGAGTGTGAGACTCTCAGACGCGCAATACTTTTGGACTACCCACTAAAAAACCCCCTCTGTCGAATTAAGAACCTAGCCTGAAACCGGTTAACTTTTGACGTTTGACGTTTTATTTCAGCTTAAGCCACATGTTCCTATGCTTAGAGACACCTTCAAGTTATGGAAATCTCTTCTCCAGCAAGAAGGAAGTATTAAAAAAGTTATGCCTACATCCCTGACGGCTCTCAACACTCCAATAAAGCTTTTTTCAGTGTTAGCACTGCCCGGCATATGGTGCCACGCGACTCCATTTGTCAACCGTTCTCAGCATTTCTCCGACCATAGTTTCCGGACCGAGGTCTTCAATTTCGGTGATGTGTTCACCCCGCTGCTTACTCCATCTTTTGCAAGTGGAGAATGTGTGGAAAGTTAGGTGACCGTGACCTGCCAATCTTGTGCAGCTTAGTCCGAAAACATATATGCGCGCTTAAGAGCGGGGTCAAGTAGAAATCGGTCTCACGATGCACTCGATTGAGCCGTGGCCTCATGTAAGCGATCAGACAGTCCACCTTCCCTTTGTGTCTTGCTCTCAGGATCGTTGCCAATCGCTGAGAGAGCGTTTTCTCTTTATTTAAATGGTTTGTTTTCACATTTTGTTTGCAAAAAAAAAATGTCGAGAAATATTATTGGGGAAGTGCATTGAGCATATATTGAAGTATTTTACAAATTTTTTTGAAGGAATATCTCACAAAATGACCCACAGTCCTTTTCTCGAGGTATGGTAAATTCGAGACGATCTTTATCAAGTACCACATTGAAAAATTGAGAAATATTGAGCTTAATGTAGTTGCCATGTTTAAATAGGGCCGTTTCATTTTCACTAAAAAGGAGCTATTGGTAGGTCCATAAATATAGTTTAAATTAAAAGTCCAAAGTTTCTTCTTTTTACATAATTCACTAATTCATTTTGAAATGTACTTTCGGATTAATTTAAGAAAAAAAAATAGACTAAACATTTTTGGAGTTAATGGTTGGTGCCGTTTTCAAGACCATATTTTAGAAAAGAAAAAGTTTCGCTTCTGGAGTTTCGAAATGTTTTTTTATTCACATGCACACATACTGACGCTTGCTGATACCAAGTTAACTTATAATTGCTTTGAAACTGATGATAATGACAACTTGAACGTGTCAGGATATCTCAGTTGCTATAGACTTGGCGCATGTGAATCGTTCTGAGTGTTTCGAAGCAGTAGGAAAAGATCTCGCTATTTAAAACGACAGTTGCTTTTCATGTCACAAACTTTCTGACCCGATTTTTAAGAACACCTTAGTTGATAGCTGCCATAAGTTAGCTTCAAGATACATTATATTTTTAACTTAAAATCTATCTTCGTAATTAACTTAATTTCCATCTTCAAAATTTATCAAAAAACTATCGTCTATCTATCAAAAATCGATTATTGTTAGACAATTACGAATGATATACTTTATCATATACAGTTTGGGATTGTATAAAAAATTGGTTGCTAAAGATTAAAGTCAATGGCTACAGAAATTTTGCTGCATTGACAGTGTTTGTTATAAGAATATCAAGAAATTTAACTTGTTTCAGCAGGTTAAAAGTTGCAATGCCAATGAATATCTATCTGGGTTATATAAATGTAACCGCAAGCGTAAAACCTGATTTCATGATTCAGTTAATGTGTTACTTATTACACTTTTAACAGAGTTAATATATGTGTAGTATTAGCACAATCCAAACAATTTTTATAAAATCTATACAAGTTAATGCCAAGGTAGTATTTGATTTCTCTTTCGGGAATTCGGGAATGCATGTTTTGGTCGTTACCTTGGAACTCTAGTGTAGTTGATGTTTAGTAAGCAAAAACAATTTTCGTAGAATTAATATCAATAGAATAATTATTCAAATCACGTAGGAAGATTTTAGATTCGTAAGTTATGTTAAAAGTACTAAGACGTAGTGGACTGAGGTTAGATACTATGAATTTCCAAAGGTAACTAGTCTATATCACACAAATCGTTGTAAAAAAGGTATTCATTCAAATAAAATACACATGATACTCTAAATTATCCAAAATACGGCAATCTGATACATGCACAATAATTTTGAGATCTACAAGATAGAGGTGTACATACTTACTATACCAAAAAAATTAAAAATGGCCATCAATTGTCTTTTCGATTAGATTGCAAGCTGTAGGTAATGAGTGCAACTCCAATAAATTCACATTATCGCTCGTTTTAATGTTTGATTTTAATTTAAGTGCTTAAAATAAGTTTAAGACGCTTAAGCCTTCATTAAATCTGAAAAATTTTTGAAAGTTTCGTCCCAATCATTTTGAAATTACAATTAAGCCTTGTGGATTTTAAAAACCTGATCAATTTCCATACAATAAAATAAAACTCCTTAAAAATTAATTATTGAATAAATTAACTTAAAATGGACTATTTTCTCCGTAGCTACTTTCTCTTTGTAACCAAAAATGTACCTGTTACATTTTGCCAAATAAAAACAAAAATGACACGATTATGAACACAAAACAGCATCATGGTCTACATGGTCTGATCTCCATACTGACTATATATTTCACAGTAACAATCTCCATATCGGACTATTTCACGATATTAAATTTAATTTAAAAGCTTACAATTTTCGCTTGTGAATGCATTCGAAGCAAATGCACATCTAAAAAGAAAACAATTGTAACTTGCAGCACGCTGATGCTTTCACAACCGGGCATTGCTAGATTTTACTTTTAATTTGCATTGAATCAGTAACTGGTATGAACTAATTGGATTATATCATTGAATTAACGTTCCGAGGATATTAGTTAACGCTAGCAACGTGTGTTGGAATTCTGGTTATCCAGGAACGATCGACTTGAAATTAGTGTAGAATAGTAAAGTTGTAAATAACAAGAGACGAATAAGTCATGATAGCGGTTTATGGAAAATAAAATTTTTGTTTACATATGCATATATAATAAAGTGCATATACATGACTATTTTGGCTTCATTCGAACAAATCATAGAACATTTTTTTTAAGTAGTTTTAGTAATTTTTTTTAGCTCTTTGTAGATAACTCGCAATTTTTTTTCTATTATGTTATCTTTAAATATGAGTCCTTGTCTTTTTCTGTTTCCTCGTAGCTTGTAATCGTGGTAAATGCGCCACGATTACAGAACCATATATCATATAATAATTTACTTGATTTTTCTTTATTAAGGTCCTCAATGAATTTCCTTGGGCAAAACCGCCTTTTTTAACAGTTTATTTTTCATATAAAAAATAATATATTTCATCCAAATTTTCCATTGTCTTAAAATACGCATTTGACAAAAAAATTCTGAAATGTTGGATAAAAAATATTCAAAATTCCGCTATTGTGACGTCATTTCTGGCGACAGGGTAATCTGAAGTGAAAAAAATATGTGTTTCAGTTAAGACATTATCTAGAAGTTAGACGAAGGATACAAAGAAAAGATTAAAATTTTATCTTTGGCAGACCTTTTTACAAAAAAATGAAAATTTTGGTAAAAATGTCTACATTTTTTTTCTTCATAGTAGTTGTGATCCAAACAATCAAAAAATTAAATCGCATGTCAAAGGCCTGTATAAAATTTCATCAAATTAATGAGTCGTTCTCAAGAAATTTTGACAACCAGCATTGAAAATACAGTTCCGAGAAAAAAGTGTTTAAAGTTTTGAGTGTGAATAAAACTGGGATAACAACTTTTTCAACTTACATTGGTCCGTCAGTTCCTAGGCCATTAAATAAAGAATTTCCTGCAGCTGCAATGTCCAGGGCATCCTTTTGCTCTTGTCTATGACGAATCCCGGCTTCGCGAATCTCGTTTGCACATTTCACTCGCGATTTTCATCAGCTTTTCAAGCATATCGTGAGAATTTCGGCCAAATTTTAAATTCATACCGTGAATAATTAATAAGAAAGCTGATATTCCTTCATTAAAGGTGCAAGCAGAGATTAATGCAGCAATATCAACGATCTTTGCACCATAAGCAAGGATTTCAGGAATAATCCTCAAAATTAACTGGTTGAAACTTTCATTGTTATTTCGTGTGAAACAAACACACAAAGCCAAAAGCTCATTATTACTCAGATCTTCATAAAAAGGTTTCATTGCAATCAAAAAATGATCTGGTAATGGATTATAATCGTGTTTGAACGACGAAAGACTGTTTATTGCGGATGATCGCTGTCAGGCGCACCACGAGCCTGGACCTTTCTGGCAATTTTTGTCTGTAGAGCTGTGGTATTAATAATTAGCCCATGTAGCATCTTTCATTTTTTCCACTGAATCACAGTTACTTCTTATTGCCAAACCAAAATATACAGTTAATTTACTACTCAATTTACCTTTGCCAGAAAGCCTGTGTTGTGTTATTCTTTACAATCTTCATAATCTGCCGTATTTAATTTAATTAAAACTCGCATAAGTTACATTAAAATAATTTATCATGCACTTCCAAGAGATTTTCCGAATAATATCCGATTAGTGAACTGACACCATAAACTGAAGTAAAGTGCCGTTTCTCCATGTCCCATCACCTGAAATACTCACATTTGTCGTATTTTCAACGTCGTTTTTAAAGCTTGCCAATTGCTTTTAGGTTTAAGCAGCAGAGAGTGTATAGTGTCTCAGAATCTCTCACAACTTCCTTCTTCTAGAGGGCACCACAGGCCCTCTGGGGCCTTCGCTTCCTGCAACAACCGCCTCCAATAGTCTCGATCCATTGAACGCGTCCTCCAATTTTTAAACCTCAATTTCAAATTGTTAGAATACAATTATTTATTCATGAATAGAAAAATCGTATTTTTAAAAAAGGTTCAAAAAGGAGCTGTTTATATCCATCAAACCACTAAATTTCTTGCCCCCGGCAAGACCCAACCCAAATATTCGCATAACAAAAAACACACCTCCGATTTAGTTCGTACATTCTGCCAATTTCTTGACATGATAAAATACATGTCGGTTCACATGTTACCACAGTTTTAAATCCCACGCCGGATTTGGAACATTGTTTAAGATTTACTTTTCCGTTACGCAGTTTTTCTTCACCTTTACATTTAATAATGTTAGAACAACCGAAAAACACGAGAGTGTTTTGCAACCGGAGCAAAGTCTAGGATCGAATATTGGGGCCTGTCTTTCTCTGGCAGGTACTTTTTATCGGCACCTTCTATTTTTTTTGCCAACTTTCTTGTGAAGGAATCGTTGTGCAACACAGAATTTTTTCGGATTAAATGACTATCCCCTTTTCCTAGGCTGATCTATCCTGCGAGTACCGTCCGCTAAACTTTCGGCATTTTTTAGTTAAATAAAATTTACAACGGATACTTATTGCCTCAGAATAAACCTAGTGATTCAAAAAGTCATCATCCACTGAAATATTTCTCACTAGATGTCCTAAGAGAGAGAGAGAGTGAGAGAAATGGACAAGGAAAACGGAATAACGATTGAGGTTATACCTGCGGTGCGCTAAGCATAGCTGGCCTCGAGCGCGTAACTTCTCAAAGCCGTATCTCCGAAACTGATACTCAGATCAACTCGACAGGGTAAAATAATATTCTAGAGATGTAGAATTTATTAAGACGAACATAAAAATTTAATAAGAAAATGTTGTAGAATTTAATAATTTAAAATAAAAAAATTCATTTTTTGAAGCTGTGAAACTCATGTAACCCATTAAAGTCACTTGGGAATTTAGCACCAGCCAGACTTGCGTACTTGATTATTGTAGTTTTTGCTATTTCGTCGCTTTGGACAGTCAAGGATAACAAAAATTGCTCAAAAATGTGTAATCTATTTGATTAATATTAATTTAAATTAATTTATATTGTACGCATCACCGATAAAATCGATTTGATTCTAGCTTTAAAATTTTAAACTTGCGTCTCATATTTGTCGTATTTTGTTTATATTCTGTCGGAAAATTTTGATTTTTTTCGGTACAAAAATAAGGTTATCATATTTAAAATTAATCTTAAGAACAATAAAATAGAGGAAGTATAAATACCGCCGTGGGAATTTTGATAATACTTTTCATAATATTTAAATCGTTTGTTGTATACTTCATTTCCATTATGATTTTTTCCTTTATTATTTTTATTTTCATTTTGTTATCATATATTATTTTTTCGTTTATTAAGATATTTTTGAACGTGTTCAATTAAAATGATTTATTATTGATTATTTAATAAATTGGGCTGGAAGATATGCGACGTACTTCGAGGTGATTCTTTAACGAACCCAGGTGACATAACGCAGGAGCAAAAATCGCACGCCGACTGGGTTTCCTTTATTGATGGACAGTTTCTTTTCGCATTCGATTGAGTAAAGTTATAGATGGAAAGTGTTAGTGAAATTAGTGATGCTGTTATCGATAACTTGCCTCGCAGCGATTTGCAATCCAATGTCCTGGCGCGCACAACCGGTAAAATTCTTTCCACCATAAGCAGTTAAACTTTTAACTATCCAATAAATATTCCGAATCTTGCCTTCAAATTAATTTATGGTATTTTTTACTTTTAGTGAACGTTAATTATGAATCACTCATTTTTAAGATTATTTTCTGACTATCCATTTTTGCGAAAATCCTATTCTAGGCTCAGCTAAACTTGAAACTTTCTCTATCTGTCATTTAGTTCATCGCGACATTTGAAAATTTTTCACTCTCCCAGAATATATCTTGTTTGCCAACTCTAATCCCTAGTTAATTGTGTTTGCAAAACTCTAATCCATAATGTTGTATGCAAACAATTTATGAGCAGTGAACAAAAGGATGAACTGCCGATCAATTCAATCTAAATACACATGAGGTTCCTGTTAACACGTGAAAATATAAAAAAGTTAAAGTAACTTATAATCATAAACTAAAATCATTGAATAATAGCAAATAATTATAATTATGGGCACTTGTACACGACTTCGAAACTAACAATTAACTTATATAACTTATATATACCTTATTATATAAGGTAGATAGGTATTTTGCGGCAGTTTATGCCTCACAAAGACCCATAGGCTCCATAGTAATACGACTTTGTCACCATATCTAATGTGGAAAAGTCTACGTAGTTTTTTATGAAAGATTTCCTGCTTATAACGACATCATATGAGGAGAACTCGGTTTGAAAGTTGAACCTTGTCAATTCTAGTGCGTTCCGTCCCTTTTAGGCGAAAGCACTTTTGTTTATTATGAATGCTTACATTTCCCGCACAAGTCGCATCTTTCAATCTCATTTTCAAAAAGTCTTGGCTTGCGAGACAGTGACTGGCATTTGATCTTTACCAGCGGTAGACAGTATAATCTTGACCGATTCATATGAATAAGTTCTTCCTGTCGATTCCTTTCCAGAAGTTTTCTTGTTATCAAGGACTTAAATACCTCCATCTAATATTTGCTGAGCTCATTAGCTTATTATTTAGAATGTTCTTTACAATATGTAGAATTTTCAGCACGTCTCGCCAATAAATGCAACTATAAGCGGCTGCTAAGCTGTTTGAATCCTCGAGATTCCTGCCGGTGCTGAGGTTCAAAATTTGTAAATATCTATTCTCACTATACTTTTGTACTGCATTTCAACAATTTATCATTGATTTGATATTGCAAAATAGCAGTGCCTTAATTAGTGCCTGGCTCGCAATTCGAACAAAGGTTCGATTTAAAGTCCTTCTGCACGTGATTGGTTTGCTGCCTTTAGTATCGCTCAATTTTCAACTTGCGTTATAATCAGATATTTGATATATAAGTCCGGCAATCTAGTAGTACTAGTAACTAGTTGGGCTAGTAGTAACCATCAGTTCAGCCTAGTGTTCTACTACCCCCAATTGTGTAATATAAAGAAATAAGTTAACAAATAAGTTCAACTTTTATGTCCCGGAAAACATACTACAAAATTTGACTTTTGCCTTCAGTACTGTTTGGGAAATTATCATGGAAAGGTTGACAACTCAAAAGCAAGTAGAATTAAAATGAAAAAAAACACACACATATTTTCAGGAACACGCAGGAAAAAACTCGGGGCAAGTTAATTCAATAAAATAACAAAAGAAACGTCAATACGTCTACGAGAATAAGCCAAGAACAATTTGTGAAGACCAAAAATCCAACGGACCATTGAAATTTACCTGATTAATTGTAAGCGAAAGGGGGGGAGGGGGGTGCTGTCAGAGTATATTATTTTTGGAACTAATTGTCATTGAATTTTCTTAATAATATTGAAGAATTCTCTTTCTGAAAATTTCTGACCGTCCCATATGGCAAATCCGATATTACTTGGTGTGTTTTTGAGCCGTTTTCCTAAACATATTTCAATTTGAAGTTAATATCTTTATAAAATATCCAAAAAAAATTAAAATTATTAATTAATTTTAAAGTGATTTAATCCGTTTTACTATGCACGATAAATCTCTATATTTTAATATCCGACTATCACATTCTTAGTCGCAAAAAACAGGAGTAATGTAATACAAATTTATCAATGATACACTATAGTCATTTAAATCAAAAGCAATCGTAACAGATTTCTACATAATTTTTCAGAAAATAAAAAATATTCGACGGTATTGCAAAAAAAAAATCATTAATATTATTTTCTCGCATATATTAAAACTGTAAAAAATTGTTGCATGAAACGCATTAACGAAATGATTTGTTAAGTATCTATTGGGTTTTTTTATGAAATAATAATAAGCTCAATTGACCGAGAAAAAATTTAACATACAAAGTAAATGAAACATCATTTTTTTTTTCAAATATTCCATCGTTAAAGCTTATATTTACTTAATTTTAGTTGAACATGTATCGAAAAAAAAAGATATAAGATTAAGGTCATGGTTGAAAATTATATAATTGGTTGTTTAAATCATTGGTTGTAAAAACCGGAATTAAAAACTGAAACTTATGCGTAATGCATGTAAATTTTCTATGAAAATATGTCTAGAGATTGATTTTCTTTGAGATCGGTTGGAGAAAAGATAATAATCTTGTATCTGAAGTTTGTAACGTTGGACCGCAACAAAATGATTTGCTAAATTTCTAATTTTGATAGTAGAATAAAGTAAATTCATTTGAAGGATAATTTTCGGTGCGATTTACTCAACTAAAAGATAAATTCTCTGCAACGGAGCTGTCTAAACTTCGGAATCTGTTTTTCTTGAAGCAGCAAAAGATACAATCTAGCATTTGTGTTGTATTTAATTGAGGCATTTTTAACGCTGTTAAAATGCTTTTACATGTTTTAACGTGTTGTTAAATCTAGTTGGACCATTTTTTACACAAAAGAGAGAAAAATATTGGATGACAGAATAAACTACATGCATAACCAAAAAGGAAAATCTATAGACATAAAATTAAAACACATAACCAACCGGACAATAACTCATTGAAATTCTCCATTTAAACATACAAAGCCTAAATAAACACAAAGCTAATCTGGAACATAGCCTACAAAAATAATATCACAGGCAGACACATTAGCCAAAGAAGGAATCCTGAAACAGACACAACAACACAAATTGGAGTGACATCGCAAAACATGGCAGGAAAAAATTTCTCACACTATCGGTAATTTCAAACTTAACCCATGGAAAAATGCTCCCACATTTAAGAAACTCTACCAGATCTTGGTCATAAAAGAACAGTTAACCCGATTTCTTGTAAAAGCACTAACAGACTTCTAGTAAACAGATCCTATAATATCGAGAGGCTATATAAAATAAACAAGGCAACGATGAATGTCAACTTTGTCACGAATTAGACACACCAAGCCACAAGATTTTCAATTATTATTGTTAATTATAGTTATTTACTAAATATTCCACGCACAAGAGTATATTTGATTTTTTTATTAAATACAGCAACATAAATGAATTATTAACTAAAAACGATAATCACCTCCTAGACCCACTCTGCAGCTTCCTTGAACAAGCAAAGATCACCATATGAAACAACACAACCTACCACGTATATAAGCTCCCTAAAATCACATCTGATCCACAAAGCTCCTGAAATCCTAACCTGAATGGGGAAAGATTGACAAATAAAAAAAGCGACAATGCTGGCCAGCGCCTAGTGAGCCAGGGCCAATTTCTCTTCGGTCAAAGACCGAAGAACCACAGGAAAAAAAAATTGTAGCATCGTATTGTGTTCTGTTTTATGATTGTTAGTGCGTCATAATGACATAAAGAAAGTGGAAAAGCAGTCCTGATATATTTTGCTTTCAGTGTGTCGAGCTACTAAGAAAATGGACAAAAAGTAGCTCTTTACCCTTTGGCATTCCTCTGGTATGTAGGGGAACCAAATAACCATGGAGACGGCTGTTACTTTTGCTCCTGCGATGTCAAGTGTTTCAATTCGAAAAATAAACATACTATTCAGTATCCTGATTTATCGTTTGCTAAGTGACATGTACCTCATGGACCAGGAATTCCCATTCCTCCATCTTTTCTTCACACCATCCAACAGCAATCATCAGATGAAAGTTCAAACGAAAAAACCAATGAAGACGAATTCAATCCTGATATAGACCAACCTCAACAGTTTATCCAAACTGAACTAAATGACTTAGTGAGAAACTTAGGCCTATCGAAGGATGCTACACAAATCTTAGGAACACGACTGAAAGACAAAAATCTGTTGGCTGCAGGAAGCACATTTTCGTGGTATAGGCATCGAGAAAATAGTTCGCGGAATATTCCTCTGAAAAGGGTTCACCGATGTATTGTGATGTAATGATATTCCTAAAGTAGTCATGAAACTGGGGGCTGGCAATTACGATTCCACATCATGGAGGTAATTTATTGATTCTTCTAAGAGAAATCTGAGGAGTGTCTTGTTGCACAATGGTAACACTTATGTCTCGTTGCTTGTTGCTCACTCCGTGCATCTCAAAGAAACTTATGAGAATCGAGCTGTTGCTGAATAAAATTAAGTGTAGCGAATATTGTTTGCAACTCTGTGGAGACCTCAAAATAATATCCAGGCTTTTGGGTCAGCCGTCTGGATTCGCAAAGTATACATTTTTTTGTGCGAATAGGGTAGTCGAGCACGAAATTTGCATTACGTTAACGAAGAATGGCCACTCAGAGAAAGACTTGTACCGGGACAAAAAAAATTTGCAGCTTGATGCATTAGTTAGGTCTTTTGCCTCCCTTCACATAAAATTAGAATGGGTGAAGCAGTTTGTCAAAGCTTTAAATAAATAAGGTGAATGACACCTTGACAAAATGACACCTTGACGACGCGAAAAATTTCCTTTACTTCCTGAAACTAAATTTAAAGAAGGAGTTTTTGTAGGCCCTCAAATCCGAACATTAAATTGTTCCAGAATACAAAGACCCAAGATGAAATGAAGTATAGGGTTTCTTGGTAGAAGTCATAGACGGTTTCCTTGGAAACAAAAAGTCTCCAAACTCGAAAAAATTGTAGCTAAAATGGTCGAAAATTGTAAAAAAAACTGGGATACAATATGGGGGTAAAAGTTCATTTTCTGAATTTCGACGTTGACTCTTTTCCCAAAAATCTTGAAGTTATCAGTGGGGAATAGCGAGAGAGGTTCCATCAAGACATAAAGGAGATGGAGAACTTATCCAGGACGATGGGATATTATAATGATGCCTGATTACTGCTGGACCTTGAAGAGGGATTCGCTTACAAAAATCCACAAACAGAAAACTACAAAACGCTGGGAAACGCTTTTTCCCTTTTCAGGGAAAAAGAGAACGATTTTATTCAAAAAGGAAAAAAAACGTATTGTCTAACGTAGATTATACTGCATTGTTTTTTTATGAACAACTCATTTTTGTAGTGTAATTTATATAGTTTCAATAAATATTATCTTAGTATTTTTGGCAGTTTCTATGGAAAGTTTCAAACACACTTTTCCCGAAGACCTGACGTGCTGCGAAAAAACTAAGCACAGTTTCGTGATCAGCACACCCTATTTCCAATAGGACACCTATTAAAGTTTTGAAACACTTTTTCTTTAAGAAAAATGTAGGCCTGTGTATTTATTAAAGTATGTGCTTCTGTCCAAAAATAAGCAGAAGAATAATTAAAAAAAAAAGTAAGAAGGCAAAGCTGAAGTGCGCTCTTTGAAATTGTTAAAAGAACGGCGAATACGATTAAATAAAATTTATTTACTGATGTTAAAAGATCATAGGCAAATTTTATGCAATATTTTATTTTAATAATTAGGAATCAATTTTTCTTAACCAATTTGTATTACCAACCATTAAACTTCTTTATTATTTATTTAGATAGATTTGAAGCAGGTATAGCATATTTTAGGCTCTTGCTCTAATTTTTTTTTTCATTAGAAAAAGGTTTGGTTTTAAATATTTTAAATATAATAAACATTTTCCATATAACCTATGATATTCTACTGATCTTTTTAAGTCAAAAGAATTAGCATTTGTGACGGGTCTGAAGTTTGCTCGAATTGGTCTTAATTATTTTTTTGGATAATTTGAATGAAATTTTGTTTTAATAACAAATTACAAAAATTGTATATTGGTAAGGAATTCTAGGCGAAAAGTCTCGGATATGTGTACTACTAGAGTTTTAGTTCTAGTTCAAGTTTTACTTAAAGTTCTGCTTCTGGTACCACACTCCCAACGCTTCTAGGTTTACACTCGTGTGTATGCTCGGACAACTAAATCAGGTACGAAGTAATGGGGACCAAAGAATCCTTGAAGTGTAACTTTTCGAGCGGGCTGTTGTAATCTATTAATATCACGGCTAAGACACAATTCTTGTTAAAAGATGCAAAACATGTAAAAGATGTAATATGCTAAAATGTTTGAAAATATGAAATCGATGAACATGTTAAAAATCAATTAAATTCGATTATACCACAGAATTAAAAATCAGAATTGTTTAATGCATAGCTACTCATGTATAAAAGTATCGTTCAGCATCATTCCTCTCAAAGTACATCAATAAAATAAAAGCTAGAATGTCTCAAGTATATGTGCAATACGCTCTCAATTGAAATTGAGTTGAAATATATACGACATTTAAACTAGACAACAATGAAACTATAAAAATCATTGTAAGTACCATATAAAATAGGTCTTCATTCATGTTTCATATCCCATTAATTAAGTTTTGTATGGAATAATCAAATCGCATCGAAATAATAATTAGAACGAATAATCTGTAGAGGGTGGAATGCTTCCATGCACACAAGGCCAATAATCACGATTCTGTTGCGTAAAGCTTTCTCATATCACACTAGACTATAACACCAAAAAAATCTGTTTAATTTATTTTTTTTTCCTCGAAATAAACCCAATTAAAATTATTGACAATGTATACATTCAGTGCTGATCTATGAATTATTTATTTTCTCGCTCAAGTTTAAGTCTATTTGAACATGCAAAATAATATTATTAGCGTATGGAATTATATGATTTTGCTTTTATATGTTCTCTTATAAATTAATCAATATATTTAGGCTTTAAATATCATCATTTGCATCATTGTATTGTGTAGATGGAGATATGGAAATAACTGAATCTCTAAAAACAATCGCGAATGTATACTTGGATGTTAATTTTAATTTTTATTCTTAAAACAGACGACGCCGTTTGAACCAGTTCTCGACATTATAATCATCTCAACGTCAGAAGAATTTCTTATGTTCCGCTCTAATTTCTCTCCTATTCTACCTATATTAATGTTGACAACAAGAACTAATTCAAAATTGGGTGACGTTTGTCCCAGGCATTAGAAGAAGGGACTACTTCGAATACCACACTTGCATATTCCTTGAACTTCCTTCGCGATTCTTTCAATGCCGATTCGGGAACATTGACTTTGTTCTTTGTGCTAAGATATTGGGATTAGGTGGCGTCGAAAATTTATATTTCATTAATCGACGCGAACAAAACGCCGAGCTCAAAATTTGCACCAATGCCTTCACAATATTCAAAATCGCCCAGTGGGGATATTTATTTGTGTTGTAATAGGTGTATAAATATGAAATGCGGATTTTTTCTGCTTGAAATATGCATTTATTTGAATAACAGAACTAATGAATTCAATAATCAAAGTATTGGCGTTAGCTACGACTTTTTCCCATCTTTCTGTCAATTGATGGATTCCGTCCCAGTACCACTTCTCATTTTTTGAGGCAACCACTCATCAAGCCAATTTTTAACTTCTTCGTAAGAATGGAAGTGCTGTTCCGAAAGTCCGTGCTGCATCGATCGAAACAAGTAGTAGTCAGAAGGAGCCAAGTCTAGTGAATACGGCGAGTGGCGCAGAACTTCCCAATTAATGTTTCCCAAGTAGTTCTGGACAGGTATTGCAACATGCGGCCGAGCATTGTCATGTTGAAAAATGACTTTATCATGTCTTTGGTGAAACTCTGGTCGTTTTTCCTTAAGTGCACGGTTCAATTTGATCAGTTGTGGTCGGTAACGTTCGCCAGTAATAGTCTCACCAGGTTTCAGCAGTTCGTAATACAAAGGTCCATTACTATCCCACCAAATACACAGCAAAGTCTTCTTTCCATGAATATTTCGGACTGGTTGTGATGTTGATGGCTGGCCTGGGTCTACCCATGATTTTTTCCGCTTGGAGTTGTCGAAATAAATCCACTTTTTATCGCCAGTAACAATCCGATGCAAAAACCTCTTGTTTTCTGTATGGCAAGCAAAATTTCACAAATTGTTTTTTCGTCTTTCGATGTCTCTTTCTTTCAATTGATACGGCACCCATTTTCCAGCTTTTTGGATCTTTCCCATGACATTTAAACGTTGTGAAATGGCTGCCTGAATAACTTCCAACGCTTCTGCCAACTGTTTTTCAGTTTGTGTGTTGTCTTCATCCAATAATGCTTGCGAATCTTTATCTTCGAATTTTTTGGTAGTTTTCCACGGTCTTTGTTGCTGACATCGAAATCGCCACTTTTAAATCTTTTAATCCATCGTTCACAAGTGTCTTGGCTTGGGGCATGTTCACCATATGCTTCCACTAATAATCGATAAGTTTCTGCTGCCGTTTTCTTCAAATACAAGAAGGTTATTAGACTTCCCCCAAAACCTCTTTTTCTGACACGTAATTCGACATTTTTGAAGCGAAAAAAAAACTATGTTGTTTGTACAATCAAAACCTAAGACATACTGGAATGTGTTCATAGGTGCTTACCCTCCAAAATGCCATATTAGTTATCCCCGACACAAACCATATATAATGATCATGCCATCTGTTAGTAAAATCCGCATTTCATATTTATACACCTAATAGTTAGTTTCGGCTTTTTTGTTTTTTTTTGAAGTTTTTTATTGCCCCTTTTTTTTAATAAATCCCACCAATGCTACGCTTTTCCTGCAGTCTACCTTCTTGATGTCACATTATTTATTATTAAAACCAATGAGACGCCCGTTTCTTTATTTTTCGTTCATCTCATTTTTCATTAATGATTTCAATTTGAAAATACCGTCTAGACAAATCAGCAAAATTAAACTGCATGTTGCTTTATGTGTTGCATTTACTTTGACAAATGTATGTCAGTAGAATAATATTCTGTTATAACTTACTACATCTAAGCGGCTTTCAGGAATACTAGCAGTTAGTTAGACGAAACATGCAATTAGATGTGATGAAGATCGAAATGGTCCGTAAGTCTCCGAAATTTAAGTTCTTTTCCGAGAATGCTGTTGGTTTTGAACATGGTTTGTGAAATTATTTTCTTGCAGAAATTAATAATTTGCACAAATCTATGCCCATTTGGCATATGTGGCTTTTTTTTGAAAGAATACTTGCCACATATCCTGAAATGAATGAAAAATTGCCACGTATCCTTTATTCAGAATGCCCTATTCATCAGTATACAACCGATAATCATAGCATAGGAACAATTTAAAGAACAAAAAGGATGCTTACATAGATATGAAAAAAATGTAATGTAAACGTCGTGCTGACCGTATAACATTCTTCTTTATTGAGCCTATAATAAGGTGAAACATTGATTCCTAAACATCATGCTAACATGCCTAAACAACTCATGTAATACTGTATGAGTGTTTATTACGATGAGCTTAAAAGGCAGATTGAAATAATTCATGTAACAATATTGCGTGAGTTATTTTGTTGTATTTTGATGTTACTTTTTAACGTCCCAGAAACTGAGAGTTGTTAGTTGCACTTTCAACAATTTTTGACGGTTCAGCAAATGAAATTATTGTTTGTAAATAATTGATAAAATTCGTTAAACACTTTTCAATTTCACGACGCATTGAATTTCACTATAAGAAAACAAACACAAAAACAATGCTTTGAAGTTCGTCGACAGTAAAACGCAAATGATGCCTACCTATAGCCCGTGAATATGATTAACCCACAAACCACGTATTGTTGCATTCAAATGAATGAATACGATGACTACCAATCACGTCATTTAAATTTGTTGTAATTATGTAACATAACATTTAGTCTATTCAAGTAGCGAACGCTTAGGATTGACTTTGAACATGGCATTCGTGATAAAGAAAATGTCATGGTCAGCGACTGTCCCATTATCTTTATGTGCAGGCTAAGCCGCTAACGTTTACCAAAAATTATGGTCTGTTATCAAAGCAATTTCAAAACTTAATTCATTTGTGCGACTGACTAATATACATAATCAATGTTTGTTTCTTGCTTTCAGGTTTCGTCTACGTTGTCTCGTCACATGCTAAAACGTGCAGTCGCATCGAAAATACGCGCAATTTTCACATAACTCCAATATGTGACAAATCAAAAGATGCCTCATCGACAGGCGGCGGATCGACAACGTCATCAGGCAGTGGCAAGGAACCACCGAACAAGAAAAACGCATTGTCCTGCCCCAAATGCGGCGATCCTTGCACGCACGTGGAAACTTTTGTCAGCTCCACCAGATTTGTTAAATGTGAAAAATGCCATCATTTTTTCGTCGTTTTAAGCGAAGTGGACTCTAAGAAAACCGTCAAGGAAGAAGTAAAAGGACATCGAAAACCACCACCTCCACCGAAGAAAATTATGGAATATCTAGATAGGCATGTTGTGGGTCAGGAACTTGCAAAAAAAGTATTATCTGTTGCTGTGTACAATCACTATAAACGAATTTATCACAATCTGCCACCACCATCCAATAATGCTCAACAAACTGACTCAATGGGCCGATCAGATCTCCTTCACATATCCGGTATTGGCCACACTATAATGAGCACGCCACCATCTGAAGTTCCAAGACCACCTTTGAGTCCACCACAAAATCAGAACCCTGGGTCAGAACTGCTAGATAAACAAACGCACGAATTAAAGCTGGAGAAGAGTAACATTTTAATGTTGGGACCAACTGGCTCAGGTAAAACACTGATAGCTCAGACCATTGCAAAATGCCTGGACGTTCCTTTTGCTATCTGCGATTGCACGACTCTGACACAAGCTGGCTACGTCGGCGAAGATATCGAGAGCGTTATCGCGAAACTTCTACAAGATGCGAACTATAAGTAAGTGAACGTTGCCAGCTGTTAATCTAGGATTATGCATTCATCCATCCTCAACTTATTAAATTCATACATGCTATTCGAATTGAATATTGAAGAAAATAATTAGGGAATTGTAATATATTTAACATATTTAAATTTTAACACAAGACTTCAAAAATTCCTTGAAATATTTATCGCGAAAATACATTATACAATAAATTTTCTAAGACAGTTTTCAAAAGCAATTAACATTCTTCTACAAATGTTTTTGTTTTCGAATAATTTTCAGTGTTGAACGTGCACAGACTGGAATTGTTTTCCTGGACGAAGTTGATAAAATCGGTGCTGTACCTGGAATCCATCAATTGCGCGATGTTGGCGGTGAAGGCGTGCAACAAGGCATGCTAAAAATGCTTGAAGGTACAGTTGTTAACGTGCCCGAACGAAACTCACCGCGAAAATTACGAGGCGAAACAGTTCAAGTAGATACCACGAATATATTATTCGTCGCTTCCGGAGCATATACTGGTCTGGATCGTCTAATTGCCCGACGGCTAAATGAAAAGGTACGTGCTTTAATTAGATTGCCATCTCTTCGAAGATTAACATCTAAATAACTTGTCGCGCACAGTATTTAGGATTCGGTATGCCATCAAATAACTCAGAAGGTCGAAGAGCAGCCCAAGCTTCCGCGGCACCCATGGATAACGATCAAGCAGAAAGAGATATTTGTTTGACGAAAGTACAAGCCAGAGACTTGGTGGAATTCGGAATGATACCAGTAGGAAAACTTAGAAAAAAGCCACGAACATACTTTACAATATACGATTCTATGATTTCAGGAATTTGTTGGCAGATTTCCTGTTCTCGTTCCTTTCCACAGTCTTGATGTTAATATGTTAGTCAGGATATTGACCGAACCGAAAAATGCACTTGTTCCACAGTATCGTGCATTACTGGGAATGGACCAAGTCGAACTGACTTTCACACAACAAGCCTTGGTTGCGATAGCGCAACAAGCTATGGAACGACAAACGGGTGCAAGAGGATTGCGTGCTATAATGGTGAGTTAGTTGGTTAATTTTTTCCTTTGTTTTATTGTCAAATTGTTTATATGATGTTTCTTGTGCGACATCAAACAAATTAAAATTAAATTTGTTTGCTCTGAAGTCATTTGAGTATTCTGCGCGGATGGCAGTTAGCCAGAAAAAATCCCAAATTTTCAACACAATATTTAATCGTGTGAGATATATTGTAAATAGAAATTGTTTACTTATAGAATGAATGAGTTGTTGCTTATTTTACCACGTTTAGATTTTTACTTTGTATTATATTTAGCATTCATTTAATATTGGTCCAATATGTCCGAATAATGATAAGAACTCTAGTTTGTTTGCTAATCAGATTTAAGTTCCTAATTTAGGTAGAAAAAAAAACAGTTTTAGACTGACTTGTCTCCAACAGAAAGTACAAATGAAAGTATTTCGCCAAAGTTTTCAACTTATACTATATAAGCAAAATGAATTAAAATATATGCAAAATTAATTAACTCTACTTTATCGCTACGCCTTGATAAATATTTTAAACGCAGATACTTTGAATGAATTCATAGTTTGTTATGTTCTACACCGCCGAATTCACTGAAGATCAGTTCAGTTCGAATTGTATTTTAGTTGTTCGTCTACTAACTAGCCGAACATCAACTCGGTCCGTTCTATTTATTCATGATCATACATAAGTTATTTTTGGTGTTATTGAAAATCATCCAAAATATATATCTGTATATGGTGTATAGGACAATATAATGGATCTTTATACAATTTAATTTAGACTAGGAATGCTCCTTTACAAGTCTCTCAATGGTGCTTACATGTTATCCAAACATGCATCCACACAGCGACAAAGGATTTCCAATTTATACATTTTACATCTTGAAGGGAATTTTCATTGAATGGTTTGAGGATAATTTGCTGTTCTAATGATGGTGTTTCGTTTGCATTCCATGGATTGGAATCATAGCATAGTGTTCTTGAAAAGTCGGTTAGTATCTCTCAACAGTTTTGTTTATTCGAATTCACTATTTTGCAGCAGTGTGTTTATTGAGCCTTCATTATTCTTCTTCGATTGTCTTCTTCAATAAATCAGAACTTTTTCCTTGTGTCTAATATAATCTAATTATAATAGCATTTATCGGGCTGCATGAAAGTGATCTCGCTTGTTCATCGTAACGATGTCTCAGCAGAAGATTCCCTCGTCAATTGCGCAGCTTATTATTGTTAATTGGTTTTTGCCGCGAAAGGTGTAAAACCAGCAAAAATCATAAAAATCTGACTGATGGTCTGACGCTTTTGTGGGCAAAAATGTGAAATTTGAAAATGTGGGAAGCGAGAGCTTTTATTACAACCGGCACGATCACTAGCGACAATACAGTCCGTGTTAGATAACTTCTTGTAGATAACAGACGTTTAACCACTAATGAAAATCTAAACTTTGCGGGCGCCTTCTCCATATTTAAAGATGAGCAGAGTTATCTTTTCTGCGCCGTGTGGGTTCTCAGTCTTTTGACATCTGAGCAGAAATGGCGTTCTATAAAGGTCTGCGAACATCTCGTAGCGAGATTCAAGGAATACGGGAGCATCGAAACATCTGAGCATCCTTAAATATACAAGCTATATTTGTAATTGCTTCCATCTTCATAAAATTTTTTGTGCTAGAAATAAAGAAATCTTCCTTTTAATTTTATGTTTTTTTATTTACCTTGCGGAATCGATTTTCGACCATTTCGATCGTTCGGTCTTCATCAGCGATCGCTGATGAAATCGATTCCGCAAGGTAAATAAAAAAACATAAAATTAAAAGGAAGATTTCTTTATTTCTAGCACATACAAGCTATATTTTTGTCAGATGTAATTGATGATTGTACTGCTGGCCTCTTTCAATGAAACAGATTCTGGGTGCTGGGCTTGCGCTTTGATTTTACTGCGTCTGCATTTTAATGAAATATCAAAGTCAATGTTAACAGAAGCACTGCAGCTCTTTTGATAATAGTCAATTGCCACTTAACACTAACACGAATTTTTGAAATGATTTAGTGGTAGGAAAATGAATGCCATTTATTTCCGGATTCAAAAATTTTAAGCAGCAAAAGAGCTCTGAACTCCCTACTAAACATCTCCTCTTTCAACTAGAGAACATAGCTTAGGACCGTTGTTTCATTTCATCCGACAAGGCGTGGTATTCTTTATGTCCTACGGCGCTATCGAGCTACATGGATACTTCTAGCGAGAAGTATGGAGTGAAGATAATCTTATCTTAATATATCTTAAAGGTAAAAAATTGATCATCCTCCCCCTAGGATGATCAAATACATTCTTTCCAATTAAATGATCTGGATGAACCACATTTGTTTCAGCAAGGCAGATTATATCTCTAATCTGACACATGAAAAGAATATATGACAGCATCATTTTCCTTTTGGTTAGAAAATATATAAACAGAAGGTCATGACTTACGAAAAATATGCAGGTGAAACTGAAAACTCCATACCGGCTCAAAATCTACGTCATTTAGAAATCGATTTCGCCATGCCTTTGATTGAGATACAGCCACAGATCTTTGCTAAGCTGCCCTGTGCATCCTTTCTACTATTATTTCTCAAGCATTGCCTTAATCAACACACAAACCCAATGTTTGATGTAGACTGTTCGATATGTGACACTTTATTTTGATTTGAATATGTTGAGTTTTTCCAACAACATGTCAACTACAGGACATGATCACTCAGAATGTTAATATTCCGAAACAAATACGCGTCTGCAGTCTCCTTATTTCTAGATTGTGGGTTCAAGTCCCCTGTCAGTGCCTATTTGTATAGCTAATTGGCTTAGTTCTAATTTCTCGGACTGATCCAGAGTGCTCGGAGGGATCCAAATCCGAAAGATCAGCTGCTAACAGTCGCAAACAGGATGTCAAGTTTATCGCAAGTGGAACGTATCAGGAGCATTGTTGGATTGATGTCAGCACCGATAAGAATGCATCAACGAAATAAAGCTTTTAGAAGGCCCTCAATGAGTTGTGGCTAATTAGAATTGTTTATTGTTGCCAACAGTATCGCAAGCCCATCTCTTAATTTTGGTTTAAGATAGAAGTTGTGTTGAACGGAAGAAAGACCCATTCAGTCCTGTCAGCTATGAAAAATAAAGACATATTCCGGCTTGTTTTACTCAAACTGGCTTCCCTAGAATTCTCAGTTTTGTTTTATAAAGTTAAAACGAATCAGTCAATTTTTTGTACTTATTATGCGTCAGTCAACTTTTTGCTTTTAAGATGCGAGACGTTGGTGAGCAATAAACTTTCTTACGTTGATTTGTTTTGTACGTCAACTTAGTTCCAACGTATACAGTAAGAAAATAATTGAATTTCACGAAAAGTATTGAAGTATTTACAGTGTTTTGAACAGGTTAAATTCTGAAAAGATGGCGAGTCTAGCGAAGAAAGCAAAAATAGCAACAAATAAAAATTGAACTTGAAATAAATATGCAGATGAATCTTACCCGATCGAATCGGTTACGGTGCCGGTTTAGGTTCGCTTCATAAATTATCAATATTTTCCGATTTGTTGCTCTCCCTATTTTTTTTTTTGTTAGTTTTCATATTTTCTCTCTTGATATTTTCAGGAAAATCTCCTCCTCGATCCCATGTTTGAAGTTCCCGGATCCGATGTCAAAACCGTCCACATTACTGACGACTGTGTTAAAGGTTCATCCGCTCCACAATACGTACGACGAACGGCACCAACATCAAGTGACACGGTATCAAATGATCCCACAACCCCCACTACACCAAATACACCCGAGGAAGAAGAAAGCAGTACTAAAGTGCGACTAACGCAATGAACCTTACAGAAATTAAATTAACTCGCAAATTATACCTTACATGTTATATTTTCTCAACGTTATAAACAAAAATAAATAAACAAATTTAGATTAGGACGTGTAACTGGTTTCTCAAACGAAACATTTGTCTATTACTTCGATAGAAAAAAAAAGAAGAGATGAAAAAGAAAATACCGATGTACGTTTTAAACAAATAATTTAACTGTCTGGGTAATTTCAATGTCATTACAATCGCGATAAATTTAAGCTACTTACGATTTAAAATGACGGGAGGATAACGCGAAAAAAATAATTCACGTTTTTAACAATGTTTTTCGAGCGATGGAAAAACGTTTAAGATGGAAACAAAGAAGAGAAAGAACATTAAAACGAATTATTGTATAAATGGTATGAAAGTATGTTTTTGCCTAGACTTAGTGACTCTCCTAGATAATTAAATGCTAAATTTTAAACTATTGAAAATATGCTTGGTAGTTTCAGAAAAGAGAACGCATTCGTATGTGATGTGATATAAATATAAAAAAAATAAATATATTTGAAAATTAAATGATAGATTTAAAATATCGGAAAAAGTTTCTTTTTAATTCGTTGCATTAAATTTTAACGACCGATTTGCCAAGGTTTGGAAGACTAATCGGCGATGGTTAAAATGCTCATTTATTTTCGTTGGGGACCTTGCATTTATGAAGAAACAGTACTAATGTGAATAGTAACTATTGTAAATTGCCAATTGCACGGACTTCACATTGGCTGGCTGGTCATCCAAGATGTTGAAATTCTTTATAATATAATTAAAACATTCAGTTATATCAAATTTCCAGCCAAGTGAAAATATTGTTGAGAATTGTGTCAAAATTACATGATCTCTAATCCCTGCTTTCGAAACAATTTCCATGCTTGCGTCATATATCAATTCTGGAAGTTGTTCTAAGATCGTCATCCAGTATGCTCTTGAAATTTTTGTTTTATTGTTTCATTTCATCGAACCATTCCCTTCTGAGAAGAATATGCAAACAGGAAAATCGTAAGGGTCGGGACTATACGGAGTGTAGCAAAATCTTGAAATATTCTCTCCCCAAAACCTAAGGCAGGCGATTCATTTATGTACTGATGCATTTTCAAGCAAATCGTATGTGTATCTTATATTAAGATGCATTAGTTGCGAACTGTTGGTTTTGATGCATGCGGCAGCTGGGGAGCTCGTGGTGAGTTACCTATAATATTCGTAATCTACAAAGGCCAATCTTACGTAACCTGGAGCGTTCAAACTCGGAATAAGCATCGCAAGTCCCCTAATTTCGCGGCACATTGTTTGCGCTCCTGGATATCAGGAACCAATTATTTTCTAACGTTATGGGAGACAATTATCAGGAGATTATTTTTTTCAATCCTTAAACCCAAACCGCTGTTCCGCAAAGTAATAATCTGATTAATGCATGTGTGACGTCAAGTCCCGGATGTAGAACTGCGTGTGAGATTGTGAAGTTACAGGACGATCGTTTATAGGCTTTCCCTGCGCCTAGAAATTTTGTATTTCAATCGAAAAACGCTTCCCTGCTTTTGTCGCTTTGTCGCGTTCGTTTAACTAATTTGACATCAGCCTTGGAGCTGGTATTTTGATTAAAGGGAGTGTTTAGTGTTTTTTTTTGAGTGTTTAGACACCCAGGTTTGGAAGGTAGCAAAATGAGAAAAATGGTACTTGTGTTGATTGTATACATTGTTATCTTCGCGGTTCGGACCGGATCACGTTTCACAGTCGTGGCTCTATTTTTCGTCAAGTGTTTGCATTCACTTCAATATTGTGTATATTAGATGTCTCCGTATTGAATCAAAATGATTTGTTACCTCTCTAACAATTATTTAAGATGATCTCTTTCTTGATTCAAAAAACTTCTTGAGTGAAATATTTTATGTATACTTAACACGTTCTACCCGGCGCTTTTTTCGTAGTTTATATGAACGGCGAACAAGAAATTGCAAGTTTCTCATCCATCTGGCGGCACTTGTTCGCTTCAGTATTTTTGCCGTTATCAGGGGCTATCAGCGAAATCTCCGTGATTGCGTGAATTTGTCTGAAAGTGCTTTTTTTCAAATAAAAAACTTACGCTTAATTTTAAAAATTTATTCTATAACTTCTAATTTTCAATATTTTATTATTTACACTTAGTTCATGACTTCAGACGATGATTTCGATTTTTTGCGAATTTCACGGAGCAAAACTCCTCGAATAGAATATTTATTATTGAGCTCAGAAGATGAAGTTTCGGAAACAGAGTCGCCAAAAAGAAGGGATCATGACTAGAATTCATTGCAACAGTCTATGAATAACCAAGATTGGAGTCCTCTTATAATAGATTTTCCTCTTTTTGAAGATTACAATCAAGAACATATCGTACGTCCAGGGATAGATTATGAAAATTAATTTTTAATTTATGAGTTATTTCTTAGTGATGATATAGTTGACTTTCTTTTTGTTTGGGAGGTGAAGGCTATTTACGCCCTGAGTGTCGGACTCCCGCTACCGAACTACCGGATAGGATAGGAAGGAAGAGAATTGCTGTTACTGAGATCCCCTCTCCCTCACCAAGCGGTTCATCATGCCCTTCTTTATAAGAAGTATTGTCCGTACATAATGCGACACACAGTTCCAATTGTCTTTTAATTGCATCATTTTTGCCGTTACATTTTCTGGGGAGAGCACGCCTATAGAGTCTTGTCCATCTGGTACACGTAAAGAACGTGTGGCAGGCGTCATCCGTCATCCCCGGGCAGAACACGCATGTTGGGGATGGTGACTTTCCCATCTTATACAGGTAAGACTGAAAATACCCGTGACCACTGAGTAGTTGCGTCAGGTAATAGTCAGTCTCACCATGCATTCTGTAGAACCACGGCCCCAAGTCATTAATCAGCCGTGCGGTCCATATTTGCTGCCACAAGGTTAGGGTCCTTCTCCGTTCCTCTCGGCTGACGGTTTCTCTCGCCGACTCCCCCCTACGTAAGTATACACGTTTCCGTTCGTCTGCAAGTAACTTAATAGGGACAACCCTCGAGATTACCAGCACTGCAGGTTCAGAGACAGTGCGATATGCAGCCTCTATCCGCAAAGCTCCTTGCCTCAGCACCTGTGCCAGACGCCTTCGGTGCGTCTCTTTACTAAGAGCTTCAGCCCAGACCTCGGAGCCATACAAGAGCACTGATTCCATTGCACTCATCACTAGACGTCTTTTGCTCGAGGTTGGCCGCGTGTTGGCCATAAGGCGACTGAGAGCCGATACTCGCACGGAAGCATTATCCGTTGACGCTCGAACCTGCTCGAAAAAACTCATCTTCGAGTCAATCATCAAGCCAAGGCATTTGATTGATTCTTTCGACTCGATGATTATTTCTCCGATATGAAGGCCGATATGAAGGTGGTTGCTCCGCGTTCCCCTTCCTCTTGTGGATCAGCACGAGCCACGCCTCTTTCCAGCAATTTGGAAAGGCGCCCTGCTGCAGACAGGCATTGAAAGTGGTGAGCACTTGTCAGGGCAAAGTTGATGTGCAAGTTGTATCACTTCCGCTGGTATACCGTCAGGCCCTGGGGCCTTTTTCGATTTCAAAGATTTCAGCGCATCATCCAGCTCGATGGCCCTAAAAAGTGGGTATTCTCTAGGACATTCAACATCTGAATCATCGGGACGAACAGGATGCATAGGGAAAAACGCTCGAACAATCTCGTCCATTTTTTCCAAATCAAGGACACAGAGCCTCCTTGCAGCTCCTAGTTTTTGCATGACAAGCTTGTAACCCAGCCTCTACGGGTCCCTATCGATGTCCTCAACGAGGTTGTGCCAGCAGCGAGCGTTGCTTACGTTGATCAACCTACGGAGGAGTTTTCTAGCCAACCTATATGCCAGCGTTCGGGAACGTGACTCGTCTCGATTTCTTACACGTTTTGGCTTCGCGGCGGATCCTGTGACATTCTCTCCGCTATTCAGCGATTTCTGCCAACCACCAGTACACCGCAGGTTTATTGTGTCGAGGCCGTCGCCCGGGGCATAGAGCAGTCGCACGCATTCTTGGTGAGCCTCATGGTGGAGTTCACCATGTTTTTAGCTGAGGCTTCCCGCGTTATCGTCATAACTTCACCGCTCATAAGAACTGCGGCGAACGCGTCGACAGCTATTTTCGAAATATTCCAACCTACAGTTGAGGGTTGAGTTGCTACGCGTCGAGTAGCACACTCGCCAATTGCGAAAGCAATATACTACTGATTGCTCGCCGAGTAGTCCTCCAGTACCCTCCATCTGTGTATCCTAGCCACTAAGGAATCCGAAGCAAATGTCACATCCGGAATAGTTCGCAAGCAACCTCCCCGTCGAAAATTTGGTGTGTTCCCAACGTTCATGATGACAAGTTGCCTTCTAGCCGCCATTTCGGGGATTCTTTTTCCTCTCGGGTCTGGAAGAGGCATTCCCCATTCTATCGCCTTGGCATTAAAGCCACCGCCAACAAGGGTTCGGCCTTCCGTGCTCGAGACAGCTTCCTTCAGTTCATCGAGCCTGTTCTGAAAACATGAAATTGACTCAATCGGCGTGAAATAGACGCTTATGAATGTCAAATCCGCGCACCCAATGAGCGCAAAGCCATTTCCGCTAGAGCAAGTCCGAGCTGTGAGTAGAGCCCTATCACGTACCCAGATGGTGGCGGTGCCGGATCGATCACAATACCATCTAGCCTCCTCTTTATTGTGGTGTTGCTCAGATATCAGCAATAAGTCGACTTTTTTCTCTCTTGCAAGCTGGTCTAGTAAATCTTGTGCGGTTGAGCTACGGTGTAGGTTGATCCGCAGGACTTGGATCATGTCTTTGCTCTTTTCTTGCTTAGTACCTCTTTGAACTCCTGGCACCTACCACTTCCTGGAATATGAGCCAGATCTTCAGGTTTCCGTCCCTTATGTTTGCACAAGATGCAACTGGGTTCGTTTGGGCAGTCTTTCGCCTGATGGCCGGAAGTGCCACACTTGTAGCACAGTTTGCTTCGATCTGGCCCCTTGCAGTTGAAGAAGATGTGTCCGCGGCTAAAGCTCTTGTAGCATATAGTTAAGTACCCTCCGACGTATCCGACTTTAATTTTCTCCTTGGCCAGGAGTTGCACAGCGTCTTTCTCTGGGATGTCTATTATTGCGGCCCTTTGCCCTCTAGGATTGGAAGGCGTTAGCCTTACCCTAAAGCTCTCTGCCATAGGAAGAATTTGCGTAATGGAATCTTCTACTTCTTTAGCATCCGCAATGCAGTCAAGGTCTCTTACTTCCAAAGAGGCCATTGGCTGTAATGTTGAGATAACAGCATTAGAGATAAGAAGGTCTTTGACAGCGCTCTTGAACAGGCCATTGTCGATGGATTCCGCACCGAGTTCTACGAGGAGACCACCTGTTCTGGTGGCTCTTACCGTTGGTATACAGACACCTTTTTTTCAGGTTCCACATGTTGCCTGATTTCCTTGAGGAACTCGGCGTAAGTTCTCCCATTTGCAGGCTTGAGCAGTAGAGCATCCCTGCGCTGCTTACTCCTGGCCTTTTTTGGCGTTGCGCGGTGTTTCGTGCCTTCTTGCTTCTCGGGCGTCTGTTTCGAATCTTTTGCTGTCACGCGGTGTATCTTCTTCGCAGCCTTCTGTTGTGATTTAGAGCGCATCAATTGAATGTCAACATTTCTCTCCTCCCTTGACTGAGGTCTCCTGTCACGACTGGTATCGGCCCCTTTGCCCTTTTTCTATGGCTAGGTTTAAGTGGCCTACATGCCGCCCTTTTGCTTTTTACGAAAGGAGTAGCATTTTCAGTGAAGGGAGTTTTATTTTTAGAAACTTTCTTAAGCTCTTTCAATTCACTCTCCGCCATAATTGACTTTAAGGTATTAGAAACCAACAAATATTATGAACACTGTACTCTACAAACACACTCATCAGCTTTTTACAAAAAACACAAACAAGAATGGACTCCTGTAACTCGAGATGAAATGTTTGTATCCATAGGAATTTTGTTGATAATGGGTATTGTTAAGTTGCGCGAAATGTGGTTATATTGGTCAAGGGATCCTATGCAAAATAATGAGTGCATTAAATGTGCAATGAATAGAGAACGATTTTTTGACATCCTTCAATTTTTCTGACAAATCTGTCCCGAAGATCGTTTATTTAAAATAAGTACGCTTTTAGAAAAAGATAAACATAAACCTAGCAACGCACGAAAGTATGATCCCTTGGCGTGGTCGATTATAATTTCGCCAATATATTCCGAATAAACGTCATAAATATGGTGTTAAAGTTTATAAGCTATGTTTTGTAGAAGGATATACCTATAAGATAAACATTTATTCTGGAAGAAGTCTAAGAGCAATAAAAACGTCGCATCCACAAAGTGTGGTCATGGAACTATACCTATAATACCTATCGAACAAACAATGTATAATAATTCCTTGTCATTAAAAAAAATTCCCGAAAAACCACCCTTTTTTTCGATTTACATGAGGTGACCCCCTTAATAATGAAAGGCGTTAATCAAAAAGCCGAGTTTGCAGATGGCGTTCCTTATGGATCCGACGTTTATATGAATAAGAAGTCGGCATATATAACTTCAGAATCGTTTATGAGATGGTTCAAAGAACATTTTTTTCCAAGAAAACCAAAGAAAGGTAAAACTATTTTGGTTTTTTGGGCACCCTTCTCATTCCAATTCTATAGATCTGCTGGACCTGGCCAATGAAAATGAAGTAATAATTATATGTTTGCCAAGTTATACTACTCAGGCACTCCAACCACTCGATTGTAGTTTCTTTAAGCCATTAAAGACATATTATCAACAGGAAGCACATTCATGGATGTTAAGAAACAAAGATAGGGTGATCTCAAGGTTACAAGTCGGAACTTTAATTGGGCATGCTTGGGGAAAAGCCGCCACTGTAGGTAATGCAGTGTCCGGTTTCAAAGCTTGTGGGATATTTCCCCTGAACCCAAATATCATTCCAGACCATTTCTTCGCCATATCTGATCTAACTGATGTAGCACCAACAGAACCTTCTGTAAGTGTTACAGTTGGCTCGCCTACCTACAAAGTCACCTACAAAGCTCCTTGAACAAGCAAACCCAATCCCAACACTACTTGCCTCAACAGTAAAAAGCAAACAAGTTGCTTGTGTTCTCACATCTCTGCAAAACCTAGATAAAAAAACTGATAAGCTGAATTTGATAAAAAGACAAACTAGAAAACGCAAGATTGCTGGTTCCAGATTAACAGATGTATCGTCAACCTCTCAACGAGATGAGTCTCATTCTATTAAGGATGATAACAATGTGTGCGTTGAGTGTTGGGAACATTATTCTCGAACAAAGAAGAGAACTGACTGGATTAAATGTGGTGTATGCCTAAAATGGCTACATGAGACATGTACAATGTACTTCCCCCACTGCAATAATTGTGGGAGGGAAATAGTACGCAAAAAACATCTTAATCAGACAAAATAACAAGTATGGCATCTCTCCCTCGTATCATGGCATCTCTCCCACATAGTGTGGGAGAGATGGCATTTTGAAACTTGTGATATTTTAATTTCAAGATTTTAATTTTTTGGAAATAATGTCGTAAACTGTTTTTTACCACATAGTGCATAAGTATAACTTTCCTATAAAAAATAAACGATTCGATTCGATTGCATTTTTCTTATAAAATTTCTCACTTGCAAAAACTATGGCGTCTTTTCCACTTTTACCCTAAGTTGAAATGGCTCAGAAACGTAAAAGGTATTCCTTAGCGGTCGCAGAAAAGCGAAACATCATTAATTATGTTGACAAAAATCCTATGACGAAAAAATTAGACATAGCTAATAGGTTCGGGATTCCTGCAAGTACATTGGCTACAATTTTAAAATTTAAAGATAAGTTTTCAGAAGAAAACGCTCAGCGGTTTGCAGTAGAATTGGGACATGAAGAGTTCCGTGCTAGCAACGGGTGGCTTCAAAATTTCAAAAAACGAAACGAGATTGTTTTTCGAAAAATATGCGGTGAAAGTGGTAGTGTTAATGAAAAAGTATTTGATGATTGGAAAGACAAACTGGCAGAGCTGACCACCGGATACGATCCCGAAGACATCTTTAACGCCGATGAAACTGGACTATTCTATAAATGTTTACCTGACAAAACCTTATCATTCAAAGGCGATGAATGTAATGGTGGAAAAAACAGCAAACTTCGCTTAACAGTACTGCTGGGAACAAATTGTACTGGGACTTACAAACTTAAGCCATTCATCATCGGAAAATATCAAAAACCGCGATGTTTTAAAAATGTCAATAATCTGCCAACAGATTACACGTCCAACCATATGGCTTGGATGACCAGTGATGCTTTTTGCAATTGGCTTAAAAGTCTGGATTAAGAGATGAAGAAAAAAAACAAGAAAATTCTAATGTTCATCGATAATTGTACTGCACACGGAGAAATTCCTAACCTGAAAAATATAAAAATAAAGTACTTACTTCCAAATACCACTTCAAAACTACAACCACTGGATCAAGGCATCATCCAAAGCTTCAAAATGCATTATAGGAAGGAAGTTGTCAGACGATTTCTTGCTGATGTTGAACGTCAAACACCAACTACAATTGACGTTTTACAAGCCATGTGGATGATCTCCAAAGCTTGGAATCTAGTCACTGAAAAGACCATTGCAAACTGCTTCAAGAAAAGTGGGTTTAAAGTAACATGCGAAGATGAGGAGGACGATTTACCAGCCGCAGAACTTGCTAGGACCTGGCAAAGAGTTCAAGAAGAATTACACCTTCAAGAGACTGAGTTCGAAGACTTCGTTACCTTTGATAATGATTTAGCCATGTGTGGAGAACTAATTGATGCTGACATCGTCACATCTGTGTTGCCAGTTACTAATGCAGAAGCGGATGAAGACGAGGAAGAAGGGGGTGAAATTCACAATAAAAGATGGTTATAATGCTTTAAATATTATAAAATCTGTGTTTCTCAAAAAGGGAGGTTTGAGTGACGATGTAGTGCAATCCATCATGAAATTAGATTGCGCTTTGGATGTGATAACTCTTACCGGTGGTAAACAGACAACTATTTATGACTTTTTTTCTAATCAAGATGAACAAAATTGATATTAAGCTACTATAACCACATTGTTAATTCTTTACCTTTAATTCGTGATCTTTGTTGTGCGAATCTTTGGAATTAACATTAAATTACCTACATAATGTATGTACCCGCCAAGATATGTACCTACTTTTACGGATTTTACTGCATTTAATTTTGATTATTAATGTTAGAAAAAAATTTATTACCTACTAATTGTTTTTAAATACATAGAAAATACATATATGTAGTAATTTGATAAAAATGTGTTATCATTTATTAGTAGAAGTTGTTCGCTATAACAAGATAAGTACGTAATGTTGAGGTGAATAAAACTATTCTTTTACCTCGTTATAACGAATTTTAGACCACCCTAACCTCAACATTACAAACCTCAGTTCAACGAATTACTTGATATAACGAATATTTTCTTGTTCCCCTCCGATTTGTTAAATCGAGGTTGCCCTGTATATTGTATAAAATAATTGCCCTATTCCGGTAAATAATGTCGACCTGACTTATTATCCTATTGTGCTTTATGCGAATTACTAAAGCAAATATAGCAAAAAACTTATGGTTAACCGTTTCACTGCTACGTGGTAGGAGCCCAACTCTACTCTGTGTGCTAAATATAGAAGTGTAACAAATTTGTTTTATTTTTACGTAATATATTTTCAACAAAGATTCATAATTATATACAATTTTTAGTTCGTTTACAAGTTTTTCATTGTATGGTACAATTCGTAGCATTTCGTCGCAAAACGGGAGAGCCTTTCCGGCCCGACTATAGGAGGGCGTAGCAGTAAAAATGTTAAACCAATATCTGACTTTTATAATCTTCATAATCAACAAAAAATATAATCAAGTAACTATGATTTGTAGAAATCTGAATATATATTTTAAATGACAGTTTGTCGGATTTTCCCAACTGCACTTGAAGCATTTTTCGGGTGACAAGTAAAAACGCTAGAAAAAGAAAATGAATTTGGAATCTGATATTGGTGCTAAGATGTAGGAAGAAAATTTTTGGGATATATTGGAGCACTGAAGACAACCATTTAATTTTATTGTTGCAGTGATGAAACATTGATGAAACTTCAAGAATCAGGATCAGCAACCAACAGTCCGAATCAATCTGATATAATCAAGATATTGTTGACTTGCAAAAAGGAATTAGATATAACTAAACTTACATTAAGAGTGGTAAATTATTGAAATCGCTGAAAAATTAGCATAATTTTTCACATTCGACCACGTTTTCAAAAGGCGAGGAAGATAAAATTGCTTCAGTTGATTCACCGTGAAATGGAAGACTATGACAGAGAATTAAGAACAATGGGAAAATGTTTCAGTCCAGCAATTCGTATTTAGAGATAGTTCATCGATTATTTGTAGGATGTGAATGGGGCGTTTATATCTTAATGGTACAAGAAATGAATTTATTTTTTAAGTGTAAGAAATGTCGTCTGTAGGAAATAATACATTAAACATATTTTTCTAATACTCCGACTTATTGCTTAACTTGTTGAATGTTCAGAATGTTCAGAAAATAATAATTCTACTAGTTAATTTCTATAGTCGAAATTAATCGGTGATCAGACTTATAACACCTTCTGTACTAAACTTACCTTAATATGGAAAACTGCTGAAACAGAATTCGATTAACGAAAAATATAATTATTGGGAAGACAAAATATTTTAAATTTTAAAATGTAAATTGTAAGCCAAATCAAATTGGATAAGTTAATTGGATGTGCGAAATCAACAAGTCAAATAAACATGACTCGTTGTCATCAGCTAGGAAAAAGCCTTCAATTGAGTTTCTCTTTATACCCTAATTCATATTTCACAAAAGCCATCAACGTGTCCTCTGAAAGGTTTCCATTTTCCAGAATCAATTTTAAAACGTGATGGCTTTTATCAAAAATGGATGATGTTGCCTAGAATTAATGATATTCGTCGTGTGTTCAACATTTGTAAAGTTTTTACTTCGCAAACTTTCCTTTTTCTTACCCAAAAATCGATGGGTGGATGTATCATCAGTTCGCTACACCAACTCGGGTGGTGTTGCGCTTTAACCATGTTTTTTCAATTGAAAAACCACTGTAACGACCAATTTTCCGACTATAAATAACAAACATCAAAAATTACTGCAATGTTAACCGAATATGTACAAAAATAAACAAACATAAAATAATACAAAATGTAACAAAACAATATGCAATACAAAACAAGAAACAATCGTAGAAGCGTGTTACTTTAACCCCGCGAGGTAACTTTGTCCCAAACCGGGAAATGGTTTAAACTTCCCGCCTAGTCACAACCGCATGAGCGAACGTCTTAATTCAGACTCCATAGCGATTGCAGTCCTACTGATGCAAGGTGCTGTTTTATCGACCGTTAGTTAAGTTAATTCTTGTCAGTGCCGCGATAACATTTGACGGTTTTATACAGTGAACTTTGCTCCTGCTTTTGGCCCATGGGCCAAAGTAATCTTTTAATTTTTGGCGGTACATACAATTGATCAGCAGCATTTCACATGCCGTCTAAGTACCAAAGAAAGCCCGGTCGTCGTCGGTACATCGATCATACTGCAGACTTAGACAGAAACAATTAGAAACAATGTCAATATGGTCAAAAATTCTGATACAAAGAGCTTCCTCAAAAAAGCACAATGTACCCACAAGAACGATCGAAAATAAATTAGCTAAAATATATGGCAATAAACCTGGCCAAATCGACTGTTTTTAATAAAGAAGAGGAAGACACATTTGTGGTACATATAAGAACGCTATCTGAATACAGATTTCCACTTAAGACTTTGATCTTAGAATGATTATTAAGGATTATCTTGAATCTCAGGGTCAAACTGTGACAACATTTAAAAAACATTCCAGGAAAGGACTGGCTAAAATCCTTTCTTATACGAAACAAAATATATCTCGAAGACTCTCTAATAACATCAAACGAGTTCGTAGACAGGTTTCTGAAGCCGTCATTGCTGAATTCAACGAATATATATACAAAGTAACGGAAAATGTTTCACCTGAAAACTTCTTTATTAACGATGAAACTAATCTTGACGAAGACCCAGGAAAAAAGAAAGGTCTTATGTAGAACGGGAAGAAAGTATCCAGATCTATCGTAAATGCTACAAAAATTAGCTTAACCCTTAGCTAGTATCGTGGGGTCCAAATGGACCCCATTGCAAATATTTACCGTTGCAGTATCGCTAGCTTTTCACTTCCGAACACGCACATCGATATAATCTCATTATGTCACGTGTTGTAGTGGGTGCTTGTGGACGTTTATTGCTTTATCTTAATTAGAAGTGAAGATATGAATTAGTTTGGGGTCCAAATTAACCCTCGATACTAAGTATGTGTTCTTTGTTTTGGGTTTAGAAACATTTTTTTTCTTAGGTTTTTGGTATTTTGAAGCAAAAATGCCGCGATTTCTAAGTGACGATGAGATACGCAAACTTCTGGAAGATGAATCAAACGTTGAAACCGATTGTGAGCATCTGCCATGTGAAGTGTGTGACGATAAAATTATTCAGTTTTATAACGCCACTAAGGGAGGTGCTGATACTTTAGATCAAAAATGTGCTAATTATTCCGTTTTGAGAAGAACACAGCGATGGCCATTCGTTATATTTTCTGCCATTATGAATATTTCCACGGCTAATGGTTTTGTTTTGTGGAAAGCTTCGAATCTAGGAACACGAATGAAACGCAATGATTTCATCAAGCAAATTGGCATAGATTTGTTAACACCATTTGTTAAAGAAAGGAAGGATGAATATTCTAAATTTTCTATTGACTTGAAAAAAAGAATAGATAATTTTCTAGAGCACATTGATAATGCAGCAACATCTACAGAAGGCCTAACAAAAAGTGATCATCAAACTGTAGCCAACGCTGAAATATCTGGTCACAAAAGGGGACAATGCTACTTAAGTGACCGAAAAAAGGACCAAGAACAATCCTTAAAGTGTATTAAATGTAGCGTATATACAGTGGTGGTCATTAAAATAGAGCCATTGGTTATAACATAATAAAATGTTCGGTGGGATTGACATAGCTTGCATAAAAGAAAAAAATAGCCAGCAACAAAATATATATTCCAAGTATGTAAATATAACACAAAGATAGTATCAAAAGCTACTCATCAAAAAAAGAAAAATAATATAATAAGCAATAGTAAGTAAATTTCTATGGTCATTGAAATAGAGCCATTACATATTTCATTATTATTTCTGCAAAATCAAATATTAAATCACATATTTCGGTTTCAATTATTTATATTTGATCAATATTTAGTAGCTTGACCCTTACTTTTGACTACGGCTCTGCAGCGTCGGGGCATAGAATCAACTAACTGCTGACACCGTTTGGTGGCGATGAACGCCCATTCCTTTTGAACAACCTCCCATAATTGTGCGTTCTTGCTTACGTTGTAATTGCCAACAGCAGTTTTTAATTGTTGCCATAGATTCTCAATCGGATTGAGATCGGGCGATTGAGAACGCCACGGTAAAACCGACAGCTTATGATCCGCGAAAAACTTTTTTGCCCTCCGAGATGTATGTTTCGGATCATTGTCTTGTTGGAATGTCCATTTTAATGACATAGTATCTTCAGCAAACGGTAGCATAGTATTTTCGAGTATATTAATATATTCATGTTGATCCATATTTTCTTTTATCCAATAAATTGGTCCGATTCCGTACCAAGAAAATGATCCCCATAGTTTTATGTTCCCTCCTCCATGTTTTACGGTTTTTTTGTGTATTGTGGGAGGAATTCTTTGTTCGGAGGTCTTCTAACGTAATTTCGACCATCAGAACCAAATAAATTTATTTTCGTTTCATCCGTCCATAAGATATTCCTCCACCGTTTTAGGCCATCAACACCATCCCAGTTGATATGGTCAGAAGCAAACTTAAGCCGGTTTTTAATATTTCTCTTAGATAAAAGAGGGACTTTTCTGGCAACTCTTCCGTTTAAACTATGCTCCTGAAGTCTTCTGCGAACAGTACGTGCACTTACGTCAAGATTTAATTCACTCTTAATGCTTTTAGAAGACTTAAACGGATCTCTTTTTGAGGTGTGAGCAATGAGTCGATCAGTTTGGGAAATCGTTTTTTGTTTGCTCCACGATTTTCCACAGTTTGCTTAGGTTTGAATGCATTTTCAACCATTTTCTTTGAACAGCCTACAATTCTAGCTATTTCACGTTGAGATTTGCCTTCGCCCCGTAATGTTAAAATTTTTGTTCTTGCCTCCAAAAAACAATGCATTCCGCGTCCCAGTTTCACTAAAATTCGACAGGGATATATCCTAAATTTGATATTTTTTTATAATAATCATTATTACCTAATAGTACAATTGCAAAAAGGCTGACAATAATTTCCTTTAAACAATAACACTCGAAATAAACTCAATGGCTCTATTAATCTGACCAGGCAAAATTGACTCGTTTCCAGAAAGTGCGTTTCCGCGAAATAATGGAAATACACTTTAAAGGAAATAGTCATAGCATTTTGTACTAAACTTATTGTACAATTCATATCATAGATGGCGGAAGAGTAAGTGTATAGATCTGTTCTAAAATTCATACAAGAACCGTATATAACGTCGTGGCTCTATTTTAATGACCACCACTGTATATGCAAAAGTCATTTAATAAAGACTGTAATGTGTCCAAATGCCAAACATAAGTAGTCGGCGAGCTTTTCAAAGTAAAAGGGTTTTTTTCCAGTAATATTTTTAAGTTATATAACGCCTGATATTTTTTTTGTATTATTACTCAGGAGAAGTTCCTATTTTTGTTAAGTTTAGAGTATGATAAAGCATAAAAAAGAATTTGTTTACGTTATTTTAAGTACAGACTGCAAATAGTTACCTTAAGTCAAAGGCTGTATGTTTATAAGTGATAAGATTTATCAAAGAATTAATAGAAGTTGATTTTTATAATTGAAAAAGTGTGTTCTTTGAATATATAGAAGCTCTCACCTTCATTAATTTATAGAGCACGTTTTATTTAATTTTTTTCTATTGGGGCCCACTTGGACCCCCGATACCAAGAATGTAATTTAAAATATCAATACCAGCTAAGGGTTAACTGTCATGTTTTGTGGGAACGCTGCTGGTGAAAGAGTTTCACCCTACGTTATACATAAAGCAAAAAATATTTGGACAACTTGGACTGAAAATCGTCCAGAAGGGCCCCGTTATAATAGGATAAAAAGTGGATGGATGGATTGCGTCTCATTTGAAGACTGGTTTCTCAATTATCTCTTGCCAATACTGAAGCAAAAGGAAGAGCGAAAAGTTGTCATTGGTAACAACCTCGTATCACAAAACAAAATTATCAACAAAACGGTCTTGTCCGAATGTGAAAAAAAGACATCTGTTTTGTGTGTTTGTCTCCACATGCTACTCACATTCTTCAGCCATTGAATGTTGCTTATTTTCGTCCTTTGAAGTGCAAATGGTGAAAAATATTACTAAATTGAAAAGACAGCCAAATGGGAAGAAAATTGCCGACGACACCTAAGGATCAGTTTCCAAATCTGTTAAAAAAAGCGTTAGATTCATTCATATCAACCAAACAAGATTTAATTTCCGGTTTAAGAAAAACTGGCGTACCAGGCTGAGGCTGGTATGCCAGTGAGGTTACCGAGACAATACCGTATTTTAAATCGCTTATTGGCAGCAATTTCCTGAACAGTTTCGACCCGGTACCACTTGCGCAGTAAAGTAAAGCGAACCCCAATATAGTCCCTGGATTATCAATCTCTGCTTCTGGTGTTGTTGAATCAGGTCCTTCTGATGTTCATACAGCTAATAAGAAGAAAGATAGACGATGTGTTGACGATGATCAGACGATGACAAAGTGTTGAGGAGAATTAATACAGATCTTCAAAGTGTTTATGTATGCAGTGCTGTTCCTAAAGTCGGAGTTTCTAAAGTAATAAAAAAGGCCCCCCCATGGGTACTACCTTGGCGTGGTTGCCCGTCATCCAGACGCGTGATCAAGTCACTAAAAGTACCCACCAGAAAATATATGATGAGTGACAACAAAAATAATAAATTAGGGGTGGGGATATACACCCCGACGTGTGAGGGAGCCTCGACGTCATGCGGGCTTCTCTCCAGCATTCATGCTGGGGATAAGTCGCCAGGGCATTTTTCAGAGGTGGAACACTTGGCCACTGAAGAATCAAAAACTACAAGTGAAAAAATCAACGACGCAAGCATGTTCGCCCGAAGGCCAAAACTACTGCGAACTCCGCCTCAAAGAGTAGCCAAGCTTAATTAAGGCAGCGAGAAAACATCGTGCAAGCAAACCTCCATCGAACGCTTTGCAACAGCGAAAAAGATGCTTGTCCACAACATTCCTACTAGACAAGGCGATGGAGCGAACGATACCAGAAGCGTAGTGGAGGCTTCGGGCAGTGGAGTCATCGATCCGAAGTGCCATTCTCCAGGGGTCATCGAAAGTCATATACTGAACAACGTGGAAGGCGAAAACAATGATGCTCAACAACAACAAGACCCTCCTGCTGACAGTATATCGAGAACTTCGCCTGAGGAAGAACTAATCACGAAAATAGTCGTTGACAGCAGTGAGGAAGAGCGGCTAACAAGGAACATAAGCGCTATAATAAACATGATGAGAAATGCAACGAATGTCCAAAAAAATGTCAACAAGGACATTAAAAATGGGATTCACGAACTGGAGGACCTCGTTGATAGGATTCAGCACTATCGCCCCAGGTGGCTACGGGCGGAGAGTGAATCGAAAGAGCTTAAGAAAGCTCCTGAAAATAAAACTCCCTTCACCGAAAATGCTACTCCTTTCGTAAAAGGCAAAAGGGCGGCATGTAGCCCACTTAAACCTAACCATAGAAAAAGGGCAAAGGGGCCGATACCAGTCGAGACAGGAGACATCAGTCAAGGGAGGAGAGAAATGTTGAGTTTCAATTGGTGCGCTCTAAATCACAACAGAAGGCTGCGAAGAAGATACACCGCGTGACGGCAAAAGATTCGAAACAGACGCCCGAGGAGCAAGAAGGCACGAAACACCGCGCAACGCCAAAAAAGGCCAGGAGTAAGCAGCGCAGGGATGCTCTACTGCTCAAGCCTGCAAATGGGAGAACTTACGCCGAGTTCCTCAAGGAAATCAGGCAACATGTGGAACCTGAAAAAAAGGTGTCTGTATACCAACGGTAAGAGCCACCAGAACAGGTGGTCTCCTCGTAGAACTCGGTGCGGAATCCATCGACAATGGCCTGTTCAAGAGCGCTGTCAAAGACCTTCTTATCTCTAATGCTGTTATCTCAACATTACAGCCAATGGCCTCTTTGGAAGTAAGAGACCTTGACTGCATTGCGGATGCTAAAGAAGTAGAAGATTCCATTACGCAAATTCTTCCTACGGCAGAGAGCTTTAGGGTAAGGCTAACGCCTTCCAATCCTAGAGAGCAAAGGGCCGCAATAATAGACATCCCAGAGAAAGTCGCTGTGCAACTCCTGGCCAAGGAGTAAATTAAAGTCGGCTGGGTTGTGTGCAGGATACGTCGGAGGGTATTCCTAACTATATGCTACAAGATCCTTAGCCGCGGACACATCTCCTTCAACTGCAAGGAGCCAGATCGAAGCAAACTGTGCTACAAGTGTGACACTTCCGGCCATCAGGCGAAAGACTGCCCAAACGAACTCAGTTGCATCTTATGCAAACATAAGGGACGGAAGTCTGCAGATCTGGCTCATATTCCAGGAAGTGGTAGGTACCAGGAGTTCAAAGAGCAAGAAAAGAGCAAAGACATGATCCAAGTCCTGCAGATCAACCTACACCGTAGCTCAACCGCACAAGATTTACTAGACCAGGTTGCGAGGGAGAAAAAAGTCGACTTGTTGCTGATATCAGAGCAACACCACAACAAGGAGGAGGCTAGATGGTATTGTGATCGATCCGGCACCGCCACCATCTGGGTACGTGATAGGGCTCTACTCACAGCTCGGACTTGCTCTAGCGGAAATGGCTTTGCGCTCATTGGGTGCGCGGATTTGACATTCATAAGCGTCTATTTCACGCCGATTGAGTCAACTTCATGTTTTCAGAACAGGCTCGATGAACTGGAGGAAGCTGTCTCGAGCACGGAAGGCCGAACCCTTGTTGGCGGTGGCTTTAATGCCAAGGCGATAGAATGGGGAATGCCTCTTCCAGACCCGAGAGGAAAAAGAATCCCCGAAATGGCGGCTAGAAGGCAACTTGTCATCATGAACGTTGGGAACACACCAACTTTTCGACGGGGAGGCTGCTTGCGAACTATACCGGATGTGACATTTGCTTCGGAGTCCTTAGTGGCTAGGATACACAGATGGAGGGTACTGGAGGACTACTCGGCGAGCAATCATTAGTACATTGCTTTCGCAATTGGCGAGTGTGCTACTCGACGCGTAACAACTCAACCCTCAACTGTAGGTTGGAATATTTCGAAAATAGCTGTCGACGCGTTCGCCGCAGTTCTTATGAGCGGTGAAACTTTGACGGCGACGGGGGGAGCCTCAACTGAAAACATGGTGAACTCCACCATGAGGCTCATCAACAATGCGTGCCACTGCTCTATGCCCAGGCGACGGCCTCGACACAATAAGCCTGCGGTTTACTGGTGGTCGGCAGAAATCGCTGAAAAGCGGAGAGAATGTCACAGACTCCACCGCGAAGCCCAACGTGTAAGAAATCGAAACGAGTCACATTCCCGAACGCTGGTATACAGGTTGGCTAGAAAACTCCTCCGTAGGTTGATTAACGAAAGCAAGGCTCGCTGCTGGCACAACCTCGTCGAGGACATCGATAGGGACCAGTGGCGGCTGGGTTACAAGCTTGTCATGCGGAAACTAGGAGCTGCAAGGAGGCCCTGTGTCCTTGATTTGGAAAAAATGGACGAGATTGTTCGAGCGTTTTTCCCTATGCATCCTGTTCGTCCCGATGATTCAGATGTTGAATGTCCTAGAGAATACCCACTTTTTAGCGCCATCGAGCTGGATGATGCGCTGAAATCTTTGAAATCGAAAAAGGCCCCAGGGCCTGACGGTATACCAGCGGAAGTGATACAACTTGCACATCAACTTTGCCCTGACAAGTGCTCACCACTTTCAATGCCTGCCTGCAGCAGGGCGCTTTTCCAAATTGCTGGAAAGAGGCGTGGCTCGTGCTGATCCACAAGAGGAAGAGGAACGCGGAGCAACCACCTTCATATCGGAGAAATGATCATCGAGTCGAAAGAATCAATCAAATGCCTTGGCTTGATGATTGACTCGAAGATGAGTTTTTTCGAGCAGGTTCGAGCGTCAACGGATAAAGCTTCCGTGCGAGTATCGGCTCTCAGTCACCTTATGGCCAACACGCGGCCAACCTCGAGCAAAAGACGTCTAGTGATGAGTGCAATGGAATCAGTGCTCTTGTATGGCTCCGAGGTCTGGGCTGAAGCTCTTAGTAAAGAGACGCTGCGAAGGCGTCTGGCACAGGTGCTGAGGCAAGGAGCTTTGCGGATAGCGGCTGCATATCGCACTGTCTCTGAACCTGCAGTGCTGGTAATCTCGAGGGTGGGCCCTATTAAGTTACTTGCAGACGAACGGAAACGTGTATACTTACGTAGGGGGGAGTCGGCGAGAGAAACCGTCAGCCGAGAGGAACGGAGAAGGACCCTAACCTTGTGGCAGCAAATATGGACCGCACGGCTGATTAATGACTTGGGGCCGTGGTTCTACAGAATGCATGGTGAGACTGACTATTACCTGACGCAACTAGTCAGTGGTCACGGGTATTTTCAGTCTTACCTGTATAAGATGGGAAAGTCACCATCCCCAACATGCGTGTCCTGCCCGGGGATGACATATGACGCCTGCCACACGTTTTTTACGTGTATTAGATGGACAAGACTCCGTTCACATCTCTCGGAGAAAATAGACGTGCTCTCCCCAGAAAATGTAACGGGAAAAATGATGCAATCAAAAGACAAGTGGAACTGTGTGTCGGATTACGTACGGACAGTACTTATTATAAAGAAGGGCATGATGGATCGCTTGGCGAGGGAGGGGGGATCTCTGTAACGCAATTCTCTCTAATCGCAATTCCTTCTTATCCATCCGTGCAGAAAGAGAGATTTCCCTTTACCTGAAGGCACCGCTAAGCGATGATTAATGAGGCCTAGTCCGAAGTAATGTGACAAACAGTTCCAGGCTAGGTTCTCGGCGTGACAGGGGAGGTGTTTAGTCGGTAGTCCGGTAGCGGGAGTCCGACACTCAGGGCGTGTAAATAGCCTTCACCTCCCAAACAAAAAAAAAAGTAATAAAATAGGGCTGTTTTTCTATTCCCGAAATAGATCATCATTAATATAATTTGATTATATTAAAGTATAAGTTAGTTAATATTATAAAAGTTTGATTCTTGTAATTAAACGATGACTGAAACTTTAAATTAAAAGACTAATTAGTTCTAACTGTCAGAAGAAGTGTTTTTAAGTTAAGGTTAACAAAAGTTTTTAAGCGTTTGAATTAAAGTTGATTTTATATATATTGTTCATCTGTTACTAGTTCATTACTTAACCAAACGTTCCTACAACATTCTACCATACATTTAGTGTTGATGATGATGAATATTTTCACTGTAGGAATCTATCGGATGAAGTAATCCTCCCCAGAAGACAACATTGGCCCATACGTTTTATAAAAGAAAGGAGAATGTTTGCAGATTATTTTCGAACTAAGCAATTAGTGTTAATCATCATATCCTTGAGTTTCTATAAAAAGTCGAACACTTATAATATCAAGCAACTAACAGAAGTAAGACATAAAATATCAAGTAAACTTTAACGTTTTATATGAAAATGCAGCAAACAATTGGACAAAGTAACCCGCTTTTACGGAATGTACGCTTTTGAAATTATGCATCGTGCATGTTTGATTCCGTTGAGACCTTTTTTTTATTAACCGTCATTGGAAGCGCAACAGTTCAAGTAGGGCAGTAGTTGCCCTTTTCTTATTGATTATTTATGATAAATAAAATCACAATGAGTTCATTCAATAGTCATTCAATTTTATTGGGACACACTTTCCAAAAACTTTCTATTGTACATAGTCATCATGATAACCATTTATGAACAGCAACTTCATACCTTTTGCTGTTGCATCTGACAAATTCATTCCTATCAGGATCAATTCGATCGATACGCCAAAAAAAAAACACAATCAATAGTACTGAGCTACATCAACCATCAACAAATCAACACTACACTCCACATTTTATATTGTGCTTACCACAAAATGTGAGAACAATTTTTTTTTAGTAATTATGTTTTTTAACTAATTTTCTAATTACAAACTTATTAATTTACAGGTTCCACTATTCTAAAAAGTGTTTAGTGGCCTGAAAGATGATTTTCAATCGTAATCATTTTTCACAATCATCCTTATAGGTTTTGTCATATTTGTTTACAATAGATTTAATCTTTTTATTGAATCTTGATATTTTGAAATTGCCCTGTATTTATTAGTTTACAATTTTTAATGTAACCCGTGAACATACTCTTTATTTTGGTTATTTCGAACAATCGTTCCGTTTATTGTCGTCAGGATATGCTTTATGATTTTCAACCATGACTGTGAATATTGTGCAACAGAATTTAATCGTGTTTAGTTTGTTTGGCGTTAAGCGAAGATTAATCAATAAGGGCTCAGAGCATTACACTTTCTGTTTGAAAAGTTTACAACGATTTAATTTCCTGTTTAAAGTTTAAAACTGATGGAATTGAAGCAAAAAAAGGCATTTGCCATTCATATTATAAAATTGACCACAGTTGGTTTAAACATAGTCTTTAACTTCAGCTAGGCTCATGAAAGAAACTTTTTATTTAGAACAGTAGAAAATTTTAACGTACCTGTCAGATTGTGTTCAATATCTTTAGCTTTTGTAATTGTTTTGAAATTGATTTTAAACATTGAATTGAACTTCGAATATGCTCGATCACATTGAGAGTTTTCCACAAACGAAAATGCTACACAATCAAGTAATGTGGGTCCCACATGAGTTGAAGCAAATAGATATTGAACGGCACCAATCAAGGCACAAATAACTCCTCTAACGGCAGGGAAGGTAAGGCTGTTTGTCTCGAATCGTCACTTGGCGGGAAAAATGGGTGTGATACCAGAATTCTGAATGTCCCTAAATTTTTTAGTTTGCCAGTTCATGAAACGACGTCCTCAGCCAAGAAGATAGTCCTGTCCACTACAACCTGGTCCAAATAAGCTTTATACCCCCACTGAGACCCTCTACTGCTCTTATTCGATGTGTTTGCGCGGGGCTTAAGGAATTGCCTCAATTTCTGGGATTTGATCATCAACATTGATCTGGGATCAATGCAGTTCAACGACAATGGCAAACATCATGTTTGGACACCCATGAAACCCTATCTTAGAACGCTGAAACATCAAGTTCAGAACACCTGTATAATCGGATAATCGGGTTTTTCGGTGGCTGGTTCAATAATGGAACCAGAGCGGAAATTCACTCGGGTCCGACCCACGTCCGCAAACCTGAGCTAGTCCGCCAGCAGCTACCATCGTAGTGAACTTCCGAGTGGCCCAGTCGTTGACGCTCAGGGTACAACTCGTTGTCACGCCTCTAGGACTGACTTCACGTCCGGATGTCGGTGCGAGGCCGACTCGTCCCGCAGTCGTCGCCGTGTCGATTGCATTACAATTTACCAGAGTAGCACTTCGACAACTACAAAAGTTAGAATAATTGATTGGATCCATTCATGAGAGGATAAAAATTCTATGGGCTTTATGCTTTGCTTTATCAGAAAGATGATTTTGTTGTTTTATCGGAAGAAATCTTTTCGGAGGATCTGTTCGGAATAAATCTTTTCGTTTTTAACAGAGTACGAATATTTTTGTTATAAACCATCAAATTTGTAATGAACACTACGGATTAATTCTAATTACAACTTATATTTTAGTTCTGAAGATTTCGCTTAATTTGTCTCAAAATAGATTGGTCAATCAAATTCAACGGTTTTAGTAATCCAGCCTGAAGCTGATTATTTCCAATCGTTAATAATAACAGTCATATCGGAACCGCGGTAACAAATATCCAAAAGATTTGAATTTCGTAATGAGTCACTTCCATTAAAAGCAGGGCAAGTAAACTTACTCTGCGACTTTATTTCATTCGAACAAATAATTAAAGGTAAACTCCGGTTAATTTTCGACCGCAATCCACTACTGAATATGACTCTAGAAACTGCAAGATCAGTATGCAGAGATAGACGAAAACGAAAAATAAATAAAATAAAAGCTGAAACATGGCTTTAACCTCAAAAATAAAACGCTACGTGGAAAATTTCATTACTGAACTGGAAATAATTTTTATGAATAAACACCAATTTAACTTTATGCATGGTACGGAGAACCGCACTTCCAAGGTATATCATAAACAGCAGTAGAAAATATAAACCATATGTTATGCTTTGTATATTTATAATTTCATAAGCATCTTACATATTTAACCAAACGAATTGCAGTAGGCATGCGCTTTTCGAGCTATTAGGTAGAATTCCACAACTAGGCAAAATAAAGGATATGTATTACGCGGAATTCTGACATAATTTAAATCCAAAAAGTGGGCAAAGCCAAAATGTTCGGCTCCAGAGAAGATATCGAACAAGTTTTTGGGCACTAAGAAGCCTAAAAGTATTTCTTGAATTGTTTTCATCGTTGTGAGCTTCAATAAAGTCATAATGACAGACGTGGCTTATCCGGGTTTAAAGTCCCAAAATCAAGGCAACTAAACATTTCATTTCTTCATACTTCGATATAACACAGTCATACAAATACTTAAAAATGACTGCAAATTATATATAACTATATATACCACTATATATACCATTCATCATGAAACATGGAAAATTTTACCATACATCATAAAACATGATTCTCATGACAATAAACTTGTAAAATCACCTTCTGTTGATTGTTTGATATCGAAAATGTGATGGCTCTAATATGTCTTAAGGTCCAGGTTACAAAGTTGTATCTTCCACTATCGATTTTACAATGGACAAAGCATTACTGCAGTATATTTTACTTTAAGTTGCTTATATTATAGATTAACAGCTCCCGTACTCTTTGGACAATCCACACTGCTGGATATGAATTAAAAACTTATTTTCTTCAAATTTGACAATTTAAGCTCACGTAGGGAATCTCAAAAAAAAAAACGAATTGAATCCCTCGAGAGCTTGTTTGAATTATTCAAACTATTTGCCAGTTTTGGACTTTGTTTTCAAAAAATACAAGTTCAATATTTAAAAATGATGTCAGGTTGGCTAAAAGGTAATTTAATTCTTAAATTAAATTATATCCTTCATTTGATGGATTCAGTTGTCTATATATATCCCATATTTTAGTCTGGGATACTGGTATTTGCCACTCCAAATTTGAATGAATTTCATCCCGCGAATGATGTTGTAATAATGAACGTTCTCTACCAAAAAAGGCCACGAATTAGGGGTCCTCGAGCAGAACGCTAGTAGCTGTTATATCTATCAAGGAAAGGATTTGCTGAAATCCGCTACGTAAGCAAATCATGACTCTTGAAAACATAAAACAAGACCTGGAAAGTTGTTTTGATCGGAGGCTTACCGGTTAGCGACTAATGTCTGCTGTTAGACATATCTGTCAAGTTAAGCCGAAATTTCTTTTAACAAAACTCGATGAATTCTCTTCTCAGATTAAAAAATCTTAACCGAAAAACATTTTCTATTCGCAAGTCCGAATAAGCTGCAGTTGCAGTTTGCCGAGTTTAAGGAGGTCACCAACATGCTTTAATAAAGGTTTGGTGGAGGGTTTCGTATAAGATGCAACAAGGCTATGTTTTTGTCTAAAAGGTCTTATAAACGACAGCTGAAAGTTGTCAAAGGGACATGCTACAATATGGTCTCAACCTTTAAGTGATACTTTATTCGCTGGGAAGAACAGGAATCAACATCAGGAAATGAGACAACAAACGCTGGGAGAGCAGGCCAGTTCACTCATGGTAGCCATTTTCTACGTCTCTTATACAATGCTACAATCGACGTTTACCCAATTATCTAGAACATGCTAGGGTAAACGGTATTCCAAACCCCGACAAGTACTCCTCAATCAAGTCGTCGAGATCCGGCTTTGCAAACTGAAGCATCAGCCTGAACAGCCTCATATTTAGACTGTTCGAAAAGGTTTCGATAGGCAAAAGCCTACGTTGACAGTGTAATACATGATTATCATTAAAGTGGCCAAAGTAGAATCGAACAAATCAGGAAAATAGCGAATTGCAACAAGTTTGTCGTTGGCGAAAAAAGTACTGACAAGGACTTTCGCTAGATATTACCCAAATCTTCGGGTTAGTCGAGCACAAGAGACTATTTTTAAAGAAACGATGTCCCAAAAAGTTCTTTAAAATAATACTCAACCATCTTCATAAACGAATTTTTAAAACCAAATGCAAAACTCATAGATTAAAAGTCATTCGATTCAGGCCCCAGTCCTACAATCTTACGTAAATGGGTCTTGCAACCTCTACACTAATTCCGAACCAAAACCACTCCAATCAATCAGACTCTAAAAGTTTGCTGCTGCAGAGTCGCTATTTGCAGTAAAACTATGTGAGCTATCTGCTTAAGAGTAGAACTAACGCTTGCAAAAGTTTATTTATGCAATAGGATAGAATCACAACAGTTACAGGCTACACACGCCGGGAGTTTGGATGAGAGATTATTACGCATTCGCCATGCAGCCAGGACATTAAGCCATGCGCCATAGGTTTTTGGTTTTTTACTTGCGGAATTCCCTTGCTAGTGGAAAGTTGTCTACAAAATAGGCCTGTAAAATGTGGTTGTCAAAGTTTTTCGCCAGTAGAGAAAGTTTTTCGAGAGGGGGATGAAACTGTTGTTGCAAGGCGAACAATTTATTGAAATAGACACTGGGATACGAAATTACTTTTCAGCCGATCTGACATGACATAATGCCTCACCAACTAAATTTTTTATGATGTGAGCTATTGAACGACTTTTCTAAATATTTTTTCGTCAATTGAATTTCACTGAAATTTATTATATTTGTCCCCATTGTTTTGCATATTCTTCCTTCATCTGAGGTGAATGTGAGAACAAACTGTAATTATTGCCTTAAATTTACATTTACAGCTAACAATGAAATTGTGTTGTCCCTCTCCTAAGACAACGATCTCTCTAAAAATGAGATCCAGTAAATGTTCAATGTTTCTATCTAGCGGTCGCTATAAATTTTTACCTTAAGTCAATTTTGAAGCGTAATTCCTTGAGTATTTGAAAACGTGTCTTAAGCAATTTAATAGCAGATTTTTGTTCTTTATTCAATTCATGTATCAAAATTACTTGTGTCGATTTGCTCTATAAGAAAGTGTAAATTTCCATTATAATTGGTTTTGTTTAGTTTTTCTTCAATTTACCAAACTATGTTATTCATGGTCCTTTCTTATGATAATTTAATTTTAGTTTCTAAATGAAGATACAGTATTCACTCAATGTTGAATAGTATTCATATTGTGTGTATAGATAGGTTGTGGCGTAGAGCCGTGATAATATCCTGTAATAGGAAATCAGCGATTATGAAAACATTTGACAATAATCTTAAAAAGTATATAGAAAGTGCTCGGAACGTAAGTTTCATATTTTATTGTACAATCGAACATAAAATACTCCTCAAAAATGATTGGTTCAAAAATTGAGACAATATCATACAAAATATCATTATAAAAACAAGTTTGATATGATTAATATTTGTTTGTTTAGTTTGTTTGATTTTCTAGTGACAAGGCCTCTTATTGAGTAAATACTGCTACACTGCTAAAATCTTACGGCATCCCTATGTAATACAATATGTATGTTTATTAGAATTGAGTACAAGTGATAATACTTTGGGGAGTGATAGAACATACAAAATTTTATGTGGATCCAGTTTCTTCCCTAATCTACCATAGTTAACTTCAATTATATATAATACAATTTTAAGAACTAACGGAAAAATAAACAACGAGTAATAAATAACAAAACAACTAATTTCAAGATCATCTGCAACTAATTATGACTACATACAAATATATGTTAAATACTTAGAATGCAATTTTCCTTTTTGACAGGAAGAAACAAAAGAAAAAAACTTTTGCCAGCTTCTTGCTGCATCACTAAACGCTAATCTTAAAACAAAGGCAAACATTTTCGGAGTCCTCGACGACTGCTTAACCGAATTAACATAATCACAATATCTTATGCATATGAATAGAATGGAGTATCATTTGAAATATATTATAAGTCACCGCTGTCCATGGCATCATTCAGATCCGACACTATTTTACCCATTATTTCACGATACGGTGAGTCTGTTTTGAATGCCGTTTCCAATAAATTTGCATTTCCGAAAAATCCAAAGACTTCATCTATCCGATTCAGTGATTTGTCGGTTAGATGACGCCGCACGATGTCTTTCAAAGCGGCATGTGATTCGGCAAACGATTTCTGCAAGTAAGGCAAATCGAAACTGAAGTCCACTTCGTAGAATGATATTATTGCCATTTGGGTGTTCTGAAATGAAATATAGGTAGAACTTTATTAGTTCTATTGTTGCGGCAGGAACAAAGATTTATTCAAATTTGAATCGATTAGATTATTGAATTATCTACTAAAACATAAATGTAAACTTTAAACGGAGACTTAATCAAAGAACTGCATTTACATAAACACAATACTTAATTCCTCGGCAAGAAAGAACAAGAAAATTAGGGAAATCAACGCTTTCATTTTAAGTAAACATCTGAAAACATTATAAACATATGAAAATGTTGCCTTAATGTATGGTCTAAATCAGGGGTGTCCAAACTAGATGGGACCCAGGGCCAATAAAAATGACTAAATACATTGGTGGGCCGCAAAATATTTATAAAAATAAAATACTGGTAATAATAATATCGTTATTTATTATCTACTTTTTCATTAATTTGTCTTTTACAATTCTGTCAACATCAACCTCAATATTAGCAGTAGCTAGGCGCAGTGCATGTTTAAGTGAAGTATCTGTCAATGAAGACCTGTATTTCGATTTAATAAGCTTCATTGTTGAATATGCACTCTCACAAAGGTAGGTACTGCCCATCATCGAGCCCATTTTTTGCCCGAAATTCGCCAGTTTCAGGAAACGTTCAGCGAGGAGCTTAAAAAAATCAAGTCCTGTTTCAGTTCTGCCCTTGTAAAAGGGGTCTGATTGCAGATCACACAGTTCCAGTTGATAATCAATCTTCACACTCTCAACTGCGATCCTTAATGGATGAGTGAAGAGTGCTATATCACTCTCAATTTTATTAAAATCTGCAAAACGCCGTTCAAATTCGACGACTATTTCGTCCATGTATTTGAGGTGCTCCAAAAAATTATTTGAAGAAAACGATAGCAGAAACTTATCGATTGTTAGTGGAAGCATATGGTGAACATGCCCCAAGACAAGACACTTGTGATCAATGGTTTAAAAGATTTAAAAGTGGTGATTTCGATGTCTGTAACAAAGACCGTGGAAAACCACCAAAAAAACTCAAAGATACAGATTTGCAAGCATTATTGGATGAAGAGAACATACAAACTGAAAAACAGTTGGCAGAAGCGTCGGAAGTTATTCAGGCAGCCATTTCACAACGTTTAAAAGCCATGGGAAAGTTCCAAAAATCTGGAAAATGGGTGCCGTATCAATTGAAAGAAAGGGATATCGAAAGGCGAAAAACAAATTGTGAAATTTTGCTTGCCAGACAGAAAAGAAAAGGTTTTTTTGCATTGGATTGTCACTGGCGATGAAAAGTGGATTTATTTTGACAATCTCAAGCGGAAAACATCATGTGTAGACCCAGGCCAGCCATCAACATCAGTACCAGTCCGAAATATTCATGGAAAGAATATTTCGTGCTGTGTATTTGGTGGGATAGTAAGGGACCTTTGTATTACGAACTGCTGAAACCTGGTGAGACTATTACTGGCGAACGTTACCGACAACAACTGATCAAATTGAACCGCGCACTTAAGGAAAAACGACCAGAATTTCACCAAAGACATGATAAAGTCATTTTTCAACATGACAATGCTCGGCCGCATGTTGCAATACCTGTCCAGAACTACTTGGGAAACATTAATTGGGAAGTTCTGTCCCATCCGCCGTATTCACCAGACTTGGCTCCTTCTGACTACTACTTGTTTCGATCGATGCAGTACGGACTTTCGGAACAGCACTTCCATTCTTACGAAGAAGTTAAAAATTGCCTTGGTGAGTGGTTAGCCTCAAGAAATGAGAAGTGGTACTGGGACGGAACCCATCAATTGACAGAAAGATGGGAAAAAGCCGTAGCTAACGATGGCCAATACTTTTATTATTGAATTCATTAGTTCTGTTATTCAAATAAATGCATATTTCAAGCAGAAAAAATCCGCATTTCATATTTATACACCTATTACATTTACTAAGAACTTCACCCATCTTGGTCCGAGTTTGTCTAGTAAGTAGGCTAATTTCGTCCATTTTGGTCTATATTTATATGACCACAAGGCCCACAAAGATCGATTACTCCGTAATACTGTCATATAAGATTAAAAGATTTTCTAGTCAAGGTAAAAGACTTGATTGCAAATCAACTATGTGAGTAAATCGCATCAGTCTTTTTATATTTGAATAATATATAGTTGACCATTTCTCAAGCCTCGTGAATGGTCATACATCCACCTGGAAAAAAACAGGCGTAATTAAGGAGACAAATGGATGTGACAACACTAAACGTCGCAAGAAGAATCTGTTGAACACTACATTCCATTTTCGAATCTTTGAAAATGATTTGTAAGTCATAGCCCTGCAAGATTTTTAAATTTCATTAACCCTGAAAAGATAATCTGCGTAAAATCTACGCATACACTTTTGAAAAATTGTTCTCCAGCTCTAGGCAATGCAGCTGCATTGCTAGTTTTTCATGACATCCCATTCCTAGACTTAACTTTCGTGGGATGAATGCGCCGTTCAGCACAGTGTCGGCATTTTCGGGATTAAGTGATCATATGCTTAAAAATTACGCATGATTATCTTTAAAGTGATGACGAATGCTGAGATATCATTGAAGCCAAAGGGGTGCTATGACTGCTGCTACATTTCGGGAAACGAGTAGAGATAAAATACGCGCACTTTTTGGAATCCTGGTAATGACAGCTATGAGAGAAGATAATCACTTGAGTACGGATGAGCTTTTCGACCAATCGTCATCAGTGATTTATGTTTCGGTGTTGAGTCGCGAACGTTTTGATTTTTTAAAACGATGTTTTCGAAAGGATGACAAACGCTGCACACATCGAGCTACTGATATCTTCAGTCCTATCCGCAAAATATGGGATCTTTTCATTTACCAATGTGTAAGCAGTTATATTCCGGGAGCTCACGTAACATTTGATGAGCAGTTGCTTGGATTTCGAGGTCCATTCAAAATATATATGTATACCCAGCAAGCCAAGTAAGTATGGTATTAAAATCTTGATGTTGTGTGATAGTGGCACAAAATACATGGTTAATGCAATACCTTATTTGGGAAGAGGAACTCAGGCAAGCGGCTTACCTCTCGGAGAATATTTTGTCAAAGAGTTGTCGAGTCCCCTACATGGCAGTCGTCGTAATATTACATGTGACAACTGGTTTCTGGATTCCGTTGGCAAAAAATGCTTCAGGAGTTATATAATTTGACAATGATAGGAACTCTGCGGTCGAATATGCCCGAGATACCTGAAGAAATGAAAAACAGCCGCTCTAGGCCAGTGGAAACATCAATGGCTTGTTTTGATGGGCCCCTTACTCTGGCATCCTACAAATCTAAGGCAAATAAAATGGTCTACTTGCTATCATCTTGCGATGAAGATGCTTCCATTGACGAAGTTTCCGGAAAACCTGAGATGATTATGTATTATAATCAAACTAAGGGTGGAGTTGACACACTAGATGAAATGCGCGCACTTATGTCTTGCAGTAGGAAGACTAAAAGATGGCCCATGGCTGTGTTTTACGGAATGATCAATGATCAAATGAATGATCAAATTATGTTATAATCACCCATAACGTAAGCAGCAAAGGTGAGAAGCCCGTAAATCGGATATATGCCAAGAATATATGCCAAAGTTTGTCAAAAGATACTTCCGGTTCATCGAGAGATATTGTAGTGGAACCTGAACCAAAAAAAAGTATTTACTGTACGTATTGTCCTTATCAAATAAGGCGCAAGGCAAGCGCATGCTGCAATAAGTGGCGAAATGTGATATGTCGCGTACACAACATTGATGTGTGTCAAAACTGTATGTAGATAATTTTTATACCGATATATGTTCTTGAGATACTTTTAATGTTTAGTATTAAAGTGAAAAAGTGGGATATTTAGAAAAAGAAAAATGATTTTTTGATGAAATTTTAACCTAGAGTTTTGTTACTTTTTGGAAGACTTTAAAAATTTCGTGCTTTGTTTGTCAATGAATAAAAATATATTCACTGATTATCATAGGTTTTATTTGATTTGTATTCAAATATAAGAACTCAATTAGTTTATTCACATCAGTAAAAAAAATCGTACACAGCAGACAATTGAAACTTATGCATAAAGTTTACGCATGATTATCTTACCGTACAACTAAATATGATTATCTTTCCAGGGTTAAACTGCCTTTTAAAGCTTCGTTTAGGAATCGTTTACTCAATCGTCGTCGTGATCTCCGGAGGCCATTGCCGGATATGAACCGTGATAATACGCAGCCAATATGGTATTTCAATCATCACATAACGTTATAGATACATACATTTGAAGAAGGAAGAAACAATTTTTCACTTCCATCATTTCTTTTGCAATTACCCAACGCTAGCCAGGCCCAAGTAAGGAACACTAGGCAGTACCTTATTTTTAAATCTGGAGGGCATTTCTTAAATGATTGGAGAGTTATTCTTTTTGAATGCAATAAATTGGATCCCCAGATACACCAAGGTCGGTCGAAGTGTAGATTCAAATTCATTCAGATTCACGGCATCAATTGCGGATTGGAGTTCCGCAACGGACCCAGCTAATGATACAAAGTAAAACACATTAACTGTGGTTGGTTGTGATTATAAGGTTATAAGAATTTATTTGGAATGCAAAAGTAATTATCTTTATTGATTGCCTAGAGAAGGGCAATCATTGAAAACGGACATAATGATAATAAACAATATCACCCGGCGAAAAAAAATATCTTGTTCCACAATCAAAATTCACGTACTAATTTATCGGCTGTTGTGATGGGTTAAAATCAACGAATTCAAGTTCCGAAGCTCTCCTAAACCCCGCAACTCGTCTGATTTAGCTCCCGAAGACTGTTCCCTTGCTTTTAAAAATCTTTGATGTAAAAAAGTTAACAGCGACAGAAACATCAAACGACGAATCAAATACAAAAAGTTATATGTATTAGTTACTGTATTACGGCGACGTTTCGAAAAATGTGCAAGGCTTGGTCAAGGACAGGGATCTTCAAAGAATAAACGACAAATTAGAAGAAATGAAGGAAATACATGCAATATACTAAATATTATTGCTTTCCTCATAAGTTCGGATACTCGGAAACACTACACTCATATTCTAAATATTTTTTATATTTCCAATTTTATAATTAAATAAAAGCAAGATAGCTTCAAGATAATAAAAGAATTAAACCAAACGGAAAAAGATTTTCGTGATTGTGTTATGTGACTGTGTCAAATGAATTTTTAGTCAATAAAAAAAATTTGTATAGAAAAGGCAAACACAGAGAAATGTATGAATGATTAAATGTATTTGGAAAGGTTGCTTCATAAAAATAAGGAAATAATTTATTATGATATACAATATTATAAATATAGCTTTATATTACATTTATTGTAAATATTCAGTGGTCTAGTTTTCATTAATTTGTTTCGGTTAATTACATATTATAATAAAATTCAAAATATAATATCAACAAAAAATAATTTTCTGGAGAATTCTTCAATACTGCATACGAACAGTTTGAAATTTGAAAAAAATTTAATATTTTTATCCATTTACCTGAAATTTGGTTCGGAAACGATCTGCTGCTTTTTCCTCCTCCGCATTGAATTGCCCATTTCGATGTAGCACACCAACCTTTATGACTATTTTTATGATACTCTTGACTAGCTTTTCGGCTTCTTTTTTATTGCCCGTCTAAAATTGTAAAACGTCAGAATGCTCTTACTTACATATGTTAACATGTACTTCAAACTACGTAAGTGATCGTTTGAACATATATCAGATTACAAAACTTACATGAATCTTAGCGAGACGATAGATATTGTCTAATAATGAGGCCGTTGTTCCATCGATAAATGTTTTCGCTATACTTTTAGTGGCCATTCGTGAAAGGATTTTCTTTTGTGCGCGCAGGCCAATATCGCGGGCCTTGAATGCATTATCAGTCATGACTGGAATGAAGAATTGAAAATAGTTTTTAGTTATTTTGTTGGTTTTAATGTATAAGAATAATTTTGTTCGATGGTACAACTACGATTTTTCTCCAGAAATAGAATGAGTTGGCAATTTGTTCACTCAAAACAGATAATAATTAGATGATTCGCAAGAAATAGTTGATTATTAGGATGCTCCAATTGGGCGTAGATGATTCTAGGCTTTGTTTTTTATAGTTGATAGTTTCTAGATCTCACTTGTGAGTTTTTTGTCGCACCTAAAAGAAATTATCCATGTAGATGGGAAGTATAAATAGAAAAATTTGGCTTGAAAGTACCAGAAACATGATGACCAAATGGCATAAATTTAATAGAAACAGAGTAGAAATGAAATTTAAGTTTTATTGCAGTGTAATCGCAACTTCAGTAGGAATAACAAAAAAGCAGTTGCTCGACATATTACAGATGAAACAGATTTCTGTATATCATTTTGTAGCTCTTGGTGATTTGATTTTAATCACTGCGGCATATATTTGAATACCCCGAGAAAATTTGATTGTTTTAATGACTTGGTCGAAGCACTTGGGAAAAACTGAAAGCATTTTTGGTTTCCGGTCAGAACTTCATTAGAGAGAGTAAAGAATGACATGCAAGTGATAGTGAAAAGTCAATAATAAATAAGAAAAGTATAAGAGATAACATACAACGAATCATGAGAAAGAAAGACATGTGGACAATAGAAGACAATGCTTTATAATGATTTCAAATAACTTCTCAACGCTGTGATACAATTAGGAGTAGTGATAAACGTTTCCGAATTTCATTAATATTAAAGGAATGATAATTTTACAAGACTTGCATGATGAACTTAAAAATATAACACACTTTTTGAATACGCAGTGGAAAAGGCATTTAACTTAGTAAATAAATATGAGGCGAACGAAAAAGTCTTTTGATTCCGTTTCCAAGGAATTTCATGTAGTTCGGAACTACATTAAATACAATCCAGAATTTATAGAAATTGCACAATATCCCTTATTGGTTATTTTCAATTGAATAATCTTAAAATCAAAGGTGAAGCGATCGACCTGGCATCAATGTAATTGAAAGATTGAACGTACTACTGTGTCCAAAGATAAGGTGACATTTGAATTTAAACTGCACGTGTCGAAGGATTTGGAGAATAATTTTTTTTAGGTTGGTAGTAGGTACTGTCAGTGACATCTATGTCAAATTTACATGTCAAAATGTTCATTAGTGTTTGAGATACGCGTCGTTTTGTGAGCTGCTAAATGTGAGTTTTTTGTTTTTTGCGATATCGAAATTTGTTGAGCAAAGAATTTGCATTAAATTTTGTTTGTGGAATCAATTTCCTGCTGCGGATACGTTGAGGATGGTGCAGAAAGCCTTTCGTGATGAGGCTTTGTCTAAAAAAAATGTATACAAGTGGTATAGTGAGTTCCAAGCCGGCCGTGAACATGTCGAAGGCGAAGAGCGTCCTGGGCGACCATCAACCTCAACCGACGAAGCTCAACGTCCAACGATTTGGTGTTGAAAAACCGTCGATAACGATCAGAGACCTTGCTGATGAGGTTGGCATATCGAAAGGCTCGGTCAATACCATTTTAAAGGATGTTTTGGGCCTCAAGCGCGTCAAATCTCGACTGGTACCGAAAACATTCATTTTTTTTGGAAAAAATACATCGCGTTGAAGTGTGTGAAACGATGCTTTCTGACTATCAAGACAAGATGGAACGCATTATGGACTGGAGACGAGACTTGGATCTATGCTTACGACCCCGAAACAACCGATCAATCGAGCGAATATCGTGCCCAAGGGGAGCCGAAACCAAAAAAATCGCGCCAAAGTCGCTTAAAAATCAAGGTCATGTTGACTGTTTTCTTCGATTATCGTGGTGTTGTGCTTTATGAATTCCTTCCGCCCGGCCAAGCAGTCAACAAGGAATATTATTAGAACGTTATGCGTCGTTTGCGTACCAATATCTGCCTAAAAAGCCCGGAATTGTGGTTTTTACACCACGATAATGCACCATCCCATACTGCACTCGTAATTCGTGATCATTTCGCCAAAAACTCAACCCATATCGTTCCGCAACCACCGTATTCACTTGATCTGGCGCCGTGCGACTTCTGGCTGTTCAGCAAGCTCAAAAGACCGCTTCGGGGACACCGTTTTGATACGATAGAGGAGATTCAAGCCGCAGCTTGAACTTCAGACGGAGCTGAAAGCCATCCCGTAAAGTGACTACAATCAGTGTTTCGAAGATTGGAAAATCCGTTGGCATAAGTGCATTGCATCGGGAGCGGATTACTTTGAAGGGGATGAAATTGATGAATTGATGAATAAATAAAGAATTTTCAAAATAAATACAATGTCACCTCATTTTTTGGACACAGTAGTATTAAAGGAATTGATGGCCATAACAAGGAATTAAACAGCAAGCCGGTCTATTTCATCCAGGCAAATAAAGGCAACAAGATTGTTATCATGGAAAAACAAAAATATGATGCGTCTGTCTCCCAATTAATCAACAACGGACAGTTTCTTGAATTAAGGAAGAACCCCCTTCCAGACTCGGTCAAAATAATCAACAAAGCCTTGAAGGATTGTGAGCGTACCACGAGTCAGATGTCTACCAAAAATTTATTTTCTACCAAAAATAAACCCGAAGATCAGATGAGAGAAATAATTGCAGCGATGAACTCACCAGCTCACAAAATATCCAAATGGCTATTACAACGGTTAAATACTATCTTGGACAACAACTTCTGCGTAAATACCGTCAAAAACAGCCTGGAAGTGGTGACTAAACTTCAAAACTGTGGCCAAATACTGGAGAAAGAATTCTTAGTGTCCTTCGACGTCAAGGCCCTTTTCTCAATTATTCCGGTAAGAGAAGCATTGGTTCTACTGAAACAATACCTTTCGGCAGCGAAACAAAATCCAAATGACCGGAAGTAGATAAATGAGGTGCGTTACCTAATGAAGTTCACACATCTATGTATGAATGAGAACTACTTCACGTTCAGAGGACGGTATTTTATTAAGGACCTTCAGAGGACGGTATATCAAAAGTACAAGTGGGGTAGCTGTGGGAAACCCGCTATGTCCGTTCATCACCGACATCTTTATCAAAAACATCGAGACAACTTTGGAAGCAATAGGTCTGTTACCTAGATTCTGAATCCGGTATGTCGACGATGTGCTGGCTATAGAGGACAAGGACAAACTGGAGAAAACACTAACTGACATAAACTCTATCCTCAAGAATATACAGTTCAGCATGGAACCTGAAAGCGAAACACTCTAGCGTTCTTGGATACAAAAATCATCAGAAATAATGGGAAATTCAAAAAAATTGGTTGCATACTTAACTAAATTGAAGATAGAATGCTCTTGAGTACCATTAACCCTGTACAACTTTCGAAAAATAATGAATAATTTATTTGATCCGAAAATGGGTAAATTTCTTGTAAAACAATAAGGATATTGTTGGAAATATAATTTTTCCATAAGTTTATAGAACAGAAAAGCACGCCAGAACATTTGCCAAGAAAAGAGTTGCTTTCTAGGTAATCTCAAGTTTCAAGTTGCGTTAATATTATGAATGAAGCTCTTGTACGTATTGAATATGTTCTACAGAAACAACATTTATAGGCAATAGATAATGAGGGTGAACATATAAAAGTATATTTCAAGCAAGGCTCAAAATTTTACTTCAGAGAATTTCAAAACAGGCGTATTTCATGGAGCACAAATTTGGGATTTATGGGACAATTTCCATTACCACTTATCCAATAAAAAATATCATATTTGGGTTAAACGCGTTAAACAGATGTTGCCTCACTTCCAGTGATTTGAATACAACTGGTGCATCACATTTAACATCCTTTGTAACTATTTTCAACATATTTTTCCTAGAAATCTCATGAACACGAGTAAAAACTCGAAGATCTGGGGAATTCAGACTTTCCAACGTTTTCAGATTGGCTGCATAGCTGATTGGATGGCCTGCTTAACCTGCAGTATTCAGAATGGCACTTCATAGTATACATAAACATCGAAGTTAGTATATAGTAGTTAGTATCGTAGTATATATGAAAACACATCATAGAATTGTATAATTATACAAAAGAATAGCTTGGAGCATAAAATTTTTTTCAGTAAGAACATTTTTTTCTCAAATAACACCACTCACAATAATTTAAGAACTGGAATAGATTCAAAAAAAAGCCCCCATGGTTGAATTGAGCCTCAAAAATCAGGTCACATAGATACAGTTGCGGAGAAAAGTACTCGCAAATGGCGGATAAAAGAAATTAATTCAACTTTGTTGAAAATATATAGAGAAATAAGTTGAATGCTAGGCTTAAATTATTCTCTTTCAAAATGTCTTATGGAATGTAAACGCAACATTTGAGAATAATTTCCGTATAAACTAGGGAAAATAGAAATATCTATTGACACCTAACTATACCTGGCAAAAAATATTCGCGGTTGGAAATTATAGCAGAACGTGTTCCAATTACATTTTTTGGGGAATCACATTCTAAAGATGTCAACAGAATGCCAGCGGGTACTAACGTCAATGCAGGTAGTGCAGTGAAGAATTCGTGAGCATTTTGGAAAACGTTAGCAGCAATATTTTTTTTTAAACTTGAGCTGAAAGGTTCGAAAACTACACCAGAGGAAAGGAGAATAATAAGAAAGTTGAGAAGAAAATAAGGAAAAACGCTTGTTGACATATCCAAGTGTCTATGCGTAAAATTGGGAGGCCTAGCCCGAAGTAATGTGTCAAACGGTTCCAGGCTAGGCGATCCGGTTGACAGGGGAGGTGTTTAGTCGGTAGTCCAGTAGGTCCACTGGGAGTCCGACACTCAGGGCGTAAATAGTCTTCACCTCCTTACCAAAAAAAAAAAAATGTCCAAATAGGAGTGAATCTACAAAGTAGTAGTGAATCTACGAAGTATTTGCAAACGATATGAATCAACGGAGGATTACAAAAGTAAATGTCGTATTGGCCGCCCTCAAGTATTAACACAAGGTGAATGTCGGAAAATCGTAAGTGCTGCTTCAAGAAATCCAACAGCAACTTTCTCGGAAATTGTGGCTAGTATCAGGCAAACTTCTGGTAAGGAAGTGAGTGCGCGGACACTTCGCAATGTGCTGAAAATTTCAAATTATAATGCGAGGGTTGCTAGAAAGAAACCGATTACATCGAAAACCAACCAAAGAAGAGAATGACTTTTGCAAAGTAGTATTGCAATATGTTAGTAGTATTGCAAATGTTACATTCTCGGATACAGTACTGTTCACATTTGAAATTAAATTCAATTTATTCCATTCCGATGGCAGACGTTTAGTATGGAGGAAACCATGCACTGAATTGCCCACAAAAAAAAATCTGACGCAGACAGTTTAACACGGGGTCGGCGGAGTTATGGTCTGGGGATGTATGGCATCATTGTGTGTTGGAAAACTTGTATTTTTCGACGGCAAAATGAATAAGGATTTTAATTTAAATATCCTGAAAGATGCTTTAAAAACCAGCAGCTATAAGTTGAGTTTTGGTAGCAGTTATTATTTCCAACAGGATAATGATCCCAAGCACACTGGTTATTGTGTGCATCAATGGATCGTGTATAATGCTCCACATATGCTTAATACGCCCCTGCAGTCCCCAGGCCTTAATCCCATCGAGCACCTATGGAGTGATTTGGACAGAAGGATTCGACAGCATACCATAACAAATAGAGTTCAACTTAAAGAAGTTTTACAGATGGAATGGGAAAAAACTTAGGTAATGTTATACTTTCGCGGTCCCCTCGTTTTTTGGCTCTAGAAAATCGAAAAATCATCCGATTTCGATGAATTTTTTTTAAATTTTCGTTTTTACGGCGGATTTATGAAAAAAATTTAGGAAATATCTCACTTCAAGATTTTATATGGTTTTATGACTTTAAATGCGATCATAAATGCACTTCTTGAGATATAATCGTTCATAACTTCTGTGCCAAGCATCAAACGAAGTTCATATGTTTTTTTTTGTTAATTTACAAAAAACGAGGGGACAGCGAAAGTATAAAATTACCAAAAAAAAATCACATAATAATGATTATTTATTAATTTTTTTTAAAATTTTTTAAATATTTTTAAATATTTTTATTTTTTTTTTTCGTAAATCCGCCGTAAAAACGAAGATTTTAAAAAACACTCAAAAATGTTGATTTTTCGATTTTCTAGAGCCAAAAAACGAGGAATGTATAAAATTACCAAAACTTCAACTGATTATACAAAAAATTTGGTTTATTCCATGCCCAATCGTCTGAAAGCAGTTTCAGACGATTAATGCAAAGGTTCTTCATACTAAACATTAAATAAAATAAAAATAAAAATTAAATAAATCAAATTTAATGTTTCGGGAATACTTTTTTCCATGCAATGATTTCATGAATTTCTTGTTAAGTTTTTTTTGCCATTTGATATAAATGTTGTTTTGCAGATTTTATTCTTAATTTGATATTTGTGTGTACTAAGAAGTAAATTTCGTGAAACGTTTTAAGTTGTTTTTGAATCACACAAGGAACAAACAAGTCGTAATTTATGTTTTTATCTAAACTGCGAATACTTTTCACCACCGGGTATAAAATATTCCATGCAACATAGAAAATTTTTGAAGGTGAATCAATGGCGCAAGAGAACCTTCTTTGAACCTGAAATTGGGGAATAACAACCTTATATCAAGTGTATACAAAGACGGTCGACTTTTAATATTAGTTCCGATGCACATATCACATTTAGGTTCACAGGGAGTACGGCGACCGAAAGTTTTTAAAATAAGTCCAAACATCACCAATCACCAGTGACGTTTCAACGCGGGACCTACTGCCTACATGTTTGAGACTCTAATCACTATGTCGTAAAGATTACAATAAAAGGCAAATGTTTCAGCTCCCAATTCAACTTTATACATACTGTTAAGGCTTAAAAGTATAAATTAGGTTAAAGCATTTTTTTTTCGATCTCCTAAACTAACTAAATTTTTGATGAGTAAATGAACAGGAGATAGACGCACCCTCAAACGTCTTTTGAAATACAAGTTAATACTGGAAATACTAAGTGAATAAACAGTTTTTTTTAATTTGGTAGTTTATGTCTAAGCTTTTTGAACATTCCGTCAACATACGTGAATTAAAAGGATTAAATAGATAAAGAAAAACCTGAAATGTTTTCGAGTTAAATATTTGTTTATCGTGCTTTTGACACGTAGATCGCTAAGTAAATAAACAAGTAAATTATACATATTGAAATTCACAGTGACACAATTTTCTCTAAGTGTGCAAATTATATATGTACAGAAAACGACTGAATTGAGTCACACATACGTTTCACAAGAAAAATTAAATTACCGAGAAAAATATTCTATTAACGAAAATTCTTCTTACTTGATAACGTTTTAAGGGACCTCAACAAATTGCTGATGTCGGTAATCTGAAAATGTCTGTCCCCTATGACGAGAAAATTCACCCTGATTACATGAACCTACACTTTACGAAATGAATTACACAGCTTTTATGTAGAACGACATGCACTTCATTCTTGTATTTCTATTACGCAAGTTTCTCTTTCACTTTTCACTATCAATTTAGGGCATTTACTTGTATTATTAAAATGTAATTCAGTGGAGGGTTGCTTGGAAATAGAAAATGTAGTGAAATGCAACGTAACCTGTTGCCTGCTACCAAATATGAACATCTGAACAACTTTTCAAGTTTTGAAAACTGATAAGTGAATTCTATTTCTGAGAAATCAGTCTTATCAGAATACATGTCATGCTACAACAATGATAGCGAAAGATAAAAGCTAAAGAAAGCAAATTGACGATTTAAGGTACATTTCAGTCTTGATAAGTCTGACTGGAGTTGTTACTTGAGTTTGCGGGGAAATATAATAAATTTCAGGTTTTAGGTATATCATTAAATTTAAAATTCGGGACATTGTACTCCTGATAGATGCTGACAGGATGACATAACTCAATAGAATAACAGATAATTTTAAATTTAAGCTTATTAGTTTTATAGTTAAGTTTATTTTTACCGAGGGATTTTTATGTTATTAATTAAATGGATTTTAATTGAGTCAATGAGGTATTCAAACCTGCAATAAAAGTATCGTTCTAATGATTTACTCGTGGAATTACGAGTGCGTTTGAAAACAATAAAATTAAGGAAATGAAATATTTATTAGCACCTATTTGTTTGCACAAATTGTGTACTGCCGGCTTTAGGCTTTTGATACTTACTTTATATTTAAGAAGTAAATGTAGGTGCTAGGCGAAATTACGCCTCCATTTTCTGCTGCATGTTCTTTAGTTGAACAATAAATCTTTTGTCTTCCTAACACACATTCCCCAAAGTGACCAACAGATTGGCCAATGACCTAAGTCTTGCAAACTACCAGGTTTGTCCCACTTAACTTTACGAATTTTAGAACTTTTTAATACGGAGCCGCTTGTCTAACCGTTCTCAGATTGATTATAGGTTTTTAATTCAAAGATATAAAAAGAAACAGGATCAATAATGATGAGCTAAACACAATAAAATAATTTCGCTTAAGAACATAACGTTTCCTCGATGATAGCAATCAGTCTACTGAGTCACGATTGCGAATTGTTAATGTTTTTTGCAGACTAAGTGGCTCTGCTGCTGATTTAATATAAGTGTAAAGTATTTCTTTAAAGTTTAACATGTTCAAGTTTGACTTTGATTTGTTTGATATTCCGAGTGTCGGTTGTGGGATGATTCAACTGTGGATGTTGCTAGAAATGGTTGAGAATGGTCATGAGTCGAATAATTGAATTCTTGTCAAGACTTTCTTGAAATTTAATCATAGCTAATTTCGTTGGAAAATGATTTATTAAGGTTTACAAGAGGAATCTTGTACAACTTTTGTTACAAGCGTACGATGAATGAATGTCGGCAAAATTTCCGACGATAATTTATCAAGCAAATTATTTATTAGAATGAACCTTGCTGCTACTGAAATCAGTCGCAAGCTCTTTACACCAACGCAAATTTCAGATTTCAATTGTTTATTTAGAAAATGTATGAATTAACTCTTTTGCTGAAGTCTTTACAGCATCTTTACTTCTATTTGCTTGCCAGGGGGGTTTAGCTTTGCATAAATAGTGTTAAAACCTTTGCTTCATTTTTTTTACAACAAAAAGAAAGGGCCATTAATGTGCTTGGAATACCACACGACTATGCATTTTCTAAAAACCAACGATTTTTTTTCCATTTAATTCCATCTCCGAATGAGATGAGAATGAGCCGAAGTAAGTTCTAAACATTTGTGTACAAACATTGCACAAACCTATTTGTCTCACATGAGACACTTTTATTTTCTTATGACCAAATCAGTTACTGAACTTTACAGTGAAACCATCCTTAAATGAAACAATGAATCATTTTCGGACACATTAAAGTAACTTGTAAAGAGTTTGCTATAAGCTCTATGATCCTTTTCAGGGACTTTCCTTTGTATACATATTCAAAGAAAAATCCCCTATCTAATATTTAGTCTATACTTTGTTAACAACTCAACATATAGACGGTTTTAATGTGGTCAATCTGCCACAGAGAAGAGTGGCCAATACTCATTTGTGCCAGTGACGCCAAATAAAAACGTGAGCGATCCCGGAACCATACATGACGCAGATGATGCACAACTGTCGAGCAACCTTCATATCCAACTAACCAATTTCACACACCGCCAAGCTCAAATGTTACATAAATGCCTCTATCATTCAATAAATCCATTAAATAAATCCAACTTATGCTAACTCTACCATTAAATAAATCCAACTTATGAGGGCGGTCCGATAGCTACTTATCCTCACCGACCGATGGCACCACTTTCGCAAGAAAAGTGTTCACTACATTGTCGGCGGCGACTGTCAAAATTTCAGCCTATTTGGACTCGTAGTTTTGTTCTGAAGGCGTGTGGAAGCGAACGAGTGGGTTGTATTCTACATGAAATCTCAGGCATGAAAATGCTGACGGCGCGATGTGTGAAGCGTTTGCCACTTCAGAGCAGTGCTTGACGCTATTTAAAGGGAACATGAAGAAGTTTCTACATTGTTTTGTGACCGTCCACGAAACATGGGCCCACTGCTACACACTAGAAACCAAGTGACAGTCGAAACAGTGGGCTTCAACCGCCAAACATACTCCGAAGAAGGCGAAGAGTCTCCAATCCGCCGGAAAGATGATGGCCACAGATTTCTTGGATTCACAACATGTGATCTGCATCGAATACCAAGAACAAGGGCAAAACGATCATTACTATGCCCAATTATTGGGCCGAAGAAAAAAGTGCTCTTCCACCAAAACAATGCATCGACTCACACCTTCGCTGTTGCCAAGCCAAGATTGGTCGAATTGGGCTATGAACTGCTACCTCATCCACCGTGTTCTCCAGATTTAGCCCCGCGCGACTTCTTTTCGTTTCCAAACTTGAAAAGTTTCTTGACACTTCTTATATGGTTATTTCTACATTAACACTAACCTTATCATGAAGCTTACGATAATATAGCGATGGTCTTTGACGTGTTGGTTCTCTAGCATTTTGTTCTACTCTTCTCCGGGTCGAAGCTCTTTTAAGTTTTACGCTATTCTTCAGGGCATCAGTATCCTTGGCTTTGCAATGTGCAAGTCTGTCAGCTACCACAAGGCTAAACGCATAAAACTCAGCAACCAAAATAAACTCATCTATGCCGCTGATCCTATTGTGTATTTTCCTTCACGTACGTCAATTAAGTCAACTAGGTTAAAACCTTGTTGGTTGATACACTTCCCACAATGGAAACCTTTCTACAGTGCGCTCGTAGATCCAAACAATTAGCAGATTTCTTGTCCCCGTACACAGGTTACTTTTCCACACGGTTTTTTTTTGTCGATTTAATTTTAATTGCTGTTTTTAAGGAGTATGAATTTTTTTCGAGGTAGTTATACCAATTCAGATCGAAATAAAAAGTTAAAAAAAGTATGAGATACGATACACGAGCGTGAGATTTCCCATTTTTGAGTGTGATACATGGGACAGAATTCCTGATAAATGACAGTATAATGTTTAATATTTATAAAGAAAGGTGGAAAGAGCTCAAGCTGGTTTCGAACACGCGTCCCTGCCGCTTCTCATTAGCACTTATAAGTTCTAAGTGAAAATGGATAAATTGATCTACCAAAAAACTTCTAGAAGTATGATGTTTGTTACTGAAAAGATGTCAATTTAGTTTAGCCGACCATGTTGATTCTTTTGCTATTTTTTCTTCATATATTGGGAGTACAAATTAGATCGGTCCGTTTTCAAAAGATGGCTCTGGCTGTTATGAATATTGAATAGTAACAGCTGATGTCGATAGTTTTAGAAAGGTTAGACATCTGTCAATAATATTCAGTTCATATTGCTTCGAGTTTTTTTTTAAAAAAACCTTGTTTTTCACTGTGTTAATTATGAGCAATTTTGTGTTAACTAAGCAGCATTTGCGGGAGGTTTAAGTTTTCTGTTTTAATTGGAAGAAAAGTGCAGCTGAAGCGCATCGAATGCTTGTGGAAGTTTATGGTGACAAAGCTCCAACTGATAAATCATGTAGGGAATGGTTTCGACGTTTCAAGAATGGAGATTTCAGCGTTGAAGATAAGCCTCGCTCTGGACAACCAAAAAAAATCGAAGACAAACAGTCGGAGGCATTGCTCGATGAAGATCCGAGTCAAACGCAAGAGGAGCTTGCAGAATCTTTAGAAGTGACACAACAAGCAGTTTCTGTACGGTTAAAATCCATGGGAATGATTCAAAAGCAAGGCAATTGGGTTCCTTATGAACTGAAACTGAGAGATATTGAAAGGCGACTTTTCACTTGCGAGCAGCTGATTCAAAGGCAACAAAGAAAAGGTTTTTTTACATCGAATTATTACTGGGGACGAAAAATGGGTATTCTATGATAGCCCCAAGAAGAAAAAATACTACGCTATGCCCGGTCAATCGTTGTCATCGACCTCAACATCAACACCAAAGCCGAATATTCATGGTTCGAAGGTCTTGTTGTGTATCTGGTGGGACCAAAAGGGTGTTGTGTACTATGAGCTGTTACAACCTGGCGAGACCATAACGGGCGATCGGTATAGGCTGCAATTGATGCGTTTGAGCCGTGCATTACGAGAAAAACGGCCGGAATACAAGCAAAGACATGACAAAGTTATTCTCCTGCATGACAACGCTCGGCCTCATGTCGCAAAAGTCATGAAAAAATATTTGGAAACGCTCGAGTGGGATATTTTGCCGCACCCGCCGTATTCTCCGGACATTGCTCCTTCTGATTACTTGTTGTTCCGACGGATGCAGCACGATTTGGCAGGTCATCGATTCACTTCTTTCGCAGAAATCGAAAATTGGCTTCTAACTTGGATCACCTCAAAAGACGAGACATTTTTTCGAGAGGGAATTCAAAAATTGCCTGAGAGGTGGGAAAAAGTAGTAACTAGCGATGGACGATACTTTGATTAATCTTTTAATTCTTTTTATTTTGAAATAAATGCATTTTTGACCACAAAAAAACGGACCGAATTAATTTGTACTCCCAATACTAGATTGTATTTGGACTTAATCTATGATTCCTGTTTCTTATCCCTCAAACAAAACTATATCTAACTTAACAATTTGCTTCATGATTATCAATGTTCCGTTGTTAAACGTTTTTAGGATCTAGGTAAGTATGACAGGATTGAAGTACGTAAATTCATAAGTAGGTAAGTAAGAAGGTAAGTTAGTAAAATTGTATGTAATTAAACGAATGAGTGCGTAAATTGAATTGATCCTGTCCATAGGGATCAGTTTGGTAATGTGGGAATAACGATAGTGTCTCCAATTTATTCAGTGTGTCGAGTAACACACAGTACTTATTATAGGAATGAAATACTTCTTTCAGATGTGCTTGAAATGTAGCTTATTTATAGTCGATGCCAAATTTCGATGAACGAATTCAACTTCATCTGGCAACGTGGAATAAAATAGACTCATCCTTTTGAAAATGTTAAACAGCGGAGTGGAATTGTTCTACTTCGTATCTTCTTCTGAAACCTTTTGTTATTTTACCCTTTCGGAACAGTTTTTGGACTTATTTCTATTTCTCAATCAAGTTTTGTGCTGAACTTTATTATTTTCAGGAACTATTTGGTTCTTTTATTGGTGGAAGCGGTTCCACCGGTGGAACCCATCGTACGTCGTAGTCTTTGTTGACTAGTTCGTTCTTCCTCTCTAATTTGAAGTGCTCTAACCTATGCCGTAGCGTCATAATAAATAAATAAAGAAAACACTCCTTAAAAACACTCGATGTAATGTGATTCAAACAAAATTCGAAGAATTTTATTATTTACTGGTAAATATTCTTTCATTCGATTTGCAATATGTATTTGGCTTAGCAAATATAATAAAAAATGCAGGAGGAAAACCGCAACTGAACTACAAAAACCCACTATTGGTTGTTCTATCTCTCTCTATCTGAAGCTGCCCAATAGTATTTTCGCTGTTTTTTGTTATGATTTGTTATGATTCTGTGCTGCGAGCCACGAGCGTTCTACGAAACCTGCCAAGGTTTTAACAGCACGGAGATGATACTTATAATGGAGATGGTCTCACGGGAGTTTTGCCATAGTGATAATTGGAGGAAATATTGCAAGCCTAAATGCGTCAAATAACACTCGTTCAAGTATTGTCCAACGTGGATATATCATCTTCGCTTGGCGCCATTCAGAGTGTACCACTAGGACGTGGCTCAAGCAACCGCTGCATGAAGAATAATTTTAAAATTGCTAATGCTATTTTTGTAGAAATTATTTTTTCTTGCTTTTCTTCACGGACATTGACAACCAGTACTCCACGCCACTAATTTTTCAGTTTCTTACTGGTTCTGTTTTCAAGTTTATTTATAGAATAAAGAAGAAAGGAAGTGACGTCTTATGGACACTTTTGTTTTGACATGACATTTCATGGCTTCTGTATGTCATTGAGCATGTCAATCTAACCTCAATTTTTCAAATTTGTTAGTATAATCACCGATTTAAATGCATTTTTTTTTGAAATTTTATTCACATCTTTACAGCGGTTACTTGAGGCGGCTAGTTAAAAGCATGAAGCGAAACCATAATGACTGAGCAATTATGCAGATTTATGAAGTTTACTTTCTTCATTACTTTTTCTTCTGCTTACCTACACAGATTTATTCGTTTTCCTGTAAATGCAGATATTTTATTACACAGTTGGTGTTACCGTTGTCAATTGTTTAATTGTAACTAAACAATTAATATGTTTGGATGAAATGTAGATGTTCTATTTTGCTTTAACTAGGTTTAACACATGTCACTTACTTACAGAAGAGGACGCACGTGTTAAATATGGTTATAACTTAAAAAAAAGTGATCTTTGTGAATGCCGCATTAAAAAATTGATTTGTAAATATGGATGAACATATAGTGGGTCACAGCTTATTTTATGAAGTAGCTAATTTTCATTTTTATACGGCATATTTTTCAAACGAAAAAGTTTTATAATGAAAAACCAAAGTAGAATGGTTATCACAGTTTTATAGAATATGAAACGAACACCGACCGAAAAAAAAATGCGTCACTCGCTGTTAAAATTCGAAGAAAAACAAATAAGCATCGAAATTACATGTCACAGCTTATTTTATGCAGTCGCTAAGAGCTACCGATTTTTCACTCTGCCACTCAGTTCTGAAAGTATTTTTCGTGTGTCCTCCTTGATAATAGTCTTTTAGTTGCCTTGTTGTTGTCTGAAGTGTGACTTTGTTATTGAAAAGGTTATCACGAATAGAATACAAAATGGGTCCTCGTACGACAATACAACAGAGGGAGTTGGTCATAAACCATTTTAAAAACAGCGAATCATAGCGGTAAATTGCTTCTATGGTAAATATGAACTCATGTACTGTCCAAAAAATTATTGAGCGTTTCCTGCACGAGAACCGGGTGCATGATAAAGGAAGAAAAGCACCAAATAAAATTTTCAATGAAGCTGACGAGTGATACATTGTACGGAAAATTAGGGCTAATCCTGGACTCTCCACGGTAAAACTGACCACCGAAGTGAACGAAAGCCTTGGCAAAAAGTGTAGTGTGGAAACTGTTCGCCGAGTACTGCGGGATCACGATTTTCATGGTCGAGTTGTCCGGAAAAAACCATTTATCAATCTTAAAAATAAGCTCAGTCGATTAAACTTTGCTAAAGAGCACCTTGGTAAGAGCCAGGAGTTCTGGAATTCAGTCATCTTTGCCGACGAATCAAAATTTAATCTATTTGGCTCAGATGGCATGTCTTACGTATGGAGAAAGCCAAATACAGAGTACAATAAAGAAAACCTAAAGCCAACTGTTAAGCATAGTGGAGGAAGTGTTATGGTATGGGGCTGTATGTCGGCTTCCGGTCCAGGACAGCTGGCTTTTATTGGAACAACAATGGACAAGCACATGTATCTTCAGATTCTTAAAGATAATTTGTTGCAAAGTGCGGAAAATTAGAGTATTCGGTGCAATTTTCAATTCTACCAAGACAATGACCCAAAACATAAATCGGGTATGGTTCAGTCATGGCTGATATACAACTGTCCCCATTTAATGACGCCACCAGCACAATCACCAGACATGAATGTTATTGAACATTTATGGGCAATATTGGAACAAAATATCAGGAAACATGCAATTTCCAACAAGAATGATCTGAAACGGGCTTTGGAGTTTGAATGGAGTAAAATATCACCAGATGTTACCCGTAAATTAGTTCATTCAATGCCAAATCGTCTTAAAGCTGTTGTAAACCAAAAGGGGTATCACACAAAATATTCAAATCTAGATAATTTCTACATATTTTTACATTTTTTGAATATTATCAGTAACTGCATAAAATTAGCTGTGAGATAGAATTTTGATGTTTTTGGAAGTATTTTGATCTGTACCTTGTAAATAATAAAAATTGCCATTAAATGAAGTTTATATGTGAAATGTACAAGTTTCTATTTCAAACAGCGTAAATTTTAAGTTTATATTCTTTCCAGTTTCGTAGTTACAGAGTCTCATAACTTAAAGTATGAACCGCATAAAATAAGCTGTGACCCACTGTATGTTAATTCATCAATAGATTATCTTCAAATATTTTTCACATTACAAAGCATGCAAAACATGCATGTTTTCTTTTGTGTAAAATGTGGCCACTTACTTTTATATTGCAGTTATGCTAAATAGTTTAGTTTTTGATTATCTTTGTTGATCGGTTGGAGACCCGACTTTTAAGGCTATGATGTAAGTTTCCCAATATGGTAAGAACAGAGCAGATTTGATGGATTAATACCAACAAATTGATTGCTATACTTGCTTATTGAAATTTAAAGACTCAAAACAATCGTTTCATGTCTAATGTCAATCGTTTGTCTCACTTTTTTCTGGCCCGCCAAATTTTATACAAAAAATCGAATAAAGAAGACTTTGAGTTATACAAATAATTGATACAGGGTAGTGACAATAGAGTTATCCAAACTTGACTTATTATGAAAAATTTATGATGCCAGTCTGGTAGAATATAATATGTAAGAACATATTTTTCTAACTTTTTGTTTGGTTTATCTGCTAAAGGCTATCTGCTACGCACACAGTTTACAATAAAATCGAATTGCTTCGATGTAGGACTCACCAGGAGCTTGCCTGAACGACTACCATTATTATCAGTATCATTATCCAGCCTTCATTTTCATTGAATATAAACTTTCAAATATTTCAATAAGATGATAGATTTGCAAAACTTAAAAAGCAACTTCAATATCGTCAAGCAATATCTTGTGAAAGTAATTTGGCATCTCTAGCTCAACATCAAATTATCAACAACAATGAAATGCTACACGATGAACAATTTTTCGAGAATAAATTGTTCAAATTTTCCGCAACTAGACTCATCGGAGTCAACAGTTAGGAAAATTATTTCAAACATTCAATTTTATCAAAAAAGATGAGAAACAAAGTAGAAATGAATATAATTTCAAGCAAACTTACACTAAGAGGTTGGACAAGGCATAGCCAGGGCGGCTGCAATTTTAAGCTGCACAATGGGATTTCTTCTGAATCCTTTTAACATCAAATTTAAACTTCAAGCCTTAAGAGTGCTTAAGGACCGACTTCAAGACCTTAAGGACCGACATACCTCAACAGTATAGGAGGATATAAGAATCAAATAAGTGTTTTAGTAGTTTACTATCCTTTTTTCATACATAGTTCGAGCTTGACCTTTGTTAAAGATTTATTTTAATATAAATGCATGTCTAATTTAGACGAAATTAAATATTCAAGCAAATCAGATTTGTGAAGACTTAGTGAATTCCTATAAAAGCGGCACCACCGTAACGAAAAACTTGCTTATATTGCACTTTACTTGATTTTTTTTGGCGGTAAACGTAATACGTTTCATGGATAGTGGCTGTATTTCACGCTCCATGGCTAATCATCATCATCATAAACTCAAAGTCACACTAAGTTAATTATCTCAGCATACGCTTATGACTCAAAAGGAAGTTTATTTTCTTGCTCGTGTAATTCTACTACAAACCTATTTTGTGTTTTATGCATGACAGACTAGTGGCTCCGGTTTGAAGGAGAAAAACAAATGTAACAAAATATCTAGAGAATTTTTCGTTGATAATTGCGAATGAATTGCTACAAAATTGGAAGACGACCATGATGTGGGAATGCAGGGTGACCCGGAAATGGTGAAATTCATTTGTAGTTTTCAAGCGGAAAACGACTTAGCATTGGCAATTCCATTTGATTTTAAGCAAGTTCATCGAGGTTCGGAGATACAATTGAACAATGATAGATTTGAAATGTTTAAATATAAGAGGTAAGAGTGAAATGGGGTAATTCAAATGGTTATCTTTCGAAAGGAAAGCAGCACAATATCTTCCTTGCTGTCTGTATGCATTGCAGGTCGCGGAACTCAATAGTCATAGCCTTGCGTGCCAGTTATTTTCCAGATAATTCAACTATATAAACACGACAGGTATATCGAGGTTGAAAATGCTATGCCCATAAAAGACTATGCCCGCTAATAGCAACGTGGTCTCATTCTTTGATAGTGTTTCATACACGCAAATACAAAATAGTTCTTCGGCAATCGATTCAAAAGCACGTCGTTGAGTCGACAGTCCTGGCAGATTTTCCCCACGACCGTACGTCCGAAACCATCTTCCAATGCACGTGCCATTGGAGCTGACCAAATATCCTTTTACTTTTATTTACAATTAATTTAACCACATACACACGTGTTGTTACGAGCAAATCTTTCCAAACGACAAAAGTAAAAACGATTGGGCTGGATTGTATCAATAATGTATTAATAAGTTAAGTTTTTTATGTTTCAAACCACTGAAATCAGACATGACAGCAAAAATTTTCTCGAAGGTCATTAGAACCTACAAACCTTCAAAATGTTGTGCGATATTCTTGGATACGAAATTGTTCGTCTTAAGGATTTGATGGGGGTTGCATGCATGACATGGTGTATTAGTTCAAGCAGTTGTTGTGCTGCCTTGAACTTCAGTGTATATTATGGCAATCGTTGAATGCTTGTTTTTCTTCGTGTTTAATTTAACGAAGTGGTTCAAATTCATTTTAAGGTGATTAAGGATATTAGAGGAAGTTTTATGACTTTTACGCTAGGCACAATACTATTTATCGATATGTTGACTGAAATTAATTTTTTCATTCGGGCAAGTATAGCAGTTCAATCATCTTAAATATTTTGATGGGTACAAAAATATTTGTAAAAAAATTTTTAAATTTATTTACACGGGGAAAAGTTCTTTTGACATTTTTCTAATCAAAAGATAAATTATATTTTGACGAGTTTGTACATTTCAATGTACAGTAGAGTGTCGTTAATCCGGATACGGTCTAATCCGGATCCTTCTGTAATCCGGATTGACTAAAAATATTGAACATTTCCATTATGTCTTCCAGTTTCCAGTTTCGCTGATCCGGATTGCATGTTACATAGTGCAATGATCAAAAATACAGTGAAATTATGCTATATTCACTTACACATCTGATTTGATATTTGTTTATACATTTTATGCCTCCTACTTCTATCTACTTCTATGTACGCTCGATTGCATATTTTCCACAATACTGAATTATGGACAACACATTTTCACCATGTATTCGTCTGTTACACCGGGAATTCCCGAGTTATATGATTCGCTGGCACTCCTTACATTGGCTATTTCTGGGTGCGCTGTATTTCACTTTTGAAAAATGGGGAATCCCCGAATAAGAATGAAAGGCAATAAATGGAAAGGTTTTAGTCACTTTTCTGTTGAAACGGCATCAAAAAGGTCGCATAAAACGTTAACTATCGCGGAAAAAAAAGATTTTAATTCAACTGAACAATGGTGCTAGTGGAAAGATATTAGCAGAAAAATGGCGTCGTACATCTACAATTTCGGATAAAAAAAATAAAAGGTATGTTCGAATTTTTAAATGTGCATCGGTAATAATTGAATGCTAATTTTTTAGCTACATTGTAAATTGCGTTGCAACTCCTAAGGGAAGGAAAGTCATACGGGAGCCAGAGTATCCAGAAGTGGAGCAGAATTATATAAATGGTTTCTGAAGCAGCGAGAAACGTATGCTACCGTGATAACGAATATTTTACGAGAAAAGGCTGCTCAAATTCACTCTAAATATTACTGGGTGGGCCATCTAGCGTTTTAAATTTGAATTATCTATATTTCGACATTGGAAACGTCAGATACCATTCGGAAAGTGACAGATATTCAGTAAAAAGTATAAAATTTACGAAATGGGTCGCTATTCGCTAGAAGAAAACTGGGAAATATTGATAACTTTTTTCCAAAGTGGTGAGTCTTCAACCCATACTGTGAGAAATTTGGCAAAAAATGGACAAACAACAAGTGCCATCAGTTCAATTTGTGCAACAATTTGTGAAGCATATGCTGAAACTGGCTCGTTGGTGGATAAACCAAAACGTCAACGATCATTTCCCGCGCTTTCAACCGAAAATATTGCGAGTGTGGCTGAAAGTCTTAGTGAGAATCCATCCATCTCAACTCGCCGTCGATTGCAAGAATTGAACATTCCACGAACAACTTTGCGACGAATTTTGCAACAAGACCTCGCTATGAAGCCATATAAAGTTCAATTGGTGCAGCAGCTGAAGCCACTTGAACATTCGAGCCGTCTACAGTTCGCAGATTGGGTGGAAGATCGTTTGACCGAGGATGGTCAGTTTTACAGAAAAATCATCTTTTCGGACGAGGCTCATTTCCACATCGGTGTTTACGTTAACAAGCAGAATTTTCGCATTTGGGGAAACCCGCAAACCCGTAATTGTCAAGAAGCCAATGCACCGAGCACGAGTCACTGTATGGTACGGATTTTGGACTGGTGGAATCATCGGCCCAGTTTTCTTCGAAAATGAAGAAGGAGTCGCCGTAACCATCAATGGTGAGGGATATCGTGCAATGTTATCCAAAGTTTTCTTCAAGCAAATTGAAGAAGAAGACTTGGATAACATTTGGTTCTAGCAGGACGGCGCTACGCACCATACAGCAAACGCTACACTCAATCATTTGCGCCCTATCTTCGAAAATCGCATAATCAGCAAAAGAGGTGATGTGAATTGGCCTCCCAGAACTGCGATTTAACGCCGTTGGACTATTTTCTTTGGGGAGCTGCTAAAGATAAATGTTACGCCAACAATACTAAAACAATTCAAGATCCAAAGTACGAGATTAAAGCTGCTGTTGCTGCCATAAGGCCTGAAACCATCGAGAAAGTACTCTTAAATTGGGTGGTTCGGATGAGCTACTGTAAACTCAGCCGTGGTGGTCATTTGTCGGAAATTGTTTTCCACAAATAAATTTCATAAAATAACCTTTCAAATAAATGTGCAACCTTTGAAAAATATCAAGCCGTTAATTTTTTTTATTGACTTTTTAAATTTAAAATTTTGTATGGCCCACCCTGTATGATAATAAACCATTTACTGCAAGCAAAGGATGGGTCAATAAATTAAAAAAAAAAAGATTTAAAAAAGACGTGGTCTTCGTCACCTCAAAGTGGTCGGAGGGAAACAGTCTAACGACGCATCTAGTGTGGAGTCCTTTCTACAAAAATTCACCGAAAAAATTAATGAGCTGAATATTTTGCTGACCCAAATAAAGAATGCGGATGAATCTGCATTATTCTGGACATTACTTCCGGATCGAACGTTGGTGTCTGCTACAGAGAGAAAAACCTCGAAAGAGAGAGTGACTTTTCTTGCCTGCACAAACGGAAATGGCATCCATAAGCTTAAAGTGATAGTCATTGGAAAGGCAAAAAATCCTAGAGCATTTAAAAAGTTGAATACTACTCGACGAAAAATGCATGGATGACTTAAAATCTTTTCGTTAAATGGTTTCACGAGTCATTTGTCAAACAAGTAAGGCAATTTCAAGCAGAGAACGACCTTAATTGAACGACCTTAAATTGCAAGCAATTTTATTAGTAAACAATGCTCCATGCTACGCTTCAGAAACGCAACTAAAAAGTGATGATGGTATAATATTGACATTGTTCCTTCCACCTAATTGCACCGTGCTTATCCAACCAATGGACCGAAACGCAATACGTTTAACCAAATTTTATTATCGAAAAGACCTTATGGTACACGTTCTGTCTTTGGAAGAAAATGACGTCTCAAAAGTTATTAAAAATCTCACCATTAAGGATACTGTGTTGTTGCTTGCGAATTCTTGGGATAAGTTGTCGCCTGATACAATAACAATGTTTTGGAAAAATATTTTTTGATGTTCAGTTGATAGCAATTCGGATAATAATGACAAAAAAATCCGATGCTGAATAGGATCCAGATGACAATATCCCATTATTAGTTCTAAAGGAGAAATGGTTGTCAGAGAAGGAAGATGCTCAGAAATTAATCGAACTCGGATTTTTGTTTAAAAAAAAGTTTATGAAAATAACCAACCGTCACAATCGGAACTTTGTGAATGTTTCGTTAAATATGGAAATAATTTATCTCTTGACAGTGACGATGTAGTTTGGATATATCTTATCCTAGGATATATCTTGGATATATTTTTATTTTATGTTAAAATAAATAAATAAACAAGCATTTGTTAATGTTTTCAATTGGTAATTCTAATATGCCTTTGGTGATCCGGATACCCGTATAGTCCGGATTGGGCCGGTTTTAATCGATCCGCATTATTGAAACTACACTGTACTTATAAACTATATAAATTATATATAATAAGATTTAGTAAATCAATATAGAAAATTATTCAAAATCTTACATAAAAACGTCTCCGTACGGATAAACGCCAATATCCTTTAAAATGAGTGTCGAGTATAATTACAATTATTTGCAAATTTGATTCAAGGATGAAAAATTCTACGCTCGGCAACGGGCAAAAAACAAAACTAGATTCCCGAAGGATCATTGTTGAGCTGTATTGCCAACCAAACTCGAAGGGCGAAACGGCATTAACGATTGGAAACGCCGAGTTCGAAACAGTATTGAGGAAACCAGTTCGATAGCTACACTTTAAGCTACATTGGGTAACGCCGCAAATTGGAAGTATAACAGATATATAGATAGATAGAGACTTTATACGTGGGTAATTCTCATCAAATTTCGAAATTTGATTCCCGAGCCATTAGTGCCGAGTGATATGCATTAACTACATAAGTCTTTTTTTCATTTGAATGTGCGCTGTCTATACCGCTATTGTTTAAAAAGAAAACGTCTTTCCTCTAAAGAAAAAAAAGATATGGCTCCTTTGTTACCGTGCAAATCATTCCCTCACCTTGTCCCTTAGTTCAAAAATATTACTAAAATGCCTTTTTATCTGAAATATATCAATATTCTTAATAATAAAATTATGCAAATATATTAGATAGATGTTTGTTATTGTCTATAAAAGCTTCCATCTTACAACAACGAATTTATAAAAACAATAATTCGATTTTAAATATGTCCCGCCAAATAAAATCATTCCCTCATCCTATTACGAATATTCGATTTCTGAACGTGTCAAACGATATTTAGGAACGCAACCTTAAAACTAGGTCACCTAGGAAAACTAGGTAACCTAGAACTAGAAACTAGGTCACCAGCGATATTTTGGGAGAACAGTTTCCTTATTATAGATTCGGGGTGATTTGCAAATTTCTTTAGGCGTTTCGAACTAGTCTCGACCATATATTCTAGGATGGGCTTAATTCTTGTATCTCTATATAGGATGGTACTCCGGTAGTGCTTTTTATTAGGCCTCCTATATTTGGACAGACACTTCCTCAATATTTTCCTTTCGAAGATTTGCAATTCGTCCGCTACGGTGGAGGAGATAGTGAACCAGACAGGGAAGCAGTAGCAGATAATGGGCCTAATAAGGGTTTTGTACATAAGAACTTTCGTGCTTACTTGTACTGATTTGTTTGAGAGTAGAGGGGCTAAGGCTGCAGTAGCCCAGCTGGCTTTTTCCATGGCTCTACGGGCGTGGGGATTAAATTTGAGACGATGGTGGAACAGGACGCCCAAGTATTTTATGGAGTTTTTCAGGGGCACACGAACGTTATCGATGTATATTGAGAGTTCTTTGCTTTCAGCTGGCGCGTTTCGGTGGCCTTTGCCCGAGGCGTTTCTAAAGCATATGAGCTCGCATTTTTCCGCGTTGATTGGAAGAGCCCATTTTGAGAAATATTTTTGTAGGGATTCTAGGTGTGGAGCGATGTCTTGCAAGGCTTTGAGAGGGGACTTGCGAGTAGCGAGGACTAGTATGTCGTCTGCATATAAGATTGTGTGGGAAGAGGGGTCGGTGATGTTGTTTTGTACAGGGTGCTGAATAATGTTCGTCGGTTGCATAACAGTTGGGATGTCATGGAGATGAAGTTGAAGAGATGAGGGCCAAGTATTGATTCTTTGGGCAACATCCGAGCGAATGTTTATGCTGTTGGAGTAGACATTGGCAATTTTAACCAGAAGAGTCCTTTGCTCTAGATAATTGGCTATAATGCGCGTCAGTGGGGTCGGGCAGTGAGTCTTTAGGAGTTTGTATATGAGCCCTTTGGCCCACACGGAGTCAAACGCTTTTTCTAGGTCTATTGAGCATGCCACCGTTGCTTCTTTTTTCCTTAGGCCGGATGAGATGTAGTCATGTAAGAGAAGGATCGCTTGTTCCGTTGAAGGAAGTATAACAGTGCGGTGGTTACTTGTATACAAAATCAAGGAGAATCCTAAGGAGGTAAGAAAAAAATTCTAATTAGAGTTGAAAGATGAAACGATTCTCGAAAAAAGACAAAATCAAGACAAACCGTTTTCATAAGGTAATCACTAGAACAGGTTCCATTATCATAAAAGGAAAAGGATTTTTCGAATTGCGTTTTATATCCAGACGAAAGCAAATTGAACATATTTGGAATAAATTAAGCGATTAGATTTTTACGTCGAAAATTCAGCTCCAAATCCTGCAGGATTTGCAGCGTTGCACTTTATTGAAAAGTATAATAGGCCGGTTGAATTTTCTCAACAATTTGAACACAATTTTGTTTCTTGTAACTTCTTTGGGCATGCAAGAAAATTTCACTGTTAAAGGATGGCTTTTGTGCGCTCACAGCTGTACATCTCTACTGGTAAATTTTTTCTAAAGGTAATTCTTACAAAACACTAAGGCCGCTGCGGTTATTTAACACATAAGAAAGTCGAATATGCAAACTATTAGACACCTGTGATGATAGTATATATAATAACAAAGGATGTATACAATGAATATGGATAGACATCTATCTACTACTTTTTGAATGCATGTATTTGAAATTAACTCCATAATAAGTTAGATTTTATTTTTTAATTTTCCTTTCTATAATGCTTTGATTTTAATTTTGACAGATATATAGTGCCCAAATTTTGGATTCGATGCGAAGACGATATTTTCGCCAACTTGCTGCCGAAAAAAAACCAAAATTTCACAATTGAAGAAGAAAACACGCATACTCACGAAAAATGGCATATTTCCGAGCATCGATACATGAGATGATGTTAGTACCCTTTAGCATGGAAATCCGAATTAACGAAACAAATTGCATTTTGGATACAGCGAGGTAGAACGGATATGAAACGAGGACGATTTCAGGAATGATGAAGAAAGTTGAAGCAAAAAGAACACGAGATAGTTTTACTACATTCTGCACTCAAAGTAGAAGCCAAAAACAAAGAGAACAACAAACGTCTTGGTAAACTCAGATATAACTGGAACCTTAAGTAAATTATGAAAAGAAGTCAGCATCCAGCTAATGCTAAGCAGTGTCCAGCGTCAACTAAAGTGTAGGTTCACAAACACAAAAGACAGCAAAAAGAAAGAAGAGAAGAAAAGTATCTACAAAATTAAATGCAATCACTGTGATGAAGTATATATTGGACAAACAAGACGGAATGCTAAAGTACGTTTCGAGGAGCACATAGCGATAAGACGAGGAAACGTAACAGACATCAAATCATCAGTAGCGAAACATATTTGCGAAGGACCATTCTTTAAAAAGATTGGGACGATCTCACGGTAGTAAAAGAAGTAAGAAACATGTGACAAATGGGCGTGTACGTGGATTATGAGGCAGCCAACCGAAACTAGTCTCAATGATGACCTCGGAAATGGATACTAGTAAACACCAACTTTTCATCTTTAAATTGTTACATTACAAAGCCATGACTTGCGATAAAAAGTAATGTTAATGAGTTTACTACTAAACCATTTAAAGATTGATTACTATTAAACATGAAATCAAAACAAGTGGCAACATTGCACAAATCTCACCAAAGTGGAAATGCATCAGATTTTACACACCAAAAAAAAGGAAACTGTGGTAACACTTACTTCGCTTTTTTTATATTTCGGGGAAGAACCTCAACTTTTGTTGACAAATTTGTGCTGTTCGCGTGCTTTCCTTCACCAAAAGTCGTTTTAAGTGCATTTGTTCTAATTAATATTAAAAATAAAGACGTAAAAGAAAATAGTTTCACTATGGGAAAGCAAACATCGCCTGATACTCGGAAAATTATAATAGACTTATAAGAAAAAGGTAAATCCTTGCGTGAAATTGGCGAAATCGTGAGCAGAAACCACTGCACAGTAAAAAAAAATTATTGATAAATATGCCAAACATCATCTCGTTGAAGATTCATTGAGATCTGGACGCTTAAAGCGGCTTAGTGGTACTGAAGTTAGAGCTGTAGTTGTAGTAAGAGAAGTAAGGGCATATCCAGCCTCAAGTGCAGTTAAATTGTGAGAAGACATAATGCAGGCATCAGGCAAACCAGTAAGTGCGAGTACAGTCTGGAGAGCGCTTCATAAAAATGGTCTACATGGAAGAATACCACGTGAAAAGCCATACATATCCAAGGCGAATCAGATCAAGCGTATGGACTTCGCTAAAAAATACAAAAACGAGGCTCCATCTTTTTGGGAAAACGTATTATATACAGATGAGAGCGAATTCGAAATTTTCGGTGCAAAAAGGCCCCCAAAACTATGGCGTGCTAAGAATGACGCCTTCAAAGAAAAGTGTGTTACCAACACTGTTAAGCACGGTGGCGGTTCAGTTATGGTATGGGGGTGTATGGTGGCAACTGGTGTTGGTAATCTTGTTTTTATTGACTCCACAATGGACAAAATGGATTATTTAGCCATTTTGAGGGACAATGTTGCCCCTAGCGTCGAAAAATTAGTTAGGCTTGTCTGGAAATTGGATCTTTCAACAGGACAACGATCCAAAGCATACGTCCAAAATTATGAAAGAGTGGCTACTGTGCTGGACTCCTAAGACACTTGATCATCCGGCGCTGTCCCCAGATCTTAACCCGATCGAGCATCTGTGGGAACACCTTGACAGAAAAGTGAGACAAAGAGTCATTTCAAGCAAAGCCGACTTAAAGAAAGTTATAAAGGATGAATGGAGCCAAATCTCTCCCGATGTTACAAAAAAACTTGTCGCGTCGATGCCTCGAAAACTAAATGAGGTGCTTAAGTGCAAAGGAAAAAAAACGAAATATTGAAAAATTAAAAAAAAATCGACTTTTTCTATTGAAGTTCTGTTATGTTTTGTTTGCTGTTTACTTTTTTTTTGACGCGTGAAATTTGGTCTTTTTTGATTAAAGTGAATTTATCTTTGTTTTGTAGTACTTTTGTCTAATGTTTATGTTGTGTTCAGTTTTTATTAGATAATTCTTTGATTCCTTATACTTATTTTTGATTTTGTGTTAATTATTTTGTTTTAATAAAATTCTTAATACAAGTATCTAAGGTGTTTATTTTCTTTTGACGCTCACAGTATATCTGTCAAAATGAAAAGCATAGCATTTTGGAATGGAAAATCAAAAAATAAAATCTAATTTAGAAGTTCTAAACACGGCAAAATACACATAGGATCCATGATCTTTAACGGGTAGCAAGAGCCCAAAGTCACGTACGTACGTATCACGTATCAAAAGTCTTGTAAATAGGGTCAAAATAAGCGAAAAGAGGAGTGTAGTGGTCGACTATATGACTGACTGATTATCGATTTCAAAAATATTTATACTGTGAAATTGTATCATTATAAAGGAGAAAACAATAAGTCTCTAACAGTAATAACGTGCTAAGCAAGACAAGTTCAGAGGTTTACGGATGTAAGATATGCATTATCTTAAAAGCATATCAAAAGAGTCCACTTCATTTATGAGTATGCGTTTTGGATATTGGATTTTAAATTGAATCGGGTATGAATTTCTGGTGTAATGATAAATTCGCTTGTTTTTTAATGTTCATCACAGCATGAAGTCCTGTGATACTCAATCTGTCATAGACGATATATTGAAAGTATGATTATGAGAGAATATTTGATATTGGTGACGAAAAATTTGCATGTGGCTTAAGCAAATTACTAATATTATTTGACCACATAATCGTTCACTCTTCTTCTGTTTCTAGAATTTGAAATTCTTAAAACTTAAAAATGCCAATCATCTTTTTGTAAACTATTTTCAAATTCTAAACATTTAAGAAACTGTTTTAAGCATTTCCTTAAAATAGAATGACATTTAAAGCTTAGAACGCGTATCAGCACATTGAGACCATTATTCAATAACAATTTTATTGGTTCCAGATGTAAATAGTACCAAAAGATCGATTCAATTATTATATTTTCTACAGTACTAAAACATGAATCATCTAAAGTACGATAAAGAAGAAAGCCCGGAACAAGACTTTAACCTCATCAGGTCAACAGAAAACCAATATTAATTAATTAAATATGTAAATGAGTTTTCCTACGATTCCATCGTTAGTTTTCGCTTTACAAGCAATCTACATTTGACTACAGTCACTGAATAATGTGACCAAGGTATAATACAAAAGCGGAAGACTGAAGCTAAATAATTAACTTCGTTCCAAGTTAATGGACGAAATGAAGTTCCGTCACCGTCGTGTTTTGCAAGACTATACATAGACAACTACAACCGAATACAGGCCAATCCGATGACGCTAAATAGCTGCATACCGCAGTCTCAAAGGATATTCTGCAAGGAACTAATTTAATTGCATGGACTTATTAAAATGAAATCACATACTGCGGAAGAAAAGATTCCACCAACCTAAAGTTGCGTGTATCTGAACATGATCTGATAGTTATTGATGCGCTGATTTAAAGAGTTATCTGAAGGCTATTTGCCCTGAATACGTTCAACATTCTTTGCTGCTTGCAACCCGATGTTGGCCATATGTGTCATCCGGAATATTGCGATGTATCTGGACTCAGCATAAGTTGTAAAGTTGTTCTGCTACTAGCGGATTCAACATTATGACATCACTCTGGGACCTTTTAGTCAGAGCTACATGCTGTAGTGGTGATGAAAGTTGGGCAGTATATTCGGCTGAGGGTGTGGTACAGACGTCCTGAAATGTTACTCAGCGTAGTTATAGTTGGGTTTTGCATGCATAGTGCAAATGTGAATTTTTAATTTCGAGTTAAAACTTCTAAAAACAAAAGTTCATATTGAAGGGAACTTCTAATCCTTCCTTCCTACATTGAGATATGAATGCCTAGGAAAAAATCAAACGATACCTTGAATGTAAACCTAACTTTGTTGAATAGCCAACCATGATTGCTTCAACCGTTTCGATCTCAATTCAACATTTCATTAATTTCTTTTGAATTCCTCGTTCCTATATTGCATTCCAATTCTTCAGACTCGTATGGATTATAAATTCACAACCTTATTGAGACTTTTATTTTTCTGCATACCAGTCTTGTGTCGAAGAGTTTGATTGAAATATTTTTGATGTCATGATGCTTGTATCCATTTTTTGCTTTGAATGCCGTCGTATTTTGTGTCGCAATCAAATTTATGGCTCCAATTAAAAAACTAAACACCCAAAAAGTAAATAAACTAGAAAATTACCCAACTCTAAAATCAAGTTCTGCACAAAATATTAATTAAGGTGTTTACCATTTTGTCTAATACTTTTTGCAACAAATCACATTATATGTATGGGCTAATGTATATCATGTAGAATCAAGTATAGTTAAGTAATGTAGGATGATACGAAACGTTAAATGTGTGAATATGAAGTAAATCACGAGCTCACATTTTGATAATTGTATTTGAATAATTTGCCAGAAGCTGATTTAAGTGGATGACGATTGAATAAAATTGCATTCATCTCTGCAACACACACAAACAAAACAGATGCTGAAATCTTAAATAAAATATCATGTAGATGCTCTTATCGAATCGGTAGATGCGAATAAATTATTTCAATGGAAGTCGCGTGAAGAATAGATTAATAACTTTTAATATATGAAAAAGAAAGAATTTTGCTGTATTGATCAAAGATACACGTGCGATATATTAAAATTTTTCGGTTCTTTTTTTTACCTATTTTAGTCAGATGAAGAGATAAAACATTAATATTTAACATATGTTTGATGGATTATCATTCAATTTTGAATTTATTCAATTTTAAATTCTAGCGAAATCATGGAAGCTCAGAAGCATATAGATCTTTCAGCTCGGGATCGTAGAAAGAACAAAATTTTATATTGTTCAGGATGTTTTGGCAGCGACATATATTGAAATATTAAATTTTTTTAATGAATTAGATTTTTCATTACTCGTAGACATGACAATTCTCATTAGTTATTCAAGTTCTTAAGTATTCGTAAGATTTTAGATAGTACCAAAACGGAGGTAGATACTAATCACAACACCTAGTTCGTTTCTTTGAACAAGTAAAATATTGAAAACAGATTTCGAACCAAAGCGTGTGAAGTAGTTGGATGTGCGCAAAATTTTTCTCAGTTTTTCCACATTGGTTTTCTTTGAACTGTAAATCATAAATCCTTAATCTCATTACGGCAGCATGTAGCATTTTGGAAATTTCATTATTGCGACTATAAAAAGGACTTCAACCGTTACATTTGCATTTAAATTTTCAAGCAAAACTGGTAAGCTAAACATGGAAGTTGGTAAAATGCATCTTTATTATGCATTATTTACTATAAGAGTTTCATCTTGGACATCGTGCAGTAGTTGCTCATCAAAATACAAGTCATACAAAATGAAATAATAGCAAATTTAAAGAGAACACAAAAAAAAAACAGAATTTACGGAGAAGACTTAGCGCCTTCATAATGAATAACGATAGTTCGAAAATGGTGATCTATTGGAAGTTATAAAAGCAGGTGATGAAATGACTTTTGCAGAATTTTCGGACTGGTTCCAAGTCCCGAGAATCACAGAAAGACTAAAGAGAGAAGAATCGCTGCTCTCAAAAGTGTGGTTATTTTGGATGTTTGAATACCACACAAACTTTCGCAAAGGAATAAGACATGATAGGCTGTTGTGTTTTCCCATCTTATCATCTTACTAATGAAGTATTTATCCAACGGAAGCTTACTGGAAATGAAAAATACAACATGAAATTGCACTGAACACTTTGCCAAAAAGGCAAACCGCCATCCATTATCCACAGGATCACCACCATTTACATCAAAACTAGATTTGCATCCATGGAAGCTGATAATGTTTATATGGTGAGATTTACGAGGAATCATTTATTGGGAGCTTCTGGAACGAAATTAAACGTTGAATGCAGACTTGTTTTGTTAGCAATTGGAGCGGCAATTGAGAGAGATTGGCTGGGAACTTTTATCCCATTCACTATTTTCTCCCGATTTTGACATCTTTTGGGCAAATGAATGTGACGAAGTTGCAGGAATGGTCGTATGGGCCAGCAATGTCTTTCTATGTATGCCAAATTTGAATCCCCCATTATTTCTGGTGATCTTTATATTCAAGAACACTCGAGTGTTTCGCTTTTAGGTTCCATGCTGAACTATATATTCTTGTGGGCAGAGTTTATGTCAATTAGTGTTTTTACCAGTTTGTCCTTGTGCGCTATAGCCAGCACATCGTCGACATACCAGATCCATAATTTAGGTAACAGATCTAGTGGCACTATACCACAGCATGATATATCGGATGCTGACCAGCCCATTATCGAACGAGGAAAGACGCAGAGAATAAAACTACATAATGACGACAGCAAAAATCAACGGATATAGCAATGATGTCATCCAAAACATAATAACCAAAAAAGAAAGGCAAATCATACGCGACGGATTTACAACCCTCTATTCACAATCCAAACGATTAGAGGCCACCAGAAGAGCAGCTGTTAGACATACAAACATCACAACAAAATTTAAAAAAAAACTCAAATCGGCAAAAACAGATGTCATACCAACTTGCCAAGAATTTAAATAAGAAAGCCGATTCACTTCCGTAAAAGACCCACCTAAACTTGAAGAGTGGAATGGAATATATAGCATTACTTGTCCTGAATGCAGCAAGTGCTATATTGGACACACAAGGCGCTCGGTTATGGTTCACTGTAAGGAAAATTTGAGCGAAGCTGACAACGCAACTAAAAAACAAAAGAAAACCATCCACATCAAATCATCCGTAGCCAGACAGTTGAGACAGGATACACGATCACGATCGAAGACCTCAAGGTGATTCGCCAGGTACGCCGGATACATCAATAAGATACTGTAGAGAGTCTGGAAATCTATAAAACCAATAAAGACAACAGACTCAACAATGATTTAGGCAACGCGTTTTTACCCCTCTTTAAATTCTTACATCCCTAATTAGTGTTTCAATTAAGATGTCTTATACATTGATCATAAAATTTCCACAATTAGTTTTTTAAATGTATTAAAAAAAGTTTAGAACACGAAATTTTAAGAATGGATCTACTGACAACTGTTAACAATAGTAATGTATAACAGTAGTATATATATATATTAGTAACCAATGAGGAAGTACCCAAAATAGGGTTCGAAATACACATTTGGAAAATAATGAAATACTCTAAGTACACAGATAAAATTATTGTTTTATTTTATAATTAATTATATTCAATATAGCAAAAAATCATCCGACAAACAATACAAGAATTATCACTTGCTCCGGTCACTGGAGATTGGTTGCGAGCCATATTCTACCGATCTTGCTACAACGAATTATCGCTTGTTTCGATCTTGGACACCAACTTGTAGGGAAGAGTTGGACACCAACACTGAGGAGGATTTTCGTACAGGACTAGCAAATTTTTCTAGGTTAAGAGGAAAGATTTTCAGAGGAGGTGGATACAACAGCTTTCGAATCATTGGAAAGAAGTTTAGTTAATGATGATTATATATAAGATTAAGTTTAAATAAATTAATGATTTAAAAACATTATTTAGATTGTTTTTTGATTTTCCATTTCAAAATGATATATTTTTTTTTATTTTGAAAAATATATATACTTCGGGAGTACGTTGCTCCCTTCTTCAGTGTCAATATTTTCTTCCCAACATTATTTACCTCCGAAAAAACTATAGTTCAATTTAATTAGATAAACCTCAACTGAATGTTTATGACCAAAAACAGGTATCGTGAGATTTTGTTGGTGATTAAAAGTATTTGAAATTAAAATTTAGACCTGAGAGAGCATTGAGCAAAGTGGTTTTCACAATAGCTTCGATCAAAAGTACAGTAAAAACGGTTGAAAGGAGTGTTTGGTGGCATTTCACAACCATAAGGTTGGACTATTGCATCAAATCATTATTAAGGGGTTATACCTATGTGAATTTTTTTTCGATTTTTTTTTTATTGACTAAAAGTATGCTAACACATCTCTAGAATTGAAATTAAAATAGGTCCAAATACTAATATACTTCAGAAAATTTTTGAGAATCAATTTTCTGAAGCAACTCCAATGCTCGAAAAACGTAAAATTTGCTCACTTTATACTATATAGTAATTAATAGACACTGTATAGGGCACGTTCCTTCGTAAACGACGTCAGGAGAGCTTCTGTTTACTCGATCGAATACACGCTGCATTTGAGGTTAAAGTACTATACTAAATCATTCAATGCAGTCGTGTGGTCCATCGCGTCGAAACATGTGTCGAGCGGCAAGGAGGTGCTCGATATCGCGACGGATATCGCAGTTATCTTATTTAATGATGGACTGTCGGGCCTTCTCCCCATCTAAGACTCATAAGGATTGACTGCAGGACCTAATTTTTACAATTTATGCTTAGAAACAGACGCCTAACGAATAAAGGCTGCTGAGTGCTCAATTTCTGACGTTGTAAAAGAGGCGAGACGCGGCCTTTTAGCATCAAGAAAGGAAGAGGAGGAGAAATCCATGGTCTTGGAAGACCAACTGTATGGTGCTGGGATAGCAGAGTAAAGGCAAAAAAATTTGTATATAGTAAAATTTTGAAAATTCACAACTTTATAAGGTTTTGAAACTTTAAACGCGTTTATCTGGAAAGTGTATTTTCGAAATTTGCCGGAAACGAAACTTTCAGTTTTCATCCGATTGACTTGCCGTTATAACTGTAGCTTCTTGATATGATTATCTAGTGAAGTACACACGATTTTAGCGATTGGTATTGTTCAAAAAAAGTTATAAACAATTGAAGTCATTTTTTCGGTTCTCATGGAGTTTTGCTTTTTTTCAAAATTCTTGAAAAAAAAAATCCTAAAAAAGGGCTTGTTTTTTAGCCTTCACATAGGTATAACCCTTTAAGGACCAAATATTATTTCATGCTTTGCAAGTAAGTTAAGACAATAATCACAAATAAGTGAACTGAAAACAATTACAAAAACAAAACAATGGTTTTCAAAAATATACAATGACGAGTTTTCCATAGTATTTACTAGCACTTGTGTAGGTAAGATCATCAAGGGAGCTTGGTTCTAAGTGATTACTAGACGGCACAGGTACTATTATTTGAATTAGATAATTATTAAATTGGAGACATTTTTTAATAAAACTTGGCCGTCAAATCAGATGGACACATAATATGCCGATACATAATATGTACAAATATTAATTCAAATGTTCGTAATGGGAATTTTTGTAATGATTTGAAAATTTTTATAATGTAATTTTTGTAATAATTTGAAAATGAGAGTTGTCAGCAATATATTGTTTACCAAAAAATTCACAAAACCCACCAAAAATTCTCGTTAAGTATCATTAATCAAATATGAATTTTTTATACTCTCATCAAAGAAATGCTTTTTATTTTGAGAGATTCCAATTTGGTCCATAGTGGGAAATTTATTTGATTACTACAAAGTTATTATACTGGTTGAACCAACCGCCGATAACTTATCAATACTCAGCGTTTTAAAGGTAGTATGACGTAGTAAAGACAGCATGATTGATCATACAGCAATTCTACTCTAGGCTAACAAAAATGGATTCTACCACCATGTATGAGCTATAAAATGCGTATCCCACTTAACACCATTTTCTTTTCTTCATTTCTTGCTTTTAATGCATTTTATAAATAAATCCCGTCCCAACTGTAATATATTCTATTCCAGATCAAATTTTATAGCTCAATTGACGTTTCGACTTTTTTTGTAGCAAAACGATCAGTTTATGGCCATTTTATGATATTATTATCAACATTCAAATGAAATCGTTGGTATGCAAAAATGTTTTTCACGAATTAATATAATCCACGAGCCCTGAATTTTATATTTGCACCATTCTGGGTGCAGTCTGGACTTTGTCTAGACTATAGGCGCATCAATAGTAACATTTTTCTTTAATTATTTTCTCGTGTGGTCGTACATTGAACTTGGAATTAGGAAATTTGATAGGTCAAGCTTTTAAATAATAATCTCAAATCAAAAAAAAAAAAAAAACTATCATTTGACGACCGCATTGGAAGTGCTGTCAGAAAATGACACCATGATTAGTATGTCAATATTTTTTTGAACATGGCCGGATGTTAATAATTGCTTAGATTTGATTTTAAAATGAGACGTCGGTGTAGCAAGCTTATGGGCTATTTCGTAAGACATTGAACTGCATATATGATTACATTTGCGCCAGGAAATTATAAATATTGTGTGTTCGCTTCACATCGTTAAAATTCCATTTTCTCCTGCGTGAAGAAGACGTAGCGTTTATTGGTACACAAATGCAAAAATTTCGTTCAAATTTTCACTTAATTTCTATGTTTGGATAATCAGAACTTTCAACGAATTGCATGCGCTTCAAACAAAGAATGACCACAATTGAGTCTAAGATGGTAGGTTAAGGTAGATGGTTAAGATGGTGAAGCCTTGTTAATGGATGGTGTCGTATATGTATTGTAGAAGTCATTGAATTTCATTGTCCATTGTCTAACAATATTAGGTACCTGAATTGTTTAAAATGCAACGAAATTTTCGCAGAAATGCGTTAAACTCAAGTTAATCGACTACTTATTCGATAAAATCACATTAAAGCTATGCATTTGATAGCATAATATGTCAATATTAACTACTACGCGGTCATTCTTAAACATTTTGAAGAAAAAAAGTTCATGGAAGGATTAATTATTACGTATTCTCAGAGCGTTTCAACGATGAATAACTTAATGATGAAATTAAATACTCAATAAACACGGTTTTCATGCAAAGATGTTCAGAACTGAAAAAATGAAACCAAGATTTGTTTGTCCTTTCAAGTCGAGTGATCGGTAGAAATGATGCTCAATCAGATTTTCAATCTTTAGCTCTTTGTTTTCCTGTTCTAAAAGCAGCTGCTTTGACGATTTTTTTGCTTCCATAGTTTATTTCTTCTTACAAGCAAACCTTCAATTAGAATAAATACCAATAGAATAATGACTTTAGTAACTTACCATTTTAAAACGTTCTTTTGATGTTGAACATTTTAAACACTCGTAAGTATTTATAAAGCAAAAGCAAATATTCGTAATAGTTGATCTTTCGTCCTTAGTTACAACCTGACCTTAAAATTAATTAAGGTTGAAAATGTGACATTAAATTTTTTCAATGTTCAGAAATGTTTCTTCTAGATGGAAATAACATGAAATACTTCAACATGGATATTCGAAATTAAATATTGTATTTCGATACAACTCGGTCGGTCAATCGATATATTTCTAAGAATGGAATAAGATTGATCTTGGGTATAAAGTAGTATACTATAGTATAATTTAGATGTTTATTAGCAAATTCGTTACACAGGGTGAAACTAAAATGAATCCTCTAAAGTGTTAAAAATTTCAAAATTGTTAATTTCAGTTTTATCTTAGGGGCATTCAATCAGGTTATATAGGAACTTCAATTATATCTTCATAGGTAAAGACTTTTTTTTTGATTTCAAGTGAACGAAGACGATTGTGGATTGCTCATTATAAAGGGGTTATTCTGGTCTAGAAATTTGAAAAAATCGATTTTTTTTTCATATTTTTATAGTATAACCCTTTAAAAATATGTCCCTAAAAGGATTTTTCGACATTTAAATTATTTTCGGAGATATAGCTGTTTTGCTGACGCGGCATCCAAACCGGCCGGAACAAATCGAACAGAAGGCGGTAGAGATTCTTCGTCTACCTGCGACCGTGTTTCCTCGAAAACCTTTTGTACCTTTGTGTTTATCTATATATTGTATATATATATATATATATATATATATATATATATATATATATAGTGGGTCAGAGCTTATTTTATGCGGTTCATACTTTAAGTTATGAGACTCTGTAACTACGAAACTGGAAAGAATATAAACTTAAAATTTACGCTGTTTGAAATAGAAACTTGTACATTTCACATATAAACTTCATTTAATGGCAATTTTTATTATTTACAAGGTACAGATCAAAATACTTCCAAAAACATCAAAATTCTATCTCATAGCTAATTTTATGCAGTTACTGATAATATTAAAAAAATGTATAAATACGTAGAAATTATCTAGATTTTAATATTTTGTGTGATACCCCTTTTGGTCCACAACAGCTTTAAGACGATTTGGCATTGAATGAACTAATTTACGGGTAACATCTGGTGATATTTTACTCCATTCAAACTCCAAAGCCCGTTTCAGATCATTCTTGTTGGAAATTGCATGTTTCCTGATATTTTGTTCCAATATTGCCTATAAATTTTCAATAACATTCATATCTGGTGATTGTGCTGGTGGCGTCATTAAATGGGGACAGTTGAATATCAGCCATGACTGAACCATACCCGATTTATGTTTTGGGTCATTGTCTTGGTAGAATTGAAAATTGCACCGAATATCCAAATTTTCCGCACTTTGCAACAAATTATCTTTAAGAATCTGAAGATATATGTGCTTGTCCATTGTTGTTTCAATAAAAGCCAGCTGTCCTGGACCGGAAGCCGACATACAGCCCCATACCATAACACTTCTTCCACCATGCTTAACAGTTGGCTTTAGGTTTTCTTTATTGTACTCTGTATGTGGCTTTCTCCATACGTAAGACATGCCATCTGAGCCAAAAAGATTAAATTTTGATTCATCGGCAAAGATGACTGAATTCCAGAACTCCTGGCTCTTACCAAGGTGCTCTTTAGCAAAGTTTAATCGACTGAGCTTATTTTTAAGATTGATAAATGGTTTTTTCCGGACAACTCGACCGTGAAAATCGTGATCCCGCAGTACTCGGCGAAAAGTTTCCACACTACACTTTTTGCCAAGGCTTTCGTTCACTTCGGTGGTCAGTTTTACCGCGGAGAGTCCAGGATTAGCCCTAATTTACAATGTATCACTCGTCAGCTTCATTGAAAATTTTACTTGGTGCTTTTCTTCCTTTATCATGCACCCGGTTCTCGTCCAGGAAACGTTCAATAATTTTTTGGACAGTACATGAGTTCATATTTACCATAGAAGCAATTTTCCGCGATGATTCGGCGTTTTTAAAATGGTTTATGACCAACTCCCTCTGTTATATTGTCGTACGAAGACCCATTTTGTATTCTATTCGTGATAACCTTTTCAATAACAAAATCACACTTCAGACAACAACAAGGCAACTAAAAGACTATCATCAAGGAGGACACACGAAAAATGCTTTCAGAACTGAATGGCAGAGTGAAAAATCGGTAGCTCTTAGCGACTGCATAAAATAAGCTGTGTCATGTAATTTCGATGCTTATTTGATTTTCTTCGAATTTTAACAGCGAGTGACGCATTGTTTTTTTGGTCGGTGTTCGTTTCATATTCTATGAAACTGTGATAACCATTCTACTTTGGTTTTTCATTATAAAACTTTTTCGTTTGAAAAATATGCCGTATGAAAATGAAAATTAGCTACTGCATAAAATAAGCTGTGACCCACTGTATATATATACACTGGGCAAAAAAAGTCTGGAAACACTTCCTAACTTTTACGCTTAATGCTCTTCCCGTCTAAAATAGGTTATTTTCCTAGTCTTATTTTAGAAAACAAACATTAAACTTTTATTTTAACAAAAGACAACAATGATGCATGGCAACGATAGTCAATAACAAACGTAAGAAACAAAAACAAATGCAAAACACATGCAAAAAAAGTCTGGAAACGGTCGCAACTTATAAATATTAAGTACTATAGGAATACATTTTACAGATGTTAGAAGCTTGTGTGACCACCTTTATTCCTTATCCCTTCCAATAATCGCTTTTTCATTGATCCCACCAGATTTTGCGTAAATTCAGTTGGAATCCTCTCCCATTCTTCCAGTAAAGCTGTTTTCAGTCCTTCTTTGTTTGTTAGGCTTCTTGCACGTACCCGTCGGTTAAGTTCATCCCATAAATGCTCGATGGGGTTAAGGTCTGGGGACTGAGGAGGTGTCTTCAGCTGCTGGGGTGCATTATATAACAACCACTCCTTTGTTTTCATAGCTGTATGCTTCGGGTCATTGTCCTGCTGAAAGACGAATGAACTATCCAGACCCAATTTATTGGCACTTTGTTGCAAATTATTTGTAAGATATCTATGTTGACGTATTGGTCCATAATGCCATTTATAACATGTAAGGCACCCACTCCCTTTGCACTCATACAGCCCCAGACCATAATACCACCTCCGCCATGTTTGAATGTGGGCCGCAAGTTTTTAATTTTCATTGCCTCATTCGCTTTACGCCAAATTTTTTGTCGATCATCTGACCCAAAAATATTAAATCGGCTTTCGTCAGAGAAAATAACAGATTCCCAGAACGATGATGGTTTTTGTACATACTCTCTTGCAAATTCCAAACGGCGCTTACGATTTATTTTGCTAACGTATGGTTTCTTTCTGGGAACTCGGCCGAAAAAACCATTTTCCCGTAACTTGTTCCTCACAGTTTGGGGGGTAACTGTTACACCATAGTCACGTGACAAGTTCGTAGCAATGGTCGGAGCGCTAGTGCACGGCTTGTCAAGGACAGTTCTTAAAATTTCACGTTTGAGCAACTTATTTATTTTTAGTGGACGCCCACTACGTGGTCTGCTGGATGCACAACCCAACTCATCATATCGTTTTATGATTTTGAAAACTGTACCTGCGTTTTTATTAACGGTCCTCCCTATTTCCCTCACACTTTTGCCTTGGTTTCGTAAAGAAACAATTAACTCGCGTATGGATTTCGGCACTTCCATCATGAAAGCTAATCACAAACTAAAAGCATTTTTATTCAAGAGACTCGGTTTCTTACATTTGTCCTTCAAGCCCATAGCGAGTATAATTAGTTGTTCCTGTTGGAATGCTTTGTACGCTATGTTTACACAAGTGTTTCCAGACTTTTTTTGCATTAAGGGTACTTTTTTTTATTTTAACAATTTCTGTTAACTGTTTTTGATTTGCATTCAATGCTATATCAAGTTGAAATAAAAGTTTGATGTCAGCTGTGTATTATAAGTGTAGATTCAGTATAGAATATTAACATATTTCAGACAAGAGGAGCATAATAATTTAAAAGAAAGGGTGTTTCCAGACTTTTTTTGCCCAGTGTATATATATATTGTGTATATAATGTATATATAATGCAATACAATAACAAAACAAAAGGGAACCTTTACCTATTGAAATAATATTTTATATTTAGTGTTAACTTACATCCAGTTGCCAACAATTGAATTCTAACCTTCAAACCAAGTGAACACATGTGCTGTCATTAAAATAAAAATATTTTGAGTTATAATATTAATTTATTTAAATAAAATGGATCGAAAATCCTCTGCGCAAGGGATTACGCGTCCGAGTCGATAAAGAAAAGGCGATTTCACGGCAAAAGATTCACAGTAGAGCATGACAGCAGTTTTACGAGTGCATCAGCAGCAAATTTGAGCAAATCCAATGATGAAGAAGTGATTATTGAAAATAACTACGCCTACTGTGTTTTGGAATTTTTCACGGTTTTTACAGCGATTTTCTCCTTAGTTTTTTTTTGCTACATGTAAGAAAGAAATTTTCACGAACGTCTCATCGCGGACTAGGATTTAAAATTTCATAATAATGCAGTTGCGATAGTATACAATGTATACAATCATGTCCATTCATCGACAAATCCTTTGAAGTAAATCGAAGGATCATATTTGCTATGCGGCTTTTGGGAGTTGGACGAGAAGGAATAAATATCTTCTGTAGTATGATGAATATTTGTCAAGGAATATATATCTGTACTTATTACGCTTTTGTCAAAAACTTATATATGGCCGCATCTTCAGTGTATAATCTCATTATTTCCAAAGCTGTTAATTAAGAAAAAGATCTTATTTCAACTTCTGATCCTCATGGTTATCCAACAGATTTTACTGTTTCTGGCGATGATACATGGAAAAAAAGAGGTTTTAGTTTTCTATTCGGAGTTACTACACTTGTAGCTAAAAATTGCAAGAAGGTTGTTCATACATGTGTCAAATCTAGTTTTTGTCAAGGCTGTAATGTTTGGAAAAATAAAAAAAGTCCGATATTTCTGCGTATAACGATTGGTATGAAGATCATGAAGAATCGTGTACTATAAATCATAAAGGAAGTACAGGTAAAATGGAAGTTGATTCTATTATCGAAATGTTTTGTGGATCGGTTGAAAAACACGGAGTGAAATATGTAAAATATATTGGAGATGGTGACACTAAAACATTCAAGGGTTTACTAGATATGGATCCTTACGATGGTGACCCAATTGTTGAAAAAAGAGTGCGTTGGACATGTTCAGAAGAGAATGGGTGCAAGGCTACGGAAAGCGAAAAAAGAAAATAAAGGGATTGGTGGGAGAGGTGAAGGCAAATTAACTGATAAAGTAATTAATAAATTGTCTTTATATTATGGTTTAACGATTCGCCGGCACCCCGATTCGGTTGAGGACATGAAAAACGCAGTTTGGGCTACTTATTATCATAATAGTTCGACAGATGAAAGTCCGCAACATATGTAATGCCCACCTGGCGCGGAATGTTGGTGTAAGTGGCAAAAAGCTGCATCTGAAGGCACATTACACGAGTTTGTCCGCGATGATGTATTAAAAGTTATAAAGCCAGTTTATGAGAGTTTATCGTCGGAAGAGTTATTGACTCGACGTTTAGGTTCAGAGACTCAAAATAATAATGAATCTCTAAACTCTTTCATTTGGACTTTCGCGCTAAAACATATTCATTCCGGAACTCACATAATTGAAATTGCTACATTTATTGCTGTTTGCATATTCAATGAAGGCTTTATTCCGATTTTAAAAATGATGACGCTTATGGGAATGCAAAATTGCTCAAAAAGCTCAGAGGTACAAGCATCTAACGCATCAAAGGAGGCCAGAACTGCCCGATTGGAAGAGAGAAACGCGGAAAATGCTTTTTTCGAAGTCGAGGAAAGTTCAATGTATGCAGCAGGAATGGCAGATTGAATAAATGTATGTCTAAAATATCACTTCATGACTCTAACTGCGAGAAACTTTATGCGAAACTTTAAACGCGTTTTTTTCGAAATTGTTTTTTTTTTAAACGATAACCACGATTTTCTCAAGTTCTACTGAACCGAATTACTTGAAATTTTAATATTTACTATTTTTAAAAAATTCGGAAAACTCAAAAAAAGTGTTAAAAAAATTGGTTGTTTTTTCATACAGCTGCCATTTTGTGAAAATGTTTTTTTAAACTATTCTGTAGTTCAAACGATAGCGACATTCCTCTGGATTAATAATCTTTTTTTTGTGTTCAGATTACTAGAAGGGTTGGAATCGTGGCTATGGTGGTGCGCCAATTTTTTCGACCCCCCACTTCATCAGCTGCTAACTTTTTGAATTTTGTATTTTTTTATATTTTTTTCTGTATTCTCGAAATGTGAATAAATATCTTATCAAAAACTGGATGGTAAGATTGTTGATTGCCTTTTCTTACGACACTTCAAATATTACTTTAAATTCAAGCGTCTAGACCAGAATACCCTCTTAAGCGGATACACAATATGTTTTTCTATTTGAAAAAAAAATAGTTTAGTTTATGATGTAGTTTTATTAACAATAAAAGGGGGGCTTATAAAAAAGTAATAAAATTAATTAATATTTAAAGGAGGGGGGATTATAACAAAAATTTCCATGATTTTTTCATAGAAGGAAAAAAGATATCGTTTTGAAATTTTGCACAGATATTTTTTAACGTTGTAGGTATACAACATTTTTTTCCGATTTTAAGAATTTTTCATGAAAATTGCTCAAAATTGATGGCGAACGTAATTTCTCGAGTTTGAAGCATCTGAAAAATAGGAAACAATGGAAAGTTATCCTTGCTTAAGTGGCTATCGCCTGAACTGGGATAATTTGTTTGAGCCAAATATTGAGCCAAAAAATAACAAACTGGCGGCGATTTGAAAAAAAAAATCAGTTTTTGAGGTTAGAAAATCGGCTAGCAAACGGAAAATTCATTTTTCATCAACATGATGCTAGTTGACGCGATAGCCAGACATGCCATCAATAACATATTAAAAATTCAGCGCGATCGGCCAAAAAGTTTATTTTTTTCAATCGTGTCCGCTAACTCAAAAAACGGGGTGATTTCAAGAAATGATCGCTTAAAATTCGGTTCTTTTCGGTTTCGCTACTTCTTTCCTGTAGAATATATATGCAAAATATGTAACATATAGTAAATAATCCAAGCATAAATAGAGGTAGATCTTTGAAAACGACTGGGGAGCCGAGAACAATGAAATACGCTGGAGAGTTGATAAATGCGCTCTCGTCGCGTGTCGTCTTAGGCGCCTTATCACTAGCTTAAATTTTTTATATCACTCGAAAACCTTTTGCATCGTATTTTTCACTAATTTTTTTATTTATTATTTTATTTTTAGTTGTATTAAGATTTATAGATAAAGGGTGGGCCATTTGAAGTGGAAGCATTTGTTTCAGAAAAAAATATATGAATATATATATTATTTATTTTTATTTCGATTATAATTTATTTTGGTTCAAGGAGATATGTTACAGCTATTTGTTGAAAATGATATCGCGTAAATGGCCACCTTTGGCCTTGAGTGCAAAATATGCCCTTTTTTCGGCGTTTTCCATCGTTTTGGCCAATGTATCGGTCGATATGGCGGCGATTTCACGTCGTATGTTGTCTTTAACTTGAGTTATGGTCCTTGGCTTATCAGTGTATACATTGGATTTCAAATAGCCCCACAAAAAAAAAATCTGGTGACGTCAAATCGGGTGATCTCGGGGGCCAGTCAAAATCACCGTTTTTCGATATAATTCGTCCGGGGAACAATGCTCGTAACAAATCGATTGTTTGTCGACCTGTATGGCATGTTGCACCGTCCTGTTGAAACCAGAAGCCATTCAAACCATTTTCACAAACAATGGGCATCACAAAATCATTTATCATGGCTCGATAACATTCGGCATTAACAGTTTTCGTTGCTCCATCATCGTCTTCGAAAAAATAGGGACCAATGACCGTGAAATCTGCCTCGTCTGACATGATGATTTTTCGCCAAAAGTTGGCCTCGTTCTCGGCCATTTCGATGATCCATTTGGCATAATCGACGCGACGCAGATAACCAACTGGGTTCAGTTTATGTGCCATTTGAATTTTGTACGGAAACATCTTCAAATCGACACGAATTATGCGTCGGAGAGTGGTTCGAGCGATGCCCAGTTCCTGAGAACGACGACGAGACGATGTTGTAGGCTCCTCTTCAACACTCGTACGACTTCAATATTTTCATCGGAACGTCTTTTTCGTTGTCTGGATGCATGACTGGCATTACTAACATTACCACAATTCACAAATTTTGCGTATAAACGTCTTATAGTGTTATCACCGGGAGCACTTTTAACTTTATTTTTCGAACGAAATGCACGTTTGGTTTTCACAATTGAAAATTTATTTTGAATGTAAAGCTGAACAATTTCAGCGCGTTCTTTTGGTGTGTACTGTTCCATGATAAAATTGTCTTGGAATGACGCGTCCAACGCGGTATGTCATTAGTCGATCTGACCATTCTGTCAAAAGTTATTGGGTTGCCCGATGCTTCCACTTTAAATGGCCCACCTTGTATATAAATTTATATTTAAACACAATTGGTTAAAAAATTTCGATTTTTTGATGATTTGTAATCTAAAAGCCTCGTAAGTCATTGAAATTGATAAAATAATTATTTATTTATTTAAATTTATTGCAATAAAAATTTAATGTAAATATATAAATCATTTAACTTTAAAAAAATCAACAAATTTAAAATTTAATATTATTTTTTTTTAAGGAAACGAAATATTTTACATTATCGAATGCGTATGTGTGGGATTTTTGACGTTTGAGGTTCTGCAAGGTTTTGGCAACGGGCCTTGATTACTATTATATAGACTTTTAAACTCTCTCAATTAGTCCTTATACATTTAGTTGTTAAGTTTTGCCTTTTGTGCCATTCTTAGCGGTTTATGTGTTTCTTCGGTATTGTGATGAAGTGATTTAATGGAAATAATGTTTCTAATTTTGTGATGAGATTTATATTGTTTGTTTATCCCATTCCGCTTATTGTTTATGAAACCATAATTTTGGCTAACTTTGTCGAGCACAAACCTTGATCTGCGTTCGTGAAGTTAGAGGTTGATTGTGCTGCAAAAACGTATTTATATTTTGTGTCAATTGGATTTTTTCATTGAATTCACATGTGGACTGCCCAAATAGTAAATATTTTACAACAATCCAAACTGCAGTTTCAAATACAACTCTTGTGCAGAATTTCTCTTAAACAGACATTAGTTAGGGTATTTCATAATCGCAACATGTGCATAATTAAAATTTTTGATATCATTGGAAATTATCTTTGAAGCTTCTCCACAAACAATTGCGGATTAATATGCTATGATAATTGAACACTTGCAAGGCGAATAACAATTAGTTCGTAAAACTAATTTTAAAGCCCATTGGCACATATTTTACCAAATTTACTTTTTACTTACAAGTATTTCCTCCAATTAAACTTGAATGCATATAAAGATAACCTCATTTTCCGCTAAATATACTTTTTCCCGCCCAGAGACACATCGCAATTCCAGCAAAGTGCACTTTTGTTTAAAACAGGTCAGCGCATCATCCTTTTTATCCATCGACGGCATGCACATTCACATGAAGTGCATCATCACTTATTGTACAAAATTTACATCATACTTGTCTGCATAATTTCTATTTTTCCACATTTCGCATAAAATAATCAAAAGGCTTCATGCTATTTTGCAATAATAAAATGTCAAATAGATCACTTCACTGTTTCAAACTCGTATCCAACAATCTAAACAAAGCAACGATACGAAGATACGCATGCACATACGCAATAATATTTTACCATCGTATTTATAATCATATTTAATATCTTTTCTGAATTTATAAGCAGTATATGACAATTTTCTTGAGTACTTCAGCTTCCAACTGAATGATATACACAACATATAAGAAGCAAAATATAATCATGGAAAGTTCATTCATTGTAGATCCATAGCTCAGTTTCCTATGTACAGAACTTCCGTGCGTAAAGCAAGACGAGAAAACTTTTTCCCATCATTTTCCACGAGCCAAGAAAAATAATAAATAAAAAATGTGAAAAATCTGAATATGATGAAATGTATGTAAACAGAATATGTGTGTACACTTCCTGCATGGCATCATGAAATAAACGCAAGTCTTGGATAAATAAATTATATGCTATAGAGTAACATGGTAAATGTTTAATGTCCAGTTTTGCGACTTTGGTGTGTTACTCTTCCAGCGATAGCTTTGCGCCAACGACAAATTGATAACAAAATGAGCACATCCTGTTGCAGATGCATTGGGATTTGATGGAATGAAGGATGGAATGATGGTTCAATTTCCTACATTTCCCGGCAGTGCGTGATTTGGTTTTGTTGGGGATATATTGTCAACTCCAGTAAAGACAAGTGTTGGAAAAGGTCTCTTTGGTAGAGCGATAAAATCTATTAGATGGAGATCCTAATTAAATGCAATGTTGTGAATGAATTGAATGTTACCATGATTTTTATTATTACTCCTATGGGTAATGATTTTTTCGCTAAAGGGTAAATTGCGTAGTATTTCTTTCCTTCAACATCAACTCCATTGGATATCGTTTTCGAAATTTCAGTTTCTGATAAAAACAACTTGTTCGAATGTTTAATTGTACTTCGTAAAAGCAAAAAAGTCAAAGTGACTTATATTTGTACACTTTTTTCTTTTGCATGACCATGCGATAGTTGAGAAAACTTTAGAAACTTAGAAGCTCGAAACTAGTGCATGAAAATTACACAGCGAAATTCCAAGTTAATTGGATGCATAATAAAAAGTAACATGAAAGAATGACTTGCAGAACGAGTTTTTGAAAGTAGACCGAATCTCGAAAAAGTCAACCAATATCGTTACATTTACTAGAATAAGTAATTTATTCCAAAAGGAAAACAAAAAACGATACGCCATGTGGAAACCTTTTTTTTTCATCTGAATTGCATTTGTATGCGGTCAATATTTATGATCAAAACAATCTTAATGTTTTACACACTCAACGACATAAAGATTTTACATTGTAAATCATTTCATAAAAGCGATATCTTCACTGCATAATAGTCATTAATATCACTTTTATACGACCAAATCGGAAGTTAACTACCATAGACTTTCTATCAAACGCATGCTAAGTCACTTTGAAGTTTAATCAGATACTTTTTGTAATGACGTACATAAAAATGTGAACAAGAACACATGGGGATCACCATAAAAGTTGATCATGATTCTCATCCTAAGTCACCGAAAAAATTAGCGATGTATAGACTACATTATAAAGCTAAATATTCTATCTGGAGTCTTAATTAAGATTCAAGAGTCATACTTATGTTTTTCTTTTGAAGCTCGTGTACTTACCTCTTTCAATCATCGGAAATATAAAAAGAAAATAGGATGTGAATTGAATTGAGACCCTCGAGCTGAGCGTGATTATTTGAATCAAAAGAAGGGGTGCTTGGGACTGTAACGAATTATATAAAATAAATTAAAATCAAAGTAAATAATATATTCAAATTATGCAGTACAAAATAATAAATATATTACATATGAATATATTCAGGACTTAAACATATGTGGCATTGAAAACAAAATAGTAATAAAAAAATCCTATCATATTTTTAAGAACTAATAATTAAATAATTAAGCACTTTTTATCTACTTTCGACAAATGATGAAGTTTGCAAAACTGTGACTCATTGAATTTTTCACTTTACGTTGCATCCTCAACATTTGCGCATCTTTAGAACATACTTATCTATCGCCTCACTTAATCCCGCCCTTCTATACTAAATGGTTTTCAATTTTTTGTAACCTGTTTTCAATAGACTTCAGTGTAGGTTAATCGAGAGATGGTAGCTATACCACAGTTGGAAATCCTAAATAAATAAGTCATCGAATCAACTGACTGAGAAACAAGTAGTTTCTCCGTCGTTTTGATAGATGTAACGATCATCAACGTTGCATAGTAACTACAAGGAACACATAGAATCCCAGATTGGAAAAATATACAGAAAACTACACAAATGCAACTTGGGTTGTTAGGTCCCTGATCCTGATATACAGATGGTGTTGTCAATACTATGCTGATTTTGTTTTGAAGGTGACACCAACCGTCAAAGGATATCGTGCAAAAACTTTCATGATATTTGATTCAGTCATTGCGGACATATTGCAGGTTAAGGATATGTTTGTGTTTAAACGAAGAGCAGCTTCGTTTCTCAACCGACCGCTTTCATTCGCCGGAATATCGTTTAAGGGGGTCTTACTATGTAACAGTTTCAAAAAATCGATTTTTTTTTAACATTTTTTTCATCTAAATAGTGTTAGAAATACGCTGGTAAAAGGATTTAACTGTGGACGGGCTCGTTTGGCAGTGACAGAGCATTTTTCACGGTTACGCGCGGTCGTTTTTCACGTTTCTGCTGTAGTCCCGCGTGGGACCGATTTTCGAGGTGCGGAACTGATTTTGTGAAGAGTTGTGAAAACCATTTTACATTTTTCCCATTACTCAGTGTTTGAGATGCTCTTTTGAAAAAATTCTTTATTTCTTACTTTTGATTCAGTCTGAAAATAACGTTGGCACCTTGAACATCTCGCTTGTTTTGAAAGTGTTTCGATCTGATTTTTTATTCAGTTTTTTTGCTTTTTTTTCATTTTTCGTGGAAAGTGGATAAAAAAGGATCGCGAACAGTGCGTCGTAGTCGTATTGGCGGTCGTATCAATAAAAGAAAAACCCCGAATCCGAATGTTGCGGAGAAGGAAATCCTAGTGATGCAAGTGATGATAATCCTAAGCACTCAAAGTGCCCACCGGGCAAGGAGAGTTGGTGCAAGTGGCGTCAGGCCGAAGCAACCGGAACTTTGGCAACTTTTGAACATACACGTGTTGCTCTGAGTCTTCAAGTCATAGAAGCTATCGAGCCGATTTACCGAGACTTGTCCTCGACCGATTTGCTACAGCGGTGCATCGGAGTTTTCACGCAGAACAGCAACGAATCCTTGAATAGTTGCATTTGGCTAACGGCGCCCACACATTTGCACTCAGGTAAGCAGGTGGTCGACATTGCTACCTGTTTGGCACTTATGGTATTCAATGAAGGATACCGAACGATCCTCAAAACCATGAATACTATGGGAATCACGTTGAGGCATGAAGCAGAGGCGTGCGCCGCGCGACTTGACGAGCAACGCATCGACCGCTCGGAGCGTAGGGTGACTGATGCAGCGAAAAGGGCCAGGATTGAGCAAAAAGAAGAGCAAGTGGCTCAACGCGAATTCCTCCTCGAACAAGAAGGTGAACTCTACGGACCTGGGATCGCAGATTCATCGTAAGAATTTTTAACAATATTTTATTACGTTGTCAATCTTTAAACGTGTTTTTCCGAAAGTCGTCCTTTATAAGGTTGGGTGAACGTTTTCGAAAAATCTACCTGACCGATCTTGTCATACTAAACATTTTTATTATCAGAAAACTTGTTGCAACAGATAGACACGAGCTTTTTTTGAAATTCTTGTCCAAAAATTTTTAACAGCCTTGAATAGCAGAAAAAAAAGTGCCAAAAAAAATTTTTTTTTTCAAAATTCTATTACTATAAGAATTTTTTGAATTTTTGAAATAGCTCGTGTCTATCCATAGCCAAGGGGATGAGAAAAATAAATTTTAAAGGTTTTTTGGTTTCAGATCATCTGATCGGTCAAAATCGTTCACCCCGTGCGCCCTGGACACTTTTGACGAGGACACAGTGAAGGACATGTAGCGGTCACATACGTCATTTTTATGTAAAACCAAAAAAACTATATAAAGTTCAATAATGAATGATAACATTACAAAAACTGCTTCCCGAAATCATTTGTAGTTTATTAGTAATCAATTTTTGAATAAGGCGCGCGCAAATGAGATATTATATAGTAAGACCCCCTTAAACTCAGCAAATGGTTGAAAAGTGCTACGAGGACTAGTGTCCATTAAAAACTACTTTTTGCCGAAGTTAAGAAGATTCAAAACGCGATTGAATAATTACTGATGCTATTGAAGATCCAATAGAGCTAGCTACACCGGAAAGCATCCAAAAAATTGTAAATTGTTATATTCGATCATAAAGTGAGGTTGCTCATGATAACGAATATCCTATATATGTCAAAATGCGCTGTGTCTAAAATTATCGATGGAACCTTCAGTATGAAGAAGTTTTGGTCAAGGTGGATGCTAGGAATGCTCACGGTAGAACAAGAATAACGTATTATTAATTTGGAACGCTGTTTCGCATGAAAAAAGGATATTTAGTATTGTTTCATAAAAATGGCAGACACATGTATTTATCACTAAGCGACACTGTGGAAAAGAGCGGCCACCGAAAGGAAAACAGAGGACGAAAGTCGAGAAAATCATGATATGGCTGCATTTTAGGACATGCACAGATTTTAGCCAATCGACTTTCTTTCAAGGAGCCGGGCGATGCATAGCGACTAATACTACTACTATTTCAATTGGATGCTGATAAGACCAAACAAAGCTACACACGGTTCGCGAGTAATGGAAAACTTCCTATTAAGCACTGTAGAGAAACTGACCAACAGATCGAGTAACGAAAAATACAAGATCAAAGACTACGCGGAAAGTCCAGAAATCGCAATACACTAAATTCGACATTAAAGACACTGCGATCGCAGAGAAATAGCTGGTAATGTCTATTGAGAAGACATGTCATTGAACGCTATTCATAATCCTAGAAAATTTGACAGTCATAAATCAGTTCAAAATGAGAAAATTAGATATGATTGAAGCGAGAGGCAAAGTATGAATATTGTTCAAGCCTAGATCTAGCTACTGCTTCTGACAAACTATTGAAATTCCTTCAGATCATAAAAAAACTGTGTTGCATAAATAGGGAAGTATGCGGTTGGGGCACCTGGTCGACAATAAACTGCCAGTATTAAAGATGAAGTGTATATCTGGGATAAAAAATGTCATAAGAAATATTTTGGAAACCTAATATTTTTGAAAAAGCAACTTAGAAGTATTTAAATTAAGTGCTTAAATCATAAGGTTTGCTTTAATAAATCAAATAATGATGATTATTGAACACAATATACTTACAATTTGTATGAAATCGATGAAAAGTAGTCAACACAAAGAAATTTTCAAAGACAAAACAGTGAAATATCACAAACTCTGAAATAAAATAAAATTAATTGAAAATTATACTAAAATATAATTGAAATTAACATATTGATCAAAACATAAGCGTTGTATAATTATAAAATAATATTTGTAATAGTCTTTATTTCACAAAATGCTCTAACTTGACCGAACTTGAAAGATAGGATAGGCAAAATTTTTTAAGGATATTACCTAATTTGTTGGAATAACTAAATCATGGCTATTTATTGTTGAAGAATATAATCATTTGTAATTATTTTTGTGTCTCTTTAGTAATACCATTTTAAATTATGTTATATTGCATAGGTGAACTCGTTATTATCTATCTTTACTAGCTTTAATTTCTTTAGACCTGTTAGTATTCAGGCATAAATTGTAAAGAAAATAAACCAAAGGGCTGAAGAAGAACGAACGATCACGGTTACAAAAACGATCACAAACGGAACGATCACAAAAAATTCACAAAATTTAAAGGAAGCATCCTACCTTTTTAACCAAATATCAAATAATGTCTTTTTAGAAATGAATCAAATCAAATACTATCAAAAACTTCAAAAAAAGAAACATTTCTCCCTCTTTTAAAGGCTTTAACCCTCCGAGTACACATGGGGTCAATTTGACCCCAGACGCTATTTTGACCGATTGCAGCGCCTAGGCCTAAGGGAGAGTGGGGGTATTATGGGCTTCTAAGTATATTTTAGTGTCTTGACTATAAGTTTACATAGTTTGTTTACCTTTCGAAGACGTTAGTTATTGTTGAGAAACCTTTGAAATCAGCCTGGAGTCAAAAAATTGAATTTTTTTTTACTTTATAAATGGATAGATTAATTCAAAAAGGCAAAAAAAAAGTTTGAAAGTATTTTTATTTTTTTTTAAAGCAGTAAATATGCCAATGACGCTACTAAAAAGAAATCTGCTGTTGGTGCCTTAAAAGATGTTGTGGCTCACCTTGTTCACCCATACTTACGAGAAAAAATTAAAAACCCTTGTATGCGTACAGATATTAGAAAAGGAGTTCAAAATAATTTTGAGGAATAAATATCCCACCTGTCACAGTAGAGCGTGTTCAGCTGAGAAAAAGAGTAAGGTGTTCTTTGGGCACTCGTCAGCAGGACCACAAAACAAGTGATGCGTGCCCATCCTGCAGCCGACCGATGTGTAACGAGCATCGAGTATACTTATGCAACGATTGTGCTGGTTATAATTGATTTTTTTATTTTTTACTTATTTTTTCTTTTTTATTATATGTTTTGAAAAATAAAAAAAGTTTTTCCTACTGAAAAAAGTTGAAAAGCATGATTTTTTATAACCTCAAAATTACCATTACAAGTATGCGTAACGAAAACCTTTTGCTTGGAACCCTATATAGGGCTGGTTTTTTTCCTTATTTTACTATGTCTAGAGAGTATTCATATGAATTTTATGAATTTTCAGCTCAAAATATTGAAAACTGACGAAGTTTTATGAACCTTTTTTTTTTTGAAAAAATTATGCAAATTTTAAAATCTTTAAAATTGTCATCGTAAATATGCAAAATAAATACTTTCTTTTTAAGGGACACTATAGGGCACTATAGGGCCACATTTTTCCTTTATTCTGTTATGTCTTGAGAGTTTTCACGGAAATTTTTAGCCAAAAATATTACAAATTGAAAAAGTTACGATTTTTTATGTAAAAATGCTAATTTTCGTTTTTTCAGGTTGTTCGCGAATTTTTTTAGGTAGGCTAAGGACATTTAAGGCCTCTCTAATGTATGAGAATTACTAAAAGAGCTTTCAAACTATTTCTGAAAATTTTTTCAAACTAATATTTGTAGTGGGGGCTATACTGTATACGTTTAAAGAAGGGTGGGGTCAAATTGACCCCATATGTACTCGATGATCGAAAAAATAGGTGTGTACTCGGAGGGTTAAACAGTCAAAGGTAATGTTTTGACTGCTACATTTCACGCAAAAATTTTTGAGCACAATCCTTAACATAAAATCGATTTTCATACGTATGACTACTCGCTTTTTTGATAAGTGATAAAATGAAACAGAACAAGTATCATCGAAATTTGTTTAAATTTTTAAGTGTGCCGATTGCTGGTTTGAAAATTTATCGAAACGGGATTATGCCGAGGCTGACAAAAATATGAAACATATTTGGTCAGAAAATATTCTGAAACGTATTCAAACGAATGCGTTGACGTATTATTATTGTGATTGCTATGGTTTAGATAGCCAGTAACTATGACAGCAGACGAATCCTTCTTAGTAACTGATGACGTTTGCACTCGACAAATGCTGCTTGAACGCTTTGACGTTTCTTAATTTTTTTAAATATTGACTTTAATTTTATAAATTTTAAGATTTAAGATTTCTGTTTTGCTTAAGTGATAGTGGGAGAGATGCGTATCTTTATAGTAAACTTTAGTCTTGGCAATCTATGGAGTAAGTAAACATAAAATCAACATTGCTTTGACCAGAAAGTCGTGGATAAACAATGAGGTATAAGCGCAAATTATCGTAGTTTCAGATCAAATTACGAATTATTTTCCTTCAATACTCGAATTGCTTAAAACTTTTTTTATAGAGCATTTTTAAAGACAGTTCAATCAATCTATTAAGGGGTCTATCCACTTTGACTGCTTAGAAAATTTGCCTTTTTAAACTAAAAAATTATTGGTCTTTCTTGGTGGCGTTGGTATAAATCGCTCGAGCGCACAAAATTGCTCCTCCCACTGGTTACTCTTTAAATCTACATACGACAGCGAAATGAAGGCTAATATTTTTCGGCAGCAGTTCTGTTTTAGATATTGAAGCAGCAACATCTCAATTTTTTTTTCATTTTTTATCATGAACCTTAAAACCAGGCGTCAGGTCTAGGTAAGTTCTCTCGGCAGGTGTAGGTAAAATCTTTGAAAGCATTTAAATTATCTATATGAAACTTCAAACGCTTGCTTATTACGTTCGCAGATCTATCAAACTAAAATCTTGCCGATAGTTTGATTTTAACTATTTTTTTTTTTTTTAGTGAAATAAGTGATTTTTTGTATCATTTTCGAAAAACCATCGCTGATTTGCCTGTTTTGCATTTATGGTCAAAATCCTAGTGTATGCGACAGCCATTATCATACCAAATCTAAAACTTTTTGGCTTTCTTCATTTCAAATGAGCCATGTCGGAGATTTCATCAACAGCGTAGAATTATCCTCTTTTTTGAGGTGTTACAAACATATGCCAGTATTTTTTTAATATCAATGGTAAAATGGACAGATAATATGTGTATTTCAGAGTTTTTCGACGTTTAATGTATGTTAGGGTATACGAGGTCTGTTCAAAAAGTACCCGGAATTTTTAAATTTCGCGGGTCTGGAGGGTCCGATTGTTAAAATTTTCAGCCATATTCACTGTTTACTTTGTCTGTGGTAGTCGCTAAGGTTCGACGTATTTTTATGAGCTCGGCGATTTTTGCTTGTTTAAACAATGGAAGAATTGAAGAGTCAAAGAATTTGTATTAAATTTTGCGTAAAAAATTAAATAAAGTGTAACAAAGTGTGTGAAATGTTACAAATAGCCTATGGTGAGTCTACTATGAAAAAAAAACAAGTGTTTACGAGTGGTATAAGAGTTTTCAAGATGGCCGCGAAGACGTTGAAGATGACGAACGCTCCGGTCGACCCAGCACGTCAATAATCGATGAAAATGTGGAAAAAGTGGAAAAAATGGTTATAAATGATCGCCGAATAACAATTACAAAAGTTGCTGATGAAGTTGGCATATCAATTGGCTCGTGTCATAACATTTTTTCAAAAGTTTTGGGCATGAAACGAGTGGCAGCAAAATTCATTCCAAAACTGCTGAATTTTGACCAAAAAAACAATCGCATGAACATCGCTCAGGAGCTGTTAAATGACGTCAACGACGATCCAAGTTTGCTTGAAAGTGTCATAACTGGTGATGAAACATGAGTGTACGGTTATGATGTTGAAACCAAAGCACAATCGTCCACCTGGAAGCATTCAACGTCACCAAGAGCGAAAAAAGCACGTCAAGTTCGATCAAATGTCAAGGTTTTACTTACTGTTTTCTTACTGGGCATAGTGCATCAAGAGTTCTTACCACAAGGTTGTACGGTTAATAAGGAGTATTATCTTGAAGTTATGCGACAATTGCGTGAAGCAATCCGAAAAAAACGCCCCGATTTATGGAAAAAGAATTCATGGCTTTAGCACCACGATAACGCACCTGCTCACTCGTCGTTGCTTGTTCGTAATTTTTTGGCCAAAAACAATACCTTAGTCATGCCCCAACCTCCATATTCACCAGATATGGCTCCGTGTGACTTTTTCCTGTTCCCAAAGTTGAAGAGACCCATGAAAGGACGGCGTTTTTCCTCGATTGAAGAAATAAAGGCCGAATCGCTGAGAGTGCTCAAGGACATACCAAAAGGTGAATATCAAAAGTGCTTCGAAGATTGGAAAAATCGCTGGCATAAGTGTATTATATCTTGGGGGGACTACTTTGAAGGGGACCACATTGATGTAGACGAATAAATAAATATTTTTTTGAAAAAACGAAAATTCCGGGTACTTTTTGAACAGACCTCGTACTTAGTCTAGAATTGACTTTCTTCATGTTTTATAATATCCATGCTATTTGCACTTGCCGATTGTGAATACTGCACTTGTAATGTGGAAAACATTTTACAACTTTAGAAAATCACATGAAGCTCATTATTTTAGAAAGGAAAACAAAGAATTATAAATCATTTAAAAAATATTTAGAGCTATGAAAGAAACCAAGCAGACTCTCCTACAATATTATTGAAGAAGGAGAGGCTGCTTGGTTTCTTTCATATTCCACTACAAGAATCGGGAGCAGTTATTTTTTATACAGAGCTATATTATACAAAAGCAAAATAAAAAATATTTTCAAATGTTCAAACATTAATTTCTTGCTCACAAAATTATGTGCAGAATGTAGTTTGAAATAACGATTTAGGAAATATACTAGCGATGTAGCTTTCATTTTTCTTTTACGTGTTTGCACCATGTGTAAATTAATATTCTGTGGGGCGCATGCCTATACAATCTCGTTTGAACTGTAAGTAAGTAGTTTATTCGAAATTATGAATTTTTTTATTTTTCTCGTGTCTGGAACACATGTTTTGAACTACGTTAAAAAAAGGCGAAATACAGGAAGCAGCATTTTTCATGTAAATTTTGCGACACCATAATTTTTTATGAAAAATTCGAGTTGTTTTATTTTCATTCCAAATACCTTTTCTATTATGACTATGTTATAATAGAAAAAATACTATGTTCAATCTGTATTTCGAACATATTTCGAATACTTTTTGTTTTGGGACTAAATACTTATTAGGTATTAGTTAATTAAATTATGTGTTATACTGCATAAGAAATATGATTGTAAAAATATGAAAAACATTACATGATTTAATATTTTTATAAATAATACTATTGCTTTTTTACTAAGAAAAGTTAGAGAAGACTGAGAAAGCAAAATGTATTCGTGCTTAACACTAGATTGCCCAAGGCAGTCATTTTGACTGTTTTTTAATTTCAATTAGAAAAAAAAATATGTATATAATGACACAATTTCTTAGAATATGGTGACTTTTTCTTTAACATATAAATGGGTTTATGAATATTTGTAGTTACTTCCGCCCTCCTTTATTTCCGTATATATACATATGTTATACCTATATTGCCCAGAAGCAGTCATTTTGACTGCTTGGGAAATTTTAAATAATCAAAAGATTTTTATTTATTGAATTGAGTAAAGTTCTTATATGACCTGTCCGGCTTTGTATTGAAATAAAATTTTTTTTTTCGTTTGCGGTAACATACCACTGCATGATAAATTGTCGATTTGGGCGTATACTTGATAAGTGTCAGTTGCTCAATAAGCTAAAGTAGTACTAGTTATTCGAATCTTTATAAAGTGTTGTTCTAACAAGTTGTTTATTTTATTTCTTTTCCGCCCTAACTTTATGAAAAAAATGTCGAACAGAAATGAGTTATTGGAAAAGCTAACGAACATAAGTGAAGAGTGCTCCGATATAGAATCAAAGGCAACAAATTCTGAACTATCATCTGAAGATGCAGCGGATTATATTCAAAGTGAAACATCTGACGCTGAAGATAGTGATGAAGAGTCGATCACCAATGATGAAAACGAAAGTGTCATCAATATGCCCAGGAAAAGGTGTAGGGTGCTAACTAGTTCAGATTCTGATGAAGAAACTGAAAATACGTTTCAGGAGGTCGAAACAGCTGCTGATGGTACTGTGTGGACAAAAATTGACGAAGGTGGTATTCCTGGAAGGATACCATCTGCTTGTATTTTCAAGGGTGTGAAAGGGCCAACAGGTTACGCTAAAAGGAACATTATCGCAGATAACCTTATCAGTGAATTCTCGTTGATAATAGATAATTATATTATCAAACATATAAGAAAGTGCACAGAAGAAGAAGGCCGCCGAATTTAGAGGAACGATTGGACAACAACATTACCGGAAATACATGCATTTATTGGGATTTTATATGCTCGTGGAGCCTACGAGGCAAAAAATTTAAAACTGAGTTATTTATGGTCAGCAAAGTGGGGTCCCAAATTTTTTAGAGAAACTATGGCCAGAGAAAGGTTCAAGCAAATCCTACGATTTATTCGTTTTGACAAAAGAACCGAAAGAAGTAAGCGCCTACAAACAAATAAATTTGCCCTGGTTTCGGAAATATGGGACAGGTTTATTGAAAATAGTCAAGCTTGCTATCAACCAGGGCAAAATATAACAGTTGACGAGCAATTATTTCCGTCAAAAGCCAGGTGTAGATTTACACAATATATGCCTAATAAACCCAACCAATTTGGCATCAAATTTTGGCTTGCATCAGATGTTAGTAGCAAATATATTTTGAATGGTTTTCCTGATTTAGGGAAAGATGAACAACGACCATCATCAATGCTTCTCAGTGAACACGTTGTTCTGAAACTTGTCGAACCATATACAAACTGTGGAAGAAATATCACAACCGATAACTTTTTCACTAGCGTGTCACTCGCGACAAAATTATTGGCCAAAAAATCAACTCTAGTTGGAACTATTAGAGGAAACAAAAGAGAACTATCCAAACCAGCCATACAAACGAAGGATAACATGCCTCGTTTTTCCACTTTGCTATATAAATCAGAGAATTGTGTTCTTACAATATATAAAAGCAAACCAAATAAAAAAGTAGCTGTTCTAAGTTCTAAGCATAAATTTGTTAAAATTGATAAAAGTAATAAAAAAATGTTACCGGAGTCAATTCAACTTTATAACAGTACAAAATTTGGAGTTGATATGGCGGATCAAATGGCCAGAAAATATACAGTAAAACCTAGTTCTCGTAGATGGCCACTCAAAATATTTTTCAATATTTTAGATTTGGCTGCCATAAATGCTTGGATCATTTACAAAGAAACGACAGGAATACAAATAGAACGAAAAGAGTTCTTATTTCAATTAGCAGAACAGCTTTCCAACGAATATAGAGTTGGAAGACAGAAAAATTTATCAGAACATGCAGACCCACAAAGATCAACTGCAACATCATCAAATGCAACCCATTCTCACAAACGCAAATTTTGTCAAGTACGACTTTGCCACAACAACAAAACAAATAATATATGTGAAAAATTTCAAAAGTATCAATTTCAGAAGTTTTTGGTAGATCAATTTTTCCATTTTCACTTACAACTTATAAGTGATTTATACCCTTGCTAAGCTAACTTAGCGAGTGAGTTGGCACCTGATGAGAAGCGGCAGGGACGCGTGCTCGAAACCAGCTTGAGCTCTTTCCACAATTCTTTCGAAATGTCAAACGTATGTTTGCGGAAGATGTACACATAAAAAGATTTCCACTTTCATTTGCATAAAATGTACAAATAATAATGCATAAATTATTTTTTTTTTTAAATTAAAGTAAATTTTTTTAATTGTTAATATTTACTAATAACTTGTTGTTTAATTGTAAATAATATAAGAAATATTAAAAATTAATTTGAAACAAATTTCTTTACATATTAGTTATTTTTTCACAATGCAGTCATTTTGACTGTTTTTTGGCAATATAGGAATACAAGAAATCTCGGGCAATCTAGTGTTAAGGAATTTCTGCTTATTAGTTGTTAGTTAGGGTACAGTTTTGAAATTGATATTTACATTTAGAGCGGATCAAAATATATTATAACGATTTATTTTTAATTTTTGCTTAAGATATCACAGCTGGTATGCATGATCTTTCCCTGTTTCTTTTTCAATTTTTAGAGGAGGATGAAAATTAAGGTATTTATTTACTTAGAATGCAAATAATGTGTATAAAATTTTTTCTGTATCTTAATTGTTCAGCTTTGGGATCGCGTCATTATTATAATTAGAATAGTTGCTTTTATTATCATGAATGACATGACGAGTTATAACAACATTTTTGTATAGATCTCCCGGTAAAATTTTAGTCGTGTTTTTCAACTAATTTTATACCTAAATGAAATGAATCGTTAAATATTTATCCATCCTAAATTTTCCCAACAGTTCACAATGGTTCATCCAAATTTATTTACAACCAGAACGAACAGGGATCTCTCTTTGTATATGTTTTCTATCTACCTATCCTGAGTTCCGAGCAAAAAAGCAAGACGTTAGCTGACACGAGCATAAACTTCTAAATCACATTATCTGTCACTGTAATTGCTTCATTGATAAGCAGCAACATATTCAATTATTCTACACGTCCCTTTTTTAATTTTTAATAACATGCATTTATTATGAGCAACTAAGGATAAAGTTTGCTGTGATGAATGATTTATGGGAAAATGGGATGTTAGCTTGATTTTCATTTTATCATTGTGATATCTATGGGCACGTCCTTCTTTTTTTCGATAATTCATTAAAATTGTATTTGGAGCTATACAGTTAAATATCAACTTTAAAATATAAATGATGGTTTTTAAAGGTCTCTATAAAGTTGAAATAAACACACTTAAAAATCGTAACACGCTAAATGAGAGTCGTTTAAACCCATTAAAAGGCAAATTGCAGATGCCTGTTTTCCCCACCAACAGACACCAATCACAGCATGATTAAATATTGAAATCATATTGTACGTAAGAACGATGTCCACAAGGCTTGCATCTAACCAACGTAGCATATATTATGTTTCAATTTCAAACAACTTCCACAAGAATGCTTCACATCAAACATAGGAATCAAGATTCCTATTTATTGCTCGTGTTGCTACAATATGATAAAGAACAGCCAAAGTACTTACATAAACATCCAGCACAATCAATAGCTACACGTTGATAAACGAGCCACGTCTGTATTTCTAGCAAACTTGCAGTGCTCATATCCTTCGACAAATGAAAAATACCTAGAATAGACGGAAAATGGGAGGAAATTGTTATAAACAACATGTAAAGGCGTCAGACGTTGATTAAAAAGACGAATGAAAATTTGTTTATACTTAATTCATACTATAGTTTTAAATTGTTTTATGTTCACAGGAAGAACGCGTTTTCATAATTTATCTTACATTGAAATTTTAAATAAAGTGTCTTGCTTTATATCCAAAGCCAACCAGAATGATTTGTTTGAAATGAACTGCAGAAACATTAACATTTGTTTCAGTGTCCATTGTATTCATGAGAAACGGCTTATTCGCGATGGGAACGCAATCCGAATAGTTTTCTAAAAATAACACAAAATTAATGAGCGAAATACATAAAACACTCAATCGACTCGTTAATATTACATCTAATTTCATTTTCATACTTAATTGCAGTAATAAATAAACGCATTATAACAGCGGAAACCCTCCAGTTTGTACTCAATTTTAAATATCTGAGGCCGCAAATTTCAGGAGTTACGTCTTTAATATGTTTTCTCAAATTACAGATTTGCGGTCGGCAGATGATTTATTATAGATCAGTTGCTTGTTTTTATAGGAAAAAGATTATTTTTCTCGAGATTACCAAGATTTCAAACGGATGACTTCCAATGGTAATCTCTACCAAGATATAAAGATAAATTTCTTTCTTCGGCTTTGGTTTATCGTTCTTTATCACCATGCATAGTCAGCTCTTTGAAATGCATAAGAAAATATTCTAGGGCCACGAGAATTACCGTCTCTAATAATAATCGGCCCAAATATTGATTTCTACTAGAACCGACAACCATTAATCGTTTTCTTGTGAAACAACTACTCATTAAGAATTAATTGCCTATCTTGCAAGGCATGAAACAAGAACTCCTTGACTATAAATAGAATTTCATGTCGTGTTATATTGTGATTGGATAAAAATAACACCTATTATTGTATGGTTAGAGTCCACTAAAAGAAGTTTCGAAGCAGCACTGGAAGTCCGAGTTTCATGGCGACATCAGCTACAATTTTCTTTGGATGTGTATGAATTTGAATTTCCATCGAGTGCCAAAGAAATCACAAAAAGGAAATGTGCTGAATAGATATTGCGAGTGAATATTACTTTTATTGATTTTGAGCAAAAAAAATTTACGTGATTTCCTAGAACGTGATTTATTACCATATTTATTGCCATGGAAGATTTACATGTCAAGGATACAGTGAAGCTCTAAGTATTATTCATGCCGGAAGACTTCTACGATTTCGGTAAAAAAATTTACAACATCCAGACTGACACATATTTTAATATTTAACAAGACACTTCTGAGTGTCGAGTCCTTGTATGAATTCTTGAAGCATCATTATCATGAGATTGGAATCAATCAAACAATCAATACAGAGGAGGCAAGATTAGGGATTTGACAGAAGCAGTATGTCAATATATGTTCATAAACTTGAAATCTGGATTTTCATGAAATTTAGAGAAAATTAAGATATTTTCTCCTTTTTCACGATAAAATATCCTTATGTAACGCTACAAGACGGTTACAAGCATATCAAATATAAACAGGATTTTAATAGAAAAATTTGCTTAAAAAAAGAAATTGTAGTTATAATTTATTCTTCAAAAATTATTTACAACTTTTATTTCAATTCTCTATAGCCAATGGAAAATAAGACTAACAAAAGGGTCATTTGGTGGGGTTTGATTTAAGTAAATTCGATTGTACATAGGACAATAGATGTGTTTAAATATGCTCTTTTTTAAAAGCAAAATTCTTTATTTGCAATTTTTTTCAAAACACAAATAAGATTCAGGGACTGCAAGGAAACACGCAAATCACCTCTAGGCGAGATCAGTGAAATCTAAGTACACCTTGTTTAGAAATAAGCAAACTTCTTGCAGACAAATAAATAGCCAGAGCATCAACATCTATGTACATAAGCAGCCAGTAAAGTTCTCACGATCTATTTACTAGAATATTAGAATATGATTCTGCAGGCAGGCACTTGGCTGGTCAACAGTTTTAAGGAATGTATAAGACCACGTACGTTATTGGCTCCCAGTCGATCTCCGCCCGTGTTTTCCCCAAAAAGTCTAGCTCACTAAACAAGTTTATTTGAATAAAGAATATTTGTGGACGTATAAAGCACAAGGCTCGTTTGATTGAATATATACATTTTTTAACGCCCTGTAACACCCGCCAATTAACTAGCCAACCCACCAAATTCCTTTGAAAACCAACAACAAATTATAGTCACCTTTATCAAAATGTAATCAATGATAGTTATATTATAATAATTTTATTATAAAAATCTTTTATATACGACTTCTATTTCAAAATGTATGACATTAACTCGGATTTATTACAAAAATTTGGTAAAAATGAATTTGATAAAAAAGTATCTACGATTTAGATACTCCAACAACGGAGTGCAACTTCTATCTTTTTATTCCTGACTGTTTATACAAATATTGTTTTTTCATATCCGTCAAAATTTAAAAAATTTAAAAACATGACGTATCTCAAAATTTATTTGTCTTTCAAATGAAAGTATCAATTTTTGTCACGTTTCGACGATTCAAACTTCAGATATTTAATACGAATTTAAAAACTTCACTTTATACTAGATCATCCATGAACATGAACCGCGATATTTCGATTTGATTGAATTTGCTTTTAAAACGTGAATAACTAGTTACGAAAGCTGATAAAGGCAATTATACTGTCATTATCGAAAAAGCCCAATATAACCAAAAAATCTTGGATTTTATAGAAAAAGAAAATGTTACCATCTTAAGGGATTATTCCTATGTGAATTTTTTTTCGATTTTTTTTTATTGGCTAAAAGAATTCTAACGCATCCCTAAAATTGAAATTAAAAAGGACCAAATGCTAATATACTTCAGAAAATTTGTGAGAATCAATTTTCTGAAGAAACTCCAATGCTTGAAAAACGTAAAATTTACTCACTTTATACTATATAGTAATTAATAAACACTGTATAGGGAACGTTCCTTCGTAAACGACGCAAGGAGAGCTTCTCGACTACAGAGCTCAATCGACTACACGCTGCATTTGAGGTTAAAGTTCTATACTAAATCGTTCAATGCAGTCGTGTGGTCCATCGCGCCGAAACATGTGTCGAGCGGCAAGGCGGTGCTCGATATCGCGACGGATATTGCAGTTATCTTATTTAATGATGGACTGTCGGGCCTTCTCCCCATCTACGACTCATTCGGATTGACTGCAGGACCTAATTTTTACAATTTATGCTTAGAAACAGACGCCGAGCGAATAAAGGCTGCTGAGCGCTCAATTTCCGACGTTGTAAAAGAGGCGAGACGCGGCCTTTTAGCATCAAGAAAGAAAGAGGAGGAGAAATCCCCGGACTTCGAAGACCAACTGTATGGTGCTGCAATAGCAGAGTAAACGAAAAAAAAGTTGTATAAAGTAAAATTTTGAAAATTCACAACTTTATAAGATTTGAAACTTTAAACGCGTTTATCTCGAAAGTGTATTTTCGAAATTTGCCGGAAACGAAACTCTTTCAGTTTTCATCCGATTGACATGCCGTTATAACTGTAACTTCTTGTTATGATTATCTAGTGAAGTACACACGATTTGAAGAATCGTGTATCGAATCGAAGAAAAAAAAATGACCACAATGAATTGAACTCATTTTTTTGGGTCGAAAATGCCATTTTTTTCGCAAAATGGCGACCATTTAACAATGGTCGCCATTTTGCGAAAAACCGATATTAAACTATTATCTTGTGTACTTCACTAGCAAAACTCATGGAGTTTATGAAAAATTTGTTTTTAATTGTCCCAGATGCAGATGGGGCTGAGAAACTTGTCCGGCCGCGGAACGTCTTTTGTAAATACTACTGACTTTGACGTGCACTACAGCCGTCATTTTGTATTGAATTTAAAATAATTGAATTTTTTGCACTCCCGAAAAGTTGCCCTTTATATTGATATATAATTTATAAAAGCTTTTTTCCAAAATCCTTGAAAAAAAAAATCCTGAAAAAAGGCTTGTTTTTTAGCCTTCACATAGGTATAACCCCTTAAATAAGGACCCCACAAATAAAATTCAAAGTGGCTTGAAAGGTTTTCGCAAATCCACTAAGCACATTTTTCTCGAAAACAATAAATTTCGACTGACAAATATGAACCCGATGGCCCCAAAAACTTTATAGACTTGTAAAAGTACATAAAGAGAATTACCCCATTAGACCAGTTGTCTTATTTATAAACATCCCCTTGAGACAAATAGCAATCGCTATTAATAAAGTCTTTAAAGAAACCACTAACTGCAATGCATCTTACAGCATAAAAAACTCCACAGACCTGGTCAAAAAGTTGGCCAATATGGCCAAGGATCCTTTGGCCTCCAAAAACATCGACTCGGTTTTAGAAACCGAAATTAGAATTCTGTCTTAGGGAAAACTATTTTCAGTTTGAAAACACTTTCTATAGACAGAAAACAGGGCTAGCTATGAGTTATCGATATCGGCTTATAGATCGATGGTTGACCGTGCTTTTTCCATACCTCTTTCTAAGGAATTTCTGAATACCGAAATTTCAACCATCAAACAAATAGCAAATAATAACGGTTTTGCGAATCAGCTAATTGATCATCTTATTAATAAAAAACATAAGGAAGAAACAATTTATAAAATTTATCCGGATAGAAGAAACAATCAAGAGAAAATTTGCACTTCTTTCATATTTTGGTCCAATATCCGGTAATATTTCTCGAATTTTAGCTTATGATAATATTCATATTGCCTTCAAGCCTAGCCAAAAAATTTCCCCCCTTTAATAATCTACGAGCAAATTTAATAAATCCGGACTCATACAATTACAAGTGGAGAATGTATGAGGTAATCAATGCCATCATCGAGGAAATCATACCTTGTGAGTCCTAGAAAACGGTGGCCATCACCTTTCCGGCCGATCGAACAGTCTTCGCCAACTTCGGAACACGTTTGCCGGGTGAAGTCGACTGTTTCAACTGTTAGTTGGTTTTTGGTGTGTACCAGTGAATCCATGTTTCGTCGATGGTCACGAAACGGCGCAAGAACTCTGTTTGATTGTGCTGAAACAACGCAAAACACGTCGCTGATGTGGTCTTACGGTTGCGCTGGTTTTCTGGTGTGAGCAAACGCGGCACCCATCGCGCCAACATCTTTCTCATGCCCAGTTCTTCGTGAAGAATATGATACACCGTTCCTTCTGCGATGCCTACAGTCTCAGCTATCTCGCGAACCTTCAATCAACGGTCTGCCAACACGACATCGTGGATTTTTTTAACGTTTTCCTTCGTAGCAGCCGTTTTCGGGGCACCTGGGCGTGGCTCATCAAACTCGGTTTGTTGGCCGTGGCCGACCAAACACTGTTCGGCCGCAAACAAACTCGTTGAACCAATTCTTGACCGTCGCCATCGAAGCAGAAGAGTCATCGTACACAACATCCATGCGATCTTTGATTTCGCTGCGTGTTCTACCTTCCAAAAACAAGAATCTAATCACCGATAGATATTGTTCTTTTTCCATTTCTGTACAACCGACCGACACGCTCGCTTCGAAATGCTACCAAAACAAAACTAATGAAGGGAATTGACTGAAACTTTAACAGTAGGCAACTAAACTGTACTGTAAGATGGTGAAACTCTTTTGTAATAGCAGCGCCATCGGGCGGTGAGGCTAAGTACTTGTTGAATGACCCTCGTACTTGAAAGATAGCTTGAAAAGTGAAGATACCAACGCTATTCTCTTCATTCCCGTTTCCTAAATATCACGATCAGCTTATCATGGTATAAACAATCTTCCCTCATCTCAATGAATCTTACCTTAACGTTGATATATTAGATTAATAAACCCATTTTAGTTTTAGTTAGTTTGTTAATTTATCATTATTATTATAATAGTTTATTTTTCACTCATTCACTTTAGCTCTCCTTCGTTGGAAAATTTCCTTCGTCGGAAACATATAGTAATTTCATGGAGTCGAATCTGATATCTAATGGATATATTCCAAGATTTCATAGTCCACTCATTGTACAAGATCCACCGCTGTAACCATTTAGTTCACAGGTGCATTAAGAGCATCTTTTGGTCAATGTTTCCCGCTTTTTCGTGTCTCGTAAACTTACTAACTACGACTACGTCTTTTTTGTAGTCAAGAAGGATGCACTTTGCATCTGAGAAAACAATGACCAGGTAAATGGGAAGTTGAGCAGGTGTTACGAGTGTTTGTGGTTGTGTTTGGCTGCATTTGTAACACATTAAAACAAACATGAAACATTAATTTCATTCAAAGGTTAACTGATATTTTCAAAATTCATGATATTAGCTATTGGTGTTAAGGATTTCTATTTTGATGAGCATAGAACAAACATCCTGCATGATTAAAAAATTATTGGCCCTACAGTCCTAATAAAAGCCAAATTATTAAGTCAAAAACAATATACAAGGATGAAATATCCGTTAAAATAACTTTCAAACTTTGAAAACATGTTTTGGATAACAGACTGATTAGCATGTTATAAACTGGTCTATAATTACATAATTTCTAAATCAAGGAACACTTTTATGTATCCTTACGAAAACATCAATCGTGTTCCCTTATCATTCTTAACTTGGCAATTTTCACTCAGCCCTCTTTTTTATAGGTAAATATTATCAACATCTTAAAAATAGAAAAACGTGTATCCTGCCAGCAGTCTTTTAGACGTTGTTCCACATGTTTGGGTTATCATCACTTGCAAGTACATTCTATCCAACGTAGAATACATGTAAGACCTTTGCCGTTACGCTTTCATAAGAAACACGAGCCAATTGAACATCTGCTCCTTTAAGGTTTTTTTCTTCTTGGATATTTTTGAACCGGAAAGAAGGACGGATGCCTGACGCATTCAAGACGACAACAACAACAGCGACGACAACGGCCATGGCACATTATTTCCATCTGGAATCATTCACTTTTGATAAAGAAAAGTACCTACAAAAGGTGAGCATAATGATGTCAACGTGTTCTTGTATGGACGAGCAGCGAACATATGTGTGTAACATACATATTGCAAGTAGGCATAAAATATCATAAGTGTGGCATTTAACTGTATTTACATGGCAAAACATTAATGCTGGCCCCAAGTTGCTTCAACAAGTTTATTATGCTTGTGTGGATTTAATGACTGAATGTGCCCGAGAGCAGTTTCTGAGGAGTGGATTATACAGTCCAACAATTAAAATTCTAAGACATGCCAAGAGTTCGACGTACTTCCTATGTTTATTGACAAATGATTAGGAAATAAGCTGATTGACAATAATTTATGGAAAATAAATGCCTGAAATGAATTAAGATTTATTGAAAAATGAAAGAAAGATATGACTCAGCGGAGGCAAGAGAGAATACCCATGTTGATGATCAGCTTTACATTATTTATCAGCTATTCAAAAAAAGATACATCAAGTACCCTAACTTAAGATAGAGAGAAATTTTCGCGATAAATTCTCGGCTGATCGTTTTCGAAACCGATCAAGAAAAACCATTCTTTGCATAAAATGCATTATTTGCGTCGGATTCGAATTTTTTGGAAACCCAAATAGTCTTGAATGAATTGTAAGTTCTTATTATTTAATTTTTTAATTTCCGCTTGCAATGGTAATGCAAAAAGTTAAATTTTACCCGGAAACTTGTTGGACCTAGACAATAATTGATTAGTTTAAAATTCGGGCGGAAGAAAACTGCATTGAAGTCATTTGTTTGGTCATATCATAATGAACAGTAATTGCAATGTTTAAGTTCAGCGCACCAAAGAATTATAATTGAAATTCATGAACAAACAAATTTACTTAATTTCGAAATTGATCGTTTTCAAGTTAAAAAAAATACAAAGATTATAACGAGCTGTTATGCGGGTAGCAAAAACTACTTAGTTTTAAAGAAAAACTGAACGTTTATATTATCAACAGAATATTTTATCAATTTATAATTGGCTTAACAGATATTCAATGTAATCGTGACAACGTAAATTCTTCAATCTAATTTTATCACGGTCGCTTCGAATCAAAGGTAATTAAAAAGTAATTAAAAATAAAAAGGTAATTAAAAATTCAAAGTTTTATAAGAAAATATCATGAAATAATAAATTTTTGTTCTTATTTCATTCACAAACTGATGGGAGGCATGTTTTTTTACGTTGCCCATTTCCCCACTTTTCCTCAGATTAAAAATTGAGGATATATCTTAATTAAAAGATTAAGGTAGTAGTCTGGTAACTTATGCCTATTTTCATGACTTCTTTGGAGGGTGGTTCTTATAGGAAAATAAAAATGAATTATTTTGAATATTTAGAGTGTTTTCGAAGTTGGAACCTCAAAAAAAATGCACATGGGTGGCCCGGGTGATTTTGGCTCTTGATGTTATCTGAAATCAAATATTCTTGATTATTCTTAATCTATAGACATGTCATTCTGGTCGGAACTACTGAAGTTAAATTTCAAGGGTAAATAACAAAATGGCGGAGTTTAAAAAAAAGTCCTTTTATTTTAGCAAAGAAAGGGTTGTAAAATAAAAAGTTAGGGGTGAAAAAAATGCTCGTTAGTACCGACGAGAACTATAAGTGTGTAGAACAGCCTGTTAAAATTTGAAACCAATCGGTTCAGTAGAAAAAAAGTTAGGACCCGGGCCGACCAGAAAAACAATGTTTTGAGAAAAACGCGTTTAAAGTTCAACAACAAATTTTCATAAGTAAACTTATACTTACGTCAATCGTCTATGCCTGGAACGTATAATAGGCCTTCATCCTGTTCATAGGCATCATTCTCCGCAACTTTGTCCGCTCTTCGACTCTTTCGGGCTTCTTTCGATGACATTGCTGTGGCATTTTCCGCTTTTGCAATCCGAGATTTATTGTAGAATTTTGCAAACGCGACAGCGCACGGGCCGAGCGTAACGTCCATGACTTCCAATATTTTTAGTACTGGGAAAAATCCTTCGTTAAATATACATGCTGCTGTGAATGCAGCAATTTCTAACGTTTTTTGGCCTACAAAAATATGTTTTGGTGCAAAACTCCAAACACAATGAATCACAGCCTCGTTATTATTCTGTGTGTTTCTTCCTAAACATCTTTCCAAAAGATCATCTGATGACAGATCTTCGTAAATTGGTTCCAAAAGATTTGCAGTGTCTTTATCGAAAGCAGGTGGATGAACAAACGTATCGTCATGACCTTCAGATTTCAATTTTTGATACTTGCACCAGGAATCGGGACCCTCTGGGCAATAAGAATGCTGGGGCTCTTCATCAGTTGATATCAAATGATAATAAGTTGCCCATATAGCTTTTCTCAGATTTTCAACAGAGTCTTCATTTCTCATAATAGCTAAGCCATAATAAGTACTAAGTTTGATCATTAATTTATTAGTTAGTGTCAGACTTTTGGTAGCTTTGGTGCTCTCGGTATCAATGGTATCCTTCTTTGGTGTTCTTGTTTTTTTGGTGTCGTCCCTTTCTTCGGAGTTACTCCTTTCTTCGCTGTAACTTCTTTTTCTTCTTTATAATTTTTCTTCGTTTTTTTAGATTTTTCGTCAGCAGCTTCTATTTTTTTTTAGCTTTTTGGAGCTGCGTTAAAGTTTTTTTTAGCTTCTTTGACTCGTCTGTACATACGCTTTTTCACATGTAAAACGCACTCATTTTTTTCAACTTTAGGATCATTATTGTAAATATTTGCTTCTAGTAAATTTTTATAAGTTTTGAAGTCCCCATCACCAATATATTTTTTATATTTTACACCGAGCTCTTCAACGGATCGTCGAAACATTTCAATAACTCCGTCAACCTCCATCTTACCAGAACTTCCTTCGTGATTCGCCGTACACTCAGTCTGGTGATCCTCGTACCATACTAAATATTCATCTGTATTTTCTTTACCCACCCACTTTTCACAAGCTTTGCAAACTTTAGATTTAACAATAACGTCTATTACTTTATTAGAGTACATTCCGATTAAAGAAACGATACCTAGTAGTGACGTAAAGCCACGTTTTGCCCATGAACCATCACCCGAAACTGTTATTTTATCTGCAATATTTCCTTCTTGTTCATTTTCTTTTTTTTTCTTCTTGTGCTACTTTACGAAATAAAACTTTAGCAACACTTTTAACAGCAATATGTATTGTATCAAGGATACTGTAGTGTACTGGTCCCAAATCCATCATGGCACAAAAAATGTTTATACCCAATAAACCAACAACGAGTAGTCGCATAACAAAAGTAAGACGTCTGTTGACCTCAAACGCATTCCTCACTTTTGGGCAAGAATTAATGGTAGCAAATTCATCGCACTTACACTTTATACACAAGTTAAATCCCAATCCAACTTTAGATTTTATATCACTCTTGCAAGCTTTACAAATCAGAACACTTTCTAAAGCACTGAATACTAAAGTAAAACTTAAAAGAGCGTACGTTGAGCTCTCATCAATGGCTACTTCAATATCTTCTTCATTTTTTAATTTTTCAGCAGACTTGCTCACAAATGTTACATCTTTTTCAGCAGTGTATCTATTATCGTGAAATTTTCGCTTAATGCCTGGATCTCCAGGACTTTTCGTACCACGTTTTTTTCCTTTCCTATCCATCTTAGATGCTTACGTGTCAACGTACGATCAAATACTAACAGAGTACTGTGAATTTTAACTTAAATATACTTTAAAATAAATATATATTATATATACATAAATATATATATAAATATATATAATAGAATAACAGAGTCAACCCAGGTATAACAAATGCGCGCAAACAATAGAAGGGTCCAAGCGGTTGCAGCTGCCGGTCGACCTTAAAGGTTGGACTCCGAGGCGCTCTAGGAAACTCGTTATAACTCCCGAAATATTTCAGTATACAGTATATGCTCAAGACATTGTACTTTCAAATTAAGCAAAAAAAAAAAGTTTCGATTTTTTGAACCCAAGTTACCAGACTACTACCTTAAAACGATTATCATCCAAGCTCGCAAAGTAAGAAGCTGTTCTTCATGGAGGTTCATCGTCCGAGTCTCTCATTGTCGTGCAAGCTGAAGTCCACAATTTTCACTTGGTAGCAAAATCAAGTAAATTTTGCATATTATCAATATGTACAACTCCTTGAAGAACCAAATTTTGAGTGAAAATTTTTGACAAGAGAGAAATAAAAATGAAAATTTTGCAGTTTTTTCATGTTTTTGCGATAAAAAAACGTATCTCTATCTTTAGATGTTCATTTATACGCAAATTTAAAAGGGATTCAGAATATCTTTATTTTTGAAGATCGGTTAAGTTACAATACACAAAAAGCCAGAAAAAAACGTGGCCCGAGAAAAACGCATTTAAAGAAATCCCCAAAACTAAGTACTAAGTTATGCACAAGTACTAACGTATTATAGGCCAGTACTAAGTTATGTACTAAGTACTAAGTTATGCATTCTGACTTTCCATATAGCAATACTTCCTCTTCTTCATTCCTCATTTTTGCATCCTTGCTTACTCTTTTCCGCTACGTCGGTTGTCACTTGAAGCGTTTGCTGGTCCTTTTTTTTTGAGTATGAACGAAGCTCCGATTCAATTTAATCACAAGCCTTAATATAGCTGAATGGCCTTCATTGAAAAAGGAAGCAGTGATGTATAATGCCATTCCGATGACTTCCAAACGCCGAGTTTCAACAATCATTTTATACTTCTATATAAACAAGAATTCAAAGAAAAAAACGTATTCATGTTTGTAGTACACGCCCCAATACATTACAAAGTAAAATAGATTCAAAGAAAGGTAACGTCGCGATCCCACCCAGCATATTTGAGATCGCTCTATTCATTAGGCAACTACCGGCCATGTGGTACTCAACCGAAAATATAACAAGGACTGCGAATATCGGTCTAAAACTTTTTGGGCATATTCTTCAGTAGCTGAACTTTCGATTTTTACAACAATAAAAAATTCGATTTGTTGAATTGTCTAATGTGATAAGTAATTTTGACATGATAGATAATATATTACAATATCAATGAAAAAACAGCCAGAAATAAACATACCACTAGTGAGCAATGTCCTTGATGGTAATTTGGTGGTGTCAATCTAATTCTGACTTTAAAGTTTAATGTATTAGCGAATGTGGATAGATTATACCGGATAATCTATGTAAATTTATCGTTATCAATGACAGCTACACGGTCCAAATCGTGCTATGACTTCCCCTAAAACTAACATTCAATTGTCCGATTCCTTTTCCGCTTTGCTATTAAGGTAGGTTGCTGGTCTATCTGCATCGTTATCTACAGGTTCCTATGACTAGATTTTGTCGGATTGTTGTATTCTTCCCTATTTTTATCATCAACTTATTGATTCTAATCACAATTTTGTGATGTTCATGTTCAGATTCGAATTTCACTCATAAATAAATAAATATAAATTTATCGTACCACGACGTTGACGTCGTCGGTCTAAGATACTAAATGTATTGACGGGAATAATAGATGTGTTAATGTGTAGGGCAGTGTTAACCCCTTGCCTGATTAAATTTTAAGCAAACATGCATGTGTAAATTATTCAGTCTTATAGTGCTGGTGTTATCAAAACATAAAAAAAAAATATGTTTATAAAAATATTGATTTTAATTCATTCACAGTAAACCACATTTCTAAAAAAAATTTTGGTTTTAATTCATTCGCAGTAAACCGCATTTATAAAAAATGACAAAAATTACCAAAAAAAAAATTACGAATATCCTCAAGTAATACCGAAACCAACAAAACCATTCCTGTACAAAATAGAAATTATTAGGAATAAAACTAACCATATGTATAAATATATTAAAAATTACTTATTTTATATATAATAATCGCCTGTAATTATAATAATATTCTTGCAGTGTGTTATATTGTTCGAAGCACTTCGGTAAATGGAAGGGTACCTTATATCGTTTACATTGCCAAGAAATCACAATACGTATATTGTGTTTGGCACATGCATGACACCTTTTTGAAGGATTTTTTTTAAACTCTTTTGTGGAATTTGCTCCTGAAAATGACTCCAATATTTAGACTGTTGTTGCAGCAGTGTATCACCCTGTGAATGGTCTTCTCTCTGATTATAATTGGATAAGACTACATGTGGCAATAATTGCCTTGCAATATCAAGTCGAAATTTTTAAAATGTTTGCTTTCTGCCATGAATTTTTGAAGGAAAAAAATGAGCATTCTAAAGTGCGACATCCACCATGTTTTTTATTTAAATATCTTTCTATATCCTTTCATACACTTTCGCATGATGGGAAAACATGCTAATACTTGGTCTTGTTTATCCACGCCACCCATTCCTTTATTGCATTCATTGACGCATTCTGGCTTTACAACATTTTCCACACCTCCATCGTTCTTATGTCTTCTTTTCCCGTGTTGATCATATTGACATTATATTTTATATTATATTATTGTACTGTTAAAAATAATGTAGAAGTGAAATTAGGACGCACAAGGTGGTATGAAAAGAAAGTATCGACTGTCTAAGGTTGAATAAAATTATTATTCGTTGACAATCTTTTCAAGAATATAATGCCAGGAATTATTCACGTTGGAAGGACTGGAAATATGGTGTTGAGCAGAGTTGAAGAATCCCAATCAGCCTGGACCAGGAACTCGAGGTGATGATGATCGCCGACGGTCGCTGTGAATCCAGAGAGAGTATCCAGGAAGCAGGAATACAGATAGTCTGGCAGCTGGTGGCTAAATGAATTAAGAAAAGAAAGAAATGTTACAGAAACTGTCTTAGCGAGACAGTCAAGTCTGATAACAGGTTAGATTGTTCTAATGAACGAACTCGCATACAAGTTTGACACCACAGCAACGCTCTTATAATCACATGGGATTATTATCTGTGTGGCATCAACTTGTATGGAGACTGTAAAAGATGATTTTCTTTGTGATTATCACGAAACTTTCCTTGTATTTATCGTGAGATAAATACGTTGTGATAATCACCTGAACTTTGTGATATGTATCAGCAAGAGGAAGGCTACCAGAACGTGGAAGCCACAAAACGATGCTTCGATCGACGATGATCTAGAGTCTCCAGGTTGGTTCAACTTACTTGAGGTGTCAAGACGGCCTGGAGATGCGCAAAGCTCAGAACACTGTTATTTGCTACACAGCACACACGACCGATTCGCACAATGAACACAGAGAACATCGAGGAAGACTCAAGAGAGACTGCCCGCTTCGACTCTCAAGGAAAGGGTGATTCTCTGGTGAAAAACTGCAGGAAAATGTCCTGATTGGCGAAAGGCGTGCCCAAAGAGGCCAATGATAAGGTCTCAAGTTATGACAATATGAGTGTAATGTTAACAGCTGAAAGTAATAAAATAATGGAAAACCCAGAGCTATTTAGATAGCTCACTTAACGGGGAAAAACGCGTGGCCATGGAGGTAGGAAGGATTAGAACAGCAATAAAAAAAAAGGGTGCAGCGCACGTCTGACGCGTTGAGTCGCCAGCACAAAGAGTGAATTGTATGTGGATGCTGATTATTTTATTTTTTATTTTAGCGCTAAGGATTGAATGAATTTTACATGTTTTTTACACATGTACTGGGGTCCCCTTGCTGGAAATTAGCATAGGCCGGAAATCGGTCCTTAGCTCCGCATGCGTAATACTATTGTTTGCAGATGGTCCGTCCTGTCGTCCTACAGAAGCTAAGGAGTTCCCCCAGTTCTGTGGTCGCCAAGTGTTCCAATTCTGTTACGCCAGTCCACCAGTATTGACATTAGAATGTTCTTTACTTAGGATGTAGACATCTTTTTAATCGCGACTTCTAAAACACAGTAAACTATGAGATGAGCGACTTCGGAATTCTACTTTTTTGAGCGCAGCAAGTCCCTTTGACATGTTTTTCTCAATTTCCTGACGTTGTGGGCAATACGTTTGCTTTGTTTATAAAAGGTATAATATAATATATAATAGGTTATATAAAGGTATACTTGGAGATGAGTACCAGTTGTCGAGAAATAAAGTCCTTTTCCGAAAATGGGCCAGAACTTTCAGAACTTGGGCAGATTTTTGCCTCTCGCTGCATTTGTCCTGACCAACATAAATTTTAAAACCTAAACAGTATCCCGATTCTGATTCGCAATTTTTGTAAAATTTTATCCTAAATCTAGCTCTTTTAGATGGATTAAACTGTATGAAACTAAAATGTCATGAGGCATTCGTCAACAGCTACATCACATTTTGTTGTATATACTTGTCAGAATCTATTATTCAACTAAATCAGTACTGGTCGTACTTTCCTTATTCTATCATTGCTCTCAATTTTTCTAATACTGCTGAAATGCGGGAAATTGGAAGAACCTGAAAATCTTCTGGAAGGTATAGTTTTGCCAAATATTGAAGTGTGTAGGAAAGCTCTTTTTGACCAAGACCATTGCACATCAGGCCTTTTCACTTATGAAATAATGACACTAAGAGCAAATAACCCTCTTATCTTATCGGAAATTACAGGAAACCACACCTTGAGTAATTTTTTTATAATGCTGAGTTTTCAAATTTTTTTGCATGTTGGAATACTTCTTGCAGGACTGATAGGACAACTGGGTTATTTCCGCAACCAAAAAATGCATTTTTTACCAAAGACTTTTCAGATATAACCCTATAAAATTACAGAAATTAATTTAAATGTTATTTTGAATGGGAATTTGTTTTCGAAATGCTATGACTAAACGATATGTACAATCGCCAGTACTTTGTACCTTTTTAATCGATTCCTTTGTAACGTTTTGTTTGTAAAACTACAAACAATATGGTAGGTTGATGTGTTGATTATTCTTACAAAAACGTCTATTTGGATTGCCATCTATGATATTACTTTTCTTAAAATCTGCTTAGAAACATTTTATTTTTTCATTAACTTCAGCACAAGCAAATTACTAAATATCACATGTGAAATAAACCAAGTAGAAGGATTACCCAGGGAAAAAGGACCAACAATTATTGTGCTGGTGAATTTCAGCTGCGCATGATAGTAAGAGGATGTCTTTATGATGCGATTAAGGTATATGTATATATAAATGAAATGTTTATGATTAATTTAGACTTGATAACGTTAGGATTATAACGACTACCGCCACCTCCACAACAAGTTTCCAGATGTAGTTGCTGTACGAGGGGCGTTTGAAAAGTCCGAGAGATGGCATTACTGGCGCATTGTGAGGTCATGTTTAGTATGAGGCATCTCTTGAATGAACCTACACCAAGCTTCAGGCATATTGGTCTATTTCTTTGTGATTGGAATTCGTGTGAATCAAAGAAGTCGAGTGATTTTCAAGAAATGGACGAAAAAGAATGTCGTTAGGAAAGGCAAAATGCCTCAGAAGAATAAAGAGAAGCTTTGTACACATTCTGGCGACTCTGTGACCCTCAGGACAGTTTTTCAGTTAATAGAAACACGTTGAATACTTTCTATTAGCTAGATTTTTTATTCAATTTTTCGCAAATATATATTTCAGTTACGACTTGCAGCCTTCTTCCGTGCGTAGCCAGCTAAAGAACGTTCCTCTTTTTTTTTATTATTTATAGTGAACCCTTTTAATTAACTACTGCTTAACCTAAACGACATTATTATTACTTATAATTATTCATAAATATTTGAACAGCCAGGTAGACCTGTTTCCTTGGTCCGCCTTCAGTAGATCCTTTCCTCTGTTTTTGTAGATCTCGATACTCTCTTCGACATCTGGTTTCCTGACATCCCTCGTGCTGCTTATGATTTTTGCGTTTCCAACGTAGATCCTGTAATTCTCCGCTATTATCTGCTTCGCAAATTTTGACTTGATTTCTGCTAGCTTTATAAGTGATTTCAAAATTTTCGGACTGGCCATATGGGCATAAGTGGCGCTGAACGTTCTGGACGGCCTGTGGGTACGAATTCAGAAATCATTGATCAAATCCATGATATGGTGATGAATGACACCAGAGGTAGGGTGCGTGAGATTACTAGTGCCTTGAGCATCTCGACTGGATGGGTAAATTATTTTTTGCACAAACATTTGGACATGAGAAAGCTATCCGCAAGATGGATGCCACAATTGCGCACGCTTGACCAAAAACGGAATCTTGTGAAGTATTGCAAGGATGGTTTGCAGCTGTTCCAGAAGAATCCGGAGGATTTTACCTGAGACCAAACAAAAATCTAAACAATGGGTTACCAAGGAAAAATCTACACTAAAAAGCCGAAAACTGTTCCTTTGGCCGGAAAGGTTATGGCCACTGTATTTATGGATTCGCTAGGGATAATCCTCAAAAGGGTAAAACTATTACAAGTGCATATTATTCATCGTTATTGGACCGCTTGGAACCCGAGCTGCAAGAAAACGCCGATGATTGGCCAGATGAAAGTCCTTTTCCATCACGGCAACGCGCCAGCATACACCTCAGCAGTTGTGTTCTCAAAATGAATGGAAATATGATTCCAACTCGTTTCACATCCCCACTTGGCTCCCTCTGACTACTTTTTGTTCCCCAATTTGAAGAAATGGCTTACAAGACAAAGATTTTATTCAAATGAAGAGGAGTTTGCAAACACTAATGGATATTTTGCAGACTTGGACAAATCCTATTATTCGGAAGGGATCAACAAACTAGAGTAAAAAAAGAAGTGTATCAGCCTAATAGGAGACTATATCGAAAAATAAAAAAGGTTTACATAATGATTAGTTTTGCAAAATCTTCATGGAAGTGACTTTAAAATAATTTAACAAAATTGTTGGAATAGTACAATATAGGTAAAGTAGTAGCATAGTAGAGTATCGTATATAAAAGTATAATAGAATATAGACATTTTCCCAATCACAGGAAACTGATTTCTAATCAACTAGATTCTTCTAATCAACAGGATACAAACGTTTTAGATATAAAAAATGACGGTGCCATCTTTCTTTGCTTAATGAAGCGGTTACTGAGAAAACTAGCAGGGCAATTTTTAAAAACAGGAGTAAAATAAAAAATATACTCAAATTTTATGAGAACTGCCCGAAATACTTAATAAGTTCTCATAATTTAAAAAAAAAACGTTCTATTGCACAGACGGTCAATCGGTGAGGTGACCGACGAGAGTCTGAAGTGACAGTCTTATTATAATAATTTTCATAAAATGAAAGTCCCTTTTCCGGCGGAATAATAATGTCGACGTGTTTTATTTCAAAAATAGGCTTTCAAAATATCTCGTTAAGAAAAAATGCTGACAAGAGTAGCAATTTTTTGAGTCAGGTTAACGCAATAACAAGCCAGAAATAATTTTAGAAGTCATCCAACTTTTTTTCTTTATTTATCGTAGGATAGTACAGCAGGGCCAATGTTTATGTGAATATTAATCATTTCCACTTCCTTAGGCAACGTGCTATAATTTGACACCAAAAAATATTTCATAATTTATTCATTACTAACAGAACGAAGTATTCACAAATTTCCTTTCAATTTGAAATGAAATTGAATATCCCATCCAATGTTTTGTGTATGGTGACACACATGGACGCGACATAGGTTTAATTAAGCTGTGTAGCAAAATGTTTGGACATATGATATTTCTTTGAGTATCTTCTAGGTTGGACAATGAATTATTTTCATGTATATCCTAGCTGGTATCTATAAACCCGATTCCGTCCAAATCATATTTTACGTATAGCAATATAATTTTTAAAAAAGAATTATAGGAGTAATCTGTACCGACTGTGTATAAAAATTCAAATCGGATTCCTTGTTCAAGTGGGAAATTGGTTATCCTTACATGAACAAAGCAAGACATTCACAACATTGAGTTTGATGTCTATGTACTTAAAATGAAATATTCATATGCAATCTTTTAGCTCCCCGCATTTAGTTGTTTTGAATCACATGTGGGGCTGAAACGGAGGTTGTTTTCATTAACGTAAACGAAAACGTAAATTCATGACGATTCATTAATTGGTTGATTGATTATTTTAATTGAAGTTTGACTCAAATGTGTTTGATTCGTGTCAGTCCACACATATTTGACTTGTACTTTTATTGAACAGAATATTTATCAACAACAAACAAGTATGGACAACAGATGTTCCTCTACATTTGTTTTGTAATCTATTATTCTAAATTTATTTTAATGCACAGAAGAGGGCGGCATGTTCTTGAGCTATTGTTTACCAAATTTATTAAATTGACCTTGGCAACTTACAAAGATGGTAAAGTGTTTGCCATAATGATGTGAGGCGAACACCAAACATTTCGCCTTCTTTTTCAACTTTTAATTAAGAACGAGGATTTCCGAAAAAAGTTTTATACTAGAATTGCTTTCCCTGTTTAATTCAAGTCATCGTCAATAAATCATCTGAATGTCAAAAGAGTTTTAAACCACACCGGACCCGTCTCAAGATCGAAAATCTTCACTTGTTTTTCGAGAAAAGATTCGACACCACTACGGTAAGCAAGTTTTATAAATTCAAATTATTTTCATGTCACGTAAATTTGGATCGTGAAAACTGGGACGGACTGCTCGCATAATTTTTCATGGTGGCTATTATCGTACAAAGGGTCGTGTCCCATTCAATTCCTTCCCAACCCTTCTCGGCAAACTTCATGAAATATAAGCTTTTCCGTATCTTTATTGAAAAATTTACATAACATATAGCAGATGTTGCCAAGCTACGGCCCAAGCTCACGGCATTGTTTTCTTATGATAATAAGGTGTAAAATGTGGCATTTTCAATTGAAGCCTGCTTGGCACTGCTTTTACCGGCACTAACGCCGCAGCTTTTGCTGGATACTGATGATATTTTATTAGATATTACGTCAACGACCTGAATTTCACATCATTTTTAACATCTTCTCTCGCTACAATTTGGGCTTAACAATTTTTTTATACAAACGCTTACATTTCGCACTTTATAGCAAGATTGGTGTAATTTTTTATTGATACTGGCTACGTTGCCTATTGTTCGGTATTGACACGAACTTGAGTGCTCTTTGGTTGTGCTCGAGGATGAAAATCGTTTAAATGATTTCAGTTGAGTTATAGTGCATTTTTGGAAATTCGCTGGGTCATATAAAGGCGATTTATATTGTGAGATAAAAATACATGAACATAAAATGGAAGGAGCAATATTGAATCATTAAAATACGGTCATGATGACAAAGCGGGAAATATAGATGTTTATGAGTAAGGATTTTGTTTACAGTCTATATTTCATGACTTTGTCAGTATGGACTCTTCTTTACGCGTTTAAAATTTTGGGTTACTTTTTGCAATGTAATTCGTATATTTTAATACGGAAATGATGAAAATTGAAAAAGCAATTCAACGGAATGTGAAACGTATTCATCCAAACACATTGGTTAGTGCAGAATTTGAATGATACCCGATAATACTTTCATTTTCCAGGAGGACACTACTGATTTATTAACACCGCTTTATAGAATAATTAAATTTATTTTCGCGTTTTGGCCTATCTTCGGGATTTCCTTTGAATTCGATAATCAACCGACGTTAAATATCCTTTATATTTTTGATTTTCCATTCCAAAATGCTATGTTTTTGTATTTAATGTTGACAGATGTATATTTCGGGAGTCAGTCAGTGCCATTATTTATTGACTTGAGCTACTGACCCCTGAAATATACATCTGTTAAAATTAAAAAAAAAAACATAGCATTTTGGAATGGAAAATCAAAAAATAAAGAATCATTTGGAATTGCTAAACAGGGGCAAATATACACAGTACTGCGTTAAATTTTCTCAGATTTATAAATTATTTTGAATAAAATTGAGTTAGTTTGCAATCTGAAATAGGAAGCAAAAAGAAAATGAACAACATATCTCAACAATGAAATCAAAAAATAGGGGAACTAAGAATGGCCATACAACACTCAAGGAAAAGAATCGAAATGGTAGCAGCCATATTGTGAAGAAGATGAACCCGAAATATGGCTGCCCGAAATATGGAGACCGATGAAATTGGTAAATCGGTTCAAAAAATAAGGATATCATCGACTAGCAAAACTCAAAACAATTATATTATAAAAGATCTCGAACGTCTAAACAAAGTCTTCCGGACACAAACACTAGACGATTTTTAAAGAAAAACATGCATGAAGCACACAAGGAAGAAAGATAAAGCTTTGACAAGTACGCATAATGATGAAATTTAAATGAAGATAAATATGGACACCAAAATATCAGAAATTTGCCAGAATTATCCAGTGAATATACTAAGAAATGACTTCTAGACAAAAACAAATTCATAGATGGATAGGGGGAAGAGGGGTATGTAATTGAAAGTATAAGTTTTATTGAAGTTTATGTGGTTGATATTATACTGCACTCAATAGTAATCAGAAAACAAGGCGATGTTTCAAAATGAAGAACTTGTACTCATTTGATTTGCTGTCAAAACATTTTTTTCCTTTAAGATCGGTTAAAATAAATCGATAGTATTGGTCCTGTCACCGTAGCACTGGCCAGCGTTAATCGATCTTTGTATGGTTATAGCTGTTGTTGATTGTTATTTGTTTGCTTGATGTATCTGCAATTTTGCTATTTTTTAAATGTGTTTTATGTTGGAGGAAGTATGTTGAAAGAGTGAAGTAATTATAGGAATGTAAAATGAAAACATAAAAATATATATGTAGGATTAGAAATTATACAATGCTTTTAACTATGAAATGTGTAATGATTTTATTTATCCACTTCGGTTATTATAACAAATTAGGAAATTGCCGTCGCGCTTGAGTTTCGTCGTTCGCTCTCATGGCGTTCTCGTCGTAAACTAACTCCTCTTCTCGTGATCGTTATCGTTTTCCTGAGAATCGGCTGGGTGAAGTGGGTCAGCGCAACAGAGTTGCCATAACCATTCCCACATATATATTATACACTGCCGTAATAAGCCCTTTCAAAAAACTATTTATTTAACTTCTTTTTTTTTTTAATAAATTCTAAATCATGTTCGGACAGAGATGACGGAATGGCGACGGCTGAACTGCACTGACCTGAAAAACACAAAAGGGGACACCCCTGAGTATGCGGTGGATAATTCTGCCAACTCTCATACAAATCGATCGATCATCTCATACAAATTAAATAACCTGGAGTTTATTAAAAGAATTCGCTGGGGAAACCACTCAGCGACACCATGATGCGGTAGTGAGGAACACCCGTCTCTCAAGTCAGGGGGGAAAAACCCATCCTCTAGCCCCCAGGGCTGACTAGGAGGAAAACCCACCTCCACAGGCCAATGAGGAGGAAACGCTCACCCTCAAACATCCAACCGACAATAAAATCTCACTAATCGCGTATGTCTACGAGACGACCACCATCCTCCAACTTCCCCAACTATTATTAAACCGCTACACCCCACGCAACGCACTCAATGAAAACACTCACCCTTTAATTTTAATCCTGGATTCACCACCGTATCTGCCAAGCACTTCACTCGAAATGCTAATCACAGTTACATGCAAGACGCAATACCCGCAACACATTCTCAAAACCATAACTTCCTCCTACCTGCCGCCGCAGATACGGGGTCACACCTACCACCCATGCACAACTCTAATTCCTTTAAGCCATAAACAAAAAAAACCCATCCACGCTCAACATCTGCGAGCGCATTCATCCTATGCAAATAAACCTATGGAAAATTCAAAAATTCTACCAACCTTTTCCGTACCGGCACATTTGATTTTACAGGAATATGGGGGTTTTAGATTATGATGTTTGTTTCTGATAAGAAGGAATTAAGTTCTCCCAGGAGGTTCATGTAATTTGTGTTTGTTGTAATTTCTGAAAAGCTTATATTTTGCCCTGATTTCCTTATATTTGGTGCAGTTTAAAATACGGTGGTCTATATCATTATCCTGTTTGCAGTAGGTTCGAAGTTGTTTGCATCATTTCGTAGAATCTTTCCCTGCTGTAGGTTCTGTTCGTAAGTAGCCTGTTAATTGTTTTGATAGATCTTCCTGACAAATTTTGGCCATGGAACCATGGTTTGCCACCTTTAAGGTGATGTGATTGTTTCCAGGCGCTTTGTTGGTAGTTTTCTGTTTGTCTATTTATCTTTCCACGCCAAGAGTGTTTTATTTTCCTTTTGTATTTCATTCAATATTTCGACCAGTTCCCAGTGTGCCTCAATTTGTTCGTCGCTTAGTATGCATTCTTTGGCTTTGCTGTCCGTAACTGCAAAATCCTCCAGTCCTTTGTATTGTAACGAGTATGTTTTATAGGGGTTATTCTCAAAGATTTCCCATATGTCCTTAACTGTTGCCCTATGATTATCAAAACATTTAAACATATTTTAAGGTATAGAAACGTCATTTAAGGAGAAGGAAGGGTTCAAAACAGAATTGCATTTTTTCAAATCACCACAAAATAAAAGTACATTTTATGTTCTCGGAGTATTCTCATACGTTTAATGCTTCACGTCTTCGTTTTATTTTTTCGTATTTGTTGCCTTTTCAAAAAACAATTGCTTTCCAAATTTGATCAACTAATCCTTTTCAGTAGCATTTTGGTATGCTTTTTCGAAATAACTATTTGAGATAAATGAATTGGGCCTTGGACATTAAATCAAAAAACAAACTTAAGTAGAGTAGATTTAAGTATAAACATTTCGTCTGAATTCTTGGACTAGAACTAAGTAGATCTGTTTTGACCAGTGTTTAATGAAAAGGTGAAATTAGAAATAATAATCACATATTTCCTTAAAAGAATGTGTAAAAAAACCGAAAAAAATGTGGTTTCGACATGCTTTCAAGGAATAAAGAGGCGGACAAAGGCCGACTTCAACTCATTCCATTCGCATTCATTATAATAGGAAGTTCATGAAGAATTCATTGATCCAAATTATTCAGTAACGTAAGCATATTAAAAAAAATAAACAATGAAAAACCTTTTTGAACAAAATTAAGGAGTAATCAATATACAAAAAAATGACAAATTGAAAGGACAAAAGTCTACACAATCGGTAACAAGCAAAAAGTTAAAACAAAAATAATCCAACTAAAAGTCTTATATATTTGTTCATTTCCTCGTATTGTCCTTATATGTACTGCTGCAATTCCTATTTAGTTGCATCGCTAGTATCGAACTGTAAGGACCGCAAAATGTCATCGCGAAAAGATTCTTCAAGTTTTTTCGTCTGACCAATGAAGGGGAAGAACTAATACAAGCTCAAAAGATCCTTCAGCTTCTACACTTGCAGAACAAATGATAACATTTATCGGCGAATGTGATGTTCTCTCCTTCTTTAGTTTGCAGTTCTACTATCAACAAATTTCTCGTTTGCAGACGTTTTTTTGAAATAAGACAGCACAGAAATTACTCCTTTCACTAAACCAATTGAAAACTGTAGTGGGACAGCGGCGAAGGCATTTTTGAAGTTTAACAATGTAACGAGTTTAAATTCGGCGTGTTGAGTATAAACCGAGAATTAACGTGTATAGGAATACAACGACAGAATGTACTTTGAAACAACTCCCCATCATTGGTCAATAAGTTACAAGTTACAATAAACGCCTTCGCAGTTACCATTCACATCCGATTTGAATTTTTTTGGAGTTTTATCTAGGTTCATATCCTAACATTAAAAACTACAAAACATCATCAGATATTATCTAGTTCTGATCAAGGAACATTGTTCAGCGAGGGGAGGATTTATAAGCATAAATCTCTAAAATGTTTGTCGATACCTTGCGGCAAACCTTCGAATTATTTTCGATCCAGAAGTATTTTTTAACACTATATTTGAGACCGTATTCAAGTGGCGAGGCAAAACAGCATATATTCTCGATAATAATCACATTGGAGTCCAATACTACAAAGATGCATGAGTGAAAAATACATGATTAGAAAATCGTGTATCTACACTTAAGAATGGAGTTCAGTAAAGATTTGGACGTGTGAGATACATCTGGATATTTGATAAAAACTGCGGAAACCCTCAAGAATATGGATTAATTGTGGACTTCATTTTTCTTGACTTGAAGGACTTGTTGTGACTTCAAAGTACAACAATGACTTCAGACTCAACCTTTAAAGGAAATATTTGAAAAATTTAGCACAAGAATCTAGGATTTGGTTATATCGATTGCTTAACAAAAATCTCATTGAGTTATGTGGACATTAAATAAGAAAGAAGAGAAAAAACAGTGTCGAAACTCTATCCATGATTACTAAGGTAAGAGTGGAGCGAAATAAATTCAAAATTACGTTTTTAATAAATAAAAATAGAAATCAATCGATAGAAAATCGAAAAAATTGATATTTTAAATTGATTAAAATGATGTGGAAACTGTTTCCGGCAATGAATAAAACCACGGGCTCAGATGTAAGGAAAACATTAAGTTCAAAATTTTAAATTTAACTCACCATAATTAAGTATTGTAAATTCAATAAAGGAATAAATACATATTTAAAATAATAACCTTGGAAAGAAAAATAACTTTGTGGTGAAAACCAAATACTTGTGGTGGACACCAAATTATAAACGATAAATGTGTTGAGTTGTTCCTTTAACCCGACGGGAGTGTGGTGGGGTGTGAGATACCCCATCTATTGTTTTCGGCGTAGGATGTTCTTATTTTCACTATGATATTTCAGAGGCTTTGTGTGGTTGACGCTGAGGTAGTCCTTAACGGATAGTCACGTGACCGCAGTCTTGCGTCCGCCAGCGTTCGAGATACACGCGTATACAACTCCATTGGGTATGTGGCACCCCGCCACACAGCTCGTGTTTGCCTTCCGCAATAAAATTATCTAGTGGTAATGTTTGTTTCGTTTTTTCTTTACTTTGTTTTTTGATTTTTGTCAAACAAGGATGAGGAAAGTGGTGAAAGAAGTCTTAGGTCTACGTTTAACGACTTGTTGGAAAATTCTTCGGATGAATCAAGTTCGACAGAAGTGTCTGATTATTGCAGCAAACAAAATCTAGAATCAGATACACAACAGGAGGCTAATTGATATGGAATGGAAAGTGGATTCGCAGGATAATATTCCTCTTTCGGCTCTGAGGACACGCCGCTGATCTGCCCAAGTTTATGTGCCTCAATAAAAATTTAAATATGGCATAAACAAACGTCACGTACAAATTTGCGGACTCAATTCGAAAATATAGGAAATGAGCATCCTGAAGTCAAAGGATCAGCGAAAAAAGCGAAAACTGAAACGGAATGTTGGAATACTTTATTATCGAGGAAATAAAGAGTGCTATATTGAAACATTCAAACGAAAAAATCCTGAAACGACAGGCTAGTTGTGAAAACTCCGTAAACCTTTATTACATGAAAGAAACGATATCTACTGAACTTGATGCATTTATTGGCTTGCTGTACATAACTGGTCTGAATAAATCAATCCGACAAAGGCTGAAAGACTTATGGAGAATTGATGGAGCAGAAGTTGACATATTTCGGCCGACAATGTCATTGTAAACATTTTTCTTTTTTAAAAAATTGAAAGTGGACAAAATGGCTCATATTAGAACGCTCTTTGACCACATTGTTAGATGCTGCAAAGATGTATATATACCACATGAATATATGGCAATTGATGAGATGCCCTTGGCATTTAGAGGACGTTGCCGCTTCTGGGTTTATGTGCCTAGTAAGCCTGCTAAATACGGCATCTAAATTCTAGCACTTGTAGATGCTAAGACCTTTCTTGCTTTTTAAATTTGGAAGCTTACGCAGGAAAGCCGCCTGCAGTCTCGTATGAAGTGAAGATGATACTGCCAATATCTATGTCAAACCGCAATTTGACTTTTGACAATTCGTTTACCCGTCAAGAATTGATGATACATCTATTGACTGCGCATCGGCTGACTTCCGCTGGAACAATTTACAAAAATAAAAGATGCATTCCACCTGCATTTTTGAAGACAGGAAAATAGCCAGGAACTTCAATGTTCGGTTTTCAGAAGGATATTTTTTTTGGTTTCGTGTGCTCCTTGAAAGAATAAAGTGATAGTTGCAATGTACACCCTTCCCTACGACGTTAAAATCGATGAGAAAACAGGAGATATTATGAGATATGAAAACACCGGGATTATAACGTTCTACAACTTAAACAAAGCAGGGGTAGATTTTGTCGATAAATTGAGCGCAACATATGATGTGTCCCAACATGTGATGTAATAGCAAGCGCTGGCAAATGACGATCTTTTTTGGAATAAAGATCATGGCTGCTATCAGTGCAAACATCATATTTCAGGAAAATTCAAACAAGAACACAAAGCGCACCGAATTTCTTCGTAATTTGGGATTAAGTTTGGTGTATACCCACTTGGGGCAGTGAACAGACCAAAAGAATATTGGCAGAAACATAAGGCAAGGAATCTCTTCTCAAATTAATGAACCATTGCGCTCAGATTGTCAGAATGTTACGGGACGTTATGTTCGGTGTGTTGACTGTTCCCGCAGCGAAGATCGAAAAACATAATTTTGATATAAATGGTGTGGACAAGCCATATGCCTTGAACATGCAATTCTTCTCTGTGAAGACAACGCTAATTTCGAATTTATTTCTTAAGATGTTCCTTAATAAAACCCTTGGTTGTATATGTGCAATTCATTCAAGATCTCATGTTCTTTATATTTCTTGAGTTGTTTTTTCGATTTATTTTATGTTTTTGGAGTGTTTTAATAAATTTTAATGAGTGCCTCGAGTTTCCTGACCAAAAATCAGTACCATAGATTTCGTAATAAAAGTGATTAAATTTATTTATATTACTCGTTTTTTTTTTAAATCTGCCTTCTCTGATTGCTTACTTGATATAAAATAATAATTTGGCACAATTTAGCTAAAAATGATTGATGGCATTTATATATTTTTTCGGGCATGTCATACCCCGCCTTATACTCAAAGTAATCCTTTTTCATCACTTTCCCGCCGGGTTAAAGAAATAATCGAAAATATATCAACATCAGAGTCTCATTGCCTTCCCAATTCGGCTCATTATCAGCAATAAAATGGGAAGATTCGACTTTTGTATATTTACAAAAAAAATTTGAAAACGCAGAAAGTTACACGTGTTAGTCTCCTTGGACGTAATTACATCATAAATTATACTCCTACAACATCTCCAATCAATGCCAGGAGATCGTGTCGATATTAAAACTTTATAGACTTGATAACTTTTTCTTGCAAATAATAAATATTCCGAAAGTTCTTAATTCATTCACTTGTTGTTCACTAATGAGTTCATAATGTTTGTCGTTAATTGGCTATTCATTTTGCCACTCTTACTTTGAATAGTTTTTCTTTCAGCGGAGTACGATATTTGTTTATCCATTACAAGTGCTACTAGAAATTCGTAATTAATATGTATTTACTTTGAATTTTTTTGCATTTAAGATACATTTATGTATGTAGGTGGTGATTATGATATGCGATAAAATATCCATATGAATCTCTAAACACAATTAATTGATTTCATATTGAAGAGCATGAAGAGCATGAAGAGCGTGGGCGTATTTCCATATGCAAATGAGGTACACATAGTTTAGCAGTAATCGAATATATTATAGGTTTTTTAAAGAAGGAAAAACTTTGGGTTAGCAGAGTAACATAGCGATTATAGATCTTATTACGGAGCGTTTTCATGCCAGAATTGTCTTTCCCATGTTGAAGCTCTTTTCTTCATTATATAAGGCAGGACATATTTTCACACGCCCGAAGGATAAGTATCTAATGCTCGCGCTGAATACGGAAATTCTATCGATTGGCGTGTCCTTTTGTATCATGCCAGCCACAAATATTTAACAGGAACACGTCATATACAGTTTTTTTTTTTTTGTTAAATACACGCATTGACGACAGTAGAGTATTTCGCGTGACGGCTTGTAAGCCTATCGTAGAAAATTGTCAGTCACCATTGTCTGCACGACCTTAATGTCGATATAATTATCTAGAACATCTATCTATCAACCGAGCCGAGATAGGAATTTTCGGGTAGGAAGCTTAGCAAACATGTGTACTCACATACTCGTATACATAGTTTTATTGACGGGAGAAGGTTGACTGATTTATTTGGGTAATTGGTTTCTGAAATTGGAAAGGATTTTTGATGTTGATGACCCAAATTGGTGAATTGGTGCGGGAAGGGCAGGGGTTTGTATGAAGACAATCCAATCAAACAATATGGTGATATTGAATAATTTTCGTTCTGCGTTCTGAGTTTCAATTTGCACGTTCAATATTGATTAAAATGTTCTTCCATGCAGTGGCAATGATGTCACCAATTCTCATTTACAATTTTGTGTACATTTCGTTACGACACTGTCAACAAAACTTACATTTTCAATCAAGCATTTTGTCAGGATTGCAAACGTAAGAGATGGAAACGCGACTGTTTGTTCAGTGATGAATGCAAATATTCACATAGAGCTTGTAACAACACTGCAATAGGAGACATGAATAACAAACAGCATTTCGTACGTTCTCAAATTGAACACATGGAAAAGGATAGTAGTAGTAGAAAATTGACACTAGAAAATATAATTTTTTTTAATAATCAGTCCTAATCTTTGGCACTTATGGACATCTGAATTCACTGTGACAATCGTCCGAGCTGTATGAAAATTATAGTACTTCAGGTTTTAAGCGCTCGAGTAAGTTTCGACTAATCGTTACGAATGTCCTGTATATGGTAGACTTTTTGTGAAGTACTTCATGCGTTCATGCTTTATTAAATAAAAAAATTACTTAAAACGTGTTATTTATGTTGCTTATTTTTTACGAACAAGTGCATGCTCGGCTACTAGAGCTGAAATTTTATTTAAAGAAAAATAGTTACGTCAAACTAAAAAAATATTAAGAAATTCAATAATTTTTTGCGGATTAAATTATTGTGTTCATCGACCAAGAGGTATTTCTGAACTTTTGAGTTACTTTTATCTGTGATAAATCTTTTGCGTCGAACAAAAATTATTCTTTTTATCCGTGAGGAACGAATTAAACAACTAGTACCCAAAATTGTATGTTGCCAGGGTGGAAATTTCAAGACCCTGACACCATTTGGCGTATTTTTCTTTATTGTGTGTTACAAGAATGGGATGAAATTTAAGAAATAAAATTCATATTCTTTTATATTATTAATATTCAAAAAACTTTTTTTTAAATATTTTATCTATATCCTATATATATCTATATCCTATCATTATAGGCATTAGACTACCATTACAGGCATCCTCGCTCGTCTCAACGATCTTTCACTCCCGGGTGGAACATCAGCAAAATGGACGCGGAGACTTTCGCCGACGTGATTCTGAATGGCGCAACGAGATCGGGGAGCCCTTCGGGGAGAGGAAGGGCTCCAGTGGAGGGAATAGTGGAGTCAACGATGAGCCTCATCACTTCTGCCTGTAGCTCATCTATGCCTCGACGGAGGCCTCGACATGACAAGCCTGCTGTACATTGGTGGTCAAACGATATCGCAGACAAACGAGGCGAGTGTCACAGACTTCGACGGGCAGCTCAGCGCTCGAGAAACGGAAGCGTAGAGGAAGCATCCAATAGGACGACAGCATACAAGGCAGCGAGGAAAGAACTCCGAAGACTCATCAATGAGAGTAAGGCACGCTGTTGGCGAGAACTTGTGGACGACGTGAACAGGGATCCATGGGGGCTCGGCTACAAGGTAGTGTGGCGCAAGTTCGGTACCGTACGGAAGCCGTGTTTACTTCAAGCAGACAAGATGGACGGCATAGTGCAGGCGCTTTTCCCAACTCATCCTGTCCGTGTTGATGCTGCTCACGAGGTTGATTCAGTGGAAGGTCTATTGTTCGCAAAGGATGAGCTGGAGGATGCAGTGCTTTCTATGAAAGCTCGAAAGGCACCAGGACCAGACGGCATTCCAATCGAGGTGCTACAAATGGTCTTCCACGTTTGTCCTGACTTTCTACTTAATGTGTTTAACGCTTGCCTGAGAGAATGAGTATTTCCATCCCGCTGGAAGGTGGCGAGGCTCGTATTGATCAGCAAGGGGAAAGGGGACGCCGGGCTACTTCCTACATACCGTCCGCTTTGTATGCTGGACACAGCCGGGAAAGTGTTCGAAAAGCTCATTAAGGAAGACTGACGTGAATGACTGAATTCGTGCTGCAGGACACCTTTCTCCTCGGCAGTATGGCTTTAGAGCAGGGCGATCCACTTCCGATGCCATCATGGAAGTGGTGAATGCAGTCCGTCGAGCGGAAGCGCACAAAGCTGACTCCAAACGAGTTGTCTTGCTAGTGACGCTTGACGTCAGAAATGCCTTCAACTCCGCCAGATGGTCGGATATTCTTGGCACATTGGAAAAATTTTTCCGATTGGCAGGGTATCTGATGCGGATTTTGAGGGATTACTTAAAGGACCGCAGTCTGCTCTATGATACACAAGATGGGCGGCACAGTATGGAGATAACGTCTGGTGTAGCGCAAGGCTCCATACTTGGACCAGACTTGTGGAACGCTTTATATGACAGGCTATTGAGGCTTGAACTGCCGGATGAGTCGCGCTTAGTCGGCTATGCAGATGATATAGCAGCACTGGTCGCCCGGCGCACAGTCGAACATGCGCAGCGCTGACTGGGAATGCTAATGCGTCAAGTGAGGGAATGGATGACCATCTGCGGGTTCAGTTTGGCACTAGAGAAAACCGAGGTGGTCATTCTCACGAAGAAAAGAATTCCCACGGTAATTCCTTTGCAGATCGGAGATGCGACTGTTGAGTCTAAACTTGCAATAAAATATTTGGGACTATTGATCGATGCGAAAATGAGCTTTTCGGAACAGATCAGGGCAACGGCGAAAAAGGCTCCGATAAGCGTTTCGGCTTTAAGTCGACTAATGTGCAACATCGGTGGGCCCACACCAAGCAAACGCCGACTCCTCATGAGTGCTGTACAGTCAGTGCTACTGTACGGCTCTGAGGTCTGGGAGCTCTCAGTAAGGAGCTGTACCGAAAGCGCTTGGCGCAGGTACAGAGATGAGGAGCTTTGCGGGTTGCGTCTGCATACCGCACTGTCTCTGAGTCGGCGGTGTTGGTGATCCCAGGAGTGATACCCATCGCCCTCCTTGCTAGAGAGCGACGGAGAATTTATGACCCAAAAGTGGAAGATTCAAGATATGCTGTCAACCGAAGGGAGAGAAAGTATTTTAAAGAAGGAAAGAGAAGGTATTTTCAGTCTTATGTGAACAAGATTGGTAAATCACGGTCCCCAGACTGCATTTTCTGCCCAGGGGAAAAGGACAACGAATGTCACACATTTTTCAACTGTAGAAGGTAGAACAGGATGCGGCAGGACTTGCGGGAGGTAATGGGAGAGCTTTCTCCAGACTTTCTCTAGTCGGAGAAATGCTGAAAACTTTCGACAAATGGACCTGTGTGGCACATTACTCTCGGGCAATACTAACAGCAAGGACAACCTTGTCCTGTGACCAAGGACAACCTTGGGCGCGGGGTCTCCTTTCCAGCAGTCCTCCTCCATCCTGCCCCCTCCCACTGGAGGGAGATTTCTCTACGCTTACGGCGCCCTAGGGCGAAGTAAAAAAGGTCTAGCCCGAGGTAATGTGTCAAACAGTTCCAGGCTAGGGTCTCTTGACAGGGGGGTGTTTAGTGGGTAGTCCGGTAGCATGCGCTCCTAGGAGTCCCACACTCCAGGCGTAAATTGCCTTCACCCCCAACCCAACAAAAAAAACCATTACAGGTATTAGTGAAACAATTGATTCTATAATCCAGTACATTTCATTAGAGATTTAGATATTTTACATTTTATAATTTTTAAAATTTTGTGAAGAATTTCTTTGTTTTATTGTTCATTGTTTTTTATTATATTTATTACTTCATAATTCGGGATCTTTGAAATAATTCTTGATTTGAAAAATATTTTCATGGATACTGCACGGATATTTATTATATTCAATTGAGTTGGATGGATTAGATTTTCATCATAAATTTTAGTCAGGAATTAAACGATAACATCGCAAGGAGAGAGTTCGAGCGATAATGTAATATCCATGAATTTGACATTTGATTCTACATGGATAGAGTAAAGTTTGCTAAGATGTTATTAAACATAGGATTCACGCTCACTTATAGACCTACCTTATCTTCCTTGAGATGAGCAGAAAAATTGATCTAAATATTTTAATATCAGTCATTTTCGAATGCATGCACTTTTTCTCTTTCTTTTACTTTGGAAGAGGAAATTCGAAAAGAAAAATAGTAAACATCGAAAAGCCATTATCACACAAATCAATTAATCATGGCGTAGTGCAATTAACACACCTTAATCACCGCTTATTCATCAATTTTAAAATTTTAAAACGAGTTTTTATATTTATAATCTATCTAAATTTAAAAGCTAGTTTCACATACGAAGAGTTCGCAACCAAAATTGAATTGTTGCAAACGAACATATACGTTCATAGCTTACGGCGAACGATATTATGAAATGCATATATGCATTCTGTATTAGAAAAATCCATTAACATATATCTACATTCGATGCAAAAGATTACTGCAAACCCGTTCACCTTGCTTTCTTCGAGGTCATTCCGAATTTATCATAAGAAAGTGATCTTTTATCGATTACGAATAGCTAAGGGACATCTTTAGGATATATTTGTTTTTGCCTATTTTACGGAATTCACGAACCTGCAGGTAGGGTGGAAAGATTTCAAGGAATTTATGACTTGAAAGAGAAGAGTTATTAGCATTTCTTTTAGAATTTCTAAAACATCATTATTTCATTTAAACATTTTTGCATTTGGGTCCTGAACTCGTTACATAAATGTGTAGTTATAAGCCGACCAATAAACAATAACTTAATTAATTTATTGTGATATATCAAACAAAAGTAATTGATAGTCATTAATAATAATAAAAAAATTTAGGATAATTTAGTGATATAGAGCCGATTCAGAGCCGCTCATCTTCCGGTTTGTTGGAAGAGAAATAAATTTTTAAATCCAAATCGTAGATAAAAATTTGCAATCAGTAAGTGATCCAGCAACCTATTTTGGAACTACTTGAAAAGTCACTAATAATGATATACATTACCGACTTAGATGCTCTCGCTGCGCAAACTCAATTGAAGGTTTCTCTACGAAGCAGGACAAAATTTTTAGTTTGATCGCATATTCTTTGGACCCAGACTACCTAAATGAGATAGATACCTAAATAAGACTAATAAACTCTCAAATAAGTTATCTTACTTTTCTCAGAGAAAAACGGAGATCTTTACTACAAAAGATAGCTCGTAACTAAGGACACACACAAGGGATCCGGTCTTACGCGTGAAGGCCTTTTAATCATAGGCACAAACTAACAAAAAGTGAACAGCAAAGAACATTAAAGATTCTCGCGACATGAAAGTTGAATGGGAGATAACAAAAATGGAAATAACAACTTAGCAGGCCTGAAGAAGATTGATTTAATAGACAAAAACATAAAACCCCAGGCAAAACTCCTGACCAAATCACAGCTTCATTAAAATACATAGCACTTAAATTAAGCGTCTGCAAATTGTATTTTTTTCAATTGCAATTTTTCCCTTTTTTGATTTTTTTCGACGATTTGACTCGAGTGAAAAACTAGTAGAAGCCAAATTACGAAACAGTATTAAGAAAATTTCATTCAAATTTTCTAAAAAAATTTGTTTGACCGTTGCGTCGATGCAAAAAAAAATTAGTCGAACTTGAGACAACTCTAAAATCACTCATTTTCCGACTTTTTCTCGGTTAGATAATAGCTTGCTCGACTTGTCAATTACAAATGATTTAACCCTTACCGGCTTAGTGGTTTCAAAGTGAAACCACAGTTTAAATATGAGTTTGCAACTTTTAGATGATTATGTACAAGCTCCTTACTTACTATGTAGCGATCTCCACGGAGCTCACCGCCACGGTTGATACTGGCGCTGCCGTCGCTTGGTCTTAACCATGCCCAGGTGGTAAAGTCGGGTGGTTCCCCGAACACTCATTCAAAAAGCCAAGCTGCCGTCTGTCATCGTACACGATTCGAACTTAATTATTATTATTGTTGATGTTATACGTGAAGATAAAGTAGTGTTAAAGTCAGTACTTGTTGCGTTTATCTTACCACATCCCAACAATAAGTGACCCCGACGTGATAGCCTCTGAAAAGCGAATTGAAGCAATTGACTACAACCCCGAATCGCAAATAACCTTTTGGGCTGACAGTTCTGATATTTCCGAACGGCCCCAAAATTCGTGGTCTCGATTTGAAAGAACTTGACGAATTCGACGGGATACACAACGAATAATCATCATCATGGCCGAATTGGACCGCGAAATTTTGGCTCAAGTAGCAGATATTGTCGAGGCGCCTCTCGCCGAAAAAAAGTATGATGCTTTCAAAGCGAGAATCATCAGTGCGTTTGCCGTTTCTGAAGAAGCGGAGAATAGAGAGCTATTAGTCGGCCTCGAACTAGGGGACCAAAAGCCTTCCCAGCTCCTACGCGCTATGCGCATGAAAGCTGCCGACAAAGTGACCGACAATTTTCTCAAAACATTGTGGTTCCAACGACTCCCAAACAATGTACAAGCCATTTTGAGCATTTCGGAAACGTCGGACCTAACGAAACTGTCGGGGATGGCGGATCGCATCTTGGAAATGCGGCAACCCTGCAACATAACGGCAATCGCATTATCACCATCATCCACGCAGGAGAACATGGAAAAAGAGTTGGCGTACATCCGAAAGGCTCTCGAAAAACAACAACAAAGCAGACCTCGCAACATAAACTCTCCCGAATCCCGCAGACATAGACCATCACGAAAAAAGAACGACATTCGTGGTGTTACTACCACAATTCATTCGGCTCCGCAGCGCGTCGGTGCCGTGAGCCGTGTTCCTGGACCGCAGACCAACCAAAAAACTAGCTTCGTTGCTGTCAAATTCGGCGCCTGATAGAAGCACACGACAAAACCGCCTACACTTTCACGACACTACCACCGGCCTGAATTTTCTTGTCGACACGGGCGCAGACGTGTCTGTAATCCCTCGAAAACACAAACATCAAAAGTGCCAACCAACATCATTCAAGTTGTATGCTGCTAATGGATCGATCATCAACACATACGGCCATAGAACGCTCACACTCAGTTTAAATCTTCGCCGAGCCTTTACCTGGCAGTTTTGTATCGCCGACGTCTCACGCCCAATCATTGGAGCCGATCTTTTAAAACACTACGACTTATTAGTCGACATAAAAAACCGCTGTGTACGAGACCCAGAGACCAAGAGAACCTCAAAGGGATTTGTGGGTGCCGTTAGTTATCCTGGAATTTCTTCTGTCGGAAATACGTCACGCTACCACAACCTATTAAAGGAATTTCCGAGCGTTCTAACCCGGCGCAGCAGACAGACGTCAAAAGCGATGTTTACCATTACATCGAAACATCTGGACCGCCCTTTGCAGAGAAGCCCCGACGCCTCACACCACAGAAGTTGGCTATTGCAAAGGCTGAATTCGAATTCATGCTAAAAAAAAAGGCTTCTGTCGCCTCTCAAAAAGTCCATGGGCAAGCCCCTTGCACCTCGTCCCGAAACAGGACGGCTCTTGGAGGCCTTGCGGAGATTACAGGCGTTTGAACGCAGTCACTAAGCCCGACCGTTACCCGATGCCTCATATACAGGACATCACCACCGGTCTGGCCGGAAAAACCATATTTTCGAAAATTGATTTGCTGTGAGCATACCACCAAATCCAAGTAGCCGAATCCGATATTCCGAAGACCGCAATGGTTACGCCGTTTTAATTGTTCGAGTTCACCGTAATGACATTCGGACTCCGGAACGCCGCTCAATCTTTTCAGCGCTTTATCAACGGTGTACTTCAAGGATTGGATTTTTGCGTTTGTTACGTCGACGACATTCTCGTGGCGTCAGAAAACGCTGAGCAACACATGCAACACCTTCGGTTGTTATTCGAACGACTGGAAAAAGCCGGTGTGGTCATCAACGTGGCTAAATGCATTTTCGGAAGCAGCGAAGTCGAATATCTAGGCTACAACATTAATAAATTCGGTATTGCACCACCAGCTTCACGTGTTGAAGCCATTAGAAACTAGAAGCGTCCAACGACTGTGAAGGACCTGCGAAGATTCTTAGGAACATTGAACTATTACCGCCGGTTCATCCCGAAGGCAGCTGAACATCAGGCACTATTGAATGGGCTGCTGTGCGAATCCAAGAACAAGGACATTGTGTGGTCAAACGTGGCCGATGAAGCATTCCAAAGATGCAAGAATTCTATTGCCGAAGCAACACTGCATTTTCGACAAAATCGTATTAGAGCAAAAGCACGACGACAGGTGGTTACCCTTAGCTTATTTCCAGCGTAAACTGTCACGAACTGAGAAGCTTTACAGTACGTACGACCGCGAACTGCTGGCTGTATACGTCAGTATTCGGCATTTTCGGCACATACTAGAAGGTACTGATTTCGTGGTAAAAACGGATCATAAACCATTAGTTTATGCTTTTCACCAGAAAACCGATAAAGCTTCGCATACTCAAAGTAGGCAACTCTCATTCATTTCTCAATTCACAACAAGAATTGAGCACGTCACCGGAGAATCAAACATAGTTGCGGATGCGTTATCCAGAAAAGAATCGATCTCCCTGCCATCGGTTATTGATTCCAAGCTTCTAGCGGATGAACAGGCCAAGGATATTGAGTTACAAAATCTACTTTCGTCAAATCCAACTGTGCCCGGTGGTCTTGGACAATCATACAATTTACTGCGACACATCTGCCGCAGTAGCCAGACCGCTCATTCCTGAATCACTTCGAAAAACAGTCTTTGACACGTACCATCGCTGTGCCCATCCCATTAGCCGAGCAACCTACAGAGCGATCAAGAAAAAGTTTGTTTGGCCTAAGATGCATCGAGACGTGCGACTATGGTCCCGCACGTGTATTAGTTGCCAGCGTTCAAAAGTCGGGCGGCACACTAAAAACATACTTCAACCATTCAGTATACTTGATGAACGTTTCCAGCATGTTCATTTGGACATCGTTGGACCGCTTACACCTTACCGAGGTTACAGATACTGCTTGACCATGTTGGACCGATTCTCTCGTTGGCCCGAAGCTATTCCCATCCCGGACCAATCAGCCGAGACAGTCGCGTGCGCATTCCATACGAATTGCGTTTCGCGCTATGGGACACCGTCGATCATCACCACTGATCAAGGTTCCCAATTTGAGTCAGCTTTATTTCAAGCATTGGGCAAACTCCTCGGTTGCAAACGAAATCGTACTACCCCATACCACCCAGCCTCAAATGGTGCAATCGAACGTTGGCACCGCACATTGAAGGCGGCAATCATGTGCCATGAGGACAACACGGTCGACATCCTTCCCACTGTTTTGCTGGGACTGCGAAACAGTTTTAAAGAAGACCTCAACGCTTCACCAGCCGAACTCGTTTTCGGAACAACTCTGCGATTGCCTGGAGAATGGTTCGCCGACCTGAGCACAGGGATATACGAACCTCAAATCTTATTAGAGAAAATCCAACGACACATGAGGGAGCTTCGCCCGAAACCAATAGCCCATCGTACGAATAAGACAACGTTCATCCACAAGGACCTACAATCGTGTTCTCAAGTTTTCGTTAGGGTAGACTCGGTCAAGAAGTCACTAACGCAACCTTACACAGGTCCACACCGCATCATCGAGCGATTGATTGTCATCTTCTGTTTACTCCGTCGATGTCAACGGCAGGAAGGTCAACATCTCAATCGAAAGGTTAAAGCCAGCCTACCTTACAAACCATATTGAGAGTTCATTGACATCCTCAACAACATTATTTCCTCGAGCAACGTCACCGCTTCCTCGACCGACATTACCGCAGTCCAGTTCAACATCTTCTTCACAAGCATATCAACCCTCAGAATCAAATGCTGGTTCACCTGATGCGCTTACCATTCAACCGAGTTCAACGATCCAGCAGCCAACTCCGCGACCGAGCTTGGCAAGCCATCTGACTTCGACACCCAGAAAGACACCGAAATCAATCTCCTGGGCACCTCAACTAGTGCAGCCATCTCAGACATTGTCAAAAACGTCATCGACTGCACAACGGGCTACTTCACCATCTCGAATTACACCCTGTTCCACCAGTGGACCAATAAACACACGTCCGACACAAATTCGAAGGACTTACTTGCCGCATCCATCCAAACACAAACCAAATTCGCGTTGATGGACATTTGACGGCTGACATCAGCTGTTTTTTGACGGCAACATTATTCACGAGGAAGTATTGTAGCGATCTCCACGGAGCTCACCGCCACGGTTGATACTGGCGCTGCCGTCGCTTGGTCTTAACCATGCCCAGGTGGTAAAGTCGGGTGGTTCCCCGAACACTCATTCAAAAAGCCAAGCTGCCGTCTGTCATCGTACACGATTCGAACTTAATTATTATTATTGTTGATGTTATACGTGAAGATAAAGTAGTGTTAAAGTCAGTACTTGTTGCGTTTATCTTACCACATCCCAACAACTATGTGACACAACTGCCATCTACTGGAAAAACATGAACATAAATACTTTGATATTTAGGTCTTATTTTCGTTTTTACGCGATTGGTAATTATACATGAAAAAGTCAAACGATTGCATCTCGTCAGAGACATTGTTTTGTGTTTGTGTGCTTTTAGTTTTTATTTAATATAATATTATAATAATATTAATAATATTATTTTCTACTACTTCATACTTTTCAATTATATTAATATCTTAATATTGATAGCTAAAAATATAACTGGGCTAGGAATATTGTAGGTGAAATATGTGGTTTCACTGTCTAACCACAAAGCACGTACAGTATAAAAATCTTTTTTTTTTCGCACATTTTCTAGGAACAACAGAACATAATTTTGCAGAATGGGAAGAGTTGTAAATGTGCTTTTTGCTGATATTCCATCAGACGATTCAGTTATCGATCCCGATGAAAATTGCATTTCACAAAATAAGGGTAACGAAATATTTTTAGATGACGAATTCAGCGACGAAGATAATATTCCTCTTGCGCTTTTATTTGCAAAGAATCAACCGAAAATTGAAGACATTTTTACATGGAGTAATAAACCAAATATTTATTACGCTTTTGGTTGTTTCCAAGAACACGTTGGCCCATGCAACATTACGGAAGAATTCGAAACACCTTTTGAAATTTATTGTTGTTTGTTTCCTGATGAACTTATTGAACATATAACTTTTCAAACAAATCTTTATGCTACACAATCAGGTAAAACATTTACCCCGACAAATAAAAAAATTACCTAGCTACCGAGATTATTGGTTATCACACGTGGAACTTCGTGACGAGTATATTGCAAGCCTTATGCCTCGAACTCGTTTTGATTGGTTGCTCGGTAACTTCCATTTGAATGACAATTATTGTCAGCCTGATCAAGTCAACCAGGCTATGATAAGCTCTATAAGGTGAGGCCGTTTCTCGACAAATTATCCGAAACATTTCAAGCGTTTTACAAGCCAGAACAAGTTATAGCTATCGACGAATCTATGATAAAATTTAAGGCTAGATCATATTTTCGACCATATATGCCAAAAAAAGCCAATCAAATGGGGATATAAGTTTTGGGTTCGCGCTGATAAACATGGATACATCGATAAATTTCACATATACACCGGTAAAGTTAAAAATATTGCAAAAAAGCAACTAGGCTACAGAGTGGTGACAGATCTAACAAGGGATTTGGTCAACAAACACTATATTGTCTATTTTGATAATTTTTTTACAACGCTACCACTTTTACGGATGTTAAAATTTGAAAACATATACGCTTGTGGAACTATTAGAAAATATAGAAAAGGTATCCCGAAAAATTTGAAATCTGATTTTATATATATATATATTCATGAAAACGTGGCTTTAAACAAACTTCAACACTTCACAACGGCTTATAAATCCTTTTGATAGTTGGTACTTTCCTTGAAAAATATAAGTTAAGGTTCCTTTATAAGTAACTTAGTGTTTCTCGTATCATAAACACTGATACCAGTTTCTGTTTACCAGCGCATTCGTTTTGAATTTTTTAAGATATGAATAGAAGAAAAGCTGAGGATCACGAGGCATTTAAAAGCGTGGCAAATTCTACCATCATGATGTTACTACTTAACAAGAAATATTTTGTAGGTTCCAACTTTATCGAACAACAAAATGGATCCGTTAACACGTTCAGCATTTTTGAGATCCAGAAAGACAAGAATGCTATTTATTAGCATTTTGGATTTTATTATTATTTTTTGGCAATAAATAATACAATAAAAAATACCTATAAAACAGAAGCTACTTTCAATCAGGATATATGCTAAATACGTTACTGATATCTTTAATTCCATAAATTATTGGTTAGTTAAATTAATGCTTAGAAAACCCACAAAATATCAATATTGAATCTTACCCCTAGATCCGATAAAATTTAATCCGTTTGTGCTGAAAAGAGACAGAAAAGCACTTCAGCTCGGTTCAAAATAGAAAAAGAAAACGTTTTATCTGTCTAAATATAATCATGCGATTTTAGAAATCTTCTCAACATGCACCTTGAAAAGCCGCTTTAAGACATAACTCAACTAAACAAAAATAATCGGAAACCGATTTTAGCATATCGTTTCATTGTGTTTTATTTGACAACAGCAAAAACATCTTTTTCTCAAATCTTTCAATTTAATATGCATTAGTAAAGTACGTTTCCAAGAGAACTGAGTGCGTCTTACAGTAGCTGAAATTCTTACCTTTAATCCGATTATCATTTCGGCGAAATAATGATTGGACTGAATAGTGCTCAATCCGGAAAATGTATGGAAGCATTTGAATGTTAATTCGGCTCACATTTCATGTTAAATGAGTTTGAAGGTGTTGTTTTGCTATTCAATTCATTTGATTGTGTGTGCACAATGATTTCGAATTGATACATAAATAAGTTAATGGTTTTTTTCGATAATTTATCTAAAAGATGCAAAAATAGTTGGAAGTTTTAACCAAACGGGCAACTTCATTCGTTTCAGAAAATATCTAGTTTTGAATTTGCGAAATGTCATTGAAAATCCTACAAAACTCCTCTTAATTTAACGAATGTTCCTTCTCACTTAAAACAAAACAAACATAAAATTCAACTTTACAACCATCCGTCTTGCTCACCCACGCAAAGGATTTACACAACCACTTTGATAATTAGATGAACTAATCGCCCCATCTTTCCTTTTCCGTGTGGCACGTGCCGCATATTTCAAGCGAAGTTAACACACGCCCTGGAAAACTTTAGGCATCTTTCGGCTGTCCTTTCGTGTTTAGTTTAAAGCAAATATATACTTTTACAACGGCGGAAAATTGTACTGATAGAGTTACATTTAAGCCTTTACGATTCCATAAATATCTTGAATCATCGTCTCTATTTGATGAATTAGACCCCAAAAACAGAACATTTGACAGCATTACAATTAATATATGGGTGACCTAAAGCATAGTCTAATTGAGTGATGATGGTTTACAGGATATATAATAGGTGTATAAATATGAAATGCGGATTTTTTCTGCTTGAAATATGCATTTATTTGAATAACAGAACGAATGAATTCAATAATCAAAGTATTGGTCATCGTTAGCTACGACTTTTTCCCATCTTTCTGTCAATTGATGGGTTCCGTCCCAGTACCAGTTCTCATTTTTTGAGGCTAACCACTCATCAAGCCAATTTTTAACTTCTTCGTAAGAATGGAAGTGCTGTTCCGAAAGTCTGTGCTGCATCGATCGAAACAAGTAGTAGTCAGAAGGAGCCAAGTCTAGTGAATACGGCGGGTGGGGCAGAATTTCCCAATGAATGTTTCCCAAGTAGTTCTGGACAGGTATTGCAACATGCGGCCGAGCATTGTCATGTTGAAAAATGACTTTATCATGTCTTTGGTGAAATTCTGGTCGTTTTTCCTTAAGTGCGCGATTCAATTTGATCAGTTGTTGTCGGTAACGTTCGCCAGTAATAGTCTCACCAGGTTTCAGCAGTTTGTAATACAAAGGTCCCTTACTATCCCACCAAATACACAGCAAAATCTTCTTTCCATGAATATTTCGGACTGGTATTGATGTCTACCCATGCCTGGGTCTACCCATGATTTTTTCCGCTTGGGATTGTCGAAATAAATCCACTTTTCATCGCCAGTGACAATCCAATGGAAAAAACCTTTTCTTTTCTGTATGGCAAGCAAAATTTCACAAATAGTTTTTCGCCTTTCGATGTCTCTTTCTTTCAATTGATACGGCACCCATTTTCCAGCTTTTTGGAACTTTCCCATGTCTTTTAAACGTTGTGAAATACAACAACAAAGTAACTTCCAACCCTTTTGCCAACTGTTTTTCAGTTGGTGTGTTGTCTTCATCCAATAATGCTTGCAAATCTATATCCTTAAATTTTTTTGGTGGTTTTCCACGGTCTTTGTCTCTGACATCGAAATCGCCACTTATAAATTGTTTAAACCATCGTTCACAAGTGTCTTGGCTTGGGGCATGTTCACTATATGCTTCCACTAACAATCGATAAGTTTCTGCTGCCGTTTTCATCAAATGAAAGAAGGTTATTAGACTTCCCCACAAAACCTCTTTCTGGCACGTAATTCAACATTTTTGAAGCGAAAAAAAACTATGTTGTTTGTACAATCAAAACGTATGACATACTGGAATTTGTTGACAGATGTTTATCCTCCAAAATGCCATATTAGTTATCCCCGACACAAACCATATGTAATGGTTATGTCATCTGTTAGTAAAATCCGCATTTCATATTTATACACCTAATAGTTGTGGACACGTTGTTCATAAAGGTTCGTGGCGTTGTCTTGTTTATAAATTCAACTGATTTATTTCGTCTGTGAAAAGGAACTTGGTGGGTTAGTGCTATCAGTGAGGAAGGTTTAAGGTCCCTGAATTAATAATTTAATCAAGCGGTTTCCGTGAGTTTCTTTTGAGACCTGTGAAAGCCTCAAATGTATCGACAAACGTATCGAAACAAATGATAGTCTGAAAGTTTTATGCTTGGTCGAGAGCCGTCATCAAGGAAGAAAATACATTTCCTTTCACACGATTTCGGCCATTTTCTTCTTCATTTCTTCTACAATTGTCTGATCTGCAGGAGAGTTAAGAAGCAATCATCAAATAACTCATGGTGTATGATTCTCTGTTTATTCTACCACACAGCCAGCACAGCAATTTTTGGTGTCAATCCTCGCTAGGATAGATAGCTCCAGATGGCTTACAATCCTTTATTAGCGATCCTTTTTCGCTTCCAATTATAGAACGTCATCCAGTTTTCATTACTGATTATGACACATTTTAGTCGTTAATGACTTTATAAATGTAGCCAGTCTTGCCCAAAATTTTACTGAACATTTTCAAGAGTTTTTAAAGCTTAATTATTGATTGGAACAGAAGAGCGGCACTTATTTTTCACACCAAAACTACTTTAACGTGCTAAAAATAAAGAAAAATCTTCCTTTTAATTTTATGGTTTTTAAGTTTATGTTGTTTTTATGTCTTCAGCTGATGACGACCGAACGATCACGGTCGGAAATCGATTCCGCAAGGTAAATTTAAGAAAAAGGAAGGTTTTTTCTTTATTTTTAGCACAAAAATTTTATAAAGATGGAAGCAATTACAAATACTTAAACGTCTTCAAACTTTTTCCGCCCAGAAAGTTTTGATGAAGAACCTCCTTCGGGCACAAATCAATTTCAAAATGCTGGGCATGGGTTTTTTATCGGTACATCTTCCATGTTCCAAATCAAACAAATTTACAACCGCTGCACCACTTTCAATGTAAGTACACTGTAAACATCACAATTTCATCGGGTCGCTCTAGATTAATGTACTTCCTGATCATTTCAGGTAAATCAGGCCAATATTTATTGAAAAACTATTTGAAGAACATCATCCTTCAGACCAATTTTTGAAAACATAAGCCTTCAAGACTTAAAAGAGTTACTGGTTTCAATACGGATCTTATAGTCAATTCAAAGGATTCGATAAATACGGTCTCAAAATATTTGGCGTGCCTTATTGGCTTTTGGAAATATGATAAACATTATTTACATCCGTGAAACAATCAATTTTGACGACTAAGATTTCAGGTAATTCAGTCCCATTTAAGAATATCAGGTGAAAGGCGAACTAATGTCAAACAAACCACAGGATAATCACTGAAGGATCAGGGTGAGGTTGTCCATTTTGGTTTTTGATTATTTTCGCCTGAACTCTCCACAAAGAATATAATTTTTATGCGTCCTTCGCGTAATGATATACAAGGTAGACAAAACAAAGTCTTTGCACCAGTTTCCAGAGCTTTGTAATTATTTCAAATCTGTTTCGACAAAAAACAACTAATAAAAACAAAAAACAACGTTCTGTAACTACTGTACTCGTCTATCTCAACAGCAAATGAGTTCTAGCTTTTCAGTAAATTCATTCCTTTTCGACACCGCTTTGATTAAATTAAGCGAAATACGACTATACTGGAAAAGGATTTTTCAGATTGTTTCGAAAATTAGACAAAATGTTGGCATGACTGCATTTCATCGGGTTGTGATTATTTTGAAGTTCAAAAGTTCTGTTTTTAATCTGACTTTTATTTTAGTTGTCTCAACCTAGAGGTCACTGGAAATATCTATGTCCCTAATGTACCATAGAATTAAACAGATTTTTCTAATGGCTGAAATCTTCAGGGATTGCCTTTTTCAATCGTTATTTCGTCTTTATTATCAGGCTAAACGCAACATGATCGTGTAGTAGATTCAATCGTACTGTGTATTTGTTTATCAAACAATTTTTTTAAAGACTTAGGCGATTTGATCCGACGGGAGAAGGAATTTGTTGGGACACCAATTTACCTCATCCTGATCCGTTGTAAGTATGTAAGTTCTCGGTATTTAGTCTATTAAGGTTTATTATACAAGGTCTGATAACCTGGATAACCTAACCTAGATAACCTGGTTCTTTGGATAATAGATTTGAATATACTATCTGAAAAAATACTGCAATAGAATATCAATAGATGCTTAAGGTTTTGAAATGATGATCCTGCTTGTCGCAAGGATTAAATCTGTCATCGGAATACAATGTAGGTTTGCATTTCTACGTAGCCACGTTAAGTTTGCATGAGGTGACCCTTGTGAAATTCCAACTTAAATCGGTTTCGAATTTGAAGGATAGCTCTCGATTCTTGAACTTGAATTCTCCTTTTCATTTTTGGTAAACGTCCCGTTTGCAGGAAGTTATGAACGTTTTCGCTTTATCAAGTATAGCTAAAGATGCAGCTTTTATTCAGTCCATTATGGGACCACCTTAGCAAGCTGAATATTTCTAGTGTGCAAGTTAAATTTACGGTTTGATATCTCTTCAGAAGAGCCTTTCTGATGTGTCCTTACGTGGCAAATACGACAGATGTTCTGAATGAGGAAGACTTATGGATTTCTGTTACACTGGCATATTTGACTAATTTTTTTTTTTAAGAAAATTGAAACTACCAATTTGGATACGTAGGTTAATACTGGAAAAAGGAGTTGTAAGGTCATAAAAACAAGCAGATACAATGCAATTCACGCTATTGATGGCGCAGGGCGAAATTGTATTGGTTTTTATGATCATTTCATCCATTACGTAAGGACGTGTCGACGCGTTTCGGCTACTTGCAGTCATTATCAGCTTGTTCTCGAAAAATATTGCATGTATCCGTATCATGGCCCGGCGAAGATAAAAGGCAGTGCAAACAAATACACTTTGACGGGCAATAGTGATGTGAATATAACAAAAAATATGTCCCTTTATAATTTCCAAAAATAAAGTTCATTATATGTACAAAAATCACCTTGTGAAACCGATTCTTTGATGAATTAATTTACAATCCAAATACCACGATAAAAGTGTTGTTATTTTACACTGAATAATTTACCTTGCATCATTGATTATTGCCTGAACCAGTCAGACTGGGCAAAAAATAATTTCAATCGAAAGGGGATTGTGATTGAATTCAAGACAATTTTTTATTCAACACTTGCCAAGAGTGATTATAATCTGCTTTTCCTAGTGCAAGACTAGTTTTTCACTGGGCAGGGTCACTATTGCAAATGAGTTTCCAATTAATATAGTTGGCGCGGAACGAAAAATATTTTCAATCTCATTTCCTTGAACTCATTGAGAAATACTTTCATGAATAGCAAAAAAAGGAAAAAAAAATTCTTTTTTTCCTGATGCACGTCCGTTTAGGATCTAGAACGTAATATCGATGTAAATTTTGGATGCGTCTATTGAAATCATTTTTCCTAAACCAGTATGTATTCAGACCAACGTTGAAGTCGTTGGCTAACAAATTTGCTTATAACAGCTTGGTTTTTGGTAATTCATTGACTGTCTGTCATTGACATTCGCTCATTATCCTTTAAGTTGATGACAGGTGTTCCTAAGTCATCTTTACCTACTCTTATACAAATTGATTGCCATCCAATACACCAAAGAGAAGTGGTTGTACCTTGTTGGCATTAATTTAAGCTTTAAGTTTATGGTTTCTATTAGGAACTCAACAATAGCCCACAGCGATGAGCGATGAATCAACGAAATTGAATTACATTTGAACGAAACAGTAGTGGCAATTTGAATAAAATCCCAACTAAGTGCATGCATAACCAGCCGTGCAGCTTTATTCTAATATTATTCCCGAAAAAGCCTTGTAAAATTCACTTTATAAATCAATGAGGATACGCTGATATTTGTTACAGGCCTAATTCATTTTAATAAGCCTTTCTCTACATTTGAAAAGCCTACAAAGTTTTGGACAAAAAAACTAGTAATAAGAATTTTGGTATCACCTGTACAATATTCTAGGTTTTTATTAACTAAAAGTGAACATTATTGACCACATTTGTATGGAAAATAGTTAAGCTTAAGCATAGAATTATATGATTATATCATTCATCACTTCCAGGAATCATTATTTGACAAGGTATGTTATGTACGATCTTCAGAATGTTTGATTTTTTCAAGAATTCCAGTTGCTTGCATTGAAATTCGATTGTCTTGCTTAATACCAACTGAATCACAAAGTTTCCGGAATTTATTCAGGAAAATAAAAATACAAGATTATACATCAAAATCGATATCGTCCCCTTCAAAGTACGTTTGCGGTATGGACATCAGAGCCATAGCGCAGTTTTTTTGATTTCTGGTTTCTTTTCTGACATTTTTCTTTAGAGTATCGTTGCCGAAACACTTTTCTAACATTTGCAATGTCGTCGCACTATGGAAACCGTTTTAAACGCAACATTTAATACAAACCCGTTGTTGCACACTCGATTCCATCCTTAAAATTGAATTACGTCACATGTCTTGCACATGATGACCCCTTTCATTTTATTCAAACGCTCAAGCGTACAACTAACCCTCATAAAGGGATTAAATGGTCTGGGTTTTTTTAAGGTTATAAAAGATGCAAATAGCAATTGTATAGCCAACAACATTCACAGGGACGTGTAGACTAGACATGTAATAAATAGCCTAATAAAAGGATAATATGCTAATTATATATGCAGATGTTAAGTAAGTTAGTTAAGTAGTTAAGTAAGGATTTTTCTATAAATAGTTAGATGTAAGCAATTATTTAGTGAGTTACAGTTGTCAAATAGAAGCAGAAGGACGCACAGGAAATTCAATTGTTTAATTTTCTCCCTCCGCGATTCACGAAGCAGTTTGCATATAATTGGCGCAGTCGGTGGTTCGATAAATTAGGATTCGACGTAAATCAAGCTCAAGAAGCTGGCGTAGGCACAAGATTTATTAGAAGCTCTACCAAATCTTAGTGAAAAATCCTTAAAAGAACAAATAACGGACGAAGACAACGATGAAATGGATTTCAAAACGATGTACGCATATATATCCTCTCTTCCTCACTTCACAGGTGACCAACAAGATGTCTACCCATTCATCAATTCAATTGACGCGATTCAGGAATTGATAAAATCATTTCCAAAAGATCATCTACAACTCATCGAGCACCAAATCATTGGGAAGCTGATCGGGAAACCCAAGGAAATGGTGAACGCTTTACCATCAACACAGTGGTCAGAAGTTAGAAAAGCACTTCTTCTCTACTTTGACGAACCTGAAACAGAGATCCGGCTTATGGAAAGAATACTTGGCGCTCGCTTTACAACTCCTGCTCAGCTTTATTATTTTCTAAGTAAGTATTTGAATCTTGTTTGTAATAAAACAAAAACAATTAAACAACAATTAAAAACAATTATAATTATAAATAAAAACAATTCGTGCATATTCAGCGGAACAAGCAAAAAGCGAAATTGTGTAAAGACGGAAAATAGTGAAAAATGTGTACATTGACCAGTGCCCAGAACCCATTAGGGGTGTATTATGTGCTCATAAGCCCGATAGTTTAGAAGACGCGTTCTCGGTGTTAGTTAACTGAGGGTATTTACATTTTGGTGCGAAGCCTAGACAACTAAATCAGTCTAACACATCGTTCAATAATGAGTGTGACTGACACATAGATGGCGGCACTAATACCAAATCAATATTTTTTTTCGACAGTGTGAACCTTTTTAGGCTTACTGTCAAAATTATATGTCAATCCGACCATTAGTTTACAAGTTACAGTGCTTTAAGTGACGCTACTTTTGAGTTTTCAACAAAAATGAATTCAAAGCAATTCCGTGTGCTGATTTATCATTGTTTTTTAATGAAAAAAAATACTGTTCAATACCAGGAATGGCTTGAAAAACATTATTCGGACTCTGCTCCATCAAAAAGAACCATTTGTTATTGGTATGCCGAATTCAAACGTGGTCGTACAGACACCGATGACATTCCATCTACTGGACGACCAAATGAAGCTGTTTTTCCGGAAAATGTTGAAAAAACACTGAAAATCATTATGTCCGACCGTAAAGTGAAAGTGATGGAGATTGCTGACATTCTAAAGATATCAGCAGGCAGTGTACACACCATAATACACGAACATTTGGGTATGAAAAAGTTGTTTTCCAAATGGGTACCGCGTTTGCTCACTGTTGAACAAAAACAACAACGAATTGATGATTCAGAGCGCTGTTTGGAGCTGTTTAACCGTAATAAAAAGGATTTTTTGCGTCGATATGTGACCATGGATGAAACCTGGATCCATGACTACACTCCAGAGTTAAAACGGCAGTCATCTGAGTGGACTGGACCCGGCGAAAGCCGTCCGAAGCGACCAAAAACGCAACAATCGGCTGGAAAGGTTATGGCCTCTGTATTCTGGGATACACATGGTATATTGTTCATTGACTATTTGGAAAAGGGAAAAACAATCAACAGCGACTATTACTGTGCATTATTGGACCGATTGAAGGATGAAATCGCACTGAAACGGCCCCATATGAAGAAGAAAAAAATCCTCTTTCATCAAGACAATGCACCGTGTCACAAGTCCATAAAAACGATGGTCAAATTCAATGAATTGCACTTCGAATTGCTTCCGCACCCACCGTATAGTCCAGATCTGGCCCCCAGCGACTACTGGCTTTTCGCAGACCTCAAAAATATGCTCCGTGGTAAGAGATTTGGCTCAAATGATGAAGTAATCGCCGAAACTGAAGCCTATTTTGAGGCCAAGGAAAAATCGTTCTATAAACATGGTATAGAAAAGTTGGAAAATCGTTGGAATGATTGTATCTCCCTAAAAGGGGACTATGTTGATGAATAAAAACGAATTTTGGCAAAAAAATGTGTTTTAATTAGTTAGTCACACACATTATTGAACGATGTGTTAGTATTGTTAATAATACTTCCCAAACCCCTTTTTCTAGTCCTCACCAAAGTCAGTCAGATCAAAGGCATAATTTGGGAAATTATTATCAAAGAACACAAAGTCGAAATTTCAGGCAAAACGACATGTCATTACCGACGGACGTTTCAATGAATACCACAGTCTCTTCAGGCTCTTCTTTGCATATTGGAAACGAAAATTTTCAGTTCGTTCCCTCGGAAGACTCCCAATACTTCGACTAACTATCGAAGAAAAATTTTTCAGGTGTCTCATTGACACGGGTAGTACCTATTGTTTTATGAACTCAAAATTTGTCAGCCCTCGTCGGCGATATTTGCTAGAGAACCCATTATTAATCAATTCAATAAATAGGTCTGAATACATGAAATATGGACTTAGAACTGAATTTCGTACCAACCACTTTATTGGTTGGAAGTTCATTGATTTTGTTAATCATTCATTCGATTGTATTATTGGCCAGAATGTGCTTTCTGGCACCGGGCAAAGCTTAATTTTACTAAAAATACTATTACAATTAATAACATCTCCTTAAGTTTTGACCAAGAAGGTGAAAACTATTCAATAGTAGCAAACGAAGTAAAAGACCTTTTAACTATGGAAAGCTCTGAAACCCCTGAAATATCGATCAAAAAAACTGAAGAATCTATACAAGCGAAGAAAAACTAATGATAGAGAGAATTAAAGATGAGTTTGCAGATATTCAATATGATAGGAGTCAAAAACTAACGTTTACTCATGAAATAAAGCATGAGTTAAAACTTACAACTTCGGAATCTATATATCAACAGAATTACAGGTATCCATACTCCCTTGGAGATTTCGTTAAACAACAAATCAAGGAAGACCTAGAACAAGGAATAATAGTTCCCTCTAAGTCACCCTACAACTCCTCTTTATCGGTCGTTCCAAAAAAAGGCAACAAGCATAGATTAGTTATTGATTTCAGAAAAATTAATAATGTAACTATAGCAGACAAATATCCAATTCCCCAGATTGATGATATTCTCGGTCAATTGGGTAACGCTAATTATTTCACTAGTATAGATTTGGCCAAAGGGTTGTCTATGTTTTATTAAGGAAATTAAAACAAACCAATGAAACTTGGAGTGCAAAATTGATATAGATTAAGAATTGACAATGAACACACAATGATTTCAATAGAATAGCAAATAATTGCGTAGAATTCCCTTGGCTGCATACTGAATCAACAATAAATCCATCATAATTAGCCATATATCCAGTCTCTCCCATGCACTCTCGCCACAAATCATTAAGATTAATTGCAGAACTTCACTTGCGTGCAACTCGTACAGTATTGTCCCTGCTAACTAAGATTACTTCGACTAATGATCAATTCATTTAAGATGTCAATTACTTTCTCCTCTTGCCTTTAATTTCACGGTGGGTTCTTGTTAGAAATTCCAATTAATCTGTGAATGACGTGGCGAAATGGAGACTTGATAGATCGATTTTACCTTGATATGTTCACGTAAAGTGAGAACTACGTGTATGTGCTGGTCGGCACCTTGGATAAGTGCAGCACACATGACTTTACATCCAGTAGTTAACTAATTCCTTCAATTTGCGCTAATAACCGTGAGTATAATTGTATTCAATTTAAATTCGGATTAGTTCAGGTGCTTAAAATCGTTCTACCGCCACGTTCATGTTCTGGATGTGATAGAAAATCTTCAATTGGGATTAAGAGTCAAGTGCCAAAGTTAAGTATGGTGGAAGCATCAAATTTGTCTGAAGAGGTTCTGGCTTATTTAGATCCAGAAACTAATTTCCACTTTAACTTATCTGTGCTTCTTGGACTTGAACTAATTAAATGTTGGACTCGAAAACTGTTGAATTAATCGGTGTATATAAGAGCTACCCATTGAAGCCACTTGTGATGAATTAGAAGAAAAGAGAAGTATAACGGAAGCAGCAATCCGTTCCCACTTCAATTCCTTATTTCAAAACCCAACATCTATAGAAGATCTTGGAAATTTTCATTTGACTGCACGTTGGTCGATACATTGAACTTTTCCCATAACTGTTTATAGAAAACTCATAGTGCAATCTACTGTGTATCATAGCGAAAACTGAAATCGGTTTTCAGTCAAGTTCAAAGACCTAGCACAAACTCTTTTGAACGACTTCGGAAAATTTCAAAGTCGTCCCTTCCAGAGGTCGGCAAGGCTATAGGCTGTGTGAAAAAGGAACAGCCACCACAATCATGTGGTAAATGTTGCCAGCACATGACCGGGGCAGATGTTCACAACAACGTTTATATATTGACGACTTCGAGTGTTAAACAGGTGCATGTTATTAAAGTAAATGAAAAACACAGATAAACACGTTTGCGGCCCCTCAAAGGTGCTTAATATTCCTTTTATGCATACATAACTTTAGCTGTTGCCGAAACTCCAAAATGTGTTGATGGCATCAAGGTCAAACACGGTAACGAACCAAACGTGTTGAATCTCAATTTATTTTATTACCATAAACATAAATGTTTCTTCTTGCAAATCCATGAAACAATTTCAACTTTATTAAATTCACAAAACTGTCGCTCATAAATTTAAGCCAAATCGTCTTTCTAAATCTGAGGCATACGGGCGCGGTTTTAATCCAAAAAGTTTTTTATCTGATGAAGTTGTTTGTAGGTTCTTTGCAGAAGATTAGATTAATTTCGTTGGCCGAGAAAAGAACGAAAATTGAGATTCGCTGGAAAACAGCCGCGAAATTTGCATTCAAAGTTTCTGTTACATGATGCTACTGACCTTGAAATATGCCTGAGTACATGTCAAAAGAAAAATATTAGAAAAGTTGGAATGAATTTGAATAGAAAATATTAAGTTCGATTCCAGAATTTTAATAGATTATTTAGTGGTCATTAAATTCTCAAATTTGGAACTAACCAAATACTCGTATCATTCATCTGGATTACTAACGTGTGTGCAGTTTCTTTCTCCTTTTTTTTTGCAAGCTGTAAGGCTACTCCCGGATGTATTTTTAGGCATTAGATTAGCTGGGAAATGCGTCGCTAAGCGTTTGGCTTATTGATTGACGCAAAACTGCAGAAATATAAAACTTGTACTCTAAACTAAAACGAAATACTTTCCGTATCTTGAAATGCTTTACGTTTCGTCCAAAGTCCAAGAAATTCAATCCGTCTGCCGGATTGGACACGAATTCCGAAATAGCATTTTAAGTACAATGCCATTTTACCTATGATATAACTCGAGACGTAAAAGAAAGCTTTTTACGTTATCTAGTGAATGTATTCGAAAATTGACTCCTTTTTCCATCTCAAAATTTCCAAACGACAACGCACCAATCAAGATTTAATCGCAATCAATCATCGTTCTTAGTTAGCAACATTATATCCTTTCAACAGTTAGACTTTATTGATCTTTCGGGACGTGTTGTATCGTTTTGAATTAGCTGATGATCGTTACAAATATTCTTATCCCGTTTTAAGACGCAGAGCTGCAAAATCCAATTGTTTGGAGCGTCAGCAGCAGACCAAATTGCCTCAACAGGTTCAAAAAAAATCCAAAATGCCTAATGCAAAGCCTGGCATCTTAGTAAGTATAATTTCCAACTCGTGTTTGCGGTTATCTCAATTATATCCATCATATGGTTTCAATTTCACTGCTCAATGTTGCAAACCTAGTTTCGATTTTCAAAAAAATCACCCAGGAAATTTTTTGAAAGCAGTGGTTGCAGAGTTTTCATAAAGGAAGAAATCGAGGATTTGATGTCACAATGATGGCTAATGAATGGCATCGATGGCACAATAGGTTCAGTGTTTTGTAAATGCCTAAATGAGATTAGACATTGTGATATGCTCACAGATAACACCGATCTACAGCATCTTTGCGCACGGGTTATACATAATTTATTTTTATTGCTTATATATCTCGAAATAAGAACAAGAACAAAAAAATAGTTCTGAATTTGCGTTTATGAGTTAAAAATGGGAAAATAAAACTCAAAGAAAATACATAAAAAATTGACATAGAGATGATTTATTAAAAGAAAATAAGTTTTAAGATATTCAGTGGCTCACAGCTTTTTGCAACCAACACGTTTTCAAGTTTTTGAGAGGCTATAACTTTTAAGGTAGTAGTCCGGTGTGATGGGTTCAAAAAATCATTATTTTTTCTTTTACATTTTTTAATAGAAAAACCTTTCAAAATTATACTGTAAAATTTCTAGACCGAAATTTTCAATATTTTCAAAGTTATAGCCACAAAAGGAGAGCGCGCCGTAGTGTGTATGAAAGTAGTGGCTACGCCGGCGGCAGCTGCTCTGTCCGGTCCCTCTCATATTGTCTTTCCGACCTTTATTATTCAAAAACACGCAGGTATACTTAATAAATCAAGCATTTCCGATTGACAAAGACGAAATATAAGAATTTTGTACAGTATAACAGAAAGATTTTGAAGTAGTTCATCAGTTACCATTTTTCGCTCGACGAGTGCACATTTTTACTGGGGAAAACGTTCTGGAAATTGCTACCAATACGGCTGCCTGTATCTTTAATGAGGGTTTTCTACCTGTACTCAAAATTATGGAGGTAATGGGGGTCACAATTGGTCAAACAGCCAGGAACTATGCTGACACTGTAGACAATGCACGAGTTTTACGGGCGGAGAAAACTGCAGAAGCAGTAAAGAGGCCAGAACTTTACACAGGGCTCTGAAAGCCGCTGAAAGGGATAACTTTGAAATAATTAGGATTACTCTATGCACCAGGCATAGCTGATTGATTTATGTAAGTATTATTTGTTGTCAAAACTTTGAACGTGTTTTTCTCAAAACTATGTTTTTCAAATTTCGGAGAAACACTGACTAGAAAGTACTTAACCGATTTGGCTGAAAATTTAACTCGTTATTCTAGATACATATAGCTAAATACTAAACCTTTGAAACATTTATTTTTTTGATAATTTATTAATTTTTTTAACAATTTTTTAGCAAAAAAAATCGATTTTCACAAGTCCACTATTTATTTTATTTTTTTTTGTATGCATGTTATTGGTTAGTTCACTAGAGTGAACTATAAACAATAATAATCTCTTCGATTTTTTAATTTGTGATGAATTCCCCGAAACCGCTCAACGTTCCTCGGGGGACTCCACTTCAACACAAAAAATTATGAATAAATCAATGTAAAATTGAGTAAAAAAATTTTTTTTGTATGCTTGAAAGTAGTAATAAAAACATGCATTAAAATACAAAACGTTCGCATATTATTTTCCTGCTGAAAAAAATTCACGAAAAAACGTCGAAATTTCGGCCGTCACACCGGGCTACTACCTTAAACAAAAACACATATAAACAAAAGTTAAACGTTGATTAGTAGATCTATATTTTAAGTATAAAAAAAGAACATAATTTATTTTCATACATAATTTTTCAGCAACTTACATGCAAAAACCCCAAATTGTTACGAAAGTAATGTCACCAGCTAACAATAAGAATTTTTTCCTGTATATTTTTAACATTATATTTAAATTTTAAGATTTAGTATGGCCTCCCTTCATATCATACGCCGCCTTCATTCTTTTTGGCATCGTTCTACTAGCTTCAGACACGTGTGGGGGGTGATCTTCGCCCATTCCTCTAACAAATCTTTTTTTAAATCAGTTTTGTTGGAAATTTGATGTTTGCAGATGTTTAGCTCTAAAGTTGACCACAAATTTTCAATCGCATTAAGATCCGGTGATTGGGCTGGTGGTTGCATTAGATGGGGGCATTTCAAAATGAGCCATGTCTGAACAATACCTGACTTGTGTTTGGGGTCGTTATCTTGGTAAAAGTAAAAATCTGACTCTATGCCAAGTGTTCGGCTACTTTGTAGTAAATTTTCTTTTAATATATTAAGGTACATTGTTTTGTCCATGTTATCCTCTATGAACACCAAATTACCAACCCCGGCAGCCGATATACAACCTCAAACCATGACGCTTCCACCACCATGTTTCACGGTTGCCTTTAAATTCTTGTTTTCCAACTCTTTATTTGGTTTACGCCAGACATAGGTTTGTCAATCGGAGCCACAAATATTAAATTTTGACTCATTTGACAATAAAACCTTGCCCCAGAAGCTCATATCTTTAGAAAGATGCTGTTTAGCCAAAGCAAAACGCCACTGCTGATTTTTTTTTTCTAATGAAAGGTTTTTTGCAAGCAACTCGGCCGTTAAAGTCGTGCTTTCGTAAAACTCGGCGAATAGTTTCAGCACTACATGGCTTACCCAACTCATGGTTAACCTCGATGGCCGATTTTGGTGCTGATAATTTTGGGTTTTCTTTAATTTTACGCACGATATAGCGCTCATCAGTTGGGTTGAAAATTTTATTTGGTGCTTTTCTGCGTTTATCACGTAATCGATTCTCGTGTATGAAACGCGATATTATGCTCTGCACTGTCCCGTTGCTTAAATTTACCATTTCTGCTATTTTCCGCTGAGAATTGCCATTTTCAAAATAGTGGAGGACCAATTTACGCTGCTCAATAGTGATACGTCGTCCCATTATCAAAAAGATTTTTTTTTTCTTAAAAACGATTGATGAAATTAAACTCAAACCACTTTAAAAAATTACCGAAAAGATAAAGAAAAACGAAAGGAGAAAAAAACAACGCAATTTTATTCAATAAGCGGTCTCTAATGCTCGATAAATACTGTGATTCAAATAAGCTGTAAGCAAAATTATTGATGACCTTTCCTTACTACAGGAGAACAAATATTTTCCGAATTTGTCTTTCACTCCTTCAATTTATGTTTCTTTGTTTATAGTTTTGCTTTTCAAGTCGCTTGATACCTGCCTTTGTTTACAAGTTAAACCTTCTCAAAATCTGAAAACAGTGTTGGTTGAAATAAGCTGTGAGCCACTGTAGTTAAAAAGTTTCAAGTTTCAGTTTAACATTTCCTGTCATATTCAGTAGAAGTTTCTCTTGTTAACCACCAAATATGGTCTCCCATCATGCCCTCAGCATACTAGCCTTAGTAACGTCTCTCCATTTCCATAATATTTTAATGAAAACGTTTCCCTTGTTCTTCCGAATAGACTCCCATATTACCTTTACATTTATTCAAATGAGAATGAAACATATACAGTAGCGAGCAAAACTGAGTGGATGATTGTTTCTGCTGCGTGTTTGGGTCTATAAAAACCTCAATACTTAAGTAAATTTAAAAAAATCAATAGTTTTTAATTTGTTATTCATTTATGAAATGTAAAACATAATATTTCAAAAAAGAAAACAAATACTTTTTTTAAAAAAGGAAAAAATTACAAATCACAACTGAACATCTGTTCAGTTTTGCACGTTTCGTGATGCTTCCAAAAAGTTGGCAATCACTCGTGTATTCTAGTATTTGGTCCACAGTCCTTTATTTTTAATGACGCTATTTATGCGTTTGGGCATACTTTCGACAAGGTGTTCAATAATTACACTTGGAATTTTTTTCCATTCATCTTGAGTGCGTTGCCACAGCTCGTCCAAGTTTTTCGGTGACTTTTCGTAGTTTCCCAATCGTCTTTTCATTATTTCCCATAAGTTTTCGATTGGGTTGAGATCAGGACTTTGAGCAGGCCACTCCGTTCTCAAAAATTTTTGATTGGCCAACCATTCTTTAACTACTTTTTGCAGTGTGTTTTGGGTCACCATCCTGCTGAAATAGTACTTCCTCTTCAGGGTAAGCGCTTTTATCTACGAAATCGGGCAAATTTGTTTGCAGTATGTGTAGATAGTTCCCTTTCTTCATAATGCCATCGATTTTATGGAGTGGCCCAAGGTTCCACCATATAAAGCAACCCCACATCATCAAACTGCCTCCACCATGCTTAAGAGTTTGCTTCACACGGTGTTTTTGAATTGAGTCGTAACGTCGTCGCCAGTAAAACGGTTTTCCATCGGACTGGAAACGATTTATTTTGACCTCGTAGGACCAAATCACACGCTTCCAGTCATCAAGAGTCCAATGTTTGTGGTTTCGGCAGAATTTTAACCGAGCTTTTATGTTTTTGGCGGACAAAGCCGGTTTTTTTCTTTTTTATTGCTGATTCAAACCCGATTCTCTTTAAGGCTCTACGCGCAGTCCATTCACTGACATCCTTGTTTATTCCTTCCGAAGCCATCTTTGGTGTTTTTCTAGGGTCCTTTTGCATTTCCCGTATGATTATAAACGATTAGCGGTAAATACCCGTTAGCTTGAGCGTCGCTAGTGTCGTTCTCTTTCGATTGCACAAAACGTGCAAAACTGAGTGGATGCGGCTGTATCTGATTTTTGCTATTAATTTCCTTCTTCTAATTTTTTTTTAAATGTAATGAATGTTTCTTTTTTCAAGATCAATAAATAAGTAGATTTTGAAAGTCTTAACTATTCGATTTGGTTGAGTATTGAGCAGCAGTAATCATCCACTCAGTTTTGCTCGCTACTGTACATAATTAGAGAGATTCTACATCCGATGAATGTACGAACACAGATGAACTCCGTGATTGTTGGCTGCTTTGAGAGTGTAGTTGGTTTCTCAAGAAAAGAAGAGCAGGTACAGGATTTTCTTCCGTGTTTGGTATTTAGGCGAATGTCGATGATAAATCAGGATAAAATGTTTTCTTTGAATTTTTACCGCTGAGTGGATTCATAATGTAAAAATAACTGTCAGTGTGATGATCACTGGGTTCCCTCCGAATTCTCGGCACTGCAAACTTCATTCCTCTTTTCTATAAATAAATTTTCTATAATAAAACGTACCGTATATAACCTAATCAATGTTATTGTAAAATAGTTAATAAAATAAAAAATAAGAGGAGATACAAGGTTGATTCAGCGGAAAAAGATATGAAACATGTTTTCTCTGTAATATTCAAACACATATTGTCATACACCACGAGCGTCGCAAGAAACTTTACTACACGCCCTCTTACCTCTCTTTCTACACCGAAAGTAGGGCACAAAGCCCGACATTCATTGGGCGCGAAAATCAAATATGGTCAAACGGATTCCATGTAAATATGCAAATTCTATGCAAAATCCTTATTGTTATTATTATTATTTTTTTTTTCTTTCTTTTCTTTTCAGTTACGTTAAGCGCTTTATTTTAAGCATTCAAAATTGTGTATTGATTAATGACAGATTCGAAAACTCAGTTTAAAATTTTTGTGTCTAGTTTAATAACACGCACATATAATATCAAATTTTTAATTGAATTTTGAATCTTCATTGATTGTATTTATGGATATTGGTTTTGGAAGTTTTTAAGTTAATAACATATTCAATAATTGACTGTGACTCAGTAACTATAGTGAAAACTCTGATCGATTTGTTTTAAAAATTCTGAAATAGTCTAATATAGTCTGTCCTCCACGGAACACACTATGTCAGTGGAATTTTGAAATCACACACATATGAGAGTTTTCCAAAAAGTAATGAATAGCGGACGTTGTAGGTGATATAAACAGTTGATTGAAGCGTCATTGCGTACACTGAATACTGTACAATTTTTCGATTTCCTTAAAGTGACCAAGGATAAAAATTCGAAAAACAACGAGAATAGTTCGTTAGTTTGGATTTTTGCAATGGTTACGTGAGTATGCATTAAAACAGTCGCGGGTAAAGAGTCCGAAAAAATGCCGCTTTAAAACAGTGCACGATATAAAAGTATTCAAACATAGTGGAACCTATCATACCGAGCACATCCTACGTTGTAGTGGGAGTGCACTGTTTTCTTCGTGTGAAGAAATTTCTCCCGTACCGTGGACATTTTGCATACGGAGTTACGTAGAAAGAGGAAGTCCGTTTTTCCCCATATTCATACATGAGCCAGGACTTCCGCGCCGATGCATTAGTCTATGTTTTGCGAATTGAGAATCAAACTTCTACTTGTTTACTCTTAAGAAACTCCAAAAAAGTTTTTAAGAAGTGTAGTTATGTCCAGAACAGCAAACTAAATGTGATGTGGAAATCCAATAAGGAGGTCTGGGTGATACGTGACACTCATTGGATAAATGAAGTGTTTGGTCCACCCGTAAAAAAATATTTACTTGAGATCAATCTTCCTCTCCACCTGTTGCTTGTTTGGTATGTATGATATTAATGAAGAATTTAATTTTATCAATATCCCGTTCTGCTTCCTAACATCACTCCACTACTCCAGTCTATGGGCCAGCAGGTTATTGCTAACTTTGAAAAATTCTACACAAAACACTCTTCGCGTGTTGTTTTGAAATTACCGAAGGGACAAATCTCACTCTTGGAGGGTTTTGCAAAGATCATTTCCACATCGTTGCTTGCCTCAAGATGATTGTCAAAGCCTGGGAAGGAGTTACCAAAGGGCCCTCACTGTTACTCAAAAAAATTTTTTTTTTTTAATTTGGAAATTGTGAAAAGATTGTGTCATTGGCTAAGGTGTCAGAAGTTTGCATCGTTGCAAACGCAACGCTGTCAAATTTCTTCAGTATTTCTTTTTTGTAGACGATTAAAAAGAACTGAACACCTGGAAGAGTGCTTCAAAAGCAAATATGCGAATAAAATTGACCAAAGTGTTGAGTCCAATTCTCGAAAAAACGTTCAAAAAGTGGTAAAAATGAAGACCGTTGCGTTAGCAACGATGCAAACTTCAGACACCTCATTGGCTAATATGTTGTGACTCGAGATGGTCAACAACAATATTGAAGAGCTTGGTAAGGTGCACTGAGAGTTAAAAGAGTTAACTAGCGAAGACCTTATGGAGTTGCGTCCTATTTCAGAGCAAGAAATTATGGAGAAGAGCTCATAAATCGAGGAGGAGGAAAAAGTAGCAGAGTAACAATCTACTAGTGCAATAAGAAAAATGCTGAAAGAATGGGAAACTTTTGATCCGTTTATTAAGAAGCATCACTCGAATAAGAGAGGTGGTTATTCGAGCTACAAATTTATGCAATGATAATCCTGTGACAAACCTTCGTCAAATTTCGAAGTGTTGGCAAAAACAAATATCTTCACACAGTTTTCTAGTTAAAAATTATTAATTATTTGTCGTAAATTCATATTATTATTTACGTTTTCAGTTTCCTTAACAATTTATTAGTAATTTTATTTGGATAAATGTTAATTTTTTTTTTTTATAAATGAGTGTATGAACGCATGATCGTATTTCACATTGATTTGTATGGGAAAAATTGTTTCGTCTAACGAGCAAGATTCTGGAAGAAACTCTACTAATTTCCAATTGTTGGTTCGGATGTTTGCAACCTTCTAAAAAATTAAAAAAATTCTTGTTAGATTCCATTTTTAGGTTGATATTTTTATTTTGCAACAGACAGCTGTTTCGAGGCCGATATGGTCCCTTCTTCAGTGTTATCTCTATAGACATAACACTGAAACAGCTGTCTGTTGCAAAATAAAAATATCAACCTAAAAATGGAATCTAACAAGAATTTTTTTAATTAAACTCTACTAGTTATGAGAGGTTCCACTGTAAATGCAATATTTAAATAAACGTATGGAAGTATGAAGTAAGTAATGAAGTAAGGTCGAAAACGCATTACCTACTAGCCTCTAGCTAATGTTACGCATTTAACAAAGCAAAAGCTTATTTGATTGCAACTTTGCTCGGCTGTAAGACCACTAGAAATAAATTACAGCTTTGACAGAAATCTTGAAAATTTCGAACAACATTTGGGTTTACACGTATTTCAACACAAGTACTGGGCAAATAAAAAAAATGGGACCAACACGGCTAAATATAATTAGTATTTTCGAGCCCGAAATGAAAAATCAATGCAGGGTTAAGAAGACCCAATGTTCGCTTAGAGCACAAAACCAAATGTCGGAATTCAAAGAAAATGATAAATTCAAATGCACAAACACTAATTTCTTTGGAAAAATGGGAATTAATCGTGACAGAAAGAAATCTAAGTGGACACGTAGGCGTTACAATCAAACATCAGTCACAAATTTTTTACTCACTTGTCTCATCAAAAATATTATCTAGAATTTCTTGGTCTAAAATATACGTAAACTACTTCAAGCATTGTGGCAAATTGTTACGTTGAATTCACACGGTAATGCTGAAAAAATCGCTTCAGAAAGCGTTTTTCGACGCTGGAACTCGAACTCATAGAGAACGAGACACTGAGCGGAAAGTTATTTTGCACCATAATAAAATGATAAAAAACAGAATTAATTGATAAAATGATAAAAAAAAAATGAAAATGAAGGCTTATAAGCATTTGCATCTTCCTCAATAGTTATTTGTTGAACTAAAACCAGACGCTTTTTACTTTTGATGCTACAAAAAAAATCAAAATGACTGTATGTACCCAGCAAAAAAAATTAATTTGAAATTCCCTCGGTTTTATATAATAACGAAGGAATACAATAGACATTCGGATAATTCCGTGCATGCACCAATCAGTTATTTTAGTAGTAACGTTTTACAATAACTGGCACTTTTTACCATCGAATTGACCGAGATGCTTTTCAATATTTCTAAAGGATACAGCCAGTTAGACTCTACTTTTCAAACCGTCATATTTTTTTTCTTCTTTCTTTCGAGATGAGAAAGAAAGTGAATCGAAGTTGTCGCTTGCACGTTTAAGATACTTTGTCTGTAATCCTTAGAATTTCTGTTTTCTTTTCTTTTCCAATTGTTTCGCTTTTTGAATGTTTTTTGGGTAGTTCAACTTCAATTTTTATTTAATTTTCTTCGCATTTTTGCATTATACTTAGTTTTCATTTCGGTTTAATAATTTAACACTAGAAAGACCAGAGTGGTCAAATGACTCCAATGAAGTTTTTGATCAATCATATTATCAAAACCATAGCATCGAAGTCATTGTCGTTTTATGACTTTTAATATTTCGTCATTGTATACATTATTCTGATATGTGTATACCGATAGCAAGATAAATACTAATTAAAAATTATCACCTACCTAGAAAGACCGCAGTGGTCATTTGACACCACTGCGTGCGTACTTTGTAAATATTTACATTTCGTTGAATATACTCGTGTTGTGGGTAGTTGAAATAAAATATTTCGTTTTGTTCTATATAAATCTTAAATAAAATATATCTATATCTTATATAAAATAAGAATTTTCATATTGAGAGAAAAGGAAACCTTTTATTATATTAGCGTTTACTCCACTGTTTCAGATTCAGTACCTCACTTGACTTTACGTAGCGCAAACCTAAGAAGAGGTCGAGGTCGGGGTCCAGGGCATCGTGGCCAGTGTAAGTTTAGCTAAATAGCTAATTGAAAAACGTACATCAATAGTTGGTACGGTAAACAAAACACGAAGAGATATTTCAGCTACTATAAAAAATGCATCCCTTAGTTTATAAAAAACACATATTCACAACTCTGAAACCTGCACACTTACAGTTTATCAAGGAAAACCTTCAAAATCAGTTATGATTCTAAGTTCACTTCACTCTAATGTATTTGTTGATCCAGAAGAAGCAAAAAAGAAGCCGAACACGGTGAAGTTTTACAATGCTACGAAATTTGGAGTAGACGTTATTGATCAAATGGCCAAGAAATATAGTGTCAAAGCACTTTCTCGTCGTTGGCCCGTGCAAGTGTTTTATAATATTTTGGATTTGGCAGCAATTAATTCTTGGATTTTGTACAAAAAACTATCCGAGAAAAAAATCAGTAGAAAAAAGTTCATTCTTGACTTGGCAAGGGAGTTAGTCGGCCAAGATACCCACTCCCTGATGACACCATCTACTTCACAGGCCGATAATAGCATACCACCAGAGCCTGAAGAAGAACGTAGTGGAAAGGGAAAACGGTGTTACGTGCAAAAATGCAGGAACAAAACCAATAAATCTTGTATTAGTTGTAAAAAGCCTTTGTGTGGCTCCTGTAATGTAAACAAGGAGCTAAAATGTCAAAAATGTGCCTAATATTTTCATTTTTTTATCAAGTAATAGATGTTTAATTACTATTAAGTTCTTTTATTTACTATTAGATGTTAATCAATAAAACCTAAAACCATGATACACGAATAAAACATTACAACCCATGAATGAGTCATTTGACCCCACTTGGTCTTTATAGATAGTTCAAAATTTCGATCTTCCTAGTGTTAAAGGAACAAGTTGTGGAAAAATTTAACAGCGTTGCGTTTGCAACATTGCAAATTTTAGACACCTAGGTTTCTTCACTGTTTTCAGAACCTAATCTGTGTTTGCTTATGTGGACTTTGAAAAAAAAAAAAACAGTTAGGATCGTTAATTATTTTGTCTGAGTTTTGACCGATGAGAGTATGTGGCGTCGAAAAAACAATCGAAATTTCGACATACAAAATTAAACCACGAAAAAAGGATCATTATCTCACAACCCACTAGAAATTCGCCCAAGAGAAATCTTAAAACGAATCCAACTCTTCGACTGCAAAAAGCAATTAATACGGAAATGGTCGAAATTAAAGGAACACATATGATCGTAACCTTTATATCAAAGCTAGCCAATTAGCGAACAAAATGCAGGATTAAAGTTCTGTGTTCGAAGATGTGTGCTTTGAAAGCACTTTTTATGTTCAAAAGGGATTTCTGCCTACGACCTGGTGCGAATGCATTTTAAATGATATATCAAAGACGACAGTTCTGCCACACCAACCTCATAGGACAAATAACAAAAACAGCTTTCTATTGGTTTGCAATACATACTGAATACAGTGAATCTCAGATATTTTGAATCTACATCCTATGCTTGAATTATTCAAAATATGGAAACCGTATGGACACCGCGTTTTATTTGGTCATTTCTAAACAAGGGAAATACTATGTATAAAAGTATCTTTTCCCTAGGACTGGAATCCCCTCTGTCTCTTGCCTTCTTTTTCTGAATTATCAGAAAAATCACTGTCAAACAGGACAAATCATTTAATGTTATATTTCTGATGGACGATTGCTTAATACGGCAAAACATTCCACGGAGCTTAACTTTCAAGATTCGTCCAAAATACTGCAAATGGGATGAATAGCAATAAGTCGATTAAGTTACATTTGAGGAAGCGACCAGTTTTTCACAGTCTCGCCTGGTCTTAATTTTTTCACACATTGCATGTTTTTTTGGATCATTTGACTGAAACTCTTGGTAAATATTGTGAAAAGTACACACTGCGGCCACCTTAATTTGAATACGTGCACATTTTACTGTCATTAATGACACTAATAAACTTCTTCCTAACTGCTTGATCGTTTCACCAACCAAATTTCATCTTTTCAACACTTAAATAAAGACAAAATTCAACCCATATTAATTACAAGTCGACTGGTATAGGCAAATTACATCCAAAGCAATAAAGGTATGGGACATGGGGAACTGATTCTTCAACTCCAATGTAACTTTAACAGATTTCAAGATTGATGAATCAATAACCCAAACATCGAAAATATGTAAAAAATTGCTCCACATCCAACAGTAAGTTCAAAGAAGATAAATACAAAGTATAAAGCAAAGAGATCAAAGATGCTATAACTTATTGTTTCCTTTGATATATGCTTCCTGTTTACTGATATAAGAACAAAACCTGCAATTAAAAAAAAATTGCGCAATGAATTGATTCAAGGACACAAACAGAAAGCGATTTGAACGCGGCATCAATGAGCAATCACATCGATCTGAAACAAAATGAAGCTCGACAGGATAACCGATGTTTCTAGTAATCTGCCCTAGCCATTGCAGAAAATTTTTTAGAGGTAGTGATAAATTATGGCTATGAGCGCTTAAAATTGTTTAGGCTTTTTGTATGGTGGTCAGCATAAAACATTGAAGTTCTTGCTGAAAAATTTACAGGTCAGTGTTAAAACTACAGTTCTAAAACAGATGAGTTGTGAGACATGTGTGCTAAAACAGATGAGAGCTTCCGAGTGCAAAGTTCCCTTGAAAAGTAATTTCGTTTCATAGTACATTGTACGCCAGTCTGGTCCATGCATGTAGCTTCGAACGAAGAATGTAACATGAGTTAATACGATATAGTTTAATGATGGTGAAAATTAGGGGCCATCCTGGGGAGCCAAATAAAGCAATAAACTAGCGCTTTTTCAAAAATTGGAATATCACAGCGGCCGATAGCTCAATTTGAAAACCAAAGCAAGTACATAATGAGTTCATTCCTGATTACTCTGAACTATAAACTGACGCTAAGCTATAGTAAAATAAAAGTTACTATCAGCTAAAGTAAACTGCAGGCAACAGAAACAATACCTCCAGGGAATGAGAATACCAACGGCGTGAAACATTTTCTTCCAGTAGTGCAAAGTTGCATTAGTTGTTTTGGCAGAGCATTTTAATGAGGAATTAGGAGCTGTCAAACTGGGGAAAAGCTGAAAATTTCTTAGAAGGTGTGCGACGTTTGTTTTGTTGCAAAGAGAATAGGCTCGAACATTTTAATTTTTTTCATTGATTGTCCAAACTTTCGCGATTTCGACTTGTTTGCACAGCATTTATTCCTGTATTCCCCCTAATCAATGATGAAATCAGAACTTGAAAAAAATCGTGACCATGAACAAGTTTCCGCGTTTATAGCGCCAGAAACTTCAAAAGCCTTTCGAGGCGCAAGATAGTGGGCAAAAGCTGATTTAAAACGCGAGAAATGAAGAAACTTTGCTGAATATGAATTCTGTTCACAGTGAAAATGACTTTCCCGACTTAGCAACACTGGATCGAGAATGGAATGGAAAGGAACATCCTAATCTGTGTTTGGGATTCGTCTGTTTTTTCCATGCTCTTGTACTCGAGCAAAAAATTTTACATTTTCATTGCTTTCGTTGAACTGATATGGAAACTAACTCGAAGAATTGAATATTTTTTTCATCGAGTTAGAAATTGATAATACCGCAAAGCGAACCCTGCCGTCTAATGAATAAAGATATCGAAAACTAGTTTCCGAAAGAAATTCACTTCAGCCGAAATATTTTTTATTATGAGATGAAATCAACTCGAAATTAAAGTCAACTTTTGCAAGGCATATGTTAAAACATCAAAAGCCATTCGTCAAACTGAATTATTTAACCAAATATTTAAACAACAAATTTGCATTCCAAATGCCTCCACGATAAATATTATAAACTTTTACTTTCTATCCAACTTTCCAACAAAGCCAAACTCATCGTAACCTTCGCAACGCCAAATGAATCCAACAAAATCACGTTGTATTTGCAGCTATCACGTCCCAAATCCCATTAAATCCTTAACAAACAACTTTCCCGAACTCATCGCCCTTGTCCCGCTCTCGGATCATCCTTGGTGGGCATCTGCAATCGACCAAAGCAAAGTCGTCATAGTAGCACCTTGTCGAGGATTCGCCAATTAAGCAAAGTAAAAGAAAGTTTATCGCTGGGCTCAAATCACTCAATCCTGGACGTTTCGTCACGTTTCCCACCTAAGACGCGTGGATGCCACCCCATCCCTCCAACGACTTCTGCGAAAGTTCTGAGTTTGCACTCATTATCTCCCAAGGTCGTTCTTGTTTTGACATCGTTCCCTTGTTTGTCGACAACGCGGTTACCTGAGATTCGGTCCCTTTCGCTCAAGGACTCGTCACCACCCCCAGGCCCGACTGGCTGGTCGGGATCGTACCGATGACCGCGAAATAGGGACAACTACAATAACAAAGGCCAATGACTCGGACACTTGACACTTGGGCGGACAATTCCTCATCGCTGCGGAATTTCGCAGCATGCAGCATGCAACGAACAAGTTCTTCAAATGAGAGCGCAAGAAAACTTACTTGGGGACGTAGACGTGGAAACGGGAACGGCTACTACCTAGCGATTAATCAAACACAACGGTCGTTTGGTTCACAGCACTATTTGGGTTTCCGTCATGCAAAACCAAATGTTGTCGCGCGTTATCAACGAGACTAGTCACAAAACAAAACTCACTTCACCTGCTCGATATCAGCACTGACACGGAATTTCGACTGTTAAATAAAGTCCCATCAATAATTATCCGCAAGAACGGTCGCCTTGCTTGCCACTCATCAAAAGGAGCGAACGCGGGCAAAACTTGTATTTTGTCTCGAGCACCCTTTAATCCGCCAAATGCCAAACGAACAAACGGACATGTACACGGCAAACCGAAGAAACAGCTTCACTCCAACTGAGTAGGAAAGATGTACAGAAAGTGCATCAAGGCGCGACGGATGAATACGAACGAACGTCGAAGAGCGAAAGCAGCTGCTAGAATTTCGAAACGTAACATGGGAAATTTTATTTGACACATGGAACAGTGCTGCCACTGGAACTGCTTCAGTAGAATTTCAAATGTTAAACAGTTATGTTAAAATGTTTTTTCGAATTCGATTCGAACTTCCTTTTTGTAATTCACACTAGGATCACCTAACGGCTGTGAACCAGTAAAATGGAGTTAATTTTTTTTTCAATGAAGTTAAAAGAACTGAATTTGTTCAATTTAATTTGAATGTCTAAATATTCATAAGAAAATCACATTTTCTTTGCAAAATGCGTAGATCTTTAAATCCATATAAGCTTGTTAAATTGCTACACTACATCAGCCAGCCTGCAACTTTTACTTTTACTAAACTTTTACTTACTTTTTTAACTTTTTACTTTTACTAAAGCATTTTACTAAACGATGTTTGGTGGAATAATAGAAGTAGGTTTCCAACATATGTCTGTGCCAATACTTACTTGTGCCAATACAACCTGTGACTTCGTTGGTGCATTGTTCGTTTGAAATGACCGATTCGAAAAGGTTCTAATTGAAAGATCATTAATAAATAAAATAGATTCTATTTTTAATTAAGTCTAGCTAATTATGAGAATATATTTAAATTTATTGAATTATATCTGTCAACTCAAAAGGTATAAATTGCTAAAGGGAAGTTGAAAACAAGGGATACACATCAAGTAGGGAACATAAGCAGATATATTTACGAATAAGCTGAAACTGTATGAGGGAATATCATATCTCTTTGTCAAAGGCTCTGGAAGTTATGCAATGTCCCACAGTATTCCAGATTAGTTGTAATATTCTAATTTTTTAAACAATCCCATGTTAGTATTCTGAGCAAACTTGCAGCGATTTAACTCTAGAGTTCAACGTTGTTTCCAAAACTCAGTTGCTCAGTATTAAATTGGATTAGTAAGTTTTGGAAGCAAATGTGCTATGAATTTCTGGAGAGATGTATTCCGATATGAATTATAATAGATTTCTCATAGTCTTATCGACATGGCGGCTGCTCGATAATTGGCTTTAGCTTCCCAAAATTAGTTCCAACAATTAGTGCCCCCTTTTCCCTCGTCATGCGGTAAACCAAATGTATTGCATGATTGTACTATGCGATTGTACTAGAATGTGTTCACGCATTCTTCCTTGTTATCGCAAAGCTCGACGCGTGTCGTTTGTTTCGATGACTATTTATTTTGAATGTTGACCCAGAATGGTATAATCTACTAAAAGTGACGTCAGGTACTCCAAACCTATTACTTGTTTACACTCTGGCGATTTAGGGCGCTTAAGGTTTCAAGTTTTTTCTTTCTTATCGGGAAGCTCAACACATTTTGTATGTTTGAACACTGGTTTATTTGGCATGTTCTCACTGTTTCTAAAACCAGGATGTTATTTAATCGCATGTTTTGTTAGAGTATGGCCAAAAAGTAGAGCTCTTAGGTTTGGACCATCAGTCAAAAAGTCTATCAGCATTTGTCAATAAATAGGTGGATAAAAAATTTCAAGTATGTCTAAACGGATCATTTCTATATCAAACTTTGCAGCCTCTTAATTACTTAAGAATTCTAAACAAAACACTACCCAACATTTCAATTCTAAATACAGCTGAAGAAAACCTCGTATCCACTCTATGTTGACCTGCAAAATGCAAACCGTGCTACGTGGAGAATATTATTTAAGTCAAACAGAAGGACATAATACTGTCCATAGAATATTAGAATATACAACTTAATACTTTAAATCTCTTTAAATAAATGTGTATTTAAATAAGTGAGTATTTTATTATTAAATATATTTGATTATTCCTTCAAGGACCATACACTCAAACAGATTATGATATAATCAAGAATTTGTATAAAAGTAAAATAAATATGCTTAAGACATGTCAACCACAATTTTCGTTATTGATTATAATACTTTGCCTGGTCAAATAGGTAGGGGCAGCTGAACTATTTAGTTAGAAAATAGGAACTAGTGTGAAGCAATTTGGTATAAAATATTTATTATAAAATATTTAAAAATCAACATCTCATCTGGGGCATACTTCAGAGGCTTGATCTGATGCAATGATATATGAGAAATTTGTGTTATCATCGCAGTTTGAAATAGTTTCGGTTTATTTCAGAGCTGAGATATAGCTCACCCAACGTGACATACAGAAGGGTTAGCTTGAATTTTTTTGTCTATTCCCATTGATTTAAATTGCATTGGAAACTGGGTAATCTGCCACTTAATATAAAGACTTATAAAGATTATTTCACCTCTAACTGAAATCTAAAGAAAACTTAAGTACGTTAAAAAATTTTCCGAAAAATCTTTGAAGGATGCTAACACGCTGCATTTTTAAACCAAAGGACATTTATGTAATTTAAATGTTACCACATTTCCTAATTTCGCGCAAATCTGATCTCGCGCAAACAAAAGCTGTTACTTGTGCCCTCAAAGTTTCTATCTTTATTGCATAAATAAACTTGAGACAATTATTTTGTAACATTTAAAATCAATCGCTGGGATATTAATGATAGAAATAATGCCAGTAATTGATTCCTATCATGTCTTTCACTAACTATTCAAGGTATTAAAACTAAATGGATAACTAAAATGGAGTCACTTAAATTTGCAATCAGTTTATCATAACTTGATTTGGACGTTTGCATTTAGTTTGGTTGCAGCATATTGTCTCGCTTATTATGGGGATTTTGATCATATGAATAAGTTAGACACGAAAGAGTGTCAAGTATCAAAAAATAATACAGTAATTTTTATGACTTTATTAAATTTATTGTAGAAAAAGACAATTAACACTAGGAAACCATATTTTAAATAGCCTTTTACTTATTTTTACTTTTTGTTACCAAAAGCGATCTCAGCTTGAATGAATCCTATCTTCCAAGTTTCAATGTTGGTTGGAACAAATCATCGAAGCCCAAGCTTTCTTAATTGATCCACTTTCAAATCAAAGTAATATAACTAGATTGAACAGAAACACAAAATGTGTCTTCACTGACTCAACTTTTTAAGTTTCAAACCCACATAATTTGTAAGTAAATAATGAATAATCCATCGAAAAAGCTTCAATGAAATCAGAAAATTTACTAGAACTAGTCAGAAATTCAAAAAAATCAAGGATTAAAGTCTAGTCACCCTGGTCTCCATTCATCTATTAATTAACCCGTTGCTGACCATCCTTTACCCATAAAGTTGTTACTCACTGTTGATCATTCTTTTTACAGGACGACAGAAGTCACTCAAACTTGGTATGATGGAAAACATGGAGAAGTGGGAATGATAAGATCCTGAAATGAATTTTGACAAGATTTTCAACTCTTAACTTCAACTTTTAAAATGTATGGACTTCATTTTCCTAGATATAAAAATCTATCTCAACATAAATATACATATCAACAAATAAAGTTGAGAATCTCGCGAATTTGTTAGCGCAGGCCAATGTTCATTTATTTTCTGTGTCCACTAATTCCTAAGTAAAATCGAGTTTCAGCTTCTTGCCGCCGTTCACATCTCGTTCATTGCACAATCTAAAAATTAAAACAAGAAACAATTACGATTAGGTTGACGATAATATATAATTTCTCTATAGTGCAATGAATTTAAAGCTATTTTCAATCCTGCACATTTTCACATGAAGAACATTTTTAAATGTTTGTTGACTTGTTACTGAAATTACTTAACTCCTTTTTGTATTTGAAAGTTAGTGGCAAGAATTATAAGATTTGTTTTTAAGTTTTTAAAAAATTCTTGAATAGTATAAACAATTATGAAAGACTTAAGCTTATTTTTTGTACGCAACATTTTCTAAGTCAGAAGAATGATTAAGACAAAATAAATGAACAATGAGTTGAAGGATTCTAGTGACATAATGATCTTTTCGCAATTGAAAGATTTTCCAATTCAATCATTTCCTCGAGAAATTTCCCATTTAATGGCCGTTCAGTGCGTTTGTGACATTTCCCCGTCATATTGTTTTACATGCGATTTCTTGTGTTAGATCGTGGAAATGGCTGCTAACAATTATTGCGGTTTTACATATGGTGGAACACAATATGGGTAAGTAATTTTATCTAAACTTGAGTTCTCTAGTGCTTGCGTGCAATTGTGGGCCAAAATAAACAGGTGAAAGTGATTACTTGGTCTGTGACAAACAATTGAAAAATTTTCTGTGCCGGCTCTTTGACCACAATGGCGCCTGGAAAATTTCCAACTTTGGCACATGAGAAAGCACAAGCCTCGAACAATCAATAAAAGTATTGGGCAGGCTAGACGTGATTGTTTTGCTCGTGGACAAGTGATTTTTCAAACGATTAGTAATTTGAACTTTTGATTTTATGATTACAGGGCCGCGGCAGCGGGTGCGGCATATCCTGCCGCACAAGCTGGGTATGCGGTTGCACCAGCTGCGACCGCTGCCTATGGGGCACAACGCGCCGGCTATGATCAGGCTTACCAAGCGGCTGCTACACAAGGACAATTTGCAGGTAAGTTCTTGGAGATGAAAGTTCGCTTCAATCCAGGAATCGAGCAGTGACGATGGTGGAGGTTTCGTTTGAGACCTTCATTTGTTATTCGCGGTTTGCCGTCGATGACATGCGTCATAAGACTTCCCAACTCATTCTCTTTTCTTCAGTTTTTGGTGGAATGCTTTATTGGAACGTTCAGATGTATCTGGATTGAAAACTTAATGTTTTAAATGGTTTGGTCACAATATGTGTGTCGCAGTAAGAAGTTTGGACAGGCATGATACCAATTATTCCGTCAATCCATTCTTGAGTGCTTATCGCTTAGTGCTAACTTTAGTAACTTATATGTCACCGAATTCGACTGAAAGCGTAACACTCAGTTGATTTCAACTTGATGCCCTTGGTTCCGCGTGAGGAATGATTATTTCGGTAATCGTTCTTATCTATTCTCAAGAAATCGACAAGAATTGAGCTTGTATAACGTCCATCATAAGATATTCCAGACATAAATATCAACGAACGACAATCAATTAGGTCGGCCTACAACAAATAATTTTGGCGTCTTAACTAGGCGTGCTGTTGTATCTTAAATTTTTAATTGCTAGGATCAACACAGCTTCAAATTTTAAGTGGGTCGATCGACTTTCTACAAAGCACATCCTCTTGAAATTTCTTTTTTTCAAAATTCTCTGGAAACATTTTCAAGACTTGAAATTTAATTGATTGATTTACAAGAAAAACCATGTTTGGCATCCAGGATATCGCAAACCGCCTAAATATGCGAAATAAATTTACAATTCCAAACAGCGATGTCTAAGTATTTCAAAAGATAAACATTTTTTAATCGGCACAAGATTCAGATATTCGCATTCAGTATGTAGCCCGGGCCGTAGGTTAACACTTTGGTGACCATCTTTACATTGAGTTCTGTTCCCTCCAGCAGTTTTTCGAATACCATTCGAACACTTTGCCTAATTCCTCCCTGTTTTCAATGCGCATCACTATCACGAGGAAACGGAAAGCAGGAAACTCCGGCGGCAGTTCCATGTATTGAAAATTGATTATATGTTGATCAAAATAACTCGTGATCCTTCTTCTACGATATCCAGAGGTACATGTTAAATGTAAAATATACGACCATGTGGCTAAAGTTGAACTTCTACATCTGAACCGTTGAAACCATTCGAGTATGCAATCGGTCACATCAATATGTATTTTCCCAACTAGAAAGTAACGTTTAGGATTTGGTTTGATGTTGCCGTAGAGCTAGACATTGCTGATTTTCACGAAACCAACTGAAAGTAACATCCTGGACGCAAGACATCCGCTAACATATAACGACATGTATTGCCGTTGAATAACATTTGATCTCTGCATTTGGATTTATTACCCTAGCGTTAGGATTAACTTTATATCATGGCAATAGGAATATAGTGTCAGCTTTTTGACTTAGCTGCATTTAATATTTTGAAGCATCATAACCTAAAACAGTAAATTTTCAAGCTTCAATATTTAATGTTCACCTCACAAAACAACGAATAAAAAGTTCAATAAGTAAAATTAATCGTAATGCTGTCTATCAATCAATTCAATTCCTTTCTGAACTAAACATATAATTGTGCAATATATTTCTTAGGTTATATAAAGTCAATGTTTCACATAAGCATGATTCCTTTCATTTCCTTACATACCTTATGTTTGGAATCTGAATAAATGCGTTTGCTACTCTACTAGTCTTAAGCATTATAACAAATGATGAACATTTTTAAACGCGTTAAGGTGCTGTATTTGTCTAATTTGCAAAACTTAAAAACTGATGTTTTAGGTGCTGCTGCAAATCCGGGCGCAACAACTACATACGATTATGGTTACGGGCGACAATATGATGTCACGAAAACGTATTACCAACAAGCCGGAGCTGCGCCGGGATATACCGCTCCTGCCTATACTGCAACCACAACAGCAACTAAGGTGTTATTAGTTTCCTTACTTTTTGTGTTATGTTGTATCAATCGTGTCCTTTCCACACGGTCGTAACGATTTATTATTGTAATGTAGTCGTTATTATGCTTTATTTCCCCAAGTTGATCTATCAATTTGTTCCGTTCTTTTGTTGATAGCCAGTGACAAGCGATGTAGTAAACGTTGATGAATAACTTTTTGAAAACTATTAATGGGCGATGTCTGAAGCGCTACCCGGTGTTTGCAATCAAGTCTTGCATATGCTTATCTTCATATTCAATCTAAATGCTTGAAAGTTAGTTGTTAATGAAAAGATGTCTACGTCTGAGTTTGAAACGAGAGTTAGGAATATTTATTATATACTTAACATTCGATCTGATTGATAAACGGACACGAGGCTTTTCGAATCAAATCACAACAAAGCAAAAGTGCTGACTATATTATCCCTCCCTGTGAGAGAATAAATTTACACTTCATGTGTTTGCTTAACAGATCGCTTAATCACAAAACATTGACAAATGGAGATATGTAGTATAACGAGAAATCTTAGGTTGAAACTATCCAGCAAATTTTCCAGTTGAGTTCTTCAGTATCTTCTTTCAACATCGGCGCCGTTTCAGACATATCCGCTCTTCTATGACATTCTATCTATTAATTTCCCAAGCACAGAATTAGTTTGTAAGCCTAGAGTTGTTGTCGTTGTTGTTTCGTTGATTGTTACCGCTTTAGGTTAATCCTGTTCATTGGAACACAGACTCACTATTCGGCCCCACCAACAAGGAATATAATACCGCCGGCAACAACGAAAGCCACTACAGTCACTACAACTCAAAATAATCAAACTGTTACCAATGTGACTCCGAATACAGCACCTAAACGTAAGAATACCATGTGTAAATATGTGACCACTAATGCAGTTATTTTTCTACCCATTCTGATTTCTTCCCAGAAGCACAAGCAACTACAAACACAACTACGTATTCAAATTATGATGCTGCTTTGTACAGTGCCGCCACAATGTACGTGGCTCAGCAGACTAACAAGGCAAATGCTAAGTAAGTCAATGAATGGTTTTCGAAACGAGCGCACTACGGTGACGAACATCATTCGATTTTTGATTCTTGTTTGTTTCTTGCAGTGCCGCCTGGCAATACAAGAAGGCAGGCCCGGTCGGAATGAACAAACAGCGTGCGAAACCACAACCGCGTCCTCAACAGTTGCACTATTGTGAAGTTTGCAAAATTAGTTGTGCTGGACCGCAAACATACCGCGAGCATCTTGAAGGACAGAAACACAAGAAGCGTGAGGCCAGCTTGAAAATGATGGCCAGTGCTACTGCAACAAACCAAAATCGTGGTAACAATTACCACTGTGAACTGTGTGATGTAACATGTACAGGGAATGACGCCTACGCTGCCCATGTCCGCGGATCGAAGCATCAAAAGGTAGTGAAACTACACCAGAAGCTTGGAAAGCCTATTCCGTCAACCGATCCGAAGAAACCCAGCAAGATTAACTTCGTTGCGGCCGGCGAAGGCAAAGAGGGAGAAGCAGCGGTGGCCGAAGTTCAAGAAGAAGAAATCCCATCCGAGGATATCAAACCAGTAGGAGTAGAGTATATTGAGGAAATCAAAGATGCCGATGGAAAAATTTTAAGCTTTAATTGCAAACTGTGTGAATGTAAATTTAACGATCCTAATGCAAAGGAAATGCATATGAAAGGTCGTCGTCATAGACTTCAATACAAGCGAAAGGTCCAACCTGATTTGGTAGTTGATATTAAGCCGACACCTCGCCAGCGTCGTATCCAAGAAGCTCGTGCGCAACGCGCCTTGATGCAAGCTGAGTATTGGAATTCGCGACGTAATAATGACAACGACGACGAAGATCCGATGTACTGGGATGAGCGTCGCCGTTTCGATGATGAATTTGAACACTTGAGTTGGATGCAACGGAATTTCCCCGGGCCGGGGCCACGCGGGCCTCCGATGGGTCGACTTGGACCGCCAATGGGCCATCCATTCTATGGCATGATGCCCGGACGTCGACCCGAGAGTTCGGATGATCGTCATGTTGTTGCACGTCATGCTGAAATTTATCCGAAAGAAGAGGAACTGCAAACAATTCAAAAAATTGTATCTCATACTGAACGTGCTTTGAAATTTGTGTCGGATGCTTTGACTGAAGCCAAGACACAAGCAACTGAAGTAAAAGCTAATGGCACAAATGCTTGTGATGCTAAGAGTGGTGATAATAAGGATAACAATGGTAAAACTACAAAAGAGGATGGACGAGATAATCAGATGTTCTCATTCCAAAAAGAGGCTGAAGGCGGTAATGTTCGTATATTGAAAGGTGTAATGAGAGTCGGATTGTTGGCTAAAGGTGAGTAATTTTACATAGTTGAGATAATTATTAACTATTTGGGTAGAATTTATAGTTGGCTGGTTATCATGGCATGAAAACAGTAGCCATATATGTCATAAAACTGTCTGAATTGTACGAATTTTCTTGTGACAATCATTTTATTTGACGCCCGAACCATGCGAACAAGTTGATCTTTTGACAAATTTTGAATTTTCGAAGATATTAATACCCTTCGCTAATTTGTGTGCACTGATACTGTTTTCCGCTTGATGGAAATTTGATTTTCAAGCCTAGTAACAATTTACGCTTATCTGCATGGCAAAACAACGCGAAGATTAAATAATCGGAAAATGCGTAACATTCGGAAAGAATATGTCTATTGCAAGACGGTTAATTCGGTTCGATTGTTTGCTTTCATGGACTCCAACGCAGCTCTAGTGATTTGGTCCTAATTTTCTCAAGTTCTAATGATATAATCTTTTACGTATCTTTGAGCCGTTACTGCTTCATGGTTCAGCGTTTTCAGACCATCTAATTATGTCGCTCACCCACACGTTTTCACAGTTTGATAGTTGATTTCACGATCGACGGAAAATAAATTTATTTTAACATCTATCCGTTACCAGGAGTGTTTGTTCGATGCCTCTTATTAATTAGGTCCTGATCCAAATGTTGCCTCGCGGAAGACAGTCCGCACGTTGAGAAGTAGTGAAATACCCTCGCGGAGATGAATAATTTTCGTGTAAGTCGTTTCTGATAGTTTGGTCGCTTTTGTCCGTACACTTCGTTTGGCGCTTAAGATATTGTAAAAAGTCAGCACTGCTACTCCTAGAAATCTATAAATTCGAGGAACATGTGGTTAAACTTTCATGAGGACTGTCATGAAAAACAGTCAGCATAAGGTGAAAAACAGAGTTTTGCGAATAACGCGTTTAACGATTTTTTCGATGAAAAATTACAAATAAATTGGACTTACGGCTAATTGGCGATGCCTGCACGATACAACATGCCTCTGGCTTCTTCAAAGAGTTAACGTTCATCAAATTCGACCCCTTTTCGCTTCATATTGCTCTCTTTGGAAGCGTCTGACGCTTTGTTGGATCTTATGCGCGCTTAATCGCGTGCATCATTGAAATCAAAAACGACTCTACCAATTTCAACCTCCAATACTTTCGAAATTTCTATTACTTGGTGGAATCTTTCATTGAAAACAAATGCTGAATTTCTTTCCACAAAAAATTTTTTGGGGCCATTCTAAACAGCTTTATTAAAATTTTGAGTGCTTCCTCCGATTCCTCATTTTGTGAGTAATTAATCGTTGCTCAATTCCTCTTAATTCGGTTTTTTAATGTCTTTTAAATCTTGAGTAGGGGCAGGAGGGTGTTTGAAATCTTTTAGGAGTATTCACCTTAAGTTTACGATAATTATATCAACTAAGCGGATACGAGTCTGTCGAAATGATAAAATCAAGCCCAAATCCCTATCCCAATTTCCTATATCTATCGTCGAATATTCAATCCTTAATTGATTGATAACTCTTTCATGAGCTTGATCTTCAAATCAGCAGTTTAAATCTTTTTTTATCACCACTGGTTTTTCTTGACAAATGTAGTCGGAGCCTTTTCCAAAGGTGCCTTTGAAGTTTTTTTTAAGTTCCTTTGCAGCTTTTCTCTTTTGAGTACTTTAAAGCTTCTTAAAGTACAAGGTACTTTCTTATCTTCACTTGGCATGCTTGAACACATGTTTTGTAACGTGCAAAACACACTTCGACTGTTTTCCGAAAAGCTCTTCGTCATATGGAAAACTATTAACTTTCAAACGTGTTTTAAAAGTTTTTAAGACCCGATGTACGAAGTCGATGTACAAACCATATTGCCCTCAGCCGGCACGAGCCAATTAATCTATCGCCAGAGCTACGAGTAAGACACATTTTGACACCTACAACACGTTGTCCCTATTTCGAAAATGAATCTTGGTTCCCTTGCACGTCTACGCCAAAACTATTGTTGCCAGTTTTTTTTAAAATTTTGATGCCGATGCACTTCTAAAGTCAATCCCCAATTCCTTAGTAAGTGTATTATTGTGAGATGTTCGCTTTTTGGCTTAATATTTGAGCATTTTTTCCATGGTGCTTTTTATCCATTAATAATAAAATACAAGAGATGTATCCAAAGTTCCGGGAATTGCGTTTACTTTAAAAAAGCATTATTTATAGGTGTTATTCGTGCCAGACAAGTCTTGGCATGTTTATGCAATTATCTAATGCAATATTATTCAGTCTAATTTTTTTGTTTGACTGTAATAGATGCGTTCTGATGGCACTTTTTGAAAACATGGAATATGCAGCAAAATCGCAAAAAGCAATAATTTTCTTTTTGTGAGAAAAAGGTGTGAAAACATCAGAAATTATTCATCATCTGCATGAATTTCGTGTCTGCAGGAGTCAAAAGTACTGTTTATCGATGGATCAATCGTTTTAAAACCGGTGAAATATATCAGAAGACAATCGGTAACATCGGTGCATCGGTAAATGAAAGAAACATTGTTGCCGTCTAAAGGAGGACAAGGGGAATGACTATTGGTCAAGCTAGTGTCCACCTAGGGATAGTAATACGACAAACTCATGCCATTTTGCACGATTGTTTTGACTTCAAGACCTGTCAACTCTTTACGATGATGGATTTTGGTATCGAAAAATAACCACCGAAGAAATGAGGCTTCCTAATTTTAATCTTGGGACCAAAAGTCAATCCAAAGAATGGCGGAAACCTGAAAGTTTCAACTTAAAGGGCGTGCAGTTCTGTCTGCTGGACGATAATGCTTACTGTATTCTGGGATTGCGAATGGATTATTTGGTGGTAGAACAATTGTCGCAAAGTATTCAAATTTCAAATCCATGGTTTACGATGGGAATTGCTTCCACGACCACCTTATTCGACGGTTCGTTTCGGTTCGGTTCGACGGAACGATTCGATTATCACATATTTACGGATTTTGAAAAAAGCTCTTACAAGGAAATCGCTTTGAAAGATTAACAGATACGTGCCATGAAAAGTGAATTGAGGAGACACTGTGAACATTCTTTTATGTTGAAAACGTCCATTGTTATATTGACGATACTTGACAAAATAATAAAAATTATAGCTAAATTCTTTGAACTTGCCTTAGACTTTGAAATTTCTGTAGGAGTTCAAAGTTTTTTCCCCCAACTTTGGAAACATCCCTCTGAAATTCGAACCAAACACATAGAGAAGTTTAGCGTTCTAACTAGAAAATAACACTACCTGCAATTGACAGTGCATTGTCGCTTACAAGGCTATTTGACCGCCAAAAAATGCTGACTACAGTTACACACTGGAATAGAGTAATACGTACTTCCAGCTAGAAACGTTTAAACTATAACATACAATAGCAACAGGTATTCGAGCAAACAAAGACCGAGCAGCGGTTGCAGTCAGCGGGCGGGCTAAGCTAACGCTCTCAGATAGATAGCAATGTACGAATTCCAGAAAAATACATTTGGAAAGCTCGGATAGTTCTGAAATTTTCAGAGAATATTTTTAATCATATAATCTTACGATAAAGGAAAAATCGCTCTTTCGAAAATTATAAAGTAAGCTTTTCCCTGATGTTAACACTCAGCCCCAACAAATTAAGTGTCTGGAACTTGTTTTTCAATCAAATCTAAATTGAAGTATTCTTCCCATTTTATTTTCTAAATTTCGTTAAAAGTTCAGAAGAATTCAATGGATTATAAATTTTGTATTCTGTTTCGATTCCAGGTCTCTTGTTACAAGGCGATAATATTGTTCAGTTGGTAGTTCTGTGTGCCGAGAAGCCAACAATAACTTTATTAGATCGTGTTGCAAACGAGCTACCAATACAATTGCGCAAAGTTGCAGATGATCACAGGTACAACGTTAGCACAGATCCCACAGAAGGAGCAGTATTAGTATCAGATGGAACAATTACGGTTAAAGTATCACTCACATCACCACTGTTACGCGAACAAGGTACCTTGAAACACTCAATTAAAATGTTAAATTGCTCGATTTCGAGTTACCAGTTTCCGTTAGTATTTGTATCTCTATCTCATAAGGCTCATCGTACTTTTTTTTTTATTATTCTTGTCTCTTATTTGTTGGTTTCTGAATAGGTAATTGGATTTTCATACTAATGCAATCATCTTCGTATAGTTTTATAGATCTTATTGCAGAATTTCCATCTTTGATAATGTCGAAATTGGTGCTTCGAAATCGATCGCAGTTTTTCTTTATAGGTATTTTGCCGGCGCCTATTTTATTCGTTTCTTATTGCTCGTTACACCATCAAACTTTTGGTGCTCCATATAACGAAATATGATTTGAATTTAAACTGAAGATGTGGCTGCGAAAAAAATAGGCACGATTGCGAAGCGTGGTTATTATATAGTAATAGGACGAAAAAAGAACAAAATATCAGTTTGTTAGTGTTTTTAAATCTTGAGGCGGTGCACGATCACGTTGGTTGAGCTTTTATAGCTTCTCTACATTAGCAGGACTGAAATTCAGAGTGATTAGGAATTTCTAATATCGAATGCAATTTGATTTTGCTTTGATATACTGTGAATATTATCATTCAATATCAATTTTATCATTGATTGTGTGATTGTAAGAATTTAGATCATAACGAACCGGTCGACTGTGTTGAACGCTAGGTCGAACTTTAAAAAAATGCCCATTGAGTTCATATTGACTTGAGGGTTGATTTTAAGGTTACCAAGTTTTCAACATAAAACGAAGGTCAACACAAAGCAAAATCGAATTGTTTGCATATATCTGCGATAGAGTGAGTACGGCCAGGAAAACTGAGACCAAATAACCCGATAATTTGTTCTTGCTTACGAAAACGGTACACAGTGCACTAACGCTCACGAATTGGATGTCTATCGACGAATTAAACGTAATTTATTTAACTTTGCCATAGAATGCGACAAATAATTCCAACGTAAAACTAGCGAATGTCATTGCAGCATAAATAATCCAAGAGTGACATCCAATGCAGATAAGCGATAAGCTGCATTGTTGTGTTAATTTTCAAAATAAGAAAGGAAGTCAGTGCTTGAACATTAGCTAGGTATCGTAACTAGCGTCTAATATTTATCCATAAATATAAACCATTGCTTTAAGCAAGTAAATATAATTCGAAAATGAAGGTATCAAACGAATATGTGTAAACACGAATACAAAAAAGTCGAATAAATCGAAGAACATACTCGGAAATTCTTGATCTAGTTAAACATCGCTCGAAACCAATGAACAGAGAAAGTGTGGGTGCCGTACAGGATTTTTGACCATAGTCGTCGCCATGCAAAACAAGTTATAGGCAATACAAGTATATTTCGAGTTGAGGTTAAGGAAATAGTAAACGCTGATTTTAAATACATTGAAGCGGCTGGCATTCATTGATAAATCCTCCATTTTTGATTATTCTGCTTCAATCTCGGTCAATTGTTCCCAATTGACACAGGATTAGGATTGAGTTTCTCTTGAGCTCGGATTATTTAGGTCTAAATTATCTTGTTTAGCTTTGGTAATCCACAAAATCTTACTAACACTTCTTAGCGAGTACTTTTCCATGATTTAACAAATGCTAGAGCAGTGTTTTTGCATACAAATTTTAGCTTGGAGTATTTATCAATATGATTATCGTGAAAATCCATTCGTTTTCTTTTCTAAATAACAAAAAAACTACAAACAAAAACCAAAAAAAAAACAATCTTAGTGAATGTGTGTGGACACATTTAATGGTCAAACATTCTGTTACTTGTCATCCCCACTTTAGATACAAGCAATGCGACAACAGCTGAACAAACAGTTCAGAAATCAGAAGATCTTCTGCCGCGTGAACCCTGTCTACAGGCACTAGCCGCCTTACGGCATGCAAAATGGTTCCAGGTTTGTTTTTCAAATTTCAAATTTAATGTTTTTCTTTTATTATTTTCCAAACAAAGTGATTGCTGTTTATTTTTCTTAAATAACTTACTATGTAATAAATAACATTAATTTTATATTTTGTGAAAATTTTTGGCGGGTTAATGTAATGCTAGCTGATAGTTATTAAAGAGAAATTTATGGGACATGTGTAGAAGCTGATGTCGAGGAAATAATATGTTATTTCAAGACTAGTTAATCGTTAGAATAATTTTTTAAAAAATTTATTAGGATTCCATAGAAAGATTAATAGAAAATGACGCACGATCCCCTTTCTTGTAATTAAACTATGGGTATTCGATTTAGTTGGCTGTTAATATTTGTCATCAAACAATAGCGATTCTCATGTGTAGGTAAGGTGGCGATAAGGTGTAAGGAATCGATTTGATTCGAAGTGCCGAACGTAGGGTAAAGTCCGCAAATTATTTTTAGAACAGGTTATACATAGCAATATGATGTAACAATAAAATAAGGAATGGAAGGAAATCTTAATGCACAATACATTTTGAATCGAATCGAATTTATGTTTTAGGTGCGTTTAAGGTCTCTTCGATCTGATTTAAACGTGTTCGCAATGCAGTAATAAACAGTGGTTAGCATTCGGTTTCGCAAGTTTCATATCCAAAAATTCTGACAAATCTTATTTCTGATAAATTTTAACTTGTTCTGGAAAGTACATAAAATTCAATTCAAACTATTCAATTTTAAATTCGAGCTTCCACTGATATCAACATAATCCAACATTTGTTGCGATCCATACGAAATTGCTTATCAGTGGTTCATTGTCTGTCGGCCGCAATCACCACTGGGATGTGTAACTTGACGCATCGATTTGTATTTAGACATTTTTGTCGGATTTACCTTGACAAAAAAACAGCTTCACCGGTCCCGTGCGACTTTGAACGAATCTCAGATTTTCAAATTACTTTCAAATGGCATTGATTCGACGATACAGAAGCATCTAATTCAAATACAAGCATACTCAAGCCCACTCCACGAACTGATTACCAGAACAGTTTTACGGTGTAGATGCGTCAATGGAAGCATGTTTTAGTCGAATATGGTTTTGTTTTGAACTTCTTGAGGGTCAAAGGAAGGAGGATCAAATACCTAGCACGGTATTCAATGTGTTCATTACATGAAAATTTGACTAACTACCAGAATTGCAATAAATGCAGATATGCTGAGTTCCGCATAATTCATTAATCCCAAGTTTTCCAAGCTATAAAGATACGTTAGTTAATTTCAGGGCACATCCCTTATATCAGTTCTGAGACTCCAGTACTGATTGTAAATAAGTAAATCTGTGTCCTGTTGAAATAATCCATGTCAGAAATTACAGAGAATGATTTGAAGAAAATGATCACTATAACTCGTGAACATTTCCTTCCAATCATGTCTATAGCCGAGAAGTCTCAAGTTCATTACAATGAAGAATTTGAAGGTACATATCTGAAACTTAAAGACTGCTTAAACTTTCACATTAAACTGGCTAAATAGAATAAAAACTGTAACACACGTAGAACGGAGCCCACTTTGACACATCCCATAGCAGTGAAAACTGAATTGTAGGGCCCCGCATATTTTTGAATTACCCCCAGTTCAAGTTGTTTATCGATGAATACCTCTAGATTATTGGTTGGAATATCAAGTCGTACCGTCGATATTGAAAAGTATTTGATTCTTTAGGCAAATATCATGTTTCGCATTTCTTTCGAAAAATTGCCTGGTGTATCCAATTTGATCATAAAGTTGTAATTTCGGCGGAATTAAATTCAATGAAAAGTTTATATCTATCAAATTTATCAAAATATTCCTTAACGGTGCAAAAGTGATACATTTGTGTTAAACAAAGGAACACAAAAGTAACTCAATTGCGCGAAAGTCTCCTGTACGGGTAGTATATTATTATTTTTCAAGTCATCGGGTATTGTTGTTTTTGAGGGAGGACGAAGTTTCAACAACCTTAGCTGGGAAAGAGCTGGATAAAGCTAAATCGCGTCCTCGTTGCCTATCCTTGATTCTCTAAAAAGTTGAGTTTTTTATGCAAGATTCCAGGTATCGCTCCGAACCTTTCTGATGTCAGTTGGTTAGCCAACGACACCGGCAAAGTTACAATTCTAAGTTGTAGACTATTTTAATGATTTAAGTATTTTGTATGACAAATAGGATTGGTTTACTTCCCTGCTTGGCGTCATAGGTCATCATTTGAGGTACAGAGAATCGTTCGGTGTAAGTCCTTCTCTGTCAGCTTGAAAATGTTGTGTCATATCCGTTCAGATACATTTATTGAATTCTCATCTCTGAAATCAAGCATGGTCGAATTGTGGTTGGCTTAGCAACAGTATGATTGTAGCAGCTACAAATTGTTTTTGTGCTATACCATTCATTGTGTTGCGAGGCTATCTTCTTAATCCTCGATTATTTAAACTTGGCTTTTAAAGTAATTTCTTACTTGATTGTTCATTTCTAATGTTCTAAGTTCATTTCTCTTGATTATAATAATATATGTATATATATTAGAGTTAGTCTAAATATGCGGCACTTATTGTTTTTTTCCCCATTAGGACAACAGTGTCATCATCCTTCTATTTATAGATTCCTCCGTATTGGCAAACAACTTTTGCAGGCCACTCTTGCACGCTACTTTTGCTAATATAAGTAGCAATCGTTTCGCGCAATGTCCCTTCTGAAGGGGGATGGATAGGAAGATTTCAAAGAACTTATGGCGCGTTACTATAAACGTGTGAGGTGTCTTGTTGCATTGATTGAACACGATTCTCTTCCTTTTGGCAAGTTTAGGAGCTTTTATTTTGAGCTGTAACAAGTCGAGCTGTTTTCAGTAAAAGCTTTCTACGATCAAACGGTAGCAGCTTATCATGGATGATTTGAAGGTATCCCATCAGCAACTGCAACATTTTTATGATCACTAATTTTGCCTTTGACATGGTCTAGGACATTTTGGCTGCCCTATGTCGTGATCGGTTGCGTTTTGGATTGTTCTGTGTGATCTTCAGTTGTCATCGTCACCACGCATCATCATCGGTAATGGGTTGGTAATGGTTGGTAAATTAAAAAGTGATTCGCAAACGGGAATTCGTTTCATGTTTCTCTTGACAATTCTTGTGGCACATAAATATCGAGTTATTTATTCAACTCAGCATTCTTAAAGTTGTTCAGAACGGTTGGGTTGTTGATCTTCAACTTCCTAGCGATTCTGAGAGAGTGTTGAGAACTCTGTTTATCGCGACTTTTACCTTTTTTTGATAAAAATTTCGGCAGCAGTTCTTCCAGACGCAGTGCATACGGAACGAATATTGCATCAGAATGGAATCGAAATTAATCATATTAATACAGCCTTTGTAAACTTCAGAAATTTTTTGATTGTCTGCACAGCCTTCTCATTTTGCAAGTAGAAAATATGTGAAACGTGACAATGTTTTCTTTTGAGACTAAGTAAGAAGTGAGAATAAAAATAAAGAATTATTTCTCGTTTTCAATGTACTCACCTGCTACTCTGATACATTTTCAAGATCTTTCAATTATTCTTCATCAAAAATTGTTCAAAACAAAAGCTGTAAATGCGTTCTTCACTTTTTCATCGTCTGAAAACTTCTCCCCTTGAATTTCTGTTTTATGCTTTGGGAACAGATAATCATCACTGGGAGCCAGATGAGAACAGTAGGGTGGTGTATGGTTTGCAGAGAATTCAACGCAAAGCGGCTCTTGTGAGCAGCCGTGTTATCTTGTAGAAGGAGGATACCTTTGGCCAATTTTCTCCACGATTTTTTCTTTGATACAATCTTTAACGTTTCTAAGATTGGAGTGTAGTATTTACCAGTTATGAAGACGCCTTTATCTTTTAAATAAGTCAATTGCATTCCTTCAGAGTCCCAAAAAACAGTCTGAACAGTCATTTATTTTAACTAGCCCACTTTAACACCTTAAAATTCTTAGTGATGTACCCTTAATGGGCCACTGCATAGTGTCCTGTTTGAACTCAGGTTGACAATGATAAATCAAAATTTTGCTCCAGTAACAATTCGATTCAATAGTATATCATTGGCTTCACTAAAGAGGGTTTCAAAAGGCGCGGGAACACTACGCTGTTGTTTCTGAGGCGGCGAAAGCATTCTCGGCATCCACCTAGCGCTGCCCTTTTTCATGCCAAAATGATAGTAAAAGATTCAATAAATTGTTGTATCCGAAACTCAAAACATTTCTTCAAGCTGATTTTTCTTTAGTTCGGCATCTGCCAATATAAATTTTACACTTTTTTTTAAAATAATTTACGGAGTAGTCACTTCGATCGGCCGTCGGAGCGAATAGTCGTCTTCAAGTGGGTCCCTGCCTTATTTAAAGAGAGAAAAGTTACAAATGATTTTCCTTGGTAATAATCTTGCTAGTTTGTTGATAATGAGTTATTGAACGCGTATCACTCTGTATCTTTAATTGCATTTACCTCTGACCTACCCTTCCGTTCTCCGAACTTAAAAACAACCCTCATACCATCGTGTTTGATTAATTGATCCTTTTGATTGTAACGAATTCGTTGTACGAAGATCAATTGATTAATAAGACCGCTCCTATTTTCATGGAGCTTTGAATTGTCCATTGAATAATCAACCTATTACTACTACTGCTACTACTACAACTGCTATTACTACAACACCTGCTATTACTACACAACTACTTTTACTACTACTACAATTATTACTACTATAATTACTATTACTATGATTATTACAATTATTACTACTACAATTAGTACTACTACGACAACAACAACAACTACTACTACTCCTACTACTACTACTACTACTCCTACTACTACTACTACTATCACTACTACTGCTACTGCTACTGCTATTACAGATACCTATTGACTAATTCTATGCAAGCTTGTTCAAGTCCCAGCTTAATATTCAAGAACGCGTCCTCGAATTTCATAACCGTGTTAACATTTTCACATCATTTGCGAAGTTGTTTGCTACTATTCTAATTGAACAACAGTGGAAATTCTTTCATTTTATTGCAATTCGGAACTTCAATCAGAATCAACTGGAGTTTGTATATTTGTTGAAATTTACACTTTGATCCTTATCACAACTTGAAAAGTATCAAATTTTCTTTCCTTAATCGGTTTTGTTCTGGACCAATGTTAATTCCTTTTTTGACGTTCCCTATCCATTTTGTAGGGCAGGCAGAGTTTTTCCAGAAAAACAGTTTGATTGGTAACAGGTATTACATTTTCCTTAAATTTTGCTCTGTCATATTTCCAAGAGTCAACATTCAGAAGATTGTTCAAATTTTTTAATTTGCTGCTCCATTTGCGGTCGGTTCTATTCACTTATTTGTGTTTTCATTTTTGTACTTGATCTGTCACCTAAGAACGACAGCTGTGTCTAATTTTGAATTACTGATCGGGATCAGAGTTTTTAAAACTTAAATAAACTGTTCAAGAGAGCTTATTTGACAACTTTTTAGAGGGAGAAGATCGAGGACGAAGATCCTTTGCCTATTGCCTCTTAATCACAGGCAATAATTAACTCAATATGAGCGAGCGGTAATATCCTGGCACCCTATGAAACGAGTACAAATACCTGAAAAGCTGATGGTGGGAGTCAACGGAACGCATATAATCTTCTCTGAAGTATGTAAAACCAAACGCTCTTGTCAACAACAATTTTTGCTCCGTGTGTGCAGAATCCGATAACTTGGATTGTTAATTTTCGTGAGTGGAATCAGTAAGATATGTTAGGAAAATTGTATAAATTGTGTGATTGCATAAATTTTACATGTTCTAGCGATATGTGAGAAGGATCTATTAAAACACTTTCCTCAACATCCACTAAGACTGATTATGGGATTCTTTTATACCTGCCAGTATTTCAAATTGCTAATTCTATTCTGGCCAATGGGACAGATCTAACTCTTCCTTATGACTTTCTATCAACAAGGAAACAAAAAGAGGTGAAAGTAGCGACATTGACATTCAGTTGTGCTTTTCAGTGTTTTTCAGTGAATTTTGTTCTGTTTCATAATTTCTTTATCAGCAGAATAGATGAGAAAAGCTCAATTAAATATTTACAGATTTTAATTTCATCGAGGAAGCTTAAAAGTCATTCCTATACTGGATTCTTCTTCGATCCTTAGCTAAACTCATTCGTTTCACTATCAATCGAAAACCACTTTTCATTCTGCCAACATCAGATTATTCTGTCTTGCGATTCAGCCAAAACAGGTTTAATAGGTTTGTCTTGATACTAGGTTAGTTATAAAATAATTCTAAACATTTGACATCAGCTTCTTTCAGCCTCATTAAATTTCTTTTTAAACGTCATATTTCGGCTATCCACAAAATATCCGCTACACTAATAAAATATCAAATATATTTAGGAATGTCCATTTCAGTTACACTTTTTGTGATCTAGAAAATATTTCATATTGTTTGATAAATTCAGTTTTATCTCTAAATCCTAGCTAACTTAAAGCACCTCTCATTTAGAAAAAAAAAAGTTAATTAGGCAAGCAAAGTCTTAAAATACAACAATTTTAAATAAAACTGAGGTGCAATTGTGTTCGCAAGTACTGGTATGATTCTTGAACTTGTTTTGCTATTTAGGCTAGAGCAACGGGCCTGCAGTCCTGCGTTATGATAATGCGTATACTTCGTGATCTTTGTCAGCGAGTACCAACGTTACAGCCGCTTAGCCAATGGGTAAAATGCGCGTAAATTTGCTTTCCTTATCAGTTTAGACTTTGTTGAATTTTTTCTAGGCTATGGAACTATTAGTCGAGAAGGTGATATCGTCAGCAGGAATACCACTTAGTCCAGGTGATTGTCTACGGCGTGTTATGGAAGCGTTATCGACTGGATTTTTAATAAATGGACCAGGAATTTTGGATCCATGCGAAAAAGATCCCCACGATGCACTGCAGGGATTGTCCAAGCAACAAAGAGAAGACATTACAGTATCCGCCCAGCAATTTTTGCGTTATATAGCATTTAGGCAGATTTATAAAGTAAATCTTATTACCTGCTGTCAATTGGAGCAAAAAAATTATCTTTCTGATCTTTGAAATAGGTTCTTGGTATGGACCCGCTCCCAGCACCAAAATTCCAAGCCAGAACATGGAGAATTCATCGCAAGCGAAGGCGATCAGGCGAGGGAGCAGACAGCGAAGGTAGGCAAATGAATGATTCGTTTTAAATACGCAGCAATATTTTGTTCTTCATTTTATTCTAACAGTAATTCTTTCCACATTTCACACAGGTGATGGAAAAATGGTCAAAAAGGAAGGTGGCGAAGAACGTATGGAAACAGATTCCAAGTGAACGTTTTTAAAATTAATGTGCAACCAGTACGAATATATTTATCTTAGTGATTGTTGAAGTAAATGCAGCTTAGACTTTGCTAGATTTGAAGACAACATTCTACCTACAATATTAATTAACCGCAAGGCGAATTTTAAAAGAAAATACGACATTGTTGGCTCAATGGAAGGATTCAATAAAATTACACATTTGAATATTTGAAAGTTACGTATTACACTTAAAACTAAACACTGAAAAAATTTAAAATTTTAGCAAAGAAAATAATTAGGAGACAACCCAAATTAAAAATCTTAAAATGAAATGAATGATATGAAAGAATTGACTTATTACTGTTTAATTGTATTAAAGAAGAAAAAAAAAATAACATAATCTCAATCTCAAATTGATTTAACAACAAAAAGAAACAAATAGAATATAAAATTTAATTTTTACCTTTTAAATGAGAATGATGAACAATCAGGTGCGAATAATGATCCACGGGAAATAAATAACTCGGAGAGTAATAGTTTGAGAAAAGTAGACGCAGACAGACAGAAAATAGGTTTGTGTATTTGGTTTTTTTTCCCAAAATAAAGTATTATATTGGAACGGTTGTTTTAATTTCGCTGAGACAATAATTGGTTGCAGTTATTGTTCTTTTTCGTTGTCATTATTAGAAACAGAAACTAGGAAAAAATAAGTGGAAGGGAGAGATGAAGATGCCTATCTTCGTGTATACACATCATTTTTTTTATTTTATTTTTGTTTAACAGTAATTTTCTTCGAAATTATAACAACTAACATATAAATACCGCTGCGAAAAAATATCAAGACACGTCGCAAATTTCATATATGATGAATTATTATGAATAATATATCATAGTGTAATACCAAGTCAAATCGTAACGTTAGGCTTCCACACAATCGATTGTCGATCAATTCGGAATCGCGCCCGTTCGGACTACACACGAGATAGAATCGTAGGCCAAGCCACATTCAGACATTTCTAAAAAGCTCCTTACCCATCCATATCAGTCCTTTGACCGTACTGCTCTTGTGTGACTATTGAATGCATCACTTATGCAGCTGATCAAACAGTCGCATATTACGAAATATTTCTTTTACATTTGGCGTGATTACGTACCCGCGCACGGGAAGTACTGCTGGCTTGTCTTCTTGCTGATGGTACATATGTCGAAATGGTTGATTCCAAATGTCAATTGTCTGAGTGAGCTCATATGAGCTACTAGATTTGCTATTACGATGACACGTTTTTTGTTGAAATTCTGAGGGATGAAACACCGGATCTTCATACGAAGCGTCCACAGAAAAGTCAAATTAGGAATTATTCAAAGCTCCTGTAATCTCCTTATCTGTTACACCTGCAACAACATAAGCGCACAAAAAATTCATCTCTGTACTTTGCATAGGAAATGGGAACACAAATATTATTAACGTGCTGTTGTACTTTGCAAAAGACATATGAAGAATATTAAGCCCATAGCCCATTATCTAGTTTTTCGACAAAATGTTACACCGAGTTTTCAGTTCACAACAGAGAATAAGCTTTTTAGCACAGAAAGACACGTGATCACTAAATAATTCAACAGATGATTATGGATTTCGTTACCTTTGCGTGGATGCATGATGCGACGTTCATATGCCACTGCTATTTTAAACAATATGAAAGATGACAGTTGATGTTTCCTATCCTAGTCCCGTATGGCTATACGTTCAATGATTGCCACTAGCGAAATAGTTTTGTATTTCCTGGTAAAATTAACGCCATATACTTTTTAAATTCATATGTACTATGCCATAGGACAGATGTACGCAGGAGATTAATGCCTTGTGGGGAAAATCATCACCGTTTATGAGCGCAACAAATCGTTCAATTCTATCCTTATTGGAATCCAAATCAAATATCTCCTTTGCTTTATCTAAATACTGTAACCCTTCTGATATATTTTTTTGAAGTTAAAGGAGTAACGTCAGATCCGTTCAGTTTAAATTTGCAATCTCCACAGATGTTTCCTTCAGAAAACACGGTAAGACGATCCTTAGATGCTTTAAATCCTGGCGCGTTGCTCTTTTCTTTTGCTAAACTAGTTCTAAATGGCATCTTTTTCCAATATAGACCTGTATCACCTGCGTTTCATGCCTATGGTAATGAAGTGTGCAATGATTTGTTGATTTGCTTATGTTCCCACACTAGGAAGAATAAAAGTAAAACAAATCAACTTCTTATCTGTTGTTCGACATATCCTTCAAAACAATGTCCAAAAAATAAAGCAGAAAACGGTCAGCACCTTTCATATGTACACGTGCCGATCGACCAGTTAGCTTTATGTTAAGCAAACCGTGCAGTTGTTCAAATCGATGGAACCATCCTCTCCAAAAAATTGAATATGTATTAATATGAATATAAGTATTAAAAGCTTCTGCATAAGCTCCATATTAGGACTTCGAATTTTCGTGATTACCCAACACGATTAAGATAAACCAGCTTGAACAGTTTCACGAATTTGATCAGCATGCTTTAGTATCGTATTCACAGTTGTACGTCCCAATTTCATCGCTTTTCCAATGTCTGTTATCTTTCCACCTGCTTTGAAAATATCCAATTTCTGCTGTATTCGCATGCATTCGTATCCTGAAACAACAATGGTATTTTAATCTACTCTTGCACGTAAATTTACAAGCATTTCACAAATCAACCGATCCTATCCTTTATGCATGCATTCACGCAATTGGCAGGAAATATTTCCTCCAATTATAGAGGATGGGGTGGCGGGCAACGGAAAACAAATGATCAGTATCCCTTTACTTTATTCTTCATCATATCACTACATCCCCTCTCTGGCCTTCGTTTCCTGCAGCAAGCATCTCCAATAGTCTCGGCCCTTGACCGCGTCCTCCCATTTTCAAATCCGAGCAGCGATGAATTGGCTTCGGCAACAGAGTGATATGTTTCCTTGGTCTCTGCACTTTAGTTCTCCCAACGAAAACCTTTTTGAGTATTCGTTGCTCGTCCATACGATTTACATGGCTAGCTCATTGCAGCTTCTCGGTGGTCTCATAATCGTTGAGACCTCTGGCCCGTAAACAATTTTATACAGCTCATGGTTGTATTGAATTCGCCGATGGGTTTCGTCTAGCTTCGGTCCAATCTACCTCAGGTCCCATCGCTCAAACGAGTTGAATATTTTTGCGGGTGCTTGGGATAGGGCCCATGTTTTACAACCATAGAATAGCACAGGTTTTATCACAGATTGTTTTCCTGTGTATGCAGCTGGTCCTCAGAATCGTCAAAACTTAATAGCTATACTCTTCAGCGTATTTCGTCGCTTTCATTAACGATTCTCGTTGTTTTGGTGCCTAGATCGATATTATATTATCCATCTGTAATATTTTGTGTTTTTTTTCGATCGTGTTATGAGCTTTGTTTTCTTCTCATTGATTTGTACCCTACGAGTTTTGTTTGCCTGTCGATGTTCGTTCAAAAATCTTTGGCAGTTATTAGCGACTACTTTGCTTGATTTTTAGTAATAGTGCGTATCAACAAGTAGCTTTCTTATGCTTTCATATAACAGAGCCAAATTAAATAGGAAAGGGGCTAGCCCATTTCCCCCCTTTAGCCCGGTATTGTTGTCAGAGGCGTCGGTGTCTTCGTTATTAATGCGGTCCTAGGAGGTTGTTTTTGTCATTGGCATAAGACGAACTTTCTTGGCAGGGATACCTTAGCGAAGCATTATCTAATACATTACGTTACGATCAATGCAGTCGTATGTTGGTTTACAGTCAACAAAAATTTGGCATACGTCTATGTCGAACTTCCAGCACTTTTCAAGTACCTGCTTGACAGTAAACAATTGGTATATCATCGATCTGCCAGCTCTGGAGCCACCTTTATACTCCCCAATAATAGTGTTGGCTTATGATCTGATTTTATAACCTAAGATCTTCGAAACTATTTTGTACACCATAGAAAGTAGTGGTATGCTTCTATAGTTTTCGCACTGTAGCTTGTCACCTTTTTTGTGGATAGGAAATGTAATTGATTTGCTCCGCTCGTTCAGTATATCTTCTTGTTGCCAGATTTGCTGGAGGATTTTGGGGATGGCTATCTGAACACTGCTGTCATCATATTGAATGAACCCCACTGGAATTTCATCGATACTTATTGATGATATTTTGGGTTTTACTGACGGAACAGACGTCATCCAGAGTTTGGTGGCGCCAATGGAAGCTCTCCAGGAATATTTATATCTATAGGCTCCAATGTTTTGGAGCTTTGCGGAGGGTTAAGAAGTTTTTTGAAACATGAAGCCCATCTTTCCTTGATCCTGCTTTCATCAGCAATTATATTGTCGATGGCATCACAGAAGTGCATGATGACATCTTGCGCTGATAGCCTTGCTTCAGACTTTTCCCAACTTAGTATGCTGATCATATGTTGTTGCTCCCTAGACTTACATCGATGCCTCTCAATTGATCGTCATAGTATTTTCTTTTCTTATTTCATTTTATTCTATTCGCAACTCTTCTGAGATTTTTATGCTCTTTTCTCTTCGTCACGGTGTTTCTACCTAGATATTTTATTACGTCTGATTCTTTTTATTTAACGCATCTTGGCATTCGTCATCGAACCAATCATTTCCTTTGCCCGGACTCGATGTGCGATCGTCTGTTCTGCCACGGTGTTAATTGCCTTTGGTTGTCGAGGCTCTTCTTGAAATTTTTGGCCACAGATACCGTTTAGAGTCTTTCGATGTAGAAATTTTTGCAGAGGGCTGGTGTACATTGAATACGCTTTTGACATGAGCCATCGATTTATTAGATTAATCAAGCAGTGATCCGAGTTATAATTGGTTCCTCGGCATGAGCGAACGCCGGGTATATTTGAGGCCCAACGTTGGTGGATCGGAACTAGGTCGATCTGACCAACATTGTGTGTTGCCATCCGGTGATATCCAGGAATTTTTTTTAAATATATGCGTCCATGTGGGAGCAAGTCAAACGCATGACTAGATTTCTGCTACATGCAAAGTCAATCAAGCGCTGGCTGTTGTCATTTGTTTCTTCGCGGAGTCTATTTCCTCAAATCGTTTCCCGATGAGATAGATAAATTCCCGATAAATCAGCCAGAATTATTTTAGTGTCGTTTGTAGACAATGCATCGACTAGTCTTTCTAGGTGATTACAGAATGTTTCTTTTGTGTCTTCATCCTTTTCGTCGGGCGGGGCGTGTACGTTTATCAGCCAAATTTTGAAGAATTTCGTTTTTATAGGGATCGCATGGAACCGTTCTTTAACTATGTTAAAGTGAATAACATGTGATTTAAACTTCCTATCCACAAAGAAAGCCATTCCAATTTCTCGGTCTCCAGCTTGCTTCCCACTTTCGAATGTTATGTGCGATCTCCTATCTTGAAAATCACTTCCAGTACAGTTTGCGTCCTGGGTTGCCAGTATGATTACTTTATATTGGCTGGGATATTGTTAAAGGTCCTTTCAGTGCGAGGGTTGTTATCACCTTCAAATTTGCTCATATACGATACATGAATTTGGTGTGGTTAGTACAAAAATTGCGTCATGTATGTGATAGATTGGACGGGGAACCTGATAGTACTTAATGTCAATAACAAATTACTTCAGCATTACTCCGCAAAATTTCTACTTGAATTATTCTGCCATTGCCTTGTATCAATTTCATCATAAGTTTTAATTATTTCGTGAAATGTTTTGTATTTATTTTAAAGCTTTATTTACAAGCAAGTTAATGGACATTCTGTTGTTTCATTACAACTCATAGTCTGACTAAATTATGAAATAAATATAGAGGTATTTATTGTTCTCACAATACTTGTATCATTATTATAGATCTACCGAGCTTACATGTATATCACAGACACTGGTTTGTAATTTAGCGTTAAAGACATGTTTGTCTAGTAAATGGATAATATAAATGCCATTACAACTATTAGCCTTGTAAGTTTGCTACTAAATAATTTACAACTGGCATTTGACCCCAGCAATCTCGTTGATGATTTTCTGATATCTGCGATATGCGTGGTGGAAAAAGTGGTAGCCGTCGTTGTAGTTATTGTGGTATCTTCACTTATCACAGCTGACTCCTTCGTGTCCTCTGTGAGTTGAGTGGAACTTGTTGACCAAGTACTCATTGTAGCGGCTTGTTGGGTAGCATTTGTGGTTACATTAATCACCAGCTGAATGGAATCGTCCTCGGTTGTAATGAAATCATTACCATTATCGACAGCATCGATATGTGTGGCTGGCGACGATAGTAATTCATCTTCGGCGATGTCCAGAAGAGTCTTGGGCCTTTCAATATCGAAGTTGCCTTTGATGATTAATGTCTTCTCGTTTGGATCGAAATCTTCAAAGTTGCCGTCGCCATCGCCTGACATTTCGATATAATCTTCGTCGTCCGTAGTGAGGTCTGCAATTTTATTAAGATCAATGTAGGCTGCACTTGTTGTCGACAATTTCATAGCTCCGGGGGCGTTGCAAAGATCGCCACTACAATAACAATAAGTGACTCCGTTTGCAGATTGACAATCGTCAAAAGCAATTGTATCGCAGGCGCGAAGAACGTCACTGCCTGAAAAGGAAAGACATTTTTTCTCTCGTTAAAACACGGAATAAGTGATATGAATTAGTTATTAATAATTCAGATAATAATCAGTAAACGGAGATGAAGTGCATATGATGTGCGCAAATATTTTAAATTAATTTTGAAAAAAATTTCTGTTTGTACGTTGGTTATGATCCAAAAAAGTATGTAGAATGATTCAATCGAATGTTCAGAGAAATTTTGTTCGTTTTGTTCGTTCCGTCAACTCTTATCTTGATCCTCATCTCAATTACATTAAAGAGTGTTACTTGTTTATGTTAGTGTATTGAGCATTATCAATAACATATCTATACTGGATACATATCAGTAGTTTCTCTTATTGATACTGCATGCTCCTTCCTCGAACGGACAAGATAAGCCACTAAAGAATGACCATTAAATCAGTAAACATAGCTTGTAAAAAAGTAGATACAGAGCACTGAAACCTGATGAAAAGGCTTCATCGGTCTTGCGGGTTTTCCCAAGGATCAATCAAAATTTGTGGCATTAAAGGACCAAAATTTGAGTCTAGCGTTATCCATTTTCGTATTAACATTGAAAAAATTAAATAAAGAATATTCAATACACTATTAGTCAATACTAAACACTCATTTGTCTAACAGCTTTACTAAGATTCACTATAAAGATATTAATAATAGATAGCTAATCTTCGTCGATTCTACGACTACGTGACGTCAAATTCGCTCTCTCTTTTCGGTGCTTGTGGCGATCATTGCATTGCAATTTGGAGGTCGTTTTAATCGACTTTTAAGTACAACATACAAGAGCGATAAACACTTAGCCTACAAAAGGAAAATGAAAATTTTGAAAATGAGGCAATTTATTTGTGAACATCGCTTCCGTTCAGCGTGATATACTTAACCCAGCGATGCTCGAACTTCTGTAACTAGTCTGAAAAATACGTTTTCTCGAGGTCTGCAAAGAAGTCCTCGGTATCAGTGATTAACTCCTGATTCGACTCAAATTTCTGGCCAGCGAATGAATTTTTCAAGTTTTTAAACAGAAAGCAGTCGCACAGGGCATATGTGGAGAACACGGTGGATGGGATATCTGTTTGTAGCCCAATTCGACCAATTTGGCTGTGATTATGGCGGAGGTGTGAGCCTATGCGTTGCCATAGTGGAAGAGAACTTTTTGCTTCGCCAAATGAGGCCTTTTATTCTGAAAAACCCCGTGACCGTTTTGCCCTTCTCCAGGCTGTCGATACAGATCAGACTTTGTGAAATCCAGCAAACCGTGACCATAACCTTTCAAGCCGATAGAACCGTCTTCACCTTTTCGGAGCACATTCTCCGGGCGAAGTTCACATTTTCGACTTTTTCTTGTTCTTTAGTGCGTATCAGTGAATCCATGTTTCGTCAACAGTCGCGAAACAAAGCAGAAACTCCTTCGAATCCCGCTCAAATTACTTCATACATTCTGAAGTGGTTGCGCTTGTTATCCGAAGTGAGCAAACGCGGCATCCATCGCGCTGATTACTTTCTCATACACAATATTTTATGCAGGATATTGTCCCATGCAGTCCTTTGAGCGGCCTGTTGTCACAGCTACCTTCAATCGGTGGTCTGTCAATTCGAGATCGTGGATTTTTGCCACGTCATCCTCCGAGGTAGCACTTTTCGGGGCACCTGGGCATGGCTCGTCAAAAACCGACTTGCCACCACGTGAAAAATTGTTACACCAATTTTTTACGGTTGCAATCGCAGGAGCAGAAACATTGCAAACAACATCCGACCGTCTGCGATTTTGTTGTACGATTTTTCTTCCAGAAACAAGAATCGAAATGCGTATTCTACATTTTTCTAAAATCTGCGGACATTGGAAAGTGGTGTCCAGTTCGGCTGAAATTTTGACAGTCAATGTCTACGAAAATGCTCTATACAACTGTGATAGTGACGATTTCCTTTGTGAAAGTGACGCTATCGGGCAGTGAGGGTTAGTACTGATCGAGCCGCTTTCATAGAAACGGTGTCTCATAAGTTTCTCCCACGTCGCGCTATGAATAACTCTAACTGGCTCTATTTATATAAACATGCAGGCTTATTTCATAGTTTTATCCGTCTATGGTATTCATTTCAGTTGTCCCAGAGCTCTTTCATTGCTGACATGCTGACAATTTTAATTTGAAAGGTGAAGATCGCAGCCGGTGAAAACGGCCTAATCAAAACTATTTTCCCTGAAATCCGAAATATAGTTTGCGTGAAATAGTGGAAGCAACTAAAATTTCCAAGACAACAGTACATAAGCATTTAATCAAGATGGGATATGTGAGTGAATATGAAGTTTACGGTCTACCCCTGTTGACAGACATTAGCTTTATGTATTGCGTGTCTACGTGCGATTTGCTTCATTAGAGACATGAAATAAATGCTTTCTGAAAAAGTCTTGTTGCTCCATCAACAGGACCTTTTCAGAAAGCGTTTTCAGAAAACGAGACCTGATTTTTTTTATCAAAATCCGCAGCAAAATGCACTAGATCTACAGGAAGGTAAACAGGATCTAAGGGAATCAATGGCAAATAGACGTTCAACTGTCGCGAAGTCTTCATTCGAAAAAGGTTTTTTTCAGTGTATTTGGTGGGATTGGACTGGTGTAGCGAACTACCATTTTTTCTCATACGAAAAATTGGAATTAACTCGATTTATCGTAAGCTGCCACAGTAGAAAGGCGGTAAGTATTGGTGAGCTGACAAGGTATCGTAGTCTATCACGACAATGCAATACCGCAAACTGTTTTGGCCATGAGACAAAAATTATTTTTATTTTTATCATTTTATTTTTTATAATTAATTTGTTTGCGACGATCTAACTCATCCTCTATACCAACTGATTACATACTGATGACATTTGCTCCTCTTCTCGAAAAGTTGGTTTTTCCAGCTTACATTTTTCATCGCTTTAAAAAGAAAAAAAAACTGAAATTACATCAATCCCTATGACTCATGTAAAAATTAATGGGACAGATTTTAGATCACTTCTGGGCATTCTCGTGTAAACTGCAGTGCAGAAAGATAATTATCTGATCCTTGATGAACTTTTCAACGCGGAGCGTTGTGGTAAAAAATATGCATCGTGTATGAGTAAAGGTAGGGGTGAATTTCGTTGCGATGTCTACGTTTTGACAATGACAAAAACAAGACAAAAACTTGCAAAGACAAAAGGAGGACGATTTCATTCCCATATGAATATATAAGGAATATATGGGCATTGGTTGCAATGAATAAGCGCCGTCAAAACTATAATTGTGGAACAAAGTCCACGATTGATCAGCAGCTACTAATATTCTAAGTGAGGTGCAAGTTCAGGATAAATTTTCTAAACAAGTCAGATAAGTATGAGATCAAGCTGGAAATGATGTGTGACATTGGACGGTATGCTATATCTTGGTAAAGGGACGAATACAAGCGGTATCTCGTTGGTAGAGTACTTTTTAAAGGAGCTTAATCGCAGTATGTACACACAATAGAAATATTAAGACCAACAATTGGTTTACGTTAGTACCACTTGCCAAAGAGTTATTTCAGCAGCCATTCAAACTGACTAGGTAGGTCCCTTGCAATCGCTCAGAAGGTCAAGTCGAAATGAAAAGGTCCAATATCCCAGGGGAAATGAAAAGAAGAAAAAAGAGAGAGAAACAATGCTAGCAATATGGCCAGAAAGGTTAACATTTCGATGTTTGTTTATGACTCATCCATTATCCTCCTTTCTCACAAGTGTAGACCATCAAAAATAGTCTACAGGGTTTTATTTTGCGATGAATAGGGCCGCATTAGTGCTAGAAGAAACCTCATTAGATAGAGTTCTACAAAAGCACAAAAGGTGATACAGACACCTTGTTTCAAATGTGTTCAGTTATGTCCTGCTGCATAAATATCATAAGGTGGCCAATGTGCGTTTTCTATGGGCTGAAGAATATAGCATGCATCAATTGCTATTTTGTTTACTGTCATATCGCCACTAGATGTGGTGTAAAATTAGTGAACAGGCGTGAATCTATGAAAACATGTATTCAAAATTTGTAGAACCCTGCCTGAAAATCCAACTAATTTCGCACTATTCCCATGTACATCAAGATCAATGTCACGGATATGTTCTCTGAAAAACAGAAAATTGAGACCAGTGCCAGTCATCATCCAATAATATTCAATTCGTAGCTTCGATTAATGGTTGCCTAACCAGAAATGGGTCAGGTTGATTCTCAAAAATATGCTCAGGTTTTATAAATAACTGTTTTCTTAACAATCTATGATATTCGAGAAATTCACTGGGGTGCTCTATTAGGTTGACAGTTCTTTTTTGAAAATATTTGGTGTTTCATGTACAGTAGAAAGTTGAAACTGAAATGGAGTTTAATCAAGGAATCGATTACAGGTGTAATGCGCATATTCAATACTTAGCACCTGTTGCCTGTTGAGTGCATGAAGAAATATTCCATCAGTTTATATCTGTTTAGACACGTTCATATATGATCTTTGATTTTTTGCGTTTGACACTAAGAAAATCTTTTAGAAGCCGTATGGCAGCTTTTTTGCCGACCAGTTCTTGGTATGGGGTAATTAAATCATCAAATAAGCAAATCAAATCAATAAACAAGATTTGAGATTTAAGTAGTTGCAAACACGATATACACAGTGATAATGCGAGGCTCATAATTAATAGCCAAAACGTAAACACGAATGACAAAAAGAAGGAATAAATAGGCAACAATGGACGTTGTTCTGAAAAAAGTTCTGTCTGGATTTTTCTTCGGAATTGCATCCACAGTCTTACTCATATTGTTATTGTATTTTGCATTTTGCATTCTAGGGATATTCGTTTTAGTAATCCGGTTCCAAGGAAAAGTGTTAATTTTCATGAATGAGTACATGTTTTCAAAGCATGCATAGTGTTTTTTCAATTATTTTGTAACTAATAAATTCAAATAAAATTGAACTGTTTGAACTAGGTTCTCACGTAAAATGACCTCAACATTTATAAAATATAAGAAGTTCCTCTGACTTTCACTTCATTATGACGTTGAGAACTAGTTCGAGCAGTGTTATCTGTCCTAAGCGTAAGGGTTTTTTTTTAATTTAACACAATGCGTTATTATATCAAGCAATTGCAACGCAAAATAATATATTTTTTTTTGTTCTTTATCTGAATTAAATATTGTACCCAATCTTCAAGTAATCTTACGTTTTTCCATTTTATTTTCCAATTTTGTAACCTGAGACTCAAAGATTGCTCTATAAGCTTAAGTGCAGCAAAAAATTTTAATGCTAACAGACTCTTGAATTTGAAAATTAAAATTACCGAATAAAATTAACATTCTTTACCCTAGTTTAAAGAATAATAAATTACAAGCGCGATTTAGCATATAGATTGATATCTGTTTACATACATAAATGAAGTCAATTTAATTAATCACAACCACACCTACCTTGCTTTTGAGTAATGCATCCTTGGTAATGTTTCGCGCACTCCACAATAAATCCTTTTAAATCTTCTCCTTGGGATTTATCGAAATCATCACATGAAAGTTGCTTGCTACCGTTCTGACTCTGATGGAAGCTGGGAAAATTATTCGATTGTCCACATACGTAACATCGAATACCATCTGCCTGATTAATGGCTGAAATGTTGAAAGGATCCAATTAAATTTCAATTTATTGGCATGTCAGCTTACGAATATGTAGTGTTGATTTTGTGAAAGGTATCTGAAAACACACTGTTAACTGTTAAGGACTCGTTTATTGGTTAGATTTGGGTACTGGTATTCAAAGTAAGAGATGGAAAATTCAAAATAAGATCATCTTGCGTTTGAGTATTTATGGATCGAAGAAAATTTCAATAGTCTACAACTAGAAACATCAGGAGTGTATCAACACGGTCTCGAGTAAATTCAACTTCATATAATATGGATTTTATCTTTTGATCACGAAATGCATCTTGTATCTTATGAATTAAGTATGCATCTACTGAAAATGTCGAAGAAACTTGTAAGCAATCGTGTAGAATAGATTAACTTATGCGATAATTCTTGCGAACAGTATTGTATTCTAGAATGGAGAACAAGTTCTTCGTTCGATCCAAGCTCAGATAATGTAAAAACCATGTCCCAAGGCAAATACAAAACAAATTTCATAATAATCATGCATGACACACTGAAATTAAATTGATTTCATGTTTAGACCAATAAGGGGTTTATTTATTGCTACGTCTTAGTTTTCCCTCCGATTATTATTAGCTATCATAATTAGGGTTTTCTCAAAGATTTATACAATCCCAAAGAAATCCAAAAGCCGTGTAAGACATGATCTTGATTAGGTTTTCCCTTGATTATTGACTACGAACGGTACCTAGATTCGTTTTGGATAGTGATTTGTTTTGAAAAAGACATAAATTTTCGAAATGAACATGCGACAAGATAAGTATTATTTTTGGTATCTGATAAGAAATAATTTATGTGGACTTCTCGATTGCCTTTGCCGAGTTGATTTTTAATAAAGTTGAAAAATTGTTAATTGAGAGGGACCTTGTAGACTGTATTGGAAATTATTGTTTCATTTTGACATGCAAGCTATGTAAGCTCAGCGAGAAGATTGCCTCATCATATTGTCACTCTTAAATTTTATGTCTTTTTTAGTTAATAGCAGCAATTATTTCTATTGCCTTGCTATTAATTTTCTCTAATGATATTTTAGACATAAGGGCCTCTGAACGCAACATTTTACAAATATTATAAAGTTTCGTTCGTCTCATAAATAAATTTCTGGGACAGTTTACATAATTTACATGATAACAAGCTCATATTAAAAAATAAACATTTTAATTTCGACCACCCGAAAGCATATCGTTACAAATTTATTATTTTATGAAAAAAGGCAGCACATTGAATTTCATAAAACTAAACTCCACTGCGATCTCATTATTTTTTAAATCTTTATTGTCTTTAGTTTTATATCTTCATTTGCATTTTCAACCTTTTTTTACATCTTTATTTTTATTATCGCTTATAGATAATAATTTATGCAAACGTGAGAAACTAAATACAATAAAATAAAATAATAAAACAAAAATAAAGCCTTGTTGATCTAAAAAGTTGATCTAAGACTTTCGATTCAAATTGGTAATACATGAAATGTATTCATGTCGCATTGATAATTTTCTATATATATGTAACAGTTTTTATTTCGCAAAATACTCAAACTAGAGATAAAATACTTTTCTTTAGTTCTGTGATCTTTTTTTTTTCGAAATCGATTTTCGAGCGTAAACTGAAAAGAAATATTTTATCCCTTCGACCAGCTGTCTTATCGTCAGAAAAGGAAGGATATTTTAAAGACTTGCTGAATTAAGGCATATTTAATCAAATTTTATTTGGCGATTGCAAAAGGGGCGAACTGAACTCTAGATCTAGACGACTCAGTAAACTATATCTTCCTGATAAAATTATAAACTTCATCGAAGTGGAACCATTTGTTTCGGTGTGAAATTTGTCGAAAAAGTGCCGAGCAAATGTAGTAATGGTACAGCTTGTTAAGTAAAAGGAAACAATACAGACGACTAAATAGCAAAAAGCCAGAAAAAAACAGCATCGCAAATAATAGGTAATTTGGTGTTATCAAAAGTAATACAAGCTTTTTTGCGACCTGCAAGCCCGGTTCTTGGTCCTTGAAGAGGAATCGTATTTCAAATATGCCTTTTCTGTGATGCCTGGTTTCCAATATTATACCACAAGAAATAAACAAACTGGTCTCGTATGAATGCATCAGTTCCAAAGACGTTTATTACAATTTCTCTCCCCTGATTTAGCGGCACTTATCTAGCCGCCATATGAAAATTTTCATTTAAAAAGAAAAATTATATGAAAAAACTAACTTCCTTTTTATGTTATCATATTTCATGAATAAAAAAATTAAAATGATCTTTACTTGTATGATTAAAAAATAGTTTGCAACGCAAAATTACAGCTAAGTTTTATTAAAACATAAATTATAAAATTAAATTAGATAAAAGATAAAGATTGTTTATGAGGTATGGAACATGGTACCCTAACATTTTCGAGACATGGTTTTTTTTCGACAGCTTTTTTCCAGAATAAACATTAAAAAATGATTTTCATAGTATGAAAGTTAAATCTATATCGATAAAATTTTTTTTAACATATACACCCAGCGGCATAAGTATTGCAACCAATATTTGCTTTAGTAATTCAATTTAATGATTAACTACACTGTATCAGAAGAATTGAAACATGCGGCAAAAGTATTGCAACATAGATAACAGTCCATTCAATAAGTCCGCATTACTAAATCTTTTTCCATATGATTTTTTAATTAATACTAACCATCAAACGATACGTGTATGAATTTGACAGCAATCGGACTATTGACTTGTGAGTTATAGCATTTTGTGTGAAGCAACTTTTGTTATTGAAAAAAGTGGAAAAAGTGAATTTCGTGTTTTGATACCTTGCTTTTTGATGAAAAAATAAAATACAGTGGAAACCAAATAATGGTATAATAAACATGAGCCGAAGTCTGCTTCATCGAGACAAATGGTCGAGACGTGGATTGCTAAATTTAAAAGTGGTCCAGCACCAGCACAAATGATGCAGAGCGCAGTGAACGCCCAAATGAGGCTGGTATTCCCGAAAATATAAAAAAATTCACAATTTGGTTCTGAACGATCGCGAATTAAAGATGGACGATCTAGCTGACGTTGTAAAGATATCAAATGATAGTGTTCTTACTATTTTACACAAAAATTTGGGTATGCGAAAGCTCTGTGCAAAGTGGGTGCCGAGTGAGCTCACAGTCAGAGCAGTGCTTGGCGCTATTAAACCGCAATAAAATCGAATTCTATCGTCGATATATGACAAACCATGAAACATGACTCCACTATTGCACACCAGAATCCAAAAGACAGTCCGCTGAGTGGACAGCAGTCGACGAACCGAATCCAAAGCGAGCATACACAGTATGTCGGAAATGTTCCCGAACTTATTTTGTAGCTTTTGTACGAGTGGCGCCACCTCTTGGACGACACCGGTACTATGTTGCTACATCCCTCTGGAGTGTCTGATAATTTTTTCACCAGTATCCGTTCATTAGTTGCCGAGGTAGACGTGCTTGAGTGAACGTGTGTTTAGTACCCCGGTGCAAGCTCTACGATAGATGAGAAATTTGAACATCGTGCCGCAATTAAATTCTGCTATAAATTCAAAAAAACTTTCGCGGAAACGAAAAAAATGATCGATTCGACTTACGGTGAAGATGTCGTGTCACGGACCACTGTTTACACGTGGTTCAGTCGGTTCAAGAAGGATAGAGAGTCGTTAGAAGATGACTTCCACTCCAAAGGCCTGATACACAAAGAATTTGTGCCCCCAAACACCACCGTGAATGCTGCGTATTACGTAGATATGTTAAAACATCTGAAGCGCCGGATTAATCGCATCAGGCCCGAGTACAAGGAACCGGGATCGTGGAGTTTGCTGGATAACAATGCGCCTGCTCATTCTTCGAACATTGTGAAGCGTTATCTCGCCAAAAATCAGATCGCACGCATCAATCACGCCCCATACTCGCCAGATCTAGCTCCAGCCGACGAAAGAAAGGACGATATTTTGAAGATGTACCGAGCATTCAAGCGGTTTGCACCGAGCGACTCACAGCGATAACTTCAGAGGAGTACCAGAGAGCCTTCGAATCACCCATGGAGCACTCAAATTAGTGTATATCTAGGGATTTCTTTAGATGTAATTTTCGATTTTTTATTTCAAAAGTTCGGGAACTTTTCCGACATACTGTGTAGACGCAACAGTCGACTGGTAAGGTGATGGTGTCTGTATTTTGGGTTGCAAACGGAATAATATTAATTATATCTCCAAAAAGGAACCACCAACAACAGCGACTATTACTGTGCACTTTTGGGTCGATTGAAGGCTGAAATCTGATAACTATTGAATATAATCTGAATGCTGAAAGCTGAATAATCTATAACTGAGGCCTATTTTGATGAGAAATCGTACTATAAAAGTGGTATCGAAAAGTTGGAAAATCGCTGTACTCGTTGTATCTCCCTCCCACGCAACTATGTTGAATAATAAAATCGACTATTGGCAAAATTTTGTTTTTTTCTTACTTAACCTACGGAAATTTACTGTGACAAGGTTCTACAACAAAAAGATAATCGATGGAACGCCGTAAGACAAAAATAGGAGCGAACAAAAACATCCTACTACAGACAAAGAAGAACGAATTCTCGATAATATGGTTAAAAACATCCTGATTTATCCTATAAGGCTGCTTCCGGGACATCGGCAAAAACGGTTAGTAATGGATCTTTAAGAAGAATATGTAGGGAAATTGGCAACAAAACGTATGTCGCGCAGAAAGCTCCATTTATCTCTGAAATCAATAAAAAGAAACGTTTACAATTTGCCAACAAGGAATTAAATAAGCCATTGGAATACTGCTAGAATATTTTATGGGCAGATGAGAGCTCATTTCGTTTCTGGGCCATATCGGAAAACAATTTAAGCGATTTCAATCAAAATAAAGAAAGCCTATGGCCACACACCCAAAGACATGGAGGCGGCTCAGTTATGGTTTAGGGGTGTGCTTGCTTTCATGGCCTTGGAGATTTAGTTGCACTTCACAGTGGAATCATAATGCAAGTTCCTTAGCTTTAATTACACAGGTCTGCGACAAAATTTTTTCTTTAAAATAATGGGTGATTCTTATGTATTTTGGTGCGCTGAGTTCAGAAATGTCCTCAGTTTTTTTCCAGCACGTAAGCATTTTCCGCAAAATGCATTTATGAATATGCCGAAAAAAGTTGTTTTTCCACTTTAAGAATTTAAATATTCTTAAAGTGTCTTTCAAAATGTCTTCAAGAGCTTGTGTTAATAATCCTGATAGTTTCTGTTACATTTGTTTCGAACTTGTATTAAAAAAACAAACTCGAAGAATTACGGAGTTTATTAAAAAGTGTACTTTGCCTATTTTGTTGTGAAGATCGGAGATCAAGAAAAATCTTGGGCCTCTCATAGAGTGTGTTCAGGCTGTGTTGAAGGACTTCGCATGTGGTCTAAAGGAAAGGTGAAATCTTTTCGTTTTGGGGTGCCTATGATTTGGAGAGAGCCGAGAAACATCGGCGATGACTGCTACTTTTGTTCTTGCAACATACAAGGGTACAATGCTAAACATAAAAAAGATATATGTTACTCAAACATGCAATCTGCACTTCGACCTGTGCCTCATGGACCCGGTATTCCAGTACCAGTGCCCCTACACAATTTTGACGATTTGCCAGAGTCATCAGAGAGCGAGTCAGAGCAGTTGGACGATGAGTTTCAAGTCGAAGACTGTGGACCCCAACAGTTTTCACAAGAAGAATTAAACGACCTCGTTCGTGATTTAGGGCTTTCTAAAGAGTCTGCTGAATTACTGGGCTCTAGACTTCAAGAAAAGAACTTGTTGAGATCTGGAACTTCATTCTCTTGGTACAGAAACAGAGAAACACAATTTGAGCCAAATTTTTCTCAATATGGCGAACTTGTATATTGTTCTGATGTTCCCAAGTTGATGGTAACGTTTAACATTCAACATGTGTCAGATGAATGGAGGCTTTTTATTGACTCGTCAAAAAGAAGTGTAAAAGCAGTTTTTCTACACAACGGCAATAAATACGCTTCTGTACCCGTGGGGCATTCTGTGCATCTAAAAGAAAAGTATGACAACATGGCTTTTATCCTTGATAATTTGAAATATAAGGAGTTTGGATGGCCTATCTGTGGTGATCTCAAAGTCATCTCTATGGTGCTTGGACAACAAGGTGGCTATACGAAATTCCCCTGTTTCCTATGTGAGTGGGATAGCCCGGCACAGCACTGGAGCCAAAAAGTGTGGCCAACGAGAACTTCGAAGGTTGGAGAAAGCGAAACGTTCAAGTACCTTGAAAAGAAATTCCCGGGACTGTCTGAGGCAAAGTTAAAGGAGGGTGTTTTTGTTGGCCCGGACATTCGGAAACTAAGGAAAGACAATCAGTTTGAAAACGTGATGAAAAAAGCTGAGAAAGAGGCGTGGATATCATTTAAAGAAGTTGTGACTAAGTTTTTGGGGAACAATAAGGACCCAGATTATGAAGAAATTGTAAATAAAATGTTGAAATGTTTTAAAACCTTGCGGTGCTCCATGAGCTTGAAACTTCACTTTTTGAACACCCATTTGAATTATTTCCCAGAAAACCGTGGCGCCGTAAGTCAAGAGCAGGGCGAGAGGTTCCACCAAGACATCAAAGAAATGGAACGGAGGTACCAAGGACGATGGGATGTGAATATGATGGGAGACTACTGTTGGATGCTCCATAGAGAACTTCTAGACATCCCACACAAACGGAAAAGCTCGAAAGAAAAAGGAAAACGAAGTTTATAGGGAAAAAGATGTAGATATTTTAAAGAATTATAAATCCTTATTGTATATACATATTATTTTTATCAAATTGTATTTAAAAATGTAAATAAACCACTAGTAATATATATTTTTTTTTTCATTTCAAAATGCATTTTTACCTATATGTACTGCGGGTTTTGCATAACTTTCATTTTCATTTTGCGGAAAATCCCTACGTGCTAGAGAAAAACTGAGGGCATATTTCGACTCAGCGCACTAAAATACATACGATTCACCCATTACGGTGAAAAAAATCAAAAAGTGTCAATTTGCAGGCCTGTGTTATTAAACGATAATGTATTCCCTTTTGGCGATAAGCTGGATAAAACTATCGACTGAACTCTCTAACACGACAACGCACCATGTCATAACGGCGACATGTTACAAATTTTACTCAATGAAGGTGGTATCAACATTCTAAATTGGTTATCCTGGTTACCCTTAATATTTAGTCCTGATTTGAACATCATTGAGAATGTTTGGTCTTACTTGAAACGTTCTCGTAGAATCAACATGAAAAGAATACGAGAGGAGACAATTAAAGTGATTGAAGGACCTTGGAAGTCGGTCCCATTAGATTACAGACAACGACTAGATTACAACAACGACTAGTAGAGTCCGTCCCCTGTAGGATCCAGGCAGTTATTATGCAAAAGGAAGTAATGCGGAATACTAATATACCATTTTCTTAAAATATTTCCATCTTTATTATTTTATAATTATTTTTGAGATGACATTTTTTGAATTAATTTTTTAGTTGCAATACTTTTGCCGCATGTTGCAATACTTTTCGCGTAGTGCAGATAATCACAATCCTTTTATAATAATGCAGTGATAACAAAACAAATAGTCAACGCAAATTAAAAGCAAAAGTTTTCATTTTGGTCTTAAAAAAATCATTTTGAAATTTTGTGCTTCGAAATCGTTTTTTGGATGAAGTTCGTTGCTTTGCCACAAGGACTTTCTAGTATTAGTTTCTGCTTTAAATATATATTACTCCCCGGATTCAGGGGTGAAATTCCATCTTTTTTATGTGTTCACTGTCACGGTTATTCATAGTTTCACAGGCTTTTTTACATAAAAGCACTAAATTCTCTTTTTTGGACTGTTGAAATCCACTATGGTAGGGATTTTTCAATTTAGGAGTACACTAAAGTGAAAATTTTTCTTGACTTTGATTTCGACATACTTTGGAATAGTTTTTGTTTTTTTAAATTCATATGCAATTGCACCTTGTGATAGAACTTAGATATAGTATAGTTATCCACAAATCTATGGTGATTTATTGAAAGGCTATTTCATTCAAAATAGCAATAATAGCTTCAATTCTAGCTTTTGGACATAGTCCTCGAAGCAAGTGTTTGTGTGCAAAATTATAATTCAGAAATACTGCCAATACTTTTGCATGTGCCTTCAATGAAGGACTAACAGCTTTGTTGAAGATAATGCAAGTGATGGGAGTAACTGGGTAATTAAACATGGAAAAAAGCGAGATTATACTATAATGAAACTACCAGATATACTCAGGATTGAGGCGGCTAAAAAGGACCCAGAACTGCTTGAACAGAGAAGAAATCCCAAATTGAGATGAATGAGAAGAATAGGAAGGAATGATATATGGCGTAGGCATCAATTGAATTTAGGGAAGGTCTTTCTTGAAAGAAAAAGTTGTATTATAACTTTTAGCGCGATTTTCTCAAAACGATGTTTTACAAGTTTCTGTGCCCAGCACAAAAATAAGGAAAATTTATTTACTTTTTAAAGATTAATAATGAGAAACTTAAATATTCATCCATTCAATCTGAAATTTTATTTTACGTACGGCAATTTACACATATTAACGCTCAGAATCAATTACGGATGAAAAAATCGGAAAAGAATTTTCAAGTTACGGCTTTCGTTCCAAAAAAAAATCGTAATTTTTATTCGATTTATTTTTTCTTAATTAATTCTCTAACGATTTCAATGTTAATTATAACCCTGGTATTTTTCTGAACAATCGTGAGCAGCTTAATTTTTTGGTGGTCTTTTCAACAATTTGTAGCATACGACGGGGGGCCAAATATAAATTTTGAATTAAAATTTTTGTTGAGTAGCATAATAAACAAGAAAACTATACGGAGAAGATTTATACGTTTTTGAATTGAAAGAAAATAATACAATTTTCATACACTTCATAATACTTTTTGTAGAGCATACTTTCCCTCGCGTCGTATGACATCTTGCCACCGTCATGGCAATTTGTAAATGCCATTTTTAAAAAAAGATTAATTTTAGAAGCGAAAATTCAGCTAGTGCTTGGTTAATGTGACTAAATTTCCCAGCTTAGTTTTACGATTTACTGACAAGCCACAAAAGCAACATGTGGTCTGGCATCATCATGATGCCAAGTATTACGTACTTCCTATTCAATATCGCCGGCCTCTTTTCTCTTATTGTTTTATTTAATTCATCCATTTGCTTACAGCATCTCTGCGAATTTGGCTTTCCTTAAGTTTCAAAAGCTCGTAATGTATTGGTCCTTGGATGTCTCACCATATACACAACATTCTCTTCATCAGGTGAAGCTCAGCTTAGAAGTGAAGGGGACAGGCTGTCCTCCGGGATCGTAAAATGCTCTTTCCTCACGGTGTTCTCGTATGTAATACATTTTTCATCACCCGTCATCATCGGGTCTAAGAAAGGTTCGTTTTTGTACCGAGCAAGAAGAGCATATGCATATGACTACTTGACCCATCCATGAGACACCCATCTAGAATATTTATTGACCAATCCTAGCTTCCGTATTGGTCGGAAATGATTTGTTTAGTTGAACTCAGCTTCTCTGCAATCTCCGATGTTGTGAAAAAGGGATCTAGCTCATCAAAGTCTTGATAATGTCGTCATCGATCAAATATGACTGTCCTGAACGTGACTTGTCACTGAGGTCGAAATCACTTGCTTCAAATTTTTTAAAACATCTTCTGCACGTTCTATCCCAAACTGCATCTGCAGAAAAAACTTTCACTAAATATCGACACGCTTCGGTAGCATTTCTTCATTCTTGAAATTTGTAGAAAATACCGTGGCATAAATGAACTTCATCGGTACCCATGTTTTCTGCATCGAGTCTCGATTAATAATGACATGAGACATCTCTGTTTCATTTCTTTAGGAGTGTACATGTGTAAAAGCAATATTGAAGAATGTTATGTATGTGGTTTGAAACTTGAAGTGACAATATCGGACAGACCTTCGCGGTGGACCTAATATGTGTGCGAATTTTCATTGAAATTTGTGTTTGATTTCATTTAAAAATTTCCATATTCCTAAAATAAAGACAACGAAAATTGAAGGTGTTGTGTACTCTTTACATGAATCGTATTTGGGTTGGGATTGGAATTTGAATAAAGTGTAGCATTAAGTCATAGAAAGATTGAACTTTTTTTGTTTGAAAGGACGTCTGCCATAAAACAAAACAAAGCGGTAATCCTGAAAAAGAGATGAGACTTGGGGTTGATTTTATTAACAAAGGCACCGTCATCCTGTTTTAGCAAATAGTGACGGCATGGTCCAAATTAACCATTAAGCGTTGTTAGCCTTTTTATGCTATTTAAATAATTTCGTAGCTGGTAGTTCATGATTCTTACAGTGAATAGAATATTCGACAGAGTTTTAACAGCAATTGATAGTGCATGTGTTATGTACACATATCTTAGGAACATAATGTTAAGCTTTTAATTCTTTTTTGGTTGCCATCAATTTTTTTTTATTATCGTATTTGGTTCTTATTCTTCAGACAGCGTTAGTCTAATAGTTTCCAGTCTGACGAATCTCGTTCCATTTTTGTTTCATATCACAACAATGTCAAAAATATCTGTTTGTTCCATTTAAAACAATTAGTTAATACACTATATTACCAATGCGTTCCATCCATAATTTGGAATGCCTTATCAGCGGACTAAAGTGTGATGATTTCTTATGGAGACAATATTAACAATAATCCTACAATATGTACTTAACAAATTACTGGATTTACTTAATACCACTTGTCAAAATTGATGTTAGGCAAGTTTTATGGCCCATCGTTAAAAAAAGCACTTATCTGCTGCGGGGCATAAGTTTTTATTGTTCAGTCATAAAAAGTTTATTTGTAAAGGCGCTCTGTTAACTTGATGTTATTATGTGAAAATAACTATAACTGAACACTACTTTACGACCTATCGATAACCATATCAAATCTTTACAATGCATAAGTCAATCGCTAGGCTAAAAGCAGTGTTGTGGGTGTTTGAGAAATTTTTTTTTTGCTTATTTTATTCATACTTTACCAGAAGCGTTATACCTAAGGTAAGTTCTATCGGTAAGATGGCACGAATTTGAATTAATCAGATATAAGGATGACTAAAGCATACATTTGGGAAAGACATTTCTGAAAGTCGAATGAAGTCTTGAGGGGTTTGTGTGCTTAAGCTCCTAAAATACTGACCAACTTTTAAGAATTTATCAATAGGATATATATCTTATAGTAGATATTAGTGTAATTCTTTCTTGGTCAATAAATGCACTATCAAAATATACGGATATTATTTTTTAATGAGTTTTTATTATCATGTTTAAAAAAATGGCGTATCAGATAAAACGTCGACAATGATACTGACGCGAAAAATCTTCTGGAGCAAGGTTTCAGGACCAGGGGTATCGTCTGAATCGAAATTATCAATAAAAACAAAGTGGGGGATACTTAAAAATTATTTTTTTTTGTGATTTTCAGGCTTACAAAAAAGAAATATTTTGATATACCCGATGTTCACGTGGTAACTTACATGTGTACAATAAGTGGTAAAAATCGGTTCTGTAGTTCTAGAGAAATCATAGAAAAAGAAATTTTGAATAAATTTAATTTTAAAAATTTTCTTTTTGGTAGGTATTTTCTTCAAGAGGTACCTTTGAAAATATCCATCTCAATTTCTTCAAAAAGCTTATTCTCATGCGACCTATCATTCCACTTCGCCCAGCTGTCCTTAGAAGGTTCATAGTTGCCTCAGTTTGCTTTGTATATGAAAAGTTTATCGCGATTGCTCGCGTAGGTATTCAAGAGTTATCGGACCAATTTGGATGCTTATGGTCTTCATTATTTTCAAATTTGGTCCAAATCCGTCCTTGGAAGAAATGCAAGGTGCGATATGTGTTGTAATGTCAACAATTTTTAATCGCACTTCTTAAATATGCTTAGGAGATATTTGCCAGAGACAACTATTAAAACTTGTGCCTGATGTTGCGATAAGAAATTATTGCATATTGTGTGAAACCAAATGTGTGAAAAAATTGTGTGAAACCACCCAAATGGGTGGAAAAAGGCTAAGGTTTTTCCAATCTTAAAAAAAGGAAAAGAATCTTCGTGCCCTAAAAGCTATCGCCCAATCAGCTTGCTGCCTAACATCAGCAATGTCTTCGAAGTATTACTAAATAAAGCTTTAAACGCTCACATTAACAAGTATAAGTTGATGCTCACATTAACAAGTATAATTTGGTTTCCGTGCAGGCATTCGACCATACATGCGACAGCGAAAGTGACCTCAGACATCTGTCGGAAGCTAAATCATAAAGAATGTGTTGAAGCGTGTCTCATTGACATGGAGAAAGCGTTTGATACCGTGTGGTTAGATGGATTAATTTTTACACTCCTTCAGGACAAGTTTCCAAGACACCTTGCTGCCATGATCTCCGGTATGTTGTACGGAAAATCATTCGTTGTAACTGATGAAAATCTGACGACAATGCGCGACTTCAAGGTCTTGAATGGTCTACAACAGGGTACAGTTACTGCGCCTTTACTATTTTCAATATTCATTCGCAAACTACTGAATGGCTTTGATTTTAATGTCTCACCAACACGATCATTGGTAGCGTTTGCTGATGATTTGATCATTTATACAGCAGACCGAAAAGCTTCAATAGTCCAGAGCAACCTCTAAAGAATGTTTAATGATGTGCAGCTCCATACCGATAGTTTGCGAATGAAAATTAATACGCAAAAGTGCGAAACAATTTTGTTTCGGACCACGCTTCAAGGGGCCAGCCAGGACTTAAAACGTAATTGGAAGAATTTCCATATTATGGCAGGCGACGGTAGTACAGAGAGGATTCCACATAAATCCTGTATTCGATACCTCGGTGTTCATCCCGATCAATACCTGTACTATACAGATCATATCAAAATGATGCTGAGTAAAGCACAAAAAGTAGTCATGGCGATTTGTCGACTCTTTCATTCCAAATACATCCATCAAAAGGTCAAAGTTATTTGTTACAAGACTCTGGTTAGACCAATTTTGACATATGGGTGCCAGATCTGGTTCAACCAGAGTGCTAGTACGATGGAAAAATTGAGAGTTTTCGAAAGGAAGTGTCTTCGTGCATGTACTGGTTTATACAGGAAGCCTGAGACGGATTGGAAACCCTATATATCGAATAGGAAGATTTATCAAACTGCTAAAGTGACAAGAGTCGATATCTTCATATTGAGACTTCTTCGCGATCATATAGCTAGATCTGTAATTGTGGGTGAAAATCCCTGGATTTCACAGCCATTCCACCCTACAGATGAGTATATTGCGAGTTGCTTCGCTACTGGCTTTGTTCCTCCGGAAGCATTTATGTATTTAGATATGAAGAGGTTTATCTTTGATTCCAATGGCGTCCCAATTATATATCATATATATAGACGGGCCACCGATAAAAAGATAAAATATCCTCCGAACTTGAGTAGTTTTTTGTTTTTTTTTGAGTTTCAGCTCATGGTAACAACCATGAGCATTTAGTGTTTTGTTAAAAACTAGGCATAGGTTTAAATATTTAGTATATGTTGATGGTGTAATATTAGGCTTAAGAAATTATGTTTAACATTTATGTTAAGAATATTGAGTATTGTAGTATAAAATAAATTATTTTGATTAGAATTAGGGTATAATATATTAGTCGTAAGATAAGAGATCACTATGATGTTGTGTAAACATAATTGATTTTTTGAATATTGTTGGTTGGTTTTTTCTCCTTTTTGAATGTTAAAATAAGAAATAATTTTAATTAAATCGAATTTGATATTGTGTATTTTTGTTCTTTCTATTAGTAAATGATAATGTTCAAATTTAGAGAGCCATTTGGGCCATTAAATTTTTTCGTATTTTTATTGTTTAGAACTGCTTTATATTCTTAAAAAATTGATAACGATGAATAATAAATAAAGCGCTTTTGACTTGACTTGACTATTAAAACTTGTGTTATTATTTTGCGTGACACTTAAGCACTTTCTAATTAGGCGTTTTTAATTAAATCTTTATGTATGGGCTTTATCATTTCTTGAACTTATGCAGAAGGAACAGAAGAATGCTTATAATCTTTCAAAAAATTGTTAACTTCTCTATCTCGATACTTGCGGTAGGGATCGGCCCCTCAAGGGGATGTGAAAGACTGCAGTTTAATTTCCGTCGAAATCTCATTCGATTTTGTTGACCAGATTGCATCATTCATATCTTTTACTGAATTTTTTTCAATTGTCATTATTATTAGTCATTGTCATTAGCTTAGTCATTATGAGTTGAAAACTTTTTCATCAACACCAAGTTCATCTTAGTCTTATTCCTCAAAGAAGCACTTTTTGGCGCTTTCTTTTTTTCCTGGCCTATTTCTTCTTTGTTCCAATTTTAATGCTGCGCTTTACATATTCTTTCTTTTTACATCCAAAACACACTCCAACTTTTTCACAGTGAACTGTTTCCTACTAATTGCTACTTTTTCCTTGCTACTAATGTTCAAAACAAAGGTTAGGCAAGTGTATGAGAGGAGCATTTTCTTTTCAACTTCAACATTAGAGTATAAAATCCTTATTTTCATGTATCACTCGGACATCGACTTGTATATGGACAGTAAAATCTATACAGGAAGGCAGAGCCTTACAGAGCCGCATGTTTTTACGAATTTAAGCTTGGCGCGTGCGTGCTCAGACCTTAAATTTTAACTCGATATTCCTGAGTATTTACTGTCAAAATAAGCGAAATAAAACATATTGATTTTTCGAAATTTATAAGTCATACAACCCCCTTAATGGAAATATTCTCTAAACGTATTCATCGAATGTTAGGTGGTTACCATACTAATTGTGGCTCAGTGTTCAACGAAAAACTAGAAAATCCAGGTGAAACTTGTTGTAACTTTGAATTGAATAAAATGTCAAATCAAGCGTTATATTTAATATTACTTGTTTACGTTTCACGTTTACAACATTTCAACGAAAATATAAATAATAAAACAAGTAATAAATTCAGCACTTTACTATTGACTTGAAATTACTACTGGTTTTATTGTATAAAAAATAAAATTCATTTACAGAGCTGGTTCTATACTTTTAGAGAAATAAAAAACAATAAAAAATGAATGAAAATTGTTTTCCTAATCTAATCTGCGCCATTACAAGACATTACAAGACAAGAGACAACCGTTAAATTCCAATTATCGAAATCCAAATTATTCTTACCAGCATTTTTTGAAGCTTGACAAAGACATTGTATTTCTTTGTTTTATCTACACAGAACACAGATTTCCACCTTGGGTATCTATATTCACGATTTAAAAACATATCAATGTGCATATCGACATACATGGATTCTTTGCTTGTTCATAGGTGAAAAATACAAGTATGTCCGGAACAGTTACAACAGAAAAGAAAAGTTTAAAAGATTATCTGTTCGAGCTTCGTAAGCGGGTTCAATAATTTCGGTACCTAGTTGTTAAGATTAAGGTGTTGGAAGTTTCTTGTTTTCGGTAGTTAATTGACTAGGTAAAATATGAGGATCTAATAGTCATCATAATTGAATATTCAGTAAAGAAATGTAAATTAGTTTCTTGTTGTACGTTTTTGTGAATAGAGTGTCACTGACTACTACATATGTAGTTTCGATGGTTTCCTAATCAATGCATTTTACGAAAATATCAATTAATTTTGAATAATGTATTTTACGAATAGATCAATTAATTTTGAAGAATAGATTTAAAAAATTAATTCCGCATAAAAGATCATTGTTGCTTACCAGGGTTTGAAACATTTCTGGGCTATAATTTTGCGTGTACCCATGGTCTATCGGTCAGTGCCATTTGACAAGAGACTGAATAAACAATTTAGGGTTTTGATAATGAATTGATTGTTGGATATTACCATTGATGAACTGCTATCGAGTATCTCTTTGCGTACAAAGAACTCCTCACAGGCATCCTCACAACGTTTCCCTTGAAGTGTACACCAACAAATTATTACACTGAAAATCTGACAATTGTTACTTGTTGTTAAATTTTATTTGCACGTAATTTTATGTTTCGTTGCTTTCATTATTAAGTCATTTATTTGGCCGATAAAATAAATAATATTGACCAGGGAACTCGGCTCGTTGTTTCAAGTTGTTCGCTAATTCGCAACTAGGTGTTAAAAAAATAAATAAATATCAATAATTTAGCATTCAATAATAAATTATCAACTTCGATAAATTTCAGAATAAAACAAGAATAATTTCAAGGCCAACTAAGAAATCCTGATTGCTGGCAACGGATGAAGCAACCAACAATCAGAATCAAAAGAAACACTCAGCAGTGGCCACAGGAGGGCTCGTGTCGCAGCACTGGAACTAGAATCATTTTTTATTGAACTAAGGACATGATGTCGGGGAAAGCTGTCTGCTACGAACACTTTTGGAATAAATAATGAATTCTTAAGTTAAATCGAGTTAAATCGATATGTATTATTCGTTATTGTTTTGTAGGGCAATTGTTGAATGAAATTGAAGATACAGCATGAAGTTTCTTGAAGTGATGGTCAGTAAAATGCGGATTTTTGGTCCTGGTTCGTACCAAGAACTCAAAATAATAGACTTGAGGCGTTTGAGTCAGCTCATTGCTTACTTGTGGCGCAAGACTAACATGATGCAAAACGGAATATACTGCTTGCCGAACAAAAAAATCGCGTGAAAGCAGATGTAATCCCAGTGACAAAAAAATTTACGAATTAGGACTTTTCCAAGTTTCCATCAAAATGACATAATTAGCTTATCCCGAAGCAAACGAAATTAGTAGGTAGTAAGGTAGTAGTAGGTAGTAGAAGGTAGTAATTAGGGATCCTATATAAACTAAAGAATGCAAAATTACCGCATCAGTCTGATTTTGCAAGCCAATAGGTAATAAATTATGTTAGAGATGCGAAAATACATCACTTTGAGTCTAGAAAAAAAGGCCGAAATTTGGGCTTCTTACCAATCAGGTAAGTCGAAATCGGAAATTGCTCGGCAAGTAGGGTGCAGCGAGGGGACAGTTCGGAATTTAATTAAAAAAAGCAAGATTCAGGCAGCCTTGAGCGAAAAAAGGGCAGCGGAAGAAAACGAGGTATCACGCAAAGGGATGAAGACCATTTGAAGTTCCTGGCCCTGGCAAATCGATTCGAATCATCATCAAAATTGCGGGCAGAGTTGTCGAAATCAATGAATTGCAGTACCAGAACAATCTAAAGAAGGTTGAACGAGATGGGTTTGCGTTCCTGTCGCCCTGCGAAAAAGCCGTTTTTATTAATTAAACGAATGACGCAAGCTTGTCTTGAATGGTGCAAAGATAGAAAAAAACTGGACCTTAGAGGATTGGAAACGATTCATTTTCTCAAATGAATCGAAATTTAATCTTTTTGGACTAGGTGGAACATCGCGAGTGAGACGCAGAACCGGTGAACGATATTCGGATGAATGTATCCAAGCTACGGTAAAGCATTCTCCCTATGTGATGGTATGGGGATGTATCCTACATAATCGCGTAAGGCCTCTTATTATTCTTGAAGGATCTGTGAATGCTGCTAAGTACAGAGAAATTGTTGAAGAAGGCGTAGTTCCAGCAATTGAGGATCTAACGACAGATGTGTTAAGTCCTTTCTTCTAAGACGATTCGGCTCCTGCACATCGAGCTCGCTAAGGATAGAGTCATTGCCGGGGCCAGGAAACAGCCCCGACTTGAATCCCATTGAAAACCTTTGACAGGTTATGGGTTTAAAAATAAGGGAAAGTGAACCGCAAACTCTCTTACGCCTGAAAAGTCCAATAAGAAAAGTGTGGGTAGAAGAAATCAACGAAGATTTTTTTAAAAAATTGTATACAGCATGGTAAGGCGAGTGAAGGCAGTCATTCAAGCAAAAAGCAGGCCGATCAATTATTAATAATTTTTAAATACATAAGAACTAATTGAATATCTGTAATGTTAATTTTTTCTTAGTTGTGATAATATGTTAACTTTTTTGTATTTATTTGACAGAAAAACAAAACAAAGGAGTAATTTTTTTCAAATAAAATATTTTGCGATTTTTTTTTTTAAAAAAAGGTACCTATTTTTTATTTTTAACGAATCAAGGCTATTGGAAAAATGTTTTAATATTGTAACACTTTTTTCAGGGACATAATGCAATAAGAAAAGTATTTTGTATCTAAAAAGTGAACGTTTCCAGAAACTAGATAAAATATGTAGTGATTTTCATTGAATTGGCATCTCGTAGATCATTTTGTCACTGGGTTTATGAGCTCTCGTAAATATGAAAAACTTTGGACCAAGTGACTACTGACTTCAACGTTGAAAAGCATGCTTAAGAGAATAGGGAATATTCTGAGTAGGTCTCTGCTAATGGGGCGGAACGGAAGGAAGATCTCTGCGTATTATCTTTTTCCGCAGTATCTTAGCTTGGTATTTTAAATCTGACAAGAGAAAGCTCTCAAAATAAAAATTTTTCAATTTGATTACGTGTGATTGCAACAAGAAAAGATATCAAATATATTTATAATGTTCAAAGCTATAACAATTACTTCCATATTTCCCATAAAATATCGTCGAGATGATTAATGACGACAAAATTGGCTTAAATATTCAGGGACCGTAATATGTAACATCAGTCGTACGACAATAATCGGTAAATTTTAAGAGTTGATCTTTGATATCTGTTTATCTGGTCTATTTTTTCGGATTAATTGAAAAAGTCAATAAATTTTGTTCTTCTTTGTTATAGTGCCCTTATTCCTTTTGAAAAAGTCTTCATCTTGGCTCTCTTAAAATGCTTCCAGAATATACCTTGACAGCCGTTGTTGTCTATGTCTATTTCGTTATCCTGAGCATAGCATAACTACTAACAAGCATTAACAATTTGAATAAACGATCTTCGACTGTAATTTCACAGATGGATTGGTATTTGTGCGCCGAACTTTTTCGAGATATTATATTGAAAACTAAGTCGCAGAGAAATGTGCATTGGAATTCTCTTAAATTTTGTGTAAACACACAGTGACTCACATATTCTATTACACCGAAATAATGTTTCTAGTATACATTTAACTCAGAAAATTAACCAATGCGAACTTTCTACACACATTTTTCGTTTAATTAAAAAGCTCTCTATCTTGCAAAGCTCGCTTTATTTGCTACATGAGGTATTTGTATCACTACACTACTCACTATCACTACTACAGTGGTGACACTGTGATGACTTCTTTTAATATGAGTGTTTTTTAATAGATATGCAAAGCTCCTGAGCTGCTCCTTAAACCGAGGAAAAAGATAAAAACTGTATAATTGGGTGAATGTGCGAGCGATTCGAAACGTATTTCTCAAACATCAATTATCATGAATTGAGCCTTGTGAGCCAGTGCGTTGTCTGATTGTAACAGCACGTACAGAATAAAAGCCCACTTTTATTTTCTTGATAGCCTCTTGCAACTTTCTAAGTTGGTCTGCGCAAACAAGCCTGTAATAATGGCTCTCTTTTTCAACTTTTCTACCATTACCATTACACCGAAAACTTTTTGTGCTCAACTAGCGACTTTGAAAGTCCTTGGTGTTGATCAAGAAGATCTTTTGCCAGATAAAGACTGTTCTTTTCTAGTTCAATATAGTGTAGTTATAAATCGTGTCAGTGATTTTTTTCGGGTCAGTTGATCGTTCTGAAAATTTAATATTTTTTTATATGCTTGTTCATGTACTTGTTCATACCCTCTTCATGTGGAGTTAATCAATGAAGCTTTTCTCTATGCTACTAACTTAGAATCCTGTGGCATGTACTAAATAACTGATGCTCATCTTTGATGAACGAAAACCTAAATATTGATTTGCTTTGCCCCATTCCCGTCTGCCAGCTTAAACTCCTTGCTTCAGCGTAAAGTTTTAGAATTCAGGGAGTGAATCTAATTAGTTCGTTTAACTTCGACACATTTGTTTTTCTCTATGTTCGATTTAATGCTCTCATTATTATGATGTAGATTCCAAGGATGATCGTGTATTTATATGATTTTTTTATCAATGGTCAGCGAAAATATAAGCACTTTATCATGATTCCATAAATTATAATTAGTTTCTAGTCTAGTTAATCATATAACTAGACTGGAGACACTAGAAACTACTACAAAAAATGAAAAATGTCCGATTATCATTACTTTGAGGTCACTCCTCTTGCGTAGCATAAAAATTCGGAAAGGGTTTATGTAACCTCTCTATTTAGTTAAAATGTAATGGGACCCAAAGCACTCATTCAATTGATGTATGTCAAACTTATAGTAAGGAATGGCTTCTCGAAATTGATGAACCTACTTATCCCAAATGTCGAAATTGGTGATCGACCTTCTCCCAAATGTCTGAATTTATATTATTCAAAGAAAAATTTTCAGAGTTTCATAAGCTAGGTCGAGGAGAAATACGCATAATTGCCAGGATTACGATCGATTTGCAGAAATCTATCATTCAAAGACTAAATGTGTTAATTGTAATGTACTCCATCGTTTAAACGTGTCTAAACAAAAAAACAGGAAGATAAATTTAAGTGTGTGAACTGGAAGTAAAAGTAACATGTGTTGAGCGATGTTGTCCAAGGAATAAAATGAATACGAATTCGAAAAAACTGCCAAGAAACCGAACACGGAAAATAAATCACAACAAACAAAGCACAACTCAAAATTACAGCCATTCATCTCACGACAAAACTTCGGATAATAAAGGTTATTTTTGAAAGCCAACTAATTTCAAGGCACGCGGCCACCTGTAATGTTTTCAGTTTATATTGAAATGAATCCTAATGTTACACACAAATTACATTACCCTACACATGTGGAATGCCACTTCTCTTTTTCTGATGTTTGGTGGTATAGTGTAGTTCATTTATGAACACAAGTACCAAGGAAAACCCCGTTTCTTTGAAACCCGTCGCCGGAAGGATATATTGTACATAAATGACAGATTGTCGAAGAGAGGTGATGAAATGGCCATTCTCGTAAGATCAATGCGTTCTGAAATATACTCTGCAAATCATGATACCCTGACAATTAGCATGGCTTGCAATTTATATTATGTTAAAGGGCTGAATACGAGGCGCTTGACGCTTTAGTTCAGCATAAGGAAAGTGGTCACTGCTTATCATTTTAAACACGTGGGCCAATTTATTGGCACCAATCAATCATGAAGAAGACAGGTCCTTTAGATTTAAGGAGTGTACTTCGGTGTTCAAAATTTTGTTATGCTGGAACATTGCATGCTGACATAACAATTAAGCCATAAAAAATTTCCACCCACTATTCTACGTTTAATAGTTGTGTATTCACTCAGCAGCAATTGGAGCACAGGCAGAAACTGGTCAACAGAACTGCTCAGTTCAAGGGTAAAACCCCCTTAGAATTTCAGCAGAGAAAGATGTTAAGATTTTAAATAAGGCTGTTAATTTGGCGGGAACAACGATGGTACATGAAAGTCACATACAATTTTCAAGGAGTATAAGAGGAAAACTGAAATCAAAAAGCGATTAACGATCCAAATTATCACGTAATTAATTTTTCTGATTTCAAATTGTTTCGAGACGTTTGTGTTTTTGGTGGAATTGCACTTATAATTACATTATGAAAGTTATGATAAGGCTTTCATCCAGTATGAGATCATAAAATTTATATTTTATATAATAGTAATAACAAACGTTAACAATTTGTTTAAAAGTAAACAGAGAAGGTTTTAATTGGATCACACAATCGTGCGTTCATTATCCATTCATTCAATATTTTTATTATTATTATTATTAATAATCATGTTGTAGTTATATATTTTTCTGGCTGCTTAACATGTGCCTACATGACGCCTGTCACTCCTTCTTCATATGTGTAATGTGGCTGAGACATACAGGTATTTTATATCCTGGGGGACAGAATAGGCGAGTTTTGTTAGATAACTTAGTTGAAAAGGTCCTAGTATCGGAGGACTGATGGCACTGTGGGTCGTACTGCACTAGGGATTGAGATGCAGGGGCTCACTCTCTTGGTAACCCCTCCCCTTTCTGACCATCGCTGCTGAAAGGAGGATCTCTTTAATTTGATGATAGCGCTATAGACGAGACTATAGAGGCCTAGTTCGAAGCAATGTGGCAAGTAATTCAAGGCTAGGTTTCCGGTACGAAAGTTGTTTGCCATTGGGAGTCGATCACTCAGGATTTTGGTAGATTTCGCCTTCTAATCACAAAGAAGATTTTCGAACTATAATTTTATATTATTCGGAAGTTTTTAGTCATTGCAGTATAAGATACTCATTTCAGGTTGCAAAAAAACAGAAATGCTGAAAGAATTGATATTCATTTGCTGATAGAATGAAACGGAAATCACGCGCAATAAATTACTGAAAAATAAACTAAAACATGCAAATTTATACCATTCTGAGAGTATTCATGCGACTCTTCCGCGGTAAATTCTTTCCTTATTTCACATGAGTGAAGATCCAGATCTTGTTTATAGTGTTTACAACCGATTACCACATCATTCCGCGATGATACCATCTAATTCTTTCATCCAAGCGTACAAAACAATAAATAAGATTATCATTCCATTCGGATGCCTTTTGAATTTGTCATAATTTCGAGTTAATTGAAAGTGATACCATACGTTCGCTTTTCAGGAATGACCTTATGTAAAATTCAAAAAATTTTTCAATAATCCATTAATTCTGTTGAATCATCATCTCCAGAAGATCAGCATCTTTCTTCAGCGTAGTAATCGCTATTAGCCGTTCAGTGCTTTCGTATAGTAAATCCATCAACAATTCTATCTTAAATTTTATCACAAGGCATATTCTCATCGGCTTTCCTTACAAAAGAACGAAAGAAGAAAAAAATAAACACATAAAGAGGAGCAACTCCAAACGAATCGTCTGCCGTATGGAAAAGATACTTGAATCTAGGGCTGACAGCAATAATAATGGTGGTGGTGGTAGTAGTAGTGGAGGAGATTGCTGCATGCTGACTTACTGCACGAGATTCTTTTCACGAACGAAAAAGAATCTGAAATTGCATCTGTGGTTTTGATTCGTAGGATCTAGATGTGGAAATGTTTTAAATCAAAAGGGCTATTGCATTGCTGCATCTGATGACACCATATTGCATGAAATATCAAAAGTAAATTTCATTTAGTTGTTATTTTCCACTTGCGTGCATTTTCCAACTTGACTTGACGACGGTTTGCTGCTTGCTTGTTGCAATTCTTTAACAAAGGCGGAAATAAGAAAATGGAAATCTAAGATGTGTCACATGGTAGAATATGGTTACTTTCGAAGGTATTAGAAATGACGGATATTTGGTTGGTTTGAAACAAAAATTTACAAATCGTTTTGAGCTTTTGCTTTGAATGGTGTAATTTAGCGGAAACAAGAGGAGAAATAGGGGATCAAGTGATAAGAAATATGAAATTATATTTTTGGAGTTGTATGTCACGAGGAGAAGACCTGAATTACATATGGCAGTTATGGCTGCAATAAAGTATTTTATTCTAGGAACTGCGGGAAATCTTCATTTTGAATTACAATCGTTACTATAAATGGTAAATTTGATTAAATCGATACGGAGTTGATAAATTTTATATTGAATATAATTTTCGACATTAAATTGATGTAAAACTCGTATTTAAACCACTGAAATGGGGTTTATGTTATACACGCTTTTGTTGTCCATATTTTTTATGCTACGAACCATAATATCGGAAGACGAAAATGATATTTCTAAACAACTTAACTAAAACTTCTTGATAGTTAGTCGGTGCATAATTTTTCTCTACATGTTAGACTTGCCTTGATTTCTTAGTATGCCATGTTCATACAGTAGAAATTCGAAGCAAAATAGAATAATTCAAGATCTCATTTAATACATTTATTAGTAGCTCGAATTTTATCGGCAACTGCTGATGCTACATCCATATGCTATAATTTGTCCAGTAGCGTGATCAGCTGAGACAGGCAGGGATAAGTTGATACACGTTCGGACTTGTCAGTCAGCTGCCAGAGCGGCTAGACTGAGGTTGAGCTTATCGTTTCTGTAACATGGATACCAAACAACGCATGAACATTAAGTTTTGTTTTAAGTTGCAAAAGAATGCCAAAAAAGCTCATGAAATGTTGATGAAAGATGAAACGGAGAACCAGTGGATCTCCTCGCCGTAAAAGGCACGTCAGTCAAAATCCAACATCAAGGTCATTCTCATCGTTTTCTTCGATAGTGAGGGCGTAGTGCGATCAGAGTTCGTTCCAAGGGGCACAACTGTAAACTCTCAATTTTATAAGGGCGTACTGCAACGTTTGCGTAACGACATACGAATAAAGCGGCCAGAAAAATGGGCTAGTGGCTTCCTTCTTCAACCACGACAATGCGTTGTGTCACACCTCGCTTCTCATTCGTGAGTTTTTGGCAGGAAAAAACGCGCCTGTCTGTCCACATCCGCCATACTCACCGGATTTAGCACCATGCGACTTCTAACTCTTCCCAAAAATTAAAACTGTGCTTAAAGGAAACCGTTTTGACACCATTGCTGACATTGAGAGGGCCACGACCGATGCCTTCTAGAAATGCTTCCAGTCATGGAGTCAACTTTAGGATAAATGCATTGCTACCCAAGGACAGTACTTTGAAGGAGATTAAGTCAGATTCTATGTAAGCGTATTACTTCTTTTAATAAAAAATTATTCATCGTATTTTTTGATCACACCTCGTATCTTCAAGCATTAGTTATACTTTAACAGATTTTATGAAAATAGTTATTATCACAAAAAAAGAAAACATACAAAATCAAGGCAGAATAAGCCTGCGTTAACATGTAATAATCATTTCCAAATGACTGATAATCACAGTTCTGAAGCTGATTAATAACTTGCACACATCCTCGATTCTTTATGACATCTTGAAGTCCTTTAGGCATCGAATTGATGAGCTTCGCCTCTGAGAACATTTTTAAGCATTTCTTTGTTCGTAAGTCTTCTCTCGAGTGAATCCCAAAAATGCTCAATGAAATGAAGGTCTGGAGATTGCGGCATATGTAAAAGTTCTGGAGTATTATAAAGTAGTCAAAGCCTCACAATTTCGGCTGTATGCTGGAAGTGATAATCATTACCCAAGCCGAGGTTCCGCGGACTTTGCTCAAAATTGTTGCTCGAATGTTAAGGTACCTAAATTTATGCATTGTCGACTCCAGGCTACCAACGCCAGCAGCTGCCATACATCCCAAAATCATTACTCCATCACCGCCATGTTTTACAGTGCGTAGCAAATGTTCTTTTTGCAGTAGTGTTCCTGATTTTCTCCAAACTATTTTTCGCCCTTTTATACCGAAAATCCAGAATTTGCTGTCGTCCGAAACAGGCACATTGTTCCGAAATTTTTCATGTAAGTTAAGTAGTCCTTAATACAGGCAACACGCATTTTTTTCTCGATTCATCGGGGAAATGAATGGTTTTCGTCGTGCGACTCGCCCATGGTACTCAGCATATTTTAGAATTTTCCTGATGCTATCAGGACATATTTGTTTCCAGAACTTTTTCTTAATTTCTGCTGCTATCTCCCTTGCAGTCAGTCGCAGATTTTTTTTTAACATTGTGAAAATATTTCGCTTTTCTCTCAGGGATAGTGTTGATGGACGACCAGAACGGGGTTTTGGAGTTCTTTTGTCAGGGTGAAATTGTTTACAGCTCTTTGTTTTGAGAATATTTTCTTCCAACGACTTTTCCTATATTTCGAAAGCTTTTTCTTCCTTCCAATATTTCGCAATGATTTTCCTTTCGTTTGCATAAATTTCTTTTCTTTTATTTTCATTGGAAAAAAATATGTTTTTCGCTATGTAAATTTTACAATATCTTACTAAACACTTGCACAAACAAAACTTGATAAATTTCTGATGCAAGACAGCATTAAGAAAGTGAGCTTGAAATATTGTTCTTCAGGGAAGCCCCTAATTTGATGAGTGAACGCAGACTTTGTCTGCCTCGGTTTTATATGTTTCCCGCGAAAAGTACAGTTATCTCAAAAGTCACTCAAAGGAAATTTATGGAAGTCTGAGTGCCTAGTGCTAAACAAATTGTTCATCTATAGGCGAATTAAAATCTCGAAAATGTTCGATACGCTTCGTTTTGTGTATGTAGAAAAGTAAATAGCATCAATTGAACGCAGAATTTTTCTGCCTAGTGTATATATAATGTTAACAATCAAGGGATAACGAAAAGGGAGAAAAACATATCTGAGTTTACATATTCACACCACTCGGCGTATTCTCGTTCCTGGTCACGAAGTGTCCTTTAATCCACCTGAAGAGGAGAATTTGCAATTGCCTGGAATAGTGAAACTACGAAATCTTATAGTCTAGAAGCGTACAAATTGGGAAATTGTGAGTAAATTTGTTGAAATTGGATAATGTTAACATAACTGCATTTCTCATTTGCAGAAAAATATCGCTGGTCAAAAGTTTGAGAAAAATCTAAGTATGTTTATTCAATATGTTGATTTTGTTAGGACTGTTCAAAAGGATTAGTTTGTTCATCGTCTAATCGTTTGTGTGATATCTATGCAAGATATGCTTCAGAAAGTTCTACAATGCGACCAAGATATTAGCTAGTTGTGGACTCTCTTCTCAAGAACATCCAGAAAGTTGCCGATTTTGTGGAGCTGAATAGATTTTCAACAAGGAATGTTTTCAAGAAATCTAATGTTAAAGTAACGTGACATGTATCATCTGACCGTGGTGCAGTACTGTTAACTTCAATGATAGCTTTGATGTGCAAATGACCAATTTAGAAACAATGATACTTGGAAGATATACCTTCTGCAGCACTTGAGGGTGGTAGAAGACGTGGCTCCTGAAGCATTTTCAATTAGATTTTATTTTGTGTTGAATTTTTGTGTACACAATTAATGTTAAGAGAATAGGGATCAAGGGTTATCCTAATCTTCCTCTAGAAGTGTCAGCGAAATAAAACTATCGGTTAATATACACGTACAATACTAATTTATAAATACTGTTATGTACTGACACTACACTGCTATCTTTGGAACTTTGCCTGAGATTCTGTACCGTTGAAATGACTTTCGATTTTCATTTTAATCCCATTTTGACTTTGCTGTTCCTTTTAAAATATGGGGCCTCTCTTTTTCTATTGCCAGATATCGTCCTTTCTACAGATATCTGAAGTTTGTATACTTTCAAACGCAAGGGTTACTAATTTTTTCACTTTTTGAGTAATTTTTTGGATATTTTGACTTTAAACTTTGAAAAATTTTACTCGCACTTTTGACTTTCTTGCAATCTACTAGGTTTTCATTTCAGTTTCATCATCTATCAAAAAAAAAGAAGTGGAAAGCAATTTGACAGAGTTGCGTTAGCAAACATCAGACACCTCCTTTCTAGCTACGTCAAGCTAGTTGGACTTGTTATTGATGAACTATATAATGTAATGTATAACTATTGATGAATTATATAAGATGAACTTATATTTTCAGGCATTAGGAATATTGTTCCGAAGCTGTTCACCAAAGTTGTCAAGTCCATGGTATCAGTTATTTATACTGTGTCAACTCGAAAGATGCCTAGCACATTATCCTCATTACAGAGTATATTTCTTTTTTCATGTTTTGTTTGGTGTTTTTTTACTTTTGTGTTTTTTGCTTTCTCATTTTAAGAAGCTTTATATCGAGTTCGGTACTCAAGATATGCAGCAGATTTCAACGGTTGTCGAACTAATTCTTCCTCATTAGGCATTGAACCTACCAGCTTCCTGTAAGTTTTCAGTACGGGGTGTGGTATCATTCATGATAAAATACCGACAAATGGCAGGGTTGAATATCAGATTCCACTATGGTTTTGAAAAATGCCTTAGAGCGTCAATTGCTAGATTTAACACTAAACATTAAACATGCATCAAGTAGTCAACGTCATCACAAAGCATTCAATATCAAGGCTAGCCTCATCATAAGCGTTGAAATAAATCTTTCCGAGAGCAAAGACTTTACGTGACTTGCAATGCTAACATGGGAAGGAGAATCAGCTAACTTAGATTCTGTCTTGAAACTCAAGTCACCCATGGCCATCCTCAGAGCCAGATCTATTGATAAAGAGGTTTTTGGGCATTTTCCATTAAAATGCCTGCAAATTTATCGAAAAAATGTATGGCTTATTATTTATCATTATTTTTGCATTAGTTTGGTTGTGAAATTATCAAGCAAATCATGAGTGAGACTAAATTTCTACCTAATCAGTTAGAAAATTTTGGGGAAATTTTGGGAATATCAAGTAGTTTTTAGATTTTCAAGATCAACTACCCCTGAATTTATCTGTCGTAGAAATACTGGGAGTATTCCAGTATAAAATACTGGGAGTTCCAGAATACTCGGTGTTCAACATCGTTGTCTTCCGACTTAGAGGTTTCAAAAAACCATTCCACACTATCAATTGGAACAAACTGTGTCTATTTCATGGTACGGTTATCAGATTTGGAGTTTGATGGAGGCATCCGCGAACACAATACAACAACGAAAGGCGGGTTTTAAGGCGTATTAATGGAGCAAAACGTGAAGGACATCGATGACGAATAAGGTTTTACCACGAGCAGTAAGAATTTTTCGACAAGCCGGAGTTCTACAAATTGTTAAGCTGTGGAAAATGAAATGACCTGGCCATACGCACCAGATGAACGTGGTGGAAATACCTAGGAAGATACTTGCATTAAACGCTGAGGGATCAGTTGGAAAACTTAGGAAGTGCTGGTCGGGTTAGAGTGACGAAAATAGTGAATCGGATGAAAAAAGTGAAGGCGGATGTTCGATTTGGAGTATAAAGTCACTGAACCGTGATTATTGGAGACATGAGATATGGAAGGCCCAAGACCCACGACAAAACCAACATCTTTTGTTGTGACACAACAAAGACGTCGACCTGTTAAGCTGGTTATAAGGTCTGATGCAGAAAGGTCATGTGCGCGGGGTGAATAGGAGGCCGCGCGGGTTGGGCTCTAATCTTATCAGACATAAGCTAAGCACTCTTTTCCTTAAACAGAAACTATGAACGATTTGGTTTCTGTGAATTCTTTTCGTTTCAATATTGTCTATTACGAATTACTGCCATAAACTACGTGTCATAAGAGGCGGGCCAACCATCTTGAGCAACTGCGGACCAATGATAACGAAAACGAAACTCAGAGCGTACAATGTTGAGTAAGGATTTGTTGAACGAGCCACCGACCATCATTCAATATGCGGTATTTCTACGAAATAAGAGAAGCATGTGTTGAAATAGAGCAATTGAAATCCAAAGAATAAAAAACTATTAAATTAATTATATGTGTGTCTTTATATGTTGAATAAATAAAACTTAACATTTTTATTTTTTTAAATAAAGACATTGAGCTTTATGTATTTAATAAAATGTAAAATACATCTATAAATATTTCCACACCTTCCACAATTTTTAATTTGGTGATCAATCATTAGTATTCAAGCCCTCCATATTCTTTCAACTAGCGAATTAAGAATATTTGTATAAATTCTCAAGCATTAACCATAAAAATGCTCTCAAAACATTAGATGCGTGTAATGTGTTAAATGTATGCATGGGAAAACTGCCATCATTCATATGTTATATTTAACTTGTTGAAATGTTAGGCTATATTGGCATTAATTGACATGCTCGTTTATAAATAACAAAAATTCAAGATACACCAATGAAATGTGAACAGTGTACAAAAAATAGCAAGACAGGCAAGTTATGAATATTGTTAATGAGTTTTTGCCTTTTCTAAGTCATATATTAATAAGTAAACGCTAATTACTTTTAAGGTTTAAAGAACGTGTTTATGGTCTATTTACAACCTATAAATACGAAAAGCAACTCGTGAAATCAATGTTCTATTGGGGATCCGCAAAGGTAAAAGTGTGACAATCACAATGAATTTATTTATTTTTATCCTTCAAAGATACTTTTCTTGGCCATAAATATCTCCAAACAAAATTTCCGAGTCGAACGAAAAAAATGGCAAGTTTAAACAGCCGCTTGTCAATCTCACAGTTGAAATCAAAAGATTAATGTATCTTTTCGTAAGTTTGCAAAAGCAAATCATTAAAGCGGGTCCGCAGATACATCGGAGACACATGGCCGTTGGCGAGAACATGTGCATAAATATTTTTTCAAAGTTTTGTTTTTGGCATATGTTAATTGCAAGTGGATTCTGCGGGAGTTAATGGGCTAATGAAGTTTAACAGATGAGTTGTGAATTCTAATGCAACAAAATTCATGAATTATGGAATTTCATGGATACTCTGGTGCTGTTGACTTTTAACTTAATGATTCGGGGATTCTTTGTGGGTAATGCGATACAAAATGTTTGAAGATTGTTTTGTCTGGCGAAGATCACGTTAGTGCCAAACAATTGTTCTGTGACTTCAAAGGGTCAACACTTTTGTCGAATTTTGTGAAAAGAGTCGAGCGAAACGGAAAAATTTTTTGCAATACTTTCAACATGTTTCCGGTGGTCAAAAGTAAAATCAAACATTTGCTCTAATGACTTCCGATGTGAATTCATGAAAATATTTTGTTGAGTACTTCAAGCAAGAACTGATCCATTTATAAATAAAATTTCAAGAAACCTTTAAATAAAAGATTTATTTATGAAGCACATGTAGTTTAAATGTATGGTTGTGGTCTGAAGAGTATTCTGGCTGGAAATGACTGATCTTAATATGAATCACGAAACTTCTCTTCGCTGGAATATAAATTACACTCAAACATTTCAACGACATGTTCATTTAATCAACGGATTTTATACTTTTTACTATAAAAATGAGTCATTTAACTCATTCATTTCATATTCTAATTCATTACGAGGGATATGCAAATCGAACGAAACAGTTCACATCACATACAATCGATATATTTATGTTGATGAGTCAAGAATACTACTTTCTCCTCTTTGACGTTGGAATGTTATTTATTCGTTATCAAAGACGAGTATTTAGTAAAAATAAGGCGATTTTTATAGACATTAATAGTCTATAAAATGTGGAAAAAGGTGAGATTGAAACTAACTTAAAATGGAATCTAAATTCTCACAAAACCGAGCCTTATTGTTGAGATTTTTCCTTTAGATTAACCTTTTCTGTGGAAAAGAAACAGAATTTCATTATCATCGATGTTGAGGGCTCCGGGAAATTTCCAAAGATAACATTAGATGGCAATTTAGATAGTAGATAGTGGATAGTGGTAAAGCTGATTAGTTTTTATTGGAAAATGAGTTAAATGCTTGCCCAACGTGACATAAAAATAGGCTCGATAATATGCAGGCTGCCTTTATCAGCCTAGAAACTGTAATCAATAGGTTGTTGATGGTAATATTCACTCTTTTACTTCGTTTCATTTTATTGATAGCAATATTAGCTGTAGTCGAGCTTGTTGTATATTTTTTTTTTCAAATTCTAAGAGTGTGCATCTATGCCTATGTAGTAACAATTAGTTGTTTATGTGTGAAATAAAATACACGAAATCACAACGAACAAAGTCTAATTTGTAGTATCGCATTATTTGCAATTAAATCAAGATTAAAATGTCAGATAATGTGATATTTTGGCAGCGATGTATCTTTTTTCTATTATCAGGTTGTTGTTAACACTTTCTTATTGTCTATCATAAGTATTCTTTAACGCTTTGAAGTCGTGTTTTCACTTTTTCACACTTCGTTGAACATTGATGGTGCCATATGGGAATTATCATAATTTATTTAAGCTCGATGTTTTTTCAACATCTTTCATGGAATCTTTACCTTACCTAATAAAATTTTTTCATTGGGGATATAATTACTTGTGAGACATACACTCTGCCTATCGTCTTTCGCTTGTAATAAGACACATTAAATAACTCCGACAAAGTCTAAAAGACAAAGGTCTTAAAAGGACATTTACGTTTCACTTATTTGATGGCATGATGCAAAAAAGTAAGATTGTATTACTCACTAAAAGCTTACAATTTCTGGTAAGCTAAAAGTATGAAATTAGCAAAAGTTATTCAAATCTTGTGCTGTCAAACTTCATAGAATTCTTTATAGTTTTTTTTGTCTTGATCACGAGAAAGTCTTTTTGTATTATTGTAGGCATATATTTGTTTCAGGCAGGAAAAAATGAGGAATCTTGGTAACGTTTATGTATATTTTAAATATGATCAAACTATTACTTTGCAAATATTCTATCAAAGTATTGGGTTGGAAACTAAGTAATTGCTGATATCAGTATTAGATGTCTCTCAATCCCATTTTTATGATACCCGTAAGTGTTATGTTCTTCTTCCTCTTATATATGACAGCTGTCATCCATACCTAGCTTTACAAGCTCATTGCGTAGATATTTTCTTGAAGTTTTTTCTTTTCAATATTAATATGGAGTGCAAAAACGAAGATTCTCGCGTCATATTTTGCTTAATGTAAAATCAAAGTTGAAGTCCGTCCGTAAAACAAAGAACGTAGTGCAAGCCGCCAAAAAGTTACGTGATGTGTAAAGTAATGAAGCCTTTAAAGAAAGGCAATGCCGAAATTGGTTTGAAAAATCTCGTTCAGAGAATTTAAATATTTCATATACAGCCATTAAGAAGCCTTTAGAATGTGTCAGCTTCGTTTAGAAGCAGGATACGTGGAGTCCGCATGATTTGAATGATTTATTTGAAAAAGCGAAAAGTCTACTATTAGCCACTGTACAAATTGAATGCAGCGTTGAAGGAAAAGCAATCAGAATTGGTCAATCGTAAAGTTGTAATTTTCCTCCAAAACAATCCTAGGCCGCACACGTTTGTGGCTACTCGATAAAAATTGATAGATATTTGTTGGGAATAGATGTTACACCCATCATACAACCCTGATGTCGCGCCATCGGATTACTACTTATTTCGATCTCTGGAAAACTCTCTTCGTGGGAAAACTTTCAATGATAATGAGGCTGTAAAATCTCACGTAACTCAGTTTTTGGCCAAAAGGATCAGACTTAATCTGAGTATGGAATTTTAAAGTTGTCAGAGAGATGGCAAAAGGCTATCGAACAAAATGGAAAATACATTATAGATTAAACTTTATTCCGAGTAAAAAAAAAATCTTTTATTTCATTGAACAAATCGGGAATTAATTATGTTATATGGAAATGAAAGTTTTGATAACGGAAGTGAAATACTAAATGAACTGAATGAAATAAAAAGTAATTTTAGTTCAGGATATTCTCCTTTGGATTGAATACTCCTTTCCGGATATTTTATTCATTAAATTTGTAATGAAAGTTCTTGCAATTTTTTCTTGCAGGAATATGAACAATAATATGAAAATGATGTTTTTCATTGAAGAGTCAGCAAAACCAACTGCGCAAATCTGAAGAGGATTTGTAGGTACGCCTAATAATAAGTAGAATATGCAGACCCATAAATACCCCATATACACAATTAAACCCTGAAAACTACGTATTCTTTGTAAAACTTCGGATTGAGTTGCAACTTTTGAGAAGATTAAAAAAAGCAAAAAAGAACGCTGAAAAGCAAAAAAGAAAACATTGAACAGTGGGTAAAAACTGACCAGGAATGGAGATGTGACCAGTGACGAAATCCTTCGACAGCTGAACGGAGGCCACCATTCTACTATCTACTATTCTAATATCACAATTCACAATTCTGTCGAGACGAAACATCCTTCAAACATCCTTCTTACGGACGAGTCCTGGATTCAATTGAATCCAATACCTAACCGACAAAAAGGCCCGGAGACCCAGCGATCCCGCATATACTCCCGAAATGCAGAGTCCGAAATTGGACTTAAAAGTGGTAGCGTCTCATGGTAGCTGGTGGAGAGAATATTCTTGGAAATAGCCGAGTTAATGGAGGGGAAAGTATTCTCCTTGGGAAAACTGCAATGCGTAGCTAATCGCCTACTAATTAGTGGGGAAAATATTCTCTCTGTTTTTGTGAAATGCCTTACAGTTAATGCCTTAGATTCAGAAAGGAAGGCGCACAATGCATTGAAAATTTTTAAGCACGATCTATGAGCATTTTTCTAATATGTGAATTGATTGTCTTGCTATGTTGTTATAAATAATCGGAAGTGTTTTTCGAGATCTCAGATGACGAAATTGGCATCAACAGATTCGGCGTGTTCAAGTTGTGTGTGACACAATTTCTGCAGAATACGCAAAGAATCCAGGTGAGAGTATCAGTAAATTACTTTTACTAGAGACTTACTAGAGACTACTTTTGTTTCTACTAGAATGTACAACAACAAGGGCATCGCCAGTGGGGGCAGGGGGAGACCCATTGACCTATTAGTATTTTGGTTTTGGAGGGTTTGGGGAAGTATTTTTCGTTTTCCCTTCATAATGGACAGTAGAAAGTTTTGGGGTGAGTATTTTGCAAATAAGCCCATTGATAAGCCCTTATTGAAATATATTTTCACGATTTTCCGTGTTCCGTTTTCCAGCAAATCAAAAAAGAAAAAGGGCCTTAAAAAATGTAAATGAAGCTTCCGAAACTTTCAGCGAATTTTATAATTTGCCAGCTATAAAAAATGAAGTTGAATTGTGCCAGAAATTGTAGGAAAACCAATCTAATGCCACTACCTACTGATTTGACTGTTGTTGAAGTGCTAGAATACTCGAAGCCATTTTCCCAGAAATCACTAGAGCTACAAAAATCTTGATAGCGTTACCGTACACCACTTGTACGTTAAACGCTCCTTCAGCAGCCTAAGGCATATCAAAACTTGGCTCCGAAGTACCATGGTGTAAACTCGACTGAATGGCCTGGATATGATGAGTGTTCACCGAAAAATTATCGCGAGGAACTTGTCAGATTTGAACGATAAACTGGTGGATAAATTTGCGAGAAATCTGAGGAGACTGTGTCAATTGGGATAGTTTTTGTTCATTATATGTCTTATTGTCAGTTTGTGTAAATATGTTTATTTCTTGCAGTAAAGTATTTGTTTTATTGTCCTGCAGTTATTTTACTTCCATTTGTACCATCAAGAAGCAAGAATTTGGCCAAGAAGATATTTTTGTGAAGAGATTTTGTAAAATATGGTATGCTAAACTGTCTAACATAAAATCCAATTGGAGAATGTTATAACGCTTGGATACAACCAAGTCTGTTTGGTTAGGAAATTCCAAGGAATAAATCTATAAGTCCATTCAAACCATTATATGGATGTATCTTAGGAAGCAACGATTATTTGGGGGTCGAAGTATACATTACAATACGTTGATCTGACCAGATCCTTTTCGTCTTCCAAACATTTACAATGTGGAACAATGTGTAAGAATGCTCTTAGTCTGATGTGTAAGCTTAAGCACGTAGAGTGTATTTTTCGAGCCTACCACATTGCCAGTAATAGAAATTTTCGATACTTAATAGTGAATATTGAAGCCGCAGTTGTATTTCGAAATAGAAGCATCGTCATTGATGTTGCGCCTATAAAAACTTTAACAAGCTAATTATGTTGACAGTATGGTGATTTCTTCACATGCTCGCACACATGGGCCAACCCATTGGATCTCATAAAACGTGATCGTCTCCCGAAGGATTGGATCATGTGCAAACGCAATTTGTAAGATTTCTTTATTCACTTTCTTTTCAACTGGTTGAGGAGTTAATATTACGCACAACACGTGCATTCAAACCACAATATATGTGCGTATAAATGGTCCTCGACGATTCAGTATACGAACTCCATGGGGGCTTTTAATTAGTGTCAATCATCAACATGTTGAAGTAATCTGAGCCCTTTTTGTGCTCCATTTGAAATGCAGAAGAAGATGGATAGGCTTTTCAGCACACGGCTCAGATAAAATAGATAATAAGTGAACAAAACAGTTTTGGGAAATGAATGAGTGGTAACATGATAATGATGATGACGGCCATGATGATTACACTAAACGAGCAGAATGGTGGTGTTGTGCTTTTTTGGAACTGGAATTAAGTTCGTTGTTTTTATCGTGCAAGCAATACACTTAGTTGGCAGATAAAAAGGCTTCGAAAATAAATATCAGATTGCTTAATGTTTCAGCGTTCAGATTTTCCATATATTATCTGCAACCCAGCTTAATCTGTGTGGAATTCTTTTCTAAGTTGACGTACAAATGGCTAATGAATGGGCACAACTTGGAATTCTAACTCTTAATGACTAGACTGACACGCTGGAAAATGCAGATTGCTTAGAGATAAAAGCGATAGATAAAAGCTTACTCTGCGGCTAATAATAACAAGAAAAAAAAAAGAACGTTCGATTTTTGTCAAACACGGACGTATTGACATAATTATTTTGAATTGCAATGTGCAATGTGTTGTTTGTTAATATTCGCCGTATTTTTCTTGGAAAGGAAACTGACCGTATATTATCTTTATAAATATTTTTCGTTCACTTACGAAAATATTCCAATAAGGCATTTATCGAAATTCGTATTCACATGATGAATTTCAGATATCTGCCATCCAAAATCATTTACCAGTTATATGAATATATTTCCGGTTTTACTAAGAAATAGTGCCAGCAAAAAGTATGCAGCGTTTTAATTTGACAGATACGCCATTTCCATCGTTTGACATGCAGCTATAAACAAACATAAGTTGAGTTCGTCAAAACTAGCGAGTTTGCTTACCGTGTTGATCAGTCATGTCGAATTTTGAGCCTTAAAAGCATTGCTTTTGTTGTTTGACAAAAAGTTAAAGGCTGTTGAAAGTCATCGTTGGCTGGTAAAAATTTATGGTGAACACGAAGACAGCAAGCGGTCTGATAGTCCACAATAATGCGAAGAGGAGGAATTGCATGAGTTATTAGATGGTGACCCACGTCAAACTCAACGGCGATTAGCCGAAGCATTGAATATGTCACAGGAAACTATTAGCAGACCTTACGAGCAGTGGATAAGATCAATAAACTTGGTAAATGGGTCCTACACGATTTGAATGAACGTCAAATGGAAAATTGTCGAGTCTCGTGTGAAATACTGATGCGGCACCACGAAAGGAAATCAGTTTTGCATCCCATTGTGACGGGTGAAAAAATTGATCTACTTTGAAAAGAGGAATCGGAAACATTCGTTGTTTTCACTTGGCGAAGCCGGTTTGCTTCGGCAAGAACACCATGTTCAGTGTCTGGTGGTCTCAGTGTCTCACAAACAACGCTATCGTCAGCAAACGATAAATTTAAGCAGTGTATTTATTGAAAAGTGACTGGGAAGGGCCAGAAAAGATTGCAAAGTTATTTTGTTACACGACAACGCGTCGTCGCAAACAGCATAACCAGTGACAGACACAGTGAAATCGCTTGAATACTCCCCAGACTTCCGCTTTACCTGACTATCACCTTTTCGCATCTAAGGAGCATGCGCTCGCTGAGCGGCACGTCAGCAATTTCGAGGAAGTTGGAAAGTGGCTCCACGAATAGGTTGCCGAAAAAGATAAGATTTTTCGTGATGTGTAGAAGCCGATGGCTAGTATTTTGAATAAAGCAAGTTTTTTCTTCGTAAATTCGGCACTTTTAAAAAAAAAATTGATAAATAAGGTTGTTACTACTTAGGCAGAAACAATGGTGACACAATCCGGCGCCTAATCGCGTGGTAAAAACATATGTTAGGAACAAACGGTAGTATCACACCGCGCCTATATTGGTCTTTTTAAGGCACTTTTCTAGAAATTCCGGTACTATCGGTGATTTGAAATTTGTAAATTCAATTTGAGATAGCTAATAGCAACGCATGTTCGAAATTACTTGACTTTGCCATCTTAACTTTGTATAACACAAATTCAATAATGAACAAGTTCTAATTAATGAAAAACAAAAAGGATCATTTAAACATCGCACTCCACTGCGTACGCGTTTATGATAAACATCAATTGTCATTTAAAAATTTTTGAATTACAAACCCCAGAGTTTCTACAATGTGAAAGGAAGGTCAAGAATACGTTGTAGATCAGTCTTGCTAAGTTAGCACTTAAATTTCAAAAAAATATGAACGTGTGAAGGCTTTTGTGAGCTCAGACTGTCGTTTACCATCAAGGATGAAGAGTCAACTGTTAAATTTAAACACTTTCACCGTACATCAAATTTTAACAGACCACTAGGGCATGAGGAAGGTTTGTGCCAAAACGATGCGGAAAAACCTCGCAACTGAACAAAAGGACAATCCAAGAAACTCCTTCACCTTCTTGAGAAGATTTGCATTGACCAAGAATCCTTCAATTTAGTAATCATAGGTGATGAATCCTGGATATCGGAATATGATCCTGAAACTAAGCGGCAACATAAAGAGTTGTACACTCCTGCATCTTCCCGACGGATAAATTGTCTAATGAGCATACCAAACATTAAGACCATGCTGATTTATTTTTTCAGTACAGTAAGGGTATCATTAACAGGGATACTATATATATTATACCAGGACATACGAGGGTGTTTCAATAAGTTCCCGTGTTTGACGACAGAGAGCGTTGCTGAGGGAAGTTGGTATTATCATCGTGTGCTGCCACCTATCAAACGACACTGCCACCTATCAAACGATATTACAAAATTCAGGCTGATTGATAGATTAGTTTGGATTTGGCAGCTATTTGGGTAAAACGCGTTTCGTGGTTTTCGCTAAGATGGAAAAGAGCTGTATCGTTCGGTAACTCGCTTTTTCTTTTTGGATGGAAAAAATGCAAGCAGACAAAAGCAAAATTGGATGCTGTTTATGAGGACACTTCACCATCTATGACCACGGTTAGATATTGGTTTAACGAACTTAAACGTGTGCGAACATCCGTTTATGATGAGGAGCGACCTGGACGCCCGGTTGACGTAGTTACCTTAAATCATGCAACAAGTCTACAGCATGATTCTCGAGACGAACGAAAGTGCGTGAAGTAGCAGAGGCCGTAGATGTGTTGACCGGAACGGCAATTAATATTTACATGATAAGTTTGCGACAGATGGATGCCGCGATTGCTCACGGTGGGCATGAAGCGGATGCCGCTGTTAACATTGAGGCAGTGTTTGGAGCAATTTAAGCGAGGTCCCAAGGAGTTTTTGCGTCGAGTTGTCACCGTTGATGAAACTTGGATTCATAAACATGACACACGAGAACTTATGCAACAATCAAAACAATGGATTTCTTACGGTGAATTAGCTCTAATGAAGGAGAGTACGGTCCCATCGCCTGGAAAGGTCATGGCGACGATTTTTTTGGATGCGAACGGCGTCATCCTCATTAATTTTTTTTTTTGAAAAAGGAAGAACGATTATTGGAGCGAATTATTGGACCGCTTCGACAAAAAATTGAAGGAGAACCGGCCGCAATTGGCGAAAAAGAAGGTACATTTGGCTCATTCGTGCGGAGTACTCGTCGCCAAACCGCATAAATTGCGTCACGAATTCTCCCTCTATCCACCCGATCTGGCTCCCTGCAATTTTTTCTGACTCTCTAACATGAAGAAATGGATCGCGGGAAGAAAATTTAGATCAAATGAGGAAGTCATTCCCGAGGAAGAGGCATATTTTGGAGAGTTCGACAAATGTTATTTTTAAGAGAAATTACAAATGACAGGAACGTTGGGAGAAGTATATCTTTCTAAAAGGGGACTATGTTGAAAAATAAAAAGCATTTTTAAAAAAAAAATGTATTCTTGATAAAGTGTTTTATAAAGGTTTCATTGAAAGGCTCGGGAAAAGAGCGAGAAACTAGTTCCTGCAGTCAAGGGGATGCTTTACCGTGAAAACTTTCTGTGTCGGACGGCAATTTTCATCGGTGAATTTGTTATTGCATAACGCATTTCTGTTGTTCGCCTGATTTGCGTCCTTGTGACTGTTTTCGAAATTGCAATATGTCTTAAATGGATTGTATTTCAAAAGATTGTGACCGATCTGTCAAAACTCATCCAGTGCTGCTACCAATAGTGAGATAACGACCTCGTCGCTGTATATGCGCCCAAAGGAACTACTTTAAATTTTTTTTGAAAAAATAAGAACTTTTGCAAATGAAAAAACAGACTCATTACCTTTCTCATTTACTCCATTTATTAACGGGAATTTACTCATGTATCTATTTATAATTTATCTTTTGCGCACAGACCAATCTTGGTGAGTTCCAGGACATCGTATTATCTAATATACCCACTTTATTTCCGAAAAGTTTTTCAGTTGCCTCCTATCGCACCAGTTGAAGTTCCTTCGAAAAGGTTTCAAGCATTTTCTACACACAATACTGGAAAAACCACATCACGTTTATGTTAATTAATCAAGGTAGACTCAGTTGCTTAGCACAAAAAAAAATGTTCTTCTTTGAGAATGAACATTCTTTGCATGTGTGTTTGCAATTAGTTCGAGTCACGCCGTCTGCATATGAAATAGTTTTGGTTTGTAGAAGTTTTATTAGAAGTCTGATTAAATTAATGTACTTGTTTATCCTTTCAACGATCCTAATTTCAAAAGAACTTTACAAAATGTTGTTCTATGGAAAAAAAACCTCCATCCTTCGAGGCAAGTGTTCATGTAAATCCTCCAAACGAGCATGGAAAAATAAATGCAGATGGCATAGTAAGTAGGAAATCCTTAGGAAACATCAAATAACGGAGTTTCAGTTTCGCTTTTGTCCGGCATAATGCGCTATTTTGTAGATTTCAGAGCAGAGATCAATCTATTGACAACATATGTCGGTCCCTGATGGGCATTGTTGGTTTTTAGCACAAAAACTATTATATCCTTTTATAAACTGAAAGATACAAATGAACACTAGCCGCATGTGAAATGATACATAATAGGATGTATTCACATGTGTGCCATATTCTTGCATTTATTGGACATTTGTTTGAGGTATCTATGAAATTTGGCCTATAACGAATTTTGTCATTTCTCGCTCTATTGGGAAATCAACGTTGAGTACAATGTTTGTAGCACTTTAACTTCTCATTTAGGATAATTTATGAGGCTTAAGTCAACATTTGAGTTAAACGTGGTGGTATTGTGGATATAAATCCACCGCCTCGGGGTTCGAAATGGAGATTGAGGGAGAACATGTGCATTAAGAAATAGTATTTGTCATGGCAGACAGTTTGGCGGCGATGATGCTCATGGGATGTTATGGGATTTGGAATTTGGGTATGTAAATAGTGATCTGTGCATTCTATTTATGCATGGAAGCAGGATTATTTCTAAATCGAATGAAATATGAAGCGTGTAATAGACCTTGAAATTTTTAGAGCTAAAGGAGTCGACTAGAGGAAGTACTTATTTGGTGCGGCTGTTTTACGAATAAGATTATAGGCTTGTGTTTATCTGGCGGTTGTTAAATAGTTAGAACTATTAGAACTTGTCATTGATCTGGTGCGGCTCAATCTGCTGCTTCTGATATATTTTTGAGCTTAAAGTATCCAAAGCCTTTTTGATGTTGTATTTTGGGAATCTTTTGGAAGACTATTACAAATGTATGTATAATTCGGTTGGAAAATTTCCCTTTTTCTTCAAGCAGAAATTCATTATTTAGAATATAAGATAGTATTCAAGACTCAAGACTATTAAGTTCTTAACATGAAACTTTAGGCGAACGATATGATTCGTTATAGTTGTGGTTTTCTAGTTCCATAGAAAGTTATAGGAACTATAGAAAGGATATAGAAAGCTACTTCGGTTTATTCAACATTTTCGAGTTTGCATTTATTGCAAAAATAAAACTATGGTAATTTCGCTCAAACGCAGTATTTGACACTATGAATATGTTAAATCGATGAACAAATTTTAACCATCACAGTTTGATTTTATTGGTAAAGATATTGATCCATACACCCTTCCTCCTTATAACTTAATAATTATTGCAAAAATTATTCAATAACTTTATTTGCAACATGACTCTTCACAAAATTGTGCATACCTACCTTGATTTAAACCTTAATTTTACCTTAAACGGATTTGCTGACTAAAAATTTTCCATCATCATATTTACAAATAACGTCAGAATTCATTAGGATCATGCCAATTTAGTGAAAAACTGACAGGTATCATTCAAGGGTGACTATTGGTAAAATGTGCTACCTATTTAACGTATGTGTTTCTATTTGAGTTCTATCTATCTATCTGAAACTATCGACGTTATCCGATTAATTCATGATTTTATGTCAGGGCCGGTATGCTTTTCTAACTTTCAAGCTTGTGTCTAAATTCAGTGTAGAACTACTGAGCAAGCTCTCTGAGCAATGAATGAAATTTATGACTGGATTCGAATTAGTGAGTATGATCACGAACTCTCTGGCTCCAAAAATTATCAACCTGATTTGTTAGTTTATACGTTTATTAATTGAGTTTTTATTTGTTTAGACTTCTGTTGCGTTAATTTTTTAAATTTTTCACTAAATTGAAAAAAATTTCATTAAGATCATTTATAACAAAAACAAAAAAAAAAAATTCATTAATTCTTTACCTTAGTTCAGAGTCTCAATCTACCACTGAATGTTTTGTTGGGTCTTGATTTTGAATTTCGAATGTTCAAACAATCTGTTTGTAAATGGAATTTTAAAGATTGAATTTACAGCCCATTAAAGCCAAAGTACCCAATAAAGATTAGATATCTTGTCCGAAGAATATATATCAATCAGTCTGCTACCCACCCTCGGAAAGAAGGTTAGTAAGTTTTGTGGTAAGTAACAACATTTTGCTGAATTTCCGATTTGGTGATAGTAGTGACTATTCGACAAATTTACCATGTAACACAGTATTTCAAAGCCGCTCTCAATGAAAAGTAATCCATTGGCATGGTAACATTTGATATAGAGAAAGCTATCGATACTGTTTTCCACGATGGTTGTCTCTATAAAATGATTCGCTACAATACTCCAATTTACCAGGTCAATTTGATCAATTTTTTTCTGAAAGAAAGGACATACCAAATGAAAGCTACATTAAGTTCCACCTCTACCAAAAATATATCAGCTGGTGCTCCTCAAGGCTCTTATCTGACTCCTATATTATTAATCCGACATCCCTACGAATGCGAACAGTCGGATAGCAATGTTTGCTGGCGATACACGCATATACAATTCCAATTCAATAGATTTCGTTGGACAGAACATCTCGTGCTCTAAAGAATTGTCACACCTGTGACTGCAGTTCAACGAAACGTTAAATGTCAAGAACCACGTCCAAAACATCAGCACGAAGGTCTTTGAGTCGGTTCTATCATTGTACCCTCTGCTTAACGAAAAATCTCCGTGAAGAATAAAGAATTTAGTCTTCGTTATCAAAATTGGGATTTAACCTATCATTTCATATGGAACCCCATACTGGAGATCAAGTTACACAAGATCAATACCTTAAAATGGCTCTTGATATGTCTTTTCATCTCACACGACGTGCACAAATTATCCGGAGGTAGGAAAATTAATAAACTAGTAAAATCATGTTAAAAAAGTTGCTCTTCAGAGCCAGACCTGCATAAAATCCTTACCTATACATAAGATAAACAAACAAAATTATGCCTAATAATAAACAAACAACAATCTTATGAAATATCGGGTGGTAATGAACTAAATTCAATGAAATTAAATGAACTAAGGTTACAATAAAAATAAGTTCATACAGTCAATTAAAATAAATACATGCAAACAGAAGGCCAAAGAAGCAATAAAAAATTTATCGACCCTTACAGAGATATTGTGTGACAAAACTATTGTTTAAAAATGGAGACTAGAATTCTCAAATCTCACAACTGCAAGATGGTGGCCTGAAGTTACACAAAACTATATGATAACATCCTCAAGGTTCTGATAAACCCAGTTAAAAAGAACAAGGATTCACCAGTGGAAATTTTCTGCCCATGGTGTATATATTAGGATTGCTCATACAATAACCGATAAGGCCCCCAACCGATGGTGTTTCATTTCTAGTGTTTGAAGTTTTTGAAGTTTCAAACGCAACGGTTTTCACCTTTTGATTGAAATCGATGATTAGATTGGAATAAACATAACCAGTACAGTGCAAATGAGTCAAATAGGCAAAGGAATATACAAAAATCTCAGTCCAATTATTGAAAATTAAAGAAGTGAAAATATTCGAGACCGTTGCATTTGCAATCATACAAACTTCAGGTACTTACCATTTGGGCGTCCTTCTTGTCTTAATTTGAAGTCTTTTTAACAAATTGTAACTAGCGATGAGAATTAGGTGTCGTACAATCATGTTGTGCGAGGAGAAAACAATGAATTTTTTTCGGAGACATACCACGTGAAAATTACCAACAATATCGAATGCACTTCTTGGTGTGTGGAAGAATTTTCCTGATATTATTCACTGTAAACTTCTCGAGCCTATTCTGTTTGTTCGAGCGAAAGTATACAGTGGATAACTTCAGCCAAGGAAACAAGAGAGTATAAAAAACAATCTGTCAAAAAAAAACCTTTTTCATTATAAAAGGTCTTATGATGCAAAAAAAGGAAAGATTAAGATACTTTGGATTGAAAATTTTATCTCATCTGCTCTATCCACCGGATCCTACGTAGTTGGACATAACCGTTTAGATCGTTAGATCTTAGATTGAGAGGTTAACTTTTTTAAGGTTAACCTTAACATATGTTTAGATGAGTAGAAGTGAAAATGGACCCTGGAAATGTTCACCATTGAAAAAGCGACAGATCTCTTTAAAGAGAGGAGTTTATGCAGTAAACTCGAGAAAGCTGTTTACGTCCTGAGTGTGGGACATCCAGATACGCAATGCTTTTGAACTACCCACTAAACATCTCCCCTGTCAGCCTGAAAACCTAGCCAGGAACTATTTATCACATTACTTAGGACTAGGCCTCATTTATCATCACGTAGCGACGCCTTCTGGTTAAGGGACATCCCTCTTTCAGTACGGATGAATGAGAAGGAAGAGGATTGCCGTCAAGAAGATCCCCTTTTGTCAGCGCCGCCAAGCGATCCATGATGCCCTTCTTTGAAAAATGAACGTAATGCGACATGCAGATAGGTATTTAGCGCATTAGCTCTAGCTGGAAACTCCGGTTGTGTAAGTTCGATACGCATTTTAAGGATGAGCGTTTTATTTCGACAGGACAAACTTAAAGACTTAAATGCCTTAGTACGTATGTGATCGATATGTTATTAAGTTTAAACTTTCGATCGAGTTGTAGATCTAAATAGGTCAGATGTTAGGACCAAGAATTTATTCAGCCTAGAAAGTTTATGAGTCTGCTAAGCAGCATGGTGTACTTGTGTTTTCTGCCGAAGAATATTGCTATGATCTTGAACATTGATTTTGATTTGCTTTAGGAAGACTGGTAGGTTTTCCCAGCATTTCGTTTCGGTTGGCGATGGCGATTAGGTTAGCCTTGTTGCCAGAAGAAGTAAGCAATTGTAGTAGCAAACGCTAATAGTTGGTAGTTTTGGCTTGTAGGTAAGTCGAGCGGGTATTTATTGAAAAGTGTTGGACTCAGGCATGAACCTTGTGGAATACCACCAGAAACAGTTTTCGTACCTGCGCACCTTCGAAGTTTAGTCTGGCATGTTCAATCTCTCAGGTAAAATGAAATCAGTTTGTGGACTTTTTGAGTACTGCACTCTTTGAGCTTAGGCAGTAGGCAGCAATGCCAACCGGTTTCAAAGACTTTCTCAAAGTATATCGTTAGCAGACCCACCGACTGCTTTGTGTTCAGTCCTTTTCTTATGAGATTATTTTTATGCCTATATGAGACACATAGTAGCTGGTACACTGTTAAGTACTCATGACTGAAGCCAAACTGAAAATTAGGCAGGATGTTATTGTTCTGTGTTAATCGTCAACAACTACGAGGTAACACGTCTATTAATCCAGTCAACATTTCCAAGTTGAGCTTCCCGAAAGTTTTCAGACAGGCGTTTAAGTAGAAGCAAATTAACACAATTACTTTTTGCGAAGGATTTTCAAGGCTCTTCTTTGTAAGCCGTTTAATTCAAGGACCTTGTCATATTTTTGTTGCTTAGTTTTCTTAATTATTCGTTTTGCTTTCTTAACAGCTCCAGCAGGGTCATTGGTGGTATTTGCGTCACTTTGCAGTGGGTTAGAATCCATTGTTTCTATGATGTGATTGCTCCTTTTATAGGAGATGTTATGATATCCATGGCACTTATCAGCAAGAAATTTTCTTTTCGCAAAAATAAATTTGCATACCATTGTTGTCTTTCAGAGTATATGGAATATAATACTGTTTGCTTTCTATAATTTCGTCAGCATCCAAATTATTTCTGCATTTTGATCAAATTTGCTAAGAAATTTGTTCCTGCGGTGGTTTCCGAGGTTCCTTAGTAGCTCTTGTTAGAGAGTAATTGATGCATTTTACTACGAAATAAATGTTTTTCTCGCCACAAGACGAAACGTCTTCACTTCCCGATCCCTAATAAAAAAGGAAGAATAAAAGGATGAAAACCAAATAAATGGCGTATTATATAAAAAAAAATGAGTTAACTAACTACACGACGACCCTGCGTTCTACACAATAATTAAGCTGCAGAAACTCGAACCTTTACAGATCAAGAAAGTTTCAATCTAGGACTAGGACTAAAGTAAAGGACGAAGCTGGTAGACATAAATACACAATAGATTAGATAATAGACTAGATGAAGACAGTATGATGTTGCAGTGGTTCAGCTACGGTCGTGACCCTTTAGTTTAAGGTTCGAGAGGAGGTGTAGGAATGAACAATCATTGCACTGTTCTTAGAAGTAAGTCAATTGCTTCAAATGGCGACGACTCTGCAAAAAATTTAGTAAGTTCAAACCAACAGTTGATTTTTTATGTTTTTTATCAATCTTAGAACTATTTCCACAGAATGTTTGTTACTCAAGCTTCTGAGAAAAACTTCTATCATTCAGTTCATAAAAATTTGTTGAACAGATGTGATCATCTCTGGTGATAATTGGTTGCTGAGGTTAAGCTCCGCGAAACCAATAATAACTACGAATCTATATATATATATATATATATATATATATATATATATATATAAAGTCTATAGTATACAATATATATAAAGTCTTAACGTCTAGCTCATATGCAGCAATTTAAAGCAGCCCCATAAATCATGGAAAACTTAAACGTCATAGTAGGATTCCTTTTAATCAAGAGGCTGAAGGCTATCTGGCAGCATGAATTCAATTTGAGATCCATTTATTATTTCTGCATACGATAAATTGCTTTTAATTGCTGACTTTTAATTACTGCCAGTGCATCCATTTTCATGATGCTCGTAATACAACAATTGACTGCATTGTTGATTATTTTCGTTCTTACCATTTCACTCTTTTTCATCGACCATAAATCCTATGTACAGGATTTCCCCGGGCTCAATAAAGTTTGTGTAGCAATTCTCACGGGCAATATTATCCGCACGTTTAATATTCTCGAAATGATTAATAAAAGCTTGACAATCTGAATTATCTTGGCCAACAATCAGACTCGCATGTTGTTTTTGTTGGTTTTATTTACGGATAGCAATATTTACTCAACGTCTATTGATGTTTTTATGCGCGTAGAGAGTGTAGGAATCGACAGATAATATTTTATCTTATCCCACTCGAAGTTCGAGTATATTAAATACCTTTACCGGCCGCAGTATCACCTGAATGCTGATAAGATAGGACGTTTCGTGACTGACTTTGTTTGCCAATAAAATATCTTTACGGCGCTGTATCGATAGTGCCCTCGATTTTCGGGAAATTATGGCGCCCGCACTTTTCTGTGCCCGAAATGGACTACTGATAAGATTGCATGAAGTTTTAGATAAATACATTTTAGGTATTTTCGTTTTGATTTTAATAGTACGCGTAAGTTACGCTACAATAATTTCTAGCAATCGATATTCGGGAGGACGGGAGGAACAACGAGATTATGAATGTATTATCTTCATTTGAATTGTCTTCTTAGCGTTATTAGGTATATTCATTTTAAAGCATTGTTGATCTCATAGATTTAATGAAAAGTCATGCAGTGATTGTTCGTAATTATTTAATTGTTTCGATTTGCCTGAAATGTGCCTTGTTGATAATATAATAGAATAATTATCTTGACAAGGAAAAGTTACTACTGGTACAAAACGCATGAAACCCTAGAGTTCTAACAAACATATTTTGTAATCCTTTTCTTGTTAATTTTAAGTATCTACAGTTTAGATTATGCAACACATTGAATCGACAAGTTTTATGACAAAAATGGAACACTGCTAAAAGTTTTCGTAAGGCAACTGAGAGAAACGTAAAAATGTTTGATTGGAATCAAAATCAGTTTTCAGCTTGGATTTGTGCACAAATTTATTTGAAATTACTGCTAGACATTCATAATTTTTCTAAAATCATTTTAAAATCATTGCTGGCAGATTTCCAAACTTAAGCCTTCTAGACAAATAAATTTGCATAAGTCTTCCGCTAAATGATCTACGTGAGTTTTGTGAGTTGAAGGAAAATTTACTATCATAAATCAACACGGCGGGAAATTTTACCTCTTGGTTTTGTTTCACGTGTGAAACCTATTTTTATTAGAACGTGTCCAAAAGAGTGATCATATTTCGACAAAAGTGAGTGTTGATAATGTATTCTTTCCCATTTGCAAGCCTCTGGGAAGTGTACATATGAATTTGTTTGTATTTCCACATACGGCACGGAAATAAATCGTTTATCTATACGAAAATGCAGAGGAATAAGTCGAACTGGTATGAAAGCGATTGAAAAAATGATTCGAGAGAGTTTGCTAGGCGCAAATTTTCAAATAACTCACGTAAATGGTATTTAAACTCAGTGATCGTTTGATATATGCCCAAAAAATAAACATACAAAAAATATGATATGAAGAATTTATAAATTTTTTCAGTCTTCTTTACTCTATTTAGACTTTTTTTTTGGGTTGCGGGGTGAAGCCAATTTACGCCCGGAGTGTGGGACTCCTAGCAGCGCATGCTACCAGACTACCCATTAAACACCCCTCCTGTCAAGAAACCCTAGCCTGGTACCGTTTGACACATTACTTCGGGCTAGGCCTCTTTTTACTTCGCCCTGTAAAAACTTCGCCTTTTTACCAGCGGGAGGGGGCAGGATGGAGGAGGACTGCTGGAAAGGAGACCCCCTAGACCCCGCGCCTAAGGTTATCCATGGTACATTTAAGAGTAATGTGCCACACAGGTCCGTTTGTCGAAACTTTTCAGCATTTCTCCGAACAGATTGTCTGGAGAAAGCTCTCCCATCACCTCCCACAAGTCCTGCCGTATCCTGTTCCACCTTCTACAGTTGAAGAAGGTGTGACATGCATCGTCCCTTTCCCCGGGGCAGAAAATGCACTCTGGGGACCGTGATTTACCAATCTTGTGCAAGTAAGACTGAAAATACCCATGCCCGCTAAGATGCTGGGTAAGGTAATAATCAGTCTCACCGTGCCTTCGATTTAGCCACGATCCCACGTCCCCTGTAAGGCGGGCAGTCCAGCGGCCATTAGAGTCGCCTTCCCATGACTGTTGCCACTCGAGTATTGTGCGCTGCCTCTCCTCTCGGTTGACAGCATATCTTGAGCCCTCCACTTTTCGGTCATAAATTCTCCGTCGTTCTCTAGCAAGGAGGGCGATGGGTATCACTCCTGCGATCACCAACACCGTCGACTCAGAGACTGTGCGGTATACAGACGCAACCCGCAAAGCTCCTCGTCTCTGTACCTGTACCTAGCGCTTTCGATACAGCTCCTTACTGAGAGCTCCGGCCCAAACCTCACGGCCGTACAGTAGCACTGACAGTACAGCACTCATGAGAAGTCGGCGTTTGCTCGGTGTATCTTAGACTTTAGATAGTCCTAACGAGTAAGATATAATTGTTACAAATGAACCTGTTTAGACACGATAACAATGCGGGGATGGGCATACTTGAACTTTTTACCTAAACAATTTTAACAACTGTTATCTTTATCAATTTCAGAATTTTTGGTAGATAAATTTTTCCATTTTCACTTACAACTTATAGACCAAGCCAGACCAAAGGCAATTGGAATATAGGAAAAGTTTAAAGCTGTAGAGTAATATTCATAACTAGTAAATAACCAGTCGACATCCACCTAAGCTGGTAGTGCCAATCGATGCGTCCCAGCCTGTGAGTTGGCACCTGATGAGAAGCGGCAGGGACGCATGTTCGAAACCAGCTTGAGCTCTTTGCACCTTTCTTTATAAATATTAAAGTGTTATCTTTTTTAGAGTCTGTAGAACGAAACAAAGTATTTTAAGATATTTTGAATGTTCATTTATTATAATTTTAAGAATACATAAGTTTTATAAGTTTTTCTCCGGAATTTTCCAACCTCATTTATGGGTCTTAAAAAATTTCATGAAAAACAAAATGTCAAAAGGGGGTAGTTGACACGATTTTGGCTTTTTGGTTGATCTGACAAAAGGGGGATTCCTCCCTTTTTATTTTTATTTTGAAACCTTCTTCATATGAGATAGAATAAGAATTTACGGGTAGTTAAATATCTAATAAGAAAATGGCGAGTTGTTTTCGAAAATTCAATTTTTATGGTTAGAAAATCAAGTGGAAATCAGTAAATTTACAACTAGATTGAAGTATCCTAGTTCATGTTGTAGCCAAACACTACTCCAACAACATCTTGAATGGTCAATCAAATCAAAGCGAAAGGTGGTTTAATTGTCGAATAATCGTGTCAACCAGTCAAAAAAATATGGTTTTGGGAAACCGTGTTTAAATATTTTGTTATTAAAAAAAATATTCACACTTAGTCGGTGACGCTTGCAGCATCCAATCTTCTTTCTAGTTAAAGTTCTGCTGCTTTGATTTTGCTTTTCTGCGGGTTTTTGTTTCTCTCCGTTTCTGATGCTTCGAAATAACGTTTATCACATCACAACTGTCTGCAGGATTTTTATCAGCAAGTCCAATGGTGACACCCATTACCTGCATAGTATTTTAATATGGTGTGGTAACGAAACTGCGGAGCAGTTTCAAACCATGTTTTCGCCAGCAAATGTGTGCTTTTGGTCCTTATTTCCTACGCACGAGTCAAAACTCTCATTATTGTTATGGGTGCGGTTTAATAAAACACCAAACAGTGTTTTATACATCTTCAGGAGCCAATTCTTCGTAAATAGGTTTCAAAATTGTGCTGTGCGTCGCCGGACAAAGAGGGAGGATGTTCGTAGTTTAATCAGAGTATTTGGCATCATGAAGAACATATCATCGTTGAAACATTTCCATGACACCAGCTTCCTCCATTTTAGCAGCAGAATTATCATAACTAGCTGAACAATTTTCTACATGTTCGGCGTGAAATTGTTCATAATCAACAGTGTTTTCTTTACCAGCTCAAAAGGAACATCGTTTACTAAATATTCCGATGAGTGAAACGATGCCTACTAAAGACGTAAAACCACCTTCGAAGTGGGGCTTCGGTGAATTTGTCGGTCTTAAGTGTCCTTGAGGCCGAAAAACAATAGTGCGAGACCGCGATACGAGAGCGCGACGAGAGTCTCGCAGCAAATGTCAAGCAGTTTTCGTAACATGCATTTGTATGCGACATCGTACAATGATTGCGAGGCGGGAAATATTCGGAAAAACGAAAATTCCTCGCAACGATGTGCGTGACGTTTGTCAAATACAATATGGCGCTTAAATGAAATTTGAAATTCAAACGCTTTGATTCCTTTTTAAGTACATTGGTTCTTATGAATGAATTTTGAATGAAAATTTCGTGCATCCTAGTTAAGGCTTTTATTTGCTAAACGAAGGAACATTCCAAATTCAAAACTTTAAAAAAACCAAAAACAATTTCCAGCAAATTTCATTTAAAATGTCACCAATTTGACATTTGTCATATGAACATTAATGTTCCCCGCATCGCGTGCATTGTAAATTGAATGCGTTGCGTGACGACGAGGGAGAATCGCATCGCGCTCACGTATCGCCGTGACGCAGTATTGCATTTCGGCCTTTATTTATTTATACTTTATCCGTCGTTAAGACAAGCAGGTAGGGGTTTTTTGTCATCAGGGTAGGAAAAACTTCATGATTTTTCTAGTCCATTGATTTTGTCTCACTCTGCTTTGTCCGCTGTGATTGTGCGGTGGTAGCCTTTGATTTTTGTAATGTTGCTTTATCGCTTCGATGATTATGTCCGAATTAGAGGTTGTCTGTTTATTTATAATTCATCCGCCGATTTTTTTCATGCTTTCGAGTAAGTCAAAACGTCGTCTTTTATGTTGAACATGTAGTATCTTCACTGTTTCCTTGACGCGAGGTGGTATACATTTGTTGTCAATCAATTTGTTGTCAATCATGTGGTTTGTCAAGTTGGAGTCCGTTGCTGCGTCCGCTTTCCGTACGCTTTTGTTGCAGTTCCTTCTGTGATCTCGAAATCTTGTTCTCATTTTAAGTCCTGATTGAGTGATGCATCTTTATTGGCATGCACAAGTTGATTTTTATACACCTTTTTGTCCAGCGCATCCTCTGTGGTTGTGTTTGTTCGTTGTATTTGCTTCTTCTTCCAATCTGCTTCTTGTTTTGTAGGATGTATTTTCTCAATACTTTTGCTGATTTCTATGTTTGTTTCAATGTTTAATGTTGATTTCAATGTTTGCTGTTTCGGAGTATGTCAATGTGTCTATGGTTTCTTGTCACTTTTTCTTTTTGTATCGGCCGTTTCTTTCTTTTTGTCTTGACCGCCAAGTCTTTTATCTGCTAACGTTTATAATGTGTTGAACTCCTACAACGTATGGAGACGTATACACGTTACAACGTATACAACGTTAAGTATACAGAAGAAACTTCTCTAACTGATGAAGCCTTCTAATTTCGGCTTTAACAGCCTGCAATAGCCAGCACCAGCCGTTAGGGGTGTTAGGACGTTCCAGTCTTGTTTTTAGTTGCCTTATTACTACGATTTTATGCTTCTTTGGTGGTTGGATGAAGTGTGTATTATCTTGTCTGTGACTGCTGGCTTCCAATATATCTCTGACTCGAATTTGTTTGATTTTTTGTAGTTCTTTATTGTTATGTCAGTTATCAAATAATCTATAATTCCTAATTTTCCGGTCTCCATTGTGAGCTTCAGATTTTTGGGTTCTTTTTTTGAGATATGCGAGAGTTTGTTCTATGCTATTTTCGGTCGTTAAACATAATATGTCGTCCACATATCTTGCATAAAATATCATTCCCAAGCTAGATCTAAGTTTTTTCACGAATTGTTGTTCCAAGTTTTGCATAATGACTTCAATAAGGATCGTTGATGTTGGACTTCCCATTCTCGTTTGTTTGTATATAAATATTGTTCTTGGACTGGAAGTAATTTTGTTGTAATATTTTTTGAGAACATTTGTGGGCTGTGTAGAAAAGTCTTTATCTTTCTTCTTGTTAAAAGCTGCTCCTTGCAGTTAATTCATCGTTTCTATTGGTAAATATATCTTTAATACCAAAGGAAAGATTCCTTGTTGATGAGAGCCAGTAAGGAACTTGCCTTGGCCAACATAGCTCAACGCCTACTTTTCATGCAGAGGCAAAACGCTTGCGTCTGTCTTTATGTTTCATCGGGATCATCGGTATGGCAAATCTTCAGTAAAAAGTTGCTAAGTGAAATGGCTCAGCAAGGAGTTGTACAAGCTGACTCAAACAACACTGGGCGTGGGGTCGGCATAAGGCTCCATATTTACTTATTGGTCTCCATATATACTTATTTATTTATTGGTCAGCCAGAAAATGGTTCCGCAAGCTTAGGAACAGGCACTCAAATCCTTGTGGACGACAAATCTTAGTGGATTTGAAATTGTGATAGCAAAAACTCTGCTTTTTCGTTTTGGTACTGAGGTGGTCTTTTCGGTAATATTTTAAAATAATACAACGTATTTTTGCAGAAAAGCAGTGCAAAGGAAATTTGCGGCTAAAAGTGCAATCGATTCGGATGAATACTACTACATCACTCTAAATTGTTGTGCGTGAGAAAGACAAATGCTACGAACTATTAGTGCACAAATCTGGCAATTCACAAACAACATTTTAATATGTACCTAAAAAATGAACGAAATAGTCCAAGCTTCATGCTATCTAACGCCAGTAGTGGAATTTTTATATTTCATGTGAATGGAACTAAGTATATTAGGCAAATTTTCGATGCAGGAACAGTCAGTTTTCATTTTGAAGTTTTCCTTCGGTGTTATATCTGCTTCCATCACAGAGTTTTGTCCAAGAGCTGGGAGGTAGCTTGTGTTTATCAGCAAGACAAAAGAGCACCTCTTCTCATTTTCTATTATAAATGCTACGACTGGGAATTTTGGGAAAAGTTAAAGGAAGGAGATAATGTGATCCGCAATGCGTGGTACCAATTTAATCAGCATTGGAACAATTTTTGATTGCACCGCAAATTGTCAAGCTAGCGTAAACTGTCAACTTACTGGGCGTGGATCAAAACAATCAAACAATGCTCTCAGAAAATATTATAACAAAACTGAAAGGAAAATAAAGTTAAGTGTGAAGTGTTAGGGATTGTTTCTGCACACTAAATATTATTTGAGTCAGCCGTTTTGGCGACCACAGTAGTTGCAACCAGCATTTTCTTTCCTAGAAAACGCAGATATATATTGACGCGAAAAAATTAGAGTGATGGGAAAGCTGACGCTTACGCGAGTCAAAAATATACACTTAAGGAATGGCAACAATCAAAAACAAAAGTGGAAGAACAATGGAATTCGTGATTTAACGAAAATATCAGACCTTGGCTGAATCTAAAGCGTATCCAATTTTTATTTAATTATGAGTTCTTAACTGGTGTGGATGTTTCAATTCAGAATTGTACAAGATTGGTTAGCCAAAGTGTGTTACTCGTATGTTTTGTGCAGGACAAATCTGTTTAACTTGTGCCACTAACACTTTAGGTGACCCCGACGTGGTCACAGACCTGGTCGAACTAAAACCACTCTAGATGCGATACTTTATTTGACAGAACCCAATGAAAAATCAAATTCTTGAGTTTACTAAAACATTTTATTCTTTCTGCCATTGACATAATTTAATAGAATAGATTCTGTTGGTGTTTCGTGATGAGTTGTAGCATAGGTTTCTATCGTTAGGATCAAAGAATGTGAAAACATTGATACAGTGGCGGGAAATTGTATTCTACATAACTACTCTATTGCTACTGGCAATCCTTCGCAGGAAATGGAAGCCGAAGCTGAATAAGGGAAGATTGGGGTGAGGTATTAAACGATTTTAATTTTTTGGACGAGGAACGTACTTTGGCGCATAAACGGGTACAAAATCTGAACTGAATATTACTTGCAGTGATGATTTTTATTAAGATGAGGAACGTGGGGCAGTTGCTGTTTTGGTGATTTCAAGGTAGGTTACCTGTTTTGAAAACAACCGTCGGGTTAGGGTTTTAAGGACGGGAAACGGATATTTTTTTAGAAATGTGGGGAGGGGGAGCAGCTACTTTTATTGGGATGCACTTGTGTTTGTTGGGGTTTAACTGCAGCTTCTTCCATTGGCTGAAGAAATAGTTGAGGGAAGAGATATATTCGATTAGATCATAGGATAAGTATTCAGACGAGAAAAAGCTAAAAGAGTGTTTCCAAAATCACTATCAATGATAATGTCAGTGGGCATGTCAGCAGAATTAATTGAGAATAGGAGGATAGAGAGCACAGAAGTTTTCACATGAGACAAAGTGTTGCCAATTTTGTCAATTTTTGATTTTCGATTGGTGAAAAACTAGTGGATAAATTTACATAAATGAGGATACAAATGATGAACACTTTGTGGATCGGACTGTTTGGCCATACCTTATCAAAGGCTTTACGGGTGTCTAGGAGGTAGGCCGTATTTGTTATTTTGGCTACAATAGATGTTTGTTTTGCGGAGCAAAGTCAGCATCATCAATGCGTTATGCATGCTAAGAAATTATTTGCCTCCTGGCTATTATGATGAGACAACCTATTTGATGTTTGTGAATTTAATGCAACCTATTCGATATAGAGCTTTTACGCAGCATTGTGTACTTTGTACAACTTACACCATCTTGTAGTCCTGCTGGTGATAGTGATATTTGAATCTGCGTTTCTGGTTTCGGAGTATCAGCCCACCTAGATGTATTGTGTACTTTTGGAGAAATTACTATGATCAAGGGTAATTCTGAATCTCTCCACTATTCTGATGCTGATTCAAGCTTTTGTAAAGAAACGAAATGCTCTCGCACGTGCCACGGTTCAAGTTCTATAGTGAACTGTTGCGTCGCAACAACAAAAACAATACACAGATTTAAACTTTAGACACATGTGAATTTGCGAAATATATGTTTTACTTCAGGAGGAATTTTGAAAGCGAAGAGAACCGTATAATTTGTCATATCGATAAGCATGTGTTCTTTCTCTTATTGCACAAAGAAAATTAATAGCTATCGGAGGGGTCTGCCAGGGGTCTGCTGCTGCGAATTTGGTGGCTGTTAGTGAGAAACTCGACAAACTATCCAGAATGTAACAGGATAAGGAAAGTTAGAATATGCAGAGATACTGATCTACTTCGCTCCTCCGAGAGGATTCTGAAGGTTCTTGAGAATTGGCTTTTGGGTCATATATGCCGTATCTTAACAAAACTATAGTAGTAAAGGTAGTGGTAGCAAAAAAGCTAGAAAATTTTGAATATATGATTCTAATTTTTCCTTTCACCCGACCTTCTCATCGTCGTCTTTTCTCTCCGAGTGGACGCTCGTCATCGACTATAACATAAGCGTTCTGGAGCAGGCGGACTACAAGATACTTCATCGAGGTATAGAAGGAAAGCATAATATGGAGTTGGCTCGGGGATAAAGGGGGAGCCGTTTCATCCACGGTAGTAGCCACTAAGGCGAATGGTACGTGTACGCTATTGGACGGTGATCATGCATCCACAAACCTTTTCTCGTCCAAACGAAAAGTTTTTTCCAGTTACCGCTCGTTTTCAACACAGTTACCACCAAGGAATAGTGGTAGCGAGGGTGGACGACTCGGATCCTATTGTAACTCCTTTTTCGGTCTTGTTGTTGATATTTATGGGTGCTTGCGATACAACAATTTCAGTAAATGACTATTATCATGACTTTTTAACGCTTATGAATATTATTTGCTTCATTCCTAAATAAATTTTATTATTTAAAACTTGACTAAGATCATAGCGCAAAGCTTTTAATTACCAGAATACATAAATGTTGGAAACCTTAATTGCAAATGATACTGAACAGATACTGAACATTTATAAACTCATTTATCGCTGGAGGACTCAAAAAGGAAGAGCTCAAAAACGGATTCATTTGCTTGGTCTGAACAGAATAAAAATTGATTACTGCCAACCCCATTCAAACGCTGAAATTCGTCATTTGTCTGGCAGCGATTGAATGTGAATGTAAAAGAACAAATCTTTAACGTTTGTGCCAATCGGTGGTAGTTCATTAGCTTGATTAGAAAGGTAACTGGAGTCCAATTTGCGGAGAAGAAAATTCAATTCATTGACCCGATCCTTTAGAGGATATAAAAAAGACGGTTACCCAAATGAACAAATTATATGGCTCGTTAGCGTGTGTCCCTAATAGGCCGGCTCAATCGTTTCGCTAAAATTAGGAAAGCCCCAACCACCTTCAAAGACACGTAGCATGGTCTTGGATCAATTAATCTCTCGCGCCAATTTATTCCACGGGCAATGAAATTGGCATTCTGGGAATTCCAAATCATTCGCATCAAACATAATTTTATGTCTTTCGTAGCCATTTCCTGGTTCTTAATATCAATTTCAATTTTTACGTAACTCGAAAAAACTTTTCTTCACTCACCAGCAGCCAACAACAAGAGAATAATCCTCGATCGCGACGTTATCCAACTCATTTTCACCTTTTGGCCACTTCACCTCAACAATTCAATTACTGTGATTCGTTTGGCGAACAATAACTCAATTCCTTCAAATCAAAACACCACACATGAAATTCACTCAGATTCGAATTGTAAATAAACAGACACGGCGGCGAAGAAATGGAAAGTTCGCACATAAGCACTAGAAAAACGTTACAAGTTGCGATTTGTCGCGGGAATTTTCAATCGATCGCACCTACACACGAAACGGAAGTGTCCGCCACACGACTCATCCGAATAGTAACTCGCGGTCGCGCACTCGTCATCGGAGTCGTAAGCTGCCGGCAAAAGTCAATTCCACCTTACTCACATGTCGTCCGGGTCGAGCGGCACATCCCGATCCCAAGTTCATTCAACACCAGCCAGTTACCACCTCCGCGAGCAAAGATTCCATTCAATCAACAAGTCAAGTTGAATCCGACGGAGTAATGTTGAGCGAATCGAGGCGAATCCACATCGAGTGAATGCTTCCCCGCTCGGATGCATTGATAAGAGCTCGTTCAACTTCGATGGTGTATTTGCCTCCAATGGTGCCCATATGGCTCGGGAAGTTGAAAGCGTTTTGTATACAGCGACCAAATGCATCTCTAGTTTGAATGTGGATCTTAAGAGAAAACGAAAATTGGAGGAGAAAGAGCTATTCAACGTAAGTGGATTGTGTATAGTTGAAAGCAAATGTTTACGTTAACAGCAATAATAGCAGCGCAATAACATTTGCGTTTGTTGCGGGCTGTTAATTATTTGGTGATTAAGTTGGAGGCATATTGACTTGTTTCCAAAAACATTTTTCGAACTCGGATTTGTCATATTTTAGTTTAGTTTAAAATATTTGTTCATTATTCTCCATTTGTGTGTTTACAATCAGCTTTAAGTTTTTAAGGGTATCTGAATGTGTTTCGTTACATCCATTACATGGTTCATGTTAGCTAGTTTCATTCTGCCTCTCAGGTGTAGGAAGGTATTCTCAAGGAAGAATTTGCAAGGAAACCTTGTTTGAACTTAATCTACCTTAAAATATCCTGAAAATATCTTCGTTAGCTTGGCTTAAACTAATCTAATTGGTAACGGTAGCGCCATAGTTTTCAATTGTTATTACATATTTATTAGACTCGTTATTAACGAGTTTGTTGCAGCGCTAGATATGGCCACCATTTTACATGTTCCTTGCTGGAAGGATTTTAGAATGCTGTTCATCGTGGCAAGCTAATGGTGTTTAACACTGAGCGTTAACAACAAATGAGCGTTTTGACGCTAAGCAAGGGCTCGATAGAAGATTACAGGCAGGAATACCATTATAGAGATATTAATTTTGCTCCTAGTATCAACCTATATTCAGCGAGTGATCACCACTACATCGCGTTTGAGATCGTCTCAACGATCTTTCACTCCCGGGTGGAATATCGGAAAAATGGATGTGGAGACTTTCGCCAATGTGATTCTGGAAGGCGGAACGACATCGGAGTGCCCTTCAGGGAGCGGAAGGGCTGGAGTCGAGGGAATGGTGGAGTCAACGATGAGCCTCATCACTTCTGCCTGTAGCTCATCTATGCCTCGACGGAGGCCTCGACATGACAAGCCTGCTGTACATTGGTGGTCAAACGATATCGCAGACAAACGAGGCGAGTGTCACAGACTTCGACGGGCAGCTCAGCGCTCGAGAAACGGAAGCGTAGAGGAAGCATCCAATAGGACGACAGCATACAAGGCAGCGAGGAAAGAACTCCGAAGACTCATCAATGAGAGTAAGGCACGCTGTTGGCGAGAACTTGTGGACGACGTGAACAGAGATCCATGGGGACTCGGCTACAAGGTAGTGTGGCGCAAGTTCGGTACCTTACGGAAGCCGTGTTTACTTCAAGCAGACAAGATGGACGGCATAGTGCAGGCGCTTTTCCCAACTCATCCTGTCCGTGTTGATGCTGCTCACGAGGTTGATTCAGTGGAAGGTCTATTGTTCGCAAAGGATGAGCTGGAGGATGCAGTGCTTTCTATGAAAGCTCGAAAGGCACCAGGACCAGACGGCATTCCAATCGAGGTGCTACAAATGGTCTTCCACGTTTGTCCTGACTTTCTACTTAATGTGTTTAACGCTTGCCTGAGAGAATGAGTATTTCCATCCCGCTGGAAGGTGGCGAGGCTCGTATTGATCAGCAAGGGGAAAGGGGACGCCGGGCTACTTCCTACATACCGTCCGCTTTGTATGCTGGACACAGCCGGGAAAGTGTTCGAAAAGCTCATCAAGAGAAGACTCACTGACGCAATTCGTGCTGCAGGGGACCTATCTCCTCGGCAGTATGGCTTTAGAGCAGGGCGATCCACTTCCGATGCCATCATGGAAGTGGTGAATGCAGTCCGTCAAGCCGAAGCGCACAAAACTGAAAAACGAGTTGTCTTGCTAGTGACGCTTGACGTCAGAAATGCCTTTAACTCCGCCAGATGGTCGGATATTCTTGGCACATTGGAAAATTTTTTCCGATTGCCAGGGTATCTGATGCGGATTTTGAGGGATTACTTAAAGGACCGCAGTCTGCTCTACGACACGCAAGATGGGCGGCGCAGTATGGAGAAAACGTCTGGTGTACGCCAGTCATCCGTCAGTCATCAGTCAAACGTCTGCCAGATGAGTCGCGCTTAGTCGGGTATGCAGATGATATAGCACCACTGGTCGCCGGACGCACTGTCGAACATGTGCAGCGCAGACTGGGAATGCTAATGCGTCAAGTGAGGGAATGGATGACCACCCGCGGGTTAAGTTTCGCACTAGAGAAAACCGAGGTGGTCATTTTCACGAAGAAAAGAATTCCCACGGTAATTCCTTTGTAGATCGAAATGCGACTGTTGAGTCTAAACTTGCAATAAAATATTTGGGACTATTGATCGATTCCAAAATGAGCTTTTCGGAACAGATCAGGGCAACGGCGAAAAAGGCCGCGATATGCGTCTCAGCTCTAAGTCGGCTAATGTGCAACATCGGTGGGCCCACACCGAGCAAACGCCGACTTCTCATGAGTGCTGTACTGTCAGTGCAACTGTATGGCCGTGAGGTTTGGTCCGGAGCTCTCAGTAAGGAACTGTACTGCATACCGCACTGTCTCTGAGTCGGCGGTGTTGGTGATCGCAGGAGTGATACCCATCGCCCTCCTTGCTAGAGAACGACGGAGAATTTATGACCGAAAAGTGGAGGGCTCAGATATGCTGTCAACCGAGAGGAGAGGCAGCGCACAATACTTGAGTGGCAACAGTCCTGGGAAGGCGACTCTAATGACCGCTGGACTGCCCGCCTTACAGGGGACGTGGGATCGTGGCTAAATCGAAGGCACGGTGAGACTGATTATTACCTTACCCAGCTTCTTAGCGGGCATGGTTATTTTCAGTCTTACTTGCACAAGATTGGTAAATCACGGTCCCCAGAGTGCATTTTCTGCCCCGGGGAAAGGGACGACGCATGTCACACCTTTTTCAACTGTAGAAGGTGGAACAGGATGCGGCAGGACTTGTGGGAGGTGGTGGGAGAGCTTTCTCCAGACAATCTGGTCGGCGAAATGCTGAAAAGTTTCGGCAAATGGACCTGTGTGGCACATTACTCTCGGGCAATACTTACTGCCAAAAAATGTACCATGGATAACCTTGGGCGCGGGGTCTAGGGGGGTCTCCTTTCCAGCAGTCTTCCTCCATCCTGCCCCCTCCCGCTGGTGGGAGATTTCTCTAGGCTGATGGCGCCCTAGGGCGAAGTAAAAAGAGGCCTAGCCCGAAGTAATGTGCAAAACGGTTCCAGGCTAGGGTCTCTTGACAGGGGGGGTGTTTAGTGGGTAGTCTGGTAGCATGCGCTGCTAGGAGTCCCAAACTCCGGGCGTAAATTGCCTTCACCCCCCAACCCAAAAAAAGTATCAACCTTAAATTTCCGGTTTAGCAAGGAATGTGATGATAACAAAGTTCTAGAGACTTTGTTGCATGTTGCTTCAATGTGACAAATAACCTTTAGAGTAGTTTATTTTTGATTGCCATGGAAAAGCCAGTTGGAAACAGCCTTCCAGGTAGTTTTCTAGGTTTACATTAACCACCTGTTACGTATTCCGATGTGTAGGCCACATTAAGCAAACAAAAAAATAGATGATAAATAAAATAACAATTAATTTTGAATACATCAATTATTTGTTTTGGTTAAGTTTTTTATATGTACCTATATTTTGAAGTTAAAAGAAAATTATACGAGATGAAATAGAGCTAAGAATAAAATTAAAATAAAAACATTAAAGTTAGATTTAGCTATTAAGTAATATTTAGTTAAATGATATTAGCAACAAACAAAAAAAAATTAATAAAAAAGTCTCAGTAAAAATAAAATGTCTCAGAAAAAAAATATTCCCAGTAGCAAAAAAAATTCTTGGAAGTTATTTGAGATGAAATTTACTATTGATATGATTCTCTTGCTTGTTGTGTACATATCGCTATAAGAAGAATAGATATTGTGAATCAAGAGAGGTAACAATAGATAGAGGTATCAAGTGATAGAAGATGTAAAATAAATGTTTAGACGTATCAATGGGTAGAGGTATCAATGTATCGATGTATCAAGTGATAGAAGATGGAAAATAAACATAAAGAGAATCAGGAAGTTGTTTGAAGTGCTTAGCCCCAGAAGTCCTCGAATGGTAAAATCACAAAACGCAAGGGAACATTAAGATCGAGGCCAAGAAGATAGTAGGCAGGCAACAGAGGTGTTCAGGATGCAACGCAGCGGAATTTCTTGACGTCTCGCAATCAAGCAGAGATGGTCAGAGGTAGCGCAGCAGAAGCAAGTGAAGTCCTGAAACCAACCTGAGGTGGATATTCGTGTTGGAGGAAACATAAGTGATCAGAGGTAGCGCAGTGGAATTCATTCAAGTCCTGAAACCAAGCTGAGGTGGAGATTCGTGCTAGAGGAAGCAGAGGTGGTCAGAATTAGTGCAGCACAATTCACGTAAATTAAATATTTTATATTTACTGATTTATTTGATCATTTCTATTAGTTTTATCTAATATGAAGGAGTAAGCTCTTTCTCTGTGTGTGTGTGTATGTGACATGGAAGGATATGGGCTTAAATAATGTCCTAATACCCCCACGCCCGCGCGGTGAGCTAGTCGGTTAAAAGTAACTTCCTTCGGCCGCCATTATGTGGTCTTTGTATTTTCAAATAACCCTGTCTCTTTAAACTTGTTCCTTCTTTCGCTGCAGGTGCAACCTATCGGTTGCCCCAATATTATTAATTATATTATTTTTATTTTTGAAAATACATCACACACCCCAGACGTCGTACAGTGCGGCAATTAGAAACAATATCAGCAGTATAACATAGCATCGATTGAGAAGCAAGTACAAAATCCATTTTTTGCAGAAATTGAAACTACCGGGCATGGCGTACATGCATAGGGCCCAAGAACAAATTGCTGCATACACCGAATTTTATGTTAAACTTTTGTTTGGCGAGGAGACTCATTTCTGGTTGAATGGCTCCGTCAATAAACAAAACTGCCACATTTGGAGTAATGAGCAACAACAAGCGGTTGTCCAAACAACGTGACATGCGGAGAAAGTCACTGTTTGGTGTGCTTTATGGGGCTGTGGAATAATTCGTCCAAATCCCTTTAAAATAATGGGAATAATATCATAGTCAATGTCAATTCACAGTCAATTCACAGTCAATGGTAACCGCTATGGAGCCATTATCAATGACTTTTTCGTTTGGAAATTAACTCACCGTAATGCACAGACCTCTAGTTTTAATAAGGGTACGAGATGCCATACAACTTGTACAACCATCGACTTATTGAAAGAAGCATTTGATGAGTGCATCATTTCTTGTTTTGGGTCTGTGAACTGGCCTGCTAGATCTTGTGGTTTAACACTGCTATTGGGATACGTCAAATCGGCCGGAAACGCTGACAAGCCAAAGTCATTTTACCATTCGGAAGACAACATTGGCCACGTTATTGGCGAGATATGGCCCCAATTATTGGTTAGAGTAGTCGAAAATTCGACATCTAGTTTGGACTTTCTTCACACTTGTTTTGTCGTTTACATGTTCAAAATCATATTTTAATAATAAACGACAAAGAATTATCTCTCAATAACACCAATTTCATGGCAATCAAAACAATTTATCTGTATTTTATTTAATTTGAAAGTTTCATGCCTCCAAAAAAAACACCTTTACATAGAAAATCCATTACATAAAAACCCTTTGGATATGGTTTTTTAAGGATGAGTTTTCACATAATCAAAGTACTTAAAGCAAATAACCTTGACGAAGAAGTCTAAAAATTCTATTTAGAAATATAATCAACTGCTGTACACGATTAGAAATTTCAATTTGTAGTGCAAGCGCCTCGCAAGTTAAGCTGTGAAAAATTCTCAACTAATCAGGTGTATAATTAAGTTTTATTTTATAATTTAAGTATTTTTTTTTCTCAAAATACTGGCCATCGAGTGCTAGACATTTCGCATATCTTTCAGGTAATTTATGAATAACATGACAGAAAGCCTGTCCGTCTTTTGCGGAAAACCATTCGTCGAGCTCTTTCCAACTTCCTCTAAATCGCTGAAGTGCTGCTCTGCGAGCGTGTGCCGCATTGTTGCGAAGAGTTGATAGTCACATAGAGCCAAGTCTGGGAGTACGGCGGGTACACAAATATGTCCAATCCAATCAATTTTACTGTGTCTTTTACTGCTTTTGACGGCGGATTGTCGTGTAACGAAATCACCTTGCTATGTCTTCTGACACATTTTGGTGGTCTTTCAATTGATGCGTGGTTTAAATTTATCATTTATTGACGATAGCGTAATGGATTAACAAATTTTCTGGACTTTCTGGAATACCACTCTGGATCCAGCAGACCCAGAGCATGGTCTTCTTGCCGAAATGATTTGGCCTAGGCGTTGAAGGACAGTCTTCACCAGATAAAGCCACGATTTTTTCCGTATCGGGTATTCACAGTAGATCAACATTTTGTCACCCGTCACAATTCGTTGCAAAAATTATTTCCTTTCACGGCGTCGAAGCAGCATTTTAAAGGTGACTTTACGATTTTCCATTTGGCCTTCATTCAAAACGTGTGGGACCCATTTACCGAGTTATTTATTTTATTGACATTTACCCATTGACACATTTCATGGTTCTGTTAATTGGCGTTGAGTTTGAGTAAGGTCACCATCCGATAGCTCCTGCGATTCCTTCTCTTTGCATAATTGTGGTCTACCAGAGCGCTCACGCTCACATTGAAATTACCAGTTTTGAATTGCCGAATCAATGTCTCACATGTCCTAATTGAGGGAGTGTGTCCACCATATGTTTTTACTAGCAAACGATTTCTTTCAACAGCCTTTTTCTTTTGGTTGAACAAGAAAAGCAATGTGTGCCCAAAATGCTCTTTTTCAGGCACAAAAAGTGATTGATCAGCAAGATAAAACAAACACGCTAGTTTTGGTGGACTCAGCTTGTATGTGTTTGCAGCTGAATGTCAGACGATCGAAATGACGTATGCTTAAAATGAATGCGCTGTATACTTTTCACTGGCACCATCTGACACTGGGAAAAAATTATGCACACATTGCGTATAATCCTTTTCGTTCATGCATGAAATATAAAGATGTTTTTGGTAAAATAATTAGCAAAAGAAAGGTATCAGTATTGATCCTCTTTTGGAAAATTCGCATTGGTTTTTGCTTGAAAACTCTCATTGTTTGTTTAAATCGAATCGTTTCCTTATCATATTCAGCATTATTCATTATTCAACGCATCCATAAAAGAATTCGTCTGAATATTTTTTTATTTTCGAGTAAACAAAATAAATGTCTATGTTAAAATTATACTTAAATGCTTGGGAGTTAATAGAACTTATTTCTAAGGAGAGGGTCTAACAACGTTGTAGGTGATGCAGATGTATAATATGTCGACATATCTCTAATGTGCTGGTTTTATTGGAGGTGGTACATTACCAGGTTGCTGTAGGGGTTGCGTAAGTTTCACGAGGAAACTACTATCTGCAGGTTGAGTATGTGATGGTACTATTGCAATTGGAGCTGATCTAAATTCTCGATTGTAATATTCATCTTCGCGATTTCTCGCGAGTTGATCTGTGATAAGTTTCTGAATGAACTCTTGCGCCTGTGATCGCTGTTTCTCCTCCGATACTACAAGTTCCTTTTGCTCACCTTCGGCCTTTATAAAGTCCTCGTGATTATGAATAACTGCTTTGATATATTCTCGATATGCTTTATCGGTGGCAATATCATCCTGATCGACTACTTCAACCAAACCGTGATATCCTTCGACAGTGGGTGAAGACGAAGAATATCCCGAATAACCGCTTTGATATTGACTGGACACCCCAGCTATTTGGCCTACCAGCTGACCGGATTTAGAATTGGCCTGACAAACGATTTCACCCTTTTTCTTCGTTGAACAGCAAGTGAAACATTCTCCGGGCTTGTAATTCGTTGAAAGGATTTCTGGGAAGTATTGTATGATTTCTGGGTATTGGTATTGTTTTTTCAGTTGGAATGACTTAATTTGACGTTTTTCCGGTTCACTGACATCTCGTTTGTGAACTTTGTGCGTGTTAACTTGCTTCAGCTTTTCGTTTTTCAGAAATTTACCGAAAATCGGTTTTTTCAAATGAATCTTCTTCTTGGGGAGTTCACGCTTCGATCGACTTGATTTGATAATATGTCCATCGGTGCTGACTAGGTTAACACCTCGGGTCCGGATGGAGTTAGGTGTGTAAGCGAGTGACTGGACCGGATGAAGAGGACACGGAACGATTAAGTCGCTAGCCATGACTGTCGGCTCCCTACAAATGCATTTCTTTTGAAATGTCGTAGGAGGCGCTGTGAAAGATATCAGTTCAAAATAGGATCGTTATACTATTTATCAAGGACTCACCATTTCGCACAGATGGCCTTTGGTCTCGGCTTATAGGCGACTCGGACAACGAACTTGATTTTTGTGATGGGCATGGTAGTTTGACGGTGTAATCGAGTATGTATTGGACTTTAGGTGTCTGGGGCTGCGTTTTACAATTTGGTCGACGGGGTTCAATTGGGTTTGCAATTAAATAAGCATTTGTTACCATTGTATCAGGCACGACGAAATCGTACCCATCTGGTTTGTTGGCGAAGACGACTTCGAGCGGTTTGCTGCAGGCACTCTCCAGCCACACCAAATAAACTAATACCAACCCAAATCCTAGAAATCTTCTTTCCATGTCTTTAGATTAATTCGCACTTAGTGCATATGATGCTGAATCTACTTTGCAAAGACTTTTATAATTCTGAAAAATTGTTTACCCTGGTCGATGCCAAGGTCCTAATATCGTTCCATGTTTCTTCTTAGATTACAACAAAACCATGAACTCTTGTTGGTGTAATTCTCTTCGAAAACATAAGGTACAACGACATAGTTTTGTATTTAATTTTCTTTGCCTTCAATAATGATTCATATGAAAGCGCTTAATATGACATTCAAAAGTGTGATAATATTTATGACCCCATTTTCAAGCGAATCCGCGAAATCATGTTGTCAGCACTATTCGATCTGGGTGACAATGTAACATTGCTCGCGCCATTATGTAGAGCAGATACAAGTAATAACAAAAAAAGTGATTATGAACATAATCATTGTTTTCATGAAAATCAATTTTAATATGCTACATGCATGCCTAGGCACATTCTTGTTGTAGAGAAGGGTTCCATTTTGAGTTAGTGGGTAAGGGCTTTAGCGTAACATTAAAAGAAATTTTCATTTTATTCATTGTCATTCGAAATCGTTTTCATATTTAGCTGGCAGTGCGATTTAGACACTCATTGAAAAGGATTAATTGTAATTTATATAATCAACTTAGGTAAATGACTTCGTGTGTAATTGATTAGATATATCAATCCGAATTTTCTTCCTTGTATATCACTAACAGAAAACTGTTAACTATTCACTGCTTATCCGACTTAAACAGAATAATTAGAGGAGTTTATACTTCAGAATCATGAAGGATATGCCTATTGAAATATCCGCTATCGTGTCCTGCAAATATTTTTCCCGGAGTGGTTGTTATGAAGAGCTACTGCCATGCATCAGGCTTTCGTTTCATTGCACATCCTTTACATAGCGTGGCATTATTTCTGGCCAGTCAGTTAACAACTTGATATTAGGATGCACTCGTTTATCCTTTCTTTAAAAAGTCTTAAGGAATACTATGATACCATTATTTTGATCATCAATTTTGTCATAGAATTTCAATGTTCTGCCACGTATATTTCGTGTATGGTACCACTGCAAAGGACATTTTATATTTCAATACATTTTCATGAAGTTGTACTTGTAAATATCTCTTATTGTTATATGTCATGGCTTATAGCTGTGTTCTGTAGTCATTAGAGCGCTTCTTTGTTGGGGTTTGTCCTTTAAGGAAAACGATGTTGCCGTAATGTAGCGTTCATCCTAGAATTTGTTTGACTGTTGAATAGAACTATGTTTTCGTAACCGCTTGAGAGTTTTAAGTAATAATAAAATGTAATTCAAAATTCGTTTTTCAAAATTATTTTGATTATGTTTTTGGAAAGCCCCCACGACTTGTAGCACAATGGCTATTTCAGGCATGTTCGATCGATTTCCAATTTCCAACCACTTGTTCCAATACAACTAGTTTTATTCCCGGAATGAAAATAGAAAATAATCTGAATTCGTCAAATCGTATGATTTTGGCAGCCAATCGACTAGACCATTTCATGTAAGAGTGTTGTCTGCAAATTTCGTTTTCAATAAGGCTATTGTTTCGATCGCTGTATGGCATGTTGTGCGACTCTTTTAGTCCCGAATGCTTTCAATATTGATTTCATTGACTTATATAAACATAAATGCGTTGAGCATGGTTCGCTAATGTCCATCGTTTATCGTAAAGGTAGCTGCTACTGCTTTAAGAAAAAATTTGACCCGATGAAGCTACCAGCGTGTACACAATATCGAAATATAAATTTGAATGGATGGAATCGTGCTTCAAAGTGTTATATTCAATTGCCCTAATTCCATTTACAGTTGACCAAAAATAACAATAAATAATATACAAAATTCTAAGGCAGGCGCGTGAATCTATTTTCAATTGATTGGAAGTGCCCTGTTGTGCACTCCAACTTTTCTAAGACAACGTCGTACAGTTTCCGGATGAACTTTAAGGACGATTTCGTTACTAATTTTCTGGCGATGTCTCGTTGTTTATTAAGTTTGTTATTTGTTTATTAGGAACAGGAAGTCGACCATATCACGACTTGATTTCATAGCTTCTAGCTTTGTATAAATTTTTAATTATTGATTGCAATGTTGTCTTTATCAATCCAACGGTTTCATTGATATTTTTGAAAAATTTATTTTCATATTTAACTTTATTATTATTTTCCGCACAGCTACTGGAACTTCTCTCCTTTCTGAACTCATTTCAGCGAAATTTGTACGTCACTACTCGCAATATTCACGTCTCGCCTTTCACTAAAGCCAACAGCTCCGTCTTTTGGCTGTTTAACTGTGATAATTCTAACGGCACTCTTGTGACTTGCCAAATGAAGCAGTCGTACGTTGACTTTTGTTGTAATTACTTCATGATTGTTTTTCGTTCATCGTTTTCAAATGTCAATTAAGTGAAACGTAATTAAAAGAAAAATTAACATAGTTCTGAAGAAACATGTTAATTTGCCTCTTCAAACTGTTATTCCAGCAAAAAGCAACAAAATTCAAAAAGTGATTGCGAATGAAATAGAAAGGCCACAAAGCGCGGGTTAAAAATTATTTGAAACTGGGAAGCAAAAAATATGGAGGCGAGAAGTCATCTAGACGTCCGCCTAAGTATTCGCCAGCTGTTAAATGCTTTGTTATAAAGGAATCATCGAAAACAGGGGCCCCATTTTCGCGAATTGGTTGGCGGTGGTGAAGTTTGCACAGTGATCCGAGTTTAGTGAAAACATGACCAGCGTCTTCGAAAACATTCAAGTATCAAAAATATTTGCAAAAGCCAAAATTCACAGTACGAAATATTGATGGAAGACTGAATCTCGGTGAAAATTATACACAGAAGCAAAACATTTGGGATTATGTGATCTTAGAGATAAAAAACAAAATAAACTCTTGATAGATCACTGGAATGATTTGTGGAAGGAAAGAAAAACGATCCCAAAAAACACACGTAAGCGGATCCGTTTTGGTAGGGTTCTAAAACTAAGCGAAAAGGAAATAGCTTTCAAAAATGGAAGAATTAGTGCTGCTGATCTCTGTTAACGACGACTGTGAAGAATAACGTGAATGATTTGGATGTGATTGAAGTTGAAGTGAATGTTAAGTGAAGAGTTCGAATTCAAATTTGGAGGATGCGGTCAATGGATCGGAACAGTTGGAGGCTCTTGTTGCAGGAAGCGAAGGCCTGAGGGAGAAGAAAAGGAAGTTCTGCTGATACCGGATGTTCTAGAGGAACATTTATTACCTTTTGTGGCACATATAGGAAATGAGAACATTATCTTCCAGCAGGATAATCCACTCATCTACACGGCAACCATCTCCAAAAAGTGATTTCAGCATAAAGTAATCCAATTGCTACTATTGAATAGAAAGTTTGTGGTGAATTTAAGTGAAGAAAGTCTACGCCCATGACAACCGTCTATAGAAAATGTTGCAGAGCTGAAACAACGAATAATTGTAGCGTGGAGTGAGATATCCGATAGTGTAATAAATGGTATTGTATTTTGTCGTCTTGCAATTAATTTGTGAGGATGATCCTCTTGTTGCCAGTAATGTTTCTATTTGCGTCTGTCCGGTGATAAATATGATCCTTTTTATTCCCTATCAAGTTTAATTTTTCACAAGAAATTATTTCAGTAACAAGAAAAAAGTCATTCCTGCACTAAATATGACAAACAATTTCGACAAGTTTGAACTAAAATTCAAATATGACAAAGAATAGTAGTTGTATTTTATAGATCCACCTTCCACCGGTATATAAGGATCAGATGATAGAAAAGGTCGCTGCCCAGCCGATGAGGTATGTCAGCAATATATAAGCTATATGAGTTGATTTGATGGATGATCTCCTCAAAAGAGATCATCCATCAAAGAGCTCTTAGTAGTAATTTTAATGGAGAACGATATGTCTGATAGAAACGAGTTTATTTGTTTAAAAGATAGGATGCATAAGATACCAAAGACGGTACAGAATTTATAGATTACTATATTTTTTTATTATATTAGAAAATATTTACCATTTAACAATCAGAAGATTCGCTAAACTACACTGAAAAATTTCTCTTGAAACCTCTTTCCGTTTCCACGAAATACTCCAATGAATTCGGTCACAACTTGCAATGTTCACATTAAAATCTACTGTTAATCGCACTTACGACAATAAATTTTTCTACACAATTGAAAATATTACTCACTACTCAGGCGCTCCCCCTTAATTTTTTTCGGGTATCTTAAAGGTGCCCTGGTTCACTTATATATATCCCTCGGTGTGAATGATGGAAGCGTATTATCATTACGCCCCTATAACTATTGAAATCGTCTTTAAAACGTGCAAGATAGAAGATCCACCTTCGAGGATCATTGCGCCCTATAACTGCTGAAATTGTCCATTGAAGTCGAAGATTATATACAACTTGCTGCGAATGTTGATCTCTTCTTGTCCTTTTGGTTACGATTCTTTTGGACCTGACGGGCGTTGGCGGTCCTGCGATCGTCAGACGCCTAGTAAAAGTATAAGAACTAGGATCTTAGGTCAAATTATAAAGGCCGTGCTTACTAGATACCTCCGTATGGAGTATTTATGTAACTTGTTCCACAAGCATCAACCCTGGACCTAAAGGAACTACGGGTAGCAGGCAATCCCTTATGTGTATGGATGGACCAGATTATTGGGTAACGACCATTCAGAGACAGTAATTGTTGTATCTGGTAGTACCTAAGAGTGCCATCACTGTGTCAACAGCGTAAGGAATAGCTGGGTCTCGTATCTATAAGCATGAAAGTTAGAGATCCCCAGTTGAAACTGGTACATCAGGAGGACGGTAGGAGGATAAAAGATGAATCTGGAGGACGAATCTGAACACTTGTCTAAAAAGACTCCCTCTTAAACCATTACGACTTAATCCATCCCGCTCTCCATCAAAATAAGGTACTCGTTTCCCAACTCATAATAGAAAGAAAAGATTCCTAGCGTACGCCACATCATTTTAATTCATCGCATTGACAGGCGACCTTCTTCACCTACATCGAGATTGGCATTCCTGACATTGAAGGTCTTACCTTCACCTGGCAATTTTTTCCCAGAACATTTTCTTACCAGAAAGGTAACGTTTTTTTATTCACTGTTTCAACATGAAAGTCATGAAGGAGCTGATATGCTCGGATGTTCATCTTATGTTTATATACACACATCCAATTGTTTGCGAGTTAATCCTTAATTTATATTTTGCAGACTTATAATTGTTGTGCAATGAATCACAGAGGCTTCCTCTGAATAATTTTGTGTCAAACTCGGGGCCTTTCAAATTGGATAAACCTATCAAAAAAACCGATCAAAAAATGAGATATAAGAAGATTGCCAAAGTATCTTAGCGGAATTATTATTAAATATGTGTTGCTAATATGGCGGTTCTGTTATGACCAAGGCCATTGCATGGCCGAAAACTATGCAATGTTTTGCGCTGTTTGATGCTTTCCGCAATAAAAATACCGGACTGAGCATCCTCCTCTGCCTTTTGAACCGGACTTTTTGAATCGACTTTGGCAAAATTAGGGTGTTTTATATGGTAGGAAACACACGAATTTCCCGGCCAATTTGACGTTTCACTTATGAGTACGAGCAAAACGTAAATAAATCGTTGAAATTATATTTTTCACTTCGCGTATTATGGAATGCGTAGCTTGCTGAATACGTGAGTTGTGTTGTTCATACACAAATATTGGTTTTAAAACAAGTGTATTATATTGTGTCAGTTCAGTTGCTCTGTACGTACCCATCGTTAACAATATGTTAATTCCCCTCGGTGACAGCTATAAGTCAACGATGTTGGCTTCGCCTCACAACTTTTCAAGCTTCCCATTTTTAATTTTTATGACGCCTATTAGGCAATTTAAAGCATCTGATAAGTACAAAAGTAATAACGACCATTACATACTGCCTGCATGAACCTTAATGTATCAGTTGTTGGACCCCCGATACGTCGTGAGTTGCACACCTGATAATTAGCAACTGAACTCGATTAACGTTTCAATGTTGAGGGCGCTGTGTTACGACCCCCCATAAAGTATGTGATTTGCATGACACGCCATTTACTGGAGCCCTTTTGAGTTTAACCTGAAGGCAGCATTCATTTGAGTCGTCTTTCATGTTCGTATCGCATTGAGATGTATCAATACGAAGGTTATAATCATTGTAAGAACTGCATTTTGCATCATAAATGGAGTTGCAGTTAAGATAAGGCATTGATAAGTTGCAGTTAAGTTGTATGTTAACATGGAGCGAACTTGTTCCACTCGAATATAGTATGCGTAATAAATATTTCAAAATGTAATAAATTGGTAGCAAATATCTCACTGATATGAATAATGTTAACATGTTTCGTGAGCGTTTTGAAACTTTCTAGCATTTGTTTCACGTATATGTTCAAATATTTGGAACTATGTGAGCCTCAACTTTTTGAGTATGGTAAGAAAAGCATTTTTCATATTATTTAAATAACGCATCATTTGTTCGTCGTTTCAGTTTATTGACTCCATTACGATGACTAATAGACACTTTTACCTGAAGATCGTCATAAACTCTTTTATCTTGTCCTGATAACACACATCGGAGCGCAACAAACAGGATCAAATTACTATGCCACTCTACAGTCGGATCATTGTTTGTCAAGAACACAAAGGGAGACGACTTGCAGCGGCGTCGTGGTAAATGATGAACTCCAGCAAGTTAACTCTTAATGCTTTCCGGTTAACTAGAAAACACTTTTAGAAGGGTACCTTGTTCAGGTGCAATAAATTAATGATTTGTCAGGCTTAGATTGTTATTGTAGCCAGTGAAGTAAGTCAGTATCGAACGTCTTTGAATGGTTCCACGGAGGAAATAGGAATGGAAAAAATGGCCCACCTTGACTTCGGGAATGATGCATCGTTGACGCACCTCGAAATTATTGGTATTTCAAATTTGAATCCAAAAGACAAGGAGATACGGTGGCAATGATTGATAGCATAGTAATGGATCGTTTAGGTTGTGAATGATTATTTAACGACATCAAGAGAAAGAAGTGTTTCAGTCTGGATGAGTTTAAACAGAAGACAAATGTTATTCATTGCCAATATAAATAATTAGGTTATTGGGCTTTCGAATTTATAAATGCGGTTAAATTTAAGATTCTAATTTTGAATGAAGTTATCTTGAACGACTGACCCTTCTTGGTTCAAATATTAGTTATTCAAAAAATACAAGTTATTCCATACTACGTTATTTTGTAATTATTGCAAAATTAAAAATGTGTGTAAAAATGTGTTTTGGGAGGCTTTGCTGCGCCTTTTTTTGTCTAAGAAACTGGCCAAAGACTAAACTGAAAAGCTTAGGACAAAGCCATGCTCCTGTTTCAGACCCCAAAAACTAGTTTTGAATCAGTTTGCCCTCTCAGACTGCTCTGTGTTGGTTATTCATAATTTTGTTATTCCCGCAAGTTTCAATCGCAAAACTTCAATTAAATTAAAATCGCAAGGTATTCAAAACTTAAATTGATAGAATCGAAGGAACTGGGGGTCCCATAAAGAAGCTTTGAAATAGGACCCGGAGATCATTGGGGTTTATAAGCTTGTTATTGACGTACATTGAACGAAGTAGCCCAAAAATCGGAAGATCCGAGTATAGCCGGTCCTTGACTTCCGCATATTCTCCTTTCAGGCGATTCGCTTTTTCGCACATTATAAAAAATTCAACTTTTTAGTTCTCTGTGGTTGCATATCTCCTCTCAGCGGTCATCAGACGATAATGTCGTTCGGCTCAAGATGTTAAAACAGTTTCAGTTTTGCGTTGGAGCGTGCGTTAACGTGTTGTGTTTGGCTGATTTATTAGTTTAACTTAACTTTATTTCGCCATTATGAATTGATAAACACGAGCAAGAAACGGAAAAACTGCGGTGTTGAAACGAACAATAAAAAATAGTGACTGATAAACTTCATACAATCGAGACGAAGATAGAATATTAAACGTTCCGAAAACGTGAATTTTTGCTTCAATCGGACGTTGGTGCGGTTTGAACAGATCTACGACCTGTTCAAAATTGTGGAAATTCATCTTCAAACATTGTTTCTAAAAGACTGGGCATAGTGATGGCTGAAATGGAAAGATCTTTGTCATTATTGAGTGATGATCAATAATGTTCCTCTCAGTATTTCAATAATTCAAGCGAAATTTCTCAGTTTGTATGAAGATTGGAAGACTAGATTAAAAGAAGATTCTAATACAATATTTCAAGAAAGTAGTGGTTGGTTTGACAAGTTTAAAATAATATATTCTTTACATAATATTAAACTCATTGGAGAATCAGCCGATGCAAATAAAGATACTGCGGAGGAATTTATCTTCCCATTGTCCAAAATTATTGAAGATGGAAAACATTCTCCGAATCAAATATTCAACGTAAATGAAACCGGTTTGTTTTGATTAAAATGCTCAATCATACATTTTAATCGAAGGATGTTGCCCCTGGATATAAGCCTTCCAAAAATCGATTGACATTACTTCTTGGTGGAAACTTAGCTGGTGATGTAAAATTGAAGTCATTGTTAGTTTACCAAGCAGAAAATTGCAGAGCATTGAAAGGGAAAGATAAAGAAATTTTTCTGTTCATTTGGAAATCAAATAAAAATTGGTTCACTTATCATAAAAATTTACATGTTAAAGCATCTTATACAATGCTCCAGGACACCCACAATTACTGCAGAATTTATACCCGGAAATCAATACTGTGTTTCTTCCTTGTAATACCACCTGCCTAATGTATCCCATGGACCCAACAGTGATAGCTACTGATAGGACAAAAATGACTAAGGCCTTCAAAGCAACTGACAGGTAAGATAGGCCAACATTAAGAGATCTTTAGAGCAATTTAAATATATGGTATGAAATAAATAATATTGTACACACGTTGGTTGAAATAAAAGTGTCGACGATGGAAAGTTCCGGGAAACAATTATGCCTACAAATGATGAGTGATATTTTAATTATTGAAGAAACACCAATGAAAAAGTTAGCGTAGTTAATGAACTTAACATTGGCGTCAGCGAAGAGTTGATTGTATCACACTAATACCGCTTTCAAATGAAAACTTAATTGAGCATCGACTGAATGATAGTGAAATACACAATGAAAGTGAAGAAGATAAAGCTGTTGAAAAAGTCAAGATTTCGACAATCAAAAATATGAATGAAGCCTTCACGCATATTGACAAATTCTTGACCATCATGGAAGAATGTGGTCCCAATGCATATCGTATATCTCAAGTATGTAGGGCAATTGAGGTCTTTATCAACAAAAAAAGAGTGATATTCAACGAATATTTGACAAATTTATGAAGGAAACACCTGAAAGCACTTAACACGCCTAATTTATTTCGTTACGTATGCATATTGATTCTTAAATACTTTTAAACACAGCTTTTGGAGCATATTTTTTACATCCCTCCACTATCACACATTCAATATTCGTACTCACTTTCAGGAAGCAAATATGTGTGAAAGTGGAGAGCCCATTGTGTATATACCATGATATGCGTTCCTTCATCCACGTAGATTTTATTAGCTGCAAACCTTATTCCAGTATTATAGAATACCTCTAAGGACATTGAATGCGAAATAATCAGCAGTCATGGGTCTTCAATAAATATTTCTTATTTGGATAATTTTTCTGAGAATAAACAGTGCTGTGAAAAATTATAGACTCAAGCCTATTTTTCACATATTTTTCAAAGTAGTTGACGGAAACAATTTGTTCATGTCTGAAGATTTTATTTCGGTTACCTCTGAAAAATCATTCAAAATCTACCTGTCTCGTTCTTACAGCCACACTCAAGTTTAAGGTTAAAAATCGCTGACGAGATTTGCAGTTTCTCGCTCGCAGTTTGGAGTTTACTAGGACATTTTGTGTGGTAGATTTGAGTTTTTATATAGTTTTATCGCTTAAAAGATCTGGAAGTATGTTTTTGCAGAAATTTTGAATGAAGTGTGCTTTAAATAAAAATGTGGGAATAAAGTTGTGTAGAAATTTTGAGAAGTTCCTGAATGCCGCGTACTAAGTATTAAATGTGAAGTAACGTTGAAAAACAAAAAAAAAATTTTTTGACTTGAAGACAATCTGGAAAAACTCAACTAAAAGGTGTGAAATAAACTGAAGCGAGGTAAAATAAAAAGGCCGCAAAGTGCAGATAAAACTTGTTTGAAGCTGGAGGAAAGAGGAAAGACATATGGAGGCAAGAAATTATCTGGACGCCCGCCTAAGTATTCGCCAGCTGTTTAATGCTTAGTTATAAAGTAATCATCGAAAACAGGGGGCTTCATTATCGCAAATTGATAGGCGGTGGTGAAGTTTGGACGGTGATCCGAGTTTAGTCAAAACATGACTAGCGTTTTCGAAAACATCCAAGAATCCAAAATATTTGCAAAAGCCGAAATTGACGACACAACAGATTGATCCAAGAGTAAAATTCGGCGAAAATTTTCTACAGAAACCAAACATTTGGGTTTATGGGATCTTCAGTAATGCAAAAAAAAAATAAATTTTTGAAAGATCACTGGCCCGATTTACAGAAGAAACGATTAACCATCAAAAGAAGAGCACACGGAAGCGGATCCGTTTCGACAGAGTTCTAAAACTAAGCGAAAACGAAAGCGAAATAGCTTTCATAAATGGAAGAATTAGTGCTGCTGAGTTAACAAACGCTGGGCTGCCTCTGTTGACGAGGACAGTTCATCGCTGTTTGAATTTCAAATTTGGAGGATGGAGGACGCATCGGTTGGCACTACTAGCTATCCCGGTCTGTAAGTTGGCACCTGACGAGAAGCGGCAGGGGTGCGTGTTCGAAACTAGCTTCAGCTCTTCCCACCTCTCTTTCAATATTCATTGTAATGCAAATTGGACCGTAGTTTCCTGTCTAAGTTATGACTAAGTTCTATTATGGCGTTCCACTCAATTAAGTTTTTTGAATTTAAAACTATAATTACGATTGCTTTTATCAGGAAATTTTTTTGAAGATATTTTTCGAGGTCCAAAAAACTCAAGATTAATTTTGCACATCTGTAACAGAGAATTAGTTTGCTTAACAAAAACGGTGTGACATGGTACAAATAGAAATCATCTGTAAAGAAACGTTGAGAGGTGTGAAATGAAAGTGTTAAAAATTCAAGCAGATCGACTTAAAGGCCGAGCAGGCTGTCTTGAAATACATCGAACAAAAAAAAAGAAGAAATTGACGGAGTGTGCGATGAGTTTCTCAAAAAGAACATCTTTTTTTCGAAATATTAGGTCTACCTAGGTCTTGCCAGCGTGATGGCAACTTGTAAATGCCATTTTAAAAAAGTGATTTATTTTTATAGATAAACTCAACTAGTGCTTGGGTAACATAGGCGTCGGTATAAGTTTATTTTCCTGTAAAAGGTTATGCAAAGAGCAAGTGATCATCGGAGGGTGCGAATCTGGGGTGTATGGTGGGTGCCGAAGAATTTTCCAGCCTAGCTCTGGGATTTTCTGAGGAGTCGCCAAAGCAGCATGTGGTCTAGCATAATCATAGTGCCAAGTATTATGTGCTTCCTATTCAACTACACTGGCCTCTATTTTCTTATTGCTTTATTTAATATCCATTTGCTTACCGTATCGTTCCGAATTTAGCTTTTCATTATCGTTATCACTCGTTATGTATGGGTCCTTGGATATCTCACGATTCAAAACATTATCTTCTTCAGATTCAAGCTCGGCTTAGAAGTGTAATCCATTTTTCATAACCCGTTATCATCCGGTCCAAGAAAGGTTCATTTTTGTATCGAGCAAGCAGAAATCTGCATATGATAACCCGATCATTAAAATTTTCCAACTTAACTGATAAGGCACCCATCTATGGTAGAATATTTATAGACTAATGCTAGCTTCCGAATATGGTCAAAAATTGTTTTTTGAGTGGAACCCAGCTTTTCTTAAATCACCAACGTTGTGAAAATAGATCATACTCTATCATAGTCTCACAGACATGGCTTGCCTGAGGCTTGACTAAGGTTGAAATCGCTTGATTCAAATTTTTCAAACCATCGTCTGCACGTTCTTTTAAAAACTGCGTCTGTATCGAAAAATTTCACTAAATCTCGACATACTTCAGTAGCATTTCTTCCTTGTTGGAATTCGTGGAAAATACAGTGGCGATGAACTTTTTCGGCACTTATGTTTTCACGGTCGTATCTCACTTAATTATTACATAAGCAATCCTTGTTTAATTTTTTTACGAGTGTGCATGAGTGCAAGTGCATTGAAAAGGAGAGATAGTCATATATGCCTCGAACCAACATGTGCATGTGGATTGAAACATGAAGTGACACTATCGGACAGTTTTTTCCGGTTGATCTAATATATCTGAACGATTTGCAGACGTTGATCAGGCATCAACTGATTCATTATGAAATGTCAAACCAAACTGAACTTAAAACGTTTAAAATTAAGCGCATGATAGCTGTTAGCCATAAGTAACATTGTAAAGTGTTTCTAACCCAAATATCTCTATAAACACACTTTACTTAGAGGAATTTGTTTATTATCAACGAGTTTAATCAAATTAATCGTAAAGAATGCGTTGTCCTTACGAAAATAAATATATGAACATAATTTTGATGTTTGATCTGCGAGAACAAGAAAGAAAAAATCACTTCTTTTGAATAGATTCCTAGCGCGTGTTTGACTTGAATGTAATGTGATGAGTGTTGGTTGGAAGACTTCTTCTATTATTATGTGAACAAAGAATTCTCGATTTTCAGTCATCCGTTGCGGCGTCCGCTAAAGTTGCAAATGCGTGTAGAAGTCCTCGCATTTATGAAACGCAAGCAGCTAATTCCCAATAAACACCTGTAAAGTAAATATGTCATAACATTGCGAGGCAAATGCACAACTTAAATAACCATACAAATGGTATGTTCGTGATACTCTTCCTTAAGAATGTTCCATGCAAATAGGAATGCTTACAGATACCTTCTTAGCAGGAACCCAACGCTCTGGACCCATACACATAAATACTTTCGAACTTCCAGATAACATCGGATCCGTCAGTTACGGGCCATAACAAATGGATAAGCGCCATCATGTTTGCGTAAATTGCGATAACCACATTGTTAATCCTTCACACAAAAGTGCTATTCTTCCTTTTATCTTGGGACGTGCCATACTCGTGCGACCAAGGTACCTTCGCCTGCACTACAAAGTCGTGTCTTAAATGTATCGAGCGAACACGTTGATGGCGTGTGGAATTACCGAATGACTGGCAGTTCCTATATCTGCTGGCGGCAAGCAAACAAATTTCCTTTTTTCTTCCTTTTACCTATTTTTCCGCAAATTCTCCATTATCCCGACCTGAGTTTCAGGTCATGTGCTTGCTCTATCGTATAGGAAAATACGAAAGGCAAATATGTAATATCCACTTAACGTGCGCCTAATGCCCTCTCCGACGGTAACAATGAAAGAATGTTGAGACCTGAGGTGATATTTAAATCCATCGCTACCTCTTGCAAACGGGTGGTTCGTTGCTCGATCGATGCTGGCTGTTGTAGATTAACTCACCTGGAAGTCCTTGAAGACAGCTCATTACTCAAGAAATATTTAACGTCACGTGTGGAGGACAGTGGGATGCTCGTTTTCCTTATCTCATTTAGCTGAGAATTGATTGAGATAATATTACGTGGGAATGTGTGTCTAATATAAGGTAGTCGTAATCTTTCAACAGCTATTCTGTTACATGTTGCGATTTGTTAGCGAGACATGTGACGTTTCACCGAAATTCAACGAAATGTGAAAATAAAACGGAGCACTCGCATCTACATGCTTACATCATGTGTAATGTGATGCATGAATCAACATTTTCCACTGTTTAAGGATTCACCTTTGCGCGTTGTGGTCTCTGAATTTGATAAATTGAAAACAACTACATTTTATGAAACACAAAACCACGAATATAACAGCCAAAAAATTATGAATCGAAAGGGTAAACTTTAACACGCTTTCAAATTTGATTTTTTTCAAATAACTTCTGTCGACGCAATAGTACTCGAAGTCGATGGAGGTCTGCGGAGAGGAAATCTCGATGGATGTCTTCGATGGAATTTCTGGAGGAGACAAAAATGTATATCTTCTGCCCTGTTTTCGATATAAACCGGTATAAACTAATGTTTTCGATATAAACGAATTTTTTAAAAGGAAACCTAGTGGTTGCGAAATAATCTCCGAAAAAAGGTAAATTATAGCGCACATCAAAGACACAACATGTAAAAAGTTAAAGTTCACAACATGTAAAAAGTACCACAAGTAAAACTTTGCGGCAGTTGATAGAGCTCTTTGGAGTTTTTGTCCATAAGTAAAGATCGCCAATTATTCTTCAATGGCGCTTTTAAAAATTTTAGCCAACTTTTTATTAGAAAATTTGAAAAATTTTCGCAAATTGGTGAGTCCTTTTGCAGGGATTCGAGAGCTGTAGTAGTAATAGTAGTGTTCGAATGATTTCCCATGATTGTGGAACAGTTTCAATGCTTTGCTAATACTCCATCAACATGAATGTACATTCCATCAGTCTCCATATTTAGATCCTTGCGAATTGCTACATCATTGGGCTCCAAAGTATTCCAAAGACTAGAGCGTCTTTTTGTTAGTTTCAGTCGTCAGGTAGAATGCTGTAGTAACGCAATAGGAATCTAGGTGATTTCGCTCGTATATAACCAATCGATTTTTCATGGTTTGCCTTCGGGATTAAAGTGAAATATTATCTCTCGTATTTCGTGCATGCGGCAGACCATTGAACATCTATTGTTAAATTATTGTCCTAAATACTTTGTTGTTCACTTTCAAGGGATTTGCTCCTGCTCTTCTCAAGTCAATGGCGCGCTTGTTTTGTTGTTTCTTCCTCATGCTGATGATTACTGCTCTTCTGGCTGACTTAATCTGAATATTCCATTTATTTCTAAAAAAAAAATCTGTACAAGATACTGATTGACCATTGCAATTTCAATATGACGATTTTTCTGGTTTGTGGTGTAAAATATCGTCTTGTATCGTCAGCACAAAGAGGAGCTTCTATATTTAGGATCAGTGGAGTCCTTTCTAAATTGAATAACGCATAGAAAAAAGTTTGAGGATACTAAGATAGTAAGATAGCTAGCGAAATATCAGCTTCATTTGGTCGCTGTTCTGGATGATGTATGCAGATTTCTGCAAGAAAAATGGTAATTAAGGCAGTAGTCTGCTTTACAGGCTTCGAAAAATCGATTATTTTTTTTTGTCTTAAATCTATTCCAAAACTATCCAAGAATATGTCTTCAAAATTTCAGAGGCCAATTCGACATATTTTCGAAGCTAGAGCAATTTTAGTGGCCGAGCGTCGAGCAGGTGCGAATGCTCGGGCAGACCCGAGCGTGAGTTATGGATAATTCCTATCCTTAACACATATTGCATCCATAGCATAAGATTCGGAAAAGAACAAAATGCAATAAAGCAATAAAATAACCTTTTCCAAATCTTTCTTGTGATGTCTATATGATGTTTTCCCAAATGATCTGTTAAAAATATTTGAAATACTGCAAGTACATGATAATATAAGATTCAGAAAGGAATAAAATGCAATAAAGCAATAAAATATCCTTTCTGAATTTTATTTGAAACGTCATTATGGCGGTAAGGGTCCTAAAATGTGTGAAAAAGGATATAATCAGAAAAAAGTATATAAGAGGAAAGAATTTAGAGTTAGGATATTCAGTTGTAAGTTAGTAAGTAATGATTTACGACAAATAAAGTACTTTCTTTTAGAAAAGAATCTTTTATTTTTTTCGGTTATTCGTAAAGAAACCTTAATTCGTGCGCGCTCCGCGCCTTCATGTATTCTATTGATTGACTATACTCGTATATACCTGAAAGGGTCCAACCGTCATTTGAAATATTATTTGGAGTTTCTAGAAGGTCTGTGTTGAGTAGTCGTACGGGTAACGGTATACAATATAACGGCATCGGCTTTCGGCATCGGCTTCTACACTGCTATTTGTAGCGTTAGCTTTCAGTTTCATTTTTGATTTTGCCGATCGCACATCAAAATGTCAAGCTACCCGAAAGGTGATCATTGTAACAGCCGGTGTGCTGCGGAACCGCGAAAGCGAAAATTTCACGGCAATCGTTTTACCAGTGTATCATCGGACGATGGAGACTTACACACGAGCCGCAGTGCGAACAAGTTGAAGACAGCACGCAGCGATGATGTCATTATTCATTCATCGCACTGCTATCGCATTATTGAATTCGTATCGGTGTTTGTCGCCATTTCGGAAATCGTAATTTGTAGATCATGCAACCAAAAATTAACGTTTGCAGAAAGCGGTCATCGAGGCCTAAAAATTGTTGTCCAATGTATGTGTGGTGGACGCGAAATCCAGTCAGGACCATTGATAAATACCGGCTACGAAATCAACCGACGAATTGTTTTTGTAATGAGGCTCCTTGGTATCGGGCGAGAAGGGATAAACGCATTCTGCGGCCTTATGGATATGTCTGCAGGTTTTGCAAAATCTACTTATCAACAAATCGTTCAGCATCTGTACGCAGCGTCGAAGACAATGTTCAAGAGCACCTGCGAAAAAGCCGTCAAGGAAGAAAAAGAAAAAAACGTTGAACATGGAAGACCTGCGAATCATTTGAAGGTTTCGGGCGATGGATCATGGAAAAAACGCGGTTATACTTCCTTGTACGGTGTAACAACGCTCATCGGATACTACAGTAGCAAAGTAATCGATCTCATTGTAAAAAGTGGTTATTGTTATTCGTGTGCCATAAATAAAAATACTTTGGACGAAGATGCATTTGAGGAGTGGTATGAGAATCATAAAGACTCATGCTCCTCAAATCATACAGGTTCGGCAGATAAGATGGAGGTAGATTCCATAACAGAGATCTTTTTGAGATCCTTCGAAAAATTTGGAGTTATGTACAGTAATTATATCGGCGATGGCGACTCCAAAACTTTTACTGGAATCTTAAATAGCAATCCTTACGGAGACGAGTGTACAGTGACGAAAAATGAGTGTGTTGGACACGTGCAAAAGCGTATGGGTACACGTTTACGGAATAAAATAAAAACCGAGAAACTTGGAGGAAAGAAGGGGCTAACGGAGAGTGTCATAAAGAACTTGACGATTTACTACGGTCTGGCAATTCGTCGAAATATGAACTCAGTAGAAGGTATGAAGAGAGCAATTATGGCAACATTAGACCACTACTGTTCCACCGATGAAAATCCTCGGCATGAAAATTGTCCAGAAGGCGCGGAGAGTTGGTGCGAATGGCGCAAGGCTCAAGCGGCGAATAATCTATCATCTTTTAAACACCCGGCAACATTGATCAATGAAAATGTAGACAAGCACATTCGTTCAATTTACGAAGATCTGTCAAATGACGATTTATTGACGCAGTGCTTAGGCGGACACACTCAAAATTCAAACGAAGCGTTCAATGCAATTGTGTGGCGCCTAAATCCGAAACACTTAAATTCCGGCTATAAAATCGTCGAAATAGCAGCAACTATGGCTACAGGCATTTTCAACGAGGGCTATTCAGCTGTGCTTTTAACCATGCAGCTCCTCAATATCATCATCGGGCAGCAGTGCAAAAATTTTGCTGACACTGTCGATGCTGAGCGCATAACGCGGGAGAATCAGCGCGCATCATTTTGCAGCAAGGAGGCTCGTACAGCTCGAAGATCCGAAAGCCTCCGCCAAAACGAGTTTTTTGAAGAAGAAGAAGGGTTATTGTATGGCCCGGGGATAGCTGATTAACATCTAATTAGTGTTAGTATCCAAAAACTTATATTTTTTCATACCGAAAACTTTGAAGCGCGTTTTCTCGAGTTTTCATTTTTACAAGTCTTAGAAAACTGCGCCGGCGATAGCAAAAAGAATATATGTCCGATCGAAAAAAATCAAAATGATCTAGCTTTAGTATTAAATTATCTTCTATTTGAACTAAAAAAGTTGGACAAAAGTATTATTTAAACTACTTGCTTTGCAACTTGAAGTGAATTTTATTTTTCAAAAAAGTGAATTTTTTTTTCAAACTTAGATAAAATTAGGAATTTCATAACTTCTTCGGTATTTTTTTAGTTCATATAGAAAAGAAACTTATATAAATTAAAAACAAATTTGGTTCGACTCTTTCAGATGCATCGCACGACCTCCTTCACCCGCGCCGATTGACAAGTGCAGACTCCAGCTGCCCCAGAAAAATGCTTACAACTTCGAAAAATGTCAATATTTTTTAATAATAAAAATTGTTTTTTAAAGCTTAAATATGAGACACGATCGTCTCAAAAGTTCGTTTACCGCAATCATTTCCTTCCCTTTCAAAAAAATTGCTGGAAAAACGTTTTTTTCTCGGCTTCTAAAGCAGACTACTGCCTTAATAATCTAATCCAGAAGTCCTCAGAAGGAACTTGTGATTATAATTTAGAAGTGTTTCATACTTACTAGTTAGGACTGTTTACCTTTTGTAATCAAAAAGGTCTGTTAAACTATCTTTTTTTATATCCCCCCAAATTTCTCACATCTCGAATGGTTTTTCCGAGTGAAAGCAGTCTTTGCCGAGAAGAGCTCCTTTTCTGACCCCAAGTTATTACGTCATGATAGAGAATTTCAAACTGAAACGATATAGGTGAGTTGAAAGATCGCAATGTCCAGCTTTCTTCGTCTAAATGTATGTGAGAATAATATATATGTGAATTATTTTATATGAATACATATTTTAAGAGCATGTTAATATTCATCTTCCGACTCCTTCGCCTTCATGTCATTCATCAATGCATCTGGTAAATGCATTTTAATCGTTAGGTTCAGAGTTTGCTTTTTGCCTTATTGGTTGGTAGTAGAAAAATTTTGGTTTAAGGCAGTCGACCCGTGTGTTACGTTGAAAAAATCAAATTTTTTTGGTATAATTTATTTGGGTATGCTTTGATATAACGTACGTAGATGATGGCGACAACGAAACTTTTGCTGGAATTTTAATCTCGAGCCATATGGAATATCCTTACTTTCGAAAAGAGACGCGTAAAGCGAGTAGAAAACAGGATAGGGACACGACTCTGTGATCTTAAAAAGAGTAACAAAAGGATTGGTAGAAAAGGCGACGGCAAACTGACTGACAGCATCATTAACGAAATTATAAAATTCTTCTGGCTGGCTAATCGTCGACATCCCGATTCTGTGGACGAAATGAAGAAAGACTTTTTGGGCTTTTTTCCATCATGAAATCTCGTTGAACATCAAAACTACCCTGACGGCGAACAGAGCTGGTGCGAATGGCCACAAGCTGAAGCTAAGGTAGAACTAAGCCAGTTCCATCACAAGCAACCTTTCATCCTAGAAGTTCAAGAAGGTGGGTGTGGAATAACAGAATAAACATTGCAAAGCAACCACTCAAGCACTTATGTTGAAGAATGTTTGGGATTATAATCTTGGATAACAGAAAACCCACTGTTTATGCATAGGTTGCCAATTTTGCCAGCTTTTTTCTTTAGATTATTCCTTAAAATGTCAAATTACTTTGCTTTGTCCATTGTCGTTTTAAAACTTGCGAAATTACCTACACCATTTTCACCATTTCCTCCAGCTCTAAAATAAAAATGCCAAGCCAAAAAATAACAACCGAAATAAAAATAAGAAAATAAACTCTTCATCTCCTTTCAATAATTCGGCCTTTTCTCTTGAAGCAGAGGCGGAACAGGAAGAGGATGACAAGGAAGAAGTAGAATAATAAATGTCAGAGGAACAAATAGAAGAAGAAAAAAGAAGATGAGGAGTTCCCTCCCCTCCTACCCCCAAAACCGTCCATGACATTCCCAGAATTAAGAATACCCCCAAAAAACAAAACCACAAACGACCCCATCAACATCCAGTACAGAAAAAACGTCTCCCACCGAAACTAAAACAGACAAACGAACAGTTCCAATAATTTAAAGAGAGACTTGGAATCCCAAGGCTTCCCACCCCGTAGAAATTTTCTGGCTGAAAACACAGGTCGGCCCTTCAAAAACTCTAATTTGGAGTTTCCGCGAATTTCGCTCCAGCAAACGCATACATGTCCTCAACGAGCTCTCTTCAGATCGTCAACCGGTACACTCCTTAATAGAGGACGTCTACCTAGATAATCCTATAAAAAACAAAAAAAAATCGCCTGGCAAGCTTTCCATGATCACCTCGCTAACGAAAGTTTCACCCAAGAAATAAATACAGTCAATGAGGTCGAAAAAACTACAGAAAAAGTAACGAATAATATCAAGAGGACAATATAGTCACAACTCCGATAAGAGAATACAATCCCTATGAACTCCCGTGTGAAATTAAAATCATGATAAGGGGGAAGATTAACGAAATTTGAGACTGTATCCATCAGTTTTAAATGAGCAATGAGAGAGTTTCCTGCAGAGCCTCAAGCCTTGGGAGAATGTCCTTGCAAAAATGTCCAAATACTTTCGCATACGAAATAAGGTAGTTGTGCTACCTATACACAGCCCAAAAGGCATAAAATATGATAAATTGGGAAAAGTGGAAGCCCTTGTAGACAGACTGGAGTTACAATTTCAAGAAAATACCAGCTGGGATGAAGACCCTGATCACGAAGATTATATATTAAGCTCATCAAAACCGAGCCTTGGGTGGAGGACGCGATACGGCCGCTTGACGTACAAGAAACCAAAGAACTTATATAAAAGTTGGACGAACGAAATGCATCCGGATCCGACATATTCACAAACATAATGCTAAAGTGGCTCCCAGACAACGTCAGTACTACTCTCACATACATATTTAACAATATTTTCCACTTAAGTAGATTTCAGAGAGCCTGGAAATCGGCTATCATAAGACTAATACTCATCCTCCGAAATAAAACACGCGTTTCCTCAAAACTGGGGACTCATAAAACTCCTTTCTTCAATCCCAAGAATAGCAGAAAAGCCGTTACTGATAAGACAATATGGCTTCAGAGATTCAACGGAACTCCAGTTATGAAGGGTGGTCCAGCACATAAGATATGAAATTAACTGCAAAAACTCATCAGGCTTCGTTATGTTTGACATATCAAAAGCCTTTGACAACGTGTGGCATGCAGAACTCACACACATCCAACTCATACACAATTTCACAAATTTTACAAGATCGAAATCAGGCAAGTTGCCTGATTGAGGGTATAACTGGAAGTAAAATAACTGCAGGCTATGACAGTATAGCCAATATTTTACTGCAAGAAATATGTTTACATACAAACAATAGTAGGCTATTAGACATATCATGAACATTAAATTATCTCAAGTGAAGCACAGTCTCTTCAGATTTCTCGCAAATGTATTCACCACTTTATTGTTGAAACTGACATGTTCTTCGCGATAATTTTTCGGTGAACAGTCATCATTGCCAGACCATTCAGTTGAGTTTCCACCATGGTACTTTCGAGCCAAATTTGAATACGCCTTAGGCTGCTGAAGGAGCATTCTGCGGTACAAGTGGTGCACGGTATCAACATTTTTAGAGCTCTAGCGATTTCCGGGGAAAAATGGCTTCGTGGCTTCTTGCACTTCAACAACAGTCAAGTCAATGGCATTGGGTTGGTTTACTCACTATTTCTGCCACAATTCAGTTTTATTTTTTATAGTTGCCAAATTATAAAATTCGCGAAAGGTTTCGGAAGCTTTGCTTAAATTTTTTAGACCCGTTTCACTATTAGATTTATTGGAAATGGGAACACATAAATCGTGAAAATAGATCTCGAAAAGTGGTGGCAATTGATCTTATGCCGATTTGCAAAATACTCACCGCAAAACTTTCTAATGCCGATTATGAAGAGAAAACGAAAATAAAACTGAATCCTTTGTCTTTCGCGGCGATTGCCTGACGAAACTCAATGAAGTATGAGAGAAAAAGAACATAATCGAAAAGTTGACTGGGTGCTGCTTTGCACTTTTTAATTTTTTGTTCATGCTTTTCCTCGAGTTGTCGACAAATAATCCTAGAAGCGACAATGTTTGCACGGGCCAACATTCGACTTTGTTCTGTGTCTGAATTGTTTTTTCATACGCTCGTGTCTAAACATTGTTACCCCCAAACCTCTCAAACCAAAATACTAATAGGTCGATGGGTCTCCAGGGGTCAGAAGCACAGAAGCAGCTATCAGGCACCTGCGGTACGAAGACGCCGAAATTATACGCATTGAGATAGCTAACATCCTCAAAAGGGCGAAACCGCCAGAAAGCAACCTGACGAGAAATGAAGGCCTGGCACTGCGGAACCTAAACTTAGATGATGATATCATCATACACCCTGCTGACAAAGGAAACGCAACCGTTCTCCTGAAGACCAAGGATTACAACGGGAAGATTGAGGAGCTCTTGGACCCAGGAAGCTACAGACTATTGAAGAAGGATCCTACACAAACAAGACTACGCCTCACAAACCGGCTGGTCAAATCTTCGTCACTACCAGAAGATATCAAGAAACGTATCACGAGAACGGAAACTGTTTCACCAAGGCTGTAGGGACTACCCAAGATCCACAAAACGAATGCTCTGCTGAGACCAATAGTCAGTGCTCCCGGATCACTTACTCACTACTTAGCGAAACACTTGGCATCGCTGCTCAAACCACACGTGGGAAAAAGTAATAGCTACGTCAAAGATTCCGCTGACTTCGTGCACAAGATTCGGGAGATCAACATTGGATCCAGTGACATGGATTGGATCTTGGGAGCTTCGGCATAGTCTCACTCTTCACTTAAGTACCATTGAAAGAGTGTATGGAATTGATGCCCAGGATCTTCCCAGCCGACATATCCAAGCTCTTTGAGATTTATCTTACTGGAAGCTAGTTTGTTTGGAGAGGGAATTTTTACGAGCAAGTAGACGGAGTGGCAATGGGAAGTACACTAAGCCCAGTTATAGCCAACCTCTTCATGGAATACTTCGAAGAAGCAGCAATCAGGACATCCGAGTACAAGCCAGCAACTTGGTTCCGGTACGTGGATGATACCTTCGTGATTTGGGGACATGGTTTGAACAAGCTCGACGACTTCCTGCAACACCTAAACAGTCGGCATCCAAACATCCAGTTCACCATGGAAACTGAGAAAGACCAGCAGCTGTCATTTTTAGACGTGCTAGTGAAAAAGCTGAGTGAAAAGCTGAGTCATACAGTATATAGAAAACCAACGCACACGGACATATACCTGCATGCTCTATCCAACCATCACTCGAGTCAGATCATCATGACCACCTCCCAAGCGTACCTGCCGTATGTTCAGAGAGTCACAGATAGGATCGGCAGAGTGCTGAATAAACAAAACATCGAAACAATCTTTAGGTCTACAAAGAAAATCCAACAGACTCTCAGATCAGCGAAGGAAAAAAGGGATCCACTTACAGCTGAAGGAGTCTACCCTTGTTCCTGCGGGAAGGTCTACATTGGAACTACCAAAAGATCAATGGGAAGGAGACTCAAAGAACACAAAGCAAGCTGCCGGCTAGGCTAAATTGATAAGTCTGCAGTAGCTGAACACGCACTGAACAACGAGGATCACACTTTGAGAACTGTAGGCTGATAGCTCCAGCAAACGGTTAACACAACAGGCTGGTAAAGGAAGCCATCGAAATCTTTAAGTATCACAATAATTTTAACAAAAAGGAAGAGACCCTCAGGCTCAACCAGATCTGGAACCCAATCCCCAGACACGCCCGAGTAATGCCATTAAATATGTCGAGATCAACCGAAGGCGAATGAACCACAGCAGAACAATCCGAAGAGGGACAAGCTCCGCCCCCCAGCGGTATAAATACAACTTGCGCAGGATAAATCGTCTGTCTAAATCCAGCATCGAAAATGAACAGACCTCAGAAGAAGCTCGCCACTCGTGCTAGCGAAACGTCAGGAAAAAAATCCCAAACAACGACGGCCTTTAGACCCTAATCAAGAAAACACCAGTTTACGTATGTATGTTGGAGTTTTGTACTCTTGGAGCTTATAAAGTAAACCTTCGTGCCAGACTCCAACTGATTGTTTTCCTATTAGAGCTATTGAATAGTCGTGTCTGAAACCAAACTAAAAGTTAGGAAGTATGTATGTTGGCATTTTCCACGAAGTCTGTGAGTCCTTTGAGAATTAACTTTTCGAATAGTTTACCAAAGGATGGCGCTAGGCTTATTGGCCGATTCTTAAGGTTTTTTAGTTGCCTAACTATTTCTCTAGTCTTGATATAGGCGCCAAGGGGCAAGTCAGATGTGTTAGATATACATTGCAGAGAGTTATCTATCATCGTTTCTGTGATATCATTGTGCATTTTGTTTGAGATGTTGAGGCAATTATGAAATTTATCAGCAAGAAATTCTGCTTATTTTTCCACAAGAGTAAGTCTGCTGGCCACTTGCGTCTTTAAGTGGGAGATTTGCTTTTGAAAATTTTATTTAAGCGCCAAAGTCCTCTTGAGTTATAATCTAAGCTCTGGAGCATTTGATTTCAGTACTGATTTCGTAGGTTTGAGATTTTTTTTCCGGATTGCTGCAGTGAGTGAGTGCACGCCTAACTTCAAGGCCGGATCCCAAGATCTTTGCCACTGTCTTCTACGGTTATTTCGGGTACGAATAAGCTTCAGAGCTTCCTGATCTAATTCGAAGCTTGCATATGTGACATTAGATTTGGGTACACTGCATTATATACCCCTCTAAATAGTTTTCTTAAATTCCAAGATTTTTTCATCGACCGCTTGCGCTGTGTTCAAAGCATTTAACGTATTTTGCGAAATCGATATATTGTCGTTAATATGTCTTCGAAATTTCCTCCAGTCAGCTAAAGAATTTATCTTTGCAGTTAACAATTTTATGCAATTGATTAAAAGGTAAAAGGATTTATCATCGCAGCTCATTATTATGTTTGATTTAGTTTTAGAACCAAAACTGGTCGGAGGTTATTGAATGTTGCCTCGCATCAGGAAAAGGAGAGTATAGAGTATAGTTTTAAATTCCACAAAGAATATACATTTATAACGTTGATAAATTTAAATACAATCTTTTCAATAGGGATTTGTGCCATCTGCATATTTTTTCATTGAGGATACAACCATTTCTTACGAATAACTCTGAACTCATCTAATGAACAGATTCGTTTTAGTGCTGTATCTTATAATTAACTTCCATACATTTATAGCTGTTTTGAAGGAAGAAGCCCGGCATTGAGATAACTTGCAATAGTTTTGCAATTAAAATGTACTCCCAAGAAAACTTGCATAACTGGAAAAACGAATTTGATGAACAATTTAGTGTCTAGTTCTTGAACGCAAATTACATCCTTGTCATTCATTTACTCTGGAAACATATGGAGTTTTGGCCTGATGTTGAACATGCAAATATTGCAAATGTGATTAAACGGATTCGCTTTGTAAATTCAAAGTTTATATTGAAGCAAGAGCTTCGGTTGTTTGACTTGGTAGGATTTTGATTATAATTAAGAAAGTTTCAAGGAAGTACACATTGAAGTTGAAATGATATTGCACTATGGGCCCCGATTTAATAGTTGCGACCTTATTGACAAAGTCATCAAAACTATAACTCTTCTTGCAAACTTGTCCCTTCAATTTAAAGCGATTCAGATATAAAAAATGCATATAAATACTTTTTTTGCTCATTTTTAATCCATAAAGAAATGAAATAAAAAATCTGTTCAGACGCAAGTCATACTTTTACAGCCGTTTCATTCAACGTTCGTAGTTTTGAAGTTATGACTTCATTTAAAACATTTTTTTTTTCATAATTAAGAAACATGAAATGTTTACATTTTTTAATGCATGCATTTTCCCATCGACGTGCATATAAAGCATGTCATTAAATTAATACGCACTAAAAGTTTTTATGCTTTTCTATGTATGTATCTTAACTGATACAGGTGTATGGACATGGTGTAATTCAAAACCGTCTTCCTGCTGTGGCGGGAACCTGTTCCACGTCATATTTCATAACTTTGTGAAGAGCAAGTACCTACTACGTTAACATTGTTATCAAGGTTGCTAATGAATGGATTCGTGAAATTCGTCTCCTTGGCTACGCATTTTTCCCCATTGGCTTTCAACGTGGCGTTTCGATGATATTTTAGTAGATCGATAAAATTTTAAAGTTATCATAATTTTTCGCGACAAGTTGTTGGCGGTTGGAAATAAAATGCGATAAGAAATGAATGGGTGAAAACAACTTTAATGCTGAAAATAGTTTCAGGAAATCAATATGAAAGATACAAATGTGGATTCCTTTCAAGACAAACGAGTAGTATTCAAATCGATATCTTCGATCAGTGGAATGAGGTGGGGCATTATGAGTTGACTTCTTCATCGTTGATTTTCCATTGTAAATCATAATGAAAAGATAAAGTCAACAATGTAGAATGCTTTCAGTTTGAAAACGTTGACACGTTTCACACACAAGTTTGTTGGATTAATTTAACTTACATGATATCCTGCACTTGCTGATGTAGACTGTAATCATTAAACTGTCACGTTGGCTATCTCAACTCAACCTTACATTGAAGATTTAGGAAATAGTGGATAAATTCGAGTTATTCTCTTGTCTTGTTGCTACAATGTACGAGTTTATTGATTTGCTGTTGATTCAGGCCATCTCTTGATAAAGGAGCATGATGAGAATACATTTTTTGAAGGATAACCCACATAAAAATTACACTAAGTACTTTCGAAGGTTTACGATAAATAAAACTACTATGGAAATGTTATAAACTAAGAAATAATGACTTCAAAACATTCTTGTTCTCGGCCCATTTATTTTCAAGGTCTAATCTTCAGATCAAGGATCTATGGATATGTGGGCAGTTATTAAACCTTTTTTGATATTTCCAGAAGGACCCGAAGTAAACATGAATGTAAAAAAAAAACCAAAATCAAATGTAATTCCTTCCCAAATATAATTCCTAATAATATTTAACCACTCTGGAAAATTTATATTAAAAAATATTGAAAGAGAGAAAATTTCCGATCACTCTTTGAATTAATGAAAAAAGCGATGCGTCTGAATAGTAATCTGATGTCTTCCAACGAAAATTGGACGAAATAAAGAAAAATTGAGACTCGATATTTTACGATTTCCTTGAAATATCATGCACATGTAGTACTCCCGCATAGTTTCACTCACGTGTAATATTTTACCGAAGTAAGCCATCGTTTGGTAATTGAAGGGTCTCAAAATTTCAACATTGTGATAATAATTTGCAGAAATTACAATTAAATTACAATTAAATCCCCATTTTAAAGGAATAAGTCCAGCCTTCCATTTAATAATACCTAAAGAGACATTTGCGCTGAAAAGGATTCAATGAATATCTAAGGATGCCTTAATGCTTGAATATCTCAGAAAGCGAAGTCAGGAATTTCTTTTTTGTGTGTTTTAGCTAGCTTTAACTTTTTGTGAATTTAAGCTAGTTATTTTGGTGTTTTAAGCCAGTTACGAAAACAATCATTAAATTTTATGCATGGACGAAAAGAAATATGTGGTGCACAATTTTGCAAAAGCTTACGATGTCAGGTACGTTCCGCACGAGTTGAAATCGCTAATTGTGTAAAGCACTGAAAGAATGTATTTAAATGGCATTTACTGACTACCTTTTAGAGTTAATTGGCTTTAAATGCTTTGGTTATGTGACTATACTTATTTATTATATATATAGATACACATGTTAAATGAATCTCCATATTAATATTTTTTGTGCTTTGGATTTCCCATGTAAAGGTGTTTTATTTAGAAGTATAGTTTTGAAATGAAGTAAAATACGGCTAAAATGTTTCGGCTATTTTTTATTAAATTTTATTGGAAAAATAATTCTTCACTACTTTTATTTGAATATGATTTCGACTGTTCCAATCAGTTATTGGGGCCGTATCTCGCCATTAACACAGCAACAATTGTCTTCCAAATGGTCTCGGGCTTTTCGACGTAGTCGAGTGATTTGACGTTTCTCCACAACAAATAGTTGAGCGATGTTAAATCACAATTTCCTGAAGCCAGTTAATAGGTACAAAACGAGAAATTATGCGCTGATCGAATGCTTCTTTCGATAGGTAGATGGTATCACGACTTGTATGGCATATTGCGACATCCTGTTAAAATCAGAAGCCGAGCCGATTCCGGGACGAAAAAGTTATTGATAATGACTCTATTGACTGTAATATTATTGCAGCAGCATGTTTGAAGACATATGGAGTAATGATTTCACAGTCCCATAATGCAGAATAAGCTGTAACTTTCACTGGATGTAACGGGGTTTGGATAACCGCCTGTGGCTACTCATCACTTCAAATGTGGCAATTTTGCTTATTGACGAAGCCATTCAACCGGAAGTGAGCCTCATCGCCAAACGAAATTTTCTTAAGAAATTCGAGATTTGCAGCAATTGGGCCCATACACGGAATGCACTCCATGCCCGGTGGTACTTCGGGTTTAATTTCTGCACGAGTTCGATTTTGTAAAGCCAAAAACAAAGATCCTTCCGTAAAATTTTGGTACAAGTAAATGTCGATTGGTACAAGTTTAATTATGGAGCACAAAGTCAAATGGACTCCCTTGGGTCTACATCGATACAACGCTCGACAGATACTAGGGTTTCTTCATAACGCACTGTACGACGTCTGGCTGGATGCGTATTATTAGTAAAATTAAGCGTGGTGCGAAAACGATCCATGATTAATGGAAGATAATGTCGGCCATAAAATTGTCAGATTATGCGATTAGAACAAACCTGCACCGATTATTAGAACAAACCTGCACAACCCGCAGACGTCGCACCTCTATTGTCAGGCTTCAATTTATTTATGATAAAATAGCAAACGAAACTAACTCTTAACCGTATGACAGCTTTCACGACATACGTATCATTGAAAGTGTTACCAACTTGATGTTGTATACCTATGAAAAAAAACACCCTTTACCATTAAACATGTGTGGCAAGTGGATAAGATGCAATTTTTGATTTGTACTCGTGTATTATTTCTATACGTGGCAATGAAATAAATTTCAAGAAGAATAGTAGTTTTTTAATACTTATACTCTTATTAAATAGAAGTTATTCTGTTCTTTTTTCGTTGGGCAAGAGTAATTTTTTCTCATCTGCTAGGATGCATTTGTTTCCTGTGCAATTAAGAATAAAGAATTGTTAAAAGAATGGAAAGCCGCGTTAATCTACTACATTGGTGTAAAACTTTAAAATGAAGTTCACATAATCCTGAATCAAGAGATTCATATATACTGTTCAATCATGGGTGGTAATTAATACCCCCAGTTTATAATAAATAAATATATAATAAAAACGGATAAACCAAAAGATTTATAACAGTATGATTTAAGGAGGAAATCAGAGGAGCGCAAAATGCAACAAGAATTGTTCTCGATAATCAATGCGTAAACGAAAATGCTAAGAACTGTTTATCGAATAAAATAAAACTAATATGAAAAGCTACCACGTTATAATATAAATTCAACAGTAATTAAGGGTTAAAAAGTAAGTTAAAAGCAGTTAAAGTGCAATAATTGAATAGAAGTTATATAAGTTCAATTGTAAGCTATAACATCTTTAGAAACAATAACACTTAAGAAGGGAGTAAGTAGCTCCAGGAAATGCGCATATGCATTGGTAAAAATTTGCTTCTTTTACAAAAAAAAAAAAAAAAAACGTAATTATTGTCGTTGGCTTATGAGACGCCCTCAAGACCGAGTTTGGATTGATTAAACTGTGTAACTGAGCGCTTTTCAAGTGACAAATGCGTATAAAGTTATGTTTAATCGCCCAAAGAACAACTCAATCGATTTCTATAAGGACCTAAATACACCTTTGCATTTAAATACTTTCACTGGTTATTTTGACGATTAATTTTGAGTCAGATGTTGCAACACTGCACGTGGAGCTGCGTTCGCCATTAAAACAAGAAGTTATAAAATCATTAAAACATGGAGTTCACTTTCTTTTGAATCTTCATTGATTGAAACATCGGTATCAGGATGGAAGTATGCCGTATTATTTCCTCTTCGCAAGCCAGACAAAGACCCTTACTCGTGTTCAAATTGTAATTCTGTGAGCTTGCTACCAGCTCTGGGAAAACTATTTGAAAAGCTGATCCTGAGACGACTAGCGGACTTTGAAGAAATTCACAATATCTATTTGGATTTTCAATTTGGCTTTCGAAACAACTATTCCTCAGACCTTCAGCCTTGTCGTGTATCGGGCGAAAACTCTATGTTGGTGTGGTTCTGTTAGATATTGAAAACGTCTTCGATACCATTTGGCGTTGAGGTCTTCTGTATAAACTTGTTATCCTTAAGTTCCCACCATATTTGATCAATCTGATTGTTTTCTTTCTGAACAATGAAACATTCCACGTTAAAATACGAGAATCCGAATGTAGTCGTTACAGGGTATCAGCTGGAGTTCCTCAAAGATCGTGTCTCAGCCCAACGTTATTTAAGGGACAACACCACTGTGACCCCCTGGTTTTTTGCCGTTTTTCAAGATTGTTTTTTTTGTGGGAAAAAAGACATATTCCATTTTTTTTGTTTTGTTTCTTGTTTATTAAAGATACATAAAAATTTTTTTTAAAATTTTTCACGCCCCATGGTGGCACTGAGGAAGCTCCCGCGTCAGGTGTTGTTGCCTCTGCAGTGATCCGCGGCACGCAGCAGAACTGTCTTCAAAGTCGATCTGAAAAAAAATACCGAGTGTTTTCGTTAATAATATGATATTTTGAAGACAAGTACATAGGGATTTGAAAAAATATTGATTTTTAAAAAATAGGCACGCTTTTGAAATTTAAGGTCGATTTTCGAGCCAAATTTCTCGTCGAAGAAAGGCTATAACTTTTTTTTATTGAGATATCGCAAAAATCCTATGTACTTCTTTAGATAATCTAGTTTAATTGATGCAGTCCAAATTTGAAGTCGATCGAATAAAAATTGCTCGAGTTATGCTGCGTGCCGCACTCAAAAAAGTGGTTTTGAGAAAAACGCGTTCAAAGTTTGAAGTTTGTTAATTTATGTGATAAATTGGAAAAAAAATTGTTTACCTTTAATCAACGATTCCGGCACCATATAGCTGGCCTTCAAGAAGCAAATCAAGGTCCCCAGCATCTTTTCTCGAACTTGTAGAGGCTCTTCTTGCCTCTTTTGCAGCATCCGTGAGCTCCGCCTGCTCGATCCGCACTGCGTCGGTTTCAACGCAAAAATTGAAACAATTTGGGCCGATGGTTACCCTCAACGTCTCCATAACTTTCATGAGGCTTCTGAGGCCATCGTTGAATAATAATACCGCGATATCAGCGGCAATATCGACGATTCTTTTGCTCCCGGACTGACACTTGGGGGCTATTGCCCAAACTGATTTGTTGTAGCTTTCGTTATTGTTTTGCGTAAAGCCGACCTCCAAATCGTCCGACGATTTTAACTTTTTCGCCGACGTGCTCACATTCTCTGCAGAACTATTTTCAGAGCTATAACGGTTCGGAGGTTTTCGGTTCGAAATTTTCGATCGACTCTTCGTCGGATAGCTCCGTTTGGTACCCTTTTTCCCCGCGTACACTTTCTCGTTGTTCATTTCGATAAGCAAAGAATAATTCTGAGCGTTCGATATTTATAAATGAAACAATTCGGAGCGTTTAGATGGGAATAGCGTGGTTTCTATTCATAAACTGACGCTATAACGATATCCCTATACCTGACTTGAAAATTTTTCAACTATCGCTTCCTATATCTTTTTTGAAACTATATTTATAACAATAGTCGGCTTTTGTGAAGGGAGACAAAAGAATACCTGTGAATGACTCACAGGACTATAGGGAAAGGCCTGGTATACCTGCCGGCCGGTTGAGACGCGCACCTGGCTGAGGCGGCGCGGATCCCCGAGTGTCACGGAGCGCTGCACCGCTCCACAAAATATTTAATATCTCCGAAAATAATTATTTTTTCGACCTGGGACCAACGGCATTCTATTTTTAAATGTATTTTAGATTTTTCTAGATGGTTTTCGAAAAATCGATTTTTTGAAACCATCACAGTGGTGTTGTCCCTTAACATTTTCACAGCAGACATGCCAGTGCTAACAAGCTGCTCATTAGCCACTTTTGATGTTTATATGCAGCATCATCGGATTCGGGAGAGATCATTGGAATTCTCGAAAGAATATATTTATGAATACAATATTTTCATCGATGGAAAATCAAAATAAATATTGATAAAAGCAAAGACTTCTATTACTTCCAAGACTTTTACTAAAACTTCAACTTCTACTAAGAAAAGACGCGCCAACAAACTTCCTGACCGATGCGTTAATTTTTTCGGTATGGACCTTGCTTGGTGCCATGATATCACATATCTTGGCCTTGTTATGAATAAAAATTTTACATTCAGCATCCTAATCGATTCCAAGCTCGTGAAAATTTCGAACATCATTCGAGGGTTATACTTTCTGTTGAACCAGAAATGTGTGTTGAATTATAAAGTCAACATTTTGTTAACTAAAACTGTCGTACAGTCCATAATGTTACACGGAGCCGCAGCATGTAAATCTTGTGCGGCTTATTTGAAATGCAAGCTACAGATATTGCAAAACGTATGTCTTAAAATGGCTCTAAATAAATCTTTTTTTCTCCACCCAGAAATTATATGCGTTGACTAATATCCGTCTTAAAATTCATGCATCCACGAATCCTTCAGTTGCAGCATTGATCAATTTAGATTCCCTATAGCTTTTGCACCTTCTCATTCTTATCAGCACAGTCCATTCAAATGAAATATAGATTTAAATTATTTTAATGTAGTATAAGCTAATTTTACGTTTAAAAAGGTTATTTGTTTGAATTTTTCCAAAGGATTACGCTCATATAATCATTTTTCAACTTTATAGCTTTGCATAACTCTATATTATAAGGCTGCAATCAATTGAATTCAAATCTCCTAACTAAGACTCCATTATTTTTGTGAAATATAACGTTTGAATAAAAATTATTATTATGGGTATAACTAATTTTTAGCCGTTAATAGAGTTGTCTTGAAAAATTGCTAAATTTTTAAGGTCTGATGAAATTTTCTAGGCTAGAAACTTGAAGTTTTTTATTCGAATAAATTATGTTGCTTTGATAAAACTTATCAAATTTTTCGCTAGCGTTTCCATCATATCTTAGGTATGCCTAAATATTCGTTTCGGTGTTCGGGCTAGCCAAAATTGTACCGCATTTTGTGTCCACAAGGCTATGCTTTTTGGAATGCTATTTTTCTCGAGGACGCGTTTCGCTCGCTTGAGAACGTGCTGATGATAGCTCTAAGCAGCCGAAACGTGTCCTCGCGAAAGATGCAGCATGCCCGAGTGGCCTTATGCTAAATTGCATGTAAAATTTTGCAGGCATTCATTTATGGGTAAGCAAATTTGGTCAAATGCCACATTTGGCGTCAATGGGCTTCAAATGTTTTGAGTCCAACTCGTATTGGATTCATGTTAGAGTCAGTTATCCTTTTGATTTTTTCACCGAACGAATTTTCCGGTCAATAGTAAGTAAGTCAAAAGTAAATTAAAAAATAAAAGAAAAATGAAAGAAAATTTAAAAAATATTAGCCAATATTATTCAAATATGTTAGTGTACAAAGTCCAAAAGACGGACCGGATTTCACGTCAATTTACTTAATATATTTCTTTTCAAAGACCAGAGCTTCACTGAAACTTCTTTATATTTGTTGAAATTCCTACAATCTCAACTGCTAATATTTATATAAACTACAATAATCCATCAACCAAGTTGAAATAAAAGCAAAAACTATTATCTTTACCCACAACGAAATAGAAACGTCTTGAAAATTTTGCGTAGGCCTATCTCAATCAACCGAAAATTGCAGAAGCAATGACGAAAATTTTAATTTTAGTACACTTTAAATGATAATTATGTGTGGGTGAAATCCTCCGAAATGACACCGTGTGGGTGGTGTAAACGGGTTAGACGATAGCGATGTCGGAATTTCAATACATTAATAAAAAAAAAAAAGAAGATGAAAGTTTATATGATTGTTATAAGTTTTTTGTTGTGGAATTGCATTATGTTAACTAAGTGATGATATCATGTGAAAAATAGTTTTTTGAGCCTAAACTGATGGATTAGTAGATGATCAGGATAATGTATAAGCGATGGTGGTAATCAAAATGTAAATTGCATTTGGACTTTGATCCTTAACCGATATAAGCTAGTCAGGAATCACTATAGCAAAGTAACTAACTGAGTGAGTTGCCAATATGGCTCCTATGCAGTTTCATTGAAAAATATAAAGAAATGGAATTCGAATAATTAGAAATTATAGCAAAACATAGAAGCTGCCCAGAAAGGATTAATTAAAATAGTGGAATAAAACTGTCTCCATGAGCGATTACTAGACCTGTTTTGGGTCTAATTTTTAAGCTGAAATAAGAGATAAAATGCTTGCTTTTAATTTTGTGATTCTTTTACGTTCAAAAGCGATTTTCGACTGTAATCGTTCAGCCTTCTTCAGCGACTTAATAAATTTTCCTAACAATTTCTGCTTAAGCGGGAAAAGGAAAAGAAAAGGGAAACACAGACCCGACCGAACAACGAGTGGTAAAAGTACAGGATGTTCGTGAACTAGTTGCGAATAAACTTTATTTGATTTTTAATGAAAAGGAAATGCGTTACTCAATGACGCAATAAAACCTTCCAAAACTCCGACAGAAGACTCAATCGTGGAAACGGAAGCAGTGATTTCAAGACTAACAGACGTTAGTCTACAAATCAGCATAAACCACTATTACCGAGAAGCTTGACTAGATATTTGGACGATGTTTTTGCATACGTAGAACGGAGAGAGTTAGAAAAAGTACTCATTGGCCTGAATCGAGCCCATCCAAACATAATGTTCACAATGGAGGAAGAGAAAGATAGAAAACTATCGTTTCCAGACACGGTGGTAAAGAGGACACAAACAAATCATATGTCCAAAGTGTACTGAAGGCTGGTCGATCCACAATCGGTGCAATAGCAGAGGTAGTGAGCGCGGTCCAGCAAGCAGAAGCCCACAATCATTACTCGAGACGAATAGTACTGCTCATAACGCTAGATGTGAGAAATGCCTTCAACTCTGCTAGATGGACAGATATTCTTGGTGCTCTGGAATATTGCAGGGTGCCGAGGTATCTAATGCGGATATTGAAGGACTACCTCAAAAACCGGAAACTCATCTAGAACACATTGGGAGGCCGGCGAAGAATTGATTTGACATCAGGGGTGGCGCAAGGTTCCGTTCTGGGCCCGGACCTCTGGAATGTCTCGTACGATGAGCTTCTGAGGCTGCAGTTACCGGGGGAGTCGCGCCTGGTTGGCTATGCAGATGACGTAGCAGTACTAGTCGCCGGAGGTCCTGTCGGACAGACGCAGCTCAAACTGGGTGCGGTAATACGCCGAGTGAGCGAGTAGGTGACCGACCATAGGCTTAGTCTAGCGCTGGAAAAGACCGAGGTCGTCGTCCTGACCAAGAATCGGATCCCTCGAGTTATCCCGGTTCGGGTGGGGGAAATGATCATCGAGTCAAAAGAATCAATCAGATACCTTGGCTTGATGATTGACTCGAAGATGAGTTTTTTCGAGCAGGTTCGAGCGTCAGCGGATAAGGCCTCCGTGCGAGTATCGGCTCTCAGTCACCTTATGGCCAACACGCAGGGGCCACCTCGAGCAAAAGACGTCTACTGATGAGTGCAATGGAGTCAGTGCTCTTGTATGGCTCCGAGGTTTGGGCTGACGCTCTTAGTAAAGAGACGCACCGAAAGCGTCTGGCACAGGTGCAGAGGCAAGGAGCTTTGCGGATAGCCGCTGCATACCGCACTGTCTCTGAACCTGCAGTGCTGGTAATCTCGAGGGTGGTTCCTATTAAGTTACTTGCAGACGAACGGAAACGTGTTTACTTACGTAGGGGGGAGTCGGCGAGAGAAACCGTCAGCTTGTGAGTTGGGGCCGTGGTTCTACTCAGTGGTCACGGGTATTTTCAGTCTTACTTGTATAAGATGGGAAAGACACCATCCCCAACTTGCGTGTTCTGCCCGCGGATGACGGATGACGCCTGCCATACGTTCTTTACATATAATAGATTCACAAGACTCCGTTCGCATCCCTCGGAAAAAATTGGCGTAATTTCCCCAGAAAATGTAATGGGAAAAATGATGCAATCAAAGGACAATTGGAACTGTGTGTCGCATTACGTACGGAAAGTACTTATTATAAAGAAGGGCATGATGGATCGCTTGGCGAGGGAGGGGACATCTCTGCAACGCAATATTATAGTAACTAATCGCAATTCCTTCCTATCCATCCGTGGAGAAAGAGATATTTCCCTTAGCCTGAAGACATCGCTAAGCGATGATTAATGAGATCTAGTCCGAAGTAATGTGACAAACAGTTCCAGGCTAGTTTCTCGGTGTGACAGGGGAGGTGTTTAGTCGGTAGTCCGGTAGCAGGGGAGCCCGACACTAAGGACGTAAATAGCCCAAACAAAAAAAAAGTGTACTGAAAGGCAACTCACACCCAGAGAACGATTCCAAACACATCAAACCATATACAATGACTGATGGTCCTACCATACAGAGCCATGATTTATTGGATGCTCGAATTGCTGCTGAGGAAACAAGCCAAAGGTAAAGAATGGCAGTACATCATCGAAACAGCCAGATTAAACGGATTCAAACATTAAAAACTATTATAGCATGGCACAGAAGATCCAAAAGATCAGCCAGTAACAGGAGCGATCAACGTTACTCAATGCCGATACTGAAAAGATATAAGGGAAGGAATCTGACCTATCATGAGGGTATCCGCAACAAGATGAAAGAGAGAATCAATCGACACAATTCTGTGCAACGGACCGAGTCAAGTAGCAAGAGCCAGTTCAAAAACATTCTCGGATCAACAAAGGACAAACGTTAAACACAAAAAAATTGACATTTATCGTATCGAATGTTCAACTTGGGAAGAAGTGTACATAGGACGAAAAAAAAGAGACTTATTATTACGAGAATTAAGGAGGATCTAGGCGAAATAGCAACAGCAAGAGATATGGAATGAATTTCAAACTTCAAGTCGACCATTGCGAAATATATCATCACGAAAGGACACGAGACAACAATGGGGGATGCAACGACTATCAAGGAAACTAAAAATATTCGCGAACTGGATGTCAAAGAAAGCCTCACCATAAGCTGGGAAATAAAAAAACTGATGAACCAGGATGAAGGGAACTGTAGGTAATGGTTATTCCTACTAAGTAATATCCTTTTAAAATATTATTTAGAAAATCTAATTCCTTTGAAATTTAATTCCTTTGAAAATTGCTACCACTAGAAATTCGTGATAGTGTTATAAAAAAATTTCATTTTAGACGGCATTCCTCCAATGTTAACGACATTCAAATGATAACACAAGTTTACAAAATTTAACTTTTTGTCTGTTGCCGCGAATTTTGTGGTTCGAAATGTTCAGTTATAACTAGTTTTTGTCAAATCTACCCTCAAAATTTTTTGAGCAGCTCGGGTTACTTTGTTTTTGATTTTTGTCATTTAAGTGTATATATTAATCGATAACAGGCGTATTTTACTGTGTTGAGATTAATATCTAAAGTTTTTGCGTCATGAGTAGTTCAAGGAGACGTTGTTTAAACAATCCAAATCATTTTTGCTATATTTGCGGAGAATATGTGTTTAAAGATAGTTATATCAGAGTCGGTGAAAAATACCTATTTTGAGTATTTTGAGATGCTCTTGGATAAAAACGAGAAGCCTTAGGCTCCCAATTGTGTTTGTAAATCGTGTGTTGAATATTTTAGATTATGGAAAAGTGGTAAAAGAAGTGCGTTTAAATTTAGAACACCGACTATTTGGCGAGACCCACGAAATCATCTCGAAGACTGTTATTTTTGTAGTGTGAACGTAAACGGTTTAAACACAAAAAATCGAGCTAAATGGCAGTACCCAAGTACTAGTTGCGTTCAACGTCCAGAATTCATTAGTAGCTCGTGACAAAATTATCCTTTCACCATTACATATAAAACTGGGCATCATGAAACAGTTTGTTAAATCACTAGATAAAGACGGGAACTGTTTTTCTTACATTTGCCAAAAATTTCCTCAGCTCACTATGGAAAAGATTAAAGTTGGTATTTTCGATGGCCCCCAAATTAGACGACTTACGAAAGATACTCAATTTAGAAAGTCTATGACTGAGTTAGAACTAAAGGCTTGGACAGCTTTTGTCCCTGTGATGCAAAATTTTATCGGAAATAAAAAATCTGAAAATTACATTGAACTTGTGGAAGACCTTCTGCTACAATTAAAAAATATGGGGTGCAATATGAGCATAAAACTCCACTTCCTCCATAGTCACCTGGACAGGTTTCCAGAAAATTTAGGAGATATGAGCGGAGAGCAGGGAGAGCGTATGCATCAGGACTTACGCGTCATGGAACAGCGCTATCAGGGTTTCTGGGATAAGAATATGATGTCTGACTATTGTTGGTCTTTGATACGTCATTTTCCAAAGTCTACACATCAGAGAAGAGCTTTGAAACGAAGTTTTTTGGAACTTAATAATTAATTTTTTTTTTAATAAAAATGTTCTTAGTAAATACGTGTTTTTTTCTGTTTTATCCCTTCAAAGCTGAAACTCAGTAACTAGAGCAGATAAAAAATTTCTAATTATATTTTTGAAAATAGCATATCATATGTATTCAGCAACAGCTAAAATTTCTTTGGCAACAGATGTACTGTAAACTAGTGTAATAGATAAAATCAAGAATGTCCCAAAGAGTATACCGTGCACCTCATGGACAACCAAGTTGGCTTGAAAATCATACTGGTCAGAACCGGAAAGCCAAGAAGGTTAGTCCTACTGTTGTATTTCGATTTTATGGTTCGTTATCTGATTGCCTAAATAAATTTCATTACGTTTTATCGCATGTTACAGATTAAGTATCTTTAGCTCTGTTAGTTCTTAAGCAGAAATTGTGAGGAGAATTCTTTAGGTCTCTGCAGAAAACCGAATGATGGCGGTCAGCTTCAAACTACAAAAATCACAAAATTAAAAGGAGGCATTCCATCTCTTTGCTCAGGTTTAGTATTTTGTGAAATAAAAGCTATTACAAATATCTAATGTTTAATTGAGTGGGTCTTTGTTTTGGAGATGAATTTAAACTCTAGCCAAAAATTTAATTATTTAATTTAAAATTTCAAAATAAATTTGCGAAATTCGCTGTCTAATATATATTGTACTCCATTATATCTCGTATTGCGTTTGTGGAATTTTTTCGTTCTTACCATGAATTAAACTTAAGATAACCCAAGAAAGAAAAACAAAAAACAGAACCAGTTGAACCGGAAACTCAGCATAAATATTAACATTTATACTATCATTTAGTTTTATTCTAATTTAATGTCTTAAAAATTAATTGAGTAAATTTGCATCACTTTGCATAATCCTCTTGAACCACTTGAACAAACAGAATCAACAAATTGGTTATTATTTTACTACGTTCACGACGCGTTTATTCAGGGATTACAGGAAGCTTACAATATCGTACAATCTGTTAAAATGTTTAAAGTGAGTCTAAGCCAAACAATTCATTTGTTTATATAATTAGTTCGTTGAAGAAACAAAAATTAATCATTTATATGGGCATCGATTATTGATGGAATAGTGCAGCGACTTTGACCCTTCTCTCAACAGCGTTGTAATTCCACTGGAAATTTATTAATTCGTTTGTTTCCTTCTTATCATGGGCTGAAATTTATTTAGGCAATCAGATAACGAACCATAAAATCGAAATACAACAGTAGGACTAACCTTCTTGGCTTCGACTTCTGGACATTGAGGAGGAATCTTTAGCAATCAGATGGGTTTAGACCAGCATGATTTTCAAGCCAACTTGGTTGTCCATGACGTGCACGGTATACTCTTTCGGACACTCTTAATTTTATCTATTATCATTTGAAAGTCGTTAACATTGAAGGTAGGCCGTCTTAAATGAAATTTTTTTATCATACTATCACGAATTTCTGGCGGTAGCAAGTATTTCGAAATCAAATAATAGAAAATAAATCGATAAAATGCTAGAAGGAAGTAGTAGGAATACAGAAGGCAGGGTAGGGCTGACCGATAATGCAATAAATTGTGTTTTGAAGAACACCTTTCAGTAGCCACGCTTATCGTGAAGCGGGTTATCAGGTATTGACTTAGAAGCTTAAGAAGCTAATTTATTCCAAAAATATAATTCAATCCTGCATAAAATCATCTGAACTATGTACTTGTGAATTTATCCACATCACGGGGCAAGAACAGGTTCATAAGTTTTGCCTTTCCTGTTTTTCGTCGAAAAATAGAGGGCGCCCATTCGACATCACCAATAAAAATGTGGCCGAAATCATCATAGCATTGCAGAGAAGAGCAGTATGTGAACTGATTTTGGGTAAACTGTCCTTCACTCGCACCTAAGAAAAAGAAACAGAAATATTTAAAACTTACTCACTCATCTATTTCTTAGATTTAGAAAAATGATATAGACCTGATCGCGCCTCTTATTAAGTGTTTTAATGTCCTACTTATGGTAGATGGGAGACAATATGGCAGTGACCACCATGCCCCCATTGCGTAAATGTCATTACCGAAAAGTATGATTTTCTGTGCTTTTCGGCTACTTGATGTATAAAAACAAAGTCGTAGTTTTCTGCACTTTTTACTCATCTATCCATCACTCTTTTTTTATGTTCGGAATACAGATCGCATTAGCAAAGTTTGGAAATTGTTGATGCCAGGAAACAGACGCATTTCGAGCCCACTTTGACGTTTCGCTTATAAGAGAAACGTAAACAAATACGATCATTTTCATATTAAAGTCTTGCCACCCAGCAAAGTGTAAAAACACTTAGTTGGACCCCCCTTTTCTTTAAAAGCAGGCTTGGGATCATTTTCGTTAAAAGCAAGGTGCATTTAGTTTCTTTACATAAGAATTTACAATGGAACTGTTAAACCAGTAAAATTTCTCAACGATAAGGAATCGCTGCGGAAGACCGATCGAAAAGTGCCGAAAGTCGATTAAGAAAAATAAAAAAATTTAACCCACAAAATTATAAGAAAGGTTGTTTCTTTATTTGTGCAGAAATATTTTGTGAGGGTGAAACCATTTACGAACATTAAAATTTTGCTTTGAACATGTGTCAAGACCTCTCTTTCGCTATAATCAATTCACTTTTACGAAAAAAAAAGACTTAATATAAGTGTTCTACATGCGTAATTATCATTTTTTTACGGAAAACTAGCCGTAATCGGACGATAAAGTTAATTTTTTCATATGCACTCCGAGTGCAGCTACATAAATCTCTAAATTCTACACAAAGTTGCACCACGAGTCAGTTTATTTAGGGTCATATGCGGTATGACTGTGAATGTATGACTGAAGACCTCCAGGCCTACAGCATCCATCCAAGCCGCTTCACGTTTCGTTTCCATTTTTGTTGTGAGATGTTATGCAATTCGTTATGAAATGAGGAATGCCGTAGTTGACTAGAGTAATTGATGAGTAATATATCAAAAGAATTTCTCTCAAGAGAGAGCGTCTACACTACACAATCATCAAACCAAAAGCAAAAACTTGACATTTCCATCCATATTTATCATGGTATATACGCCCTAATTACAAAAGTATAGTAACGTGGAAATACTGGCTTGTGTGCAAAAACTGTTTTTTACTAATTTAAGCTTGACTTATTTTTTTTTTTACTTTCTAAGACTTCTTTTCAATTTTCTTGAAGTTGCTGAATCCCTCTCCTGCAGAAAACTTTCCCCTTACCCACGGAACAGTTTGTTTGTTCAGTGCGAAAATCCTCTTCAGTATTAAATTACCTTCTTTCGGGTACTTTTACAGTTGAAATCTGTTGGAGCGAGATTGGAAGAATAGAGTGGGTTGGGTAAAAGTTAGCAGCCAATTTCAGTTTATTGCAGGGTCCTCAGATAATTGATAGTTGTCTGATAACTCCGCTGGGGAACTGAAGCTGTGAGCGGTCTCGTGTTGTCGTGTTGAAGGATTACTCCGAGACGATTGACTAAAGTAAGGGGTTTATCGCACATTGTTTGTTAAAAATACTCCAATAGCTGACAGTACAGATCCGCATTGAACATTGGTTTTCATTCCAAAATCTTCATTCCTTTTATGATGAAAGATGGGAAACACAGCGGGCCATTCTGTCCTCCTTGTTTCATTGCGAAAGTTCGTGCGATACCCAGATATCGTAGCGCATGGATTATTCTCCCTATCCTCCTGAGACACGGACCCCAAGTGAGCAAAATATTTGGTAGAAAATATTTTTAATATTTTCCCCTTTGGAAAATGGTTGAAATGAAGAACAAATCTACAAATTTCAAGCGTTTTCTATTTAAATACGTAGGTATACAATTATATACCTTGTTACGATTCCGTTGTGTAGGCGACATAAAAACACAAAAACAAGCAAACTAGAAAAGAAAAGAAAAATAAATAAAATAATAAAAAAAGAGAGCAATGGCTATTGGATGAGGATTTCTCGTTACGGCCGAATGAAGTTTTGGTTAAATTTTAATTTGTACCCATATTTTAAGAAAATCATAGGAAATAAAATAGAATGAAGACTAGAATCAAAATATAAATTGTATTTAGATTTAAATAATATTTAGGTAAATAATATGAGAAGAAAACGTCTCAATAAAAATAAGAAAGAAAAAAAGTCTCAAAAAAATCCCCCATTAAATCCTGGGAACTCTAACTGGAAGAAAAATTTCCATGACTATAATTCGGGTGTTGGTAGAGAGCCACCACTTAGAAGCAGGTGAAAATATTAATGTGAGAGGAAGACCAAAAACTGGAACTAATTATAACGATAAGAAAAAGAATAAAGTAGAAAAAAAGACCAAAAAGTGGATAGAAAGATAAGAAAATGAATAAAGCTAAAAAATAGGTCCAAAAAGTGATTTAAATATAAAGATAAGGAAAATAATAAAGTTGAGAAGAAAAACCAAAAAAGGAATATTGGGAACTATTTGTGAAAGATTTTTAATTCGAAAATAAAAAAGTTAAACGTTTCTCGTGTGAATCGTTCTATGACTGAACTGATCTTCGAGCCGGACGCGGATGGGCTATCATGCTACTCCCTATGAATTTCCGCCGATTCATAATAATTCGTGTACTTAATAGATCGGCTCCCACGCTTTTTGACAGCTTAGCAGTGAAAAAAAAGTGCCAAGTGAAAAAGTGGAAATTGAATTTCCAACACAAGGAAAAAAGTTATCCTTGTGACCGACCGAGTTATGAACGACTGAGCACCGTGACGTGGATGTGTTTGTGGATTTTGGATTCTCGGTTGGATGCATGCACCGGCTGGAGTGCAGACGTCTGTGGAAAAGTCATCATCAATCAAGTCTCAACACTAGAAGACGTTTGACGTGTGAAATTGCAATTGCATCGCTTTTCTGGACGTGATCGACAAATATGCCGTATAAGTTTTCTCATCTTAGTAGTCTTGTGTCCTGTAGTAAAATGGTTGGTTATATCCGTAAATTGCGCTCTATAACAACAATGCACACCTTAGAAAGGAGAAAAACTTAGAAGGAAGAAATCGAATTTTGTTTATTTTTTAAATTTGTCTTTGTATTTTTTTCTTTTTTTTATAAATGAAATATGAACAAGTAAGTTTCTTTTGTGTGTGTGTGTATATATGTGTTCTGAAAGGATCAGGGCTTTCAGGATATCCACCACGCCGTAAGCTAGGCAAAATTCACTTCCTTCGGCAGCCATTATGCGGCCTTTGTATTTTTAAAGAAAAACTTGTCTCTTCTTGCTCCATGTTGCGACGTATCAGCCGCCCCAATATTTATTAATTATTTACTATAACTACATTATTTTTTTTTTTGTTCTATTATTTTGAAAATGCACATCAACCTCAAACTTATAAGTGTGAACATTTTGAAATATTTTCTCATATTCCCGTATGATACGTTGCAAAGCAATTATTTTTTTGAAAATACATGAGCATACTATTTAGAAAGATGGAAAGAGCTCAAGCTGGTTTCGAACTTGCGTGCTCGAAACCTCTAAATGAGCTCTTTCCATCTTTCTAAATATTAATTCACTTTCGAGATATTCGACAAATTCGATCAGAACTTCCGCACCCATGAGTCTTCGCTGAGTTAGCTTAGCAAGGGTATAAATCACTTACAATGTTGTAAGTGAAAATAGAAAAATTGATCTACGAAAAACTTCTGAAACATGAGCATACGTTTCACTTGCAAATGCAAAATGTTCGACAACAGGATGAGCATTTCGGATGCTTGCATTTAGAAGCGTACTTGTCATCCATGAATTGCGGTAGGTGTTTGATTCCATTAAGGAAGACTACTGTTTTCCACTGTTGAACGACGGTTTAATTTTTTGGTGGTTCTTGGGGGCTTGTCTGCGTCCGATTTTTTCAGTTTTGCAGTACCTTCTCTGCTCTTACCTGGCTGCTGAAGAAGTGGATCAACAGTTCCACCTTCATATTTGATCATGGCTGTTGGCACATTCAGCCTTAAGTCCAGCAGATCTAACCTGTTCTCGGCAGGTTCGCCTTCTTCGTCGCAACACCGTTTAAACATGATCCAGCAATGGGCGATAGATAAATCTAAAAAAATGGCTTAAAAAACCTATTGTGCGTTGCACTGCGATTCTAAGCGATCAACCTATCACTTCCGTCAATTCCGTCCATAAATTTGTTGTAATTCCTAACTACGGCTTCACAGTTGCACTTCCTACGCATGAGTATAGCATTGTAACAAGTTTAGTGTCCTTGCAATTCAAAATGCAGACATTCCCACCGCTTCTGACCTTCTCATCGTATTCCCCTCTTTTTCAGCTGTATGTAATTTTTAGGGAAACGTCACCAACTCGATTACTCATAATTGCTCCAAGATGAACACATTCTATTTGCTTGGGCTCAAACATTCAGCAAATCTTAGAATTGTGAAAAATTTGTCCGCCGACAAAACACAGTCTTGATAAATAGTCCTGACAACAGTTTGACGATGCTTCCATCTGAGCCAATTATAGTCATGTCTTGTGAAGGTACCTGTGAGGCCCATTGTAAACGCCATAGTCCGATGCAAGACCGTCCCTCATAGCCAAAACAAAATTTTCAATCCTAAAGGATTAGGTTATGACAGCATATATTGATGAAAGCCATATAATCCTGAAAATAGTATCATCTGCCCATAATGGGCATGGGTTTTGACAAATGCAGACTAAAAAGGTCGTAGATGTTTACTTAATGCTTCTTTTCGCAATAGGTGGTGCTGATGTGAAGAGGTTATAGCGGTTCTGTGGACCTAGAACTTCGATGTAGCTTGGAACTTGACCCTGTAGCCCTACTCCATTGGTTTTTAGGGGATGCAATTTCCACGATTAATTATAGTTAGTGATTAGTAATAGATTTGGCAAGTAAGATTTTGACATAAGTTTTGCGGGTAGAGTTTTAAGTATACTCTGCTTGTTTAAATATTCTTTGATGTAACTTTAACCATAATCCACTGTCACTTTCCGCTGAGAATGGGCTGAAACACCATGTCAGAGTGGTCGAATAATATCGGCTACCTTGAGTTATCACTTATTTTTGTCAAAATTGGAAGGCAAAACTGGGCAAACTTGGAAGTCTTAGTCAAATTTGGTCAAAATTGGAAAGCAAAAAAACGTCTTGATAGGCATAGACGTTTATTTTCTTTTGTGCAGATAGTTGCTATTAAATTAATTTGACTGAAAGATGGATAATAGGTCAGATTTCATGGATAAATAAAGATCAAACCAATAAGGACCGAGTTTTAGTTTTCAACTTAAAATTACGAATATTTCGAAAACGGGTGCTAACTTCGAAAAATTGCTCGAAATAAAACATTAAATTCCACTCATTTGAATTGAGTTACTATCCCTTCTCACTATCCCTTCTATCCCTTCTCTTCTGTACTTGTAAGTTTCTGTTTGGGGTTGGTTTACCTGCTTCACTTGATTTTTAAGGAATTGTTTTATTTACTACCAGGGGTTTTATTTGCAAGTAAGGCACACGTTGCAAATCAATTCGAAAAAAATTGAAGCATTACTTGAGAACAGAGGATACTAAAGAAGGCAGGAGTGCAGTGGATACTGAGAAAGCAGCCTACTCTCAAAATATGTCAAAAAACAATAAAAATTGAATATAAAAGTGAGCGTATAAAAATTAAAAAATATTTCAACACGTGTGTTCTTTCGCAGTTTTCGGTGGAAACCGTCCTTGAATTCAATTTTCGAATAGGCAGAATCTAGCCAATAGGAAGTTAGCTCCGAGTTTCTTCCTGCAGAAATGCTTATATAAAAAAATAGGTAGATGTTCAGTTATTTACTTGTCTTATTTAGATCTGTGTTTTGTGCTCTTATCTTCATTTATATTGCTGATTTTTTCGATTATTAGTTTCGAAAATAATTTGGATTCCTGATTTCGAATCGTTGATGCCACTGACACTGCAACTTTTTCAAATCCAAAAACCTATGGGTTAATAGAAATATCTTCTGCATCTGAATTTACTGAGTTGAATAACTTTTTCACGGTTTTCGGAAACTTATTTTGTGCTGGCGCGACAGCTCAAGTCTGGCTGTGATCTCCAATATCGAGTGACGTTAAGTCTTTCAAATGAGTGTGTTTGAGGATCGCAATCCGCATCAAATTTCCAATTCTCGCGTATGTAGGAGAAACATTTTTTTTCTAAATTCGTTGGGCGGATACCGACAGAATAATCCATCTGAACTTTGGTAAAGAAGTCAGTTAAATAAAAATGTTTTGAATGAGAGTTATGCACACGACTGGATTTGACAGACTTATGACAATCTATTTGCATATTTCGTAGAATTTTCAGACGAACTTTTCCACGGATAAAATGGAATTCATATATGAATTGCGGTGATGTGGGAACCATTGTGATGTATAACAACTTATGAATTTTTCACAAATTCAGTTTTTTGATAAAAAAAAATCACTTTGAACGGGTCAGATGAGTTGTTCTACATCTGACTAGTGAGCGCTTAACAATAAAACTGACACCATGGAGCAATAGCTTGAATATGCGAGTAAATTTTTTTCCATTTTATGAAGCCAATCGCCCGATCATACTCAATTAATATTGTTATCGCTTCGTTTCTCAATAAACTTCGACTTAATAAGATATCGAAACTTTTCACATGGGCGCTCCCATAAAATTCACTCAATAAAAATAGCTACAAGATACAGCGATGGTCTTGCACTTAAAATATAAAGTGCAATCGATGGACCACCATTAATTTCAATTGTAATTATTTGTCTTCGTGAGAGTAAGAAAAAGATAAAAGGAGCAAGCAAACGGCGCTCAATAGCGCAACGTCGGCGAACAAGGACTTAATTTATTGTCGAAAGCATCTCCCACCTGCAGCGGAATTTTATGCACATTCCGGTATGCATGATGGCATGTGAGAAGGCGCTAACCCATTTTAAGTTAAGCGTCACCTACGAAAGTTTGTTAAATTTGCAGAAAGTGCTGCAGCGCCGGGTGCTATGTTTCCGGATCAACCGATAAAATATGAGTGTGCTAGGTAAAAAGCATTTACGCCGGCTGTACGGGTATGCATTCGCCGATCAATTTTAAATGAGCGTACGTTCATGTGAGTTGCATTTCCGGATTGGAGCACTCACTGCACGTAGCGTGCAATGTAGGGCATGGACTTTGGTGTATGTGCTCAAATTGAAAGTGCATACTCAACAATTTAAGCATTTTATTGATTTGATTACCCGGAATTTAATTTCATTCATTAAGGAGTCGCTTGTCGAGGAAAAAAGCACTACACCATTTATTGAATAGACACCAGCGTTGAATCGGACACGGCTAAAGGACGCGAATATACGAATAACGATTTATCATTTGGAATTAAATGATAACCAGTTGAAGTGCATTGCGTTGCAACTGTTGCAATCTCTTATCTGAAAACGATGAGTTGATACAATATCTTTCTGTCCTTAGTGCATATATTACGGTCATCGCGCAGAAAATTTAGAGAGTTCTCGTAAGTTATTTGCAATGATTAATGATTGTTCATACCAATCACGATTACAACATCGATAAATCCTAGTATGCTAGATAAGATGGCAAGCAAGCCTTCCACGAGATGATGTGCTCCATAGGTTGTGGAAAATTTGCTAATCATCAAATATTGGCAGATTGATAGGATGAAATATTGTTAATTTTAGAAAATCCGAGCGCAAATTCCATGAATGTTAGCGTGCCTACAAAGAGCCTTTATACCAACTCAGCGTTCCCAATCACGAGATACTTTCATAGTCTCATAAATTCTTTGACTTGTGTGTTATCGGTTTCAATTCCTTCTGCCGCTCTATAAGGTTCAATGTGTTTCCGAAGAATTTTATGGGAATTTTATCTCTGCAAGGGCATTAATGTCGAAATTAGTTAAGGATATAAAATAAATCATTGTGTGGCATATGTGTGAGGAAGTATATTGAGGTAAATTAGTTGATTAAAATGTCGAATGACTGTATAGTAGATCCGATAAATAAGCGCACGTAATTTTGTAGGCAACCTAGATACGTATATATCATACGATTGGTAATAAAAAAGTTGAAAACAATTATTAATAACTTTTTTTATTGTCGTAAATACAAATCAGTCATAACATAAATTATGATTGTTCTTATTATTAATGAGAAAGCGTGTTTCTGTCAAATAGTTCTTTGGAAACGCCAAAAAAAGTTTGATTTGCATAGCCCTTAAACCCAACCCAGGAGTCCACCAAACGCTCGTGCTTGATTGGTCGTCAATATTTTTGGAATTTCAAATCGTAACATGGCATGAGCAAGTTAATCTAAAATAACGTCGGTGACTATTGCTATTATTGACTATTGAATTATTGCTATTTTCGATGTTTTTGGACCCTAGAGTATTAATAATTGAATAGCTTAACAATTTCTGTTCTTGTGAAAAAAAGTGAGTGCCATTGTCGTAACGACACATTTTTAAGGTAAATTATGATGAGAGTTCGCCCAGAAGTAATACCCAGAATTCGGTCCAGAAGTATTTCAAAAAATGAACTTGTGATGCAGCGGTATGGTGGTAACTTATGCTATTGCAATCGTCTGAGTATTATTTTCTAGTAACTTATGCTATTGCAATCGTCTGAAAGAGAGATGGTCAAATCCAAAACATAGCAAGAGGAGTCCATCGAGTCAGATTTCAGTAAAGTTCGACTTAAGTTTTTGTTTTATACACTGACTTAAAAATTATAATACTAGAAAACCAGGCACGATAAAAGATTCCCATTCTCATGCCTCCTTAAAATATTCACTAATCGACACACTGAATCAAGGCTACATGATCATAGGACGTGAAAGTGGCATTGAATCAAGAGTCTGGAAAACGAGAGCGTATCGTGTTTTACTACAGACGCTCGGCAAAGGACAGGTATTGGCGGCGTTGGCCAATACCGCCCTTATATGCCAATAATATGTTAGCACATTTGGGAATTTTTTGCCTTTTTCCTGGATAAAATCTGCCTCGACTGCGTCATCGCTTTCGACGGTACAAAGGTACATGAATCCAAGCCACAAACGGAAAAGGAAGAATCCAAAGTCGATGTTTGCAGGATCCAGATTTGCATAAAGCATTATCTTTTGCATATGATGATAAAGTTTAAAATGAAACAACATATTAACTTTATATACCAGGCCATACGAGATTTGTTCAAAAAGTATAGCGAATTTCATGTTTTTCCAAGAATTATTTAATTATTCATGAATATCTATTTTGTCCCCTTCAAAGTAATCCCCGTCAGACATTATACACTTGTGATAACGTTTGTTCCAATCCTCGAAGCATTTTGAAAAATCATTTTTTGTGATCTTGTTCAGCTCCTCCTTCGATGCCGTCTTTATCTCTTCAATCGTGTCGTAGCGTCGTCCTTTCATGGGCCTCTTCAGTTTCGGGAACAAGAAAAAGTCACAGAGGGCCAGGTCTGGGAAATACGGTGGCTGCGGCATTATTAGAGACTTGTTTTTGGCGCAAAAATTCGCGCACAAGTAACGATGTAAGAGCAGGGGCATTATCATGGTGCAAAAGCCAATTTTTGTTCTTCCACAAATCCGTGCGTTTCTGTCGGATTGCTTATCGCAAATTGCGCATTACTTGAAGAGAATATTCTTTATTGACCGTTCTACCCTGTGGCAAGAACTCATAATTCACCACGCCCCAATCGAAGAAAACTGCCAGCAAAACCTTCACATTCGATCGAACTTGGCGTGCTTTTTTCGGTCCCTCTGAGAACATTTTGTAGTAACGATAAACGTTGCTTTTGTCCAAAGTAGCTTCGCCGTATGCAACAGTCAAATGATGCAACAATACAACATTCTGAATGCATACGCGAACTTGGACATTCAAAATGGACATTCAAAATGACCGGAATTGTCAACATAAGTGAGGGTCATGAGTACCAACATAACGCCACCAAAAGATCAAAAATCGAACATACGTAGCCCGCGAAAATTCAAAATTCGCGATAATTTTTGAAAAAACCTCGTATACGAGACGTAATCGTCACGTATTGAGTAAAGCATAACCTCTTAAGAGCACTCGATCATAGAGCAATCTAAGAGCAATTTCTTAAATTTTGCATTCATACACAATGAATCTTACTATACACAATGAATATTTTTTTCAATTTAAATCAGAAAGCTGGCGATCGCAACACCTCCACTCACCAGTGTCGTCTAATTTCTAAGCTCTCTATCGTGCAAAGCTTACTTTATTTGCTGCATGAAATTTTCGTATTACTTTCTTTGCGATGCCCCTCCAAACTTTTTGAAATTTTTAATGGTCACGCAGTGGATTATGTTTTAACGTTGATCAGCATCAGCGTTATAATGGCGTAGAATTTCATTCAGAACATCATGAGCCCATCAGTTATCATGTGGATTACTCGTAAGCCACGTCAAGGAGCTCTGGAAAGTGATAAGTTATTTTTCGTGGTGCACGGACGGACGTTCACACGACCGTGCATTAACATTGCTTTTTCGAAAGCGAGAAATCCTAGCTCCTTCTCAAATACATTGCTTTTTGAATGATACCACACTCAGCCCTACTTTTGGGATAAACCTCGTATTTTTGAGATAATAATAGTAAAATAATACTAGTGCAGTCTTTGGTATGTTTTTTGTTTCATCCGGAACAAAAAATCATTGCGTAATCACTAAAACGCGAAGAGACATCACAAGTAAAGAGATACGATGACTCTTTAGAGGGTATATGAAAGCTCTTAATTCTGTGAAGCTCATTGACAACGTGAGCTTGAAGAAATACTAAATGGCCAATGTCTAACTTTCTGAGCTTGGATATAAGGCAAGGATATATGAATAAAAAGGCACATCTCCCCTATAAGAATAATAGGGCACCCCTTCGTCTTTTTGTCGTACCTCTATAAAAATTTCGCTCAGGAATATCATTGCATCTGGAAAATTGGCACAGCGCACTTTAGTCATTACGCTATGAAAAAATCGAATGTTGATAGCTGACAGGGAACGATAGAAGCTTTTCAGCAACCAAACATTTATAAATTTAAGAATCGCCCTCTCATGCTTATAATAAATGGTGAGTAGGGTTCGGTATGTTTTGAAGGACGTAGGCTAAGTTATTAAAAGAAATGCTAATTTGATTTTGACGCCTCATACTATATGTAATGGAGGTTTTCGTTTGAATTTTTCCAAAACAAAGCCAAGCATGTTTCGTGGTCGTAGACAAACGATCCATCGCATTATTCAAAATGTATAATTCGAAATATGCGTAAAAGTAACGAAAATCAGGTATCTGAACTCCATCTAGTTTCTCAGTTGAGTTGCCAAGCTCAGGAGGGTATTTAAACGATATTATCTTCATAATACCTTTAACATCTTTAACATTATGTAACATGATCACTAGAAGTAGAAGTAGGTGGACAAATTAAATATAGAGTTCTTCTCAAAATTCATCCTGTAAAGGCTTGGCTTAAAAGGAATTTCACTCCATCCGCTGCAGCGACCTTTCCGTCGGTGTTTTCGAAAAACAATTGAACCATCAAAATATTTGCGATTAAGACTGTATTTGCATACAAATGTTGAATTGTTTGAGCCAGCTAATAATCAACAAACAATTGGAAGTAACATTTCGAATTCTGCGACAACGATTAGTTGTCTGCGTTCCTGACGTTTGCAAGGTTATAGTTTTTTTTTTACTTTTTGATTAATTTGAATCAAATGCTTGTAATTTTATTTCGTATTTCTGACTTCACTGGCGCTCTTCTAGTTTTTCGCTTCAGTCACAGCGCTGACATATATAGGAAAGTGAAAAAATCACGGCCGCCGCGATTGCAAAGATGTGAACGTTAGACAGAAACTTTAGTTGTCTGGGGAAATGGAATTTCGGAACACCAACGAACTACGCTGGCGAAAGATCAGTGAATGGTTTAAATAAATCGGGTATGAACAGTGACTGATTGTTGCTGAATAGTTCAGTTGTATTTTAAGAGATGTGAGTGCATAATGTTCAAATTTGCTGAGTCTTATTCACTATTACATGAAGTAAAAGATTATTTGTGAAATAGAAGGCACAGGTTAAATACCTTAAAAGTAATAAATAAATGTCCTTTGCCAACAAATTTTTTATAATTCACAATCCAATGATACGAATCCGAAGCAACAGTAGATGAGCTAAACTAGGGGAGAAGTCTTATCAAAAACGTAAAAGAACGGTTCCATGATACCTTGAGCAAATAAACCGAACAAACGTTTGGTGTTTTGATCAATTAGGTTTCAAGTTGCAGTTCTTGAGCCGATTATTCCCGTAAGATCAAATCTTTTGTTAATATCGTCGGCATTGCGGACTTAGAAAGTTCGACTTCATTGGCACGTCAACACATTGAGATTCAAACATTCATATTGCGTCCTTTTTGGGCTATTTGCGTTTTTGGTTGGAAGTTATTTTGTGTCTCTGTGACTTGCACTGAAGCGCATGTCCATGGCATAAATGCTCACGGTTTTTTGTTTGCGTCGAAACTACAACTGATCGCCTGCTTTTATGGAGAATTGCAACGTATCCTTTTCTATCTTCAACTCTGTAGCATAAGCCTTTCATGTTTCTAAATGAAAACGTGAATATTCATCATATCCCAGCTGCTAATATTTTGTTATTTTTAATAAGCGGATAGAGAATACGTTGTTAAATAATTTTTTAAAATTGGTGATTCATCATAAATTTAGAGGAGTGTTATTTTGAGGGAATATGAAGTTCTTTACTGGTTTTGGAGAAATAAGAATTATAACTGAGATCATGACTTTGGGCTATAGTCTTTAAAACAGATCATGTTCATAATGTCCTTATAACATTCCACATGCCCAGCGCAGAATATGGGGACTGGGGAATTATTTAAAAGAATTTTACGTTGCCTTTTTGAAAACCAAGGAAAATTCAACCAGTAATAAACAATTCTATGAACTATGGCTGAATACTATGATAAAAGTTCCCATCAAAATAGATGAACACTTAGAGAATGTTTAACGAAACAGAAGGAAATACTCTCAAGACTAAATCTAGATAAAGCGTATTGGTGAAAATTATGTCAAGATCTCAGGGTACAACTTTTTTATAATTCTTTATAAGATTCAAGCTCTTCTATTTAATGTGTCCCACATTGTTTGCAATAATTTTATATTCAAGTTCAAGTTTTATTAGCAACCACGTATTACACAGAGACACTTGAACGGACCATAAAATGTAATGATATTAATAATAACTTTCTTTGCGCGACGTTATTGTGATGAAGTCCATAAAATCGTCCATTAAAAAAGTTGCCTTCCTGTTCACATAATTAAGATGAACACATTTTCCAGGCAACATTTAATCCTTTCTTATTGCTCTCACGCTCAAATCTTTCGTGCACCTGACAAACAAGTTCTGATGCTGATGATGATAAGGTTTTTTTTAACGTTCACGTTTCATGAACCTTCACAGCTTTCAGGTGACAAAGGGAGGATAACTTGCGATATTTACATTTCCTCCGACAATTTCTCTTCATGTTTCCACTATATGCGCTAAGTCCTTGAGAGCACAGAGAATAACACTGCTAGGCAACCGCGAAACGTGTCATTCTGTAATGCTAATTTTCCAGTGAGAACATATTATAAAAGCCCCACTGTATTATTTTATGTGAGTTTTTAATATCCTTAATGTCAAGTACCGACTTTGGATAAGAAATAAAATTCGAATTAAAACTGTTGTCGCTAAGGACTTTATTTAACAGCAGAAAATGTGAGGGCTAGCAAATTGGATGTTTCGGTTATAAAAACTCTCAAAAGACGACAATATATTTTTGAAACATGACTGACAACACAGGACTTATTTTAAGTTGTATAATAATGTATGGGTGGATATTTTGTTCAGGGTGACATAATTCAACTTGACATTCGTTCATACATGTTGAATTAAGAAACAAAAAAGGAACAAAATATAATTAAAGGTCGTTGCTACAGTCAGCTCAGTAGGTATCATATTACGATTCAGGTTGTTTGTGCTGTTCAGTGTAACTCTAACTGAAAATAACGAGGCATGACTTTCTGCTGGGTTAAAAGGTTTAAGGCAATCCTTTCATAAGTATCCTTGCAAATTAGCTCAGCATGGCAACAAATATGTGATTGCCATCATGTTAAAATGACGCATTCCAATAATGCCTTTGATGTTTTCGGACAGGTTATTTTGCGGGACAAGAGAGAACGTAATTAGTTGAGCAAAAGGATATAAAAATTATTTATGGGATTTTGAGCTGGGTATGAAAGTTCTTGCCATGTGCGGCTTTGTGGTTGAAAAGAAAATGTGAGAAAGAAAATTCGCCTAGGAGTAAGTTTCAGTGTTATCTCAAGAATTGAAATTTATTATCATATGTAATATCTTCATGTATAAAAATTAATTATTTCTTTATTTAAAATAAAACTGAGCTACCGATCTTGGCAACAGGAAAAAGGAAAAGGAGAGGCTTAAGTAATTGATCCGCGTTGATTGGTCATTTCAGATGCTTGGAGCATTGGTAAATATACATACTTGCAAAATTTAAATTTTATTTAAATTGTTTCTACAACAAAGTAAGAAAGGTTGTTTTTTAAATTATATCAAGGATAACCAGCTATCAGATGACCATAATTTATCAACGATTAATTCAACGGCTGTATGTTGAAAGTTATGACCAAGGAATATTGTATGTTAATGTAAAGATGGAAATTAAGAGTTAGAAGAAAAAAAAGTACAATCTTTCATCTGTACGTATTGACACATCAGCTGATTGAGACATTGGGACAACTCGGCCAAAAACAAATAAAGTCAATCATAGACGCTCCCAACGTAGACCATGGTAATATTCATTACATGGGTATTTGAGCAGGACATAGACCAACAAGGGTTTGACATCGCAGTCAGAACAGCGATCCGTTAATCTAAAATGGGTAAAAGAACCGATGTGAAAAGCGACGGCTCATTTTTTGTTAGTTTTTCAAGTACTGATTCAGCAGAGGTTAATTGCGGTCGGTACTGAAACAAGTTACGGGGACAACATTTCAAATATTTAGTTGGATCTACGACATTTCAGAACGACGAAAACGGATGGCTCTAACAGAAGATTCAAGTCATTAATTACTGACATTTTGACACGCAGTTTCAACTTTACTTTCTTCGGTTAAAGCATCAGGAATAAGACAAAAGAACTAGGTGAGAGTGAATGGCCTAACTCACCGTGGGCGTATTTCTTAAGCACGAGAATACAAATACATTTCGAAGAAACTCCCGATCTAATGGGGTTCAACCAAAGTGAGTAGGATTTTTATTGTTTTAAACTATTAATTAGAATTCTCAATTAGTTTAAATTAAATATAATTGGTAAATTTTATCAGATTATTTCATTTAATAAGATAACACTCTCGCAACTGTTGAGAAAAAACGCAATACAAACATAAATCTGGTATTGCATATCCTATCTCGCTTTACTAGAAGCTGTACGAAAGTGTTCTGACTGTCTTAAGCCAACAATTTGGTGGAGTGGTAGTGGATGAGTTACGATGATAAGTGGTTGCTAGAGTAAAATTTTATCTATGGATTATGTGGTGGCTTTTTTCTTCCGTGCAGCACACTCAGTCCATATGAATACGTTTTTGGTAATTATTTAGCGTCAAACGGCTTGAGTACAATCAAGGCATCGGAGCGTTCAGCAACTGTTTGAAGAAATGGACTGCATTCCACGTAAGTCGCAAAAACTGCTCTTTCTTGCTTTCTTGACGGGAACGGGAAGCAATCACGTACAATGGATGATGACATCAAAATTAGACATCATATATTTGCAGAAAGATTTGTCTTTTTAGAGAGTTACATATTAACCTTATGGGATTGGATGGAGCAGCTAGAATTGATCATTCTGACAGATTGTCGCATTTGCCTTGTTATATAATATGGGTTGCAAAATACAGAAACGTTTCTACGATGGTGTCATCGTAACTTTGGATAATTGGTGTCATCCTACTGGTAAGTAGTATAAGTGATGATTTTAGTATCTTTGTAACTGTCGGAAACTTTTCACATCAGTATGATATCTCCGCTAATGAGTTCTTAACAGGTAACCGAACAGAAAGAACGTTTAGTAGTAACTTTGATGTTTTGGCTGATTAACAGTCCTTACTTTAACCGTCTTAACCTCATATGGACAGATGAATTACGGGCAAAACACCTTATAGAATAAATTTGAAGTGAAGCTCCCTCCAGCGCGAAGGAAATGCTAGAAAAGAGATCAATCCATCCCCGACGCTTCACAACACTCCAATATGCCTTTTTTCATTTTCTGCACTACCCGAGCATTTTGTGCCAATTTTCAAACATTTTATACATTTCTTCGAACAAAGGTTTGAAGGAAAGCTCTCCAATTTTGCTAAAGAGGTCACTGCGCTGCTTACTCCATCTTTTGCAAGAGAAGAATGTGTGACAGGCATCATCCGTCTCCTCTATACAAAACACACAGTAAGGAGGCCGTGACCTGACTATTCTGTGCAGGTAAGATCGAAAACATCCATGTTCATTTAAGAGTTGGGTCAAGTAGAAATCATGGAGCGTCGTCTTCCCTGGAGATCATTTCTCTGTCATCTTCGCTTTTTGCAGGTAAACATTTCTGCGCTCTCTCACAAGGAGGGCAACGATTATCATTAGTAGCGGAGACTTTACGATATGCGCATAAAATTCGCAGCGTTCCATGTCTCTACAACTTTGCCAAACGCTTTCGGTTTAACTCCTTGCTGAGACTGTCGCCACAAAGAGTAGAACCGACTGCGTATTAGGAGTTGTCTCCGAGATGAACTGGGCCCATATGTTGGCCATAAATCAAGAAAAAACTCATCTTCGACGTAAGACGACTCGTTGTGTGGAACTGCTGAATCTCTCCGCATGTTGGACTACGTCCACCACGATTACATCGATGGTGGAGCAACCTACTGGAAGCGATATTGCTGTGGACCTGAATCGTTTGAATGAATCATCTCACCCAGACTTTAGTTTTAGTTTTAGTATTAGTTTTTCCCCAAAAGTTTTCTGACTGTGTTTAGCGTTTACAGTAGGCTGTATGCAGCTGGTGACTTGGGATTCACTTTCCCCTCATTAACCAAAATGACCCTCGCTACCTGCCTTCTCGCATGCATACTTTGAACGTGCTCAGGAGGTCAGGACCAAACTCAAAAACCGTCCACCTCACCTCAGCTTGAATCCCGTCTAGTCCTGGAGCCTTTCTATCTTCGTATAAAATGGAATTTCCATTGGTGTTTAATCGTGAACAGCTTCAACGATGAAGGCGTGAAGAGGGTAACGAGCTCACTCAATTGCATCGCTTTTCGGCTATTCCAGGTGATCACTATTATATTGGGAGTTTGACGTGCTGGGGCCTTCGTAGGGCATGGAAGACGCACAAGCGGACGTAATGATTCTCATAGTGGAGTTCATCACTTATTTTGCCGCAGGTTCTTCGCTCCCCGGCGTAGCTCCCGTTAATAGCGATGGTGTCAATAGCACTTTAACAAACCGAACGAAACATCACACCGATGATGGCCTACCGTAGAAACGCGTCTGTGGACGAATAGAAGGAAGTGATGGCAAACGAAGGAATGTTCCGAATACAAAAAACCTTACACAAACGTCTCAGTATCCACTTTCCCAATATTCCATCGGGGCGCAAAAGACTGAGCGCGTAGTCTTCGAGAATCATCGTCATGGATCTTTGATGCGAGTGAATATCAACAGAATTTGTGGAAGAATTGTAGCACTACATACCTAGGAAGATTGCTTCAGGTATGTCAACTAAAGTAGGGCCATAATCGTACTGAAAATAACGAATTTCCATATTTAAATTTTATACTTCCCAGCTGATATTTACTATTCCAAAATCGTTTTGAAAACCTAAATTTATTCATTTGATTTTTACAATTCCTAGCTCCCGATGGCCTTAATAAATTACACTTATGGTTGTACTCTTCATCATGGAAGTGGTGAACGCAGTCCATCAAGCCGAAGCGCACAAAAATGATTTCAAACGAGTGGTTCTGCTAGCGACGCCTGACGTCAGGAATGCCTTCAACTCCACCAGATGGGCGGATATTCTTGGCACATTCGAAAATTCTTTCCGATTGCTAGGGTATCTGATGCGGATTTTGAGGGATTACTTGAAATTGATTACCGCAGTCTGCTCTATGACACACAAAACGGGCGGCAAAGTGGGGGAATGACGTCTGGTGTAGCGCAAGGCTCCATACTGGGATCAGACTTGTGGAACGCCTCATATGAAGGGCTTTTGAGGCTTGAGCTGCCACATGAGTCGCCCTTGGTCGGCTATGCGGATGATGTAGCAGCACTGGTCGCCGGACGCACAGTCTAACATGCGCAGCGCAGACTGGGAATGCTAATGTGTCGAGTGAGTGAGTGGATGACTAACCGCGAGTTCAGTCTAGCACTGGAGAAATCCGAGGTGGTCATTATCACGAAGAAAAGAATTCTCACGGTAATTCTTATGCAGATCGGAGCTGCGACTGTCGGGTGAAAACTTGCGACATAGTATTTGGGACTACTGATCGATTCGAAAATAAGCTTTTCGAAACAGATCAGGGCAATGGCGGAAAAGGCCGCGATAGACGTTTCGGCTCTAAGTCGACTCATGTGCAATATCGGTGGGCCCACACCGAGCAAACGCCGACTCTTCATGAGTGCTGTACAGTCAGTGCTACTGTATGGTTCTGAGGTTTGGGCCGGAGCTCTGAACAAGGAGCTGTACCGAAAGCGCTTGGCGCAGGAACAAAGACGAGGAGCTTTGCGGGTTGCGTCTGCATACCACACTGTCTCTGAGTCAGCGGTGCTGGTAATCGCAGGAGTGATACCCATTGCCCTCCTTGCTAGAGAGCGATGGAGAATTCTGCCACTGAATTCAAAAATTCAGAAGCAGCGCACAATAATTGAATGGAAGCAATCCAGGAAAGGCGACTCTAATGGCCGCTGGACTGCCCGCCTTATAGATGACTTGGGATCGTGGCTCAACCGAAAGCACGGTGAGACTGATTATTATCTTACCCAGCTCCTTAGCGGACATGGGTAGTTTCAGTCTTACCTGCACAAGATTGGTAAGTCACGGTCCCCAGACTGCATTTTCTGCCCAGGGGAAAGGGACGCCGCGTGTCACACCATCTTCAACTGTGGAAGGTTGAACAGGACGCGGCAGGACTTGTGGGAGGTAATAGGAGAGGTTTTTCCAGACAATCTGGTCAGAGAAATGCTGAAAACTTTTGACAAATGGACCTGTGTGGGACATTACTCTCGGACAATACAGCGGAAAAAGGTATCATGGATTGCCTTGGAGCGCGGGGTCTAAGGATGTCTCCTTTCCAGCAGTCCTCCTCCATTCTCCCTCCTCGCGCTGGTGGGGAGATTTTCTCTAGGCTGACGGCGCCCTAGGGCGAAGAAAAAAGAGGCCTAGCCCGAAGTAATGTGTCAAACAGTTCCAGGGTAGGGTCTCTTGACAGGAGGGGTGTTTAGTGCGTAGTCGGTAGCATGCGCTAGAAGGAGTCCCACACTCCGGGCGTAAATTGCCATCATCCCCCTTCCCCCAAAAATGGTTGTGCTCATGGTAAAGAAAGTTGTAAATTAACGCGTTTTCACGCTGCAATAATCCTTTAGTCTTTATATTGTTGAGAAAATAAAGCATAATGACGTTCAGAAGATCTCTAAGCCAGTTTTACTACAGGTAATGAAATCTTAGTATCGAAATTTATGAAATTACTTGCCTAGACGACATTGGGTACACTGTAATATGTTAATAACGAATAGCGATCAAATTATTTAATTTCTGCTTCCGGTCTTTCCAATTATATTCAATATTTGGTCCATTTACTTTTTTTGGTCTAATCTCCTGTCTACCAAAGCTTGAGTTCTTATTGTAGTCAAGCTTTTGCTTCATTGTCAATGGTTTAGTAACAAATTACTGGTTTAGTAACAAATTACCTTAAGAACAACATTTGTAGGTTAAAGTACAATCACAGATATTCTCATGAAAAATTATGATTTTCAAATTTGGATGCGTGATTAGAAAATGCTAGCATACATCAGTTTAAATGAAAAGCTGAATATAATTTCCCAAAAACAAATGAAACACTGCTTCACGAGCACTCATCCAGTTCTATTGTACAAGTGCAGATATGTTGATTTACTCGTGCAATATGTGACACATCTAATAGCTCTCAATAACACCTACATCCACTTAAATTAGACGTGAGCGGTGTGACAAAGCCTAGGGATACCCGTGGCTAAATGTACCATACAACCTCCACACACGCTCCTGACAAAGTAAATGTTCACATGTGTCACTATATTGGAGTTCTTTACAAGTTCCCAGCATGACACGCATGCCACTCTGTTCAAAAGCTTTTGAAAAATATCTCGCAGAATGGCGGATACCGAAATGCATATGAAGGTCTCTGTATTTGGCTACTGGTTTAGTGAATGGATACGATGAGCTATGCCGTATCGACTCTTTTTGAAATATATCACCTTCAGGGTTCCATCTCGTCAGTACACAATAGATATTTTGCCCATGTGAGACAGACAAGGCAATGTGGGAATATTCAAATGGACTATGAATAATTTTTGTGAAAATATTAAATATATACAATCGGAATGTTTTGAATAACTCATTCCCCCTGTTTTGTGTGTGATAACTCAAAAATATTTCAAAGGGATATGACTGTGCAAAAGGGAATTAATCAATGCTAGGGCAGAGATTGTTCAGCGTTCGTCTTTTTGTAAATAAATGCAATAAACTTAGTGAGGAATGTAGCTCGATGTGTCTTCATTTATTTTGAAAATTTGAACTTACAATCTAGTTCAGGTTATCTAAATAAAAGATTTATTATGTAATAACATCCGTTTGAAGTTTTCATATATGTTGTGCTGGTCTATTAATCATCCTGGATAATAATGAATTCCACCAACTCATTTTAATTTAGATTATACTTAATTTTCTGTTATCATTGGTATTTTTACTCCTCGTCACAATATATAAGTATTTCTGATAGTCCTAAAGCTAATATGGTAGTTTCGCCCTTAGTGGATTTGGTTTTTATGTCAATTTAAATAGGAAAAAAGTCAAGTTAAGACTTAACCTATGGCAGTCTCTTGTGCGCTACATTTATTTCATCGATACTTTTTTTACAAAAAAGCAGGACGAAAAGCAACCAACGAGGAATTATTTGTCCCCCAATCCCTTTATTTCCCACAATCCTGGTTCGAACATAATCTTCAAAGCCTGCTGGCGAAATGCTAACGATTCTAACAATTTATCGTTGACAGAATATATAAATCTTGATAGTGAATACTGGGATAAAACGTCTCGTCGACTTTCGGAAGCGAAATTCCAACCTCGGGCGAAAAAAGGTCTTTTTTCAACAATTATTTTTATGCATAAAAAATAAAATATTTTATTCAAACTTTTTAATGTCTTAAAGATATATATTTGAAGAAAAACTTTCTGTAATTTTCAAAGAAAAATACTTGAAATTCCGCCATTGTGACGTCATTTCCGATGATGCCTCAGAAGGAAGGTGCGTCCGCGTTGTCAACAGAACTCATGATAGGATTGTCTAAAGTGAAAAAAAAATCGTGATTTATTTAAGAGCATAAACTAAAACTCAGACGAAGGAAAACAAGAAGTGAAAATTGCATTTTTGGCAGACATTTTTACAAAAAATGCAAATTTTGGTCAAATTTTCTCTACATTCTTTGTTTTTTAAATAGTTGTAACTGAAAAAAAAGAATCCTTTGTTCAAGTTCTTGAGAATTGTATCTCAAAGATCTGTGTAAAATTTCATCAAGATCGGTTGAGTAGTTTTCGAGAACTTTTGGCAACCGATTTTGAAAACACAGTTTCAAAAAAAAGTGTTTATAGTTTTGAGTAACAATAATATGGGGGGAAAATTTTTTTGAACGTACATTGAATCCTCGATTCCTGGGCCATAAAGTAAACAACCTGCAGCAGCTGCAATGTTCAGGGCATCCTGTGTATGACGAATCCTGGCTTCGCGAGTCTCGCTCGCAGGTTTTTTTTTCAGCTGCGCACAAACGGTTATCATCAGCATTTCGAGCATATTCGTGGGAGTTCCGGCCAAGTTTCAAATCCATACTGTGCATAAATAATAATAAAGCTGATGTTTCCTAAATAAAAGTGCAAGCAGTGACTTATGCAGCAATATTAACGATTTTTGAACCAGCAGTAAGTATTTTTGGAGTAATCTTCCAGATTAACTGGTTCAAGCTTTCATTATTATTTTGTGTGAGACTACCAACACACCGCACCAGAAGCTCATCCTTACTGAGATCTTCTTAGATAGGTTTCATTGCAGTCAAAACATCATCTGCGAATGGAGTATAGTCATGTTTGAATGATGAAAGAGTGTTTATAGCCGATGCTCGCTGCCAGGCGCACCAGAAGTCTGGACCTTTTGGGCTATTTCCGTCCTGAGACCACGGATGTACCACGGACGGTACCTGTTATACTGCAAGAGCGCGAAAAATGGACGAGCCTTGCAAAACAAATGACACGACAAACCATAAAACTCTTCGCAGAACGTAAGGCACAATACCATATGTACTATCTTCCGGAAAATAATAATCTCAATGTGCGTTAAATGCGATCAATTTCTCCACTTTTCAGCCAGCAAGAAGCCACAGGAAGATAAGCCAAAATGTGTGAACTGCAACGGTGAGCTCCCGGCTAGCTACGGTGGCTGTCCAAAGAAACCGAACAATATGAGGAAGATATTTGCACAAATTGCTGCAGCAAAAACCCAAACCAAATCTACCACATAACAAACCCCTCTCAAACCTCAAACTTCTCTGAAGGGTCCACATCAACTTCCCATCCAACAACTCTTTTTGCTTATATGCAAGCACGGTCCCAAACCATGATGCAAAATATGATGGCGCAGATGGTTCAAGGAATCTTCTCTCAAACTTTCACTCCAACTAAACCACAGTAATGCGTGACATGAATCACGTTTCTCTTCTAACATGGATTCCAAACTCCCTGCTTCCGAAGACTGGAGAACTGAATCAATTTATGCTAGATTCATAAATTAGATATTCTGCTTCTCCAAGAAACAATTCTGAAGCCAGGGAATCAACTCCGGTTCCCCAACTATATTCTGTATCGTAACGACATAATGACTGTTAGGGGCGGGGAACCGCAATTCTCGCCAAGAGAGGTGTGAATTATCACGTAATAAAAACCCTAACCCTTCATTCCCTGGAAGCTACGGCTATTATAGTGCAAACGACTTCCTTCGAATTTATTCCGGCGTCGGTGTACAAGCGGCCGCTGCTGCATTATATTTCCCAAGACCTACGCTCTCTACAAGAATTCGATGGTCCGATTCTAATGGCAGAAGATATGAATGCATATCACCGCAGTTGGCGAGCTGTGAGAAGCAATCAAGCTGGGATTAAGCTCAACCGATTCATCACAGAAACAAATGGAAACCTGCATATCCTCGACGAGCCCACACATTTTGGCCCAAGAAACAGCTACGCTTTAGATATTGCGATATCTTACACATTCAACCCCAACATCAGGTTGAACGTCTTCGACGAGCTGTCATCTCATCACAAACTGGTACTCCTATTAATAGAAGACATCCACATAGATGTTCCTCTAAAATTAAAAAAGAAAACTAATCGAAAATCCAATGATAAGTTGACGCAGACACCTGATACGGCCAGCAACGTAAAAAAAGTAATTGGAGAAATTGCTAGGAAAATTACCCAGGTTAAAGAGGGCAACACAATCACCACTCCGGCAAAGGATAACAACTCCTATGAACTCCCTCGGCAAATTAGAAGACTGGCACGGAATAAGAATCAAGCTCGGGGACGAGCTTGGAACACAGGCTCACAAACCGGCTCACAAACATCATTCGTGATCTTATCAACACATTTCGCAACGAACAGTGGGAGAACTTTGTGCAAAATCTCGAATCGGGCGAGGACAGATTCTTGAGGATGACCAAATACTTCCGCACTAAATACAAGAACTTTATCCCTCCTATCCATGGATACCCCAACGGCATGGTGTTCGAAAAGGTTGGTAAGGCTGAGGCTTTTGCAGACACGCTTGAAATGCAATTTCGCGAGAATATTTCCTCCCAGGAGGACATTGACGAGGACGAGGAAATATCAAGGGTAAGTGCGAGAGTATTACGGACGCAAGTTCTTCCGGAGGATGGTATGCGATCAGTCGACTTTGACGAAATCAAACATCTTGTACAGGCATTAAATATTCAGAAATTAGCCGGTTCCGACACGCTCACAAATATGACCTAACAGAAACTCCCCGACAATTTTATACAGAAACTGACGGACGTAAAAAACTCTATCTTCCACTTGCCATGGTTTCCATGGGTATGGAAAACAGCAATCGTCACAGTTCTACCGAAATCGCATAAAAACCTCACATTCTCCCAGAACTGGTGACGTAAAAGTCTTCTATCTTCTCTTGGTAAAATTGTGGAAAAGGCACTACTTCAAAGGTTGTCAGAAGTCAATCTGCAGAACAAAATTATCCCTGAGGAACAATTTGGCTTTATGCCCAAACACTGCACAGAACTCCAGCTAACCAAGCTAATTCAACACATTCGAAATGGCCTCAATAAAAGCAAATCCACTGAATCTTGTTATGTTCGACATCGCAAAGGCATTTGACAAAGTCTGGTATGCGAGACTTATATTCAAAATACATGCACTTCTTATACCCCTCCCTATCATACAAACAATAGGCTCTTTCCTACAGGGCAGAACATTTCGCGTCAGAATTGACAACCACCTCTCCAACCTGCGGCCAATTAAAGGTGGAGTTCCACAAGGACCGCCACTGCCACCCATACTTTATAACATCTACACGGCAGATCTTCCAAAATTACCCACGAATGTCAAACTATCTTTCTTTACCGATGTTACTTGTATATGTTATACATCCAGACAAGCAGAAGTCATCATTTTAAAACTGCAACAGTCCATCAACATGTTTTTGAGATAATTTCGCAAATGTCAAAAATCAACACAGACAAAACACAAAATATATTCATCACACGAGGACCCCACCAAAGACCACAACTCTTAAGAATACAAGACGAAGACATTGAGTGGAAAAAGACTGCTGAATACCACGGGCTAAAGCTGGACAGCAGAACTTCCTGGATGGAACACATACAAACAGAACGAAGACTAGTTGCTGGTATCCTTACATCCCTACTCCCCGTAGTCAAGTGTAAAAATTTAAATATAAAAAACAGGCTCCTCATTTTCAAACAAGAATACAATCGACGCTACTCTACGGCAGTACTGTTTTCTGGCAGACTATGAAAACGGACAGAAATGCACTTCAGTCGTGTCAGAACCTTGCTCTCAGAAGAATCTTCAGATATCCATGGTACGTAAGAAATGTTGACATTCATAACGAACCGCAACTAGAGACAGTTGACAAATATATACGGGACAAAGCTCTTAAGCTCTTTGACAAAATCGATAATACTACCTTGGATATCCTGAGATTCTCGACAAATCAAACTAGACAGACGTAAAGATCACTACGGCAAATAACTGAATAAACAGAACACCAATCAAACTGAGTGCTGAATCTGGGCAATAATAGTCCCAGAATCGATAACTGAAGCAAGAGTGGCAGGGTTATTCATTGATATGACACACCAGGATCCAATGCCATAGTCCTTTTTCGGTTGCGAGGGCGTTGCCGTAGGTCCCACCCATTCCGAGACTCTGCTACAGGTTTCAAAACTACCAATTTACTTTTAACACTTACACAAAACTACTTTAGGGGTTGTACGGGGACGGGAGTCAACTCGTCGTCCAACCTCCACTCGATTATCAGACGCGAGATACTCATATCAACCCTCTTACGTCCCCAAAAGGAAGTGTAGGTGGAATTTAGTAGCAGAGCTGCACGTGTATTTACGGTTTTTGGCATTCCTCGGCATTAAATGTCCCAAAATTGGAACCAGTAAGCCCAATATGCGACCAGGAGACCATTTGATACCATTTATGCGGAAGATGTTATCAATTCTTCATGTTATCAACTTTAATCAGATGCTAACGGTACAATCATACCGTAGAAAGAATATAACGTGGGAAAATCTGGTTTCAAAGAAATCTTTCAGAAAATTGAACTTACATTAACTGAAATAGAAACGTCGTTTGAATCGACTGATTAAAATTCATACAATTTGTTTTTGTCAAAAATTTCTTTCTTATTCCTCACGCTAAGATGGCTATGAATTTCGACGGCTGAATTGCATGCAACAAAATATCTTGTTAACACTGAAACGACGAAATTTTTCCAGCTTTGCATCTCATATTTGTAATTAATTTACCATGACGAATTTCCACTCACAATGCAATAACCAAGTTATCACTAAATCTAAGCTTGAATTTATCACGCTCCGTGTTTGTGGCTTAGCCCCTTTTTCAACACGTCCGAGCAGACTTTTCCTTTGTCAGGAAAATGAACAATTATCTTAAGCTGACTCTATTTTGGACCTTTTGTTAGACCAACAGAGCTCGTTTCGTTTCTTTTTTTTTTGCTGATGCTGATGAATTCCCATCTGTTCAACTGCAATTATCCAACTTACCTCCTACCGACAGGTTTACATGTTAACAGAAAGGGTCACAATGTGGAGGGAATACGCTCCGGAGGAATTTCTAATCGTGGATAGAAAAGATGTAAATTAGTTTCGCCCCAGTGAGTGTAGTTTCAGAAACTATTATTTGCCGTGCAGGTGCTTCGAGAGCGGATTGTTATGATTGCATAATGAATAGTTTATGTTCTAATGGGGAGGATATTGTAAGGGAGACCAATCAACACACATGGTAAGGGCACGCATTATGCCGCGAGTTTTTTCGTTTAATGTTGTTTAATGAACTCGCTCCCACAGAGTTTTCTTGATTAATATAATTTAAATGTTTCCACCCTCTCCCGATTGAACTATTCTTTCCCTTTTAACTTCGTTCGACAATTTGTAAGGATTACGGCAAAAAAATAAACATGATGGCAATTATCCACTTAGCTTATAAGGTGCAAAATCAAACAAAAGGAACAGATTAGTTTTTCACAGATTGACTGAAATCGTGTCGCGGAAGGGCAGCTTTCACAAAAAATGCTCTTAAGCAACGATGAATACATAACTAAAACGTCTGTTTGACTATCGTTGATGGAAATTATTGAAATATTATCTAGCGACCTCCAATATGCTGGTTATTTGTATCAAAGCCATTTCTCTTAATAAACTATAATACGTGAGTTATGGTCCTAGAAACAACGTTCAAAGTCGCCGCACACCTATTTCTTGTCGCATATGAAAATTTATGGGTTTTTTCATGGTAAGCAAAGCCATGCCATACCAATCCTATCTTACTATATGATACTACATATGTTAAGAATTTGTGGCGGTTATTTATGCATGTCGTATTGGATTCGACTATCCGATGGAGCCCATGGCTAGCGCCACATCAATGTGACCACGACCACACTATATCGTATTCGGAAAATCGACTTTGTGACCCAATTTGTTCAATGGCTTCAATCTTCGACGTTAAATAACGATTTGTAATTATATTTTGACCGAGTTGCCGTATTAAATTGTGATTATGTTGTTCACTCCGTTTTTATTCTGGAATCTGTTATTTTAAATTTCAAAAATCGCAGACTAAATTAAACTAAATTCTGGGGGTTGGTTGTAAATTTCACACATTAGGTTTGCACCGAAATTCGGCCTATCGTTATATCCTCGCGTCACAACGTTCGAGCCACTTCTATCCCGTATCAATATAAACTCTAACTTTTCAGGAATTCCTTCGATAGAACAGATTTTCTCGAGGCGCCTCAATGATATCCGCCGCACATCGTTTGAATTTATCTACACAACCTTTTCAATATTTGTCGGATTTTTCCATTGTTCAAAATGATAAAATACTATAAAAAATTCCCAGTTTTGAGATTTAGTTTATAAAACTGTTTATTTACACTTTCAGAGTTTAGCTTCCTTATTTTGGAAAGACCAGTTCTGAAACACGAACTCACGTGGTTTAACGTGGACACCTGCCGTAATGGCTTAATTCCACGGTCTCCATAGACGGGGTTGAAAAAATGTGTCAACCACCACCCCTAGGATCTGAAACAAGTTTCAGTCCAAGGTCCCAATTTATTCAAAGCTACCTGGATTCCCGAACACAGCTGGTGAATGCTCACCACCACTCTCTAGCCTTCGAAATCTTAACCATTACGTTTCAGCCAAGGACAGGCTTCTCACCGTGTGGGGGGGGGGGGGCGGGGCTGACAGTAACCTGTCATGGGTGTCGCCCCAACCCGTGGGCCAGCTCTAAAATAATTGATTGACTGATTCCTTGTTCTTGTGATTCATTTTCGTATTTGTGTTTTCTATCAGGTCTTTCTAATTCGAAAAAACATCCCCGCCGTTAATTCCGGGCATTTTTTGAATCATTCGGAAAATACAACGAATAGCTTCGAAAATTCTAAAAATTAATTTTTTGTACATCTACGTCCAGTTGCGTTGAGAAAACATTGGAGGACGACCGATGTTTACTTTTAAAATCACCCGTTGATCCGTGCCATTTGCGAATACCCTGTACTGCGGATCCACTTCTATTTAGAGCTTTCTTTCTTAAGCTAATAATGATTCTTTTCTCCGCTGGAGTAATTCCCGAACATTTACGGAACATTTTTGAAATGATAAGTTTTGTCCCTACTAAACCATTTCGAAATCCATGCGAATACTTCATTTCACTATCTTGTTGGCGTCATTAATATAAAGACCCCGGCTTCATGTTGACATTTCTAAAATGTGGTGCTCCGAAATTTCCGAATTTTTCGAGCTCGTTGTGCTATGATTTCGTTGCATTCGTACAGCCAATCGCGAATGACTTTTTACCAGGTATACTTTGGAGATTTTTCCTCCTTCCCTAGTTTACACGAAAAATATTCTCGAAAATGGTTGTTTTCAAAATACATAGTAAAAAGGAATAATTTGAGTTAATCAGACAACTAACATCGCTAAAAAATTAAAAAAAATTAATTATTTTCAATTATTTGCCATCCGGGAATACTTTCTTCCTTTAGTGCAAGGGAAACCGGAACAGCAAAACAGAGAGGAAAGATGAACAACTTCAGATCATTTCAAGCACACTATCATAAAGGATATGACCAAAGAATTGATGACGCAAACCCTGTGAGGGAAACACAGGATAGACACGCCCTGGAAAGCTTGGCGATTCTAAATGTTTGCATTGTTGAAGTTGAAAAACTTACGATACTAAGGAACTAACATTGTGCAATGGAAGATGCAGGCTGGCTGGATCAGCTTAACGTCAGTTATGGCACATGTATCAAAGCCAAAGTTTCGAACCTTCGTATGCCTCAGATCTTTGATCAGATCAGCAGTTGTTCAGGATTTCCAAGAAGACCAAAATAAGAAAGTGAATATTCCTACAAATACATATTTTGCAACATTCCAATCGCCAATGGAAAAAGGCTGGAAGTTTCGCTCTACGAAATAGAATTTCAATTGCTAAAAGGATCAAGCAGGTAGCCTGGTTGTGCAGATTATTCCTGAAAGATCAGGGGAAAAGTCAGCTTGTGTTGGTAACCAGCATATGGGATGATGGGCCGGGAGCCAGCTGTTAGTAGATCATTTCGAAAAATGGATTAGATTCGTCGTAAAATGAGCAGCTTTAATTATGAAAATAAGTTGGAATAATTTGTTCAAAGACTCAAATTACCATTTGTTTATAAAGTTTTAAAAGCATGCTTTGTCTCTCTAAACGATAAAAGATATATTAGAATAAACTGAGATAAAAAATAATCCAGGCCAGCGAAGGACCTTGGTTCGATACACACCATTTCATGTTTAAAACAAAATTCGAACTTAAATTTCAATTGAAAATTGAAAGAACGGTTTTTCGAATGTGGAATGAAAATATTTGTTGGAGACCACAAGATTAAATGGATATCTCAGTCAAAAAATCTTAAAAATGATAAACAAATGGAGGGTATCGCTACAACGGGCCACACTGACTAATTTTACTACGCAGGGGCCACCCGGTAGAAAAATATACCTCGGCTGAAACTAGATTTCCCTGTCGTTGAGAAATAAATTAAATTAATATGGCATGGAAGAGGTTTTTAGGAGCAGAGACAATCAACTTCAATCGCTAGTAGAAACAACCAAGGATCCAATGACATATAAAGTAAAGCAAATCAAATACACATCGGACCAAAAGGAGACTGGAAAAACGAAATAAAAAACAGCTAACGGAAGCGGAAATTACGAAATAGAGAGAAACGAAACTTAGAGCGGAGCATTAAATGTTAGAAAATTCCACAGAAAGCCTAACATTAGTGAAACCCATAAGAGAAAAAATAACAAGACGTGGTCGAAAGCGTAGAGATCAACTAATCTTCGAAGGACTCTGTCCTTAACAAAGATCAAAGAAATGTTTTTTTCGTCTCTATATTGTTACGTATTCCGAGGTGTAGGCGACATTCAACAAACAAACAAAAAAAATATATAAATATATAAATAAATGAATAAATAAATAAAATAACATTTAATTGATTTTATTAAGTTTTTTGTATGTACCCATATGTTTAAATGAAAAGAAAATCATACGAGATGAAATAGCAATAAGAATAAAATTAAAAAGAAACATTTATAGTTAGATTTAGGTACTAAGTTAAATGATATTGATAGCAAACAAAAAAACACAAAAATAAATTAAAAAGTCTCAGTAAAATTAAATGTCAAAAAAAGTCTCAAAAAAAAATTTCCCAGTCGCAAAAAAAATTCTTGGAAGAAATTTGCGATAAATTTTCTATGGATTTGATTCACTAGGTTGTTGTGTACGTATCAGTATAAATAGAATAGAAATTGTAAGTAATGAGATAACCAATACAGGAATCAATTATAGTATCGAGTATAGTAACGAGACAGATAACCGATAGCGGAATCAATTCAATGTCGAGTAAAGTATCGAGACATACAACCACTAGAGGAAGTATAAATAAAGTATCAATTGAAATATCAATCGGAGTTTAAATAGAAGTATCGACCAATTGAAGAATAAACCAATAGAGGGAGCTCAATCGAAGGTAGCGCAGCGGAACCGGGGAATCGTGAAACCAGCTGAGGTACAGAGTCGGGCTAGAAGAAGCACGATCAGAGGAAGCGCTGCAGAACAGGTGAATCCTGAAACCAGTTACGGTGCAGATTGTGCTACAGGAAGCACGATCCGAGGAAACCAGTTAAGGTGCAGATTCGTGCTACAGGAAGCACGATTAGAGTCAGCGCGACACAATTGACAGGTGGTCAGAATCAGCACAGCACAATTCAGAGGTGTTCAGAGTCAGGGCAGCACAATTCATAGGTGTCCAGAGTCAGCGCAACACAATTGACAGGTTGTCAGAATTAGCGCAGCACAATTCAAAGGTGTTCAGAGTCAGCGCAGCACAATTGACAGGTGGTCAGAATCAGCACAGCACAATTCACTGGTGCACAATTCTCAATTAACATCTTTTAATTTTTGATCCATTTATTTTGAACTAATATGGAGGAGTAAGCGTTTTTGTCTCTGTTTGTGTGTGTATGTAACATGGAAGGATCAGTGCTTGAATAATGTCCTAACCCCAACGCCCACGCGGTGAGCTAGTCGCTTTAAAGTAACTTTCTTCGGCCTTTGTATTTTCAAATAACCCTGTTTCTTTAAACTTGTTCCTTTCTTTCGCTGCAGGTGCGACCGATCGGTTGCCCCTCCCCCCGTTAATTATTTATTCATTCTTTATTATTATTATTTTTTTTTTTTGAAAATACATAACAATGTTTATTAGGAAACAACCGATAATTGTTTCGGAATAAATGGCGACCGGCAACGACACCAACGATTTACTGCCTGTAAGTTTTAAGAGTTTCCAGAGATATAACGAGGGCAGCGACTACAAGCACTTCCCAAAACACGGAAAGTCGGTTTCGACTTAACAAAATATAAATACCTGTAAGAATAAAATGGACGATTACTTGCTCAATGGAGCACTCGCTCAGGGAGCCGGCAAATAGCAAGTCAAATTCAAATTTATGTAAAAAATAAATAAATGGTGGAATGTAGGAGATTCTGCTCGGTTTGATGATTTATATTTCTAACTTTCAAATTTTAAACTTTCATCAATGAATTGTTCGATCAAGCTGGCAACTCTGATATCTGCATCACAGGTATCACAACATCCTAATACAAGAGATTTCCGACGTTCACGTCCCTGTTATTGATTTGAAGCGTAACCGCGTGTCATAAACGAACCTAATTTCAAATTTATTTGCACGCCAACGAACTTGATAGGATAAATATTTACGTACGTACGTTTTCTGCACGATACGAAATTCCCAACAATAACCATTCGCGTGCCATATACCAACTATTCGGTTAGTAGCGGATAGATGGTGGTTTCGCGTTTCTATTGAATCCGGAAGAAAATTTGATAGGATGGCGACACGCTGTCGGGCAAAAGCTTCCAATAGCAACATCAATCGACCTTATCATCTTCGGCATAGTGAATTGGAATAGCACCGGGAACAATATCCCGTCATCGGAAGAGCATTTCGAATTGGCTTCCATCGATTTTGTAGCCATCAATTCAATTGTGTCATTCGCCAACATTCTCATTTCAGGGATGATGGACAGCACAGTGAAATTTTGTACTCACATTTGGGAACTCAATTTTCCTGTCGTATTGAAATTACGGAAAGGAATTACCGGAAATTTCGCCCAGGACAATTACGAAGGACTCAAAGGGTTAATGGAGAAATATTGAATTTCATGTTTTGACTTGCGATTAGACTGCTGGCAAACCGGGGAGATGTGTTTAATTTTCGATTGGGCGAAGGATATGCATATGCTAGACGAGAATCAGCTAATGGATTGCTTTTCGTGAAATGCAAATTTGATTTGTCTGCAGCACTTGAAACAAAAAGCAAACATCAACGGAAATTGAGAATACCTAAACAGAAAGTAATATTTGAACGTAGCCCCTAAGCCTATAGCTGTTATTCTTCGTGTTACCCAATATTACCCACAAGGGTGGGTTTTTGAGAAAAGCGAAGGATCATAATGGGGTCGGAGTAGTTTTATCATTAATCAGAGGTATTCAATGATGTCTCAGGTTAAAATCAAATGAAATATGTATAAGGTATGGTTTTAGTTTAGATTCCACAAGAAGAACTTGCTGGTAGAATGCAAGCGTGCTATGTAAGGATGTATTTTTATCAAATTCCTTATGGAGTCAGGCTAAGAATTACAAATTTATTTGTACATAATTTCAACTCTAACGTCACCATCTCATCATTCATGTCATAACTCATATAAGGAAGGCGAGGAAAATTTAATAATCAAAAAGTATCCAAAACAATCAACCAGTCAAAGATTTCGTTTTTGTCGGGAAGAAAGATGACCCCGTTGTTTCGTGCAAAGAACTTTTCGCTGTATATGCGTTATTTCTGTGGCTTGACCAGGTTCCTCATCAAGATCTACCAACGCCTGCAAAGCTGGGAGCAGCTCAGACACATTGAGGGCCTTTTTCCAGCACTTGGGCATGGTCATAAACCAACACAATTTCGGAGCGAGTTTAATTGACGCTAGCCTCGATATTACTCGCTAGACAAGCTTTCTTCCACTTTACGCGGTAGTAATTAAGTGATTATCGTGCGGATAGTGGTTTGCGCAACTGAAAAATAATTGTTTGGATTATTGGTGAAAAGAACGCCTTGAATAAGAGAATAATTTACTCAATATATGGGACATTGCCCAATGAAAATTACATTATAAATGATTATAAAAGATTTTTTATCTGAGGCGTGGAACTTCAACTTGGCAGCACTTTTTAATGCTACTTATGGTGCTATGACAGGAGCTGTCATTCGGTTTGTGGTAAGTTTAGTGCGCCATTTTATCATAAATCGGTTGACGCGTGAGCAACGTCTACGAATTGTGCAGATTAGTTTCGATAAAAACGGATCTTCTCGAGGATAATACTGATAATACGCATCCATGCAGACGTTGTGCAGTGCATAATGAAGAAACTAAAGTAGCTGTACAACATAGTATTGGTGACGAATCAAGTGAATCCATTCGACATCGTCCTCAACAATGAAACTTGTGTCATCCACATAAAGGAAGATTTTACCGAAGGATCTTGGTTTGTCCTACCCCAAATTAAGAGAAATTGAAGCCGAAAGATCACCAAGTGTAGCGTAGATTTAGTGTATTGGCCCAAGAATAAATTGCTGCAGATCCCGAATCACATAAGAAAATTTTGCTGCTAGGAGTGGCATTATAGTATTTCTAGTATAGACTTTCATTATAAACTTTTTCGTTGTAGAATCGACTCGCACTAATGCAGGAGACCTCTGTTATCAACAGGATGGCGCGATATGGTATGCAGCTGAAATTAAATGAAAGAAAGGTAAACTGACCTCGAAGATCTTGTCATTCAACACTACTGGACTATTTCACTTGGGGCAAGTCAAATCACTCGTTTACACCGGCAAGCTCGAGACGCTTAACCATTTGGAAGGCAATATACGCAGTTTTATTAGCGAGTTTTATTATTTTATTTATTTTGTAATACACCCTAAGTGTAGTGGAAAAAAGTATTATCAATGAGCGAAACAGAAGGAGCTTTTTGTTGGCAATTAACAGCAACAGAATTTGTTGAAAAGCAAGAGAACTAGTTGCCACATCATTCGAGTGTAATTGAAAGATCAAAAAGTATTTAACAGAAGCAAGTCTCCTGATCATTATTTAAAAACTAAGTACGTAGGGGAAAAGAACTGAGCTTGAAGTCATTACAAATTTTTGGAACACGAGCGATAAGTGAATAAAAGAAGATATTAGGACGAGCAAATGGAACCAAAAACATAATTATCATCCGTGTAGTGCGTAAAGTTTGTCGGATTGTTACTGCTGATGAAAAACTGAACCTTTGTGACACCCAAGAGCGCGGGAAATCCTTTGCCAAGTTAGGGCAACAGACAAATTCAACGTTATAGTAAAATTTCTGCAGCGACACGCTAATGCTATGCGAGCGAAAGAGTGAAATCGATTATGGCCAACTAAAGTCAAGTCAAATATTTGCAGAGGACCTGTACAAGAACAACTGATTCGTTCGAAAAGAGAATCCACTGAGGAACGCAATAAATACACATTAATATCCTAGAATTCTCCTGTTTTTATACTGGTCAAAAACAATTTGGAAAGTTTTGCTTTTCATTTCCGATTAAATTTCTGATCACAAATCAAACAAAAACACTCTTCCTGACAAACCCTCCACTCTAAATTGCTTGACATCATGCCTAACAAATAACTTGTCAAGGAGAGAGTCCATAAAATGCCAGAAAGATCGAATCATTTCACAGCCTTTAAAGGGAAATACAGACTCAAAATCAGGTACTTTTCCGTTTTGTGATAAAATTTTGATTTTCTCGACTTGAAAATGAATATTTCTTAGTCATAGCCCCAGTAAGATACGTAAAGATTCCTAGGAAACTCCTTGTATAAGGTAAATATGCAAACAATATTTTCATCCTTACGGCAAAGAAAATACATGTGACACTTAAACTGAATGTTTTTAATTTACGAAAAAATTTCGGAAAGAATTTAATTCCATCATATTTTTTCGCAAAATAGCAACAACATACTCCTTAAAACGTATGACAGTAGAAAATTGAAAATAACCTTGCCCAAAACCTCACTTTAACTAAAATTTCGTCAAACGGATTGCCAAATGTCTCCTGAACACAATCTAAGAACTGTCTGAAGATAGCTCATTGCACATTTCATTGTGTTGACTTATTACTTTTATTGTGTTGTGTCTAGGAAGACAGAAAATCTTCTCGACAGAAACTTTTTCTCGACATTCGACAAAGAAGACCACGAACAAATACATGATCTCAACGTTTGCGGAAACAGCGTAGTCGTGCGAACGAATGTTTAGTTATCTATGGTTGATAAACGTTCCCAAATCTTGAGGGATTCGCACAGATAATTGATGATATCAACTATTTGAGCCTATAGATTCGTCGGGAAAATTTTGAGTTTCTGCCAAAATCTTGGAGACAGTTTATTTCAAATAATCGGACATTTGTTTATATAGTCTATCTGCAAGGTCACTCCGTCAAGTCAATGCATTCATTCTGTTATCCTGATTGTTCCCTTTAATATTGGGTATGAAAAAAATATCTTGCGTTGGTAGGTAGGTGCCCTTATAGATATTATTTTAGTATCTGTTGTGGTAGTGTTCTTGGAATTGGAAGTTATATGCGTAGGTTCATAAACTCAGTAGTCGACAATCCTTCAAAGCGTGAACACTGTTTTGTTTTCTCGTGTTCAAAATGTAGACTTTCATGTCGAAAAAGCTGTATTTGGCGGATGTCTTAGTTTATTATTTATTATTATTCATCAAGAAATGTTCTGCGGAAACTTATCGTATGCTCCATCTGAGAAGACTTGCAAAGACCGGTTTGGGGGTTTTAAAAATGGTGATTTTGACTTAAATGATAACGGTCGTGAAGGAACACCGAAAAAGTTTGAAGATTCACAACTACGGGAATTGTTGGATGAAGATTCAAGTCGAAGTCTCGAAAAATTGTGGCAGGAGTTAAATGTTGATAGATCTACCGTCGGTAAGCGCTTGCACGCTATGGAAATGATCCAAAAAGCTGGGACTTCCGTGCCGCATCAACTGAGAGAGGGACATCGAACGGCGTTTGGTGACTTGCGAGATGCTTCTTCAATGGGAAAGGATTCTTCAAGGGATGGGAAATGGATGTAATACGACTATTCTAAGCGCCCAAAACATTGAGTAATGCCAGGTGAACCAGGTCAAAACGGAATATTATCGCTTCAAGGGACATGCTGTGCATCTGGTGGGACTACACTGGCGTCATTTATTACGAACTCCTGAAAACATCTGAAACAATCACTGGGGATGTGTACCGACGGCAACTCATCCGTCTGAATCGAGCTCTGAAGGCAAATCGGCCAGAATAGTATGACAGAGATGACAAACTGATTTTGCTGCATGACAATGCAAGGCATAGCCCAACCGGTCAAAAAATATTTGTTAGGTGTGAATTGGGAAATAATGCCCCACCCGCCGTATTCTCCAGACATTTTTTCTTCGTATTTCCATTTATTCCACTCCATGCAATCGGCCCTCACTGGAGAATTTACTTCTTATTCTTCTAATTTACTTCTTATGCAGGCATCAATGACAAGATAGAATCGAAGGATGGGGATTTTTTCTGCCAAGGAATCCATCTACTACCGCAAAGATGGAAAAGCGCTATAGCTTCAAATGGTGCATACTTTGAATGACGTGACTATATTTTTTAATGTTCAAATAAACTAAAAATTTTGTCGAAAAAACTGCGGAAATTTACTCCCATAACCAATAGTAAGTATACTATATTACATTAAATTAGCACATTTTATCGAAATTCAAGTAAAATTTCGAGTCATTCAGCGACTTTCGTAAGAACAACATTATTGCAGGAACAAATGTACACAAGATACTGATCTGGCCAGAATCACTCTTTACTTTAATAATTTCATACTTTCTAGTGTGCAACATTCAATGACAAGTACAAATTTTCAAATCATGTGGAATAGAAAATTTTTTGGTAGAAGAAATCGAAAGAAAATGGAGGCGAAACTTAGGAAGTGATGCGAGGATTAAAACTGAGTTTTTTCAGAACTAGCAGTTTTCTAGGCGGTTCGTTTTTCAAAAAAAAAAAACGTTTTCTGAAAAATGTGCTAAACTTGTTCATTTTTCGTTTAAAAGGACATTTAAGCGAGCCTTGAACCGAACCTTTTTTCTTTTTTTTAGAAAAACAAAATAAATCAACTGGTAAATTCAATATATTCATTAACCTTCTTAAAAAAGGTAAAGGTCACGAAGAAAATTAAAAAAAAATTTCTTGATTTGTTTTACAACTAACGCAAGTTAATCGTTTCTCGCTTCTCACATAAGTGCAATCGCTTATGTCCTTAAAGCAATCGAGGCAACGTCTTCTGGACCCAAGAGACGAATATAATTTTTGTCATGTAGCCGTCATGACGAAAAAAAATATTAACTGAACGGGAATCATTAATTAACCATATTTTTATTATTTAAGTTACATGTATTTAGCAGGCACTGGTTAGATCTAGGATGTTACGACCAAATTGTGTGCGCTATTAGTCCGGCAATAAAATTTTAAAGCCACCACTACGTAAAATTAATCAGAGCGATCCTGGCAGGCAAATAAGATATAAAACCGCTTACCTTTGGTACTGTTCATGAAAGGCTTCCTCAAGCTATTCAGCATTTATTCTGAAAATATTGACCCGGAAAGGCTTAGCAATTACGGTCTCGCCTTCATTTTATCTTACCCACATCGGCCTTTAAAGTTTGTACATCGAGTCCATAACGTGCCCGGGAAGCTGCGCTAGTATACTTTACGTAATTAAAGATAACATCCTTTCTTGAATTTTCGAAATTTAATTAAATCTTAGCTCATCACCGGCTCGTTGTTGTTTGTTATGGCTGCGGTAGCAGATTGTGTGGTGTTTCCATTTCACGAAACACACAGAAAATGGGACTGGAAAGTGCTAAGGAAAACTTTTTAACGTGATTAGTGTAGGGGGTTTTGTTCGAAAAGAATACACACGAAGAAATTGTCTTCCAATCGATTTAATTTGATTTCAAAGTTTCGCAGCGAGGGCCAGGACTATTCTAGAGCAGTGAAGAATTGTAGGTGGCAACAATAACAACATCTTCAAAATCTGACCGTATTTATTGATTATGAAACTTTCCAATCTCCTATTTTGTCAAGTTTAATGTGATAAATCACATTATGCCATTAGTCCTAAAAGCCCTCCTGCAAACGGTAACACTATGATATAGTATAGCCAATCCCTTTTAACGTCTAGGATAAACTGAATATGGATAGTTGTTTCCTGTGGAACAGGAAGTGTATTGCCCAAAGTCATATGTGTGTGTGTGTATTTGCAGTCAACAACTTATTTTGCCCAGAAGGCTCTTTTGTTTCAATTGAAAATTAATTTAAAATTCAAAGTTTTTGTGCCGAAGCCTGTCAGGAAACGCTCCATGAAAATCCCTTTCTACTCGCTCAGAACTTTATGGAAAACTAAATTAACATATAGAATTACGATACCAGTCGTGATATGGTTGCCAATAAACTTAGGGGTGAATTATCAGCAGAATGCAGTACGGACTGAAGTTTACAAAACGGCTATGGAAGTTTTCTTCGTTTTATGTTAATTTTCTGACGAGTGTCAAAAGGGGAAAACCGACTGGTATGAACGTGAAAACATACACAACGTTCGCTAGTTATTATTGATTTCCTTCGAGCTTAATTAAGCACGTTCGTTGATTGTTTTGCTAGCTCTAACTACTGAGGGAAAAATTCTCTTGTTTTTTGTTGACGTACTTCCACCTGATTATAAAATCTTAGAATCAACAAGTCTTCCTTTTATGACTCCAACTTTAATAAGAAAACTTTTCAACTCGTGCAAAGTTTGCTTCCTTTGCTAATGCCCTCGCTTCTGTTGGGATACTTTTTGTATTATGGGGACAAGTATGCTGACGGCGCATTAAATCGGTGAAGTTTACAGAAGTTTTGTATTTCGGTGGAGTTTATTTTAAAATTTTATCGGTAGTTTGCATTTAAATAAGTTCCAGTGTCCTGAGAACATGTAATTTTACGAAGAAGTAAATTTTTAAAGACACTCCAATTTTTTAAGCATTATCAATTCTTAGCTTATTTAACTACTTATGCAATTTTGTCACGACTGTACTTGAAAAGCATGTAGCCTGAAATTTGGTCCTTGAAATGCATGCAAATGATGTAGAAACTTTACTTGGCTTGAGATATAACAGGAAGGAAAAACAAAGCTTGATATGCTTTCATTCGCAGTCAATTGTGCGCTATGTTGAATCCGTCAAATTCTTTCGTCCGGGTTTTGTTGAGACCAGAAAACTATACAAGTTTCAAGGGTGGTAAGGACTCGTGAATTTTAATGTTTAATGCAAAACACATATAGAAAAATTGATAGTCGATGGTTATCACCCTCCAGTTTGTAATCGCAAGGCAAGCATCATGCGATGAAGTCCTTTCTTTGCCGATCACAACGTAAAAATGGCTGCACTCGTCTATAAATGCAAGTGAAGGTAGTTGTGCATCTTTTGACTGTTACTCAGCTAATTTTCAGCCATTTCGGATGAGCAGTTTATACTTGATAGTCGTTCGAGTGAGTCGATGTGAGTATTTTTGTGAAAATGGGGGAAAATGAGTATAGAGCTGTAATTAAATTTTTGGTTTTGAAAGGCAATACGCCAACGCAAAGCAAAGTTGCAGTAGACTCGGTATATGGGGGCTCTGCACCATCACACAGTGATGGCAGCTGAATTTGAACGTGGCCGTAAGAGATTGAGAGATGATGAACGATCGAGACGTCGAAAAACTGCGACTACTAACGATAAAATTGCTAAAGTTCAACAAAATAGGGCAGACAACCGCCAAATTAAAGTGCGAGAGATAGTAGAGGTTAATTAAAATGTCCGAAGAACGTGTTTGTCATATATGAAATAGTGATTTATACATGAAAATGCTGTCCGCGCGCCAGGTGGCGCGTTTGCTCACGTTGGACCAGACATTTCTTCAAATGAACATTTCCAACGCTCTTTTGGCGCAGTTTAAAAGCAATAAAGCCGATAAATTACTGCAGATGAAACTTGAATATACCATAAAACTCCCGAAACCAAATATAGTTTAAACAAATGGACTTCAAAGGGGGAGCCGGCTTCAAAAAAAAGCAAAACCTTTTTTTCGGCTGGAAAAATGATGGCGATTGTTTTTTGGGGAAAGTTATGGAGTTGTCTACAGAATGGAAAAAGTTTTACAGCAGTATACTACGCATCATAACTTGCGTAGCTGAAGGCAGAAACTACGGAAAGACAACCAAATATGCAGAAAAAGAAAATGATGTTTCACCATAACAACGCGCCCTGTCGCACCTCAGCGGTTGCCACGGCAAAAATCCACGACATAATTTGTCGTACCGTACAAAACAAGTAATCCGGGGACGGTGATTTTACTACCTTATGCAGATAAGACAAGAAAGTCACTTGCCTGAATAATTGCGTAGTTGCATCAGCTAATGGCCTAAGATCAATGATGAATCATGCGGTTCATCTCCCTTGCGCTTCCTGTACTCAAATTTTCTGCAATAAATCTAAGTCATTCATCTTTCCTCTCAGCTAACAGTCTCTCTCTGGCTCCTACCTTCATAAGTAGACTTGTATTCGGCCTTTAGAAAATAGCACTATGGGGACCAATCCGGCCATAACCAGCTTTGCTGGCTCAGAGAGTATGCAGTAGGTAGCACTATCCACAAGGCGTCTTGCCTCTGTACCTGTACTAGATGCCCTCGGTACGACTCGTTACTAAGAGCGTCAGCCAAGACTTCAGCGTCGTGTAAAAGCACTGACTCAATCGGGCAAAAGGATTTTTACCCGATTGATTTGGACTAGGACTCTTTTATTCCATTTCAGTCCGCAGGTGTTGTCCATAAGGTGACTGAGAGCCAACACGCCCACGGCAAACTTACTTGCTGACGCACGGAGTTGATCAAGGACGTTCATGAGGGAGTCAATCATCAAGCCAAGGTACTATATAAATTCCTTCGACATAATGATCGTTTGTTCCACCATGATGGGAAAAACACGAAGGATACGCCTCTTGGACAGCATGACAAACTCAATTTTGACACCACTAGAATAAACCCACAATCGGGCGACTAATTCCTCTACGTCAACAGCATAGCCGATCAAGTACGACTCCTTTAGTAGCTGCAGCCTGAAGAACTCGTTATTAGTGACGTTACATAATTCTATGGCCAACATAGGAACATTGCACTACTCTTGATGTCACATGCGTACTTCGACGATCCGGTAATGTGCCATAGATAAATTCACTGTCCAATAGGAAGATCAAATATCTAATGTAGTTGGACAGCTTAATTTGTTAAAAGCCGACAAAAAGGGGTTTGCCGAATGCATAACGTAGTTCATGTCTATCTTTGACGATTTTCAACAATATTTCTGAGAATTTTTTGTTGAAAATGATTAAGTAAAGAGTCCCTAAGTATTATGCATCACGAAGATGATGCGACCACGACGGCTTATCTGAACACTGAAATGTGCTCGTCTTTAGGTTTGGTTGAACAGGTAATCAGGGTTAAGTGGAACTAAATGAAACATGGGATGATTGGGTGAATGTCTGTCAGACTGACAAGTATCAGTCAGGCCTGATCCTGCCTAGACATTTTTGTTGATTTATTTAAAAATAAATGATACTACTTCTTGAAATCACAAGCGAACGGTCTTAAGGTAGTGCAATTAAAATAGCGGTGTCAATTTGAAAATAATAAGGAAAATCTCTTTTAATGGCTGTAAATGCCACCATTCTGAAAAGATGTTGAAGAATGCGGTCGAAATCGTTTTTTATTTCTCTAGGTTTTCTATTCTAGGCTGACTTATAACATGTAGATTAATATGTTCCTTGTTCGAAAACCAGTAGGCGGTGCTCAGGGAAATTTGAATTGCCATCTTGTATTACCATTTATCTAACGATGACCAATAATAATTTAGGATGCAAATTTTTATAGCATATCAAATTTAATAGCAACAAATTTATTGCCGAGGATCTTGGTACGCTTTACAATTTTTGGTAGGAAACTATTGAAAACTAAGTTAAATCCTAAGATAACTATCACCACCGATGACAGCCAGAAGTATGGGTTTAACTAACTCAAACGTGGCCGTGTATTTATTTTATGGGTAGCGACGAATGCATTTCTGTTTACACGGATAATCTTTGAAAAAAAAGCATAATTTCATCAATCGACATGTAATATTATGATTGATTATGAACGTTTGGAACGTCCAAAGATTACGACTACTGACAATAACGTTGCGAAAGCTCACTCGATATCGTTCGACGACCACCGAATTCAAGTAACAGAGATAGCAGAGGTTATGAAAATATCCGAATATTGTCACATATTAAATCAAGCTTTAGTCAGGAGAAAGCTGTCCGTGCGTTGGGTGTCACGTTCGCTCACGTCAGAGCGAAAATGTGTTCCATTGAACATTTCCAATGCTCTGTTAGCGCAGTTTAAGGGCAATAAATCCAAGTTTTTGCGGCGATTCATTACTGTAGATGAAACTTGGATATACCATTACACTTCCGAATTAAAATACTGTGTAAACAGTGGACTTCAAAGAAGGAACCGGGTCTGAAAAAAAGCAAAAACTGTAAACTGTTTTTTCGGCTGGAAAAGTCATGGTGACTGTTTTTTGGGACAGTCATGGGGTTAACTGAATCGATTATCTTAAGAAAGAAAAAACTATGAACGGGGCATACTCGCATACTACGCATTTTAATTTGACCTGCTGCAGGCAGACATTGCGGAAAAGCAACCACATTTGCAGAAAAAGAAAATTCTTTTTCGCTATGAAAACGCGCCGTATCACACCTCAGCAGTTGCCATAGCGGAAATCCACGAATTCCAGTTTGAACTGCTGGCGAATCCGCCTTACTCACCAGATCTAGCCCCAATCGACTTCTTTTTGTTCTCTTTGAGAATTCGTTCAAATGAGAATTCGTCAAATCACCTTCGCAAACAATTATTTTACAGAGGAAAACGCAGAGTACTTTTTGGACGGGTTAAAGGGATGGGAGCATCGTTGGGAAAAATGTGTAGAGTTTTAAGGAGACTATGTAGAAAAATTAAAAAAAAATTGAAAAAAATGTCTTGTATCATTGTTAGGTCGGTAAATTTCCAGACCACCCTCGTATAATGTTATTATCGAGAAGATTATAATGTTAAAAGTTACTCTGAATTATGTTTTCAGTATGCTATGTCGAAAACATCGGTTTTCACAATGGCAAACCGGCTAGGGCTAAAACTTGAAAGATCCTGCCTGGATCTTTAAATTTTTGGGTCTTTGCGGAGTTCTTTTCGTGAACGAAGCTTGAATGTGTTGTTAAACGCTAGAGACTATCTGACTATTAAAACAATATATTTCAAGATGAATTTGTTGCGAAGTAGACAAAGACGTAGCTATCGGCAGGATTAGAAATAGTCACAATTTTTTGGGGTTTTCGATTACAAAGCAGTATCATAGTGTATCATTCGAATGAGGAATGCATCATTGAATTCGAAACATTTTAGGTTCGACAAATTGATTAATTCACTCAGAAAACGCAATAGGTAAACTCTTGCGATGTAAATGAATCGTCGCTACATAATTGCATGAATTACGTTAAAAAGTGCTTGGACACGAAACGTACTTAACTTAATAACTTTGTTCCTGTCACCGTGGCAAAGGAGGTTTTTGAAGTGTTTACATTCTGGAGGGTTCTAACTCTTTCAGTCACACTTTTACAATAGGAACATAATTATCAATTTCTGTTTATTTAAGCAACTTTTACAACTAAAATATCACAGAAAATAGAAGAAAAATAATATAGGTATTAAGGCTTTCAAGGAATGAGGTGGTCACTTACGCTACCCACCATCACTATTGCTGTAAATAAAACTAGGATGATTGTGAATGTTATTTATTAGACGAATAATCATTACAAAAGTAGAAAACTAACAAAAAAAATTATTTTTTATGAAAATCTGCAAAACATGTTTTACCTTTGCGTAAGCCAAGAGGCACTTTACATGTACTACACTGCCATACAGTACGCACTGGAGATATTTTAGTGCTACAATTGCAGCATCTTCTTGATGTGCTTCTTTCAGGTTGATGGCGACTGGATTCTAGACGAATTTCCTGAGGGACTGTAGGTTTGTGGCCTTTTATAAATGCAGGTCCTGGAGAAGAGGCCGCAGAATTACGGCTGCTGTTCACTGAATCCGGCCTGTGTTTGTCTCTGACATCTGCTGGTGCCAGTAGGCCTCGATATACTTCTCGCCTGAATTCTTTCAGAATCAGCTTGTCTAGGTCTGGGCGTGAAGAGGACTACAGTTCTTTACAAATCAAAAAAGCATTGACAACACAACAATCAAGATAGTGAAAAAAAAATCCTATGCCACCACTTATGGGATTTTCTGTCAATAACATAGCTTCCTTTGAGCTGATCAAATTTGTCGACAAAGTTCATGTTTGCGTTGTAGTCGATGATGGCTTGAGGACAGGACACTTCAGTACTGGTGCCATCAGGCTCTCTGCGTTTTACTTTTCCCACATTCTTCGGATCATGGTAGTTTGACACAATAAATACTGATATATTGTCCTTCCATTTCAGCAAACTTACTTTTGTGTCACCAACCCGGTAATCATGTTGACCTCTTTGTAAATGCTTGTCATCTTTTAGCGTTGTAAAGAACTTTCTATATGAGTTCACAGTTCCACAAGCGAAAATCTGGTCCTCAAGCAGTTGCAAAGGGCAACTATTGAAATAATTGTCAAAATAAACCTTATGATTTTTATTTTTCAAGGTTTCGCAAAAATTCTTGACAAATTTTCCACCTATGTAAGTTTCAACGTTACTACCCTGTATGCCTGTGTATAAAAATATAAATATAAAAATTTAGACAATAACCTGATTGTGCACACATCATCCAAACCTTGTATCCACGTTTCGTCGGCTTTTTTGGCATGTATTGTTTTAGTGAGTTTCTGCCTTTGAATTTGATCATTCTTTCATCGATTGCAACTCTCTCAGATGGCTTGCAAGTTTTTTGAAAATTGTTTTGCAGTATGTCGAGTAGAGGTCTAATTTTATAAAGTTTGTCGTAATTAGGGTCAGCTCGGTCGGGCATTACACTATTGTCATTGACATGAAAGTTATTCAAAAGCCAACTGAACCTGTTAAAGCTCATGAACTTCGAAACATAGCTGTCATGCAAATCAGGCGCTGAAGACCAATAATCTCGGTAGCTCGGCAATTTTTTTATACCCATCACCAAATTCAAGGCAATAAAAATATCAAGCTCTTCTGTTGTGATAGGTGTATATGGCTTTCACGTTTGAGTAGCGTAAAGGTTAGTTTGGAAACATAAAAGGTCTTGTAAATGCTCTGTCCAAAAAAGGCGAAATAGTAAAAGAGGTGTCACATTCTCAATGCTTAGAATTTGATCTGACAAACCCACTCTTTCAGAAAATTCACCAGGCATATCCATTCTATAATTCTTCTTCCATTCTGGAGCAATCATAACCGCCATGTTTGAACTTACATTATAGGACTCTGTAGAATCAGGATTCCGTTGTAACCGGCTAGACAAAGGGAGGTCATCATGAGAATCATAAATGTCGTCATGAGCAATTTGAACTCCAATCAAATCACTGATTTTCTGCCTCTTCTTCGTCATCTTCATAGCTACAAATGCTCTCGTTATCTGAAGGGAACAAGTATTTTTCAATCTCTTTCTCTCGTAAGCGGCGCGTGCGGTGCGACATATTGTAAAGAATGTGAAAAAAACAAATGAAGTTACATCCATAAGCTAACCAACCACCGTCATGGTGGTTTGTAAGCTAAGCACCAAATTCCGTTTGTAAATACTCATTGAAAACACAAAAGTAACAGTACTTGCATGCAAACACACATAAAATAGGTATATGAGAATACATTTAATAAAAAACATTACAGAAAAAATATTACTTATTCGTTTTATAGATTTTTTTATCAGACACACGAGAAAAAGTACGTTAGCGCTATATTCAATTCAACTGGTATGAACTGTTATTCATTCAATTTACCGGAAATCTGTCATTTGTTTTGACAGTCCAAACTTTCATAATAATTCAACCGTTTATCGCTAGATGGCGTGGATTAGAATTAACGTAATCGAAAAGAGGTGGTAAGTAACACTTACCAACAAGACTTAAAGAGTTAATACTTCGAAGAAAAGATACGGAAAATATTTGCATGAAGGAGAGCGCTGAAAACAATAGTAAGGCTTATTTTCAAACTTGTGTGCTCATTTCTATTACGTGGACCCTCGTCCAACCGAAAATGAAGTCATGCATTTGCTCACGCTGAATTTCCAAAATTACATTCTGCTCCTTTGTCAGTTACTGCGAGGAAGTTTAAAGATTTACAAGAGATTAAAAATGTGATCCCCAGGGATTGTTGGCCATATTACGAGTCTCTACCCCATCGTAATTAAAAAAGTTACTTAAATTAGATTGAATTTAATTGTGTTCATATTCTTTCATTAATAATAAAATTACTTAAAAAAATATTGTTTTATTTCTATGAGTAACACATTACCTTGTATCTACATAAATTCTATCAATTTAGTTACTGCATTTCCATGTAAGTGAATTATTGAATTCTTTAATTTGCTTTTGTAACTCAAATCCTTATTTATAACATGGCTATAAAATAAATAAACGAATAATGTGAAAAAAGTTGTATTAAATTGTTCGCATCGCTTTTAAGAAAGTTTTTATCGTCTACTGTACAAAATACTTTTTTGCATTTAGAAGGTCCTGCACTGACGCCGACGATATGTTCCTTGTTCGAAAACCAGCAGGCGGTGCTCAGGGAAATTTGAATTGCCATCTTGTATTACCATTTATCTAACGATGACCAATAATATTTTAGGATGCAAATTTTTGTAGCATATCATATTTTATAGCAACAAATTTATTGCAGAGGATCTTGGTTCGCTTTACAATGTTTGGCAGGAAACTATTGAAAACTAAGTTAAATACTAAGATAATTATCACCACCGATGACACCCAGAAGTATGGGTTTAACTAACTCGAACGTGGCCATACATTTATTTTATGGGTAGCGACGAATGCATCCCTGTTTACACGGATCATTTTGAAAAATAGCATGATTCCATCAATCGACAAGTAGCATTATGATTGATGAAAATGAAGTCATGCATTTTTCATTCAGTGTTGGGGTGTTTTTTCGCACAAAGTACTATAAACAAAATGTAATATCACATTGAGAAGTTAGAAATCTGAATACTTTATTGAGCTTCCTGTGCGATGGGAACATCAATTTTTTTATGTAATGACTTGGAGACATTTTCGAAAGTAGCTTTACAAACTTAATGTTAAGTCGAAAATTCCTTTTCAAGTCTTTCCATTTAGTTCGTTAGCACTATCAAGTTCCTAGAAATTTTGTTGCGACGTGCGGATGAGCGAGCACATAACTAAATTTTGTTTCCATAAGTTTGTGAACTTATAAAATATGAAAGCAAATAGGATGAAGGATAGTTTTCCAATTAAACCAGCTGATATCTGTGTAATTTCATAACGAAATTAATGGCACTGGGTACGTGTTCCAAGTGTATAAGTGTAACTTGAGTGCATGTAATGCATGTTACGTTTAACCTATCAAATTGCTCCATCAGCACAGCTGAGAAGGTATAATCTTGTCTTCATTATTAATTAAAGTCCATGTTAGGCATATGTGCAACTTGAAAATGCACATAGACTACATTCATCACTTTTGAAATATTTATTTAAGGTTCAACAAAGAAACTATCGACAAATTCGGAAAGTTGAAGAGCAACTATTTCAAATTTGTATATTTGTTGATAAATCAGACCTTATAAAGTCCGTTGAAATTTGAAGAAACAAACAAGATTAATTAAAAGGCATCTGCCGCTGCAATTATCTAACAAAATTTTTTTAGTACGATTTCCAGCGACAAAGGACGTCACTTGTATAGTCCAAGAAATTCCCAGCCATAAAAACCTAACACCCAAAAACTGAAATTACCGCCTCCCCGTAAATTATTATTGAGCATTCACTCCGCATCTGCAATGCATGTAATATGTTTGGTACATGTGTAGCATGCATGTTCATATGTTTATCAACAGTGTTGAAGTGTTACCTTCACAAAATTAGGTCCGAACACGAAACATTATTTCACAGGCACTTTAGTTAATGATAGATTGCAGCTGGGATTGTAGGAATTGTTATTTTCTTAAGGAATGAGGGCGTCAGATGCGGAGATTTCTTATGTGTCCATTATAATTTAGCCGCAAATATTAACGAGGAAATGTCCAGTTGAGACAATTAAACTACTTCATTGTTTCAAGTGGAAGTTTGGTCTATAAGTTCACATCATGCATATTATCGAGTTGAATCCCATGAATTGTTAATGCACTTGCGTCGACTGAAATGCAATGTTCTATATTAACAATTCAACTGATATGAAACTATTGCGGTATCTGTGTCCATTGTTTGTCATATTTAGATAGTTAGACAATAAATATCGTTGGATATTGGATTGGATGACTTTTAAACATTCATTGGCCTTTGCGTGAAGTATGCAGTACATAAATGCATTGTCGTTAATTTTATAATAATTATTTTGATAAGTTTAACAGTGAGTTAAAAAGCTGCTGGATAGTGCAAGTGCATCTTAAACACAATTTGGATATGGAATTGAATTGACTGCAACGTTTTGAAAATGGGAATGTCGTAATAGTTACAATTACGAGAGTAATCAGACAAATCATTGTTAAGTTATTATTTTTTGAATGGAAGAATAATGATATTTCTTTGGGAATTTCTTTCTTTGGTGTTCGAATAAACATGAAGACATATGTTTAAAGATTTATCGAACTTCTTTTCAATCTCACTGAACATTTTAGACATCACAAAAGTGTAATGGAAATATGAGGTTAATGGAACAAACGACATAACTGCCTTTGTGGCGGTTACGATGAACTTGGCGATTGTCGACTTGGCAACACTCGAAAGATTTTCAGAGAGTTCCCGCGATTTTCAGTCTGCTGATGGAAGTGTCATCATTGATTGAAGTTGACATTGTGAAAAAAGTTGTTTATCGAAATCAAGTGAGCTCAAGTTTCCTTCAGTAGCACATTAAAAAACGCACAATCTTACAACCATTTGAATTTGTTATGTCGGATCTTATTGAAAGAATATATTTATTATCGTGATTCGTTTTGTTTTGATTCATGCGTAAGTTTGGTCTTTCCAATTGCCTCATACATATTTTACCCTGGGATGCATGGAAGCAATTAAACTTTTATTATATTTTTATATGTATATATTATTATATGTTTTATATGAATTATATTTTTTGTATGTACTATACTCACATTTGGCATGCCTTAGTGGGATTTATCTCAGTAAATATTCGTTAATAATCTCAGTAAATAAACGTTATTAGATAACGTTTGGACCACAGTTTATTTACATAATCTTTACAGGATTCCTAGGACGTATAAAAGGAAAAAATCCACCTCCACCTTACATAATACGTAGCTTAGAAGTAGCTGTGAACAAGACATACAGGGAAGCACAAGCCGCGTGTAACATTTCTATCACCATTATATATATAGTCAAATTAAACGCCGAAAGACTGATGTTAAAATAATTGGAGCTGGCCTTGCAAAACGAAGCAAAACATTCGTGGGACCCATTTATGGCTTTCCTGATACCGTCGAGAAGGTCTATCATACCTACAGAATAAATGAAGAAAGCGAAGGGTTTCAGGAACAAGTTTTGCAAATTCTTCACCCCTTAGATCCAAAGGAGAAATGAGAAAAACTCTTCAAACCCTACCTCCTCGAATAGTGTACAAAAGTGCGGCAGTTCAAAAAAAAGCATATTATGGGACCATGCTTGCTGCAACCAGCAATGGCTAAATGGAAAACTCTGCGTTTTTTAAATGGTTCAACAAGACATTTGTACCTTACGGCAATGAAATGCGAATCAGAATGGACATTGTGGGAAAGACAGTATTATTCTACGTATTATTCAAGGATGGACATGCAAGCCATCTAAGCAGAAGAATTAGTGAATTTGCTATTAGCAACGTCATACAACATATAAAATTTCCTAGACTCATTCATCGCCTTCAACGCCTAGACAAATACATCTTTGGATCCGTCAACTCAGCTTGGGAGAGAGTTTTAGTCAACCATGGAAAAATTTAAATGAGTAATGGTCCCTCACGTCCTGGTAAACGAGAGTTTGCTAAGTTATTGGGTACGGTTTGGTCACCGATTAAGTGTACGAACCGTGTTAATGGTTTCAGCTCTACAGGCTCGTTCTCCCTAGATGAGCCCAAAGTCCTAGAAGACCTTTTTGAGACTCAACATTTGGCTCGTTACCGGCTGCGAAGAAATGGTCAGCACACTATGAGATCGGAAAACTAAAAATGAAAATTGCATTTGAGCTTTGAATGGAGTGGTTGTAGACAACGGATTTTGCAGACTTGGTGGAATGACTCCTTCTGATAATGATGATATCGACGTAGTCCTAGATTTGAGTCTTACCGAAACGAGAGAATCAGAAGGAACCTTTGGCAAAGGCAAGCATTTCAAAGTATATCAAAGGAGACAGTTGCGTTTAAAGCCCTTTGGAGAAATCGGAAACAGAAACGCTGCTTACTGCGGCTGAAGTTATTGAACGGTTGAAGGAAGGTGAGAAGAGTAAGAAGAAAAAAAGATCAACAAAAAAGAAAAATACAAAGAAAAGCTGTAATACAGAAACGAATGATGTGCAAAAGGAAGTTAGGAAAAACAAAAACGGGAAATGATGGCAGCGAAGAAGATGACGTAGATCCAAGAAACCCGGAACAGACGATAATGAAGACCTTGACGTTATCTTGAAGATCTTGTAAGCCAACAGTTGGGGTAGGTGACCTATACGGATCCTGCTAACGCTAACATCCAACCTGAAATGATCTTTTAAGTGAATTAATTGGAGGTGCCTGACAACAAACTCGGTTCCATTATGTGTGTCGGGTTGACGAAGTATCCTAGTCGAATAAAATTAACCTTAGGCATTCAACGTGGAGTTATTTTAACCCCAAGACTTTTTAAACGCGTCACATTTTATGTAAAACACAAGCACGTGTATTGAATTTCACATTAGCTGGTGGTTGAGTATTGGTGCATCAATTGACAGTGCTGAATAAGTAGTGCGCAATAAATAGGTTGTAGCTAATTTTCACAGCACGTTATACAGGACGTTGTCAGAAAGTGTCAATAGAGTCGGATAGTGCGGTAAAGAAATTGCTTCGATCCTTCATTCGCGGTACATCTATTATCCTTTTTAAATTGCTTTGTATTTTTCAAGAATGTCTTCAATGTGATATTCTGTTTTCATTGCTTTATGAGGTTGTTTCTATCTCGAAAGTCCTGTAGGGATATGGGGTAAAGGCTACACTTATTACTTTGCAGTACCCAGGATATAACAAATAAAGTATTTTGTAGTGTTTCTAAAGAGATGTTTAGGGGATGTGTAAAGCCTACAATATAAAAACTTATGGATTATGTGAAACTATTCAGTAAGTTTGTGAGCTTGAGCAAAGGATTTTAAAGTATTTATTTGAAAACGTGTTTTATGTTGAAATTTAAAATAATTTTAGTGAAAGGTATGTGTTGATTTATATGGTAACTCGTTATTTGGACTATTATCCTAATTGTTTGACATTATTTTATTTTAATTAAAGGCATATTGTATTGAAAATGGCCAGGAATTTACTGGATGAGCCAATTTTAGCGGCTTTGTTGGAGGAAACTAATTCTTTGTCAGATGAAGAACTGATTCAAACCGAAAGTGATAGCGAATTAGATCACATTAGCGAGGCATCTAACATATGTAGTGATACGGACGTGGAATATGAAGAAACACATGCATAACTATCTTTAGATACCAGGCCATCAACATTTCAACAATTTTTTTCTTTTCGCAAAGATGGTTTTAAGCAATAAAGGACGGACAAGAATGGAAAACATAATTACTCATTTGCCAAGATGTAAAAGCATAACTCGAGACAAAAAACCCAAATGAAATATTTCGAGACCATTTTTAAAAGAAGAAATTATTGGATATGGTTTTGAAATATACAAACAAGATTTCTTTCAGCTTCGCTAACAATCCTTCCACTTTTTGTTATACAAGGAAACTAAAGCCATTTTTTCCATACAAGGAAACTGATAAAGACAAATTTAAAGCCATATTTGGATTTTTTTTGGCAGGCTGTTTAAGTCCGGAACCAACTTTTTATTGATTTGTGGAGTAACGATGGTACTGAAGTCAAAATATTTAGACATACGGTGTCTAGACAATAATTTTCATTCTTGTTCAACAGTTCGAAATTTGATGATGCATCAACTCGAATGGCAAGGGCTGGTACAGATAGCTTGGTGCCAATTTGATATATTTTTGATTTTCGTCAAAACCAGAATCCGTTACCGTTCCTACCGTTATAACCCTCTGAATAGTTAACGATTGATGAAGTACTTGTCAGTTTTCGAGGAAAATCCTCTTTTCGTCAACATATGCCTTCCGAACCGGCAAAATATGGGTTATAATGTTATGCTCTCGTCAAAAGATGCCAAAACGTTTTCTGCGTTGAATTTGGAAATTTTCTGTGCGAGACAGTCTGACAATAGCCCATATTAAGTTAGTAACAAGCGGTTTAATTTGGTCGATCGTTTGGTGAGATGTGTATCAGGATCTGGAAGTAACATCACCGAGGATAACTTCTTCACAAGCTACGAAATTGATTTACACTTACTCCAGAACCATAAATTTACTGGTGTTGCTACACTAAGATCGAACAAAGCATGCCTTCCACATCAATTCAAGGCTAATTGTGAAGAAAAATCTTCTCATTTTGAACTTCAAAAAGATGCTACCATTGGTCCTTACGTACTTAAGCTACATATGGGCGTAAATATGATGTCTTTCTTATATCATGATAACGAGGTAGAGCCGGAAAGCGGTGACCAAAAAAAAAAAACATTTTATAACACGACAAAAAGTACGTACGATGTTTTCCGTAAGGATAAACGATGGGCTCTAACGGTGTTTTCCTTAATGTCAAACCATTTTGGTATAAACATCTTCATCGTGTTTCATACAAACAAAGATATTGAGAAGAACAAGACCAACTTCAGCAGGGAATTTAGCAAGCGCTTTGAACTTTCATTGATTGAAGACCATATCAGGAAAAGGAAAAACCATAGAGGTATAAGATATAGAGGCCCTATCCGTGTACATGCGCGTACGTTAGCGTCCGAAGTTAAGAACTTTTTTATGTCTTCATCAGCTGTTCAATTGTTCGGCTCCATTCGTTCTTGCCATATGTGTCGTATGCAGCATGATATGCGAATATGTATCGAAATTTTAAGGTTGTTCTCGCAATTAGAAGCACATTTAATTAGCATTATACTTTGGTTTGTATAAAAATGCATTCATTACGTGTAAAATAATACAATATTTACATTTTTTTAAATCTTTTACTACCTTCGACTTTAAATTTGACAGTGGAGTTAACACGACAGTTAGAAAAACAAATTCTCTAAGGAAATGGTCACTCATACAACTTGAATGTTGCAAATATTATGAAATCTGTCACTGCAGGATGCACTTTAATCAGTGAACGTTAAATAAAAATATTCAAATGCTTATATTGAGCATTTCGAATCCTCATTAAGCACATGGAGCATAAGGATATGCTCATTAATGACTTTCACAAGGGAATAATAGATTTGAACACACTTGATAAGCTAAGTGTAGCCTTGAGATCAGTTTCAGATTGCAATTTCCCCATGTTCATTCGACTCGAGCAAATTAAACCTGAACTCGCGAACTGGAGTTAATAATCCAGTTAAGTCTATTTTCCCGTGGCCATGGGCAGTACGAATTTGTCATTGAGGAGGCACTTAATGTGATGATATAATTTCGTAATTTTATTGATTTATGGAGAAAATATTCTTTATGAGTATTTAGATAATAAAATGTGAATGAAAACAAAACATGTACATGAATTATAGCACACAAATATTGTAATATTTGTGATCACAGTTCAGATGACGAAATTTTCGACCATTCAATTATACTACCTCTGATTATTTGTAAGTAAGTATTGGTGAATTTGTGTTAATATGCGTTACTTTTGGTGATTTCGGACAGAAATTAGAGGGCAGGGCCTCGCTATATCTGATTTCTCTATGGGATAGACAATCCAAATATGCCACGAGATATAAGAAGACGCGTGCATGAAATTTTGAATGAAAAATTCCCAGATCCAGCATCGAAGCAACCAGGAAGATCACTAAGATGTTCATTCTGTCCAAGAAAACAAGTCAGGAAGACCGTCAATTGCTGCATCAGCTGTCATGTCCCTATATGTTAAGTACATGCGAGATTGTTGTTAGTTTTATTGACGTAAAAATCTGGTTGTACTTTTTTCAATAAAGCCAAATATATGTAATTTTATAGAAATAACTGAAAATAATATATTCTTACAAAATAAAAAAAATATTTGATTTTTCTGAGAGCATCAAGTTAATTTTTGGCAAAAGTTATGAAAGTTTTGTGTGTTTTTTTTTTTCAATTAATTTAAATTCTGTAATTTTTCAGTGTTTTCATTAGAGAGAGCAAAAAAAAAGGGAACAAAAAACTATGGTTGAGCACGCTCTATTCAATACATGCACAGAACACAAACACTATTTTATGGGGTAAAACTAACTACACGTTGTATGGTGAGGAGTTTTTTTCACGTTGTATGCCGAAGGTTAAGGTAAAAACGGCCTAAAAAGCGTGAATCTAAGCAAATCTAAATTTATTATTGTGAAGAACGACCAATTTTCAGTTGACGTGGGAAGCAAGTCATAATCATTCTACCAAGTCCAAATATCAAAAAACATGGCCGCTAAACAGTCTTCAAGTTTTAAGGAAGCATGAACGTAAGAGAAATTTGGCTGTTTCCTTTTGTCAACATGATTGATATTGTGATTTTGTTTCAAGTCATCACTTCACTGTGTAATATTTCTTTAAAATACAGTATATTGAATTCTATTTGTCTACTGATTCCATAAAGAAGTCAAATTGAAAGTCAAAGATGAGAGTTCTTCGTCCGTGAAATATGACCATCTGATCCTATTCGCGTCCAGTGCTTCAGTCATTTTGCTGCTGATGGAATGCAATGATTATTCTGTCGATTCTGTTGTTTGCTCTAGCATGTGTTCGTCAACCCGAATTTGCAGAAGTTCCTGATCCCAGATCCCGCTTTCGAAGTTTCTGCTCCGTTTTTACCTTTTCTTGGCTGAATATAAGTGGCTACAAATTATGGTTTATGGGTCGTTTCTGTTGCCCAAATCGCCTGGCCAAAACATGAATTTGCGTTCATTAATCGGATCGTAGCGTATGTATACTGCAGGGTCCTATCCCATGCAAGTCCTCCGTTTCTTCGGGTACGAGGAGGTAACATTCCACAACGAATACTTTTCTTTGTGGTCCTTGTCCTTCGACTAGGACTTCTCCAACGGAAAGAGACGTTACATGTTAATTAAATGATAAATTTAAATACGTAAATAATTACTGGACGGAGAAAGTAGTGTTGGTGGTCACTATTCCGCTTTCCTAGCATCGTAAGCAACAACTTAGCTCCTGTAAGTAAGATTTCATCAAGCGTCCATTTTACTGGTGAGTATTCAACCAGGCCCGAAGCTGCAACTATAAATTATCAAAATGCTTTAATTGACCTACACAAAACTAGACGCTGCATTCTGATACAGATCGATTTAATTATAATTAATGGTATTGCATCATTAGGGTGGAAACTAGGAAATGCGCTTCATAATTAACGCAAACGTTGCATGTGTTTAGACTGCGGGTATGTTTGATGATGAGCCTTGTCTAAGAAACTTACACGGATAATTTCAAGTTGAACTCGCATTCATTAAATCATTTATCACGCAGGCCCACTACGTCCTTAGTATGGTTGAGTGCAGATTAAGCAATAACCATGTAGGCTTAATCGTTCTGATTGTCGATACACATTAATTAAGAGGTAGGTCTTGTTAAAGTTTATTTATGTCCGCACAAATCAACTCGAGATTCGCCGAAACGGCTTGAGCTTTCGGATAATAATTGATTATGTCAATATGCATTAAATGTTTATCTCACACGCAAGAAGTAACTTGGCGGGAAGTCAATCAGAGCGGTTTTGTGTGGGACATTCAATATAGTAATCGATATTTTTATCGAATATTTAACAATAACGGGCTGAAGTGGACAATGATTGGTGCTGTAATGGGTGTAATTTATACACACATGGGACTTCCCAGGCTATTGATTAAAGTGAATGAATGTGGTATGGAATGCTTCAGCCCATTGAATTTGTGTAAACATTCGGTTGCATCTTTTGTCCCATTGAAGGCCAACTATGGGTTCTGAGTCTTCAAAGCGAATAAGCAGGAAGGAGGATTAATGTCGAGATTTATGAAAATTTATGGGGAAGATAATAGGGAATCAATCAATCAGTGTTAAGCTAAATGTGTGTCTCCTGCAATGGGATCATACCAAATGCACTGACATTTATTCCAAAGTAATTCTGAAAAAAAAAGATTATTTAGAAGCAGTTTCATCACGTTACGTTTTAATATTATTAAACATATTGCCGTGGCAAGCTTAACTTCATTTGCTGCTTTCACCATTATTTCTCACAGTTGAGATGACTAAAGCAGGAAGCATCGGGAATTCTATGGAAGCACGGGAAAACTGCGTTAAGTAGACAATCATCAAATGAAAATCAATTCATTATTACTAGAACTAGCGTGAAGAATTCTCTGGTTCTTTCAATAAATTATCTTTAAAATTACTCGTTCTTTGAAAAAGTCTACATGAGGGCGAATTATATTATCTAGAAGTTTTTTTTGGTAGAACAATTTATCCATTTTAACTTAGAACTTATAAGTGATTTATACCCTTGCTAAGCTAACTCAGCGAAGACTCATGGGTGCGGAAGTTCTGATCAAATTTGTCGAATACCTCGAAAGTGAATTTCATATTTTTAGAAAGAGAGGTAGAAAGAGCTCAAGCTGGTTTCGAACACGCGTCCCTGCCGCATCTCGTCAGGTGCCAACTCACAGGCTGGGACGCATCGATTGGCACTACCGAAACCAGCTTGAGCTCTTTCCACCTCTCTTTCAAAAAATATGAGAAATATGTTTAAGTACTATGGTAACGACAAAAGTTCTTTCGGTTTACGCTAGGCAACACACTCGAATGTCCAGGGAGCCACGACCATTTGCCGAAGGAGGGCATGTTTCTGGTTGCCTGAAAGCTCATCTAGTGGTGCTTTGTTTACATTAGAAGACTAAGACATCTAGTCGACAGAATTGGTGTTTGGTAGCAGTGAAGACGTCGGTCTCAAACGCGGTTATTAGGGCCTGTTTACTGTATGAGTTTAAATTGCGCAAAAACGCTGCAGAAGCAACCAGAAAAATTTGTAACGCATTCGGGCAGAATACAGTGACAGAGCGTACTGCACAAATCTGATACAAAACGTTCAGAAGTGGTGATACGACCTTAGAACCTCAGCCTCGCTCCAGTCGGCCATTCTCATTTGACGAGGTGCAATTAAAGGAGGCTATTGAAGTGGATTCAAGTTTAACATGCCAGGAGTTAGCGGAAAGGTTTAAGGTATCCGATGAAACTATTCGTCAACACCTGCATCAACTTGGAAAAACGTGGCGGCTCAGTAATTGGGTTCTCCATCAACTGACCGCCGCAAACAAACAGCAGAGACTGACCATATGCTCATCGCTGCTCTCTCGTCACAAGAAGGATTCGTTTCTCGACCGCATTGTTACGTGTCATGAAAATGGATTCTTCATGATAACAGGAAGCGAACTTATTACAAAAGCGACCAATTGTACCATTATAACTAAATGACCCTTCCCACCTGACCGCCAAACCCAATCTTCACCATAGGAAGATCATGTTGAGCGTATGGTGGACCACGGTCGATGTCGTTCGTTTTGAGTTCCTCCCGAGTGGCCAAACCATCAATAAAGATGTGTTCTCGCCTTAGCTACGAAGGGTTGCAGCGGCACTTGCAAAAAACAACCGTCTTTGATGAACAGGAAAGGTGTTCTGTTTCATCAGGACAACGCAAGGCTGCATACAGCTAAGACGACTGTGGAAGTGATCAACTCGCTTGGATGAGAAATTCTTCCACATCCATCGTACTCCCCTGACATCGCTCTATCGGACTACCACTTGTTCCGAGCCATGGACAACCACGTATGCGAAGTCGGCAGTTCCGAACTAGAGAGTATGTCGAAAACGAAATAAAGTTGTTCTTTGCGTCGAAGAATGTGAACTTTTATAAAAGACGCATTTATGATCTTGTACAGCAGAAGGTAGAAGGTCATTGAAGCAAATGGTGACTACTTCCCAGAATAAAAATGTTTGATTTGAAATTGGTGAGATTTTTATTTTGACAGATAAAAACGTAAAGAAATTTTGTGGTTGCCTAGTAGATTTAACTTTAGAAAGTTCATGAGAACTGAAATAGAACGTCTTGTCAAGCGTTATTTTGGGGTATCGAATTTGGCTGACTTGAAGCTTGGTTTTTAAGTATTCAGCACATTTAAACCGTGTAGGGAATCAACATTTTAACTATCAGTGGGTTGTTCATGATGTTCAAACGGGACTTTCTATTTAGTAATGGATAGATTGTTAAAACAGATCGCTATCTCTTATAACATATATGTTCAACATGGTTTTGAAACGTGAGCTTTTTGTCTAGTCCAAGGTATGTCAGCTCATTGTGCCATGGGATCTGTAGGCCAAGGAAATTAATTTTTCTGTCTGCAAGCAGAAATTTTTCTGGTTTTTTGCTGAAAAATATTGCTTTGGTTTTTTTCATATTTATTTTGATTTTCCATTTGTGGAAATATTGATAGGTATGCTCCGATAGTGCCTTTTCTAAGTTTTGGATGATAGTTTGTGGGTTTTGTCCCATCACGTGAAGGCATATATCGTCTGTGAATCTTGCAATTTGATAGTTAAGGTTTGATGGAAAGTCAGATGTATATATCTTATACAAAATAGGGCTTAAGACTATGTGTAGGTCAATGAATTAAATCTATGGGGATATGAACTTGAAAATTTTGTATAGCTCCAACAGACTTAAATATGCTGAATGATGATATCGTCTTAGGTAACTGTGTACTGACAGTGTATATAAAAAGGATGATGTTTGACGCAGGGTTGCAAAAAGTGGACAAGTAGTTTATTGTTCTCTCTATGTATTTATCTTCTACCTGTATGGGTTGGTCCATACCAAACGTATGGAGCCAGCAAGTAGACAACAAATGACCATAATTTACTTCACTTACAAGGTGAACTATGGGGTTTATCGCTTAACTAGTATGCATGGGAATAATCAAGAGAGGGTGGATTATTGTACTATTGATATATCGCACAGAGATTGAAGGGGACCGATATGAGCTCTTTATTCTGCAGCACAACAGCGATAAATCTCGGCATGAAACAAAGGAGGCCACAAAACTATGTCGTTCACACTATGTCGTTTTCCAAGAGGTTCAAGACCATATAATTTGAAACACGACCTATAACTAAGGAAATGAACATCGTCAAATCAAATATGGTCTTCCCATTTGCTCCAATGATGATGATGATGTACCTTTCACTAATTTAAAATAATCTAGTACCAAGGAAACGTGTGGAGTGACCTCTAAACCATCAGAAATACAACAATACGAAAAGAAATAATATTTTAAAAATCCATCAAAATATAAAACATCTGCTAAAATTCCAACTTCGCATTTTCCAATAGGGCAACAAATTGTTGTGCAACCGCAACGAACAAATATTCTTAAAAAAACCAATTCTTTACAGCTGGAAATTCCATTGTGATCTTACGTACTAGCTGTTCTGTCGAAATGGAATATTTATTTTTAAATTCTTTCGAGACGCATCACTCAAAAGGGTGAACTTCTAGCCCGCAATATGGCCCTCCTTCACCGTTGAGAACATGCAACGACCGGAGAATGTTTATGTGGAGTCCAATTCATCGAACTGAAATTAACATTCCGGGGCAAATTGCGTTTATTTGTTTAACACGCGAATTAGCGTAAGCATCGCGCACGGACATTATGCTTGCAGGCACCAAACACTAATCCATCATGTAATCTATAAATTAATTACTCCACAACAAATGTACTGGTTTCCAGTATATTCAACAACGCTACACCGCAGCACGGTTTTCATTTGTAACAAGGAAAGTGAATGCAAGGATGTTGGGTGTAGCGCCAACGATAGGTGCTTAATTGATTACAGAAATAGCCACAAACTCTCGATACACCGAGTTGACTCTTTCTCCATCCTGTAAACTTTAGGCTCACGCCTAATGCACAGTTCTAAAAAGAAAGAGGGTGCGAAGTCAAAAGTAAAGTAGAAAGTAGAGAAAACTGAGCCTCCTTAACCTTTCCGCACGTCCGATTCGTCGATGCATTTCCCATTGATGCACTTCCCATCGATTGCAATGCAATAGAAAAAAGCGCTTTCTTCCGAAGTCGTTCCTAAGTCAAATGCATTAGCATAAGCGTTTAATTCAATTATGTAAATGCATCTGAATATCCATTTGGTATCGTAGAAAAGTGAATAATTGTGTCGACGAACGATTAATTGGTTGCAATCCAATTAATCAATATCCATGAATGCAGACAATTTCGTGAACTAGGAGAATGTTGAATGCATTAAGGCATGGCTGATTGACATCATTTAAGCCGATTTACTGGAAATCCCTTAACACAGGTGCTATCTGCCGGTTTTAATCTTAAGATCTTAGAATGCAGTTGAACGTCCACCTGGGGTTGATGGGCTTTCAGGATCCATACGGCTCGATGGTTGCCATAGTCTTTGGAGCTTTGATACTGGCATTTGGTTTATCTCGGAAGGCTTAACGTGTGGTTTTCAAATGCATTAAGTCTCACTTTGTATAGTACCTGAAGCGTATAAGTTGTATAAAATATCTCTTTGCGTGAGGCACATGGAGTCAGTTGAATCTGGGACATTCTGGGATATATACATTGAGAGCATGCCATTTTCCGGTCTTTTTCATGATTATTACATTAGAAATCACATGAGGAAGCCTATTGATTGCCTACCGTGATTTTCTTGGCTTTTTTGTAAATTGGTAGGCTATTCGATTTATATTGTGAACTGTATTCTATAATTTTTTGAGGTGATTATCATCAAAACTTGCAAAATTAGAAGCTGTTCTTCATTGAGGTCCTGGAGTTCACAACTTTAACCTGAAGCCAGTTCGAGTAAATTTTTCATATTATCTATGTATATGTATATATATTATCTATTTTATATAATCCATATATCTATCTCCTCGATGATTTAATTTTTGAGTAAAAATTTTGAAAATTGAAAATCTGTGACGCGTTGGAAAAACATCTAAAAGTTGTTTTTTTTCGTGCTTTTGTCATTAAAAATACTCCATAACGAAAAATTCCTGTCGCGATTTGGCTTATTTATACGCAAATTTAAGAAGGATTCAGAAAATATCTATTGTTTGAAGATCGTTGCAATTCACAAAAGCCGGAAAAGACGCGTCTCGAAAAAACATATTTAGAAAAAGAATTACCAAAAACTGAGTAATTGGTTGGGAGGTGAAGACTATTTATGCCCTGAGTTTCGGACTCCCAGTGGCACACAGCAACTGATATACCGACTAAACACCTCCCCTGTCACACTGAGAACCTAGCCTGGAACTGTTTGTCACATTACATCGGACTAGGCCTCTGACGTCTCGCCTACCGGCACCTTCGAATTGGAGAGATCACTCCCTCAGTAGGGATGGACAGAAAGGAGAGGGATTACTGAGAGAGTGAGCCCTTTTCCCTCTGTGCCGACACGCGATCGACGATGTCCTTCTTCATAGTGAGAACCAGTTCCATTTGTCTTTAGACATCAGCATCTTCTCCACCAGGGTATCTGGAGAGATCTCCCCTATTCACTCCCTGAGATGAACACGTTGATTCACCCACCGTTCAGATGTGAAGAAGGTGTGGCAAGCATCATCCACAATCCTCGGGGCAAAACAGGCAGTCTGGGGCCCGTGACTTTCCCATTTTGTGCAGGTAAGACTGAAAACACCCGTGTCAGTAAGTGTATTTAAGTGAGTAAGTGAGTATTAAGTTCTGTACAAGTATAAACAATCCTTCCTCTTCATCATAAGCCTCATTTTGCATCCTAATCTACTCTTTTCTCGGTGGTTTGCTTCCTTCATCTTGAGGGCGCTGCGTCGATTTTGCTGCTTGCAGCTCAATTTTTTGAGCATAATTGAAGCTCTGTGATTCAACTTCGATCTTTAATTCAATTATATGCATTAAAGTTGCTGAATTGCCTTACTTGAATAAGGTAGCAGCTTCATATGATGCGACGTCGTGTTATCGTTGCAAGTCGCAACGATAACACGACGCCACAATTTGGCGTTTGGAGCCAAACGCCAAATTGTGGAGTTATAACTCTCGTTTGCATTCTGAGTCTGATCACCTTTAAAACGTGAAGTAAATCTTTCCTTGACAAATCTTCATGAATTGGTAATATTTCTTTCTGCACGTCGGAATGTGAAGGACTTGGATGCGGTTCAGACTCAGTTCCTAAGTGAGTTCCAAAAGGCTAAGTGCCTTAGCCTCAGAGCTAAGTACCTCCGCCTTTTGCCATGCACACCAGCTGTCATTGCCCGTTGGACAGTTCTCCTGCCGAGGATTTTTATCGATGGATATCATAAATGTAGCCATTGTAGCTTTCTAACCGTAATAGTTACTCAGCTTTTCAAAACTTCGGCCAATTTACAATTTCCATCGATTTTTGTAGTTATCCTCTCATGGCGAAGTCGAGTTTCCATTCTTTTTTGAACATCAATTACACACTCACTCTTGACTACTGCTGTATTGTTATTATAAGGATCGCTTTCCAGAAAAGCTTTGAAGGTTTGTGAGTCACCATCTTAAAAATTCACGTATTTCACACCATAGCAATCTTCTAACCTCATAAACATGTCTTTCAATGATGCAATCTCCACGTATCCCGCTGACCTGTCATGCGTTTTCTGGCAACTTTCTTGGTCGTGCTCTTCTTTCCAAGCTAAATATTCTTCAGAATCTTTAGATTTATTCTTCTACAAAGCACATAAATGACAGTAACTATTTTTCAATATGAGATTTACAACTTTCCCGGTGCAATACACAATTAGAGTCGTAACACAATTTAAATTCTCTCTTCTTCCAAGAGGCTGTTCAACTGTAACATCATCAAGTTACGTTGATCTGTGACTTGAGTACGTTGATTGCTGTAAAACGATCTTTAACGTGGACTACAAGAGCAATAAGTCAAACCGTTAATAGATTTCGAATACAAAGTCATACTTTTTCGTTTTACTTTTACTGTACACGTCTACAAGTAGAAGCAAAGTGAGGTCTTTCCTTTATTTGAGATTTGTGTTTTTATTAACTCTATATACACAGGAATACCAGGAAAAATTCATATCCTTGTATGTAATTCCTCTCCCAATACACTACAAAGTAAGATAGATTCATAGAATGACAGCTGCCCGATCCCGTTCAGCTTATCTGGCATCGCAACATTCAAAAGGCATATATCGGCCGTGCGGTTTACTCGACCGCGCTTCGCTTCTTGCCACGGAGAACATTTTGAGCATAGGTTTATGAGCAGCTAAATATTTGATTTCTGCACTAAAAAATCGAATTTTTGAACCGTTTTATGTGATTTCCCCCTTAACAAGGAAAAACACCGTTAATGGGAGTTGCAGGTTTTTGGGGTTTTAACGCTTTCGCTAGGAGCGTCGTCTATAGTCGACATCCACGCGACGATGTAAGTGTACGTATGTCGCCCATAGACGACATTCGCGTAAAGTCCTGTGTAAAGTGCAATGTTTAATTTATAAATACATTTTTTTGTAAACAATTTAAATATTTCGAAGTGCTTTTGCATAACACTTAAAGAATCGTACGATCAAGAATAAGACAAAGATGCACCGAACGATGTAAGTTCAAACAAATGTTCACCTAAGCCCGATGCACACTTTTTGGCTTAGTGCTCCACACAGTGACGCTACTCTGGCGGCACGTATCATGTTATCAAAGACAAAGAACGAACATGCAAACTTCAGCAAGTGAGAAATATTACTCACAAAGGAAATAAACAAAGAAATGTAATCCAATACTTTCATTTTCGCAGATGTTCAATATGAATCATAAAAGATATTGATGACTAATGAAGATATTGACAACTATTGAACATCTGCATTGTTTCATTCAACTTTTGCAACATTAGCATAATGTAGATATCGATAGCTATTGAACAGCTGCATGTAACATTTGCAACATCAGCATAATATTATTATAAAAGACCTGGATCAAGATTAAATAGAGCAGTTCATACATTAACAACCCAATAGTAAACCCGGTTAACAAATTATATTAATAACCCGTGAAGTATTAATATTTAATATAATAAATTATAATATAATAAATTATAATCCATGAGTTTTACTTACTTTTAGGCTCGTATTGAACCAAAAACAAAATTCACGGTGTCCCGTTCACCGTGGTCACTCCGACGGAGTGTCGTAGCGAATGGGTTAAAAATTTAGCCTCATATTTTCAAGACAACTTAGTTGTAAGTTGACTTAATGTCTGCGAACATAGCCAAAAATTCGATTTTTTGTTAACTTAATTCTTAAAATCTTCTCAATTCTACTTCCGAGAATCGCAGCAGATACGCGTATCTCACATGCATTATTATTCCTCAACCAAGGAACTATTCAATCTTTAATTATTATTTTTTGATCAGAAGCTTTTCTTAGATAAAAAAAACCGCAAATTTACATTTTCCACGTAGTCGAAAGACAAAGGCCGACAATTTGAGGACGGCGACGAATACACATTTCGGCATCTTTTTTAACATTCCGCCCTACAGCATTAATATTCTCTTCGGTACGCACATTTCATTGTCTCGTTAATGGTTTTGAATCGAGAGGAGTAAAATTAGTATGAAAACTATCAATAATTGCACGAATGCTTGCGAAATAGGTCGATTATGTAGACCTTAAAATGGACGTGGTGCTCTAACAACTTCGCGAACAGATTTGTTGTTGTCAAAGTAAATTTCGACACTTTGGAAGTCTTGTTCTGGCGTTAAACGATTCATGATGAATTGCCAAACCTTACTGAACAGAAATGTCAACAGAGTTTGACATTCTCAACTGTCAAATCATAGACAACAACCATCAAAACTTCTCCTGCAGCTTAATAAACACTCATTATAACTTGTTCGTTTGTTTTGTTTATCGCACAACGCTAAAACGAACAATATCAACCGTCTGGTGTATTAATTCTTATTATTCTAAATATGAGTTCAATTAATTATGAGAAAGTCAATCACGACTAATTTTAAAGATATCCAATAAGATTCATGATTAGAATTGAAGGTCAATGGTAATTGAAATTAGATCAGATTATAAGCAAGACTCCCTCCGGCTTTGCTAAGTGAAGCCACGTCCAATATGTGAGCAGCTGATAAGGAAAGCAAAATTGAGAACGACTGAAAATTATTTAAGTCAATAGACGCTCATGGATAGTCACATAGACGGGAATCGCCTTTTTATATAATCTTGTACCTCTGTGCTTTGAATATCACATGAATTCATATGAGTTAGTCTGTCAGTGACTTTAAACTGAGATTATTTTTGTCAAAATTGGATAGAGGATAGTACTACCAAAATTTTCAAAAGGGTGTGGCCAAGATATAACATTCCACTAAGACCTCGTATACGCTCATCTATGGTGCTGTGTTGACCGTTGGGATTTGTTGGGAGAACATACTTCATCACTGGAAGCTCTTCAAGGATAATTATTGGTTTCGGTGCTCTGAAACTTTCTGATGATATAAAAGACGCTTAGAATAAATTGACCACTTGTCTTCAACCTGTTTTTTCATTAGCAATGTCATCGTGACAGATTGCAGTTTGGAACTGATCTATGGAATAGATGGTTGGTCATTGTGATTGAGCACGTTTCCTCCATTTCGTCTGTGAGCATTCCTGCGATCGCTGCAACCTGGAGTTTACACGAGTCTCTCTAATTGACGGCAAATCAACGTTGAGAATTTTTGTCATGGTCTTTTAGCTGGGATTTCGAGAAATTCGATGGTTTTTTCAGGGTCTATTTGGTCTGTCTAATTGTTCGAATAGTTTGAATGATCAGTCACGTTTATATTTCTCTATTGTCTCGATTCTGATGTCCTTATGTATGCCCATGTTTTTAATATACCATGGAATTAAACCGATCCAGAATCCTATTCTGTAATGTCTTCAGTGCTTTCTTGCTTGACATTGATATCTGGCAAAACGCAAGACTGGCTCGGAGTCGGTATTATTACCTTTTTTGTAAATGAGGATTATATTAGTAAGGTTAAGGCGGTCGGATTTAAGGATTAGCTGCAAGGAATCAAGATCTCTGAAGCAGTGCTGTCACTTTTGTCGTATGTGTTCGTTCTTTGTCAGGTGGTGATCAAATGTTAAACCTAGGTATTTTGCTAGCTTTGGAGCCGTTAGAGGTTAGGCGTTTGTTGGATTTTGTTAGCGTCCTACCGCTAGAGGGTATTTTGATCTACGTCTCGTGATAAAAATTGTCTGCGTTTTGTCGTTGTTGATTTTTATTTTGCTTTTACTTCTGCTTCTGCTTCTGCTTGTCGTGCTGTATAGAAAAAAAACGAATCATCGGCGTAACGGCATAAGTGTACGTTATTTGGAAGGCTAGGTAAATCTGCTGTGTATAGACTGGATAAGATAGGTGAGATGGGTGATTTAAGTTTCAATTGATCGCATCCTGGAGTATAAATAAGATTACTTTTTCGGTGATTTTTGATAGAAAAGGGAGGAGATTTATAGTTCTCCAATTTGAAGGGAAGGTGTGATCTTCATCTTCGGTTTCGGTGGGATAGTTATAGTAGCCAATTTCCATGCCCTAGGCCCTGAATTCATTGTGTTTGTTCTTATCTGTAGAATATCGTCTGGAACCCACATTAGCATTATGTTTGTTATCAGGTCTGGACCAGGTGTTTTTCTTTTGTTGAAACCCAAGATAAGGCAAGGCTCGTGCTGATCAGCAAGGGGAAGGGAAACCCCGAATCGCCGTCAGCATACTGACCGTTATGCATGCTAGACACGGCCGGGAAAGTGCTCGAGAAACTGATAAAGAGAAGACTCGCAAACGTTATCCACGCCACTGGGGATCTTTCCCCAAGGCAGTATGGTTTCGGAACGGGACGTTCCACTATAGATGCAGTCGCGGAAGTTGTAAGTACGGTCCAACAGGCGGAGGCACGCAGTCGACCCAACCGTCGGGTAGTCCTTCTAGTGACGCTGGACATAAAGAATGCTTTCAACTCCGCAAGATGGACAGATATTCTAAAAGCCCTGGAAAACTCTTTCCAAGTTCCAGAATATCTGATGCGGATAGTCCGAAACTACCTGAAGGATCGCAGCCTGATCTACAACACGGTGCAAGGTTGTCGGAGTATGCTAGTCACAACAGGTGTGGCTCAAGGCTCCATCCTCGGCCTGGACTTATGGAACGTCTCCTACGACTTGAAGATCAGATTGAAGCTCAGACTTGAACTGCCGGAGGAGTCGCGACTGATCGGCTATGCAGATGACGTTGCGGCACTAGTGGCTGGGTGCACGGTCGATCAAGCGCAATTAAGGCTGAATGTACTAATGCGCCGGGTGGGGAGCTGGATGACCACTCACGGGCTTAAACTAACGTTAGAGAAAACCGAAGTGATCATCCTGACCAAGAAGAGGATCCCCAGAGTAAGAATGGTCCGAGTCGGGGACGCATTAGTAGAGTCGAAACTATCAGTCAAGTATCTGGGCTTGCTGATAGACTCTAAACTGAGTTTCTCGGAGCAAATTAAGGCAACGACAAACAAGGCTGCAGCAGGGGTCTCGGCAATTAGTCGACTAATGGCCAATGATGGAGGACCAAGTCCAACAATAAGACGTCTGCTAATGAGTGTAGTGCAATCTACGCTTCTTTATGGAGCAGAGATATGGAGTGAAGCTCTCAACAAGGAACTGAACCGAAAACGACTGGCACAGGTGCAGAGACGAGGAGCACTGCGGGTTGCATCAGCATACCGTACAGTCTCTGAGGAAAAGGAAGATGGACCACTCGGCTCATCAAAGACTTGAGATTGTGGCTCAGTCGAACGCATGGTGAGACTGATTTCAACCTGACCCAGCTACTGAGTGGACATGGTTGTTTTCAGTCTTACCTGCACAAGATATGTAAGTCACGGTCTCCAGATTGCATATTTTGCATTGGTGTGAAGGATGACGCCTGTCATACTTTCTTTTCGTGCAGAAGATGAGACAAAGAGCGCGGTGATCTTGCCGAAAAAGTGGGAGAGCTCAACCCAGATAGCCTAGTCGAAGAGATGCTGAAATCGTTTGACAAATAGAATCACGTGGCACATTACGCTCGGATAATCTTAATAACGAAAAAAGGCATACTTGATCGGCTGGAGGCGTCGAGGGTGAGGGTTTCCTTCTCTAGCAATCCTCCTCCTCTTTTCCATCCAACTGGAGAAGGAATCCCTGTAACTCGAAGGCACCAAAAGGCGTAAAATTGGGAGGCCTAGCCCGAAGTAATGTGTCAAATGGTTCCAGGCTAGGCACTTCGGTTGACAGGGCAGGTGTTTAGTCGGTAGTCCAGTAGGACTGGGAGTCCGACACTCAGGGCGTAAATAGCCTTCACCTCCCTACCCCCCAAAAAAATAACCCAAGATAATGTCCTTTGCCTCGTGGTGGTCTTGGGAGTGAAAACCAAGTTTTGGTTTTTTCAGTATTTTTTAGGCTTGTCTTGTGTTCTTGCTCGTTAGAATTGGGTCCATACTCCTCAATCTCATCCGGTACTCTTCTTAGGTTTCATATTGTTCTCTCTTCGTTTTAGGTTTCGTTACGTTTTAATTATGCCTGTTCAACGCATCTTGTTATACATCATCATATTGCAGTTTGTAGCGCCGTCTGTTTTGTCACGTTCCTGTTCGCCTCCTTTACTTCCTTACTAAGGTCGGCACTTATTTTGAGCGGTGTGTGTGAGGGATACCTGGAGTCCGTCAGGTATGATCGAGCCTGAAAATTAAGCGTGAAAATCACTGGGAATTATTTTTGTAAAATTTGCTGCCAAATACCAGAATCGCTCAGTTGATTCTTCCTTCGTTTCTTAGTCCTTATCTGCCGTTTCCAGTCTATTGTTTCCTGTACAGCCAGCACATTTAATTTCCACTGACTACCCTGTTATAATAACTTGCTAACAGAGCCAGTGTTGTTCAGTGAGCTCACATTGTAGGATCTAAATTCAAAGTCCTTTTTCGTTGGCGAGGCCTTTGCGTTAAGTGAAATCCATTCAGACTCTTTGTGCTGCGGGTTTCGTAACAAATGTTGGTTTGCTGGGGATAGGGGTTGGCCAGTCGCCAAAATCCACTTCGGTGACATATTTATTGATCCCATTATTAGGGTCCGAAGACGTTCATCCTCTTACCTTAGCGTTTATTATAAGTAAATGACCATCAGGTGGGGGTGTAAGTTGGGTTTGCTAATAGTACTGTGGTTGGTATTTCTCGCTACTCAATGTCACAATTTAGAAATCAATGGAACCACTCCAGGACTCCGAAGACTTTCACTACCAAATTTATTTTGATCTTCAAAGTAAATTATCTTAGGAAAGGTTCATTGATTTGTTTTTAAATATCAACACGTTTTCTATCAATTAGTTTGATACTTTTATTGATGGAATACTTGGAATGGATACTTTATATTGATGGAAGTGGCACACATGCTTAACAGGCTACAGTTAAAGGATTGAAGATTTTATTGCTCATTCATGCTTTCAAATAAAAGTAAATAAATTAGTTTACATGCTAATCAAGTGTGTCAACATTTTTTAATGTGTTTATTAAGCAAATTCGCCTAATGAATCTATGCCTACAAATAGCTCATAATGTGATCCACTTTTCATGCATCCATTCCGTAATGAAGACATAATCATAAATTGTTGACTTGTTCCGGAAACTATGAAGATTCCAATAGCTCAATCGAAACTTGTAAATATATTTCTCTTGTAATGAGACCCTAATTTATCGTTGAACTAATGACCATATGTAACATGAATCGATTACCACTCCCCAAGCACGGTATTAGCATCCAAATTTTCAAGAAGGAAGATCATACCTCTCAACAGTCCTCTCGAGTTTCATTAAGTGATTGATCCATTTCGCGGCTGGGGCCTTTGATCTTAACCCTTTTGCAATTATCTTAGTGCGATTCGCTGTTGGCTACCTACACTTTTCTTAATTTAAGATATTTGTGATGGGTAAGCATACGTTTCTTGTTATAAAGATATTGGATTGCCGTAGGCTATCGAAAATGGGAAAATGGGATCACAGAAGAAGTAAAATCCAAATGCAGTTGCAGTTTTTTGGACAGTTGGTGACCAGAGTTTTGGGAGATGGAACCATTTTTTAGCATATTTGCGCTGGATGTTGCGCAATAAGATAAAATCAAGTCCAACGAGCAGTCTTTTTTCAAAATATTGACTTAATCGTTTTGGACAACAGGCACTCTACAATTTGAATCGGGCAATATCTTGCATTGGAATCTATATCCAAAGTTTAGTTGCATGCTCTCTACATAAGAATGCGGAATTTCTTGTACACATATCGCGCATGCACCATCATGCCACAATGATCTGGAACGCATATTATTGATTAACTATCTGAAACTGATCCAATACTTCAATGTAACAGAGTGGTCGTTAAAAATTGATTTTGAGAGCCTTCAACAAATATCCAATTGAGTTTTAAATGGTGACTGGAAACTCTGCAGGCATGAATGTGTGTTAACGCTTCGCTTCTTTTGAAACGGGTCCATCGTAATTAATTTTGAGTCCCTCACACTCTGCACATCAATTTTGGGTTTCTTTGCAAAAAAATCGTGCAAGGGCCTGCTGTATATGTAATTAATTTGAGTTAGTGAAAAGTGGCGCTTTCGGCAGATCAATCATATAGATAATTCATGATTTCAATAACCGTCTAACCGCATATTAACGAAAATTACCGCCTTTAACTTTGGCTTGAATTCGCTAGAAATGGGGATTTTGAAAGTCAATTGTAAACCGAATGCATTTATAGCACATTGGTATCGTAAGGCAAACTGCGAACAATTTTGTAAGGACATAGTCTTAAGAAAAAGTTATAGGTGAGCCTGCATTCCCGTTTTGTATGAAGATTGCACACATATACATTAAAAAGACAGCATATGATTTCCTAAGTCATCTATCTTACCCTTATTATTATTGTCGCTATTATTACCATTAGTATTACCATTATTATTAAATCCCTAGTGCCATGCTCCGCGGGCAGTCGAAAGTCACAAACCGAACATCGTGGCTCAGCAGCTTCAAGACCTTCTTGCTGACAGGTCACCAAAATCGTCACCTGGAGACGATCTGATCACAAACAAAGCCGTCGACCGAAGTGAGGAAGAACGGCTAACAACAAACATAAGTACAAGCATAAACGTGATGAGAAATGCAACTTATGTCCAAAAAAATGTTAACAAGGATATTAAAAACGGGATTGACGAACTAGAAAGATTTTAAGAAAGGTTCTGAAAATAAAGCTCCCTTCACCGAAAATACTGATCCTTCGCAAAAGATAAAAAGGCGGCATGTAGCCCACTAAAACCTGATCGCAGGAAAACGGTAAAGGGGCTGACACCAGTCAAGACCAGAAACATCAGTCAAGGAGTGGAGACAGATGCTGATTTTCGATTAGTGCGCTCCAAACTGCAACAGAAGACTGCGAAAAAGTCAAAGCGCGTGATAGCAAACAATTCAAAACAGACGCCCAAAAAGCAAGAAAGCACAAAACACAGCGTGGTGCCTAAAAAGACCCAGCGCGAGTAGCGTAAGGATTTTCTATTGATCAAACCTGCAGACGGGAGGACTTACGCCGAGGTCCTCAAGGAGATTAAATAAAATGTGGAGGCCGAAAAAAGAGTGTCTGTATATGAACGGTAAGAGCGACCGAAGCTGGCCACCAGCTCGTAGAACTCGGGGTGGAATCTACCGCTAAGGACTTGTTCGAAAGCGCTGTCAAGAACCTCCTTGGCTGTAATGCAGATGCCAAAGAAGTAGAAGAATTCATTAGGCAAACCCTTCCTACGGCAGACAGCTTTAGAGTAAGACTAACGCCTACCAATCCTAGACGGCAAAGGGTCGGAATAATAGGCATCCCAGAGAAAGATGCAGTGCAACTCCTGACCAAGGAGAAAACTAAAATCGGCTGGGTTGTGTGCAGGATACGTCGGAGGGTAGGCCTAACTCAATGCTATAAGTGACACTTTTGATAAGTGACACTTTAAGTTTTTGACACGTTTCCTTGAACTGCAAGGGGCCATATCAAATCGAAACGTGCTACAAGTGTGGCACTCCTGGGAAGAGGAACCAGGTTGTACCTTGTGCAAAGATAAGGGACTGAAGCCTGAAGATCTGGCTCAAATTCGAGGAAGTGGTAAACGCCAGGAGTTCAAAGAGGCACTTAGCAATAGAAGAACGAAGACATGATCCAAGTCCTGAGGATCAACCTACACCGTAGCTCAACCCCAGAAGATTTACTCAACCAGGTTGCTGGAGAGAAAAAAGTCGACTTGTTGCTGATCTGACCAACACCACTACAAGGAGGAGGCTGGATGGTACTGTCACCGATTCGGCACCGCCGCCATATGAGTACGTGATAGTGCTCTACTCACAATTCGGACTTGCTCCAGCGGGGATGACTTTGTGCTCATTGGTTGTGCGGTTCTCATCCCTCAGAGAAAATAGGCGTTCTCTCTCTTCTAAGTATTATGGGAGAGATGTTGCCATCTAAAAACAATCAGAACTGCGTGTCATGCCACATTTGGACGGTTCTACTTATAAAGGAGGACATCATGGATCATCTAGTGGTGCAGAAGTAAGAAGGGCGTCTCTTACAGCAATCTCTCTCCTCCCTATACATCCCTGCTGAAAGAAATAATCGTACACCAGGTAAATAAATTTGCTACGTGCATTTAAATAAATCAACAATACTCGAGGCTCTTCAACGAGTTGACCACCCGATTTTTCAGAAATCAAACGATATTCGAACAGAAAAGGACTGCATTTTAAATTTTCTTCCAAAGTATTATTGGCAAAGTAGGTACCTGATCATTATACAATACTCAAGATGGGGACATTAACGTGGTTTCTATGTCCAACAACACGATTTCGCTAGTGTATTCTTTTGTTCGAGGATGAACCTTTATATTGAGGACCGTAAATGTAAAGGATACCTTAGGTTCATATTGGAAAACATGGAAAAGGATCTATATCACATTTAATTAAGGAAGGCTTCTGGGACTTAGGTGTGACTAGATTAAGTGATTAAATTTAAATGTCTACTATAAAAACTAACCTGCAGTTGTCCTAGAGTACTTTTTTTAGAAAAAATGAAAGGTGAAGGTTGTAATGTTTCAGGAAAAGCAGACAAAGTTGAGTTTATGGCAAGCGAAAACACAGTCAAGGTAAGTTTAATCTTTGACTTTATCAAATTAATCCTTCGATACCTAGATAGATATACCAAAACCAAGGGCTGCCACTGAACGAATAGTTTTCGATGGGGTGAAATCGGGGTTCCACGTCAGCGCTGAGGAAAGTACATTTAGACATAAATCACTAGGTGTCTTACTGTCATAAAAAAAATCAAGATAATTCTTTAAATAGGCAAAAATCACCTTTTAAATTAGAGAACGAGCCAGAAGACACAATGAGGCCATATCATGTGATGAAGGATCCTTTTGAACCCAAAGAATTTGATGTTTCGTCAAAAAGTCTGAGTAAAGTGTTCGAGAATTGACTAATGGAAGCACCGCTTTCCTGTTGCCCGCAACTCGGGATTCTAGCACTATGCAGCAGTGCCTAGATGACTGACGTCATCATAGTATTACTATTTGGTGATTGTGTGAACTATACAGTGCGTAATCGTGGGGCACGACAGGACTCCAACAAGTAAAGTAGTTAGTCACAATTATGACTGTAACGTTGCTGCCTAATCGCCAAGCTTTCTTTGAGGGAGTCCTTAAAGAGTCGCCAAAAATCACTCTTAATGTGAGCGTGGATCATTTGGTTCCTCCAACAGACTTGCAACTGTCAGTTGTCCAATATATTCTGACATTTGATACAGTCTAATCACTGGAGCAGTAAGTCATTCCGTAATTTCACTTATATTTAAAAGCTGAAGAAAACATAAATCACTACCTCACTACATTATTGCTGTAAGGAATATTATTTTCCGAGTGACAGGCACTATATACAAGCGGGTGAAAATACACGGATAGACATGAAGGCTCTAATATTTGCTCCTGCAAGCGCGCTTTATTTAAGTTGATCAGTTTTTCGAAAAAAAGATCGGATCGATGCCATATAGACCTCGTATGATGTATAAAGTAGCATTACCATGCTCTATGGCATAGCATGGTCATGCCATATGGCATAGCATGGACATGCCATATGGCATAGCATGGTCATTATTGACCATGCTATGGCATGGCACTCTATGGCATAGCATGGTCATTATTGACTTTTCCAGGGCCTAATATCGAAGATCAAGTTCAACTAAATGGATAGTAGACGAAAATTGTTGATTTTTTCAACGCAAGAGAATATTAAATAAAGTATCATAGATGGCCCAGGCTTCCTAAGATAATAATAAAAGGTCCATCATGTAATGTTCCAGACGAAGAATCGGAAGTCGATTTCATGGGGAACAACTGTTTTTCCAGATGAATTTGATCATGTAATGAAAGTAACGCCCAGAACAGACGACGGCGTTTGAGCTGGTTCTTGGAATCACAATGTCGTCAACGTTCAGAAAAAATAGAAAGTCATCTGACATTGATGTCTAGAGCTAGTTCAAAAGGGGTCGTCTGTCTCAGGCATAAGAATGGGTTAACACAGATCTTGAAACAGTGGTTTTGCGAGAGTTTCCAAGGTAAATAAATTACCACAGACTAATTTGAGATGAGTAACACGAATAGGCCACGGAGATTTCTTTGATTGATATCAATCCTGTAGCAATGCATGCTTGAAACAAAAAATGCCTCTCGAAATTGAATTATATTCAGCGAGAACATTGATCGCCTTCTGCAAATTAGAGCGATTTAATTCTACAGTACAATTCTACATTGTGCACTACAAGGTAATTGTTTTTAAAGATTGGTTCTCAATCTTCTTTCAGGTAAATTATTTAAAAATTTTATGAAATTATAGCTAAATTGAGCTTAAGGGGATATAACTGTGTGACAAAATAATGTCAAAAATATCCTGTGAAAGCGGCAAGGTCGTACATTGAATAGTTTTTGAATGGCAGCGTTCTAAAGATCGACCGTTTGCAGGTATAAACCGCTCCACCTGCCTATAAACGAAGTTTCAGAGTTAGTGTGTAGTTACTCGAATCTTTCGCACTGTAAACAGTACATAGGTAATGTAGGGGCCTATATAGGTGTACACGGTCCTTGTAATATAGTTTATTGCCATTTTAAATGTATTTTGGAGCCGTTAGGCACTGTTGTCGAAGCGTCTGTTCAGTTAACTCTCAGCAGTCGCACACTACACAACGATTTATTATCAAATAAATCGTCGTATAGTGTTTGTGATGCGACTTCTAGGCATCGGTATAAATGGACTGAATCTATTTTGTGGCTTGATGGATCTCCTCCCAAAATTTAATAATAATACTTTCGTTGGTTGCTTCCAAAATATAACTAAAGCTGCTGAAAGCATTTATAAATGTAGTACACAAAAAGCCATAACCAAAGAAAAAGCAAAAACTTTCCAGGAAGAAGGTTCAGATGATCGCTTAACAGTTTCTGTAGATGGTAGATGGAAAAAACGTGGCAAAACTTCAAGTTTTGGAGTTACAACTCTTGCGGGTAAATAAAGTAAAAAAAATTATCAATACAATCGTAAAATTATTTTTTAAGAGTTGGGAACTATGAGAAAAGAAAAAATAAAGTCATCATGAAGAATACGAAGAATGGTATGAAGAACATAACGATTACGATGCAAATCATGTTGGATCGGCTGGAAAAATGGAAGTTGACAGTGTAAAAGAAATGTTTGGCCGCTCAATCGATCAATACGGAGTGAAATACCCGTGCTACATTGGCGACGGTGATAGCGCCACATACAAAAATTTATTGGATTTAAATATACGATGATATACATATAGAAAAATTAGAATACTACTTGCACGTAAAGAAAAGAATGGAAACGCGATGCCGCAATCTAAAAAAAAAACAAACCAAAGGATTAGGAGGAAGGTGTAAGAATACGAAGAAGTTGACTGATCAAGTTATCAATAAATTACAGAAATATTCTATCTATATAGCCTCTTCATCCTGAGCTTTTTATTTGTTTTACTTTGTGTTGTTATAGTATGTCTCTGAGCTCAGCGTGCCTCATGGCATAGGCCTCCTCTAACATTTTCCAATGATGTCTATCACTTCCTACTCTTCTCTAGTATGGCCCCGCTGTTAATTTTATGTCGTCTTCCCTTCTTGTATTTTGCCTGCCTCTACTTCTTTTGCCGTCTCTAGGGTACCGGTTGGTAACGTCCTTGCTCCATTTTCCGTGTCTGCTCTGCATCATATGACCGGTCCACCTCCATTTAAGTTGGTCAATTTTTTCAAAAACATCAACAACTTTAGTTTTGGATCTTATAAACGTATTTCTGTGCCTGTCCTGACGTTTTGTTCCCAGCATGATTCGTTCCATTGCTCCTCGACAGTATTTTAGCACGCCTCTATGGTGTTTTGTAAGTGCCCAAGTTTCACAGCCATATGTCATATGGCAAGGCAAGGTAGGATGCAGGTGTTGAAGACTCTTCGTTTTATTCTATTGCTAATCTCAGTGGATTTCATTATTTCTTTTAAAGACCAATACTTTTTCCAGCTGTTGGATATTCTTCGGGTTCTTTCTTTGCTTGTCATATGTTTGTATGAAATAATTTATCCCAAATATATATATTCGTATACATATTCCAGAGGTTGTGCTTTTAATTGAATCTCGTGTGCTTCAAAGTTAGTTAGCAACTCATGAAAAGTCCTACTTTATTTAAGTTCTTTATCATTTTCTCCAATTTATGTAGGTTTTCTTCCAGTAGGATGATTTCGTCTGCAAATCTTAGAGTTTTTAGTTTTAGTTTTTTCCATTTATCTTTAAACCGAATTCTTCCCACTCCAATTTTTGGAATATGTTTTCTGATACTGTAGAGAAAAGCCTCGGAGACAATGGGTCTCCCTGTCGGACTCCACGTTCGATCTTGAAGGGTGTACCAAGAGATTCCAATTGAATTTTGCTTTGATTTTGCTGTATATGTTTTTAATAATATTTATATATACTTTAGGGATGCCTTGGTTCTCTAAGCTTTCCCATATTGTTTCGTGACTAATACTGTCGAAAGCCTTTGTGTAATCTATAAAGGCCACATACAGGGGCCTTTTGCCTCATTGTATTGCCTCATTGTATTTTTCTAGAACTTGTTTGACAGTGTGTATGTGATCTATAGTAGCAAAATGTCTTCTAAAACCAGCTTGTTCCTTTGTTATGTAGTGCAATATAATCTTCGAAAAACTTTATACATATTGGACATCAGGCTTATTGGTCTATAGTTTTCAATATCTTCTTTTGAACCTTTTTTATAAATAAGAGTTTTATGTGACGTTTGCCATTGCTCTGGAACTATGCCAGATATAAATACATCATTGAAAATTTTCGTCAGGATGGGAACAAGTTCTTCTAGAGTGACATTCAATATCTCATTGGTGATGCTATCTGGCTCTGAGACTTTATCCGACTTTTGACTCAGTATAGCTTTCGTAACTTCCACTGCTAAAATTTCAGGTTCAGGTACAGGAGTTGGTTTCAGTTCTAATTTAGGAGATTCACACTTATTTTGTTCCACCTTTTTGTGTTTTCTAGATTAGAGATTTTTATAAAATTCTGTTGCTAGGTTGCTGATGTGTTTTCTATTTGTTATTTTAGTTCGGTTTTTTTTCTGGTTAGGAATCCACAGGTTGTTTTCACGTAGCTCTTTTAGGGCTTCTTTGTTCCTCCTGTTGCAATAATATGTTTTTCTAGTACTTTAAGGCCCTTTATATTCTTTCTTTTCTAATATTTTCCCTGATTTTCTTGCTTAATTATGTTATTCTTTTGATATTTTGTGTCTTCTTTTAGAAGATAGAGAGCAAATACTTCTTCTCTCCTTTATAAGCTGTAATATTACGAAATATTACGAAATATTACAGAAATATTGATGTTGATGAAATGTACAAAGAAACTCAGGCAACCTTTTATCACTTATCTTCATCAGGTAAAAATCCAAACCATCAAAATTGCTCATTAGGTGAGAGTACCTGGTGTTCCTATCGTCGCGCGGAAACTGAAGGAATGGACTTATCAAAGTTCAAGCACGATTATTTACCGCTTGATAAGAATGTTGCGGAAGCTACTGATTTGAGTTCAAGGGAATTGCTAAAGCGATGCAAAGGAGAAAAAACACAAAACAATAACGAAAGTTATAATGAGTTGCTATGGCACTTTGCTCCAAAGCTCCTTGACAGCTGGATGAAAACGATTGAGCTCGCTAATTTCCTAGCAGTTTCAATATTTAATGATGGTTTTTATAGTATTTTAAAGCTAATTGAAGTATTGGGCGTGGTTATCGGCCAAGTTCAAAGAGATGACAGCCGAATCAAGCAGGCAGAGATACGTCACGCTGTGTCCTCAAAAGAGGGACGAACAGCCCGGAGACAATCATTAGCCTCTCAGCAGGCATTTTTCCAGGAAGAACAAGGTGTATTGTATAGGTCAAGCATAGCAGACTCGCAATTTTTATGGCTAATATAATTTTATCTAGGAAAAATCGATAGTTGAAACTTTAAACGCGTTTTTTTCGAAACGAAATTTTTCAAAATTGCTGACATCATAACTCAACGAGAAATTAACCGATCAACTTCAAATTGAAACTGAGTATTCTTGAATATATTTACTATACAATGACCAGCGGTTTTTTTGATTGGTTGAAAATTGTCAATTTGGCATTAAAAAACGACGATTTTTAACCCCAAAAACGACACTTTTTCAGAATTACGCCATTTTGCTAGTTTTTGATATTTTACAAAAAAACTCAAGTCATTGTATAGGAAATACCTTCAACTTCAATAACAATTTTTTTGTTTCAACCACTCATTCGGCCGGAATCATGTCAGCAGTTGGAGAACTTTTTTGGCGCCTCCGCAGACAGCACATAACTCCGTTATTTTTAAAAAGTTTAAACAAATATTTTTGTAAAAAAAAATTTTAAATATAGCTGAAGATATACCTTAGTATGTACAAAAACTTCAAAACATTTTATCGAGTACTTTCTTTTGAACAAAGTCCCGAAAATCGCCTAATTTTTTATGGGTTACGGGTATGGGTTACCCTTAAGTTACGTTAAGATAATTTTTTGTTGTTTTGGTGGCATAAAATTCAATAAATTTTATCAACGTGATGAATTCAGTGTTATCAATGTTCTCTTCTGACTCTTATGGATCGTTCCTTTAAATATCTAGAAAAGGAACCTATAACCTGTCTATTGAAAAGTAAATGCATATTGAATAATTATTTAGGATACCAGAAAACAGAAGGATTAACTACCTTTGATTGTCTCCATACATAAAGAAATACGTTCAAGCATTGTTGCTTGCTTATTAATCCAAGATTAAACAAAATCCCACTATTGATATTCACCGTCCGCGAGATACCACCAATTTAATTCGCTTGCATAAATATCATTCATGCCAAAACTAATTCAATGCATTCACATCTAATCTTAATGACCCTCCGAGCCACAGGTGGCCTCGTATCTTAATTAAATTATACGACAGAATGGAAATATTCTCGATTTATCTCACCACTTCGAACCAATCGTTAGATAAAAGCTCAAATAGAAATCCTATTAAGGACAATTAACACCTTGAAAATTTCCACCCAAAAATTTATGATGGTTGGCGTTTCACATCGTTTTCAAATTTGTGTTTGTTTGCATCTGAATTGAGTGGCTGAATATCTTCGGTATGTTTTATTTCGAAATGTGTTCACTCGCTCATCCGTGAACATAAACGCACGCGAGTGCGTATGCAATATCATCAGCGGCAGATGCGTTTGATGTCCACATATCTTGAGAGACCTTTCCGAGAATATCTAAATGTGCCGTCTTTAATCTAATCCCGTCGCGATTGATATGAGTAGAGTGTCAATGAAATTGTTGAGACGATGCATGACTGACGATCATTTATATTAAAATCTGTATCTCTACGATTTGATACAGGTATCATTAGCACAACTTTAGATAAGTTAAGTTGATTCGAGAATGGTTGTAAAAAATTTTGGTGGAATATTTAGATTTAATTGATACAAAATAGACAGCGAAGCATGAGGCATTGACCCATGGGTCATGATAAAGGAAATACTTTAGGCATAGCAATGCCTGAAACTTGAGATATATTTATCAGTTGGTTCGACATCAGTGTCGCTACTGTTCCATTAGATAATGAAGAAACGACGAAGAACGCCAGAGAAGCATGAATTCAAAACTTTGATAAGCTTAACCATGAACATCATCCTCAAGTAGGCTACGAGTGCTGTTTGTTGAAATGAAAATGCATCCTGCAAGATTTATACAATTGCTTTTTGTCCCAATAAGATGTAAGTGGTATCTCAAAAACCTTTCACATTTAAAAAAATGAAAATTAAAAAAAAGACACAATGAAAATACAGTTATTTTCCGATTTGCTGAAGATAATAACCTCTCATGTTTTCGCCTCTGCCATATCCTTAGCGTCCTTTGCAGTCCTACCAGTCTTCCTTTATACCGCCTCGTACATCCTCATTTCACAATAATTCATCCCTAAACTACCCGCGAAGCAGGCTCTCTACCATCCTCCTCTTCTTCGAACTCCGAGGAAAGGAACGAAAAAGGAAGAAGAAAGAAGGAATGGTAGAAGGAAAGGAACAGCGCCTTCTGTTTTGTTCAGCAAAAAGCACTATTTGTGCTGATCTCGCGATAACCATCGCCGTCAACTTAGAGAAAGTGCAGTATGCAGATGCAACGCACCAAGTCTACTCCTTCAACTTTAATAGTCCAAGTATCTCTTCCACGAAGAATTCTCATTTAGAGCATTATTTTTGTTGAACTAGACCCACCGATGTTGGCTATCGAGCCACTTAAATACGTTTGTATCGATGAATTTGGTTGACAAATTTCCCGGTCGATCGTCAAGCCAATCTTTTTAAATGTGTTCTTAGAAACGAGCATCAGATCTTCAATATGAACGCCAGTGACTTTATGGATCCTTCAATAAGAGTTCTTCAGTTTTTCCTAGGTTTCTCTCAATCGATCACTTGACGCAGCACCTACCATGCTTCCTCGATTTACACCTCTTCAATTGTAAGTCGGGAATCTATGCCTAATCTATGCTATCGTAGCTGATCAAGCGCGATTCATCCAGTATTTTAGAGTTCTATGTCTAGGGTGGATCCTTTGCGACTCGTGATATGACATTATTTCACCGATTCGCCTTATCGTAAGCAAAGTGTTATAACAACAAAGCGACGACACTCTTGACCTAAAGGAATTCAACCAATATTTATAGAAAACTTAAATAAAATCAACATCGAATAAAATAGTGACATAGTCAAATAATTTCTCGTTCGATTGTCATTATTCTGTCGAGCATGAATGACGCTTTCAAATCACTTGTGAAAAGATGCAACGCATCTAGAATCCTACTAAAACTTGCTTCCGCACTTCCCTTTTCCAAGGTAGTTCCTTACCATTCCCATTAATTTCTTCTCCGTTTTCTAAGCCTCGTGCACGGCGTCATGAGCAATTCCTTATTATGTGAAATTGAAGGCGTTTTTCTTCGCATTGAGCGTAATGATTAAAACGATTCGACTTGAGTTCGAGTTTTGTGGTTTTGTATTCTCTACGGATTGCATCAACTACTTCCACCACTCTGTCGATGGTAACTATCACGCAGCACTAACACTTTGGAGGAGCGATACGAAAAAAGAGATAAAGCGAGTTTCGCAAGGTAGAGAGAGCGAGAGTAAAAATTAAATGACAGGTAAGTATATGGATCAATCAAACTGCATGAATTAACATTTTAGAAATGTTAAAAAATATTATTTAACATCCCACCGCGCCTTCGTCTTTAAAAGCAATCCAAATTAAAAAAAATGAGTTCTGTCCACAAATACCAATGCATATAGAAGTACGCGATCTTTTTAAATTGTCGAATTGTCCGTCTTTTTACTCCTTATTTATTCACCAACATCTATTTTTCCTTTTTGAAGAATTACCCGTCAGATTTCTAATTCATCAATATCTATTTTTCCCCTTTAAAGTAATCCCCGTCAGATTTTATGTATCAACATCTATTTCTCCACTTCGAAGTAATCTCCATCAAATATTTTACAAATGTGTCAACTTTTTTTCCAGTCCTTGAAGCACTTCAAAAACTCCCTTCAAAGTAATTCCCGTCGGATTTTCATCTATCAATATCTATTTCTTCACTTTCCCGTAATCCCTACCAGATATTATATACATATCTCAACGTTTTTCCAATCCTCAAAGCACTTCAAAAATCATTTTTCGTGATCTTGTTCAGCTCCTCATTCGATGCCGTTTCTATCACCTCAATTGTGGCGTTCCATCGTCTTTTTACGGGCTTCTTCAATTTTGGGAACGAGAAACAGTCACAGGACACTGCACCGCACCCCTACAATTGACCAGAAATGTGAGCAAAACCTTCTCATTCGACTGAACTTCTTTCGAACTTTCGCTCGTTCGGCAACTACCATTTGTATGATTATGACTTTGTTTCCCCGTCAAAATTATAAGCCCATAATTCTTCACCAGTTATGGATCTGTGGTGCAAATTCGAGTCTTCACTGACCAATTTCAATGGCTTCTTCTCAATGTTAATGCGATGCTGTTTTGGGTCGAAATTGAGAAATTATGTCACGACCCGTCTCAAGCAATAATTATTGGTAAAAATCGAATTTTATGGGCCAATCGATATTTTGTAACTTTTCTAACGGTAATTTGACAGTTGGCCAATACTTTTTGCTTTATGTCTCAATCAGCATTCATAACACGTCCGCGCACTTAAAGTTGTTGATCACACGAAAATTGATACCGATTCTTTAATCCGTTTCTTGAAACAAAAAAACATCGAAGACAAGCCAAATAGCTGTCAAAAATTAACTGATTATTCAAAATGGCCGAAGGTGTCAGAATAAATGAGGGACATGAGTACCAAAGAAATGCCACAAGAACATCAACATTTAAGCTTCTAATCCTTTTTGAACAGAACTTGTACATCGGTCGAATCCCGTTAATGTGCTATATCGAACCATCACCTTAAAGGCTCTATATTTAAGAAAGGAAACTATTAGATTTAGTAAGTATGTGCGAGGAGGAAAGTGACTGTCTTAGATATGTTTTCCAATGAGTTAGTTACCATCGTTTCTGTGATATCGTTGCGCATTTTAGTCGATATGTTATCGTAATTATGAATATGTGAGCGAGTTTCTCTGCGTTCTACTTCATACAAGTGAGTCAGCTGATCCCTTGCATTGTAGAGTGGGTAGGGAAGGTGGTGACATTTTTTCTTTTAAATATCTTATTTAAGCTCCAAAGTCTCCTTGCGTTATAGTCTAAACTGTGGAGCATGTAGTTGCAGGACTGATTCCACAGGTTTGTGCCACTTTTAAGAATTACTATAGTTATTGTGTTTACGCCTAACTTTCAAGCTGGACCCCTTGATCCTTACCACAATCTGCTTAGCTTGTTTCCATTGTGAATAAGCATAAGAGGTTTTACATTTACGTTTGACACACTGCTTTCTATAGCCACCAAATAGTGTTCCTAAATCCATTAATGTTTTCTTCTACAGCTCGTAATAACCTTCCGTCTGTTTCTTGAAGCAACACATGAACATTTATGTCTTTATTTCAGTAAATGTTTGTTACATATGTGGCTTAATATCGAAGTTTTTTTAAAAAATAAAAACAATTTGAAAAAGTACATTCAACATCGATGTACATATGTACATATCAGTACATATGTCTATTCCTACATGGATATGTTTGTATATTTTTACTATTGTACTGTAAAAAAATCAGTTATATGTGATTGACGACTGAATTTTCGATTTTGTTTTTCACTGTTATACAGAGAATCGGCTATATATTCACTGCCTTTTAACCCTTTGCACTCGTATGTCACACTGGAGATGACAATATTAATTTACTCTACAACTCGTAAGTCACACTGGTGGCACACTGGCGGAGGTGGCAATATTAATGTATGTCGGTAGACAATATCACTAACTAACTGTTAAATACATTGCGGCATTCGAGATCTTACATAGTAATATTTTGTCAAGTTTTGTTAGTCGAGTGGAAGTCGTACACGGTATTTCTTCTCTTTGTATAATTCAGTACACATATACTCCCCCCTCAAAATGGATTTTGATGGATTAGTGGCAGTAAGTCTGGTTAATGACAGTGAACTTGAATTTACTAATATAGATATGCGATATGCGAAATGTATAATAAATGAAATAAATATACGTTGAATGTGAAATAATAAGTTGACACGCAACAACTTTGAAAATAAATCGAGTGCAAAGAGCTAAATAGGAGCGCAAGACACCCAAAGAATTTTCAACCAATTCCTTTGAAGGCGGTTGTTGGAAATCATCTTCTAATTCCTCCTTCGGCGTGTCACTTTGACAGTCATCTTCGTTGTTCAACTGTACTAGTTTGAGTTTGCAGGACTCGATATATCTTAATCGGTAGCAGACTCCGAGTTTATAATATCGTCACCCATAGCTATATAATCATTGATGGTGCTACCTTCTTCCATACTTTTAATATTTGTCCAAGCTTCACTCTTTTCTTTGAGATGTTCACAAACAAAACTAAGGGATTTGCATCCTCTTCTTCCCGTTCGTAAAACTGACCCACTCGAACTTTTTTTCAGATTTGAGGTCAATATTCCTTGCGTTGTTTATATCGAACCAAGCGTTATCGCTTGGTTAAGCGTTATATATCGAACCAAAGTCGGCGCAAGCACTAACTCAAAATATATTCATCCGATCTTTTTTAAATAATGAACACTTATTCTTTACTTAAATAACGAAGTAACCAAGTCGAGATATTTTGTTATTGATCGTTAGATTTATGCTGTGGACCGCAAAAGAATTTATTCAGAGATGTCTATGAAATTTGGCTGCCATTGTCTGCAAAATTAATATTTTATTATGTACCTTATGCAGAAATCATTTAAAAACTGTCAAAAAAAAAATATGCTGAAAAGATGACAAATTTACCATATTCCCCTTTAAAGGTTAATTGTCTAAATTTTCTAGTAGAATCCAATGATATTCTTGTCCTTGGAACCTTCCGTCGTTCCCCGTCACTTCCTTTGAAGAGAACGTCCACAGAGACGTTTTGGCGGTGCGCCATCCACCGTGTGATAGTCCGTTCCGAGTTTTGTCGGTGTCAAGTGTCCTTATTGATAGGTCGGTCGTTTAGGCGAGAAGGTAGGTATCCTTTTATGCAGGTAGGAAGGCTTTATGATTTGATCGCGGGCTTCTTTGTCTGTTGGTGTCGTATGGCGCTTCTTTTGACACTTGTAGAATAGTTTTAGCGGCACGAAGATTATATTCGAATGAGTGCTTGTAAGTTCAAAAAAAGGACAAAAATAATAATTTTATCCCCGTTGGAACACAACATTTCAACGGAACAGAGACCATTGCCTTTTCTAAAATTAATCTTTCGGATGCAGGTAAACCGCTCAAAAACGATGTGGTGAATTTACTAACCGCAGAACCTGACCCGCCTGCATATACCAGGTGCGAAAGTTTAAAATGTCATTTTTTTCATGAAAAAAAAGCAATTGTTTAGGAACAATAGCATAACATTTTTTATTCAAAGTAATGCTCGCTTTTTACACATTTTATCCATTTCTTGGGCAATTTATGGATACAATTCCAAAAAAGCTTCAACTTTCACTTATATCCATTCATCGAACCATTTTTGTACATCTTCGCCAGTCCTTAAATGTTGTTCAGCCGGTGCGTGCCCCATCTATGAGAAGAGGTGATAATCAGAAGGCGCCAGGTTTGGCGAATACGGTGGGTGGGGTAGGAGTTTCCAAGCGAGGAAATCGTTTCTTTGACCACTTTAGAATGACTGATGAATGAGTGACGCTGCAGAATGACTTTGCCGTGTCTTCGAGCACATTCTAAATGGTATGAACGGCCAACTGGCGTTAACGGTATTAACTGTTTCGCCGGGTTTGAGATGCTCGTAGTACACCACTTACTTCTGATCCCACCACACACAAAGCATTGTCTTCCTTCCAAATCGAACTTGGTCTTCTGGAAGGACAACCTTCAACATCGGTTGTGGCGTTGAAGGTTGTGGCATTACCCATGATTTCATCCGTTTGAGATTCTCAATACATATCCATTTTGCATCGCCAGTTACAACCCGATGCAAATAAACCCTTTCTTTCGTGGCGTAATTGCAGCTTTTCGCACACAGTTGTACGTCTTTCCATCTGTGGTTCGTTCAGTTTGTGTGGAATCCATTTTCCAACCTTAAGAATCTTTCCCATAGCTTTCAGGGGATCGGAAATAGCTTGCCGAGTGACATTCAACTGTTCCGCCATCATTTGTTGTGCTTTATATCGTCTTCGTCCAATAATGCTTGTAAGTTGTCGTCTTCAAACTTTTTTTTCTAGATTTGCACGTTTTTTGTCAATAACATTGAAATCGCCACTTTTGAAACATTGAAACCAACGGTTACAAGTCTTGTCGGATGACGCAAGATCGCCGTAAGTCTTTACAAGAGCTCGATGACTTTCCGATGCCGTTTTCTTTTGATTGAACAAGAAAATCATTACATGCCGCAAATGCTCTTTACTTGGCTTACAATTCGACATGTTTAAAACGAAAAAGAAGTATTCTATTAAGTCGTAATTAACTAAACGAAAGTGAGATTTGTAGCGAGCTGTCTTATCAACAAAATGGCGCTTTGGGTTCGACAGGTTACTTCAATAGGTTTCATGCGAAACGGCATTTTAAACTTGCGAACCTGGTATACGTCAAAGACAGGCTAAAGTCGGCTTCAATTAGGGGAATCTCCTAGAAAATTCAATTTATCGTAGTTTGAGTCAAATACAGTGGAAATCGCTTTTGTCGTCTTCCAACGGACCAGACTTTTTTGCCTTTGTAACCGATAGACTTTCTATCCGATATCTCAAGATTATTGAAGAAAAAGGAAATATTAAATAAACACGTACAGAATATATGTACAGTCGTTGCCACAATTATTTACACAATGCGAATTAAATAGAGAAGAACAGAATCAAATCGAAATAACTTTTACAAATAATGTTATATCAAACCAAAATTTATTTCAGGATATCATTATCATTTTCATATTATTTTGGTGAAAAAATAACGAAAATAAGTCTCGCTGGAAAATAAAACAGAAGGAAAACAAAAATGCTAAAAATATTTGCACACACGATCAGGGTGCCAAAATTATTTACACAGCCACTGCAATTTAGTCTAGGAAAATAACGGTTGTTGTTATTTTCTATTTTATGGATAAATGAAATAAAATAGACCTTTGCAGTCATTACAGTTTAGGTTTTGTGCTTGTCAAGTGCTTTTAATACTTGAAAATGCCTAAAAAATTGGAACTTTCAATTGAATCACGTGCTGCAATTATTGCTGAACATGAAAACGGTGTTTCGGCTGCAAAAATTGCAAAAAAATATAAGTGCCATAGACGCACTATTTACTACCAATTGTGCAAACAAAATAAATTTAAAAGTGTTAGAAATAGACCAGGAAGGGGAAGAAAACGTGTGACAAGTGAAAGGGAAGATAAGAAAATAGTTCGATCCGTGAAAGCAAATCCGTGTCAAAATATCGGGAACATTTTAAAAGAATTCAACAATACTAGAAATAAGAAAATTTCTACAACAACAATTCGGCGAAGGCTTAAAGAAAATAGAATAAAAGCATACGTCATTCGTAAACAGCCACACATAAGTTTAAAAAATTGGAAACTTCGATTGCAATTTGATTTGGAACACAGAAACACGCCAGCGGAGTTTTGGAGGCAGGTTTTGTGGACCGCTGAAGCAGCAATGTCCCTAGATGGGACATATGGCAAGCACTACTATTATTCCGAGACAGAACAAAGAGCAAATAAAGCAGTCAATGTTCCAACACGGCGTTCTAATGGTGGCAAAATTCTTGTTTTGGGGTGCATTACATACAACGGCATTGGTCCAATCGTTCGCTGCCCACAGAAGATGTCCTCGACGCATTATTTGGAGATACTGAACAATGTTGCGATTTTATCGGGAGATCAATTGATTGGCAATAATTTCATCCTGCAACAGGACAATGCTCCAATCCACAAAGCTAAGTTTATAACGAAATACTTGTCCGATATCGGACAGAATCTCCTGAAATGGCCCCCACAAAGCCCGGATTTAAATGTGATTGAAAATTTGTGGCACTTGATAAAATCAAGGATTCCTCAAAAAATCGGAAAATAACCTGAAGAAGCATGGAGAGACACAATAACTGCTTGGAGCGCAATTCCGACCGAAACATTGCAGAGCTCAATTGATTCTATGCCTAAACGACTCCAAGAGGTTATTAATGCAAAGGGAGGGAACACGACGTATTACATAATTGTTCAGCACACTTTCGATACTAAGGTAAATAGCATTATTTGCTTTTTTTCCAGACTTATGAGAAACGAGAAACCCCAACCGTCATGTGCAAATAATTTTGGCACCCTGATTGCGTGTGCAAATATTTTTGGCATTTTTGTTTTCCTTCTGTGTTATTTTCCAGCGAGACTTATTTTCGTTATTTTTTCACCAAAATAATATGAAAATGATAATGATATCCTGAAATAAATTTTGGTTTGATATAACATTATTTGTAAAAGTTATTTCGATTTGATTCTGTTCTTCTCTATTTAATTCGCATTGTGTAAATAATTGTGGCAACGACTGTATATATACAACTTAAAATGTATTGAAAATATAGATATAGTTATGCATTGGCGAAAAAACATAATGTTTTATAAACACATTTTTCATATTTTTTTTAAATAATCATTAATGGCACTCAAGGAAAGGACAGAAAATCCTTTCCTTGAGTGCTTTCTTAGTTGCAATTTTCTTCCAATGCAAAAATAATGGATTTTGAGATATTATCTGAGATATCATTTAAAGAAATAAAAGGCGATACCGTCTCTAAAACAGCAAAACCATCGCTCAAGGTGGGTACAACATGCGCTTCGGAGTTTTCAGCTGCCTCATTTGGATCAGATTCGACCGTTGAATTCTCTGAAAGAGCAAAAGTATAAAATGATCTATAAAATGGTCCCTTGGTCTATCGGCTGTAGAATTGCTTTATTATTTGGAGGTAAAAATACTAACTTGATTTTTGTTATTCTTGTAATAGCACCGGTAAAGTGTTCACATTTTTGAAGCACCTTGGCTTTGCGTATTTAGCGACCACTAAAAGTTTCCTTTTTGCTGTACCGCTCATATTTGCTGCAACCATAACTGTAATCCTTTCGTTGGATAGTTTTCCACCACTGCACTTTTCCCCTTTAAATTTCATCGTTTGATTTGGAGTCAGTTTAAAAAACAACCCAGTCTCATCTGCATTAAAGACCTTTAATGACTTCCGGGAATTCAGTTTCTGGTCATGTGTCTGTCATATCCTTGGGAATAGCTTCAGATTCACCACAAATTTTTCGGATGATGATGGGAATCACTTATAAGTTCTAAGTGAAAATGGAAAAATTGATCTACCAAAAACTTCTGAAATTGAAGATGATGTCATGTCTTTCCGAAATCTTTGTATGAAATCTTAAAATTTTTCCCCTTCATATGAGCAAACGCAGTCGCTTTGTTCTGTCGAATTGGCCCGTTTATTGGTATATTATTTGGCCTTTGTTGTTTGAACCACACTAAAAGAGCTTCTTCAATATCGGCATGTGTACTGCATCTTGCCCTTTTATTGCTCGAACACCCTTCATTAAACGAATTTTCTACGCCTCTTGATTTTTCTTGATTGAGGTTCTAGTGGAGTTGCTTATCCCTAGATCTTTGGCGTTTTCAGCGTTTGAATCTCTAGCTTCCAAACGCCATAGGATGTGAGCTTTTTCCTCCATTGGGAATACTTTACCACACGTCATACTTCACAACATTTTATCTTAAAATATTTCACAAGCTACGGAAAAAAACGCAGGTCATAGGCACGACCAAATCCTAAAGAAAAGACTGGAGCAAAGTTCAATACGCAAAACAGGAGATTATTTGTAGTGGGAACATCAAAACATTTGGTAATACGAAGAAAATTTTGAGAATGACACGTGGCTGCCTTTGTATCTGATAAAATCCAATCTGGGAGCCAGAAAATTTGGACATTATAGGCGATTCCGTTCTAAACGATACTGTTGTAACCGATACATATTAACATTATTAGGATAGCCGACAACCATCTAGAAAGAGACCTTATAAGCGATATGCCTTTGTATCCGATGCCTTACTAAACTATTTCCACTGTTTTTCTTTCGAGTTGTTAAGATATACGAGTAACCCAGGTTCGAGTAATCAAGACAAGTCAACCATGTGACTGAAAAATCATTTCGTTTGATATATCGCGAGAACAGTCGAAAGTTGCTTGAATATCAAGGACATATGAGCGAAAACTCTAAGATGATTGTAGTAAATGGGTTTAAGAAAACTCGAAAAGATATTAATGCACTATTACACAGGAAGATTATCTAGTTTAGTTGTAGTGGAGACGTTTTTCTGCCATAAAGTTAAATGTTGAAAAACAGAAGAAAAAAACGTCTCTCTCAGCCCGGAAACAATTACGTTTTGAAAATCTTGAAGGATTCATTCACTCGTTGAAAAGTTTACTAATTCATTCCAATATATTTTTGTTCCCTTTTCATTTCTTTTTCTCCTTTCTTTGCTTTTTTTCACTTTACAATAAAGTTTTTCTTGAGGGATACTGAACTGTTGGAAAATTCAGAATGTAGAAGAATTCAGTAATTGAACTGTGAAAATGAAAATCTGCATTCAAAACCAGCGCGATTGTTGGAAAAACAATTGCATAGCCTGAATCTACATTTCTTTTCAATTACATCAAAGGAAAGAAAGCAAAGGAAGCATTCAGACCAACGGAACTATGCAATTTTTTTGAGTACGTCTGGCTTTCTCTTGAAACCATGATGGCGCAATAAACATTCAAAATAATTATCATTATTTAGAAAGGTAACAAGTAAGTAGCACTTTATTTGCACATCCATTAAATGTTTATCTCCGCAGCGACTCGTTTGCACAATTCATGCGAGTACTCGAATGTAACTCCTATGGCAAAATTTTACATGGCTCTCATTGGGCTGAGTCCCACCTATCTAGCGATTATTGACATCTACCAGATTCATATGACTAATTATACTAAACAAACCGGACCTGTCCCAACGAACCACCCGAGATAAATGTTCGTCCATTTCTTAAAACGTCCGTAACATTATCTAAGCTTTCGCAATTCCTCCGTCACCATGAGCTAAGTACCATCAATAACGATCCTCCACTTTGGTGATTCGAGGCCCCAAAGGAAAAACCTATTTGTGGTACACGAGTGCCTGCGGTAAAATAGCTCAAAGTCTTTTAATAAACAACAACCCAAGTCGTGTATCTATCTAACGAGCTAGCAACATTAGATACATGCACACTCATACGTACAACCTGCCCAGGTAATTAACAATAAATGAATTCAAGTTATGACAAACATGTAATAATGCGGCGCTCGAGTGTAAAGCGTTTGTATTGGCAATTAATCCATGTCGCTGTTTGTTATGATATCAAAATGGTTCGTGGCTTTGGCTTAGGGAATCAAGGAGGCTTAAGAACGTGTGTCGATTAGTTGCGAAATAATAATTGAAAATATTTTGATCGTTATTTTCCGATTTCAATTGACAACCTTCGACGCAAGTATAAGTATCTACACTAGACCATTACAACTTCTAACAGCCAGCAAGCCTTCGCAAACTCGATGGAAAATGAAAAACTGGAGTTCGTTCCACCAAAACCAGCCTCTGCTACTTCCTAAGATAAAACGCAATCAGATCCAATTATAAACTTTCAAATTGAAGCAAGTAGACACGAATCTACTGTTCATGCATGTACTACGCTCAGGTGAGTTGAAAGTGCGCAATATGATAAACCAGGTGTCAGACTTATCGAGCAATTCCATCTTGGAAACTGAATTTGAATGTATGCTTGCCGTACTCGCACCACTAGATTGTAGTTCTCAAGATACAATCAATGGATAGAGGAAATTAGTTTCTTGTAGCAGCAATCAATTGAAACTTGGCGCCACATATCGTTCGTTGGCAATTACCGTACGACCACATACTCCAGAAACTTTTGCTTCTGAACAGACTTTAAAGAAAGAAGTTGGTTGGGTTGTGTCGGTTAAGGCTAGGACAGCATACTCTAGACCGCTCAGCATAAAATTCTTTCAAGTACTAATTTTTGCTGCATGTCGATGCACTCTGTGTTTTGTGCTTGAAGCCATTGGAATTTTTTGACACCTTTGCGATCTTACCGAAGCATCGTCTTTGCCTTTGAAGCCCATAAAATGGAAACTTCACAACATAATACTGGTCAAATCAAATCAGATGCCTAAAGCAGAAACTTCTTGGCTGACAAAAAGTGTGAAAAGGAAAAATGTTAAAGGTCTAGCTTCGGCCAGATGCAATAACAATGTCCTCGACTCGAAAAATCTTGTCAGGATAAGTAGTTTTGCGTGTTAACCAAGTACAGGCTTGTCAAAATGTATCTGGAATTTTTGAAAAACTCGATACCTGCTAGGTTCAGCAATTAAAATGACTCTGAAAGCTTTGATATTTCTTACAAATTTTTTTTTGAATTTTTATTTAATGAAAAACCTCAAACACAATGACATAGGGAAATAGGCTAAGATCCTGGGGAAAATTGAAAATAGAATTTGTTCCTTTGCATACTTACACCCATTTAGGAGTTTTTTTTAGAAATTTCCGATGTAGTCCTGATTGCATTTTGGGCAATAAAAGGTTCTTAATAAGGACGCTGAAAGAATCATGCCTGACAATGCATGCCTGAAGTAGAGTTACATGCAACATGATCACATTCTATCGATATCGCAAGTGATTAGGAACGTGATTAGGAAATATACTTATATTGGGTTGCAGAAAAAATAATTTCGTTTTTTTTTTTTGTATGTTTTTCAAAGTTAATTTATAAATATAAATTTTAAACACTTATAAATGATATATGTGCCGTTTTGATCGATGACCTTTTGCCACTTTTCTGGTACTGATTGATTGATTGATTACTGTCGGGGATAGTGCACGTCAACCCTTACAGGTTTATTGTGCCCCCGCTTCCGATACGCCTAGAGCGCCTCAAGCAGATCGATCTTCCTCAAAAAGTCAATGATTTGCTTCGGCCCCAGGCATCCCAAATCCTCTTCGACAAGGAAGCAACTTCCCAGACTGTCTCTTCTCCTCCGGGACAGCGCGTCGCAGTGTGTCCCAGTCAGGACCCTTAGCTTTCTTTTATTCATTTCGATGCACGCTCGAAAATTTTTCTCGTCATAAACGTCGAGGAACAGCTTCGACATTCGAAGCCCTGGAAGTCCATTCCAGACCCTATTGCATTCTCTTTCCTCATTTTCCTTTAGGGCCCTGTGAATGAGATTCATTTCAATTGCGCTAAAGGGTTCAGGGCCGATGAATGTTGTCGATGCTCCTTTCCTCGCCAGTTGGTCCGCTTGCTCATTACCCTCGATACCTGCGTGCCCTGGCACCCAGTATAGGGTAACTCTATTGTCCGAACTCAATTTTTTGAGTGCATTGCAACAATCTAGAACCATTCTCGATGTAATCACCGGGGATTCTAGTGCTTTTAGTGCTGCTTGGCTATCGGATATTATAGCTATAGTTATGCCTTTGCATCCTCTGTCTATGCTGAGTCGTGCAATTATAGCAATGGCATAAACCTCAGCCAGAAAGATACTTGGCATACTTCCCAACGGTTGGTAGTATTTGCTGCCAGGCCCAAATACTCCAATTCCCGTTCCCTCAGATGTCTTGGAACCATCCGTATACCACTTGATCACATTCCGTCTTATGAGGTGTATATTGGATTCAACGCTCCATTCCCTCTTGTCACTCAGCACTACACGGAAACTGTTGTGAAAGTTAAAAGTCGACGTCATTCGATCCGATGGTGCATATATGAAAGGGGACACCTTCGCTAGTTTAGCGTGGTCCTTGTGCCCAATTATGAGGCCGTTTTCTCTTCCTTCATGGAAGATTCTTGCCATTGTAGATGTCGCTACTGTTTCTATCACCAAATGAAGTGGCGATAGGTTTAAGATTTTCTGGAGAGCTGCCGTGGGACATGACTTTATAGCTCCGGTGATACAGACACATGCCAAACGATGAACTCGATCGAGTGCAAGCCTCGTCTTGTGTTCTTTGATTTTGTCTGCCCAGGCTACCGCTCCATAGGTGATGATTGGTCTCACCATCATGGTGTACATCCACCGCAGGATTCCCGGGCTACCCCAGAACTTGCCTGTCATGTTTCTGCACACCATCAGAGCCCTGACAGCCTTTGCAGACACTGCCTTAATGTGTCCGTTCCACCCGAGCTTGCCGTCCAACAGCAATCCGAGATACTTGATTTCATTTTTATACTCAATCTCCGTTCCATTTAGGTATATGGTGCGAAGTTGGTCCATATTTCTTCTTCTTGTGAACGGCACCAGTGTGGTTTTATCGGGGTTAAGCCTTAGACCTATCTCTTTGCACCAGCTGTTCACATTTCGAAGTGCCCCCTGCATTATTTTTTATTGTTTTTTGCGAATTTTCCTCTGGTTAGAATTGCTATATCATCCGCATACGCGTGACATATCACCCCAGCTTCTGACAGTCAGACTAAGACTTCATCTGCCACAAGAGTCCATAGTAGTGGTGAAAGAACACCTCCTTGTGGGCATCCACGATCCGTACGTACGTTGATGGTGCTTGATCCCACTTTACATACGACGGTTCGCCCCGCCAGTGCCCGAGTCAGACAGCGAATAAGGGTAGGATTGACCTCACTTTTCACTAGCGCCCTCTTTACCGCATCATGGCTGGTATTGTCAAAGGCCCCTTCAATATCGAGGAATGCACCTAGTGCTACGTCTTTGTATTCTAAGGATTCCTTGATTTTCGTAGTCAACTCGTACAGTGCGGTGTCTGTTTTATCCCGTCCTGTATGCGTGTTGATTTGAATGTAGTGGGTATTTTGATAGGTGAGTTGTCCTAATATAATTATCCACCACTTTCTCCATCGTTTTGAAAATAAATGACGTTAAACTAATAGGTCGGCATGCCTTTGGATTCGTTTTATCAGCTCTGCCCACATTGGGTATAAATATCGCTTTCGCCTGCCTTCATGGATTTGGTATACATCCCAATGCCAAGCTACATCTAAAGAAGTGTATCAGGTAGGATATAAGCAGATTCTGTCCCTTCTGAATAAGGACTGGATACACCCCATCTACTCCCGGTGATTTAAAGGGCTGGAAAGAGTTTAAAGCCCACCTTATACGTTTTTCCGTACATATAGTCGCAACCTCCTTTCATTCCGAGCTGTTTGGTCTTCGTTCTTGTACCATCTCGTCAATCCCTTCATTTATTATAGTGCTTCCCGGGAAATGGGTTTCTATGAGCAACAGAGTGCGCTCCTTTTCGTTTTTCGTGAAACTGCCGTCACTTTTTCTTAGTGCAATGTTAAAGTTACTACCCTGCTTAGCCATGGCTTTGTGTGGTCTAGCTGCCACAGGTGTTTCTTTAACATTCTCGCAAAAAGATCTGAAACTATACTATATATACTATAACTATAACAACAATACTTTTCTGGTAAAACCATAATTCCGTTACTGTAGAATTTCTGAAATTTTTTTGAACTAAGTGATTTTCACAAGCCTCTTTTGAAACCAGCTTTGCACCATTAAGAAAGTTTTGCAGAGACCGGAACAAGTGATAATCCGACAGGGCAAGGTCAGGGCTATACGGTGAAAACTTCCCAGCCAAACTCTCTCAGCTTATCACGAGTCACTAAAGGCATGAGTGAGCTAGCATTGTCGTACTGGAAGATAACACCTTTCCTATTGATCAAATCTGGCCGATTTTTTTCAATCGCCTGCTTCAATTGCATTAATTGTTGACAGTAGACAGTTGAATTCATATTTTGGCCAGGTTTGAGCAGCTCATCATGCATAATACCCTTCCAATCCCACCAAACACTCAGCATCACCCTCCATGACGTCAATACAGGCTTTGCTACTGTTTGTGAAGTTTCTCCGAGCTTCAACCACGATCTCTTTCGCACATTATTGTCGTACGTGATCCACTTTTCATCACCTGTAATCATTTGTTTCAAAAATAGCTTGATTTCGTTTCGTTTAACTTCAATAATACAAAAATATTTTTAATTATTATATTAACTAATACAATAATTAACAAAAGCTATTTTACTAATTTTGCGCGTACAACTATATTCGCGAGGATCGTTTTGTTTCCTTCATGTTCTGAGGTCTACCGCTGTGTCGAATCGTGTCGCTCGCGAGCACTACTCCTTATGAGGACTGCCATATATCTATTTTTTGCTGCAATGTGTACTACCATACATTTCGGCTGTAATGCTGCCATTAAAAGGTCGCCACAATATCCTTCCCCAAGTAACTCAGTTAACTTGATTTTGACTGTTTGTAACAGTCGTAAGTCTATTTAGCGTTTGATTGAGTTGCGAATTTGACATTTTTTACCCGTGAATACGTCCGGATTGGTTTGAGTGCATTTATAGATGATGATTTTGTTGGTGCGAACGGTGTCGATTCTTCGCTTGTTGAAGTAGTTGCATGCCTTTCGATGTATGCCGGCTTGCTCCTTTCGGTTGAAATTGTTTACGACTTTCCGTTTACTTTGATTCGGAAAACGCGATCCGATAGCCTTTCTTCGATTTCGAAAGGGCCATCGTGTGGCTGCTGGCACGGCGCTTTGGTGGAATCAACACAAACGAATACATGGATGCATGTGTCCAAATCTTTGAATGCGAAAGCTTTTGGATAACTGTCGTGAATTGTAGTAGTTGGTTAGATTTGCCTCATCAGTTGTTTAAATTTCCTTGCAAATATTGTAGGATCCAATGGAGGTTCGTCCAGATTATCGAAAAAAATTTCACCAGGAATTCGCAGCGTTGTTCCGTAAACAAGTTCGGCAGCCGTTGACTCGATATCGGGTTTAAAACTGGTCCTTAATCCTAATAGGACAAGAGGAAGGAAGGAATTCGACCCATTCCCTATTTTGATGACACATGATGGATGCTTTTAAGGATCGATGCCATCGTTCAACAAGTCCATTCGATGCTGGATGGTACGCTGTTGTCCTGTTTCTGGAACAACCAATTATTTTCATAAATGAATCAAAAAGCTGCGATTCTAGTTGGGAGCCTCGGTCGGTCATTAACGTTTCGGGCGAACCAAATCTTGATACCCACTGGGTGTAAAATGCAGTTGCTACTGTATCGGCGTTCAAATCGGCGATTGGTGTTGCTTCGGGCCAGCGCGTGAATCGATCGATCATCGTGAGGCAATACTTGTAGCCTTTTGAAAGCGGCATCACAATTATGTCTAGATGTACGTGTCGGAAGCGGGCTGAAGGAATTGGAATTGCCTCAGGAACGTTTTTTACGTGACGGCCAACTTTACTTTTTTTGGAACGCTACAGAACTTCGTGCCAATACTTGAATGTCTTTATTCATTCTAGGCCACACGTTTTTTTCACTGATGACACGCTTTGTCGCTCTTCCGCTTGGATGTGACATTAGATGGTACAGGTCGAAAATTTTGCTTCGCATCGTATCCGAGTGGTACCTGTAGATAAGTCACAGTAGATAGGCGTTTCACAATTTCCAATTCGCAACGGCGTTAGTCTTCATGATGATGATGAGGGCTCTTTCAAAAGATGCTGCAGTTCTGCGTCGGTGTTTTGCTGCTCTACAAGTTCTTGCCAATCGATAGTTGATGGCGTTGTTATCTCTTCAATGCGTGAAAGAGTATCGGCTACAATGTTATTCCTGCCTTTGACGAGTATCAATTTCGTCGAAAATTGACCGATAAAATCTAATTGTCTTAGCTGCCGAGGTGAAGCTTTGTCTGATTTTTGCAGGAAAGCGTACGTCAGCGGCTTATGGTCGGTGAATATTGTCAAGTTTCGTCCTTCCACGAGATGACGGAAAAATTTGACGGCTTGATACACCGCAAGAAGTTCACGGTCGTATGCGCTATATCGCTTTTGTGTTCTATCCAACTTCCGCAAAAAGGACCCTAGCGGCATTCGTTTTCCTTTGATCTCCTGCTCCAAAACTGCTCCAACAGCCACTTCTGACGCATCGCAATGAAGAATAAGTGGCGCGTTTTCGACGGGATATGTTAATAAAACCGCCTTTGTTACCAGCTCCTTGCATTTCTCGAATGCATGCTTCGCATCTGGGGTCCATTGCACTGGTCGTTTGTCTCGTTTACGTGCGCCTTTAATGAGGTCAAGAAGCGGCGCCTGCACATGAGCTGCATGCGGGAAACAACTTCGGTAGAAATTGATGGTGCCTATGAAACGACAAAGTTCCTCGACAGTTTTTGGTTGTTCGAATTTAGCAAGAACTTCAATTCGGTCCTGTGGGGGTTTAATGCCGTGTGCGTTGACGATGAACCCAAATATCGAAACTCTTGTTGCCCAAAAACACATTTCGCCACATTGATGTTAAGACCAAATTTTTGAAGACGCTTAAAAACGGCCTTTAAATCGCTGCGGTGTTGCTGCGGATCTTTTGACGCGATAATAATATCATCGATATAGCAGTGGCAAAAACTTAAACCACGAAGGACGGTATCCATAAAGCGCTGAAACGTTTGCACCGCATTGCACAGGCCGAAAGTCATCACTTTAAATTCAAATAGTCTGAATGGCGTAATGACGGCGGTTTTTTTACGATCCTCAGGTGCAATGGGAACTTGATGATAAGCTCTATTAAAGTCCAGTGTTGAAAAAATCGTACAACCGGCTAACTGTGTCGTGAAATCGCTTAAATGAGGAATCTGGTATCTGTCGGGAATGGTGATGCTATTCAGACGACGATAGTCCCCGCAAGGCCGCCATTCGCCAGTTTTCTTCCGTACTAGATGCCACGGTGAGGCCCATTCACTATCCGATGGTTGGCAGATATCGTTTTTCAGCATAAAATCGAATTCTTCTTTTGCTGCTTTAAGCTTCTCACCAGATAGCCTGCGTGCACGTTCTACGATTGGTGCACCTTTAGTCAGAATATGATGCTGAACTGACTGAGGCACTGTTTTTCACAGATCCGATCGAGTAATTTCTCCATATTCTGCCAAAAGTTGATGATATGTGTCAGTCAGATCACGTATGGATCGATGGCGTTTTCATTGCAACAACTGGTGCATTAGTTCCTAGCTTTTAAGTCGACTATTAGGCCATGGTGTTGCAAGAAATCGGCTCCAAGGATTGCCTGTGTAACGTTCGCTACAGGAAAATTCCATGTAAATTCGCGCCGTAAACCTACTTCCACTGTCAGAGTTTTCGATCCGTACGTATCGATGACTGAGCCATTCGCATCGTAAGGTTTTAAATTAGACGAATAGCTGTCTGTTGCATGAAGATCTGGGTAGGACGGATATCTCCGCTCCCGTATCAATTAAGAATTTATACCCAGATTTTCTGTCATAAATGGAAAGGCGGCTAGTTTTGTCGTTACAACATGCGTTCGCCGATTCGCATGTCGTTGAAACTAGTTTTTTGGGTGATCTGATTTAATGCAAGGCTCGCGACACTTTCTTGCACGCTCACCAAATCTTTCGTGATGAAATCACATACTTGTATTTCCGGCCTTCTTATCTCGCGACATTGATCTATTTCGCGTCTTTGATTGGAAACGTCCTCGCTGCAACCGCTGAATTTCTCGGGATAACCTCTCGATTTCCTTTTGTAGATTTTCCGTTTGAATAGTTGTCTGGTCGTTTGCTGTACTAGCTGATACAGCCGCGATCGATGGGCGCGAAATCTCCATTATTTTGTCGGCTTGCAACGCTAATTTCGCAACGTCTGTTACTTCGCTGCCTACAAGGATCCCGCGCACATTGATCCTGCGTCACTGATTTGGTCACCGGCCAAATTTCGAAGTTTCTGCAAGAAGAGTGACGGTTTCTCTTCTCCGATGCTTACGCCACGCAACACGCGACGTAATTTCGCGTTACTCGATTCCGCGAATGACTCTAAAATTCGCTTTTTCATTGCATCATATTTTGCGATTTCGGGGGGATTAATTGCAATGTCCAAAACGGCTTGCAGAACCGAAGAATCCAAATTGACAATCACATAGCGAAATTTAGCCTTGTGGGAAATTTCAAAGGCCATTTCCACTTGTACAAACCACAAACTTGGGTTGTCTTTAATAAAAGGGAGAATCGTGACTTTATTCATAGAGTGCATATGAATTTCGGAGCGCGTGGAACTTTCTTCTACCCGTTTCGGTGTTTCCGGAGGTGAACACATTATTATTTTTAGTCACTTTACCTGTTTTTTTAAGTACCTCAATACGGCGTCAATACGCACTTTTTGGCGTCACTACGTACTTTTGCCGTCACTAAGCAATTCCTATTCCCGTGCGTTATCACGTCGGGGTCACCAATTTGTGGGGGTTTAACTTCAACACAATATTTATTTTTTAACCAATACAATAATTAACAAAAGCTATTTTACTAATTTTGCGCGTACAACTATATTCGCGAGGATCGTTTTGTTTCCTTCATGTTCCGAGGTCTACCGCTGTGTCGAATCGTGTCGCTCGCGAGCACTACTCCTTATGAGGACTGCCATATATCTATTTTTGCTGCAATGTGTACTGCCATACATTTTGGCTGTAATGCTGCCATTAAAAGGTCGACACAGACATACAACTCTAACACCATCTATTAGGAAAAACCGAAATTATTTTTTCCTCAACCCAATATATGGTTGATATTCACAGTGAACAGTCGAATTATAGGCAGAAATGTGAAAACTACATTCCGAAAATCAATGAAAACAACTGAAAATTTATTATTTTTAAATGTTATGTTGGAATGCATATAACTGCCTTGCAAGTGGAAAATCATTTCTGGTGATTCACATAAATGTTCGCTTATTGATTAAAGCATATGATTTGCATAACGAAGACATTTTCATTCATTAAAAGTGAAAAAATTTTAATTTTTACATTTTCCATAATTTTCGTCCATCTTTAGTTTTAAATTTGACAGTGAGTTAATAGTAAAGTTAAAAAATTGACAGTGAGGCAATATTCAGTTGGAAAATCGATCACTGAATCGTGCACTTTACTTGATAAACTATACTTTAAAATGTGAAAAAAGCTTACATTTACAATTGCCAATCTTAATTAACGAATTCATTGATTTGAACATAGTTGATTAGCTTAGTTTAGACTTGACATCAGCTGAGGACTGTATTTTCCTCATTGTAATTCGGCTCCAGCAAATTAAATCCGAAGGCGAGTATCGGCCAAAATTGTATGGAAAGGGCGGGGTTTAATTTTTTGAAAAATTTTGTTCGTATGGTTTCAACATTCCCTTTAAATCTCTTCTTATCCTATGGGCAGCACGGATTTGTTGATGATGGGGCAGTTAAATTACTGATATTTTTTTCGTAAATTTATTATTTCACTATATTAGGGAATAATTTTTACAAAAATTTGAATACTTCATGCCAATGAAAGCAGTATATGTGCGTGAATCATAGCAAATAAACATTGTCTTCTTTGTTGGCATATCTCAACTTACAAAACTTTTAATGTGTATGGGAATAAGTCTCCGCCGTTTTTTCAACAAAGTTCTAAGTTTATTGCAACATCAAAGAAAATTTGTTACATTCACGTCATTCAAAGTATGCACCATTTTTAGCTATACCTTCTCTTCTACCTATACCTTCTCCCATCTTTCTGGTAGTAGCTGGATTCCTCGGCGGAAAAAGTCCCATCGTTCGATTCGCTCAATTATCGAGTTAAATTTTGGTGCCATCATAAGACGTAAATCGTTCTCCAGTGAGAGCCGATTGCATGGAGCGAAACAAATGGAAATTCGGCGGGTAGGGCATTATCTCCCAATTCACACCTTCCAAATATTTTCTGACCGGCTTGGATACGCGTGGCCTTGCATTGTTATGGAGCAAAATCAGTTTGTCATGTCTGTCATTCCATTCTGACCATTTTTCCTTCAGAGCTCGATTCAGACGGATGAGTTGCCATTGGTACACATCCCCAGTGGTTGACTCAGATATTTTCAGGAGTTAGTAATAGATGGCGTCACTGTTGTGCTACCAGATGCAAACATAACCTTGAAAACGTGAATATTCCGTTTTGGCGTCGATTGACCTGGCTCACTGGGCATTACCCAATGTTTTGGTCGCTTAAGGTGGTCGTATTACATTCATTTCTCATCCTCCGTCACAATTCGATGCAGGAAACCCATCCTTTTTTATCGTTGAAGAAGCATCTCGCAATTGATGCGGCACCCAAGTCCCAGCTTTTTGAATCATTTTCATGACGTGCAAGCGCTCACCGACTTGAGTCTTCATTCAACAATTCCCGTATTTGTGAATCTTCAAACTTTTTCGTTGCCCCTTCACGATTTTTATCAGTCATATCAAAATCACCGTTTTTAAAACGCAGAAACCACTCTTTGCAAGTCATCTCAGATAGAGCATGATCATCGTCAACATTAAGCATTATACGATATGTTTCCGCAGCACTTTTCTTGAGGCTGAAATTATAAACTAAGACCTTTTGCCACCGCAACTTTTTCGGGACAAAAGTCGCCAACGATGAAAACTCTGAAATTCAACCTGAAAATAAAAGTGAGTGACAACGTCAGCAGTTCTGGTAGAAAAGAGCAAACTTGACAACCAATCAACTTCTTACGTGTCAGTGTACTGTGTATGCAGTGGACATTCTGCATACTACTCTACATATATACAATATTAAGAAATGCTCTTGATGTCAAAATGGAAAATCAGAAAATATTTATACGCGTGTTGGGCCGTGTTTGAATCCTGAAATAGTTCAAATTTTGCTCAACGTTTATCCGTACGGGAAAGAGTTCACTGTCAAAACTGTGCGTTTTCGTGTAAAAAAGCAATATTAAAAAGTGCAACGGTGCAAAAAAATAATGCGTTAAGAGTCTTAGCAGAAAAAACCACCACTTTGACGAATAAGTTGATGAAAGAGTTGTCAAGTTATAATTACTTCTCTAAATTATGTCATGAGATTTATGACGAATAAATATACTCGATGCAATCTCGATGCAAAGATTTCGATGCCAATTCTTGGTGCAAGTATCGATAAAGTGACACTAAATTTTTTTTGAAAGATTATAAGCATCCTTCTGCCCTTTTGCAGAAGCTCAAGAGATTTTAAAGCCCATATATGAAAATTTGACTAAAGATGCCTTATTGCAAGGTGCATAGCCGCATCAAGCAGCACAAGTCTAAGCACTGCGTCAAAGGAGATATTCTAAAGGTCCAGGCCGAAGATGGAACCCTGCACGACACCAGATGTTACGGTTATCCTAGGACTACTTTCGTGTATAGAAGAGATTGCGGTCCTTCAAACTATCGCGTCAAAACTGCGCAAGTTATTCTGTTATCTGCCTTGTAAGCAGCCTTGTAGCCAGTAACCAGCAGGACAACCTGTCGTATGGGCTGCTGTGAAGTTAAATATTCACGATCATGTATCGTGACAGTGAATATTCCCCTGATGAGTTTTTTGGAAATATTCGTGGTAGTGCCATACGTGAGTGATTGATTCAAAGCGTGAGTCTCGTCATCTTCCAACACTCAAGGAGCATCCCTCCCAGCAAATATGTCTTTAAAGTATTCAAAAAGTGTTCCCAAGGTCTCTTGGGTCTTTCGTCACAATGACTTATAAAAGTGCTAGGCATTAGTAACATTTATGAAGCCGATTTTCGTATACCATTTTTTTTCACCCCATCCATTGGAAAACTTTCATGAAAGATACAAAACTTGACAGAAAATCTAAAACTAAAGTAAAAAATGAAATTGCTTTTCAGCTGGGTTCAACTTGTTCCGTTCTGACAAAGCCCTTTTAAAATTCCATTAACTATTTCTTTATTTAGATCAGATCATGATTCAGTTCTCTATAAAATTTTCTTTGAAAAAATGGAAACAAACATTAACGGACATATTAGTAACAAATGAAAAGCCTTTCATAGATTTCAAAACACATTTTCGGAAGAATTTCAAACAAATACCGTGCCATATTACAAAATATTACTTCGCCCTATCTTCTCCGCATAATTTTTAAGACCAAGATAATTGCTTTTATGCTTAAAACAAACAGACGCTTTTTAACCAAACAAATAGATTTGAATATTTGTAAACACAAAATGTCTTCTCGGATCATTTTTTACAATTTTCCATTTGCTCAAAAATAGAATTATGACAGCATAAATTCGGAAATGGATCAAATACTAGAGCGTGTAGTATAAAACACTTCTTCAGTGACATTTTTTTTGTGATATTTTTGATTTCTAAACATTAATTTAATTTTATTTTTAATTTTTTCATTTTATTATACACTCTTACTAGGCTCCAAATAGTCTCGCGTCCATTTAATCATTGACTAAAATTTATTGTCACGTTTATCGTCGCAAAAAGTATGTTTGAAAAAAATTTAAATTTATTATTTGTTGCATTTTGAGTCGGCAGATATATTTGTCGTGATACTACTTAATAAAATCAGCGGGACGGTGATCATTAGTATTGTGAAATATGGAATGGACTTCAAACTTCAACTTGAACTTCGATTATCATTTCTGGAATGAATTATCAAACTTTTAATTTTTTTAGTATTTTCGATTCGATTTTATTTTTCATTAATTTTTGCGTTTGATGAATTGCAAACTAAGTTTCTCTGATAAGACGAATAGGAACACAAAACTAAAAATAATGAAAAATATAATAACAATTACAAATTACTTTTTGATTTAAAAAAAATCTAAAAACTTTTCCTAGTACAACCCAAATCATTTTTGCGTAAGCCAAGAATAATTTCCCCAAAGCTTTTGCATAAAAACGCAATAGATACATAAAGCTACTTGTGTTATTCTATCTCTGTCTGAGTGCCGCCACGTGAGGGTGTAAGTGCTACATGAACTTACACGATTGATATCAAGAATCATAATTTTCTTGGATTGTATAGTATTATTACCCATAATTTGATTTCTTGGATTCTGAAGGTCAATGTCTTTGGCAAAAGTCCCGGCCCTGAAATAAAGTAGTTCCAAGAACACTATATCTAGTCCCTAAACTAAATCTCTTTCAGTCTGGTTATGATTTTGCACAATTTTATGCTCGTAATAACGTTCGAGAACTTAAGCCTAGGATAAATAAATGAGGTTTATATTATTAGTCTATATTTGACTATTTGACATTTAGACATCAGACTCAAATAAAATGATAAGTTCAGGAAAAATGTAATAAAGATAAAGCTACAAATGGTTCAAGTTTCTACAAATGATTGAAGTGGGAGGAAGCTCCTTTTACATCAAAACACCAGCACAAGCGTTCATTGAACTCGCAATATGCGTCCTGGTAGGCGTCAAGGCCGACTCCGTTCAACCACTTCGTTGAAGCGTTTTGGACCGCTTCTTTAGTCCCGAAAAAACTTTACAATCAAGTTGGGCAGTAAGGTAGCTGGTGCAGTGCTGTCATATCACATGTGACTAAGAAGTCAACAATAACTAGGGCCATGTGCAATGAGACGTTGTCATGGTGAAACCAACAGGACCTTCACAATATATTTCCTCGCACGATTCATTATGCGTTATTAGGCTTTTCAGGACTTCAAAGTAAAATTGACTGTTTACTGTTATTCTTGATAGCAGGAATTCTAAGTGAACAATACCTTTCGCGTGAAAGAACACCAAATGCATGGACTTGATGTCCAATCCTAATTTGCACCTATTTAGAGGGCGGGGAAGGACCCTTTCAGAGTATGGACCATCTTCATCATCATCCAAATCCACGTCTTGTTATCCGTCTATAAAATATTTGGATCACTTTAACGCTACTCCAGGAATTCACAAGAGATCTTCACGCAAGATGCCTTTGGGTAATTGGAGAGGACCTTAGCCATTATCATATCGCAGATCTTGCTCACGACCAGATCCACAGTAACAATCCGATTCATTTTATTTTGAAATCATTTAACTATTCTGCTAACATTCTGACGCACCTGTGAAAACATGAGTTTTCATGTTTTCACTTTCACTTTCACATTGCCTGCCGATCTGCTCTTTTTTGCTGAATTGCTTCATTGACACGATGAAGCTGGGTAAGATAGCGTTCCTTGTAGATTGTTGACAGTCTTGTTTTTCTCCAGCATCTCCCAGTAAATCACGCCTTCGTAGTCCCACCAGACACAAATCATTGTCTTCTGGGAATGAAGATCTTGCTTAATTCTGGGCTTTGATGTCTCTCCCGGTGCCGTCCAGTCCTTTCTTTGCTTAATGTTAATGTAAAGGCACCACTTCTCATACCCAGTAACGATTCGGTACAAAAATCGTTGCTTGTGGCCGCGAGTTACTCGATGTTGGGCAAGGTTTTGACCTGCATTTTCCCGACGATTTTGCTTGTTGAGGTCACTCAAGTTGTGCGGAACCCAAGCTCCCAGCTTTTGCTTAAAGCCCGTGGAGTTAAGGTGGTTGGCGATGGTCTTGAAGCTACAGTCCACCTTTTCGGGTCCTCATCCTTTAAAAGCGCAATGATATGGTCCTCGTCGAACTCGGAAGATCGGCCGGAGAGAGACGTGTCGTCCTGGTCAAAATGGCCGCTTTTGAACTTTTTGTACCAGTCTTGGGCAGTTCTAGCAGCTATAGCATCTGTCATGTACACGTCGCAGATGTCCCTGACAGCTTCCGTCGCTTGTGACCACGACGAAAGGCAACAGATATCCAACCAAATGGTGACGTGCACTGCACAACAGCCCAAATGCGACTAGTCCTGGTATCATTCGCTTCGCTAGCTCTGTCAGCTGTCAGCTGTCAGCGCCCTACCTTGGAGAAGAAAAGTAGGGTTTAAATATCATCACATAGTTTCATTGTTTTTCTATAGCGATGTTTGTCCTGATTATTAAAATTACTAACTTATGAAAAGTAAAATTTTTTGACATTTTGTTGTTCCAAAACTTATTACCTTGAAATACTTGATTTCACATTGTGCAGAGTAAAATGTTTCGATTAATTAACTTAAATTCCTGTGACATCAAGACGATGTTACAATTAAGCCTAACAAAGTTGAGCTCTACAGGAGATAAAGCGTAGGCTAAGTCTATTTCTATAAAGTCTTCCAACAGACATTGTAGATATTGGTAAGAACACTTTCAAAATTTCCTGCGAAAGCGAACAAAGCTTGACATTCAAACGACGTATTCGTTTTTTCATGATGAATGTAGGCTAAATATGCTCAGGGTAAGTATTTCGATTTGAGAGAAATGCTGCATGTGTTAACTCGCTTATTTCTAAACTTAAAACCCCAGAGCATAGGGATAACGCAAGAAGAGTAGCACAAGTTTTTGTCCACAAAAGAAGGATGAATAAATTTTATAATATATTGCATACTACTAAAGAGTAGTGTACAATTCAGCAGCATGTACTCCTTCTATGTTCTGATTACGTGCAAAATATCTCACTACTATTTGGTGCGCAACTAAGTTCCCACTGTTTTTCAAGATATGGCTTCAGTAGTAAGGGCTGGTGGATTTTGACATAACCAAATCGTCATGGACCAAGCTTAGACATATGGTAAACAAAGCGCTTCGACACGTAAGTGATTTTTTTTTTTTGGTGTCATATACTCTTGGTTGTGTAAAAATGTCGAATTTTATGCCCAAGAATCGTCATTTGCGGGAAGTGATTCTGATTTCTTTCATTCAAAGAAAATGGCGGCTGAAGCTCATCTAGAGCTGCAAAAAGTTTATGGAGATACTGCTGTAAGATACTGCTGGATTGCTTCTGTTGCTTCAAAGACAGTGATATTGGTGTTGAAGACCGTTCGCGTGAAGGAAGACCAAAAACCTTCGAAGACGCTGAATTGAAGGCATTTCTCGGTCAACATCCATGCCAAACGCAACAGGACCTTGCTTCAGTATCCCACCAAGCAATAACCAAGCGCTTGCATGCGTTGGGAATGATTCAGAAACAAGGAACTTGGGTTCCTTACTATATGAATTGAAGCCAAGAGACGTAGAGCGTCGTTTTTTCGCCTATAAACAACTGCTCCAGCGGCAAAAAAGGAAGGGTTTTCTTCATCGCATCTTTACGGGTGATGCAAAATGGATTCATTATAGCAACTCAAAAAAGAGAAAATAATGAGGACTGCCCGGTCATGCTTCTACGTCGTCGGCCCGGTCGAATATTCATGCTGCGAAGGTTTTGCAGTGAAACCATCACTGGGGAACGGTATCGAACTCAGTTGATGTGATTGAGCCAAGCACTGCGTGAAAAGTTGCCACAATAATATAGCGGAGTCACAAAAAAGTCATTCTACAGATTGATAACGCTCGGTCTCATGTTGCTAAACCCTTTAAAACCTACTTAGAAGCGCTCAAATGGGAAGTCCTACTCCAGCCACCATATTTTCCAGATATTGTGCCGTCCGATTATGACTTATTCCGTTCGATGCCACATGGTCTGGCTAATCAGCAGTTATACTCATATGAAGGATAGCCTCAAAAGACGAACATTTCTACCGTGACGGTATTCGAACTCTGCCAGAAAGATGGGAAAAAGTTGTCGCTAGCGCTGGGCAATATTTTGAATGATTCAATTTTAACCATTATTTCACAATAAAGAAGCGATTTCATAATTCAAACAGCGAGAACTTAGTTGCGCACCTCATATAAATCAGCGCTCCTTTTCTGTTTGAGTAGATGTTTTACCAACGATCTAGCTACGAACGGTCATCCCTTTTCGAAGCCCGTCGGGTTCGTTACTTAAGCCCAGCAAAAAGGAGGAAGCAATCACCCTTTTCAAGCGCTAGATTTCCTTAGAAAAGAGTGATGAATTTCTCCATTTTGCAGGGTTTAAGTTAGGACCCCGATGGACTTCAACGAAGTCGCGGTTCCCAGCTCAGAAAAACACAAAGACTAGGTTCTTAGTTCAAAGCATAGCATCCGAGTTTGCTGGGATACCACGGTATAGTGTATCCACAACGATTTAAGCCCAAATCCACGGTTTGCTGATAAGAAAACTCCGGTTGCTGAGCTTTTCGGAGTATCGTGGCGGCTTTGGTGCATAAGGGTGACATTGTCGCTGACAGTATCAAGAAAAACGAGGTTCCACACATGAAAAAGTTGAATAATCCTCAAAATATACTACTATATACTTATTAGCTACGAATAGAACGACGGATACGACTAGAGCTAATAAACAAAAATGGATATTTGGACGATATAATTTATATCGTTGAAGCCACATAAGAACTTTAGAAGAATGGCCGTTACAGAAGTTGAAGAGCTTCTTTATCCATAAGGCATATCCTTGATACGACTTATACTTCAACCAATTGAGAAATCGAATAAAATATAGATCTGAAAATATTGCACTACTAAATCAAACTCCATCGATCTTAATATAGAGCAACTAGATCAAACTACAAAAAAACTCATACAGATCCGTTCAGCCACATGTGGTCTCTCGGAAATCTGGTCATTTCGTGGAATTTCGTGGATTCAACAGGCTCCTGAATAATCAGCTTCCAAAAAAGCATATTCGTTTGGAGTGAATACAAATTCTTGCAAACGCCGGAGCAGGCCAGGAATGTAATCGCCTCTTATCGCCCCATCTGAACCAAGATGAGACGTATGAAATTCATATGAATGTGCATATATTCATGTATTCGCGCATGTATTCGAAAAATTGGTTTCATGTGATTTAGCCGCGAGGCATAGATACTCGAAGCAGGACTGTAGATTCCAGGTTATTCATTCTACTTTTTGGCGTACATAACTCCAAAACGGACCCTTCAATTACCTTTTTATGTCACGAAGGCATAGCAAAAAAGAGAAAGCTTCTTATTGAAATATGTCAATGCCAATGTTCCCTCTACTGTTAATGAAATGGATCAGTAAAACATGCTGCCATCTTTTGTTGATGAACAGTGACATCAGTGATACCAGGTCACTGTTGTGATCTTCTTTTAGCGACGGTGACAACTGTGCCAAACAGAACAAACACCATCCTTAGACAAGATTTTTTATGCCTCCTACTGAGAGAGGTGGATTTTAAGAATTGATCTACACGCTACCATCAGATACCATTATTATTACCCCAGTGATAGAAATCCTTTTAAAACGGTATGAGCTGCATCAATGAATCCTCAACAACATAAGGCCAACTTATGGCTGAGATTATAAAAACAGAAGTCATTCGAGATTCCACGAAATGATGGCACCATTTCCACAAAATTTAACTACAAGAAATAAAGGAAAAGGAACGAATACTGTTCTTAAAATTATCAGAACACCATGAATTTATCTTTGAAAAATCAATTAGGGAGAAGACGAAGACTCAGTACGTGGCTTCAACAATGAAAGAATCCGATAGAAAACAATTCAAGCTTTGTGTAAATCACATTTGGTCAAGGAGAACGTAAAATGCACAGGTCAAAACTATTAGAACCATGTGTTTCAGTCTCCTACTAACAGGAAGGATTAAAAAAATTAAGAATCATCAGAATTGTAGTTCTATTTTACCAGGTGCATTTTATATTGTTTATTTTTTAGATCAACTCAGCCTCAGCAACATAAAAAAATTCCTTTTTAATACGCAACAAGAGAGTTTTGAAATAGTTCCGAATAAAGGAAGGGAGCAAATTTGATTTTATGTAAAAAGTCATATGTAGTTTGTTTCATGAACAACTGGGTGTTAACAAAACCAGGTCTTCATTTAATGCAAAATTACTAAACAATTTAACAATATTATTTTTCAGTTTTCATTGTGAAGCTCCCCAGATCCCAGGTCCGTTGAAGGATTGAAAAAAATTCAGAAATAAAAAAAATAATAATGTGATATATAAAACCACAGAAAAAATTAATTAAATAATTTCTTACAAATAAGTTGGTCGAGAAACAAAATTTTTTTTGCTGAAAATTTGGTTTTGGTGACAAAGAGTCCTTAACAACAACTGGGTAATTAGGGTTGACATAGTAGAAACGCGGGGTGCCTCTTCACCTTCAGACCCTATATTTGCAAGACGGCCCAAAGACTTTTTCTCCTTATTACTAATTTCAAAGTTACTTCCTCATATTAGTTTTGGTGTTACAGCAAACTTGTGGTGAGTTACATCTTGCAGTTAATCCTTCATATCTTTCAGAGCACTTATATTTGTCATTTCTATAAATTTATAGATCGCATTCCTAGCAATTCCGGGATACTCAAATAACCCATTCATTCAATCCAGCTCGCAAAGATACATTGTTTCAATTAGTACTTACTATATCAAATGATTGTTTCAATTGGACTTGCTAACAAGTCCTGTCTCCATTCTCTCGTCACTCGTACGTAAATGCAAATTTTCTGCATCATCGCCAGACATAGTTCGACTTGCTCCAGATGCAGTAATCAACTTTACAAGTGCTGTTAATTGAAAATGAAGACACTGCACAATTTATGGTCATGCGTATTCATAACGAAATTCAATAGGATCTTTTTTTCCAACATTTTCTTCCAAGACGTGTCGCTGAGGTTGTGCTTTTGTTCAGTGACGATGCAGACAGAAAGGATTGAATTTCATATTGAAAGATTGAATTTTTCTTGCATATGTTTTCGTGCGAAAGGAATTTTTAAACAAAACACTGAAAAACTGAATAAAAACAATAAAACGCACTATTAATTGCAAATCGCACAATGAGAGCCTTACCAAATGCGCAGTTTAAGTTGGTTTTCTCAACTTTAATTGAGATATTATGCTTCGAAATTTGTAAAACCAACTCAATATGGCGAAATAATCAGAAGAGCTTAAAATCAGCTTCAGCTACTATTTACCTATTTGTTTAAGCTGTGTTTCTAAAGTTTCTTCTATTTCATCTAATTTTTGCTTTTTGTGTTTCACCAATGAATTCATCCATAGTGGCATCATGATTCATTCTCGGCACCAGGAGCACGATCTTGAGACTTTTTTGCGCAACAAAAAGCCAGAAGCCCTTTTTTTGCAATCCAACCAAGGTCATAACAATTTTTCTACTTTGAGGACCAGAAAATGTGTAGAATAAGTGGACTTTGGTTTTCTTCACTGTCCCAAAAATGCGACAGAAAAGATGAAAAAAATACTCCCTAAGAATCCCTCCCCTTTTGAGACTGTTCACGAGGGAAAACCGATGCGGCATCTACTTTTCACAAAGATGGAACTGAAAAGAGCAGAGTTGTCTATAAACGCCAGAAAGATTTGATTGATTCCAGCTGAGGGGCTGCAGATGGTCTTTCACTTTTTCACTGATTTACCCCTCATCATGTTCAACGGATGTCTACGCAGAGGGTTGTCCCTAGACTGTAAGAAGATTTAGTGACTCCTACTGATCAGCAACGAGAAGAGAAATTCTGAGTCGGCATTTCCCAATGGATATTATAGACACGCCCGGAAAAGCTCTCGGAAAACTCATTAGAAGAAGACCCACTGTCGCGATTCATGCTACCGGAGATATATTTCCCTGCTGTATGGACTTCAAAACTGGCTACTCCACCATCGATTTCATTGGAAAAGGGGTGAGTGCAGTTCAACATGCAGAAGCATACAGCACTTCCACATGACACGTTGTCCTGCTACTTGTTCTGTGTGTCAATAATGCTTTAAATATGCTAGATGGACGGATATCCTCGAATATCTATTTTTATTTCTAGAATATGTAATGAAGATTTAGAGGGATTATCAGAAGGCCGCAGTATGCTCTATGATAAAAAACAAGGTATCCTTGGTAAATCCTTGGTGTTGATGGAATGCTGAAGATTGAGCTGTTGGATAAAGCGCTACATGGCGCTGAATCCAGAGCGTTGGTTGACAAAGTGGATGCCTAGTCAGGGGTTCTGACTGGCATTAGAGAAACCTGGCATTTTCAAATAGGGAATAGCTTCTCACAAAGGAGACGATTCTTAACAATGAGGCCTCAACACTGTGGAAGAGCTGATCAAACTAAAACGTGCTGGTAGTGAACAAAAATTTGAAGGTATGAGTTGACGTCAATATGAGTTTTTTTTTAGCAAACTTTCGCGTCAGCCGACAAGTCTGCAGTGCATTTATCGGCACAAAATATGTAATATGTCAACATAAGTGGGTCACCGCATCAGCGAAACAACTTTTAATGAGTGCTGTACAGATCGAATGATCTCTGAAACAACAAAGCTGGTGAATATAAGGCTAATACGCATCACCCTCCTTGCTAGAGATCGCCGAAACATTTACCGGCTAAGAAGAGAAGACACCCTCTATAAAATACACTCTCTCACCGAATGGCAACAATCCTGAGGTAAGGCAGAAATTGACTACCCGTCGGATTCCTTACCTGAGGCTGTTACTGTAAATATAGTGTCTGTTGAAACAAAATTCGACTTGACCATGTTTTTGAGAGAGTATAAATGTTAAAAGGTCTTTCCTGCGCAACAATGGCAGTCCCCTAACTGCATGTTTACAATTTAAGATGGTTAATGGATGTCCCACTCTTTAGCGTACAAAAGATAGAAGAAGTAGCATGGTGAGATAGAAGAAGTAGCATGGTGACTAGCAAAATTTGAGAGCTTTGCCGGGAACTTTAGTCGGTGAAATATTGCAAGATTGATGCATTGAAATTCACGACGCGTTTTGTTCTCGCAGTTAAAAAATGCATTCTGTCAGGAGGCGTTAGCAATCAAGGGTTATCCTCTCTAGCACCCATTTGTTTCTCTTCCTTCCGGGTTTCCCATTAATAAAGCCCAAAAATCATGATGCCTTGCCCAATGGAATATGTCAGGCAGCTACAGGCAAGGTTTTCTGCTTAATTTTAATTGCGTATTCCAGGAGCGTTGCACGTCTGGGAGGCCATTGTAGTTGAGAGTAGTTCTCTCGGACTCTAAAATTGATAGTTATAGGCACTTGCTACTTTTTGATCATGTTTATGTTTTAACTACTGACGTGGGTGTCTCATAGACGGTGAGTTCACAAATATAAGCCGTATTTCAAAGCCTTTAAAGATACACTCGCGCCCTTTCCTGTAGCTTCGGGATTAAACCCGTCGATCATTCAGTCGAGCGCTCGCTGGCGGCGCGATAACACGTTTGGCTGTGGAGCTGTACGATGTCTCTCAGACGTAAAACGTCTACAAGACGTCACATCATTATTTATCGTATTATTTTAGATGGACCAACCGAGTACTTCGGAAAATAGCCGTAAAAGAAAGAGAGTGGTTGCTTCTACTAGTCAAGACTTCGAAAAAACTCTACAATGGTGGTTAGAAACGGAAATTGAGGGCGACTTTAGCGATGTTGACGATGATCAGGCAGACCCAGATTTCTTCTTACAATCTGATCATGATACGGAATCTGAACAGTCAGAAGACGAAAAAAATAAACAAAATAATAAATCAGTTACAAATCAGACCGACCACCGTGTCTCCTCATGAAGCCAACCAAGTTCCAGAACCTTCAACTGTAAGTCCTGTTCCAGTTTCTTCTAGTAATCAGTATTATTATGGGAAAAATGGTTTCAAGTGGTCATTTGAAGAACCTGTTATCAGATCGAGTCGTACAGCAAGTCATAACATTGTTAATATTCATCGACAGCAGCCCAAAACATTTATTGATTCGGAATCTTTATGGCTTGAGTTATTCGACACTACTATGATTGATACGATTGTTACCTATACTAATCAAAAATTATCAGAAATCCCCACGAAGTATAAAAACCCAAATAAAATTGAACTAAGACCTACCGATTGTGAGGAAATGAACGCTTTCCTGGGATTATTGTTTTATACCTCAGTCTTCAAATTGAATCACGAAAACACCAAATACATTTTTGCTACTAATGGTTCTGGATGTGAAATTTTTCGTTGCGTGATGTCTCAGTTCAGATTTCTCAGCCTCTTGAACTACATTCGTTTTGATGACAGTAACACTAGATCGCAACGCCTTGAAACGGACCCATTGGCTGCAATTTCAGAAATCTTTCAACTGTTCGTTGCCAATTGCAAGAAGGTATATACTCCCGGAGCTTATTTATGTGTAGATGAAATGTTAGTTCCATTTAGAGGCATATGCAAATTTATTATTTATATGCCGAAGAAGCCGGCCAAGTATGGTCTGAAGATTTTAGTAGTATGTGATGCAGAATCTTTTTATGTGTATAATGCATACATTTACCATGGAAAAGACTCCGATGGGCTGGGACTAACCGAAACTGAGAGAAAGCTCGCCATACCAACTCAGTATGTATTACGATTGTGTAAGGATTTTGAAAAAACCAATCGCAATATTACAGCCGATAATTGGTTTAGCTCCATAGAATTGATGGAGCAGTTGAAAGATAGAGATCTGACGTATCTTGGACCCTTGAAAAAAAATAAAAGGCACATCCCACCTGAATTTGAAGCATCTAAAACTCGCCAGCCTGAATCATCTTTACACGGTTTTACCAAAGACTTCACTATTGTTTCATATGTCCCTAAAAAGGCAAAAGCAGTAATATTGATTTCTTCAATGCACCACACAAAGCAATTGGATCCACTATCAAAAAAGCCGGAAATCATAATAGATTATAATAAAACAAAAGGGGGTGTTGATGAAATCGATAAAAAGTGTTTCAATTATTCGTCAAATCGTAGAACCAGACGTTGGCCTCTTGCGATTTTTTTCAGAGTCTTGGATATGAGTGGAGTCAACGCATATGCTCTGTACAAGACCTGCACTGCTGTTCCTGATATTCCTAGAGCACAATTTCTTCAGAATCTTGCTTATAGTTTAGTTTTGCCGCACCTGAAATGCCGCGTATACAATAATAGATTGCCGAGAGAATTGCGACTGACAATTGCACGCGTACTAGGTCCAAATAAGCCTCCGGAACCTGAAACAATACCCCCTGAAAGTACAGAAGCAACGAGAAAAACGTGTCAAATATGCCCATCAAGACTTAAAAGGCGTACTAAGTTCAATTGCATCGAATGCCGCAAGCCTATTTGTCTTGGATGTTCAAAAACGATATGCGTGGACTGTGCAGACAACAAGTAATTTGTCCCAAAATATTAATGTGATTTGAGAAGTAATTGTTACCTAAGCAAAACTTTAATTTAGACTGATATTATAAATATAAGAAATTTGCCAAATAACGTCCAAATAATTATATTGTATCTAAGATTACAACATATATATTTTTTTAGCCAAGTGAAATATAGGTTATATGATTTGAACCAAATAAATACTGATTTGATTAGAAAATGTTGTTTTTTTTTCACTTCCTTAATAGAATAATAATGACAGATCATAATACAAGTAAATATTGTGCAAATCAGTAAATAAAAATTATCCATTTCGATTATTTACTAAGCCGTCTGACATACGTCACGTCATCATTCATGATATGACTAAACCACGTCAGAACTTAAAGCTTAAGGAATTACTTCACAAGAAGTGATTTATTGGTCAATCACCTGTGAGCCATTTACCAAGTATATAAAAAAAAACAAGGTAAGAACCCAGGGGTTACTAAATTTAACGTTTCAAGTTTATTTTTGTCGTACAGAGCAATGTTATGTAATCCTTCAAATTAACTAGATCAAGTTTCTTGTTACTTGTTCAATAAAGCCTTTCCTTGCGATGTTATCCTTCATTTGAGTTCAGTTGGTACACTGAGCCGGCTCCCCAAAATCCTTTCTTGCATCTTTAAAAACCAATGTCAATTTGTGTGGACCAATGTCAATTTGGAGGTTTGACTTCAATCTCCAATGTTCTTCCGCTGTTCTCCAATGTTGACAGGTTATTTATGTTCGATCTCAAGGAATACTTTCAAAAGCATTTTTTAGTTTCAAAAATAAATATTGCTATTTTGCATGAATGTAAACCTACTGGCTTTATTTTCCGGAAAACGATGGCAGTTGTTTGTCACTTATCTGGCATGTATCCTTTTAATATTTTTTTGTCAGTAGCAGTATCATCTTTTTGCCATTTCCAAAAATTAAAAGTGCGAGAAAGAGTTTTATCTTGCAGTTTTGCTATTATCCTTCAGTTGCCTTCTCTCTATGTCTTTACTTTTAATAAGCCGTTCCGAAAAATTTGATTTTTGCCTGAATTGATATATGTTTGATATCAATTGTTAAGAATTGAGTTTTCTAACGATTATTGATGAAGCAAAGAGAATTTTAGAAACTTCAAACAATGTGATCTCCAAATGCACTGTGATATTTTGAGGGGATACATCGACTCCATGATGAAAGAAAAAGGTATCACCTCGATGATTGGAATGTTATTTGTGAATGATATTTTTCACATCGTCAAATCAAAAAATCACATTTTTTTTAAAAACGATGTTCCAAAAAATTAGGGAACAGAATCCACCAAGTTATTTAGACATCAAGTTATCAAGCCATATAGCGTCCAATGACCAATATCCAACGACTAGCGTCCCGAAAATGTCCTCGTGGCCAATTTAATGTGACTTTTTCGTAAGCTCAAGTTACAGTTGTATATTTAACAAGATTTTTAATAGATTCGAAGCGAGGTTAAAGCCTTGGTTTGATGTAAGCTCTATTTTTAGTTCACTCATTTTCACGGCCTAGAGCATGCATCGGTCCTTCTTTATTGTGTATCAGACATACAAAAACTTGAAAAACGCCTCCAAATTATTCCGAGATAAAACCTTAAATAACGGCGTTTAACTAGGCTATCCTTCCATCAAGTATGCATCATATCATCTAATAGCAGGTGACATGTTTAACGCAGTTGTGTCCTCGACCGAATCATGCCACTCCCACAATGGCGCGTCAATTGTGGAACGTCCTACAAAAAGCATTGATTATTCCGATGTAATAGTTGTTTTTTATGAATCTACCATTTTGGCATAAGTTAATCATAAGATAGAGTCCCCTAATCAATTCTACCGCAAAAGAGGATGAGAAAGCATAAGCACAAAAAAGCGAGAGCACTCCCGGGGGGCTTCTATCAGAAAAATATTATTGTATTGCATTATATAAAAGTATAAGAGTTAGAGCACTCGAATCTCACTGGTGACAGTGATTAAAATTTGTGTTTCTGGTGCCAGAGCATCAGTCAATCTACGAGGAAACGTTTTCAAGTTCGCAGAATGGAGGGTAAGAAGTGAGAGTTAAAATGCCGAACATTTTGTTCTTTTTGCTGAACCTGCTACTCTAATACATTTTTCTCTCATTAAGAAAATGTTTTGTCAAAACTTTGAAAAAAACGTTTCAAAAACGAAAAATAAGCTGAAACTTGGTCCTTCACTTCTTCATTGTGCGAAAACGTCTTCCCATGAAGTTCTTACGAACATAAAATAATCACGGGAAACAAGGTCGGGGTTTTAGGCTGGATGATTCAAAATATCAAAATCCACTTTGTTCCAGGCAACTAACGCAGAACAGCTTTGGCTAATTTTAATCTTCTTTGAGACATGATTGATACGATACGAGCTATGATTGATACGTAGTATTCTTCGGCTATGGAAACACCTTTTTCTTTATAATCTGGCAAAAGAAGCCCTTCTGAATCCCAAGTGACTGTTTTGTCATGATTTTACCAGGCAACTGCGGATCCTTAAACTTCTTGGGTTGGAATGTGCCCATTTTGTGTCACTTCACTGAGTTCTGTTTGGACTCAGGTTCATAATAATGTACCCATGGTTCGGCCCCGCTAACAATTGGATTCAATAACCCATCCTTGTCTTCACTACAGAGGTCCTAAAATGCGCGAGGCACTCTATGTGGTATTGTTTTTGAGGCGGCACGATCAATATATCAACGACTGAATGTTCCAAGTACAAAAAAAAGTACAACATTAATAAAGGCGTCCATTTAGCGCTAACTCGGCCAGCATTTCTGCAACCGGCAAACATTCCTTTTTCTTTGGTCAAGCGTCTTCTAATCCTAATTTTTCGACTTTTTGAATCATTTCCGGAATAGTGACTTCGATCGATCATGAAGACCATGGGACGTCTTCAAGTGAGTCTTTGCTTTGTTCAAAGATACCGTTCCACTTTGAATTGTGATTTTACTTGGAACTCTCCCAGTATGGTCTCAGCTGACTTTCTATGTTTAGGAAGGAACTTAATGATGCGCGATACTTCCATAATTCAGAATTACTTCCAGATTGAGATATTTGATCGACGATAGTTCAAGGATTACTGTCCGGAATAACATAAAACTTGCTTTGGGCACAACTTAGCTACATACAGCGCTGTCATTCTCGGATGACATCTCTCAAAGAGAAAAAGATAGAAAAAATACAAGTAGATTTATAGTTGTGATGGGATTTAGCGAAAATGAGAGGATATTTACTAATCTGAATTCCATTCCATTTACATGAGATTAATACTGTTTGATCGGGAGTTTGTTCGAAGTGATAGCGCTGCAAGTATTTACGATATGGTAAGGGCAACGTTTTTGAGTGAATGTAATTTTTGGGCTTTCTTTCGAGCCGTCTACGAGGTCTATCGCTTTGCAGGTGTATTTTCGAGTCGATTTTTTGTTGAAGCTTTTGCTACTTTCCTACCCTTCTTTGATTGTTCGTTGTTATTTCCGTTGTTGAAAAGGTCTCACTTTTCCATGAAAAGTCTACTGGACGCCTGTCGTCATGGGAAACCTCCCTCGGAGGTCGAGAATAGTACTCATTGTTGGGTTTGCCAAGCCTTCAACTGTCAGTTTTCGACTTTTAATGAATCTGTGTATCTACCGTAAACACATCGACCATCCTTGCAACGTACGTTATCCCAATAATATACCCGGAAGTTTAAAATGTTTGCCCTGAATGTTAATGTGACCCCTGGCTGATAAGATCTCATATACTCGCCTGTTGAGTAGCATTAGTATAGCGTGTCTCATAAACGGGGTTCATCGAAAATTGTAATATTTGAAAAATCAGGGACAAAGGTAGCCAGCACAATAGAGGAACACCGTAGTTTTATCATTCATGCCGATTTAATGGCGATGTAACAGTTGTTGAGAACATGCTATCGCGATGTTTATGGCAAAAAGGAACCTTCTAAAAAGCTCAAAACTAGTTCTGTGCCCACTAGCCTTGCATCGTTCAATTATTCTGCCTAGAAGTCTCTCCCGAGGGTTCCTCTAGAACATGTTATAAATGTTATAGAGCTTGACTGGAAATTGAAAATGTTGCTCCTGGACAGACAGCTATGACATTGGAAACGAGAATGCTCCCCGATCTAGATGCAGAAGGTACTTTATTCGTTAGGATTATGTGTCCCCGAATCCTTTTGGTAGAACAGGCCAGTTTCCTTGTCCCTCCTGCTCCAGCAGATCTTCCGCGTTTATATTGCAGTTATAGTTTACATGCAGGATAGAGCTTTGAAATCGGAAACCCTTCGCATTCCTGTCCAAAGATTAGGGACGTGCGCTTATATATTAGTTTATGAATGTTTCAGAAATCAAACGAAATCACATCTAAATTTGACTAAACTCGCTGTGACCGAATGCGATGTTTGCAATATCCTGAAATTCCCCGAACTTCAGTCTGGCCATCTTTCGACTGTTTGTTGGAAAACTATCTAATATCTAAGTTAAATCAAATTTCGGTCTGAGATATTTTATCTCCAACGTGCAGTGTCCAAGTTTAGTCCGGAATGACTGTCGTCGCCCCCACAAAGTGTAATCATTTCAATTGGTGTTGCAGATCGATGCTCATGTGTAATTCTGCTGCACTTGGCCTTATGTCGCTGTTGCCGCCGTTACCGCTACTACATCCCATTCATATGGGATTTGGGGGGTTGCTTGGTCCATGCCCATCCGAACGCGACTCCCTCGGCACGGATGCTGCGCACAAATCTCTTCGCGCGGTTCAGTATCTCTTAAATCCACCTGGCGAACTGAAGCCAGCCAAAAGATAGAGATACTACGGCAAGTGGTTGTAGTCCGTGTTGGGCAAACAGTTGTACGGTGAACTCGCGAGCGGTAGCTTCCAAGTGGAACAGAGGTGGTCGGTCCGTTCGGTGTTGAGGTAGTACTCTTGAGTGGTTGTGGGTCCGGTTCTTTGACACTGGTGCAGTGCTTGCTGTGCACTTACCTTTGCACCTTGTCTACCTGTGCGCCTCTTATCAACACCTGCTCTCCGTCGCAAACATATCATTGAAAATGGAACAAAGTGCAGGATTCTAAGTAATTCCTGGTGCAATTAAAGCTGCTACACTCGTCAGCCACGCACGTTCTCGATTAAACTTTGGAAATTGCCAACATTTGGAATATGTTCTTCTACCGTTTGTTTGTGCTCCTTTTGTTTGGTGAGTGCATCCTATGCATGTTTGATGTTGTACTGTTGGTTATGTAGTTACGTGATGTATTGCCTTGTGATTAAGTTATGATATGTAAATCGATAAAATAAAGAAAACTTTCAGCCTAAAAGTGACACTTTTCCACGAAGAAAAAATGAAAAGTTTTCAAAACTATGCTAAGTGACTGTCGTCGTATCGCATTTCAAATTATGCAACTGATTTGATGCGTGATTGACGCATATATTTTTAAAATATACACAATGTTAACTGTCCCATAAAAATGATAATGAATGTTGAGAGTATCAATGTTTCCACAGCATGTTCGAAAACGATGGCATCAGAGTAAATATTAAGCAATACTAATTGAGTGTAAATTTATTTTAGAAATGACGATTTGGGCTGTTTCACGGGAGCCAGAATAGGTGCAGGTCAATGCAATACGTTTCAAAATACTTTAGGCTATTCCCCTGTCTTGCAAGTAACATAAGAACAAGTTTATTCCTTTCGTTGCTCATAAAAGATCCACAAAATGATAAGAAATGGATGCGGCCTAAAGGCTCCCACACGGCTTAAGTATATGATCATGTATTCTGTAATAAAGATACATTTTTCCTCGGGCAAAGAAAAAGGACTTACGTGCAGTTAAATTAAAATTGCAAGAACTTGATTCATTTTATATAAATTCTTGCGTAAGAAGATTTTGTTTATGTCTTCATACGTTTTCGGAAGGAAGACACATTTGGCTGTACGTCTTGGCGGCGAGAATACAAAAGCTGCACGAAGTTTGGGATTAGTATTGAATTTTTTATCAAATGGTCCCACACGTTTATGATGACGGAAAGAAAACATACTTACATTTGCTATTCCCTTTTTTTTGTTGTTAGTTTTCCTCTTATGAAAATTTTATGTTTGCCTCGTACAAATCATTCTACCAAACTTTGATATGACCACAACAAAGGAAATATAGCGATGTTTTTCCAAATCACTTGTGCCGTTGGGATCAACAAGATAAAGTATTTCAAGGCGCTGCTAGTGTACACATATTGCAGGAAAAACTGCCTGGCCGCAAAGTTGAGAGCGTGGAGGTGGTGGAAGGTCAGATGAGAGGCTCACATTACCCTTTGGAGAAATCAAATATTTTGAAGAAATTTATTGAAATGAATGTGTGGTTTGCAGATTTCCTGGTAGAAAATAACAAATTTTATGGACCAAGCTTGTCCTGATTTATTAAACTAAGAGTACAGAGTCCATACTATGTGCGAGGGTATATGAAGCGAGCCCTCTTTGTGGTGGTTAATTCGAGTTAATCTGAGTGAAACGTACGAATTTTTTAACAGAACCCATCGATTTCATTTGTTAGCTTACTTAGCTTATGTCAATCTTAGAGCACTGAAGGTATATTGGCTGTTTAAAGCCAACACAAGTGTGGGTCATCTTTCGTTTTATCTTAGGTGGGCATAGTTTACACGTCTTAAACTATATTTTCTTCACTTGGCGGCTCTTGGGTTGGCATATTAGAGCCCAAAACTCGTTTCAGCATCATAACTAATTCATTTGGCAAATGAGGGTTTATAACTCATCCTTGCATATGTGCAACCACCAGGCATCGCACTACTTTCTTCAGAAATTTACCTCTTTCTAGTTCTTTGTCTTGGTGTTGATTGAATAATATAATAATAACCAAAAAATAGAATAACCAATAGTATTATCTTGATGCATAGATGATATCACAGCTTTATTCTTCTTTGGCACATGAGAACATATAGTTTTGTCGCTCCTTAAACCGAATAAAGTTGAACCAATCATTCTAGCCGTTTGTGCCTGAAATAAATTCGTTATTTCTCTTCGATTCTTTTTCGGAGTCCCAACATACGTTACGTTACGCTCAGACAGTTCTTCTACAAGTCCAACACACGAGAAGCATTTGTCTGCTGTCACGTCCCAATTGGTTCTATGTAACGGCTGTGTCAAGCGTAGCACGCATTGAGTGGCAACAAGAAATTTTTTCTCGTCAGCTGATAGTCCGGTGCCATCACTACCTTTTCCTGAATACAAACAACCATTGTAAAAGTAAAGTCTTCGTATCACACAAGGCGCGAATAAGTAGACCATATTTACCGGGCTTCTGGGGCATGTACGAAATCATGTGGCTTCTTCCACGAAACCCCACTAGCATCTCGTCAATAGTAACATATTCACTTAGTTGATATAGTTTTTGAGAATTAGCGATAAACTTATCAAATATTCAAGAAATAGCTGCCAGTTTATCAGTCCTTATTCTCTCAGCGCGATCTGCCGGGTTGTCAAAACGTAGGCAGTTCAGAAGAACTAAAAATCTGATTTCTGACATAAGCACCTGAATATTTCACAACCTGTTCCATCCGTAGCAAATATAAAGCTGGTTGATTCGTGATTTGGTTTCAGGGCGGCAGAGTAATATAATAATCCTATAGAGGCATTGAGTTCTATCATATCCATTTCTTTTAATTCTGACCTGTCTTGCCGCTTGCATTTGGCTCTAAACTCAGCGATTTCGAAGTTAGTCCATGTCAGAATGGTTTGTCGCATTTCATAATCAAAAAGTTTATTCCAAATACTTATAGGATCTTGCTTTTCGTCTTCAGTCAGGTGCAGAATAGATCTATTTAACTCTACATTATGCTGTGGAGTGCGAACTCTTCTGGAAGGTGGTTCTGTAGTCCATTTGTAGCAATTTTTTCCATTATAATACTTCGAGGGCCGTAACTGTGCTATAGGTATATTGTCGTCATCTGAGTTTTCAATATCCGATCTTCTTATGTCCCCACTTTCTTCAATCATCTCTTGTTCACTCGAGTGATTTTCTTTAATTTCAGCTTCATAAAACAAACAATCATCAAAACCCCATAGCTGTCGCACTGACCCGATTGTAAAAGTAATCGTTGAAACAAAAAGAAGGATCTATAAAATTAAAAATCAAGGCGTTGAAATCAAAAATAAGGATCATCTAATTGCAATATTTTGCTGGATTTCTGAGTCGACAAACTCGATGATCGGTTGCCTGCAGTCTTTGGTTCATTTTGAAATTTTTTTGATAGTTTTTTGACATTTTAGTTAACAAAATCTAAAACAAACAAAATCGCCGTCAGTGCCAATTTATAACGCAAATCTGGACGCGCTGTCTCAAAGACCGCACTCAAAATATCAAGCGAAATTGCTTACGCAACATTCGGCCGGCGACGTAACCTTCACTCTCACCGGTCTTTTCGCCAATAAACCCGAAGCTACTGAGACCGGCATACGCGTGAGGTACGCGGAAAAAGAGCGGCTTTGGTGGTACCATCAATATCCATCAATTTTTGCCGAGTGGCCAAAGACCTGTGCGGCCTGGCATTGTCCTAGTGGCAGATAATACCTTTATGATTACGACCTACTCTGGTCGTTTTTCTTTGTCAACTCAATTAAAACGTACAGTTGCCGAAACGAGACCTCCGAATTGATGGGTTTGTTTTCGATGGAAGCAGCTCAAAATACACCGAAACTTTCCAATCACACCGAATTGACGGCAAAGTCTTTTTTTGTTGGAAAATATTGTCCTGATTTGAGATGACTCATTAGGCGTGCACCACGATCGTTTTCAATTGACATTGTTGTACACAATCCACTTTTCGTTTCGATTTGTTTTAAAAACGAATCGAATTTCATTTGGAAACCAAATATTCTGCTTGTAAATGAGATCGACACATTTTAAATACTTCACAATGTATGTATGTGAAATATTTAACTTCTCTGCAATCTGACGTGTAGTTACCTGATAATCCACATCAATCATGGTTCCGATTTCATCCTCCTTAAGCCTACCTGTTCCATCTGCACGTTGGTCATATTTTAGAGAAAACCTCCAGACCGAAACTTTTCAAACCAATTTCAACATTACCTTCCTTTTAGAGCATCATTACCATACACACCATGAAACTTTTTGGCGGCTTTCACTCTATCCATTACGGACATAATAAAGCAAAATATGGCTAAAATTTTCATTTTTGCACTCTTTATAAGTATTGAGGAAAGAAAAAACTTTTAGAAAATGTCTACACAATGAATTTGTAAAGCTAGATAAGGATAAAAGCTAAAAGCTAACATTGAGAGACATCTATAACTGAAAATTTAGACAATTATGGTACTTAGTTGCCAAACAAATATTATGACGTATGCTTTATGAAGTGTTTTTGCCATAGTGCACTGGTTGTGCCATAAATGCTTAACCCAAGCAAAAGCCCTCTTTTGGTTTATTTTATATTATTTTTTTTATGCATCGTATCCCTTCATTGTTTTTTTATATCCTACCTCTAAAAAACTGTTTTTGAGCCTTACGAAATGCGCGATTGTTTCACTTATGACTGAGTCCCTACAGCTCAACATTCTTAATTCTACATACTCTATATTCTATAGACCTACATACATTCATTTTATACAATTCTCTCCTCTAACTATCGCTTTACAATTTTTCAAAAAAATTGGAAATTTGCAAAAAGGAAAGTAATGGCTAGGTGTGTACTGCGGTGAATATACGGGATGAAGAAGCAAGCCGTATACTAACTAAAAGCCATTTAGCCATGGCGATGACACAAGTGAGCACTCAGTGTAGTTGCCTGATAAAAGAAAAATGTTTCCTTTGCCAAAAAACGATGTTTTTCTTCTACGGTACTATTTAAATGGGCAAATAAGTTGCCTAAGCATATTTTGGCGCATATTTTTATTGCAAACCCACATTTTTTGAATGTTCCTTTGCCTCCGGTCTGCCATGATATATCCATGTTTGGACCACAGTAATGAAAAGTTGCCAAAACTCATTTTAGTGGCGCCTTAACACTGTCAAATATTTCTTTGAAATCGGCACACATACTCATGTCCTTATTCTCCGGATTGTGTAAACGGTGTTCATCTTTCGGAAACATTTTCACATTTTCAAATGAGTCTTTAAAATTCTTAAAACTGATTCTCGAACAGTAAGTCGGCACTGCCAGGCACTCAAAACCGCAACAACCCGAGTAAATGTAAAACTGACATGGTTCCCTGGACACAGCGGTGTAGAGGGAAACGAAAGAGCGGATGAGCTAGCGAGAGCTGGATCAGCCGACCAAAATGCCACTAGAATAGACACAATTAAAGTGCCAATAGCAACGGTAAAAAGGGAACTAGACGAAATCCTCTCGAAAGAGACAGATACGGCTTGGAATGACAGGAACGACAGACTATACAAGCCGAGCTCTTTGGCCTCAACCTAATCAAAAGAGGAAAAAACAACTCTTAGGAAAAAAACCGAAATGGCGTTAGAACATTGGTAGCAGTATTAACGGGCCATAATCTTCTAGGTCGACACGCCAAACGAATAGGAAGCCAAACGGCTGACACCTGTCGAGCTTGCGGCGAGGCAGAAGAAAGTACAGAACACTTCCTCTTAGATTGCCCTAATCTGGCTAACAAACGGTTTACTTCGCTGAGGTGTACTGGTGTAACAGAATTGGAACACTCGGCGACCACAGAACTGGGGGAACTCCTTGGCTTCTGTACGATGACAGGATGGACCATCTGTAAACAATAGTACTATACATGGGGAGCTAAGGGCCGATTCTGGCCTATGCTATTTTTCAGCAAGTGAACCCCAGTACAAATAATAATAATAATAATTATAATAATAATAATATTAATAATAATAAAAATAATCATAAAAATAATAATAAAAATAATAATAAAAATAATAATACTAATAATAAAAATAATAATAATAATAATAATAATAATACTGATTCTTGATACAGTCTCAGCAGTTTAACCTATTTCCACTCTGCGATGGCTTATCACGCTATCGGGAATTATCTCAATCATTTAATAGGTGGTTATATTATCTGGATGTTCGAGATTGTCTTTGTGAGAAACCTCACATGGCCCCACGTTTTTGTTCTACTTTTCAATCCTTATGAAAATAGATGTAAAGTCTTCATAAATTTCATCGAATTACGTTTTCATTTTATTATTAGAATTCTTATTAAATTATTTTTTTATATTAACATTATTCTAATTCCATTCCATTATTACTGATAAATTCGGGATTGTTGACTCTTTGCGTAATTTTGTGAAACTTTTTAGAGGCAGTCTCTAAATCTCTCTGAGTCAAAGATATTTTTTGTTGATCGGATCCCTTCCGGATTATCAGCTTCTAATAGATAACGTCTCCTGTTTCTGAAACTTACGTTTTTCAACTTCTTTATGCGTTTGCATTTCTCCAAATGGCTTTCTCGTTATAAATCGCACCAATGCTCTTTGGTTATATGTCGTTAATCAGATTCTCTCTCTCTCTCTCTCTCTGTGTGTGTTGTTACCACTTCTAAAGACCTCGAAGTTACTTTTGACCAAAAACTCAAATTTGACGCTCATGTGATCGATGTGCATGTCAATGCTTCAATGTGAATGCAGTAACTTCTTCAATGGGAAACGAGGATCGTTATTGTCTTGGTTGCAGTCTTACTTCTTCCTTCATTCCTATTGCGTATGTCTCTACGGCATAATCCTAACTCCTTTTTGTCCGTCATCTGGTATTTCCCAAGGTTCTATCACTATAACTTCTCCTTGTCTCCTGTACGCCAATGATTTTGAAATTTAACGGTCAATTGGGTCTCTTCAGGATTATCAGCTTTAGAAGATAACTTTCCCGGTTTCTGAACCTGGTGTTTTTCGACCTTTTTATGTTTTTGCTTTTCTGAGTGCTACAGAATGACTTTCTCGTTATAAACCGCACTAATGCTCCTTAGTTGCGGTTCGCATGGTTAGACTCTCTCTCTCTCTTTTGTTACCACTTTTAGAAACCTAGGATTTTTTTAGACCAAAACCTGCGCGTCATAAGCGTCAAATCATATCGTCGATGTGATGACACGAGCAACTAAAGTTTCTAGCTTCATTCTGAAAGAAATATAGTTCATTATTATTGAGTTCAATAATATTTTCATTACTGTTGCGTGTTTGGTCCGTCCTATGCTGGAATACTGCAAACGAATCCCCACACCGAAGAAGGCGCACCGCAAAACTTTTAAGTATGTGAACTTAACAAAGAAACAGACGGGGAATGACAATTTTCAAACTCAAAAAATAATAAAAGCAAACAGCCATACATACCTTAATGCAAATTGAAGCTCAATGCATGTTCTCTCTCATACCTCAATAAAAACAACATAAAGTACCTGGTCAATCTAAAGATTCACGTTTAACTCTTTTTCGTCATCCTTCTTCAGTCCTTTGTATCTCATTGTCCTGGACTTGTGATTTCTGTATCGACTTTGCCTTCATCAGATTTTTTGTAGTCCTTATGCTATATATAGCATAAGGACTTTCCACAACCTCTACATCATCAAATAAATTATTTTCTTCGTACAAATACTTACTTTTACGCGACAATTGCTCAGATTCCTAGAACATTAATCAACCTCGAAATTGGTCCTTTCCTGCTTCGTACTTAGCTTAGCTTAGTCTGGACCATGATACTTACTTCCTTTAATCAAAAACTGGACTTGAGTTCCAAAACTGAACAAGAAAAATAAAAAACTGAACTTGTAGCTCTCCTTTTATAATGAAAAATTCTGGAATGTGAAAACTCTCCTTCCTCCATAGTCATCTGAACAAGTTTTTCAAAAAGTTGCGGAGACATAAGCGAAAAGCAGGAAGCGCGTATCCATCATGATTTACGCGTGCTATAGTAGAGTTCTGGGATAGGAATATGATCTCTGACTATCTTTAGTGCCTTGTGCGTCACTTCCCTAAGTCAATATGTAAGGAAAAAGCTTCAAAGTTTTTTGGAACTTAATGTTTAAAAAAATTCTTGTTAGATTCCATTTTTAGGTTAATATTTTTATTTTGCAACAGACAGCTGTTTCGAGGCCGATATGGTCCCTTCTTCAGTGTTATGTCTATTAAAGTACAAGTGGGCGAATTATCTTTTTTAAACCTAAAAATGGAATCTAACAAGAATTTTTTTAATTTTTTAGAAGGTTGCAAACATCCGAACCAACAATTGAAACTTAATGTTTGATTAAATATTTTCGTACTTATTCCTTGTATTATCATTGTTCAGCATAGGTTTCCAAAAATCATAGACCAGAGCTGTCAAAAATCATAGTCTACGGCAAACTAGTGGAATCAATCAATTCATTATCACCAAATGTTTGACCAGTCTGAACGAGTACAAATGAAAAAAAAACTGTTCGCGACTAACATTGTTGCATAAATTCTGCCATGAGTTAAAATTTATTTGTTTCACTGAATCTCCACCTTTGTTTTTGTTTTACAAACTGGCAAAAACCATCGCAAAATTTTTTTTAAAAAAAAAAGAGATTCCAAACAGAAATGTTTTAAAGTTTTTTATGCTTTTTCCGCCGTCCAATAGTCAAGCAAATATTAGTTGAGACAAAGTTTCAACGAGTCGAAAAAAATTGTTTATCTTTCTCTTCCCTCCCAAATGATTTGAATAATCTTTCACGACTAAAAAGATTTATACATTTTGGCGCGAGATTGCCGTTTTGTCTTTTTGTATTTCATATGTGCTACATGATTTTTGCGGTATAATTGGTAGACCTTGGGAATAGAGCGGCCTGTTGACATTTGTGAGACGGAATGAATTCATACGTTTATCATAATTCTGAAATATGATAGAGAAACACGTTCGCTTTTATTCACATATTTCCCTATTTCAACCTGATCCAATATTTGTGTTAGAATCACACGAAAATGAACAAGTGTGTGTTGACTTAAATGATTAAGTTGTTTGTCTGAGTTCCTTCAACAAATACAATCAAGTTGACGTGATTGGTTTTTGTCAATCAGCAAATGGTGCGCAGAAGTTTCCTAATCATGCATTTGAGGTACTTACGCCTGATTAATTTTATGCTTATAAATTTCAAGATTTCTATTTACACATTCGATGAAATTTTCCAAAAAAAAAAAACAGATAATATTGGACTGTAAAAACGTCGAATTAACAAATAAGATATAAATATAGAAACTAAAAAACGTTCACTGGCATTACTTTCAGCTTCTCACAATCTTACATTACTAAGATCCTTGAGAGGTAATTATGGCAATTTATTATCTTCCATAGGGATATGTGGGTGCGAATACATGTAGGAGTTTATTGATCTTAGAATCATTGAATCACTAAAATCTGTTCATTAACAAGTTCAGTATAGTTCGTTTTTGCAGCTGAGTACGAACAAACATTGATGAATGATACGCTCACACAAAAATCAACAAACAAATAATTAAATAAACATTCATTGTACACAGGAACTGCGGTGTAAAGCCAATCAAAACACAAATTGCCATAGCAATAATCTTTTCACCTTTAGATAAATATTGTACTTTGTTTTAGTTAATAATTAAATTGAGTTCATCATTTGTACTCAAACAGAATGAATGAAATTGAAATTGGGTTTAATGCGTTGACGAAGCCATTTGTTTATTCAGCGCTTCATAATTTCCAATTAATTTGTGAAAGGCCCTGAAAATCAATTCGGTTTGAAATCAGCGCTTTTATACGTACGTAATTAAATATTCATTGAAATGTTTACATCAATTGGATTATTAATGAAGAATTTAATGAAATGGGTGCAGCATCAATCAGTTAGCGACATGTCCTTGCTTTTTTTCTGAAATGATAC